>JAKFHU010001035.1:27500000-28750000 GCA_023783475.1 Daubentonia madagascariensis
ATTTGTTTTATTGTTTTTGTTTTTCATTGTATGTCAGTCAATTTTAATGCTTAAAATTTAAGAGACTATTTAAAATTGACTTATTTGTTGTAGCCTTTTCAGTTTTATTTGCTGTACCTTTGCTATCTCTGTAAAGTTAAAGAACATTATTTCATATTTCAAAAATGTAAAATGGATACATACTTATTGTAATCAAGGATGCAGAAAGAAAAAATAATTTCCTCCTGAGGTAAGCTTTTACGTGTTATGTGTATCCTGTATCTTCTGAAGAATGTGCTTTTAGGATTACATGTATAAAATTATTTGCATCATCTTTTCAAGTGCTAGAATTTGGTGTTTATTTTTGTTAAATAAAGCAATGACCATTTTATTTATTTTCTCCCATGTAATTGCACTTATTGGAAGTATTGCTAGTAAACCAAAATGTTAGCAAATTTATTTGCAAGCACATTAAGATAACTACTATATTCAATATAGGTAAATTTTGGGAGTTAATCTCAGTTTTGTTTAATGTAAAGTAAATTATGAATTGTGAAGGAAGCAAAATAGAAAAATCAAATATAGAAATATAAATAAAATGTAACTAGAAGTTTGGCTATTTAGACTTGTTTGCTTACACATACTCTTTAATATTTTTAACGAGCAATCATATTATACATATTGGTCTGTCACTTGCTTTTTAATGACTTATGCTGCCTTGAATATATGTATTATCACTCTGTTTGATGACTTGAGCTCTGATTGCTCTATGTCCATCTTACCATCTTCTGTCTCTTCTCTATCCAAGTGATACATCAATTAGGCCATTCCACTTTATGATTGGAACTCAGAGGAGAGGCTAGAACTAGAGATATAGATACCTTCAGTATACAGTAAGACAGAATGAAATACCTTAGGGTGAAAGTGTAAGGAAAAGACCACAAGTTTCAGGCCAAGCCCTGAGGCATCAAGTTTGCAAATGCTCAGTATAGAAGTCTCCGTAGAAGGGACTTAGGAATCATGGTATGTCTCCATATGAATGTCTCATCATCTTGTTACTCATCATTAGTCCTTCTGCAGCATTCCTTTTTTCAGTTAATGATATCAGTGGCACAAGACAGAAATTTCAATGTCATCCTTGGTACCTGTATCTTTCTTATCCCTCACATTGAGGCTATCGCCAGATCCCACCTGTTTTTCCACTAGTATATACAGTTGCTTTTTGATTTCTGTGGGGCATGTGTTCCAGGAACCCTCAAGGATACCAAATCTGTGGATGCTCAAGTCTGTTATGTAAAATGCTGTGGTGTAATATTTGCATATATTCTTCTGTATACTTTAAATTATCTCTAGATTACTCACAAGTCATAATACAACATAAATGCTATGTAAATAGTTGTTATACTCTATTATTTAGGGAGTGACAAAGAAAAAAGTCTGTACATGTTCAGTACAGATGAAACCATCCTTTTTTTCCTCCTGAATATTTTCAGTCTGCAGTTGGTTGAATCCATGGATGCAGAGGGCCAACTGTATTTCAGATCTCATTTTATTACCTCCCATGATCACACGATTACAGTCCAAGCCACAGTCATCTTGAACCTGGACTACAATAATAGTTTCAAACTGGTCTTTCTTCATGTTTTCTTGCCCCACTTCAGTATATTCTCCACACTGCAGTGACTGTGATCTTTTTTGAATGGAAACAATCACTTTACCTCTCTCCTTAAAATAATTTTCACGTCTTCCCATTACTCTAAAGTTCAAAGTCTCTAATACAGCATATAAAATCCTATATGATTTGGCTTTCTTTTCCCTTGCCACCTTATCTTTTGAATTGCCTCTTTTTGTCTTCTTTGGCCTAGTAATTCTGTATAGACCCCCTCAGGGTTCCTGAGATCACTTAAGAGGAACCATAGGGTCAGAACTATTTTCATAATAGTAGAATGATGTTATTTGCCTTTTCACTTCATTCACATTTGTAATGATTGTGCAAAAGCATGGTGTTCTTCACTGTGCACTTGAAATAAAATGTCAGTTTCATTTTTTGATTTTCCTTGATGATGTAAAAATTATTAATTTCATTAAATTTTGAATCTGTGAGTACGTATCTTTTAAATAGTCTGTGATGAAATGGGAAATATGCATAAAGCACTCCTGCTGCATGTTGAAGTACTATGGTGGTGTTAGGGAAATATATTTGTGTAATTGTTTGAGTTATAAGCTGAACTAGTTGCTTATCTCATGAAACACCATTTTTATTTGCAATAATGACTGACAGGCAAACTACACTCGTTCAGACTTGGGTATTTGGCAGACATTTTCTGAAAAACGAATGAAAATAGCCTGTCATTTTGGGAGAGGTTGATAGTGTTTGTTGCCAGTATTAAAAGTAGAGCTTTTAAGCAAAAATTAGAATTTTGGAAAACTTGTATCCTCCACAGTGAGCTTGATGGCTTCCCGATATGTAAGGACTCTTTGGGGTGTGAGGGTATTAGTGAGTGTCACTTTCTGATAATTGTATAGCGAAATGTGTTAACGTTTGGAAGATTTGTATATAATGGTGAGCCAGTATTTTCCAAATGATCAATGCATGATGTTTTACCAGTTGTGCATGTGTAAAAGATTCCTTAAAAGTGCAAGATATGATCTTAATGTAACAGAGTCTGAGAAGTTCATTGACGAGATTTCAGATACCATTTTGTAACTAATCTTTAAGAAACTACCACTCGTCAAATTTTTGAATATGCGAGGCTATTAAAAATTTTCTTTCCAACTACATATTTGTGTTGGATCAGAGTTTTTTCACATACTTCTACCACAACATACTGGGACACATTGAATGCAGAGGCAGAAAGGTAGGAGAATCCAGGTATCCTTGGATAACCCAGACTTTAAAGAGATTTTTAAATAGGTAAAATGTCACTCTTCTCATTAAATTATTTTTCTTTTAGAAAATAGTTATTTTTTCATTCAATCATGCCATTTCTCTTAATATTTAATGGGTTTATTATTATTAAATGAATTAATACATAAAATTCCATATCTTAAAATTTCTACTTTGGTAAATATCAGTACAGTCAACATAAACAAGAGCTCTTTAGGGTTCTTAATACTTTAAAGCTATGTAGAGGGGTCTTCAGATTGAGAACTGATTCTCTGGTCATATTGTTCTTTCAGTTCCTCAAATGTGCTATGTTCCTTCCTACTGCAGGGATTTCACTCCTATTCCTTCTGCCTGGCTTCTCCCACTTCAAAGAAATAAATACATAGAAATCTCTTATTCTTCCTGAGGATCTCATCATTTCATCAGGGAAGCACTTTATTACCTCTTGACTTAGGAGTGATTGCCCCTTGACTTATCCTTTAAATTCCTTAAATTTTCCCTTAAGTAAAACCTTGCACTTCTTTAAAAAGTTCAGTTATATGCTTGTTTAATGCCTAATAACCACCAACACAAAATATAAACTTGATGAAGACTGGGCCTATCCTTTCACTCTTGTCTCTTCCAAGTCTTGTGTTGATCGAGTAAGTGCCCAATAAATGTTTTTTGAACATGTCAGGCCCTATGCTGGCTGCCAGTGGCACAGTGGAAAACAAGATTATGACAGTTTAGTCTGGCATTCAATGGTTCTTCAGCTGTTGATGACGCTTTTTATATCTCTCCGTTCATTTCATCTCTGGATTCTATTTTACTTTGTCTTTTAAAGAATTGTATTTAAAGGAATACTAATTCTAGAAAATTTGCAAAGTAGTGAATACGATCCTGTTCTCCCAAACTATATACATAGTTACTATAAATCCTTTTGTTTTTCTGGTCTCAAATGATCCTCCTGTCTCAGCCTCCTGAGTAACTAGGATTACAGGCACACCCTACCATGCCTGGCAAATTTTTTTTTTTTTTTTTTTGTAGAGACGGGGTCTCATTATGTTGCCCATGCTGGTTTCAAAACGCCTGGGCTCAAATGATTCTCCCTCCTTGGTCTTCCAAAGTGCTGGGATTATAGGCATGAGCCACCATGCCTGGCAATGTGAATTCTTTTACATTCTTCCTTCCTGCTGTCTTGCTGTGGTTTTATTGATTATGTTCTTGTGGCCATGTGATTTTCTTCTTTTTAAAACTACTTGTGCTAGCTTAAACTATTTTTATGATGATAAAGTAGTGTGCTTCATTCTAGAAAATTGATAATATTATATATACAAAGTACAAAGAAATAGGTGTAGATAATTCTTGTTAATGGTTTAAAATGTGTTTTTAGTATTTTTTTAGTGTCTTTTTATATACACACACACACACACACACACACACAGAGTTAACATCATACAGTGTGTTCTGATTTTATGCATACTCAACAGATTGGGTGATAGCTAATGACATTATCTAGTTTATTATTATTTTTTCCATTTAAAATCTAAATCACTTGTTACTGAATGTAAATTTTGTGTTACAGAAAACTGTTACTTATGTTTTTTATTAATGTGAAGGGATTCTAAGTTGCTTTTATGCAAATCTGCTTTTGGATCAAGGAAACTGGTATCTACTGTTTTGTTTTCTTAATACCATGTCTGTTGTTGAGGTACTATGTAAGGGTTGTGCATTTATGTATGTTCTAATTAAAATTGGAGTAGCTGCTATAATTATCGATATGACTATTGCCTTTTAAGATAATCTTCACATATTTGTAAGACTTGTGTTTTCTCTATATTAGGAAATGGAAAGGTCAGTAGTTGCACAGCTGCTGAGGGTAGTTTCACATCTCTCACTGGACTTCTAGAAGTTGAACCTCTGCACTTTACTTGTGTCTCAACTAGTGATGGAACCAGAATAGAAAGGGATGATGCAAGTACGTTTACTGGTATATACCTTCTTTTATTACATATTTTATGCAGTAATAAAGTGATATGTAAGTATTTAAATATCAGTTATAATATATGTAAGTTTCATTGCTATCATGTTTCATGGAAATTTATTTATGGGAGGGACATTTTGGGGAAATATAAATAGTTTTATATTCTTTTCTAATTCAATTCATAGGGTTCCCTCCCCATCCACTAGAACAGTCTTAAATCCTTATGTTTTTATGTGTGTGCACTTTTAGAAACTTTTTAATTTGGAAAATATCAAGCATAATGGAAATGGAAGAGTAAAGTAGACTCCATGTTTCCACTACCCAGCCTCAACAATCATCAACTGGTGACCAGTCATATTTTGTCTATACTATGTGTAGTTTTGGCATCACAATGTTATTTCTTGCATCTAATGTGAACAGTATATTTGGTGATGTGTTTGAGAAATTTGAGATGAATAACAAGGGAATACTGTTTTTGCAACTAGTATAAAGCAACTTTGAATATCTGGGACACTATTTGAGTGTGTTGAATAAGTGGTGGCGTTATTTTAAACAAATACCTTCACTTATAAATTAAGTTCTTGATTATCAAGCAGTGGAAACTTATTTTTTTTCTTGTTTTCTATGATTTTTTTCTTCATAGTAGGATCAGTGTTTATTTATAATTCTATTGTGGCACAAATAATTGACATATTTGTAATTAAGAATATTGGTATATGGTTTTATGTATATATTACAGTCACTGAAGGGTTTGAATATTGTGTCGGAAGTGATTCTGCTGTTGGTGGTTTTGTATAAGTGGGTTTGGTCTTATTCTCTTCGACAGTTTAACAGAAAGCAAAAACAATTTGTATGAGAAGTCGCGATAAATTTAATCTTGCACTTGGCTTCAGAATGGCAAGGGCTTTTAAAAGGAATTTGTCAGTTCTTTATTTTAGTGTCTTCTTATTCAAGATTGTCTTGTATCTTCCAATTGTGAAAGTGACCACTAAGTGAAATTCATAGCTTATGTAGTGAAGATGAGCTTTTTAAATAAAAATATAATATTTCCTTTATATGGAGATTCTAGAAGGGTCAAAATTAATTTGTATTTGTTTTCTTGGACTATCATACTCATTTGGTAGAAACTTTTACATTCGCAGTGGAATAGAAACATGCCATGACAAAGATTTTGAACTTTCCGAAAATTCTTTATTTATAAATCATGCTCTTAGAACTGGCTTGAAATTAAGTATCCAAGAATTTTAATCTTAAGAAAATTTATGTGTGTGAATAAGTAATGCTTTTAGAAGGTATAAAATTTTTTAAAGATAAAAGATTAGGTTTGAAAACGTATTCCTTCACACTTCCATTCCCCCTCCTGCAGAGCAAGCAATGGAACCAATCTCTTATCTTTCCAGAGGTAGTTTGTGTATGTATGAGCAGTCACCTCTGTATGCCTCCCAGTCTGAAACCACTGCCAGCAGACGGATTTTTATTTAATGTTAGAGCAAAGTCCTGACTAGTGATTATAAGGAGCTGAAAGATTACTATAGTCTATCAGCTTCCTGTTTACTTTTTTGAAACATGTTAATATTGTGAAATATAATATCCATGCAGAAAAGTGCAGAAAACAGTTGCATAGCTCAGCACTTTATCATGACACATATTGATTATGTGACTACCAGCTCGGTAAAAAGTTAACATTTCCAGCACCCCAAAAGGTGTCCTCATGCCCACTTCCATTTATTTCTCCCTCATTCGCTTCAAAAGGTAAACACTTTTCTAAATTTTAGAGTAATCACTTCTTGGTGTTTGTTTGTTTGAATAACCACTTAATCCTGAACACTACTTGAGTAGGGTCTGTATAATATAGAATTGTGCATATATGTATATTTTGGTCTGCCTTCTGTTCAATGCTATGATTGTGACATTAATCTATATCATTGCATATAGGTGGTTGGTTCTTTTTCATTGCTGTTTAGGTTTCCATTGCGTGAATAAACAATTTATGTATCCACTATTGATTTGTATACTATTGATAGACATTTAAGTTGTTTCATTGTGGAGCTGTTAGTACTAATGGATACACTTTTCTCTTGGATGTGAGTGTAGAAGTTGATTCACTGCTTCATAGGGTATTCATATACTCACCTTCAGTAAGTAGTTATCTTTTTGCTATTGATTTTTATTTAAATTGCCATAGGGCCAAAAGAAATACTCAGATTATTAATCTCGCAACATTTATTAGTAATTTTATAGGGTCATTTTTTGTAAATATTCCATGCATTCTTAATAATGTTTACTCTGCACTTGTTGGTAAAGTATACTCTATATATCCATTTGGTCAAGTTTGCTAATTCTGTTCTTGAAATTTTCTGTCTTTATTCATTATTTATCACAGTTATCATACCAAGATTTTTAACATACAGAAATAATGAATAAAGACAGAGAATAAAATAATGAATAAAAGACAGAGAATAATGAATAAAGACAGATAGGAACACTCATACACTGTTGGTGGGACTGCAGATTAGTACAACCTCTATGGAAAGTAATATGGAGATAACTCAAAGAACTAAAAGTAGAACTACCATTTGATCCAGAAATCCCACCACTGGGTATTTACCCAAAGGAAAAAAAGACATTCTATAAAAGACACCTGCATTCAAATGTTCACAGCGGCATAGTTCACAATTGCAAAGATGTAGAAACAACCCAGGTGCCCATCAATACATGAGTGGATTAATAAAATGTGTTATATGTATACCATGGAGTACTACTCAGTCCTAAAAAAATGGTGAACTAATACCTCTTGTGTTAACCTGGATGGAACTGGAGACCATTCTTCTAAGTGAGGTATCTGTCACAAGAATGGAAAAACAAACATCACATGTACTCACCATTAAATTGGAACTAATCGATCAACACTTATGTGCACATATGGAAATAACATTCATCAGAATTCAAGCAGGTGGGAGGGCAAAGGAAGGGATGGGTACATTCACACCTAATGGGTGCAATGCACACTATCTGGGGGATGGGCACACTTATAACTTTGACTCAAATGGTACAAAAGCAATTTATGTAACCAAAATGTTTGTATCGCTGTAATATTCTAAGAGACAAAAGAAAAAATCCATTAACATGGTTTATATTCTTTTTTTTTTTTTAACATCCAGAATATACACTGGAGGCATATATTCTTTAGTATATTTAGATCTTTGATTTCTCTTGTGTGATATTTTGTGGTTTTCAACATAGAAGTTTTACACATCTGTCTTTTTTAAATTTATACCTATATATTTGTTTTTTTAATGCTGTTATAAGTAATATTGCTCTTAATTTTATTTTCCATTCTTTTGTTACTAGATTGTATACATTAACGTCTTATCTGGTGACACGGCTATGTTAACATTAATTTTATAGAGTTTGTAGATTCTTTGGGATTTTTAAATATGTGCAATGATATCATTTGTTAATAATGAGAGTTTTACTTTTCTTCTAGTCATTATATCTTATTATTTCTTTTTCTTGCTCTAATGTACTTCCTAGGATTTCCTATATGTGCTTGGGCAGAAATGGTGATAGTAGTCATCTTTGTCTTATTCTCACATCTCTCTGGTTTTTTATATCTAGAGTTTTTGAGACCTTTCTTAGTTTAGAAAAAGGAAAGGATATTGAAAACTAGATTGTGCAAAAGATTTTTAGTTAGTTTTGTGGTAGCAAGATGGCTCATTATTCTTGGATTGTTTATGTCTTTGATGTGTTTGTACTGATTTAATTGGTTTTCCCATAAATATTATTAGGGTGCATAAGGTTTTAAAATTTGTTAAGTGTAAAAGTACACCGTATTGAAAATCACGTATATTGCCCCAAAATACAAGCGTAATATGAATGCTTTAGTAAGTCTAATAATTTCCCCTTTAGAGTTGGAATTAATAGCTGTTGATTTGGTGGAGCGCTAGAAGCAGCACATTTTCTTTTGGGGCCACACATGTTATATGACATACGATTGCTCTTTCTTTGACCAAGCTTATATAGATGAATTAGTGTAAGTTAACACATTGACTGCCACACTAGAAAAAAAAATTTTTCTTTGGGGCCACAGTGTTTTATTATGAAAATAGAATAAAAACTTAAAAAAAATCCTTTCTAATTTAATGAAAAATTTGTTATTGACTTCTATTCATTTTATCCATGTTTTTAGAATTAAATTGTCAATATTAATTGTAACAATAAGAACATCAACAAGTAAGATTTTCACAAACCAACTGCAGGGGTTTACCCAGGTTTTGCTTCACGAGGCCCCGGGCTCAACACTAGAGTGAATTAAATGCAACTCACATGGCAGTTAATGTGTTAAATGAAGGGTAGTGTGACTGCATTGTAATGAATGGTGGTTTTGTTTGTTTTTTAAATGAAGAAACTTTTAATTATAAGAGGATATGTACAGTTTTTTAAATTCTATCTTGTATATTATAGCTTAATTTTTAATAGTTCATTAGAATTCTGGTACAATGTAGCCTTTGTTAGATGTTAAAAAGATAAGCTTTCAGATTGCTTGGATTTTTCCCCTTTTCCAGTATTTATGAGC
Source organism: Daubentonia madagascariensis (assembly GCA_023783475.1). Taxonomy (NCBI): domain Eukaryota; kingdom Metazoa; phylum Chordata; class Mammalia; order Primates; family Daubentoniidae; genus Daubentonia; species Daubentonia madagascariensis. The sequence continues at coordinate 27,509,406 of JAKFHU010001035.1, forward strand.
AAATTACTTCCCTCAGCTGTAGTTTTATTATCTATAAAATGGTATTATAATAGTACCTAATGCATACAATAATATAATACTAATACTTTGCATAATTAATACCTAATACTTTGCTCTTTCCAAGATTAAATGAGTTGATAATAAATTCCATGGTTAACACTGTGCCTGGCATTAGCTTTGACTTTATATAGCCCTTGTTCCTAATCCCAGTTCTCCCACCGTCAGTTACAGGGTAATATCTCTGCATCAGTCTTTACTTAACTAAGAAAGGGAATTATCGTATCTGCCCCATAGGGTTGTTCGTATGTTTAATGCAGTTGTTCATTAAAGCACATACCACATGTGTAACAGTACTAAATATTTGCTATTGTTATAGCAGTTATCTTTTCCCCTGCTATTGTTATAGCAGTTATCTTTTCCCCAGTACTAAATATTTGCTATTGTTATAGCAGTTATCTTTTCCCCATGTAGTAAAGGCCTGTTATAAATATTTATGCTGTAGAGTTGGCCTCTGCTGTTTGTTTTGTGCTGACATGTTAGATTAAGTTGTGAAATTAAGTTTTTATCCCTGCTTTTCTTAAAATATTCCTCATAAATCCTGCTAAATATTTAATGGAACAAGGATTCTTTTATAAAAAATGTAGACTTGAATAACATTGAAAGGGAAAGTGAATGAATTTCTTAACTTGCATGATTTCACAGAGCCTTTATTGATGATAACGTTCATGGACAAGCAGTGTGTGTTAGATTTGACTGTATGTGGGACATTCTTCTCTCTAGTTTGGTGTTCTGGGGAGCATATAGTAGGAAACACTGCTTTGCATATTCTGCGCAGGCCTTACTGCGCTATGCTTTAAAATGTGGGAATAAGTGTCATCTCTCTTTAAATTATGTACTTATAATTGAAGGCTTTTTGAGCTCTTTGGGGGATGGAGAGGGGCATGTTGTTGCTGTAAGAAAACTTAGTAAAGGAAATTTATTTCTTATGCTAAAGTTGTATACTAACTAATGGGTACAATGCACTCTGGCTGATGGACACACTTATAACTTTGACTCAAACTGTACAAAAGTAATTCATGTAACCAAAACATTTGTACCCCTGTAATATTCTGAAATAAAAAAATTATATAAGATTACTCTTATTTTTAATAATTTTAATAAAATTAAATGAAATTTCTTATATACCAAAAATATTTGTAAACTTGAAAGTATACTGATTCTAATTTTTCTTTGCTTTAGAAGTCATTCCTAGATTTCCTAGATCTTGAATACTAGTATTATCAATATATTCTTACCATGAAGATTATTTATACTTTCCAGATTCCTTTTTTAAAATGAAAATTATAGTTTTAGTGTCAAAACAGTGTGAAAATATTTGAATATGTTTTCTCTGTGGACTTTTTCTTCATCCTGGTGTTTTGTTTTGTTTTTTTCCCTCTTGCCTCATGCCAGTGAGTTCCTTCGGGGTTACTCCTGCAGTAGGTGGACTATCATCTGGGACAGTTGGGGAAGCCTCGACAGCCCTGAGTTCAGCAGCCCAGGTAGCTTTGCAGTCTCTCTCTCATGCAATGGCTTCAGCCGAGCAACAGCTACAGGTGCTGCAAGAGAAACAGCAGCAGCTTTTGAAGCTTCAGCAACAGGTTGGAGACTATTTGGCTCTTTGTTCATGCTGTCTCTAAACTTCAAAAGCTGAAAAAGTACTGTAAAAATGACCATTATTTTCATAAAGGAAAGTAGGTTGACCGATCTGAGCTAATCATTTTCAACAAAAATTGAGGTAAAGTTTTGTGATATATTTAAATTTGTTAAAATTCTATGAATGTATTTTATTTGATACATATTCAAGGAAATATGGTTGATACTTTTTGTGTAAAATCCATTCTCTGTTTAAACACTCTTAATCAAACATTACAGTTACCAGTTACTATTTCCGTGGAGTATAGAACCTAAAAAAAGTTTTAAAGACCAATTAAATTAATGTGACTTAAAATTTAGAAATAATGAGAGATGTTTTATAGATTTCATTGTGGTGAAACCTGTGGCAATTCCTGGTGACAAATTGTATCAGGTTAGTCAACATGATAATCCACCTCTTGATAATATTTTGTTTTGAGCAGAACTTTGTTTCCTCATTTACATTTAATTGTTCTATTTCCTTTTCACCTTTGCTTTGAGAAAGTCCTAGTTCCAAAATACACAGGAAATTTTATATTAAATATTTGTGAAGTATATATAGCAAAACAATGTTCCCTTTATATAGAGTCCACTTTTGATTTAATTTCATTTTTATTTAACGAAGATCTAGTTATTCTTGTTTATGTTCATAACATGTACCCATGTAGTATCCCCCACAACTCAGGTAGACAGGATCCATCTATATTTGTTGCTTTTACTTCTTTTACAGAAAGCAAAGCTGGAAGCCAAGTTACATCAGACAACAGCTGCAGCAGCTGCAGCAGCATCAGCAGTAGGTCCTGTTCACAACTCTGTGCCTTCCAACCCAGTGGCTGCCCCTGGATTCTTCATTCATCCATCTGATGTTATTCCACCCACTCCAAAAACAACACCTCTTTTTATGACTCCACCACTCACACCACCCAATGAAGCAGTTTCCGTTGTGATTAATGCCGAACTTGCACAGCTTTTCCCAGGCTCAGTCATTGATCCCCCAGCAGTCAATCTTGCTGCACATAACAAAAATTCCAACAAGTCCAGAATGGTAAATTATGTTTTAAATAGGTGTTGGCTTAGACATTTACAAATATTTTGAAATATACTGTAACTTTAGAAGATAAAATTTTATTATATCAACTCAATATATCAAATTAGATTATTTTATTTTATAAAATATTACAGAATATACTCAGGAAAAGAGACATATTAATTTGATATTATGGCTAGTAGTTTTCACAGAGCAAGAATAATATCAATATAAAGTTATATTTTTTTTCCTTTTCTAGAATCCACTTGGTTCTGGTCTAGCCCTTGCAATTTCTCATGCTTCACATTTTCTTCAACCTCCACCCCACCAGTCCATTATTATAGAGCGAATGCATTCAGGTAATCTTTGACTTTCTTAAAATGTTTTTCTTTCCTAGTCTGCTGTCCCTTTTAAGACTCATTATTCTTCAGTTTGATTTTCCTTTGCAAATAAATCACATTTGCTCTTGGGTAAGTATATTTTACCAAGAATAAGCGCCATATAAGGTTCAAGCTGTGTGTGCTCACCAAATTGAGTGAAAAGTGCTGTTGTGTAGCAGATTTGATCCATATATGAATATCTGCCTTCGTTGTAGTTGCTGAAATTACTGTTACACTAGAAATTACACTCAAGGAAGTATTCCTAAAATTAGCATTCTTGTAGTGGAACTGTTTCCTGGGACTAGTAGACAGAACTACTGTTTATTATAATAACTGAGTAAGATTAATAACACTTACTGGTCTCTGAATAGTTTAAATCTTACCTAAGTTTGTCTCGTGCTTCTATGCTGGAGAACTGAGATTGGAATAGGTTCTTCCAATTAGCGCATATTTGCAAACAAACTATAGGCAATTTTTACCTTGTAATTCTACCAACTGTTCTGTGCTTGAGCAGCAGTGGAAGTCAACAAAATCCTTAGGGAAGTAAGATGGATATAGTGCACACTGTAGCACTTTCCATTATATGAACAATTAAACCATATTTGCTTTATTGCAATGGGATGTTTCCTTTTTGGAAGAGGGAGTTTGAAAGAGAAAATAGAAGTCTTATTATATTTTCTGCCCAAATAATAATTTATTGGTAACAACATTAGTGTTTATAATGTTTAGAGTGAAAATTCGTTGTTCTGCAATCTTGTGGGATGTGAGCAGTTGTTTACACTGCAGTTTGGATGTTTATCCATGGAAGTGACTGAAGCACATAAGCCTCCTGAGGAGAACTATGTTGTTTGCTGTTTAATAATTTTTCTCTTTAGGAAAATATTGGTAACTGCCTTGTTTTCTTTTAAACTAGTTCCATTGAGAATAGCACTATTGCTAGAAGTTTAATTTAGTAGTTGTTTTTCTTCACTGTAAAATGTTGCTGGTAAGGTTACTAGCTGCCTCTCACCTCAACACAATGAAGAAGAAATAGAAGTATGATATTATTAATGATCCGCCTTCTGTTTCACTAGTTAAACTTATCCTTATAACGTGTGTGATGAGAGAGGCAAATCTGCTTTATCTTCATCTATTTCATCTGGTATTGAGCTAAGAGACAGTGATGTGTCCATACTGGGGGAAAAAACATTGTTTGAGCTAAACTATGTCTGTTTCCATTGGAGGACCTTCCAGTGAATTTTTCAGTGGTAGTTTTATTATATATGATTTCAGTTACACTTTCACTTTGCATCTTAACTCCAGTGCAGTATGCAACTCCACAGGAAGTTAAGTAAGGCTTACGAAAACTAAAGTCAAGTAATAAAATTTGGTATTTTTAATGCATCTAGTTATGTAATTTTAAAAAAATGGCAAATGGCTGAAAGATCAGATTGGCACTTCACAGAATTAACTTAAATACCACTTTTGCTGATTTAATTTTTTAAACTCTAATGTTTTAAAGAAGCTTATGGGTACAGTTGTTTGATTGCCTTCATTGTAACAATCTTAACTCTTTTTTTGTTTGTTTGTTTGTTTTGTTTTGTTTTTAAAGATTCGGGGGTCTCACTGTGTCGCCCAGCTGAAGTGCAGTGGCTGTTCACAGGTGCAATCATAGCACAGCCTTGAACTCCAGGGCTCAAGCTATCCTCCTTCCTTAGCCTCTCGAGTAGCTAGAACTTCAGGCACGCACCACCACACCTAGCTACTCTTGTAATTTTTGACTTAAGTCTTGGAGTTCAAAACTAACATAGACGGGTCTGCAGGTATAGATTTGAAAAGACAAAAAATAAATACAAAAAAGAAGACAAAGCTATCATAGTTTGGGATTTCAGAAAATTTTTGAACTAGAGGTGACAAGGCCATTTTTACTTATTTACTTTTCTGCTCATTTGTTTTTAGTTTAGTGAGTTGATTTCATTTTTTAAGGTAGGTGCTCCAAGTTGTTTTTGAGTGTATTGTTTGGTTAACTGATGTATTTTTTGTCAACTGTTCCTCTTTCATAGGGGCAAGGAGATTTGTGACCTTGGATTTTGGCAGACCTATATTGTTGACAGATGTATTAATTCCCACTTGTGGAGACTTGGCCTCCTTATCAATTGACATTTGGACATTAGGAGAAGAGGTGGATGGAAGGCGATTGGTGGTGGCAACTGATATAAGCACCCATTCACTAATTCTTCATGACTTAATACCACCACCTGTGTGCAGGTTCATGAAGGTAAAGAAGTTCAAGAAAGTACATTGATACGCTTTCCTTGTTTCTGACAAGTTATGAAAAACTCTAACATATGATTAAAAAGTATAACTATATCTTTTTAAATACATTGCTCAGATTTTTATTGTAGCAAATGTGTATATATATTTATAATTTTTCATTTCAGATCACTGTCATTGGACGTTATGGAAGTACAAATGCCAGAGCCAAAATCCCATTAGGATTTTACTATGGTCATACCTATATCTTGCCTTGGGAAAGTGAACTGAAGTTAATGCATGATCCTCTAAGGGGAGAGGGAGAATCTGCAAACCAGCCAGAAATTGACCAGCATTTAGCAATGATGGTTGCTCTGCAGGAGGATATACAGTGCAGGTTAGTAGAGAATTGCAAATTTTAATTTATTAAAACTGTATTTTGTATGTGTCTTGCTTATATTTCTGTCAAGAAAATGTCATTTTGTAGGTGTACAGAAAAGAGCAAAAGGAAGTAGGACAGTAGCACATTACAGCAATACTGCATGAAAATATTGATTAAATAATTGGCTCCATTTATTAGTACTGTACTTACCAATTGAGTAATTCTGTTAAAATGCTTGCATGTTAATGTGTTTTAGAGATTTAATTCTTAGTATTTGTACATGTATATTAAGAGAACATTGCAGGAAGTATTTTGTTTACTCATTTTTTACTTATAGATATAATTTGGCTTGTCATCGTCTGGAAACTCTTTTGCAAAGTATCGATCTTCCCCCTCTCAACAGTGCTAACAATGCACAGTACTTTTTACGAAAACCAGACAAGGCAGTTGAGGAAGACAGTAGAGTTTTTTCTGCTTATCAAGATTGTATCCAGCTACAGCTTCAACTAAATTTGGCTCATAATGCTGTGCAGAGACTCAAAGTAGCTCTAGGTGCAAGTCGGAAGATGTTGAATGAAACATCAGATCCAGAAGATTTAATTCAGCTGTCTTCTACAGAACAGTTACGTACTATCATCAGATACTTATTGGACACTTTGCTCAGCCTTCTTCACTCTTCTAATGGTTTGTATTTGGCTTATGAACGTTAAGGGCCGGGAATATATATGATATGTTTTTTTTGCATATTTTAGGTTCGTGTTAATATTTTCTGAGTATTGTTAATTTTGATATCCTTTCTAATGTGAATATTTATGAAATCTGTTTCATAAATTTTTTTCACTTATTTTTATTATTTCTTAAATGAATTTTTGGTGGGTGTCTTTTGATTCTTTGCTATTGGTGTACACATCATTGTGCTACTGGCAAGGTAGTAAGTTGCTTAATAGTAAATTGCTTAAAAGTTCAACAGTGAAAACATCATAATTGCTAACCCAATATAGAACTATCATTTTCTAGCCAGGAGCTATTTTTGATCATTTCTCTCTCTCTCTGCCTCTCTCTGCCCTCTGATACACCCAGTTCCATAGACATGAAATATAATTGACTTTAGTGCTAGCTCGTCTCCTTTTTAAGTATTTAACAATTAAATTTCTACATATGAGGGGTAAATAAATAGCAGAATAAATAGAATATAATTGTCCACTGATTGCTAGTAAAGAAGAAAGCATGTCTAAGCAAGCTGATTTTGATGTTACGTTATACACTTAGATAGGATATTTTACTGTTTTCTTTCTTATGATAGGACACTCTGTTCCTGCAGTTTTGCAGAGCACATTTCATGCCCAGGCCTGTGAAGAGCTCTTTAAACACTTGTGCATCAGTGGAACCCCAAAGATACGATTACATACTGGTCTTCTGCTTGTTCAACTATGTGGTGGTGAAAGATGGTGGGGTCAGTTTCTCTCTAATGTTCTTCAGGAATTATACAATTCAGAGCAGCTTCTCATCTTTCCACAGGATAGGTAGGTCAGAAAATATTGGAGGTATTTGTAATTAGTGATTTGTGCTTCTCACAGTCATTGGTCAGATTTTGAAATGTTGTTCTTGTGGATACTAAGTGTGGCACAAATGAACGAGTTTTTTTCAGCATTTTGGGTATGCCCAGCAAAGGGCACCAGGATTATTCTTGATATAACTAGTGTGCATTCTTTAGTTTTCTAATTGAACCTGTGGAGTTTAGAGATCTGTGTTTATAAATATTTCCTATCAGATTATGTTACTTTTTTGAGGCTAAAGTTCTCTCTTTCTTCACTGTGCCTGATTTCTTGTTGATAATATTAAAAAATATAACCAGTAGTTTGGAAAAGAGCTAATTTTAACATCATACATCCAGATATAAATCTTGCTTACCTAATCTGAAATATGATGTTTAAGAAACAAAATATTTTATCATTACTTTGTTAAATTTTCAATGTAAATTATTTAAAAAATTAAACAGTTAATTTGATTCTTACTGGTTATTTTCTTTGTATATTTTTTTAGGGTCTTCATGTTACTTTCCTGCATTGGTCAAAGATCACTTAGTAATAGTGGAGTATTAGAAAGCTTACTTAACCTCTTGGATAATTTATTGTCACCTCTTCAGCCACAGTTACCCATGCATAGGAGGACAGAAGGTATTAATATAAAGCAGTGTTCTTCATAAGATTCCTATAAATATTGCTTTTATAAAAGATCTTTTCTGCAATACTTATTTTAGTATTTATTGCGGCACATTTTGTTAATATTTTTATGATGTAGACTTTTTAGAGTGAGCAACCTTCCTGTGATATAGTTATTACTCTTTAAATCTAATACCTTTTCATTATTTGAACTTACTTTAGTATGTTTTTCCTATACTATCATAACTAAAATCGAACTCCCTTATATAAGTTTAAGCTTTAAGGCACAGTTGCTTTTCTGGTCAATGATAATGAGTTTCATTTGAGCAAAAAAGTTGTTATAGGAATAAGAACTTTAGAACATAGTTTAGTACTATATGAATTTTAAGTTGAGAATTAGAGGTCTTATTTCAGTCACCTATGAGTCTAAGAATAGCGCCGTATACCTTTCTAGTTCTTAAAGTATCTTTGGATTCAGCCTACAGTTAATCTGTTTTTGTACCATGAAGCATTTGTTTTTCGTTAGATTTGATGTTCTTCTCAATTTGTGGCTGTAGGTACCTAATTTTGAAGCTCATTATATATAAATATTAGTGTTAATAATGATAGGATATGTTTTGGATTTATCAAATATTTTATCTCAATTATTTTATCAGACCTCATTAAGACTCTTAAAGTCACCTGGAATTTTTTTTTTCCCCCTCTCATCTCTGTATAGGAGTACTAGACATTCCCATGATCAGTTGGGTTGTTATGCTGGTGTCCAGGTTGCTGGATTATGTGGCAACTGTTGAAGATGAAGCAGCAGCTGCAAAGAAACCTTTGAATGGTAAAGACAGGGAGAGGTTTCTGACAGGTATCAGAAGTTTATAATAATATGTTGGTGGGGATTTTGAGTGACTCCGCAGTTGTTCCAGAACTGGCTATTGGCCTGGAGAGACCACCTGTATGTAATTTATGGAAAATATGAATTAACTTTACTAAGAATCTATAATATTTAAAGATAGAATTTATAGTTGATGGACTTTATAGACAAGCTCAATTGTCTGGGCATGACTTTTATTTTCTAAATACAACTGTGTCTTTCACAATCTGCTTGCCTGCATGCTCATTTAAACATTTTAAAATAACATGCATATAAGTGACTTATGAAAGGGAAATTTGTGAAGAGTTCCTGTAGTTTTTTCCTGGTATGATATGTCATTTCATTTACCATTGTCAGGTTATACTAATTAACTACAAATGGACTTTATGCTTAAATACAGAAATTCCCAGATTTTTTGGAGTTGTAATCTTTCTTCATGAGCTTGAGGGCAGAAAAATTTAAAAATTAAAGGAATTCAAACTGCATGACTAATTGTTCTCTTCCCCTCTTCCAGTTAACAAAGCTTTTTATAAAGGATTTGAGATAGCTAAGTCTAATTTGTGAACACAGCCATTAAGGCCCATAAAATTTGGAATTTTATACATTGTCAGGATCCCAGTATTTTTAAAAAGTTCCCTTGAGATGTTTTATAGCTGAATAAATTGTTTATTGTACATAGTATGTTTTCAAAGATGATGGGCAATTCTCATGTACAGGGAATTTGCTTTATATTGTCTTTTTAAAAACAAATAATGTATATGTATGGGTCAGTTTACTCTAGTTATAGAATATAGAGGTAAGATATACAATTAAAATAAATAAAACTACAATATAAACTTGGAATATAACAGATAGTATTAGAAGTATTAGTTTTTATTTATATTGCTCAGATACTATGAAAACAGTGGTGGAAGAGTTTTTTTAGGGTTTGAAGAATTTGAACTAAGACTTGGACAAATGGGTAGTAGAGAAGAAGAAAAGATTTTTTAGGTTAAGGAAAAATATGTTCTAGGTTTGGAGATGGATAAAGTGTTTTATTGGACTTAAATTGACCAAAAGAACGACACAGAATAGTCTGGTCACATTAAAAAAAATGAGAATAAGTGTAGTTATACAGACTGGTTTTTGAACTATTCAGCATGAGTTTGGCGTGATTAGTCAAATTGTTGAGTACCCTTTTTCGGTCCCTGCATAAAAGGTTGTGTTCAAAATAGGATAATGGGTGTTTGTTGTTAGAACTCAATGACATCATCAAAGCTGTGTTTAAGATTAATCTTAAACGATTGTGGAGGAAGATGGCTGTTATCCTAAAGGAAAGATTGGAGACAGAATTCTGGTCTTGAAATCATTTGGGGTCTATGTTAGAGCAGTGACAGTTATCTAACCTTTCTAGAATCAGATCTTCTAGCAATTTCTTTACAATGGTTTCCTTAGTTTTCTTTAAAACTGCTTTGTCATAATTAACACATGTATAATTTTGTTTTGTGTTTTCTGGATATCAAAGGTACTTTAAAATCACATTCAACAGAATTACTAATAAAACTTTTCCTTCCCCTATAGGTAATCAGTGGAGTTTTATTAACAATAATCTGCATACTCAGAGCTTAAATAGATCTTCCAAAGGTAGCAGTAGCCTTGATAGATTATATTCCAGAAAAATCAGAAAGCAGCTTGTTCATCATAAACAGGTAATTATCACTACATTTTATACTTCAGTGTTTGAAATTATGTTTTGGAGGTTGCATGAGATAGATGTGCCATGAGATCCTAGGTATGACATTTAATGAGCTACTTAGCTAAGGAAAATTATTTAGCGCTTTGGGGACTGAGTTTCCTTAATTGTAAAATGACAACAATATATAGTTTACAGAGTTTTAGTGATGTTCTTTAAACTGTTTACCTTTTTCCATCTCTATTACTACCATTCTAAGTGAGGTCACCCATTGTCTATTGCCTGTCAAAAAGCCTCCCTGTCTTTGTTTTTTCTTAATCCAGTCCATTTTCCACGCTGCCCCTAGAGAGTTGTTTTTAGATACAAGCCTGATTATGTCATTCCTTCCTTAAATTCTTAGTGGCTTTCAATTCACCTTTGGATGAAGGTCAAACTCCTTCACATGGCTTTAGGGTATCCATCATCTCCTCCTCTAACTTGAAGATTTCAATTTTGCTTTCTGAGTGCTTGAGCCATATTGAATTTGAGTTCCTAGGACCACTCACACTGGTTTTCTTATTCAGGATTTTTTTTATGTGCTAAGTAGTAGTTTTATTTCTAACTGTATACTTTACTCTTTTGCCTGGATAACCTAACCTGTTTTTCAATCATTAGTTTATATTCATTTCCTTGAAGAGGTCTACCCTGGTTTCTGAATTAGAATAGTATCCTCATGCAGTATGTTCCCTGTGTATCCTGTATTCTTCCTTTTATTATATTCACCTTATTTTTTTTTAGATATTCTTTTGTTAACTTGAGGTTTACACATTTCACTTTGAGTAAATGATTTCTTAAAGTATTGTTAGGAAACTGTCCTGTATATGCTCTTTTGTATCTGACTTCTTTGCTCAAAATGATGTTTTGAGATTTATCCATGTTGAGTATATCAGTAGTTCTTTCTTATTTCTGACCACTGTTCCATTCTTTGAATGTTCCAAAATCTGTTTATCCATTTTTCTGTTGATGAACCCTTTAGTAGTTGACTTATTTTTTCTATTGTTTCTTTTTGAAATATAAACAAATATGCATATTTATATAGTATTTGTATTCCTCTCACTACTTCTTTAGTGCACACCTGTACATTCTCTCTCTTTCTTACTCTTTCTCTCCTTCATAGAATGTCTTATATTAGAATGTGGTTTTTTTGCAGGATAATTAAATCTTTGTGGTTTCTGTGAATGAGCTATATTAGTTACATGATCTCTCCTGAATTTACACATAAAATTTGTTTGATGTGCATTTCTTCCTGAGGAAGTGAGTTAGCTGATGTCAGATTCACATGAGCCAGTACTTTAGTGTATAGTTCCTTTTTAAAAAGTATCTTTCTCTTTCTCCTAGAGAGACAGTTCTCAAAGGATATATAAACCATATCCTTGATTCCTGGTATAGAGTCCAGTGTGTTATATGTAGTAGTTTAAAAACATTACTATAATCGCTTTAAGATGAAATGAGATTCTACATGACAATCTTTAGATCGGGCGTATTTGTGAAAGCTTTGGGCCTTTTTTTAAAGGTAGGCTTGGCACAAAGTTGTTTACTTTCCCTCTAAATTTTTCGACTATGAGCTAACTTGATCTTTTGCAAGAAAAATGGTGTAAAGCTTCTTCCTAGGCTCCCTTTTCTTTTTGAGTCTCTCAGCCAATTTTAGGTAGTACTAATTTATATCTTTTCAAATCTGGCTAAAATTTATTGAGCACTTAATGTTTATGCTTGGTGTATTTACGTTAGGATATGAAGACGGAAAACAAAACCTAGCATGTAACAAAGTGGATATTTCTTTGTATAATATTACTGTTTGATTCTTAATTATGAAGGGCACTATATTGGGATAGTTGGCAAAACTTAAAAGGGGATCTGTGGAATAATTGGTGGTCAGGCATCAACGTTACTTCTTTGATTTTGATGGATGTATTGTGATCTGTAGAACATCCTTATTTCTAGGAATTACACACTAAAATATTCAGGGTGATTAGATATCAGGTTGCCAACTTATTGTCAGATAGTTTAGGGAAAACAAATACATTTGTACAATAAATAAAATTGTAGTTGTTTGAAAATAAAAATTTTAATTTTGATTATAATTGTGGATATGTTAATTGTAGAACTTTTGAAACTATTTTCTGAAAATAGTAATTAACTTCTCAGTTGATTTTTTTATTACATGTACATGCTTGTTTTAATTTGGGTTACATTTTTTTTTCATCTATGAAGACAAAAGCAAAGTGGATTTTTCTTTAAAACATTAGTTAGCATTTTTTTCCCTGATACCAAAAATATGTGTCAATAGTAGAAATTTAGAAAGTGTTCTTTGAAAAGGCAGATTTATTAAGTTCTTAGCTAAAATATTATTCATCTATAACTTTGGTATACCTTTGTAGTAACATTCTATTTGAAGGAACTTTCTGAGTATATAAGTACATGGGGAAGTCATCAACAGTTCAAGATTCAGCAATTCAAGATTGTAAGGTCTTTATGAGCAGAGAGTTTTTTTCTCCCCTTTGGTCTGTTTGTTCATTGCTACATGTTATTTATTGCCAGGGTTTAGGGATGGGAGAAATGGGACTGGAGGGCTGTGGGCATAGTTATAAAATGACAACATAAGGGAGTCTTGTGACAGAACTGTTCAACATTGAATGTTGTAGTAGATACGTGAGCTAACGTGTAAAAGTGTATACAACTAAATACACACACAGACACACAAATAAGTACAAGTAAAACTGGAGAAATCTGAATAAGATTGGTGAATTGTATCAGTGTCAATACTTTGTAGTGATATTATACTATAGTTTTGGAAAATGTCATTAGGGAAAATTGGGTAAAGTGTATAAGAGATCTCTGTATTATTTCTTAATTTATTCTGGTGCACCCTAATTATTTCTTAAGCTGAATATGAATCTACAGTGATCTAAAAAAAATTAATTAAAACCACAGACATACTAAAAATATGGATAACTCCTTGGGGAGATTTCCATAAAAGCAAAGCTTAGAAATATTAAGTGATAAAAATATTTTCCCTATTATTTATTTAAAACTACATTATTCTTTTCCTCTATTAAAAAATATCTATCATTCAGTTTCTTTAGTGGCTTATATAAGAAAACCTTCTAGTTACTTCCTTTCTCCCATGGGTAAGGGAGATCTCAATGATAACACTGAGAGATCTCGAAGTCAGGATTTTGAAATGATTGTTTTTTAAAAATTAGCACAGTTAAAATTGTATTACTAGATCTTTCAAGGATTTACTTACTCCATTAATTTGATGTATGAATTCTGTGAGGAGTATAATAATTTACCTTTTTTTGTTTTTAACATTATTCTAAATTTTAAGTTGTTTGTTTGTTTTTTAAAGCAACTTAACCTATTAAAAGCAAAACAGAAGGCTTTGGTGGAACAGATGGAAAAAGAAAAAATACAAAGCAACAAAGGATCATCATATAAACTCCTGGTGGAGCAAGCAAAACTAAAGCAGGCTACTTCAAAGGTACGATCTAGACTTTAATATCTCAGAAAGGTCACTTTTCTGTTTAGTATTTTAAATTATTTGAGCAGTTAAGTATCTTTGATAACGATCAGGAAACTAAAATATATGTTATTCTGTTTATTAAGACAAAAATTGATCTACTCTGGACTTCTTATGGTAGCTTTTAACTCAAGGAAATGTATGATAAATGTGGACTTCAGGTATTATTCTAGTGTATTACATTCAAAGTGGATTGAGTTCCAGTAAACTGAAGATAAAAGTCAATGGAATGTACAGTTTGCTAATGTGGCATTGACAGTGCTGTTTATTATTTCCATATTGTAATACAAAAACATACAGGATGATTATAAATACCATTATGTCAGCCATAAAAATAAAATGAATATAGAAAGTGAAAATTTTGGCATTCTCTTTCCCATTAGTTTTATTGTTGGAAAATTTTCGGGGCTGAGTTTAGAAGTGAAACTTCTCTTGGATCCGGTGGTGCTCAAAAGACTCAAATATAGGATGTCTGGTTTTTTGTCCTGGGCTAGAGTGCGGTGGCTTCATTCATAGCTTAATGCAACTTCAGACTCCTGGGCTCAAGCGAGTCTCCTGCCTCAGCCTCCCGAGTAGTTGGGACTACAGGTGTGCGCTGCCAAGCCCGACCTAACTTTTCTATTTTTTGTGGAGACAGGGTGTCACTCTTGCTCAGCCTGGTCTCAAACTCATGGTCTCAAGCAAACCTCCCGCCTTGGCCTCCCGGAGTGCTAGGGATTACAGGCATTGGCCATAGCATGTCTTTTCTAAGTGAAAATGAAGTTTGAGTTATTTGTAAATAAAACCTTTTAAAAACTTGATATGTATTTTTTTTTAATTTGGGGGAAAGACATTTCTGTGTAGCAGCCAAGTTTGTGTATTGTTTATATAAATATGCAATTATACTTATTCTACCAGATTTTGAAATAATTTGAATTAATATTTTGTACTTAAGGTTTCTGTACCTTCAGCCTTCTACGTGTTATGTTTAGGATGTTTTGGTAATATTTATTTAAGTTGTTAAATTTGACCTAACAACTTAAGAAATTACCTACAGTACATATCTGTAGAAATTCACTTTTCTGAAATTCTGTTACATATCCTATGTCTTAAATCTAAATAGTTAAGGTATATTGGTCAGTATGGCTTTTAGTAATCTTACTTTTTGAATCTCGTGCTTTATAAAAAAAATTTTGTTCTTTAGAAGTTGTAAGTTTGCTGAGTGAATACATTAATAAATAAATTCATTATATAAATAAATTTGTACTTAAAATTTTATTAAATAAACATTGATTCAAATACTGTAAATTTCTGTATGCAGCACTTTAAGGATTTAATTCGGTTACGTCGGACAGCAGAATGGTCCCGTTCTAATTTAGACACAGAAGTTACAACAACAAAAGAAAGTCCAGAGATAGAACCACTTCCATTTACTCTGGCCCATGAACGTTGTATCTCAGTTGTCCAGAAACTTGTTTTGTTTCTCCTTTCCATGGATTTTACATGTCATGCAGATCTCTTATTATTTGTTTGTAAGGTAAGTAAACTGTTAGGCATTATTTATAAGTATAAATTTACAGGGTAAGACAGAACTAGGAAAGGATGCAATTTTTCATTGATTTTGGTTAAGAGAAATAATAGTACTTCTTTTGGATTTACTTTATTTGCAGTTAATTAGTTTTTTAATTATGTCTTGAATGATTTAATTTTTTTTTCACTTATTTCAAAGAAAACCTGGTTAATATTTTACTTTAGTTAAAACTTGACAGTTTTGAATGTAGGTAATATGGGTATGTCTATCTCCAAGCTACCTTTCTTATATTATTTAAAATAGGAAATATGCAAAAAAGTCATTAAATTAATGAAGGACTTTTAATGTAACATATTCAGTTTGTTGAAATTATTTTCAACTCTTTCACCTAGATTTTAAATCAGATTTTAATATTTGTTCCATGAAATTACGTTCTTTTGTATTCACTCTCAAGTAGTTATTTTGACAACAGAATCATGCATCCATATTGAAAACTATTATTCCAATGCTAACATATTGGTAGATTTCTGTTATTTTTTGAAAAAACATATGTAATTGCTATTTAAGTATATGGTTTTATAAAATGTATTACAGGTTCTTGCACGCATTGCGAATGCCACAAGGCCAACTATTCATCTGTGTGAGATTGTGAATGAACCCCAGCTGGAAAGACTGCTATTGCTTTTGGTTGGAACTGACTTCAATAGAGGAGATATATCTTGGGGTGGTGCTTGGGCTCAGTATTCCTTAACTTGTATGCTACAGGATATTTTAGCAGGTTTGTTAGGATTTATTTTTCATAGAGTATGTCAGAATTAGCTTGCCATTGCTCAACTAATCTTTAAAGTAACTAATCTCTAATGGGAATTGTAACCCCCTAAAAGGGTAAAAGATTTCTTTAGCCAAATGTGGTAGTGCAGCACCTGTAGTCTCAGCTACTTGGGAGGCTGAGGTGGGAGGATTGCTTGAGCCCATGAGTTTTGGGCTGTAGTGCTCTATGCCAGTTGGGTGTCTGCACTAAATTCGGCATCAATATGGTGACCTCCTGGGAGCATGGAACCACCAGGTTGCCTAAGGAGGGGTGAACCAGCCCAGGTTGGAAACAGCCCAGGTGAAAACTCCTGTGCAGATCAGTAATGGGATCGCATCTGTGAATAGCCACTGCACTCCAGCCTGGGCAACATAGGGAGTCTCTTAAAAAACAAAAAAAAGTTCTCTTTAATGTTACAGCAGTAGTAGCCATTTAGAATTACTTTTGTATTTAATTATGTTGATAGATGGGATAAATATATGTCTTTAGAAAGGAGTTAGTTTGTTAAAGTGCATGAATATTGGAGCTAGTCTGCTTTGTTACTACCAGTGGTGTTCTGCTTACTGGTTCTTTATGTAACCCTGAGGAAATCACTGTGCCTCAGTTTCTTCATCTGTAACATAGGATAATAAAAATACCTTTCTTATTTTGATAAATAAATGAGTTAATATATGTAAGATAATTATAGTAACTCTTTGTACATACGCATTTTGTGTTTTCTACTACTGGTTACTTGACTTTGGCATTTGAAGGTAATATAGTGAGTCCTAGCATCCTTAGGTGGTTGGGGACTCATTTGCCTTAGATTCTTTTATAGTTGGTAGAGCATGTATTTTGTCATTCTCTAAACTGGAGGAAAAAATCTGGTTTAATATGTTTCGGAAATCTCTGTGTAAATTATTAAAACAGTTAGGACTGTTTTCTTATGTACAGGAGAATTGTTGGCTCCAGTAGCTGCAGAAGCCATGGAGGAAGGAACAGTAGGTGATGATGTAGGTGCAACAGCTGGTGACTCTGATGACTCCCTTCAGCAGTCCTCAGTTCAGTTGCTGGAAACTATAGATGAACCTTTGACACATGATATAACAGGTAAATTTTTAAATTGTTTTTTATTTAAGATGTTTTAGTTTTTTCTGTTAAATAAAAACATGTTTAAAAATAATGTTAGAGAAGTATAAAGTTGATTTTTATATTTTTCTCTTAGGTATTTGGCCTTATAAACTACATGATTTCTTTTTGTCTTGGTTCTCTGAATGAATGCTCATTATACCAAAGTGGTAGCATAATGTCCTGATTATTTTGATATAGTCTGATTTGCCTATGTTAAAGAAAATACAAAATAGAAAGCATTTAAAGATATGCTGTGGTAAAGATAGTAAGGTTTAAAGGCTTTTGGTCTTTAGATCCAGCTTTTTTGTGGGGTTTTTTGGTGTACTTTTTTTCTTTGTTTTTCTTTCCCTTTGTAAAAACTGTATTTGTAAATTAGCATGTATAATCCTTTGTAATGTGGAAACTCTGTTTTGATTACTGCCTTATATATGTCAGATGCTATGGTTATTTTCAAACATTTGTCATTCCTTAATCTTACATTCTGTTATAATATGATCTTTTTTTTTTAAACATGATATTCTCTTTATCTGGTGTAGACTTCCTTCTCTTATTTGGATGATGAACTCCTCCTTATCTAAGGTTTACATAAAGCATGCCTTCCTCCAAGAGGCTTTTTCTATCACTACCAGCAGAGTTGGGGAGTGTGCTGTCTGTATTCCTCTTATACGCTAAAACATCTCTGCTAGCATATGATGTTGTAGTTAGTTTAATTATAGTGTATCCCCATCTCTGAACCTCTATTGCTCAGGGGGGATTTCTTTCATTAATCTTTATGTACGTATTCTCAAACCCTAGTACAGGCTGGCATTTGCTAGGCTTTCTGTTAATATTTGTTGAATAAGAGGATGGGAATGATGGGAAAGTAAGATCTGTAAGTAATAGGAAGCTACTTAAAAATTTAGAGACACCCGAGAGCAGAATAATTGCTAATTCAAGGGCTGGGCGCGGTGGCTCACGCCTGTAATCCTAGCACTTTGGGAGGCCGAGGCAGGAGGATCGCTTGAGGTCAGGAGTTCAAGACCAGCCTGGGCAAGAGTGAGACCCCCGTCTCTTTAAAAAGAAAAAAAAAAATAATAATAATAATAATTTCTAATTCATAATAGAAAAATAAGATAAAGAGAAATCTTATAACTTAAATCCTCTTTGCTTTTCTCTTTATTACTGGATAACATTACCGATAATGGATGTAATATAATGAATTACATATTGGGTATAATACAATAATATTTGTTCTAGAAACATTAATGATTATTTTTAATAACAAAGTTTATGCAACTTGATTCAATAAGAACTAATACTGTGGTCTTTTCTGTAGGAAAGTTAATATCATTGCATTGGTGTTTTTATTGTATGTTATGGAGTGATATATTTGCATACCTATTAATGCTTAATTATTAAGTGAAAAATTTAGGGTTTTTAAAAAAATAAATAGGTATATATATGTTACATGCAAGCAAAATAATTTTTTCTGTAAATAAAAGCAACATATCAGCTAGATTTTATGTAATACACTCCACCAATAAAATCACTTTCAATTATTTGAAGGTGCACCTCCTCTATCCTCTTTGGAAAAAGATAAAGAAATTGACCTTGAGCTACTTCAAGATCTAATGGAAGTTGACATCGATCCTTTAGATATTGATTTGGAAAAGGATCCTCTTGCAGCCAAGGTTTTTAAGGTATGATACATTAGAATATTCTTTGCAGTTAAGTCTTTTTATCTTACACTTCCGGCTTAGTAATTACTTAAAAGAGGAAGATATACATGTTTATCACTAAATGCTACCCATTATTCAGCATATTCAAAATGCATTAAGTTGCTGGAGGTACTATAGTAGTTTTTTAAAAAAATACCAATGGAATAATATAAAGAAAACTTACACCATTTCATTAAAATAGCCACTGATAATTATCTTATAGCAATAAGAACAACTATTAAGTGTGCAGAAGTATAGTTATGGGTGACCCACA
Organism: Daubentonia madagascariensis; assembly: GCA_023783475.1. NCBI lineage: Eukaryota > Metazoa > Chordata > Mammalia > Primates > Daubentoniidae > Daubentonia > Daubentonia madagascariensis. Next base: position 27,528,761 of record JAKFHU010001035.1, read on the forward strand.
TTTCAGGCAGTCATTTAAACTTCATCCAAGCTGAGTTCATTGCAACTTCTGTTTCTATGTTAGCCTCCACTTTTTCTAAGGGAGATACACCTGTAATACTTTATAGCGGTACTGTTCTTTTGGTGCATAAGAGATATTACGAGGGATGCTAATTATCTCTTAGTTTCTAAAATAATAAGGTATTTCTAGATTTTTGGCAGAAACTGAGGAGAATATTACTGCACCATTCTTGTATATCATTAAAATTAGAAGTGGGTTTTAGAAATTTAAAGGGTGGGGAGAATGTTTATTTTGTAGTCCTATTTGGCTTTAGATAATGTAAATAATGTGTCATTCAGTGAAGAGACAAAAATAAACCACATTTTTCCCCATTCTTTTAAGCCAATAAGCAGTACATGGTATGATTATTGGGGTGCTGATTATGGCACCTACAATTACAACCCTTACATTGGAGGTCTGGGAATTCCTGTAGCAAAGCCACCAGCAAACACAGAGAAGAATGGATCACAGACAGTTAGTGTTTCAGTGTCTCAAGGTAAGTGTATTTTTTTTATTTTAAGGCATATGGTATTCTTAAAACAAGTCCCAAATTTATGTATACTTTGTACCTGGAGAAATTGAGACTGGGTATGTGTATGCCAGGAGGGGTTAGTATCATAGCTGTGTCATAAGTCCCATTCAGAGCTGTTTCTCTTGTCAGTCAATTTGTTTCTCTTGTCAGATCTTCCATTTATGGTCTATCTTTGTGTTTCTCTCTCAAAATAACATCTAGCAAAAGCTTTTCATAGGATGGTATTCACAGTGATTTTAATTAATTCTCCTTTGTTTTAATTTCTTAGCTTTAAAAGTAAACTTTTATTTGTAAATAGAATGAAACCACATTAAATACTATTTTTGTACTTTTTTAGTCATGTAAAATATATCAGAATATTTAATTTTTTTATAAAATATTTTTAAAATTTTGAAACAATTACACATTTACCGAATTGTTTCAAGTACAATGCAGAGAATGTTTGTTATCCTGAACCATTTGAGAGTAAGTTGCTAATTTGATGTTATTTTTGTTTTGTTTTACAAAGCAGAATGTTCTTCTACATAAGCACATCAAGAATCATATTCTCTCAAAATTAGGAAATTAACACTACTGTCAAACACTGAGAGCTCATTCAAATTTTAGCAATTGTCCAAATAATGTTTTTTGTGCACTAGGACCCAGTGAAAAATCATGCATTGCATTTAGTTGTCACATCTCCTTAGTTTTATTCAGTCTGCAGCAGTTCCTCAGAGCTGACTTTTATGACCTTGATGCTTTAGAAGATTACAGGCTAGTTATTTTATAGAATGTCTCTCAGTTTTGTTTTGTGTGCTGTTTCCTCATGATTAGATTGAGATCATGCCTCTTGGCAGGAATATCACAGATAAAGTGCTCATTTTATTTCTTTTCATCCTATTAAGTGACCCATGATTTTGATCTGTCTACTACTGGAGGTGTTAAGTTTAATCATTTGATTAAGGAGGGGTCTGCCAGGCTTCTGTATTGTAACATTACTCTTTTCCCCTTTGTGAAAAGTTTTTGGGGGTTGGAGAAGCAGGGTAGTACTGGGAAACTATGTAAATACCTTGTTCCTCACCAAATTTCTTTTTTAAAAGTTTACTAATTTATTCATTTAGTTTTGAATGGACTCATGATTTCCTTTTTTATTCAGTGGGGTTTAACATTATTATGTATTTGTTTTTATTTTGGTGATATGTAAATAACATAAAATATCATTTTAACCATTTTTTGGTGTATAGTTCACTGCCATTAAATACAGTTACAGTATTGTCATTATTTTTTTATTGATGTTCAAATTGTCCCAGACTTGACCAGTAGGATCACAGTTAATCTGGTCTCTGGCTTTTTGTCATGTCCTCATCGTTCTTTGAGCACTTCCTTGTTCTCTGGCAAAACATGATACCCCAGGCTCATCAGTTACTTTACCTGCCCCAATCTGGGAATTAGCCACTTCTGCAAAGGAGTACCGTAGTTCAAAACCTTTTAAAGCAGAGATGTACTTAATTCAAGATTTGGGTGCCAGATATACTTGTTGCTATTTTGGTGGCTGTTTCCATACCCTCCTGATGGAATGAGAGAGAAGGAGAGAGAGAGAACACACATTTTCATCTGTATTTATTTCAGTGTCTCTATATATTGACTGTGATGAGTTCACATCAGTTTATCTGGCAATCTAATAGGTTCACTTTAGTTTTTTCCCCTTCCATATTTATATCCTCCTTTTTTTTTTTTGACAGTGAGAAACGTGGCTCTCATTTTCCTTGATGTATTTGCTTCCATTACTTCATGGATGTGATCTACCTGTTCTATGTAACTAGTCTCCTATGTAACTAGTCTCCTGTTTCTAACCTCCTTTCTGCAGATCATCTCCCCCTGCTCTAGCTCTGATACCACGTGCCAGGTTGTTCTTCTGTAAGGATACAGTTCTCCTCACCCTTTCTTGGGTTCAGATGTTGACATTTTATTGTGGAAAGTAGGACATGAGTAATAATTGTCAAATAGCTTTTTTTCTTTCATTTGCTTTTTGTAGCCTTAGATGCTCATCTAGAAGTTGGACTTGAACAGCAAGCAGAACTTATGTTGAAAATGATGTCTACCCTGGAAGCAGATTCCATTTTACAGGCATTAACAAATACATCCCCTATGTGTAAGTAAAATTACCATTTTTAGAGTATTCCAGTGAATGATTTATCTAGTGATTATTTTCAAGTACATTGAACAAGGACAGATATTAAAATTCCACGTCTGGTGTGAGTCTGAGGGGGCTTCGTATATGACACCTCTCCTCCTCTAAGTAGCAAATTAAGAAGAACTAAGACAAAGGGTTAATGAATGGGGGGAGAAGTGTGCACAATACTTCCATGTAGTGTTCTCACTTCAGTCCAAAAACCTGAATCTTGTTTTTGTTATTGTGTGTTGTGAGGTTAATGAAATTACTGGGAAAGCCTGCATAGCCACCTGTGAGTTCATTGCGCGATATCCAAATTTATGATGAAGTGGATTTTTTTAAGGAACATCTTTATCATCCTTAAAGACTAGGATAGAAGACAGGGTCGGATGACAGCCAAATGGGCCTGCTAACTGACTCCCAGAATTGAGAGGATTTATTACCTAATTATGTACAGAAAAGGCAAACTTTTTCATAAATGGCTAATAGTAAATATTTTAGGCTTTGCTTGCTATATGGTATGTGTTGAAACATAGATAATGTATAAATGATTGGGCATGGCTGTGTTACAGAAACAGGCGGCCTTCTACATTTGACCATCAGGTCATGGCTTGATAACCTTGATGTACAGCGCTAGACTTGTGTTGATCTCCTCATGTCAGGGGTGTACAGTTAAGATAGCAGCCTGTTTCTGAAGGACAGATGGAGAATCTGTGCTGAGGAGAGAGGGTGATAGTTTTAGTTTTCTTAGGCCTGCAGATCATTTCACCTTTTCTAGGACAGAATGAGGCAAGGGATAGAGAAAAAGGGTAGAACCCAGGAAAATCAAGTCTGCTTCTCCTATGAAGGAGAGTTCACAACCCCTTTAAATAGAGAAATTTGGGCTTTTAGATCTTCCTTTTCTTAAGTGAAATTCTTTCGGTTTGCAAGTTTCATTTATTTCTTGCCTTAGAAAGTATAGAAAAAAGGAAAAAAATGGAAGGGGTGATCTAGTGTTCTGTCATCTTAATATTGGCACACTAATATTGTTGTATCTTACCTCCCAGGTAATAGGGGAATCCCTATTATAGGGTCCAGCCTCTGCGTGATTACAGATAACTCAATATTGCTTAAAATAGCCCCTTTGTTTGTTAGGCATTTTTTGTTTCAAACAGTTTATTAGAAGATCCTTTTGAAATTGGTGTCTGCTTCTCTTAATAGTCTTTTGATTATGCTGCACACAGCTGTATCCCTTTTTAGTATATTCTAAATATATGAAAACCCTTTCTTAGTATTATTATATTTCTCTGTTCCCCATGTATATTTCATTTAATTAGTTTGGTGTGTAGCCTGGGCATCAGAACTTTTGAAAGCTTCTCAGGTGATTCTTATGTGCAGTCAAGGTAGAATCTAGATTACTGTAGGTAGAATCTAGATTGCAGTCTAGGTAGAATCTAGATTACTCTAAAACTGGCTTCTCAGTAATTAAGGTTCTTCTTTCTTTTCCTTCTTTATTAATTAGAAAAAAAATGCAATTAGAAATTGCTAGAGAACAGGCTCTTTTTTATTGGATGAGTTCTGTGAATTTTGGAGCTTCTCTCTGTGGTGATTATCTTTTTAACTTCCAAAAAGTGTTATAAAAACAATTTTTTCAAATAATATAGCTTTGAACCATTCTAGAGAATGCAGCCTTAATTTTTTTACAAAAGGTTTTACATATTTATACATATTAATAACCAGTTACCATGTCTCCTGATACTTAAAATCTTACTTGTGTTTAATTTTCAGTGTCACAGTCTCCAACTGGAACAGATGATTCACTCCTAGGGGGTTTACAAGCTGCAAACCAAACCACGCAGCTTATTATACAGTTATCATCTGTCCCAATGTTAAATGTTTGTTTCAACAAACTTTTTTCCATGCTTCAAGTCCATCATGTTCAGGTATGACTGTAGGGGAAAGGGTGTATTTTTACATATTATTGCTAGCTTAGTAAAAAATGAAAACTAACTGGGAGGTTCATTATCAACTTATAGGTTTCTTTATTACACTCAGGTGGAAAAATATTAGAAATACTTTGATTATCAAAGTAATCACAGCTCCCCAGTGATATAATTTCTATGATTTAAAGCTTTAGTATTTAGTACTTCAGTTTCTACTATTATATATACACAAATCTGTGATTTAAAGACTTGAATCACCTGTTTTGATTTAGAAAAGCATTTTTATGAGGTAAATTATAAATTTTGTTTCGTCAAGAATTTTAAGGTAGATTTGCTTGGCAACTGAATTGAGGTAACTAGAGGAAGTGTTTACTAGAAAAAATTCTTTCCTCATGACAAAGATTTAAACTTAAGATTTTTGTTTAGACGGTGTTTCACAATAGGCTTGTCTTTTTACTGGCAATTTCGTTCTTTTTCAGTTGGAGTCACTTCTCCAGTTGTGGCTCACATTGAGCCTGAATTCGAGTTCATCTGGAAACAAAGAAAATGGAGCAGACATATTTTTATATAATGCTAATCGAATACCTGTCATTTCATTAAATCAAGGTAAGATTTATTAGAAGGAAAATCATTATAGTATAGCATAAGTAACAAGCTTAAAAGGTAATGATTAGGTAAAATATACCTAATCCTTGGCATTAGGGTTAAAATGTTTCAGTGGGAAAAAATCCTTTTTTTAATGCACTGACTTATTTAGCAGAAAGAGAACAGAAAACTCTTTATTCTTTGGTCTTTGTTATTTTATGCCTGTGTGCAACTACAATTCACAATGTTCTGTTAATCTTTACATCGTATTTTCTTAAAGTTTTGTCTTATTTGTGTAGGCTGTTCTGTTACAACAGGTGTTTGTTTTTTTTCTTTAATATGAATTGATCAGCTGGAGAAGTTGTGTTAGTTTTTTTTTTTCTTTCCCCTTGGCAAATATAAGATCATAGGAATGGTGGGAGTAAAATGTCCTTCAACAGGAAAAGAACTAGCCTTCAGCACTGACTACAAGAATCTATTTTCGTTATATTGTAAGAGAAGTGAAAATGAGCATCTATTCCTCATGCTTTCTCCCTAAGGTGGTGCATCCTGTATCCTTTTCAGCTGTTACATGGTCTGTCTTCCAACCTTAGTTATAGCTTCACAGGCTCACGATTCCACTTATATCTGCATTGTCTTTGCACCAGCCACCCTGCTTTAATCGTTAGATTTTCATCTCTTCCACTGTATTGTTAATAATTATTACTATTATAAAATTTTCTCATCTCTATTTTTAATTTTGTTATTATGAAAAATACTAAATATGTTTTAAAAAAGAAGAGTAAAAAAAAAATATTCCTTACTATAAATCTGGACAGTATTCTACTTTCCAGTTGTCTCAAATGCTATATTTTTTTTTGTTTATTTGAAATAGGACCCTTGTAAGAGCCACATACTTGATTTAATTATGTTTTTCAAGACCCTCTTAATCTGTATGATTTCCCTCCATGTCTTTTTTTTTTAAAATCTCCTCTGCAAAGTCATTTGTCGAAGAAGTTTGTTTGGTTGGTTTCCAGGGTTCCCAGTGTTCAGATTTTTGGTGTTTGTATTTACGTGGTAACCTCTGAATTTCCTGTAAATTGGTGGTTAGACCTAGAGCTTAATCTAATCCAGGTTTTAAAATTTGTTTGTTTGTTTTTCTTAAAGGCAATTTCATGGATTGTCTCTTTTTTTCATGATACTAGCAGACACTTATGCTCAGTGCCTAAACATATTAACAATTCATTAGAGGTTTCCAAGTGATCATAATCTAATTTTATTCCTGTTTCATTTCTTAGCTGAAATATTTCCATAAAGAGAAACTTCCTTTTAAAGTGCTATTTAATCACCCTGTGGTACAGTTTGTGTAAGAGATGCAGAAATAATACTGGAACTTTTTCATTTCTTAAAATTAGTTTTCAAAACGAATTGGTTCACAAGCAATTTACAGTCATGACCAATTTAGTTTCTTTAATATGTATTTGTATAAGTTCTTGGATTTAAAAATGTTTCTTATGGTCCTTTTACGATTGTTATACTTGATACTGAAATTGTGCTGTTTGTGGCCAGCCAGTAAGATGCTCCTTTTTCTGTTGTTTTGGTTTTTAAAATGCATGATTATGTTTTTGTTAATTTTTGGTATGAGGTATGACAGATGTTCCAAACTCTTTTAATTTCTTGCCCTAGATCTGGAATCAACCATTTCTAAAGGGTGTTTTAAGAGCACAATCTAGGTTCTGTGCTATGTGCTATACACTATACACTGAACTATGTGCATTTTGAGTAACTTCTTTGGCTTCGTCAGTGCTTCCTATCTGGGCCTTCCAAGTTACCTAGTTATTGTTTGAGCTTGTGCTTTTGTTAAATTGCATTGATTTTGGTCTGTTTAATACCAGTTTTTCCAATATGCCTTATTTTCAGCTTTTGGTTTTGTAGAATGTGAGGATTTTTTTAGTAACACAAGTGTTGAAGTAGAAATGCCTATAGTTGGGAAAGTACAACAAATTTGTAGTGATAACATGTCATTTTATGTGTAGTGGGCTGAGCTTTAAGCCTTGCCATAAAATGTTACTGACTCTTAATGCTTTAGTTGTGTTTAGTGGAGTTCTTTTCATTGGTATGTTTTGGGGATACTGATTAATTAGCTGATTTATAGAAATAATGTCTTATGTTTGAATTTATTCTTTTGGTTTTTAATTCTTTAGTAAACATTTATTTTCTCTGAGTAAACATTTTTTTCCCTTTCTCTTTCCTGTATAGCATCAATAACTAGCTTTCTCACAGTGTTAGCTTGGTATCCCAATACTTTGCTCCGGACATGGTGCCTTGTGCTTCATAGCCTAACACTCATGACAAACATGCAGCTTAATAGTAAGTTCAACAATTTATTCATGTAAATCTCTGGCATTTACTTTAGTATTCTTGCAATCAGATTCTTAACATAGATTTTTCCAAGAAGTGATATAGTTGTGAAAATGATGGAATTCCTTATTTGAATGTCTCTTCTGAATTTGTTCTTAAATATCTTATCCTTTGTACTTGTTTACTTGGATAATATAAATATTCTCAAATATTTCTCATCAGACATTCAAATCATATTTTTATCTTTTAAAAACTTATTGGTTATTAAACAAAAATTGATTGCTTTTAGAGTACAAAGTGAAATTTTCACTATTAGTCTAGGGTTTTTATGTTGGTTATTCTTCTAAGGTACCTTTGTAATTAAAAATGATTTATTCATTATAATATATACATGTATGACTAGATTCCTGGGTTTTGTTTATAATTTAAATCATTGCTTAGCATCAAAATGGTATTCCATTTTCTCATTTGGAATATATTTTCCAAAAATGGGATCTAAACATCACTATCTGATACTCATGGTAGACTTAACACAAAGAGTGTTTTATTTAGCTCAGAAAACTGGTGTGTTGCCTGTACATTAGTTCACAGATAACTTGTATACCACTAACGTGCAAAAAGGAATAGTTTTTTTCCTCATTTTATTTTAGAATACTAGGTTAAAATTTACCTGAAACGTATCTGGCTGTTTTTGGAAGAGAGAGGTAGTTACCAAGAATAGGCTTACCAAATAAGACAGTAAGGATTTAAATTTTTTCCCACTTGACTGTGTACTGCATAAGATGCCCATTAAACAGAATATATTTTCACAATCAGAAGTGAGACAGGAGCAGATATGTGGTAGATGAAAATAGAGAATGAAGTCCAGCTTAGTCAATATAGTAGAGATTGAAACACTTTTAATAAACTATAATTACTGGAAATGTGTTTTACTTGCAACTACAAGATGTTTTAAAATATTACATTTCAATTGTCTCATGGTCCATTTGTTAAGAGCTTTTTTAAAAAATGTTTTATAGCTGGTTCCAGCAGTGCCATTGGAACTCAGGAGAGTACTGCACATTTGTTGGTTTCAGATCCAAACCTTATTCATGTGTTAGTGAAATTTCTTTCTGGCACCAGTCCACATGGAACAAATCAACACAGTCCACAGGTAATATGACTTTTAGACTGGGATATGCCCAGACTATTCACTAAACAGTATTTGTAAAGTAAAACTATGTAAATTTTTTGCTCAAGTATTAAGTAATAGCCTTTTGTGTATCAATGTAATAAGATGTTTTGCATTATTTGTAATAATAGCTGTACTGACACTGAGTAATATCAGGTAGCAAGTTTTCTTAGAACAACAATACTAGGTTTTGATGAGGATATATACCAAATTAATATATTGACATTAATTTTGGATAATTTAAGAAACATTTTGAATAAATACTTACTGCAAAGTCAGGGAAGTGTTTCAAAAATTTTGGAATTAAAATTTAATAATGTATCATTTTTGAGGCCCTCTACTATTGAGATTGACAGTTGACCTTACATAATCCTTTTATGATATTAATGACTTTGTTTAACAAACTAATTATTACTCAGGGCTTAAAAGCATTTTTCATTTTACTATAGATTATCTTTTTTATCAGTTTAATTTTTTGCTATGTTATACTGCTTCTATGTAAATATTTCTACTTCGTTGTATTTCTTTTCATATAAAAATATATTTGGTATTTATAACATCTTTTTAATAGAGGTTATTCAAGATTATCTTGCAAATTTATCATTTAAAAATTCTTATCTAGAGTTTCCATTAGATAAGTTTTAATTTAGTTGTATGCTCCATAACAGCCCCATTCCTTACTATTTCATTTATTCAGTATTTAAGAGGCTTCTGTGTGCTAGTTCTAGGTACAGTTTTAGGTACTAGAGATACAGTATTTACTAATACCGAATCTCTGCCTTCATAGAGCTTAAATTCTGAGGATATATTTAGTCAATACTCTGATATTGAATATACCCTAATTTTGTAGGTCATAATAAAATAAGTGAGAAAAGCAAAAAAGGGAGAGAGAAGAAATTACTTACAGTTAGATTGGGACAAGGTTTTGGTGGGGACAGAGATGTGTTATCAAGTGGTTATTGTACTTAAAGATTGAGTTTGGAACAAGAGGAATCCTGGGATCGCTAATTCCAGTGACATCATTTTATGTGTGAGAAAACATGCATCAGCTACATTGCTCAAAATTGTACAACTAGTTAGTGATAGAGCTAGGTGTCAGGAAGCAAGGCATTATGTGAAATAATATTTTTTCCTCCTTTTTCTTTTTTTAAGGCAGGAAGAAACAACTTTTAAAGACTGTTTAAAAGTTATTGAAAATCACGCTTTCCTACTGATATCTTGGTTTTATATAGGAAGTTCAGTTAAGAGTGCTGGGATTTATGTGCTCAGTATTAGAAATTAACTTTATTTAACTCTAATATAGTTGGAAGATTATATTGAGTTTTTTTCCCCAACACTCTTCCACAGTTTTATGACTTGTCCATCAAACCAAATGAGGATCAAATAAAATAATATATAGAAGTGTTACAACATATTTCAAAACATACCTCAGGTTACTTAGTGTGGTGTTCATTACCATTTCTTTCATTGTTGAGACAGAAGTTTTTTGTGACTTGGTGTAGTTTGTTTTTCACTTTAGTTTTTGTTTTGTTTTTCACTAACTTCAGTACTTGCTCTGCTTGTTGTTAGAAGCATGGCCTCTTGTGGATCACTTTACCTTTTTATACCTGAGTTCTTTTGTTTCGAAATGGAATAATTAATAAGATTATTTGTGAAAAGCAATTGAGAAGTTTTCTGTAAACTCTTGACATTATCCTTGATACTTGTAAATGAATGATCATGTAAATGGTATCACAGTTTTCAGTGGATATACATTTTTCTTCAGGTTGGTCCCACAGCTACACAAGCTATGCAAGAGTTTCTTACCCGATTACAAGTGCATCTTTCTTCAACGTGTCCTCAGATATTCAGTGAATTTTTGCTCAAGCTAATTCATATACTTTCAACTGAAAGGTAAATTTTGATGTTTCTAATATACTCATATGTTTCTAATATAGAAATAACATGTAATCTTCTAAATATACTTTTCCTTAACATTGCTTGGGGATTTATCTAGGAGCAGATAAGCAGGAGGACAAAATGGATTAAGGGGGAAGGATGTAATGTTTCCTGATTATTTCCATTTGTTTTCATTATGGCTCTCCCAAGTCCCTCGACTCCCTGTAATATGAAAGGAATACAGTGTGTCAAAACTTGGCTTGCTTTTTAATGATGTCATAGATTAGTTATTATAAACTTTCTAGGTGAAATTTATTTTGAAGCTGTTAAATTATTCTGGAATACAGAGAGAATTAAAGCTACCAGTAATTCTATGTGTAAAATATACATATTTATATATAAATATATAGAATATAGCTTAAAAAAGAAAATTGTGTACTCGTCTCATATAGAAATCCAGAGTACATTTATTAACCAAATCAGGCAATATATTAAAAGAATAAATTGTGACCATGATGGGTTGATTCTTATAATGCGTGAGTACTTAATTATCATCAATATTATAGTCATTTTTATCATTCTGTAAGACATCTTATACAATCCACCATTACTGTTGAAAACTTTTAATGGAATATAAACAGTGTTACTTATTTAAAGTTACAAAAAAACTATAAAAAACTACATGGTAACAAATTACTTGATGAACAAAATATCTGTCATGTTTGAGTATTTTAAAAATTCCCAGTAATATCAGAAATAAGTCAAAGGTGCTATTTCCACCTTTATCATGTAATTTCATTCTGGATATGCCAATGCATTTAAAGGTATTTTTAAAATACATATTCAAAAATGAGTGAAATCATTTGTACGTTACATAACTTAAAAAAAATTAACTTATTAGAAATCACAGGAAAATGTGTAGTTTATAAAATGTAACATAAGGTAAGTGTGGTGGTGCGTACTTGTAGTCCCAGGAAATTGGGAGGCTGAGGCAGGAGGATCACTTGAGCCCAGGAGTTCGAAGCTGTACTGAGCTATGGTCGTGCCTATGAATAAGCCACTGCACTCCAGCTTGGGCAACAAAGTGAGACCCTGTCTCTTTGAAAAAAAAATTTAACAATTTAACAAAAATTTATAATGTGTCTATAATATTTTTTTAAAAAAAGATAGTAGTAAAATGCCCAACACCTTGTGGTTTTTTCCTCCTTTATGACTATTTTAAAACACTATTGTGGTTGTGGTTTAACTTATTTGAAGTATATGAGAATATACCCATAAATAAAGGAAGTGTCAAGAAGTAGGAGATTCATAGTATCGGGGACATTCTGTTATGATTTTTTACGTACATTTGGAAAATATCAATATGAAAGTAAACAATATTTATCCATACTTTATTAGGGAGGATTTTGTGAGATTTTGATACAACATAAATAAAACCAGCTGAGAAGTAAATAAAGTCACCCTTTATATCGTTTTTCTTTTAACTATACTTTTTTATTTTAACTCTGAACATATTTATTAGGTGTAGGCTTTAGCATAGTCCTGTCCATGAAAAGTTATCCAACAGTGAGGTATTGATATCAAACTTCAATACATTTACCCTGACATTTTCTAAAAGAGTATTAGTCTTGTTTTTAGTTTAGTTACATCCAATCTTTTAAAATGGAGATATTTTTAAGAAAGTCTCTGGTGTCCTGTTAAAGAACCAGCAGCTCTTCAGGTTAGATTAATGATATCATAATATACACTGAAAAGAAGTACCCACTCTTAATATGAAGAAGGCATTCAGTTTTATCAGTTGAGTGCTTTGCAGATATTATCATTTTCTTAACAGTATCTTTCAAAAAGCAGAAATTTTAAAATTCTAGATGAAATTTAAATTGTCAACTTTTTCTTTTGTGTATTATTATTTTTGTTTCATGAAGAAATCCTTTCTTTACCAAAGGCCACACAGATTATCCCCTCTGTTTTCTTGGAGAAATTTGACAATTTTGTGTTTTACATTTAGGTTTGTTATTTTTTGCTTTTGGGCTGCTTATATAGTTATAGTTTGTGTGGGGTTTTTTGCTTGTTTGTTTGCTTTTTGTTTTTTTGGCCTATGGGTGTCCATTTGTTCCTATATCATTTTGTGAAAATACTATCCTTTTTTCTTTGAATTGCCTTTGTAATTTTTTCAGATATCAATCAACCATATATGTTTGGTCTGTTTGTGCACTATATAATAGAATTGATGTTTGTGTCTATATCAAGCACCACACTGTCTTGGTGCCTTTAAAGTACTTCTTGAAGTCTAGTAGTGTAGGTTCTTCATCTTGGTTTTTTATTTTCAGGATTATTTTGACTATTTTAAGTCCTTTGCTCTCCACATAAATTTTAGAATCAGTTTATTGATTTCCTCCCAAAACAATTCCTGCTGGATTTTGATCAAGATTGCATCAATTCATAGGTCAGTTTGGTCAGAGTTATAGCTTATATAGGATTTTCTTTGTATACAGCCATGTTGCCAGAGAATAAAGACTGTTTTGTTTCTTTCTTTCCAATGCATATGTCTTTCTAAATTTCTTTTCTTGCTAATGTTGTGAAATGTTCAGTCTGTCACAAGTAGATAGGTTACTAGCTATAGATCTTTTTTAGATTCCTGATAATAAGTTGAGGTTCCAATTTGTTCCTAACTTGCTAATACTTTTTGAAAAAATCATCAGTGTCTCAGATTTTGTCAAATGCTTTCCCTGCATGCATTGAAATGATCATGTGTTGTTTCTTCTTTAGTCTGTTCATATTGTGAATTACATTGATTTTTAAAAAATTTTTTATAGAGACGGGGTTTCACTGTGTTGCCCAGGCTGGCCTCAAACTCCTGGGCTCAAGCATTCTTTCTGCCTCAGGCTCCCTAGTAGTTGGACTATAGGTGCATACCACCATGCCCTGCTTGATTTTTTTTTCTCAAGTGTTGATCAGTGTGTATTCTCAGGATTGAAACACTTGGTCATTATGTGTTAATCCTTTTCATATCTTGCTGAATTCAATAAGTTAATATTTTGTTGATGATTTTCAAATCTGCGTTTGCAAGGCATATTTGCATTTTTCCTGTAATGTCTCTGGTTTGTGTATCTAGGTAATGCCAGCCTCATAAAATGAGTGTATCCTTTTTTATTCCCTGGAAGAGGTTGTGTAAAATTTGTATTATTACTTATTTAAATATTTGGTAGTATTTGCCACTGAAGCATCCTGGACCTAGAGTTTTCTTTGCGCTTTGTTTTGTTTGTTTTTTTGAGACAGTGTTGCCTGGGCTGGAGTGCGGCAGCATCATCCTAGCTCACTGCAACCTCAAGCTCCTGCTCAAGCTATCATCCCGCCTCAGCCTCCCCAGTAGCTGGGACTATAGGCATGTACCACAAAGCCGGGCTAATTTTTCTGTTTCTTGTAGAGACGGGGTCTCGCCATGTTGCCCAGGCTGGTCTCAAACTCCTGGTCATAAGCGATCCACCCACCTCGGCCTCACAAAGTGCTAGGATTACAGGTGTGAGCCACCACGCCTGGCTGTGCACAAAAAATTTTTAAGGTATTTTATAGATAAAGGATTATTCAGGTTTTCTCTTTCTTCTTGGGTGAGCCTTGGTAGATTGTGTCTTGAAGGAAGTTGGTCATTTCATCTGCATTGTTGGATTTATTATTTGTAATATTTCCTTATTGTCTTCTTAGTTTTTTATAGTATATATAGTGAGATTCCTTCTTCCATTTCTGATATTGGTAATTTTTGTCTTTGTTTGGTCGTTCTGGCTGGAAGTTTATCAGTGTTACTGATATTTTCAAAAAACCAGCTTATAGTTTCATTGATGTTTAAAAAATTTTTTATTTCCAATTTCATTCCTTTCTGCTCTAATATTTATTATTTCCTTTGTTTCACTTTCTTTGGGTTTAATTTGATCTTATTTTCTAGCTTAGATGATTGATTTTAGACTTTTCTTCTTTTCTAGTATGAGAATTTGACAGTATCTGTCTCTTAGAATTGGTCTGTTTAGACTACTAACATTGAATGTAATTATTGATATGCTGGATTGAAATTGACATTTTGCCAGTTTTCTCTTTATTTCATCTATTTGTTCCCTTTAAAAAATCTTTTTTTTTGGCTAACTTTTGAATTAATCTTTTTTTTGATAATTTCATTTCCACTGTTGCCTTGTTATTTATAACAAAAATTTTTAAAATAGTGGTTGCCATAGCTTTACAATATACATCTTCCTTTCATCACAGACTACTTTCAAAAAATATTATTCCACTTATGTATAATGTCAGAATTTATGACAGTGTAGTTCCAATTTATTTCTCCCACCTTTTGTGACATAGTTGTTATATTTTATGCATTTTGTAAACACATAATACATTGCAACCGTTTTTTGGTTTAGACAATCAGATTTCTATTAGACAATGGAAGGAAATAGTATTATACCTGGAAATAGGCATGCCTCATCTGGTTGGTGATTAGTGTGAGGATTTGAGTTGCTCTCCTCAGAAGTTGAGCTGGGTTTGTGTTTTGTTGTTGCTGTGGTTACCTTTAGTGTGACATTAGCTTCAATTTTATCTGTTTTACCCTCTGCTTTGGTAGGGGCTAGGATACAGGAGGGTTATTTCCAATGTTCTTGTTCCATCCTCAGCTTTTGTTCCTCCTTTATACATCTGTACTACAGAGAAAATCTGTCTCCATGGCACCACCTCTAGTAGTCACCTGCTATTGCTTGTTTCTCAGTGTTTGCTAGGCTCTTAGTGGTGGCAAGTGTTTCCTGATGATCTGGTTCTGCCAGTTTTTGGTGGGCTCTCTGTGGGCTCTCTGTGACTGGGCCTCAGAGGTGGGGCTTTCTCAGTGATTCTTTTTGAAAACAAAGACAAAGTTTGTCTCAGCCAAACTCTACCTTGTGTCTTTGGCCATTTCTGTGCAGGGCAGCATTTCCTGTTATACATTGGTGGGAAACTGCTAATGGCGTTTGAGGGTTTTTTTTCCCTGACACCAAATATGTGGTGTCTTTGCCAACACCAGCTCTTTGGTTCTTCAGTACGAACTGGTATCCTTACAATGCTGTTCTGACACTACCCAGACTATCAGGCTCCACAGGTTTAAGGGGTCAGACCCACAAGACCGCCCTCACTTCAGGTGCTCGTTGCAAGTCCTGGGTCTCCAGGCTACCCATACTTCTGTCCAACTTGGCTATGAGTTTGGGGGTTCTCACAACTCCCTCCTCAGGTTCAATAATTCAAGGAATGACTCAACAGAACTCAGGAAAAACACTTTACTTACATTTTCTAGTTTATTGCCAAACGAATAGATGCATAAGGCATGATGTTCAGAGGACTCAGGGGCCGGGGAGGGCTCCTGTGAGTGTGTGTGGAGTATATTATCACCCTAGGCTGATTTCACCCTATCTGCCTTCAGCAATTTTTTTTTTTTAAGAACCAAGAGATAAAAGCAAGAAGCAATTTAAAAAATATTTTAGCTGAATTCTCCTTATCCATTTGTATACTGCCAGTGTCTCTTCTTCCCAGATTCTGCCACAATAAAGCCAATGCTCATGTTCCATCTCCTTGCGGGTACCTGTCTTTTTCAGACTTTTTTGGTTACCCTGTGACTTCAGCTGTTTAATGGATTCAAGAAAAGTTACAACTTTTAGTTAATTTAGCCTTTTCTAATTGTTAGGTTGGGGGTGATGCTCTTTCCAGCTTTCTGTATCTTAGGTGTAAGCAGAGTTTGAGAGCATTCAATTTCAGTACATAAGAATGATTTGATTGAATCTTAATTTTTGAGAATCAAATCAGTAGGGAATGTTTATGATAGCATCGTTTGAGAATGTAACAAATTACAGCTCATTCCGTTACAATGAATTTGGAGAATTTTAGTCTGTATCGTCAAAATTACTTCTTTGAGTTTTATTTGTCCCTTAGTTTTCTATTTGAAAGAGAAGTTGTTTTTTGAGTTTGTATAAAATGGAGGCAAGAACGAGAGCTCCAGAAGAGATGGAAACTGTTAGCAACCAAATGAAATAGAGAATACCAAGAGTTTAATTATTGTTTAGATTTCTTGTATTGTGGTTATTACTCCTTTCAAAACTACTTAAAATGGTTTAATTTTTAATCTTGCTTTTGCAGGGGTGCTTTCCAGACAGGCCAAGGACCTCTTGATGCCCAAGTGAAGCTCTTAGAATTCACTCTGGAGCAGAATTTTGAAGTTGTTTCAGTTAGTACCATTTCTGCTGTGATCGAATCTGTCACTTTTTTAGTGCACCACTATATCACTTGCTCAGACAAAGTAGTGTCTAGAAGTGGATCAGATAGCTCCGTGGGTGCTCGAGCATGCTTTGGGGGACTATTTGCCAACCTCATTCGTCCAGGTGATGCGAAAGCAGTTTGTGGTGAAATGACAAGAGATCAACTTATGTTTGACTTGTTAAAACTTGTTAACATTTTAGTACAGCTGCCTCTTTCAGGCAATAGGGAATACAGTGCAAGAGTGTCTGTGACCACCAGTACAACAGATAGTGTTTCAGATGAAGAAAAAGTCTCAGGAGGCAAAGATGGCAATGGAAGCAGTACCAGTATTCAAGGATCACCTGCATATGTTGCTGACTTAGTCTTAGCCAACCAACAGATTATGAGCCAGATTTTATCTGCTCTGGGCCTGTGTAATAGCAGTGCCATGGCAATGATAATTGGTATGTATTGAGAATATTAATCTTACGCTTGTTTCTGGTACTATACCTATTTTCTTTAGCAATGTATGGACTCATTTTACTTTGTAGTGTAAAACTACTTTATTATAAAGTTCTTATTGTGACTTGATAGAGTAGCTTCAGTTAACAAGTGAAAGTGAAATATTGAAAATTTTATGTCAATTTCAATAAAAAATATTGGAAAATACTAACAATAACTTTTAGTCAATTAAGAGAAAGATCGATCTCATGAGTCAGGTATTTTAAACATTATAGCCAAGTATCTCTAATGTTTCAAGATGAAGAATTTCATGTCGAATTTTGTATTGAGACCTGTCAGATTTATTTGTTCACATTATCTTTAAAAATGAAATATAAAATTTTATTCGGAATTTCTGTGACACATATATCAGTGAAGTTTGTGTATTGTTTATATATTATTGCTTAACTTTTCTACCTACTTGAAAGCTAATATATTACATTAGATTTTTAAAATAATTGAACTTCATAAATTGTGACGAAATCCATTTCTGATCTGTTTTTGCCTGCTGGTATTTCTTTCTTTGTCAGGGTATGGGAAACAACCATATTGTCTTTTTGATTGGATGTTTTGCAGTATAATGATATAGCAAGTCACTTATTTTTCTCTTCATTTTTTTTCTTCTTGATATATAGCTAGTATGTAGAGTGATTTTCCCTCAGTCATATAATAGCACATTCTTTTTATTGTTATCAATCTTCTCATGTAAGAAGATATCCAAAAAACACGCTGTATTGAATATTATAGATATTTTAATCTCGGGGGGTATGTGTGGGTGTGTATGTGTTTGTTTGCAGCTATTATGTACTCATCCTTAAGTTGTTTTGGAAAAAAAATGACTTTTTAAAGTCTCTCTATTTTAATTACTATTGGTCTTTAAGGATATACTTTTTAAAAATGTATAATCTTTTATTTTTATTAGGGGCAAGTGGACTACATCTCACTAAGCATGAAAACTTTCATGGTGGGTTAGATGCCATATCAGTTGGGGATGGATTATTTACCATATTGACAACCCTTAGTAAAAAAGCTTCTACAGTCCACATGATGCTGCAGCCAATTTTAACCTACATGGCCTGTGGATATATGGGCAGACAAGTAAGTTCAAGCCAGCAACGGTTGCAGTAATTTAAATAGATTTCTGGCACCACAAGTGGAGAATTATATATAGGACAGAGACAAATAAGTGTATTCATATTATATATTGGACAGTGAAAAGCATCAGTAGGTAAGGGCTATGGATTATTAATAAAAGTTGCAGAGTAAAGTTTCCTTGAAGTGGTATTTTTAAAGATGACCACAGTAATACAAGAATAAAGCATTTAATGTGTTCTTAAATTTTAGATTTCTTTCCATAATCCTGAGAGGTAGTTCTTTCCTTTTCCTTAAAAATACCATAGTGGAATACCAAGATGTTCTATATAGATGTTATATAAGAAAATTTAATATGGAGTGTTTTTTCAAATTTATGTTGCATATTTAGCTTTCTTTCAGTTAAAGGAAGATTAGTGTAATTTAAAAAGAAAAATAGATTAGAGAATTTTTGCTTTTTATATTTCCTTTTTAAAAATGAAATTATAGGAGCCAGTTTGATTATATTACTTTATAGTCCATATACTGTTTTGAAATGCAGATTTTAAAACAATTTCTTAAAGTCTTTTTAATATCAGTGTATAATTATCATTTTCTTAAATATTTGTTGAATGTATTTATTTCTCCATTGGAAAATACAAAGATATTTGAGAATGTTCAAGTTTTAAATAAAATTAGTGTTTAGTGGAAAACAAAATAAATGTACATTAATGTAAAAAATGATAATAGGTGAAGGCAGATGCTTTCAAAACAGCTCTGAGTTCAGAGAGGCGATACTTCTCTTCCTTTGTGATTCAGGTAAGATTTCTTAAGTATTTTGGCAGATTGGATTTACAAAAATTAACTATAAAGGAATATTACGTGCACTAAGAATTTTAGTTGTCCTTATTCATGGGAAGATGTAAAATCACAATTTGCATATTTAATTTTTTAGGGCTCTCTTGCTACTTGCCAATTATCTGAGCCATTATTGTGGTTCATTTTGAGAGTGTTGGATACTAGTGATGCCTTGAAAGCATTTCATGATATGGGTAAGATAAAATTCCAAAAATTATTATTTAAGTATAATCATGTGATAGTATGTTATGTTCTCATTTTTGTAGTCTTTTGTGAAAGTTGATTCTTGATGTTGAACCATCTATCCTAAGATAGTTTTCATTTCATATTCTTTGTAAATTTAGGTGGTGTTCAGCTCATATGCAACAATATGGTTACTAGTACTAGGGCTATTGTGAACACTGCAAGAAGTATGGTATCGACTATTATGAAATTTCTTGATTCTGGTCCAAATAAAGCTGTTGACAGCACTTTGAAAACAAGAATACTAGCTTCTGAGCCTGACAATGCAGAAGGGATCCATAACTTTGCACCCCTGGGTAAGAAAAGTGTTGTTAAATCTTACTGGTATGAATTTGTTTTGTTTATTCACTGGTATGAAGCAAAGTTAGTTGTTGAAGTAAGTTGATGATGACATACTGTTAATGTTTTAATTACAAACTGTTGAATTTAAAGGTAGTGGATGTCAAAACATTCTACTGATTAGAAAGAATGTTTTAACAGTTCTTTAGCAATAAAGTTTCATTTTTAAATTTAAATAGAAACACAATTTATGAAACTGAAGATTCTTATGTCAGTTTTCCCTTTAAATATTAATCAGATTGAAAGGACTTGTTCCTTCTTAAGTGGAAGGAACATCTTTAGAAAATGTTTTGAATTTAGATATTTACTCCTTTTTCCTGCCTACACAGTTTCTTTTTATATTTTTCTTATATCTAATTCATAAACATCTTAGACATTAATGTCTTAGAATCAAGATGATTATTTTAATGTTTCCAGCTAATTTGTCTAGTTTCATTAATATGATTTGAATATTTCTCAATGCTTTATTGCATTTTTTTTCCAAGTTCTTATTTTATTTAAAATATTGCCTCTAGGTACAATCACATCTAGCAGTCCTACTGCCCAACCAGCTGAAGTGCTTTTGCAGGCTACACCTCCCCATAGACGAGCTCGCTCTGCTGCATGGTCCTACATCTTTCTGCCAGAGGAGGCTTGGTGCGACCTTACCATTCACCTTCCTGCAGCAGTGCTTCTTAAAGAGATACATATCCAACCTCACCTTGCATCTCTTGCAAGTGAGTAATATTTTATAAAGGAGCATCATGAGAATCTAATTTAGTAATTGTTGAAAATGAGAAAAATATTTAGCAAGCAGTGTTATACTTAGTTATGATTACCAGATTGTGTAATTTTTGAATAGTTTTTAGTAGAATATTTAACACTACCACCAAGTCTTTTCCCATGAAATGAAGTGATATAGCTGTTATCCTCATATAAATAGATTTGTTTAGATTTCTATCCCAGTTATATATTACTTAGTTTTTCTTTTTCTCCCAAATTTATTAAGCTTATAGTATTACACTGAAATGAGTTCATTTACACACTTGTGGTTAGCTAAATTAGTTTTCCTAGCCAGGTCCTCAGTCCTAGCCCTGTAATGGGAGATAAGCATTGATTTTTTTTGTGTGTCTGCCCCTCTACTGCTCCAGAAGATCCTCTGTGAAAAATGTCTTAATTACAATATTTGGACTATATGAATGTGATTTTTAAATTTGTTGTATTTTGTATTTATTATAATATAATTTTATTGTAATATTGTATCATTCGTTTGATTCATGTTCTTTGAATATATTTTAATAAATTTTGTAAGGTAAATAAAAATAATTTTTAGAAAATAAGTTATAGATTAAGAGCAAGAACTATTCAAGTATTAATAAAGAATGTGAAATATTTTATATTTTTTATGGTCTCCAAATTCTTTCAGTATAATTATAATTTTTATAGAATTGTTACAATTGTTACATTCATGTTCATTGATCTCACTGCTATCAAATGTTACCCAATAATTAGATGAAGAGTTACATGTAATTTTGTAGATTTCTGGCATATTTGGAAGGATAAATTTATTTCTACTTGCAAGATTAGAATGTTATATCTTAATTAGTTGTGGAATCCATACTACTTAGATAAAAAACATATAATTAATGTAAAGGTAGAAAGAAAAGTGTTTTAGGAGGTCAAAAAATAACTCTATTAAAATGCTAAATATAAGTCAATATTAGACTTAGGGAAGAATCTAAAATGAGGAAGAGATTTCTTTTATTTGGAAGGCAAGGGGGCGGGGTTCATGTGAATGGTGGCTTTTGAAGTATTGCTGGACCTTGCACATGGGGATTGAGATGTGAAGCATTTTACAGGGAGAACTCTGTTGTGGTTTAGGCGGCCCCTACTTGAGTGTACTTGATTTAAAAGTTTGGTTTTACCATTGGATTAGAGCAGAAATTGAAGATGTGTTCTGTTGTAGTGGAAATAACAGTCTTTAGAATCAAACATGGGCTTTGAATATAAGGTGTCTCAATTGTTCTTGTGGGAATGTGGATTGCTTAATCGCTTTTCCTATGTCTGCTCATCTAAAATGTGGATAATGCTTTCCTCAAAAAGTTTTGAAGATTAAATTTAAAAATTGATGTGACTTGTCTAGTTCTCAGTGTAAACCTGCCATGTAGTTGGTGTACAGTAAAGGTTACTTCCTAATTTGACCATTAAAGTTGAAAGCAAATTTCAAAAGTTGTTTTAGTTGATGGATACATTTATTATATGGGCTCCCGTGTTATGCTAGGAAGAAATAATTTTCCTGTAGTAGCTGCCAGTTGTTACTTCATTTGATTACTCCTTAAATTTTAGCAAGAATTGATTTTTAGAAAAAATCTTGTGGATGTCTGGGTCAGTTTGAAAGGGAAACAGGAGATTAGAGGCGAAAGCAATTTTTAAACTCATCTGTGAGTTTAAACTAAATGTTTAAAAACATTGCAGTATGGTAGTAGTGAAATAATCAGTTGGTGGAAAAACATTTATTTTATTTATTTATTTATTTTTGAGACAGTGTCTGGCTTTGTCGCCTGGGCTAGAGTGCAGTGGCGTCATTATAGCTCACTGCAACCTCAAACTCCTGGGCTGAAGTGATTCCTGCCTCAGCCTCCTGAGTAGCTGGAACTATGGGCGTGGGCCACCATGCCCAGCTAATTTTTCTGTTTTTTGTAGAGACAGGGTCTTGTTCTTGCTCAGGCTGGTCTTGCACTCCTGGCCTCAAACAGTCCTCCCATCACAGCCTTCCAGAGTGCTAGGATTATAGGCATGAGCCACCATGCCAGCCGGAAAAACATTTTTTATTATAACCTTCTTGCTCAAATTATGTTAAAAAGTGAACTATAACATATTAATCATAATTCCATATTGTTTGTGATAATTTTGAGTAAAGTAGAAATGGTAAAGTAATTGCCTAATTGGCTGTTTTTTTCTTGGGGAACATCAAGTACATGTGGATTGCATGTCTTCAGCTACTCTTTTTTTAGGTGACTGTTAGAATGTTAAAGTACAATTTATATTATATTGTGGATTAAATATTTTATGTTGGAAAGTAGCTCCAAAATTAATTATGATGAATGCCATTGGCAAAGTATGATTCGGTATATAAATTTTCTTACAAGTTCATAATGAATATAACTGAAAGCACCTGTTTTACTGGGATTTTTGTTAGACTGTGAGATCTAGTTCACTTTCTCTTTTGTGATTGTTCAATTTTTTCTTCCTGTATAGCCTGCCCATCCTCAGTGTCTGTTGAAGTAAGTGCAGATGGAGTAAATATGCTACCTTTGTCCACTCCTGTTGTCACAAGTGGTCTCACCTACATAAAAATTCAGCTTGTGAAAGCCGAAGTGGCTTCTGCTGTCTGCCTTAGACTACATCGTCCACGAGATGCCAGCACGTTAGGCCTTTCACAAATTAAATTATTGGGCCTTACCGCTTTTGGTACCACTTCTTCAGCAACAGTTAACAATCCCTTTCTTCCATCTGAAGATCAGGTATCCAAAACAAGGTATGTTTTATTTCTCATTCTTAAAAAAAACCTTCTATGCTTTTCTTGAAATTACTTATTCTGTGGATTTTTTTCTTTTTTAGGTCTTAGGAAGTTCTTTGTTCCATATGTATCAGTGTAACATAATTTTATTAGGTGTAATAGAGACAAGTTTGTGGAAGCATAACCCTGAGGCTGATTAAAATTCAGATTTATGTATGTTTAATCTTTGAGATGATCCACACTATATGTGGGGTGTGGGTACTGGATCATAGTCTATTATAGGGATTCCCAAATGCCTATAACCTGGAGTTCATCTGAACCATACCAACTGACCTTAGAAACAGGGACACCTGGTCTTATATACCTGGTCTTATATGGTAATTCTTAAATGCCAGTTAACAGAAAGATTATATCTGAACCAAACAAACAAGAACCTGAATATATCCTTTAATCAACATTTTTCTGGTAAATTTTGATAGTTGATAATTTTGTAGATGGGTTTTATTGCTTGCATGTGTAGTTCCAGCTACTTGGGAGGCTGAGGCAGAGGATCACTTGAGGCCAGGGGTTTTAGAACAGCCTGGGTAACATAGGGAGACCCTGTCTCTAAAGACATTTAAAAAAAATTAGCCAGGTGTGGTGGCCCACACCTGTAGTCCTAGCTACTGGATAGGCTGAGGTGGGAGGATAGCTTGAGGTCAGAAGTTCGTGCCTGGGCAGTGTGGCAAGACCCTATCTCTTTTAAAAAAAAAAATCAAGATTTCTTTTTTATTCTGAAAGTACTAAGACTTTACAGTTTTACATGTTTATTATAGTAATCAGTTTGTATTAATATATAAATATATATATATATGTTTAAAACCAGATTCCTGGCTGCTTTCTTTTAAAAAAGCAAGCATATAGTTTCTAAATGCTATGAACACTTAAGTTCTTTTGTATGTGATTATATTATAGGGGAAACTTACTGTGTGTTCAGTTATTGATTTTGCAGCATTCTAAAACATGTGTTTTTAGATTGATTGAGGCTATTTATGAAACACAGTATGCTGATGTTTAAAAAGTTCTGTTCTGCTCCTGAGATAATTGGAGCTACTTATAATTACCATATTATACATACCACAAAATAAAGTCATTTTGTGTTGTGTATTTCAGTATTGGATGGTTACGGTTATTACATCATTGCCTTACTCACATAAGTGATCTGGAAGGAATGATGGCAAGTGCAGCTGCACCTACTGCTAATCTGCTACAAACTTGTGCTGCCTTATTGATGTCACCGTACTGTGGAATGCATTCACCCAACATTGAAGTTGTGCTTGTAAAGATAGGACTGCAGTCCACTAGAATTGGCCTGAAGCTTATAGACATTCTTCTGAGGAATTGTGCAGCATCAGGCAGTGATCCTACAGGTGACAATTAACTTTGATATTTTAATTTTTACATGTCTGCACAGTAACAGCAGTGGAACTCTGTGATCTTTGTGATTAACTTTGTTTCAGAAATTAATTTCCCTTATGGCTTCATTATTTTTGGAATTTGTTTTTTCTTGTTGGTAGAATTTATGGTAGACTTATTTTAATGAGTAATTAAATTAAACAAATCTTCCCATCCCCAATTTGCTTATTTAGCAAGCTTTTTCTTTTGATTCTTTGTTGCAAGATTTAAATAGCCCTTTACTTTTTGGAAGACTGAATGGACTTTCTTCTGACTCTACGATAGATATTCTTTACCAGCTTGGAACAACTCAGGATCCCGGAACAAAAGACAGGTATATGATCTCGTTTTTCATTTAAGCAAACATGTGCACGTAAACATACTGTAGTGAATGTTACTTTTACTGCTTTCTCCTTGGATGATCTTTTAAAAGTTAAGACGATACTGTTATATATTGTATGTTTACACATATTCCTCACATGATGCAACAGCTACAGATTTTCATGAACATTAAACATAAATTTTCATATTTGGACATATTTTAAGCAAATTTGAACTTAGATTTCTTAATATTGCTTTTGAGCAATCAAAAGGAATAAAACATATATTTTTAAGTTAACCATGTTGTGATAGCATCCTTATGAGGTGATGGTATCATAATTATATTATCTTAGGTAGTACTTACTCAATGTATATGAATATAGAAATATTGTATCCATATTTGGTACTTGGACTATTTTGATAATGATAATATTTGTTCTTAATGATTACTTCTTATTAGTTATTTATAATATTCCTTGACAGCTTTAAATTAAACTCTGTACCCTCTTTTTCATACTTCCTACCACAAAGTGAAACAGTATTATACCAAGTAAATGATACCTGAACACATCAGCTAAACGTTCAGTGATTTTGACATGGAGGTAATTTTGATGGTTTTCCTAATGTAGTTTTACTTTGATGTCTTTTACTTCATAAATGATAAGAATTCCAATTATTTTTGAAACATACTTTTGTTGATGAATTTTTGAGCAAATCTTTGGCATTCTCTGGTTTTATGTACAGCATCCATATTAGCAGAAAATATTTATAGAATGTGTGACCATATAAATAATTTCTGTGCTAGAGATTATTTCCTTCTTACTTTGTAAATTGTTGAAATTGTTAATTTTTTGGTGAGTGCTTACTCATTTTATAGGTATTTCCTTAATAGCTGCTATATGGCTGGCATACTGCTAAATACTAGAGAGACAAAGTTAATTGAGTCCTGCTCCATGGTTTGGAGACAGCAGTGTCACCCACTAAGGGGGATGTCAGGCTCATGAATACAGAATGTACTGCCTGGCAGTGAAGGCATTCTGGGGAAAAAATTATTTAATCATAAATAATGTAATAACTTTTACTTTTTAAAAACTAATTACTTTCATATTCTCTTGATTAAAAATGTTTAAATCACATGGTTAGCAGTGTAAATTTTTTTTAGCATATCTTCACAATGTTATATAGGCTGGTTCTTTTCCATTAAGCTTTTTAGATTTATATGAATTATATGATAACTACATCACATTTAAAAATATATTGAAGTACTTTTTGAAAGAGTAAATAGCAGTTTGTGCCAATTTGGGTCATAATGGTTAGTAGGAGTTAAAGTATATTTTAAAAATCAATGTTCAGTATTTTTCCAGAAGAGATTACTTAAAATCTCTTAAGATTATTTAATTTTTAAATATTTTAATGTTTTTTTTAATTTATAAGAAGGAAATAAACCTTAATTTATTTTCTCTGCATAATACTTTTCAAAACATGAGTGTTTATCATTTAGAACTCACATTAATGACAGATTATTGGCTGCCGTGGCTGAGATAATATTACTTTTCCCTTATGCCTCTTATCTTCCTTCTCTTTCTCTGAATTGTCTTTATTTCCTATCATATGAAATTGAAAGTTTAAGTGTCTTACCTTTTAGTCCTTCAGGGTAGAGAAAGAGATTAATTAGTATTATATACCTTCCTACCCCCATTTTTGTTTACCCTGAAGCAAAGAATCTTATGGCCTAATCTAGAAATTTCAGAGGAAATAAACCAAATATAAACAGTGTTTTAAGAATTTGCTATTAAATCTTATCCCATTTTTTGGCTTTTTTATACTACTTCTAAAGCATTATTGCTTTAAAATTTTTTTGCCCTCAGCTAATGGTTCAAAATTGGGTGTGTTTTACTAGTCCCCTGATCCAGTGGTTTTAGAGTAGTGTGGTACTTGAAAAAGTGTTTGTATATGTAGAGGCTATATTCTGTTGTCAGAATGAAGGTAGATGCGTGGCTGCTATTAGTATTTACTGCTAGGGGTCCAGGGTTGAGAAACATGCTGTATTTCATGAGACTTTGTACAATAAAGAATTAGCCCCAGATCACTGCTCTAGGTTTTGTGGATTTGCTGTAAGGAGAGAGAAAATTTAGAAGAAGAGTGTGAGTTTGTTAATATGTGTACCCCATAATTCTGAAAATTTAAGTATTTTGTTATAAATAAGGTAAGAAGCAATCAGTGCGTATTTGCTGAGTTGTAATTGTGTTATTGCAAACCTTTTGATTGGTTAAAATTGGTAAGGATATTGGAAAATTGGAACTGGAAGTACTATGTCTTTGTTGGTTATAAATTCCCTTTACTTCCTATTTAGACTAAGATGATCAGGAACAATTAGTATATTATTCTCATAAATATCCTGCTTAATATGCCAAGATGGCATTTATATTAGATGCTGGTTTTGCTGTAGTTGGTTATTTGAATTCATTTTCTTCTTTTAAGAATTCAGGCCTTGTTAAAATGGGTCAGTGATTCTGCAAGAGTGGCTGCTATGAAGAGAAGTGGCAGGATGAACTACATATGCCCTAACTCTTCAACAATAGAGTATGGTCTTCTAATGCCATCTCCTTCTCATTTGCACTGTGTAGCAGCAATTCTATGGCATAGTTATGAATTGCTTGTAGAGTATGATTTACCAGCACTGCTGGACCGAGAGCTCTTTGAGTAAGTATGATTGCTGAAATATTTTTTTTTTTCCTAGTACTAGATCACTTTCGGTATTCACTTGATAAAATAATATTTTATATGTTTATTTAGATAAAAATATTTTGAATGTAGTAAATTTAATCAGGTATACTATTGAAATGAGATGTCACACAAGTGTAATTTATCTTCACGTTTAAGAAGATGTATTAGCAGCCCTGCCTGCATTTCTGACCTAAAATCAAAATGCTCAATGTAGGTATTCCTACAGTTCATTATTCTCAGTTGCAAATTTGCTCACCAGATTCTTTTGTCTTTAACGTATAATAAAACTGTGGAGGCAAAATACAGCTAAAAATTTTGAAAGACTGTCTCTAGATTGTCCTTTTGACAAGTAGTTGCCATTTACTCATGTTTCTTCGTCATATTCAGCTAAGGCTTTGGTGAACTTATTGCTTGGCTACTGGTAAGTCTGTAGCAGAATATTATATTTATTTCTGAAGAGTTCCATGATTTATAAAGGGTAGGCCTTTTGTCCTTTAGTCTGTCATCTTTGTATTTGGCCCTGCAAGTTGGCATAATCTATGAGTTATTAGTGATCCTCTCTAATACTTTTTGGTTTGAAACATGATTTTAGGCCATGTCGCCTTGAGGCCTCAGGTTCCATTGTTTCTTTACATGACTTTTTTGAGGTCACACAGAGAATAGTAGAACCAGGTAGAACCATTTTAATATTGGTTGCTTGATTTTCTGTACTAATTTGCAAGTCTAACCTAACTCACAATCTACCTAAATTCTTAAATAATAAATATATATGTATTATAAGCAATCTTTCTAAAATCTTGAATTACAATATTATATCATTTAATGTCAAATAATTTTGTCAGAGTATAGACTGATCTCTAGTAGAAATATTTGAAATGAGTTTGTTCTTTAAAAAACGGTATTATTAACATGGTATTTTTTATTTTTCTAGGTTACTTTTTAACTGGTCCATGTCTCTTCCCTGCAACATGGTTTTGAAGAAAGCTGTTGACAGTCTGCTTTGCTCAATGTGTCACATACACCCAAATTATTTTTCTTTGCTCATGGGCTGGATGGGAATTACCCCTCCTCCAGTGCAGTGTCACCACAGACTATCCATGACAGATGATAGCAAAAAGCAGGATCTTAGTTCTTCTTTAACAGATGACTCTAAAAACGCACAAGCACCTCTTGCACTAACAGAATCACATTTGGCAACCCTTGCTTCCTCTTCTCAATCTCCAGAAGCTATTAAACAATTACTAGACTCAGGTTTGCCTTCTCTTCTTGTGAGGAGTCTGGCTAGTTTCTGCTTTAGCCAAATTTCTTACTCAGAAAGCATTGCTCAGCCAGTAGATGTTTCCCAGGACAAACTCAAGCGGCATCATGTTCCCCAACAATGTAATAAGATGCCTATCACAGCAGATCTGGTTGCTCCTATTCTTAGGTTTTTGACAGAAGTTGGCAATAGCCACATTATGAAAGATTGGCTTGGTGGTTCTGAAGTCAACCCACTATGGACGGCACTTCTGTTTTTATTGTGTCACTCTGGGTCCACTTCTGGAGGACATAATTTAGGTGCACGACAGACTAGTGCAAGATCAGCTTCTCTTTCTTCAGCTGCTACAACAGGATTGACTACTCAACAACGCACAGCAATTGAGAATGCAACTGTTGCATTCTTTCTGCAGTGCATTTCATGCCACCCTAATAATCAAAAGCTAATGGCACAGGTAAGAGAAGAAAAACTGTTGCTATCTTAATATGCTGTCATATAGTTAGTGGAATTAGGTAAGAGGGGGCCATGTATAAAGGCCAGGTGATAAAATTTAGGGTGAATGTGTTTAAGGATCTGAATTTAAACCATAATTAAAGTAATCTCTTCTCATCCCCTGAAAATATGCTGTCACATAAATAAATTATTCTTTATGATGAGATGATTGGCAAATTCATGGCATTCTAGCTATAGGTCATATACCCCTCCTTTTAAAAAACTCCCCAAAATAAAAAGAACAAGCCCTGAACATTTCAGCTGCTGAAACAGGACTGAGCACTCAACAGTGGTCATTGAGTACCATATCTGCATTGAGGCATTGCATCTTGGTGTAACCAGATTGCCGTAAATAATAATTTGCTTCTCATTATATAGACATTAGAATTATAGTAGGTTTCAGATTGGAGGCTACAGAGAAATCACATTAAAAAATGTAGAAGATGGTATATTATGTTAGATTTATGTGGCCAAAAACCTTGAAAGCCAGAATTATTTGAAGAGTAATTCTAGTTGCTTTTTGCCAAATTTTGCTGCTTTCTGGGTCTTGTGACCTTTGGCAAGTTGTTTAACCCATAAAGTGGGGCTAGCAATACCTGCCTCATGGATTTTTTGAGAGGATTAAATATTTTAATGTATATAAAGTACCTAGCATGAGAGCCTACTTGAGATATGGTAGACATTAATAAATAGTAATCAACTTCTTTTTTCCTCCCCTTATTTAATAGTGCTCATTCAGGTCAAACTTCATTAATATCTAGAAGGATAGCCATCACAATTTTTATAAAATATTGAATGATTTAACTTTTAAGAACAAAAGCAAGATATTTTACTGCCTATAGTAATTATTTATTGGGAAAATATCTTTCTGCTAAATGTGCCTAATTAAAAGGAAATGCTTAAATGAACAACTTGAACCAAGAGCATGATTATAGATATTTGAAACATTGCTTTCTGGCCTAATTATATCTCAGTTTCTTATTAAGGCTTTGTTTTATATTTTTAATATACCTTTTTCATAATTTTTGTTGTATCATAACCACCTTGATATTGACTAAAGTTAAAAATAAATTGGTTATGCCAGGTATTCATTATGTGAAAACCCTTTAGTAGTAATTTCTCTTACCCACACAAATGTTCGTTATGCTTTTAATTTTTTATCTGCTTCTGTATTCATATATTTTAAGACGAAATAATTTGTTCTTTATTTGCTGATTTGATGGGTTAAAATATCCTTGATAATCCACATTTTTAATTTCCTGTTTATTCTTCAAAATAAAAATCTGCAAATGAGTTGTGCATTTAACTTTTTACATCTATTGCCTTGCCAGGTTCTCTGTGAACTATTTCAGACATCTCCTCAAAGAGGGAACCTTCCAACGTCTGGGAACATTTCAGGATTTATACGAAGATTATTTTTACAGTTAATGCTGGAAGATGAGAAAGTGACAATGTTTCTTCAATCTCCCTGTCCAGTGAGTTTTTACCACTTAAATCTTAATGATTAGCTGTGTGTAAATATAGTTCATAACTTCCTATCAGATAATTTCCTATCTCTATGTTCTTCTAACTTCTAATATAGCAAATGGAAACTAGAACAACCTTTATACTAAATGATAGGATTTGAAAATCTCTTTAGGATGATACCCTCCCTCACACTTAGAATAACATAATTATACCTGCCCTGAGTAGTGTAATTTGATTTAGGAAAAAATGAAAGAATGTTAGGTACAATACTGCTAATGCAAAAATTGACCAGCAAATCATGTGGCAAACATGCTACATTTAAAGAAATGTATAAAATAAGCTGCATTTTGTATGTTTTATTGAATTTTTTATTCTAGTATTCTTTTGCAGTTATTTCATAATGATATGTATTCCAAAAAGTCACTTCCTGATTTCTTTGATTTCTTGATTTTCAGCTATACAAAGGTAGAATTAATGCTACTAGCCATGTCATCCAGCATCCAATGTATGGAGCAGGCCACAAGTTCCGCACTCTTCATTTACCAGTCTCGACAACATTATCAGATGTTCTTGACAGAGTGTCAGGCAAGTCATATTTAAGTATACATTTTTCTTTAACTTCAGTTACAGGTATATGGAGTTTTATTCTTTTTATAACTTTACTTTACTGCATCCGCTTACTCAGCAACCATTTATTAACTAGAAAAGGTCAAGACATGGGCATAGTTTGAAGTATAAGAAGCTTCAATCAAGTGGGCAAAATGTACAATATATTCAAGCACTTAAAATTTTTTTGGTATACTATGTGTGTAGTAATTACAAAATAGCTGGAAGTGTAGACAAGCCATTAGAAGCCATCAATGGAATTTTCCCATAACAAACTATCTGGTCATTTTATAGTAGTTGAATTATAGGGTATTTGCTTGGATGGTAAGATTCTAATTAATGGATATTTACAAAATTAGGGGAAAAAAAATCAGTGGTCAAGAGATAAAAATGGAGTAGGTAGAATTGACTGGTCACCTTATTGTTTATAGTAGTCAGTGGAGGAAAGCAGAGAGAACATTTTCCCTTGGGTTTCTTGCCTGTGTTTATAGGATGATTCATTTTTTTAAATTTTGAGATGGGATCTTGATGCTGCCCAGGCTGGAGTGCAGTGGTGTCATCATAGCTCACTGCTGCCTTGAACTCTGGGCTTAAGCAATGCCTCTGCTTTAGTTTTCCTAGTAGCTGGGACTGAAGATACAAGCTACCGCACCTGACTAGGGTGATGCCTTTAAACAACATTCAGGTTATTAAAGAAAAAGCAATTTTTGGTGGCAGATGCATGTCAACTTTAGATAGTTTGAGTATTGCCTCTCAGAAATCCTAGTTAATGGGGGGCTTGGGGAGGCAAAAAAAAAAGAAAGAAATCCTAGTTAATCAATGAGTGAATTCATTGAGCATCTGTAATGTGCAAGGCACTGTAATTTGTCCTAAGGATGTAAAAGTGAGTAAGACACACTCTCTTCCCTTTGAGGTAGTTATGGTCTTATGTATGTTGTCAGATTTTAAAATAAACTGGAAATGTAAATGTTTGCATTATAGCATAAATAAAATTTTATCTATATGCATAAGAGGGGAACCTAAGTTTTTAAGGGGAGCTGTGAACTGGTGGAAGAGTAGGAGTATCTCAGAAAAAAACTGGAGATACCCATTTCTCAGTTTAAAGTATAAATCTAAAGCTCAGAATAAAATATGGGGTGGAAGAGATTTAGGAGTTGTTACCATAGATAGTTGGTAGGTTAAACCATGTGAGTGGATATGATCACTATAGATAGGAAAGATTCTTTTCCAGTTCATAGTCATAGTATCTAACACAAGTATATACATAAAATCATAATTGTTTCCTATCTTTTTATAAGTTATACAATAAATAGTTAGCTTACTATTATAAATTATATATTTAAAAACATTTTCTCTTATTTGAAAATGTCCACCTTATCTGTTACAGCTAAACTTGTTTGTAAATTTGATTTTAGAAGCTTTTTTCTATTATAGCCCTGAAATTGTCCACTCTACATGATGAAGAAAAATGAGAAGTAAAGATTAGGTATATGAAGGAAGTAGAGAAGGGTACTGAAGTTCAGTTATTGATATT
This sequence comes from Daubentonia madagascariensis, assembly GCA_023783475.1. Taxonomy (NCBI): domain Eukaryota; kingdom Metazoa; phylum Chordata; class Mammalia; order Primates; family Daubentoniidae; genus Daubentonia; species Daubentonia madagascariensis. Next base: position 27,561,967 of record JAKFHU010001035.1, read on the forward strand.
TCATGCATTTAATTTGAAATGAAAAAGTATAGACATTCTACTACAAAATAACTGAAAGTTTAAGATTTTTATTTGTGTATATACTGTGAAAGAATGCTATTATAAAACATTTCATTATTTAAAATATTTTTCAAGTTAGTTTTCTTTATTGCATAAAAATAAAAAATGCTTTGGAAGTATCCTACATCAAAACTAATGTGTTGAATTTAACCTCTATTTAGCAATGCTTTGGTCCTTTAAAGTAGCTTTATGATCTTTAGCCATATTTTATGATACATTTACATGTATGTTTATATAATATCAACATGTATAAAAAGAAGTAATTTAAAGGTGTGTAATTGGTAATTTTACCCACTTCTATAGCTTTCAAATAATCAAGTTTATGTGTCAATATTATTGCTTTTGTACCTTTCTGTCACTAGTTTTAAGCATTTTGATTATTATGTGCCTTGTAGTTTTTTCTTCACATTTCTTATGATTGGAGTTTGTTTCCTCAAATCTGTGAGTTTATAGATTTCACCAACTTTGGAGATTTTTTTTGGCAGTTATTTCTTTAAATATTTTGTTTCCCCTTCCCCCTTTTTATGATTACAATTACTCATATATTATGCCACTTCAAGTTGTTTCACAGCTCACGAAAGCTGTTTCTTTTTTCCCCAGTAATTTTTTTCTCTATTTTTAAATGTTGGATAATTTCTCTTGGTGTGTCTTCCACATGATCTGTTCCTCTTCAATGTCTAATCTGTTAGAAGGTTGATTTTTAAAAAATATTTCCTTGTCCTTACTTAAAGTGAACAAGCTTTCTTCTACTTTCTTGAACATATTAGTCTGTTTCTGTTATTTTTCTCCTCCTTATGAATTGTATGTTCTTGCTTCTTTGCCTGGAAATTTTATTGGATGTCATACAACGTGAATTTTACTTTTTCAGGTATTGGATGATTTTATATTTTAATAAACGCTTTTAATTTTTTTCTGAAATGTAGTTTTGTTATTTAAAAACAGTTTGTTGCTTTGGGACATGCTTTTAAGCTTTATTAAGTTGGATCAGAGCAGCTTTTATTGTAAGGCAAAATTTACTGTGATGAGGGAAATTTTTATAAACCTATGTTGTCTAGTTCAGTAGCTGTTAAGCACATGCAATGAGACTAAGGAATTGAATTTTTAATTTGAATTTTTAATTTTAAGGAACTTAATTTTAAATAGGTACTATATTAGAATAGAAATAGGCTACCAGATTTGAAAATACAGGTCTGAGTCCAATTTGATGTTATTTCTGAGGCTATACCCTTCTGAGTACTCAGTTAGGAATTCACTGGACATTAGGAACACAAGCATTTCTTCCCCATTTGAGACCCTGGGATTGTTTCCCTTGCTACTTTTGGGTAGTACTTTTCCTGGCCTTCAGTGATTTCCTCACATGTATATACTTGTCCGTGCACTCTGAAGACTCAGAGAAGACCCTCTGTAGATCTCTAGAACTCTGTGCAAATCTCTCCCCCTTGGAAATGTGCTCTGTGAACTACCACCAACTGCCTTTGTCTTCTGGATTCCCAGCTCTGTATCCTTGAGCTAGGGTGACACCTGGGTTGTACTGAGCTGTGGCCTGGGAAACTCTCCAGACAGTAAGCGGGCCCAGTCCTAGGGCTCTTCTCACTCGTTTCCACTCACCCAGGCATCGCTGTCCTGCCCTGCTGTGCCTGCCCAGTGTCTGAAAGCTATTGATGCTTGTGTTTCCTAATTGTTAGTTATTTCAGGTGGGAGAGTGAACTTGGTCCTTATTCTTCTGTGTTGGCCAGAAGTGCAATTCTAACCCAGAGCAGTTTTAAACAGGAAGTTGAGAAAAATTTGTCTCAGTGATACCTTTTAATGTTTGAATGCTATTTATTTTTAGATTTTATTTTTGAGATAAGAGTAAATAAATGAAAATAAGTTGAATTTCTGATTGTACTAAATAAATTCCTAGCACCTAATGCTATTTCCATGTTTTTCCATACCTGATTATGCTAAATTAATTTCATAAATTTTTTATTACTTAAATATTTCACTGTGACCTCTGTCAGTATTCTTGCCATTTGGGGCTGCTTGCTTGTTTTTGTTAGAAAGTAAAATTTATCTTCACACTATACATTTATATTGCTTACAAAATTTTTAAATTTCACACAAATAGAAACTTTCTAAAGGCAATCATCAGTTAGTAGTAAGAAGCTTTAGAAATTGAGATCACTTGGATATTTTCTAATACTCAAAGAAAACTGTAAAATAGGAGTTATTACAAAAGATGCTGTTTATTGTTTTATTATCTCAATCTTTTCCACATTATAAAACACTTTGGATCATAATTGTGTTAAATTGTAAAAGTAGAAAGAGAATCCTTATCAATCATGTCCATATATTGAGAAAAATTTCTAATATCAAAACAGTTTACTGAGCCTTTGGATTACTTAATGGCTAAATCATATCATTATATTATCTCCCATTTATTTTATGACTTTTAATGGCATGCTGTATACCAAAGTGTGGAAAGAAATACTAATTCAGAGAGTAATTACTGTCTATGAAATATTTCAGTATTCATTTTAAAAATAGTAGTAAAACACACTACTTTGTCATATAAGATTCCTATTTTATTCCTAAATAAAAATAACACAACAGGAACTCTCTGTTACAGAAATTTGTTCCTTTATATTCCCATTTGTAATATAAATAGAAGTCTAGTGAATGCTTTAGAGTGAGTCCTGAGCTTGAGTCTAATTTGACTTATAGTTTATCATTGCCTTCTAGGTGTTTCTCTTTCAAATATATCTTTCTGATATCCTATGTGAGACTGATTAGATGAAGGTGTCAAGCACATCGACTTATACCTAAAATAAAGCAAGTTTTCATGCTAATGGTTTTTCATTGCCTCTAGAGGTAGTACTATTAAAATACTGTGTATAATGGTTTCTAGAGATTGGAAATTAAATATCCTGGCTTCAGAACAGTGACAAATCCTCTTCAATATCAGAAGGTGATATCAGTTTTACGTATAATTTTCTAAATTCTTATGCCTCATTAGGGTTAATATTATAATCTCCTCTGAAGTACTTAGTGCTTCCCCTTTTTAATGATTTGGAAAAACAATGTATTTTAGATATTATTTTCTTACAGACACTCCAAGTATCACAGCTAAACTAATTAGTGAACAAAAAGATGACAAAGAAAAGAAAAACCATGAAGAGAAGGAAAAAGTTAAGGCAGAAAATGGATTTCAGGACAATTACAGTGTTGTTGTTGCCTCTGGTATGCTATCTATTTTTTATAATCTTGATTTTGTTTGGGTTTCTATAAAATATAACCATTTTAATTATAGGACCTTGATGTAATAAAATGTATTAACGTAAAAATCTGACTTGTGATGATGTTCTAATACTAAATTTCAAAATATTGTAACAGAAATTCATTACTCTTTGGCAATGGAGTTATTATTACTCTTAAATATATTTAAAATGTTATTTTATGTCTACAGCTTACTATATTTTATCAGATACAGAACATGTGTCAATAGTTTAGAATAGATATTCCATTTAAGCTTGATAGTGTACCCTTGGGTGAATCATACCCTTACAAATCTGCTAAGTGTTAAGAAATTTTTGTATAACCTCCTTCTTTAAAACAACAAAAAAAATGAAAATGTATTCACTAGTACAATGTGTTTATCACATAAAATTAGTAAATAAAAATAATTTTTAAAAGCAATTAAATATGAGTTTTTAGTATTAGGTTCCAGAAGAAGAAAAATTAGCAATTTTTCTATGATTATCAATTCTATAACTGATAATTTTGGAGGGGTATTTCGTTAACATAAGTGAGGTGATTTTAGTTCAGAAGAGAAGGCTCAGCATAGGTTACCTTACTCCCCAATTAGGAGACCTCTGTATTGGTGTAATCAATCCTATCTTGGAGAAAAATTAAGAACACAAGATTTCTTACACATATTTGCATAAAACTGCTTTCTACTAAATGGATGGTCGCCTGTATTTCAGAGATTGTAGCAGCTAGCTGTATTTTTTTACTTTCTTGGAAAATAGTTACAGATACAAAGTCAGAATGATTTATGGTGTGTCATGAAGAACAGGCAAATAGAATTGGGAGATTAGATATTAGATTAGAAGAAATATATATATATATATATATATTTTTAAATTTTACTTATTTATTTTTTTAGAGGCGGTATCTTGCTCTGTTGCCCAACCTGGAGTGCAGTGGCATAATTATAGCTCATTGCACCTTTGAATTCCTGGGCTTAAGTGATCCTCCTGCTTCATCCTCCCAAGTATCTAAGACTGCAGGCACATGCCACCATGCCCAGCTAATTATATTTTTTTGTAGCGATGGGATCTTGCTATTTTGCCCAGGCTGGTCTCGAACTCCTAGGCCCAAACAATCCTCTTGCCTCGGCCTCCCAAAGTGGTTAGGCTTATAGGTGTGAGCCACCACACCCAGCCTAGAAAAAAGATTTCTATCTTTTGGTGTTAGCTAGGAATGCATGTTTTATTAAAATATTTTATAAACACCCTTTTACTTCATATTAATATGTTGGCTCTATATAATCTTACTGCTTCTTTTCTTTTAGGGTTGAAATCCCAATCTAAACGTGCTGTGTCAGCTACACCGCCTCGCCCACCATCCAGGAGGGGGAGGACTATACCTGATAAAATAGGAAGCACTTCCTCAGGAGCAGAGGCTGCCAACAAAATAATTACTGTCCCAGTGTTTCACCTGTTTCACAAACTCTTGGCAGGTAATATTCATGGTGAATAAACATGAAAGAAATAATAATTTTACAACTATATAAATCAGATGTGTAATCACCAGAATCATGTTTGATCAGGTAGTATTGATGAGATAAATGGATTAGAGACTTTATCCATATAGTTCCCTTCAAATGAGAGTAAAATGGGAACAACCTATTACATATCCTTTTTAGCACTATCAACTTACATCTGTTTCTATTTTACTAGCTTTCTAAATTTTTCTGTCAGTGTGCCGTAAAACAATTGATAAAATAAATGTTTAGAGAGTTTATGACAAGTTATAGGTAGCAACGTGAGTCACATTTTGTAGAACTGGTTTTAGCAGTGGAACTCTTAGCCTCTGGTAGTTGAGCAATGTGTTCTTCCCAGGTAATACAAATTCGTTGACCAATATACTGTCATTAGTGAAGGTGATACAGGTTGAGCATCCTGATCTGAAAATCCAAAATCCAAAACTTTTTGAGCACCAATATTATGCCACAAGTGGAAAATTCTACACCTGACTTCATGTGATGAGTTGCAATCAAAATGCAGGTGTGCAACACACATTTTCTTCTACATCCACAAGGGAAAAATGATCCTCTCAGCCCCCTTCAGGTGATACATCTTTGCCAAGCATGCCCACATTCCCCCACACAAACACTCCCACAAAGGGTAGTGTAATCACATGTGGGCAGGGTGGATTTACCAACAGCAGATGCCCCACATGGTGCCAAGACCTATGTGCATTACTCACTGTGTTTTTTGGCTTATTCTCTGCTCTGTGATTTAAAGATATTGTTGAAAGTGTCAAAACCGCCTGCAGATACCCATATGGGTAACAGTGTTAAGAGTAAGAGGAAGGATTTATGGTTATCTATAGCAGAGAAAGTCGAGCTGTTAGAGAAACTGGACAGCGGTCTAAATGTGAAACATCTTACAGAAGAATATGCTGTTGGAATGACCACCATATATGACCTGAAGAAATGGAAGGATAAAGTGTTGAAGTTCTGTGCTGAAAATGAGGAGCAGAAATTAATGAAATATGGAAAAGCTGCATAAAACTAAAAACGAAGATCTCAGTTGTGTATTGAAAGAGTGAATTCGCCAGCGTTGCAGTGAGCACATACCACTTAATGGTATGCTGCTTATGAAACAAGCAAGGCTCTATCATGATGAACTGAAAATTGAAGGGAACTGTGAATATTCAACAGGCTGGTTGCAGAAATTTAAGAAAAAACATGACATTAAAATTTTAAAGGTATGTTGTGTTAAAGCAGTGGAGAAATTCATTGATGAGTTTGCCAAGGTCATCACTGGCGAATATCTGACTCCAGAACAAATCTATAACGCTAAGGAAACATCACTATTTTGGCATTATTGCCCCAGAAAAACAATGACTACAGCTAATGAGATAGCCCCTACAGGAATTAAGGACGCCAAGGACATAATAACTGTGCTGGGATGTGCTAAGGTAGTAGGCGTACATAAATATAAACTTGCTGTAATATGGAAAAACTTGCGTCCTTAGTGTTATCAAGGAGTGAATTTCTTACCTGTCCAATATTATGCAGACAAAAAGGCATGGATCACTAGGGACATCTTTTCTGATTGGTTTCACAAACACTTTGTACCAGCGGCTTGTGCTCACTGCATTGAAGCTGGACTGGATGATGGCTGCAAGATTTTGTTATTCCTTGATAAGTGTTTTGTTCTTCCTCCAGCTGAAATTCTCATCAGAAATAATGTTTATGCGGTGTGCTTTCCTCCAAATGTGACTTCATTAATTCAGCCATGTGACCAGGTATCTTTAGATCAATAAAGAGTAAATATAAAAGCATGTACTTTAGTGTGGCACTGGTTCTTGGGGGAAAAAAAAAAAGCACATGCTTGAAAAGCGCGCTAGCAGCAATGAACAGAGGTATGGGCATGGAAGCTTTTCAAAAGGAGTTTAGCATGAAGGGTGCTGTATGTGCTGCTGCCAATGCTTGGAGCACAGTGACTAAAGACACAGTTGTGTATGTCTGGTACAACCTTTGATCTGTGACTGTTTGGTGATGGTGATGAACTAGGTATGACATTGAAGGATTCTGCATGTCAAGTGAGAAAAAAATGATGTCAGACCTCCTTCCATATGTAAAAAATAGCGTCTTCACCATCTGTCAGTCGGGTGGAAGAGTGGATATCAAAGAAGTTAAGATTGATAATGAGGGTCCAGTTCATTCATTCATTGATGTTGAAATAGCTGAAATGGTTCTGAATCAAGGTGATTGTGATAATAGTGACAATGAAGATGACGTTAACACTGCAGGAAAAGTGCCTATGGTCAACAAAATGTGTGATGGGCGTATTGAAGGACTAGAGCACGCATTCATAACAGAAGAAGAAATCATATCAATTTATAAAATCAAAGAGAGACTTCTAAGATAAAAACTGTTGTTAATGAGGTAGATGACACTGGAGGAAATTTTTTTTTTTTTTAGAGACAGAGACTTGCTCTGTTGCCCAGGCTGAGGTGCGATGGTGTGATAATAGCTCACCGTAATCTCGAACTCCTGGACTCAAGCAATTCTCTCATCTCAGCTTCCTAAGTAGCTGGGACTACAGGCACAGGCCACCACGTCTGGCTAATTTTTCTATTTTCTGTAGAGACAGAGTCTCGCTGTGTTGCCCAGGCTGGTCTTGAACTCCTGGCCTCAAGCAGTCCTGCCTCAGCCTGCCAAAGTTCTGGGATTACAGGTGTGAGCCACTGCACCAACCTGTAAGAAAAGTTTAAAAAGCCTTCCAGCAGAATGCTTCCTCATTCCTAGAGGACCCACTTCCTGGTTCCTTAACTGCTTCTGATGTTTTGTCTCACCTAAAAAAATACAACATACATTGTATCTGTGTTATAGTGGGACAAGGGGAAAACATACAATGTACAGTAACTTTTTAATCCAAACACAGCACTGTAGGTGACACTGAAAGCCTGCTGTTTGGTGTTACTGTTGTTTACAGCTGACACAGGTGTTCTGGTGATGCTACTGTGCTGCTTAGTTACCTTGAATTCTTATTTTTTCATTGCATTAATGGTATGTCATATTTTTAGTGTTAAGTGCTTACACGTAATTAAGTGTAAGAAAACGATTGCTTATCGGTAGCTTATGAATTCAGAGTCAGGAATGATGGTGATGCCAAACAGCCATCATACACGAGTGGATGAGATAGTAGCACCTTTGCTTTCTGATGGTTTAATATACACAAACTTTGTTTCATGCACAAGTTATTAAAAATATTATGTAAATTTATCTTCAGGCTATGTGTATAAGGTGTGTCTGAAACATAAGTGAATTTCATGTTTAGAGTTGAGTCTTATCCTGAAGATATCGCATTATTTGTATGAAAATATTCCAAAATCCAAAAAAAAAATTTGAAATCTGAAACACTTCTGGTTCCATGCATTTTGGACAAGGGATACTCAGCCTGTATCCATTTCATCACCATTTGTGTGTTGCATTATGATGAAATTGACAACCAAGTTTGAATGGATTTGCCTTCTTAACTTCCTATTGTGTATTTATAACAGAGATCAACAAACTATGGCTGGTGGGTTGGATACCTCTTTTTGTAAAGAAAGTTTTATTGAAATACAACTTTCCCCATTTATTCATTACAATACATTTATTGTTGATAGCTGTTTTTCTGCTACAACAGTAGATTAGTAGTTGCAGCAGAAACCGTATGGCCTCCACAGTTTAAGATATTTATTATCTATCCCTTTATGGAAAAAATTTGCCAGCCCTAGATTTATGGGAATGTTTATTCCTTTGTTTCTATTTTACCCATGACTTTATTCGTCAATTAACACCTTCTACAGATAATATTGTTCACATATGTCAGAAATATATTCAATATTTGTAAACTTTTCAATGGTTATTTTTAAATTGTTTAATAATTGGTGTCAGAATCAAATTCTTTCTTGTAATTTAGTAAAAACAGTAAATGAGTAAACTGAACCAAGTAAATATCTCCTTTGGATTCCAGATTTAACTTAGTTATGTTATTTTTAGGCCAGCCATTGCCAGCTGAAATGACACTTGCCCAGCTTTTAACTCTCCTGTATGACCGCAAACTTCCCCAAGGTTACCGCTCAATAGATCTAACTGTCAAATTGGGCTCAAGAGTTATCACAGACCCAAGTTTGTCAAAAACAGATTCTTTTAAAAGACTACACCCTGAAAAAGGTATGTGTGTAATACTACTTTAATAATTATAGTCTGTCATATAAGGAGACAGGGATTTCTATAGCTAATGACTTAATTGACCTATATTTTTGTTACATCAACTTAATAAGATGTCATTTTTCTTTATGACTTGAGTTATTTATAAATATAGGAAATTGGCATTATCTCCTTCAGATATTAAGTTGTGTTAATTCCTCTTACACCGTAACTTATTTTATGAGCATAACTGCTTTAATTTCTAATATTATTTCTTTGAGAGCTGTGTGAATTATTTGTCATTCTGTAATCAAAGTGAAAACCCCAATTTATAATGTAGTTATAATTTATATTTAGTGGCATTTCATACTCAAAACCATTTTTCCCTCATACAGAATTAGGATCATATATTTATCTTTTTGTTTTTCATTTTTATGTTTTTTAAAGACAGGGTCTTGCTCTGTTGCCCAGGAATAGAGTGCAGTGGCGCAGTCATAGCTCAACTGCAACCTCAAACTCCCGGGCTCAAGTGCATCAGCCTCCCAAGCATCTGGGACCACAGGTGCATGCCAGTATGCCCGGCTAAATTTTTTAATATTTTGTAGAGATGGAGTCTTGCTATGTTGCTCAGGCTAGTCTTGAATTCCTGGCCTCAAGGGATCCTTCCCCCTAGGCTGGGATTACAGGTGTGAGTTCCCATGCCCGGCCTATCTTTTTATTTTTCATTTATATTCTATTAAATATTTTTAAGTGTGTATTTTTTATTGGTTATATTTTCATATGGATATAACAAAATTTATTTGTTCCCCAATCCTTGAAACTTACTGGTTGTTCTGATTTTTTGCTACTATAAATGCTATTTAAGTAATGAATTTTCATAGTGTGAATCTGTTACCAACTTATTTAAACTTTTCATCTTTCTCATGATTAAAGTTCAGTTTTTAGTTATTAGCCTTTTGTACTTGTAAATTTTAATACATTTTCTTTGCCCAGTTTTTCAGCAGGATTATCTCTTTTTTTTATGTTTATAAGGTCTGGTTTTGTGTTAAACATATTAACCTTTGGTTTTCCTCAGTGAGTAATTCAATGTTAAACCAATATGGTATGATATTTAGTTTTCAGTCAGATTATTCAGTTTTTCTTAATTGGATACTTCAGGGCATAAGTATATATATTATTTGCTATGAGTATCTTTTGAGGACTTAAGTATTTTAATATAGACTGTAACTTAGAATTATGCCCTAAAGGACAGTGCTTTTCAAACTTCATTAAGTTTACAAATTACTTACAGAATCATGTTAAAATGCAGATTCTTATTATGTGGGTCTATAGTGAGACCTGAGTTTATACATTTCAAACAAGTTCTCAGGCAGTGTTCATGCTGCTACTCAGTGAACCATATTTTGAGTAATAAGACTATAGAAGGCAATATCAGAAGTCATTTAAAGGTCATTATAGCATCTAGCTTTAATACAGCTATATTTGAATAACAGATGGTGTTTTTGTGCTCTTTTGTTGGGTGGGGAGAAGGCAACAGTATCTGCTTTTGTAAATGAAAGAGTATTTTAAAAATAGAAACTCTTTTACCTATTCATTTATTTGTAATTTATTGTCTAGATCATGGAGACTTACTTGGTAGCTGTCCAGAAGATGAGGCTCTCACTCCAAGTGATGAGTGCATGGATGGTATATTGGATGAATCTTTGCTGGAAACCTGTCCCATTCAGTCACCGTTACAAGTTTTTGCAGGAATGGGTGGACTGGCTCTTATTGCAGAGAGACTACCCATGCTATATCCAGAAGTAATTCAACAGGTAAGATAATATTTCCTAATTTAATCATATCATTAAAGAAAGCCTTTTTTCTTTATTTTTTGCTTTTTAGCTTACTTGCATTAACATTTTGGAAGTACCCTTTCCTTTATAATCTTTGAGGATTGTATAAATCTTTCAAAGGTCAGCCTGTACAGAGCTTCATGAGTATTAGTTGGTACTGAAGAAATGTTGAAGACCAAGCACATTTGCCAAACTTAATCACACTGTAGCGTTTGTCTTGAATTCGTGGTTGTAGCATACACTATCATTCTCATTTCTGTGTATCTTTAGGTGTGATATGTATTATGGATATTATTGGAAATGGCAGAGTAAAATAGTAGTATAGCGTATATTGCTACCCAAATATGTCTTTTTGTTCAACTTTTATTCCTGTTTTAGGTGCCATTTCCATTTTAGGTAGTTTAAAAACCATATTAATTTAAACTATTCACATATTCGTTAGTGTTGCTGTCATTTATGTGTGTGCTTTCTGTGCTCTTTTCTACTTTTATTAATGAGAGGGGGTGTGGTGCATGGCGAGTTGTAAATACAAAGCACTTTATGTTTGAGGTAGGAGAATTAGTCTCATTGATTTTGTGTACTCTGTGTGTGCGTGTCTGCTTGTATTTGTTTTCTAGAGTTGCTGTAACACAAAACTAGAAATGGTGATTTAAAACAACAGAAATTTATTCTCAACAGTTCAGGAGGCTGTAAGTCTGAAATCAAGTTGTCAGCAGGGCCATGCTCCCTCTGAAGGCTCTAGGGAAGAATCTTTCATAGCCTCTTCCTGGCTTCTGTTGTTTGCCAGTAGTTCTTGGCATTCATTAGTTTGCAGCTGCATCACTCCAGTTTCTGCCTCTATCTCACATGGCCATCTTCCCCATGTGTATCTGTGTGTCTTTGTATCTCTCTCTTTATATGAACACCAGTCATTTGATTTAGGGTTCCCCAACCCCAGATGTAATCTTAACTTGATTACATCTCCAAAGACTATTTCTAAATAAGGTCACATTCACAGGTATTAGCGGTAGAACTTGAACATATCTTTTAGGGGCACAAGTCAACCCACAACAATACCTGTTCTTTCTTTTCTTTTTTCTCTATAGATTGATTTTGGTAGTAAACAATACCTATTCAGTAAGTGGTTATTGCTTACTTACTATTCAAAAAGTTTAATATATTTTGATTTTAATGTGATATAACAATGGTATAAGGTGATTGACACAGAAAGATAAGAGTAAAATGTTATTTCTTACTGGAAAAAGTAATGACATGGTCAAAAGTTTGAAGCAGAAAAGACACACCAACATTCTCAAGATTATCACTGCTCAATGAAAATGATTTTCCTAACTCAGTATTCAATGTGATTTACTATATTGATCAGCACCTGGAAGTGGGGTGCTGCTATAATACATACCTAAAAATGTGGGTAGTTGGCAGAGTGTAGAATAATTTTGAGTAGCATGATTAAAAAATTTTTTTTCGATTGCCTTAAACAGATTGTTAGTTGAAATATGGGTGGGAAAGCCTCTGCCACTGAGGGCTCAGAAGGAAGGGAGGATCATAGAAGAGAAAACCTCCACTGTCTTAGAGAACACCTAAATTATCACAAGCAGACTTGGTAGAAATATGGATGTTTAAAGTTCTGACAATGAAGCTTAGAAGGAAACGATCTACATTTTATTGGAAACTGGAAGAAAGTGGATCTTTGTCATACAGTGGCAGAAAACTTAGCTCATTTGTGTCCTAAATGTGGAAAGCAGCACTTGTAAGTGGTGAACTAGGGTATTTAGCTGAAATTTCCACACACAGTGGTGAAAGTACAACCTATTTTATTCCTGCTGCTTATAGTAAAATGCATAAGGAAAAAGACAAACTGAGAGAGGAACTGTTAAACAACAAGCAAGCAACACTTGACAGATTGGGAGATTGCCTATCCACATTGCAGAGGGTGCTAAAATTAGAGATTCACTATCAGAAAAGCATGCTCTGAAGTGAAAGCCAATGTTGTGGCTGGACAACCATTTGCCTAGTACCTTAGAACAGTGGTTCCCAACTTTCTGGCACCAGGCATCGGTTTCATGGAAGACAGTTTTTCCGCAGACTGTGGGGTGGGGTGGGGGGTGTGGTTTCAGGATGATTCAAGGGCATTACATTTGTTGTGCAGTCAAACCTCTCTGCTAATGATGATGTGTATTTGCAGCTGCTGTCCAGCGCTAGCATCACCATCTCAGCTTCACCTCAGATCATCAGACATTAGATTCTCATAAGGCGCGTGCAACCTAGATCCCTCACCTACACAGGGTCGCGCTTCTGTGAGAATCTAATGCCTCACTGATCTGACAGGAGGTGGAGCTTATGTGGTGATGTGAGCGATGGGGAGCGGCTGTAAATACAGATGTAGTTTCACTCCCTCACCTGCCTCTCACCTCCTGCTGTGCAGCCCAGTTCCTAATGGGGTTGGGGACCACAGCCTTAGAAAAATCAAAAGGTTAGAATATGCAGTCTCACAGAGGGCTCGTCGAAGAGAATGGGCGTGTTACTCGTGGATCTCCTCAGTCGTCTAAGCAGCAGGAAGGAATAGAGGAAGTGATGTGATGAGGAGAACATCCGAGAGCCACGGAACATGAACAGCCTGTAGAAGCTGGAAAAGGTGAAGAACTGTTCCTCAAGAGCCTCCAGAAGGAATCCAGTGTTTGATTTAGCCCATAAGACCTGTTTTGGATTTTTGCCCTCCAGAACATTAAGATAATAAATTTGTGTTGTTCTAAGCCCTAAATTTGTGGTAATGTGTTACAGCAGCAATAGAAAACTAATACAGAGATTTTGTTATAGTCTCTGTAGTTTATATAGTAAACTACTACTATCTGTAGTTTGTATCTGTGATATTTTTGTCTGGTTTTGGTGTCAGCTGCATAGAATGGGTTGAGAATTTCTAATATCTCAAATTAAGGATACTGTTAGATGGGATTAACAACAGATTAGACACTGTAGATTACAATTTGAGTGAACTGGAAGATGGGTCAAAAGAAATCACCCAGATTAAAGCATTGAAAGTGTAAAGAATGAAAAGAACATAAGAGCTATATGGATTGAAGTGAAAAATTCTAACGTAGGTGAATTTATAGTCCCAGAAAAAGAGTGGATTGAAACAGGGACGGAAACAAAATTGAAAAAAAGAAAAATTTCCCAAACAGATGTAAAATTAAAACCTCAATCCAAAATGCAAGAAGCTCTGTAAACTCCATATAGGATATTCATGCCTTGGATTGTCATGGTAAAAGTGCTTAAAAGCAAAGACATGCTGGATGTGGTGGCTAACACCTGTAATCTCAGCACTTTGGGAAGCTGAGGTGAGAGGATTGCTTGAGGTCAGGAATTAGAGACCAGCATGGGCAACATAGCTCTGGGTGTGGTGGCACATACCTGTAGTCTCAGCTTCTCAAGAGGCTGAGCAAGAGGATGGCTTGAGCCCAGGAGTTGGAGGCTGCAGCCTCTCCGGCCTGGGTGACAGAGCAAGACCCCATCTCTTTAAAAAAAGAAAAAACAAAGACAGCTGGGGTACGGGGGCACATGCCTGTAATCCCAGCTACTCAGATGGCTGAGTTGAGCAGATCACTTGAGCCCAGGAGTTCAAGACCAGCCTGGGGAACATAGCCAGACCCTGCCTAAAACCAAACAAACAAACAAAGACAATGAGAAAATATTGAAGCCAGCCATAAAAGAAGTGATCTATTATTTTCAGAGTAGCAGCAGCAACACTAACAACTGATGTTTCCACAGAAACTATGGAAGCCAGGGAATTACATCTTCAAAATACTAGAGGAAAACAAAATCTGCTATCCTAGAATTTTATACCCAGTTAAAATTTTCTATAATACATCACCTACCCTATCCGTCTCCCTTCAAAAGTCAAATCAGTAATGGCAGAATAACAGATATGGGATTAACTCTTTTGTATCTATAATTATAAGCTGTAGGCAAAATACACTAAAAAGCAATTATTTATAGGCTCTGGATAATGAGTAGGCAGGGAGAAGTTGGAGAGGATTTGAACAGAGAAATAATAGAATCCCATTGAGTTATATTAGTGTCTGTACACCTTTCTCCTGAAAGCATTCCTCAGTCTCTGTAAAGTAAGTAGGAGAGGTAGAACTCAAACATAAGCTACAGTCTTACTGGCTAAAGTTGAGTCTTTCATACTGGCTGGAAACTGGGCATGAATTCATAAAGGAGGAAGCCACAGATGGGAAGCTCCAAATTCTGTACATAAATTCCTGCATATCCTTAGCTGGCTCCAGAATGAGGTTTACATAGGAGTTTTAAGGGCAAGCATGAGCTGGAATGCTGATAGAGTTGTGTAGCAATTTAGGCCACTGTCTGTCATGGAGAACACAGAATTTGAAGATTTAGTCCTGCCAAGTTAGAAGTAAAAATCTTAGCTTTTCCATTGGAATTTGAAACGAGCCACCCATTAAGAGTAAAGACTACATCCTACTAATAAAAGATTCATCTTAGAAATAAGAGCAAAACCAAAATAGACTCCTCATAAATTACAAAAATCTCTGTAAGTTCTGAGTGATCCACCAGTAATTTAACTGTCTGCTAAAACAAAACAAGACATACTCCAGGGAAGATTTTAGAGTTAAGAGTTGACACATCTCATCAACAATGTGGAGTATATAATAAAAAAATTACTAGCCAAGCAAAGAAGTAAGAAAATGTGACCCATAGTCAACAGTAAAATCAGTCAGTGAAATTATGTGTTAGAATTATCAGACAAGGACTTTAAAATAATTGTGATGTATCTATGAAGATGCTACTTAAATCCAGCAATATGTATAGTTATGTTAAATGTAAGTATACTAAATACTCTATTTAAAAAACAAAAATTTATCAGAATAAAGAAAAAAGCAAAACCCAAGTATATGCTGTCTACAAGAGATAAACGTGAAAGCCTTAGAAAGCTAGTGGCCTATTTTAATAGTTGACAGCGTCAAATTATGAAAAAGCTGTATAAGAAATAAAGAGGGTTATTAAATCACTGTGAAAGAATTAATGCAGAAGTCATAACAATCCTAAATATGTGTGCATCTAATAACATAGCCTGAAAGTACATGAAGCAGAAATTGATAGAACGGAAGGAGAATTAGGCAGATCTGCATTCAGTTATAGATGGTAACATTTATCTCTCAGTAATTGAAAATAAGTAAGGATATAGGAGATTTGGGGGTAAAAAACCAAAACTTCTGTATAGACCTAATCAACATTTATAGAACACAGTATTTACCAACTACAGGATGAACTCCATTGAAATGTATGCAGAACTTCACCAAGAAAGACAAGTCTCAGTAAATTTTAAAGCATTGAAATCAAACCAGGTATGGTCCCTGACCACATCAGAATTAAATTAGAAATCAGTAGTGATAAGATATCTAGAAAACCTCAAATATTTGTAAACTAAGCAGTACAGTTGTAAGTAATATTTAGATGAAAGAAAATAGCACAATATATAATATTACAATATATTTCAAAATGATAATGTAAACATGACACGGGATATAGCTATACCAGTGTGTAGACAGAAATTTTCTAGCTTTAAATGCTTATAATTAAAAGTAGAGATTTAAGATCAATGATGTATGCGTTCACTTTAAAAAAACTAGAAAAAGAAGAGTAAATGAACCCAAAATAAGAAGGAACTGTTAAAAGTAAGAGCCAGAATCAATTAAATATAAAACAAAAAAACAGAAACAAGAAGGCGAAACATTTTGTTCTTTGAAACTTTGAATAAAATTGATAATCAAAACTTAAAGAGGAAATGCACACAAATTGGCCATATCACAAATGATAGCAAGCACATTATTATAATTTCTAGTAAATAAAATAGTAAGGGACTATTATAACCAACTTTATGCCGGCAAATTTGACAACTTAGATGTAATGGATAAATTCCTTGAAAAACACAACTTATCAAAAACCTACACAAGAAGTAGATATGTGTGTACATACTTGCACAGAATTGTAATCAAACAAAAATTTTTTTAGTCCATTTTAATTTTTAACTACCATGGCTATGATTTTGAAATCACATTAATCCCATGTTTCTTCAGTTCAAACTAAAGCCCGTTTTTTGTTACTAAACTAGAACATTTGAGAAAATATCATGTCTTTTCAGTCATAAGTAATAGTAGGAAGTTTACTGTAACATATATGATTTTCAGAATTAAAGAGAAGACATCAAATGGTTGGAATATGATAATTGCTAAAAGCCTCTGATAAAAATCACATCCTGTTCATTGAACTTAAAATTATTACTTCTCTTGTTTGTGTTCTAGACATTATTCAAAGTGAGCACATTCTTAATAGAGTCCTTTCTTTGGGAAATTGAACTGTTTTATCTGAGCATATCAGTAATATAAATCTTTGTTAATTGAGAAAAAGTGATTTTTTTATACCTTTTCAATTTTGACTTTTTTATTGTAAAATAATACATCCAAGTGTATATAATGTATATATAAATGTACAATTTAAAAAATTAAATCCATCTTAATACAAATATCCTAAAACAGTAGTGTTTGGATAATCATACTTTTGGCATCTATATAAATACCAGTTTATATTCTTTATAGTTTGCTTCTTTTGCTGAACCTCTATCCTGAAATTAATCTTTGTTGATGCCTGAACCTATACTATTCTCATTTTTACTGCTCTAATATACTGTATTGTATAACTGTATCATAGTATATATATCAGTCTTAATGTTGACTAGCATTTTCATTGTTTCAAATTATTGGCTATAATGTAAGAAATTGTTTCAAAGAATTGTATACGTATCATAGTGTAAGACTTACAAGTTTTTGCCAGTATGATGGCCGAGTGGGAATTGATATATAATAGTGGTTTAATTTGTTCTTTTCTGATTTTCCTGAGGTTGAGGGTTTTTCACATTTCTTATTAAAGAATTTGCATATTATAAATCAAGAACTTTTTGTTTTTACTTTCTTTTTGCTTTCAATGTATTCATTTTATGACATCATTTAAGAAATAATCTTTAAAAAATTGAATGATGACAAGAAGGTAAGTTTCCATCTCTGTAAAATACTGTTCATTATTATATAGGCACTTTTGTGCTAAATTATCTTTTTGTGCAGCATAAAATAATGAATGTAGAAGTACTTTAAAAATTTACCTGAAAATGGTTATCGGAATGGATAAGTGCCTTGAATTCCCATGCTCTTACAGTTAGGCTATTTCATATTCTCTGATTCTTGCCTAAATCTCTGTAGTCAAAATCTGGCTGGCATCAAAATTGTAACTGTTTTATTCAGTATACAAATGCATGTAGTGTAGATGTAGATCTGTTGAAGAATGTACTTTACACACACATATATATATATTAATATGTTTATATTCTTCCCTAGGAATGATCCTTGAATGTAGGACTTAAAGGCATGATATTTGTGTGGGGTGATTTTTAAATGAGTGGTGAGATGACTCTGTAATCATCTTACTATTCATGTAATTATATATCTGAGTGGAGAACTTCAAATTGGTCTTTAGTGACATGTATTATTTATGGCCAAGCAAGAGAAATAGAAGACTTCTAAACAGAATGAAAAGTTCCTATGACATCCATGCTTAGAATTGGAGTTTTTTGTTGAATTATTAAATTCTAGACACGATGCACCTTTATTCCTAAGTACAAAGACCTTTCTTAAAATAACCACAGTACAGTTATCCAAATCAGAATTTCATGTTAACACAGTACTATGAGCTGCAGATCTTATTCAGATGTTGCCAGTTGTCCCACTAATGTTCTTTAGGGCCAAAGGGAAAAAAAAAATCAATTTTCTTTTACATGGCTTTGAGGGGGGTGGTGGTTCAGCATCCAATTCAGGATCACATATTGCATTTTGTTTTCTTTTCTTTGTAGTCTCCTTTAATTTGTAACAATTCTGCTATCTTTATTTGTCTTTCATGGCTTGACATTTTTGAAAACACAGGGAAATTATGTCTATATATGCACTCACACATATATACATAGGCATATATATACATGTATTTACTATATTAGTTTGCTGGTAGTGCGAGGAAGCAGGCTTCCCCTACTGACATGTGCATCCCTATCTCCCAAATCTTTATTTTTAAATACAGTTCTCCACTAAAAGAAATCAGGGCACCTTGGAGAAATTCTAGGATTGGAGCTGGGAATGTACAAAATAGAATGTCTTGCTGTTCTAGAAAGCAAGGAAAGACTCAGAATGATGGAGGCATGTTAAAAGGATGCTACTTTAAGGGGATTCCAGTGACCAAATTTAGTTCCACTTGGACATCAAAATAAATGATAGTAACAGAATATAACCTGTGGAATAAAATTGGAAGCCATATGATAAAAATTAATAAATGAATAAATAAATGGATGGGGAAGAAGGGAATGTTTTTCCTTGTAGTTCTGTGTCAAGTAAAACTACAGAAGGAATGATAGAATTATGAAGTCACCCTTTGATAACTGACATAGTAACTATTGTTTCAGGCAAGGATTATAAAAATGCAGTATTGGCTGGGCATGGTGGCTCACGCCTATAATCCCACACTTTGGGAGACCGAAGTGGGAGAACTGCTTGTGAGGCCAGGAGTTTGAGACCAGCCTGGGCAGCATAGTGAGACCTTGTCTGTACAAAAAAATGAAAAAATTAGCTGGGTGTGGTGGCATGCGCCTGTATTCCCAGCTACTCGAGAGGCTGAGGCAAGAGGATCACTTGTGCCCAGGAGTTCAAGGTTACAGTGAGCTATGATTGCGCTATTGCACTCCAGCCTGTGCAACAGAGCGAGAACCTGTCTCTAAATAAATAAATACATACATACATACATACATACATACATACAATACTAATGAATCAAAGTTTGGTGAGAAAGAAGCTATTTAAATAGTCTCAAAGAATCTGTCTACAGATACTTAACTAATTACAAAGGGGAAAATAATAACTTTAACAGAAAGGTAGTTGGCAGACACTGCCATACTCATGACATCATGTGCTTCCTGGTGTTTGGAAGCTTGCTTTTAAAAGCAAGTCTTTTTATTAATCCTTATATTCCTATGTTTTAAAGAGATCGGTGAAGTCACATCTTTAATTTGACCCTGATAGTTAAACATGCAAATAGCCAAACAAACATTTTTTTTTTTCTTTAGGTGAGTGCTCCAGTTGTAACATCTACCACTCAGGAAAAGCCAAAGGATAGTGATCAGTTTGAATGGGTCACAATTGAACAGTCAGGGGAATTAGTTTATGAAGCACCAGAAACAATTGCAGCTGAACCTCCACCTATCAAGTCAGCAGTACAGACCATGTCTCCCATACCTGCCCATTCTTTGGCTGCTTTTGGATTATTTCTTCGTCTTCCGGGATATGCTGAAGTGCTACTGAAAGAGAGAAAACATGCCCAGTGCCTTCTTCGATTGGTATTGGGAGTGACAGATGATGGAGAAGGAAGTAAGTGTTTAGTGTTATTAATTAAATTTTCAAACATATGTAAGTAGGTTGTGTAAAGTTGTCCAGATCATTGCCTATTATTCATTATTTATTTCTTTCGTAG
Source organism: Daubentonia madagascariensis (assembly GCA_023783475.1). Taxonomy (NCBI): domain Eukaryota; kingdom Metazoa; phylum Chordata; class Mammalia; order Primates; family Daubentoniidae; genus Daubentonia; species Daubentonia madagascariensis. The sequence goes on from JAKFHU010001035.1 coordinate 27,582,349, forward strand.
TTAGGCTGTTAGGTGATTTGTTGTTGGCAGCTCAGTTCCAGTATTAAACATAATAGAACCTAAAGAACCTTTATTTTCATTTCTGTATTCATTCAGAAAGTATTTACTGAGTGCTTACAAAACTGCTGGGCATCATTGGAGGGATTTAAACTTGAAGCAGGTATTTAGATCTGCCCTCAAGTAGCTAATGTCCTCCAGTAATAGCGATGAGGAATGTATATAAGCATAATGACTTGGCAAGTTATAAAAAGCCTTGCATACACTTGAATACGGTGTTATGGAGGCTCACAGGTATGAGATTATTTCTTTTTACCCAGTGATGTGAAACTAGTGGCATAGTAGTTTTTAGTATGGCCTTGTAAGATAGATTAGATTTAGGTTGGGATGAGTTATTTCATAAAGAATGAATGATGTGAGCAGTGTTTGGAGGTTAGAATATATGAGAAGGGATAAGTTAGCTGATGAAAATTTGCATAAAAGGAAGCACTAAGAGCTCATTTTAAAAGTTGAAGTTAGTAACATCATAGAAAGGTTTATAAAGAACGTTATATTTTATTTTAAAAACAATTAAGATTTTTTAAAAATGTGTTAAGCAAATTGGTGATGTGATGAGAATAGTTTTTTAAGAAAGTGAATCTGGTAGCAACATTTAGAGTAAAGAAAACAGAATTAGGAAAGTAATGATATATAATATGTATGTAATACATATTGTATGTAATATACATATATAATAATATGTATATTATTACATATTATGTATGTAATACATAATATCAAAGAATAATAGAAAGCTATGGCATAGGAAGCTATGCCATTGTGTTGGCACTGTTATTTAACAGAAGGAAAGAAAGAAAGAAAAATTATAGTTAGAGTAGCCTAGCAATGAGATTTACATTTGGTTTACCTCTACTTGTTCACTCAATGACCATGCCATGAATATTAATAAGAAAGTTAATATTTTCTTATGTTATTTTAAAATCCCATGGTTTTGATTAGAATTGATTTCTTTCGCATGCCATTTAGAAAGAATAAACTGTTAAACCCTGTACCACAAAGTATATTTTATCTAATAAAACTATATAAATTTATTTGTGGGTCTTGAAACTCTGAAGCTATCAGATACTCAAAGTACATATTTTTCTTTTGTATTTTCATGATGATGGAATCCTTCATAAATGCTGACATTTTTAATATGTTTTTGCAATAATCATTATTAAATTACAGGTTCTGCTTACTAAATAGTCTTGGTTGTTTGGTTCATGTATAAATTGTATTTACATTCATCCCTTAGTATACATGGGGGATTGGTTTCAGGTCCACCCTCATATGCCAAAATCCATGCATACTAAAGTCCCACAGTTGGCCCTGGGGAACCTGTGGATATGAAAAGTCGGCCCTCCATATACGTGGGTTTCATGTCCCGCAAGTGCTGTGTTTTCCATCATGTTTGCTTGTAAAAAAGTCCACGTATATGTGGACCCACACAGTTGAAACCTATGTTGTTCAAGAGTCAACTGTATTTATTTTAGTAGATCAGGAATTTCTAATTACTTGATCTGATTTTTTATTTTAAGGAGATAGAGTGGTAAGAACCATTGCATTTAAAAAATTTACATAATAGTTCATATTTATGGGGTACATGTAATATTTTGATACATACATGCAATGTGTAATGAGCACTGTTGTATTTTAACAATCTGTTACCAGACAGGTAATAGGTGTAACGCTAAACAGAAAAGGAAAAAGAATTGCCTTTATGCCATTTCAGACTATTTTTAGTGAATATACAATGAATGTTTACTAAAAAGCATAATTATGATATCTCTTGCTGTAATAGTTGTCTCATCCACCATTCATGTAGTATTGTTTTCTTTGCATTTAACACTCCTTTCTGGGTAGAACATAGTTGAAAACTGTATTGTGGAAAAATAGTTTTACTCGTTCAATATCTGTTCATGGTTAAAACTATTTCCAAGGCAAGCAGTTACTTTCTTAAAAGTTAATAAACTTTCAATGCTTCTTTTTTAGTGCTTAGGTTTTATTTTAAATTCTAGTTTGTAATAACATATATATATAGAGAGAATTGATATAATCTTATAGCTATTAGTTATATGTTTATATTTCAACTTTCTTTTGGAGTTTATATGTACTATATCTTACAGAGCGTTTCCTGGCACTATATGTGATTAGATTTTAAGATATTACTGTTCTATTTGTGGTGTTTGCGTTGTTTTATAATAAATTTAGTGATACAGTTTTATATTACACTGTTGTTACTAATTTATGACCCTATATGTAGCTCCTTATTGTGTTTTTAAATATTTTTTTTAATTTTGAGTCCTCTTCTCTTTTCACTCTAGGTCATATTCTGCAATCTCCATCAGCCAATGTGCTTCCAACCCTTCCTTTCCATGTCCTTCGTAGCTTGTTTAGCAGTACACCTTTGACAACTGACGATGGTGTGCTTCTAAGGAGGATGGCTTTGGAAATTGGAGCCCTACACCTCATTCTTGTCTGTCTCTCTGCTCTGAGCCACCATGCCCCACGAGTTCCAAACGCTAGCCTCAATCAAGCAGAGGTAGGTTCAATTATAATTCTGTTGGTTATGAAAACTAAATTTAATTCATAGAGTACAGAACCAAGTTTTTTCTGAAGTAATTAGTATTTCAGAGACTGGGATTTTCTTTTTTACACATAAAAGGATATTTGAAAGAAACTATAATTGTTTTCTCTATTTAGGCATAAAACCACAGATTAACTCATCCACTTGAAAAACAGAAAAGATTTAAGGGCATTATAAACTTTCTAATTTACCAAGATATGCTGAATTTATGCTGTATCCTTCTTCCTTTCCTTTATTGCACTTTAGAGAATAATACTATGGAATTGGAGATCCTAGCCAGTACAGTAAGACAGGAAAAATAAAAAAGGAAAAAACTCCTCATTATTTCTATATGATTTGATTGTGTTTATAAAAATAAGAATAATATTTTTTATTTGAATAAGGTATTTTTAACCCAATGTGCCCAAAATATTTAAACCTTAATGTTTTTAAATTATTGAGATTGTTACATGTTTTTTTCATACTAAGTCTTTGAAAACCAGTATATATTTCACACTTACAGCATATGTCAATTCAGACGAGCCACATTTCAGTTGCTTAATTGCCATGTGTAGCTAGTGGTTACTGTATTTGACAGTGCAGCTCTAAAATTCTGCACAGACTGAGCGTACTTGGTGTTTCTCCATTAAACAGATGAGACCTATCAGGTTGAGGCATTACTATATATTTCCTCTAAGCTTCTGTATCCCTCAATTAAGACCTTATAAATAATCGTGAAGACCCATGAGGTCCAAAGAGTGAGCATTCCCTTTAAATGCCAGACCTAGGCAACCCTAAACTGATCTCTAACTTGCTGCTAAATCAGCTTCTAGCAATCAGGTCCATAGGGCCTCACTGACACATTTGACCCAGGGTGTGTCCAGATTGTACTCTGGCCAGCAGAACACCCACTACAAGGACTTGTTAATTCACCAAAGTGACAGCATCCTCACAGGGCAGCCTGGTGAGAAAGCATCTAGCCCTGCTGCTCTGCTTCTAGTTGGGGCTGACCCCCACTTGCCATTTGGGACTGAAAGAGGCTAATTATACTTGGTGCAATAACCTTCTTGTGTTAGATTCTAGCATCAATAAGAATCACATGGGAGAAAAATATTGAGAAAATTCTGTTAACTAAAATATTTCCATAAACTAGGAAAAGACCATCTTTAAAAATGTGTTCAAAGAAAGAAGCATTGATATTACATGGTAATGGAATTTGAAATCCATAGAGTTTAATCCCTTTATTGAGCCAAGAACCAGAGGCCCAGAGAAGGGAAGTGATTTGCCCACTGTCATTCAGCAAATCCTTAGAGATTGGGATCCTTTCCACTACCTCCACTGTCTCTGCTAACTGAAAAATATTTTAATGGGAGACATGGTGCCATTTCCAAGGTATTCCTTGGAGATGACAGAGAATGACACTTGGGAAGACTGGTCAGTGCTCCCCTAACTCTGATTTAGGGGTCAGCTGCCCTGAATAGGCACTGCCTTGCTGGGGCATAGCGCCTTGGTCCCCACCTCCTGGAGTCCAGGGCAGGGGATACTATTGGAGCGGTTCTTTCGCCAACTCCACATCTTCCAGAGCCTGGCCTGGATCAGGCCATCCTAGCCCCACAGCTGTGACCCACTTCTTAGCTGCAGGCTGGGCCAAGGGGAGGGCACACCCATGACGGCAACTCATAGATTGTTAGAAACCTGGCAGCGAGTTGTGTCCAGGGGGTACATGGGCAGTAGGTTAGGACCTAAAGTGCAGAAACAAGCCCCGACCTTCTTTCTGACTGGGGGTGGGCTTTCTGTAAAGGTATGGCACAGCTGGTCTCTTCCCATCTCCATGCTTGGCACCCACTCTGCCATCGCCAGCTGGGACGGGGTCTGGCATCGAACGGCTCCAGCCCTACATGGGCTGCTAGAGACCCCTGTCTGACATATGCAACAACAAACATAAAATGAGCTTTATAAAGATACCTTTTAGAATAGCATCAAAATAGAAAATATCTATGAATAAATCTGAAAAAATATGTATAAGACCTTGTCATAAAATGTATGAAATTTTTTAAAAAAACAATTATTACTTTAATGTCTGTACTCACGTTTATCTTCCGTGGGTTACAAAATATAACAGTGCAATAGTATTATTTCCTCCCAGATCAGTTCTTAAGTTTGATGCAATTTCAGGTTCATTTTGGAGGAAGTTGACAAGCCAGTTGTAAGAATTACATAGACATGCCAAAGGGTCAGGAATAGCTGAGGCAGTTTCAAAGAACAACAACGTATCTAGCAGACTTATACTACCATGCATCAAAGTTTACTGTTAAACTATAGTGGTAGTACAAGGATAGAAAGAAGTCTAACAAATAACAGAGACTCAAACCCACATATATATGATTACCTGATATATGACATGTGATTATGCAACATTATGAATTAAGTATGGTCTTATCAATAAATAGTGATGGGTCAATTTGATATCCATGTGGAACAAAAATGAATCTTAAACTGATTATGCTCTATGTGCAAAATTACTGCTAAGTGAATAATAGATCTAAATGTATACAATGTATAAAAAATATACACAATACCCATTTGCAAAAAAATGTTTTTTGTAAAATGGTAAAAAGGCAATACCTTTATGATCTTGGAGTAGACAAAGATTGCTTGAACAGGATACAAAAAAAAGCATTAACCCATAAGGAAAAAATTGAAAAAAGCAACTACATTAAAATTAAGAACTTCTTTTCATCAAAAATACTATTAGAGTGAAAAGGGAAGCCAAAGAATGAGAGACTGCTTGTGAGACAGATAAATAGATCAGGTAAAGAACTTATATCCAGACCATATAAAGAGCTTCAAAAAGGCAAAGGCAGACAACCCAGTAGAAAAATGGGTGAAAGGTTTGAATGGGCACTTTCAAGTTATCTAAATTTCCAATAAATGTGAAAAGGTGTGTCCATTAGTTATCAGAAAAGTACAAATCAGAACTTTAACACACTAGGAGTACACACCTGTCAGAATGGCTGAACTTTCAAAAAGCAACAGTACCAAATGTTGGGCCCATCAAAATTTGTAATAATGTAAAAACAATAGAATGGATAAAATAAATAATGAAAAAGAACAGTAGAATGGTTAAATAAATTGTGGTCTACTATGTAGTGGAATGTTACTATAAATTAATGAAAGTGAACAACTATAGCCAACTGCACGTGACAGCATTGATGAGTCTCACAAGCATAGCTAAAATGCCAGACATAGAGGAATACATACAGAATGATTCCATTGATGTAATGTTGAAAAATTAGACAGAACCAAACCATAATGACTGGGGTTTCATGCTTACGTGATAAAATTATAAAGAAAATTAAGGAAGTAATGTTTATAAAAATCAGGATTATACTTAGCTTTGTACAGTAATAAGGGTGTGATGAATAGGATATGGAATGAGGGGAATTTCTGGAGTGCAATGATCTAATTCTTGATGTGAGTGGTTAAATAGATGTTTGCATTGTGTTAATTCATTAAACATTACATGTTTTGTGCTCTTTTTGTATGTGTATTATATTTCATGTTAAGACATGTTTCTTGAAGTAAATAGCTTTTTAAAAATCAATAACATTGATTATGCCACTAGTAAATGTTTATATGGTAATGAAATCTTGATAATTTAACAGCTTATCTTCTAAAATGTGGAAGTTGGAATTTCTCAAGTCATAGATACATAATACTAGATATGTCAATTTATAAAAGTACTGCATAATATTTTTCCTTAGAAAATATTTCCATTAAAAGAAACAAAAAGCATTGGTATTGCTTGTGAGTTACCTTTAAAACTAATGTTTAATTGCAAATATTTTGAGAGTACATACATACTATGTTAAAGTTAATGAAAATTCTGTAAAGAAGGATTCTTGTTCCAGAATTATACAGTCTTCCACATAAGTAATAATTAAGACTTGACCTTTACAGGGGTAAAGGTTATATTAATAAACCAGTGGTTCACAGTTATTTTTTCTGTTTCCACACCATTCTCATTTTTAATATTTCCTCTATTCCCAAGAGATATTTCTGTACCTCATATTCTGAACAGAAAAGAAATTGAATATTACTCCTTCTAGAAATAGAATCAGTTTTATTATGATTGAAAACATATATGACACTTTGATGGAATTCTCCTGAGATATCCTTTTGCTAGATTCATCCATCTTAAAAGGATCTGGCTTGTATCCCTGTTCATTTCACTGTTTTCTCTGTTTAATTTTGAATCATTGACTCTTTAGGCTTTAAGGTGGTTTACCCCTTCTTTTCCTGTTATTTTTAGTGAATTAATTATTTATTTCTTCTTAAATATAAGCAGTTTCTCTCCATTTGCCCCTTCCTTCAGCTCCTGGCAACTACCAATCTGCATTCTGTCTCTATTTTGGATTTATACAATGTGGTACCTTTTGTGTTTGTCTTCTTTCATTTGGCATGATGTTTTCGAGGTTCATCCTAGTAGCATGTATCAGTACTTCATTTCTTCTTGTGGCTGAATAATATTCCATTGTATTTGTTTATCCATTAATCCATTGGTGGGCTACTATGAACGTGCCTGTATATTTGTTTTAGTACCCGTTTTTATTTCTTTTGGGTATATATATTTATAGGAGTGGAATTGCTGGGTCACATTGTAATTCCATGCTCAATGTTTTGAGGAACCAGCAAATTGCTTTCCACAGTAGCTGAACCATTTTACATTCCTAATAATAAATGATTTTGAAGATAAATAAAACCAAACAGTAATAAATTTTTATCTTTTGTTATTATAAGCCACAAGTGTCAAGCTCTCATAACCCTACATCAACAGAAGAACAGCAGCTATATTGGGCCAAAGGGACTGGATTTGGAACAGGCTCTACAGCTTCTGGGTGGGATGTGGAACAAGCCTTAACTAAACAAAGGCTGGAAGAGGAACATGTTACCTGTCTTCTGCAGGTATATTTGTAAAGTTGATACTGTCAATGATAATAAATTATGTTTTGTATTTATACTGATTTTTAAATATTGATGAGACTGATCCAACTCATCCTCAGCTATTCTTATGCCCACTTGTGCTCCCTGTTCCCAATACATTCTAAGATACCACCGGACAAAGGTTGTTCTTCTCTGCTTGTAATTCTGTATTTCTTCCCTCTCAATTAGCTTCTTCACTGAGAGGAAAGTGGCAAGGATGAAATTATCCAGTAACTGGAAGATATACTGTATATACACCTTCTTCTGGTCATCTCATCTTAACATGTTGTCTCTGGACTCTTTCATTATAAAATTATTATCTATTTATATACATTTTTGTTTCTCATGTTTTGTAAAGTTTCTAGAATCAGGCAAATGGAACTAGTATAAAAAGTCTGTATACCACAGAAATGAGGAGAGATGCTTAACAAAAAGATTAGCTTTAGTTTTCTACATCAACTAATTGAAGTTGGTCAAGTCTTTGAGCATTATCTTCTGCAATTCTAGTGTGATAATGCTCATTCTAGTATAAAGTTCTAACATTGGCTGGACACAGTGGCTCATGCCTGTAATCCCAGCACTTTGGGAGGCTGAGGGTGGGGGTCATCGCTTGAGGTCAGGAGTTCGAGACCAGCCTGAACAACATCTCTGAAGAAAATCACAAAATGAGCCAAGAGTGGTAGTGTGTGCCCGTAGTCCCAGCTACTTGAGAGGCTGAGACAGGAGGATTACCTGAGCCCAAGAGTTTGAGGTTGCAGTGAGCTATGATCACTCCACTGCATTCCAGCCTGGGTGACAGAGCAAAATGCTGTCTCAAAAAGAGAAAAAAAAAGTTCTAAGGTTCCATTACCCTCAAACTATGAACTGAATTTATTCAATAAAATATTAGTGTAAATAATATTAGAGTTGCTCCTGAGTTTTTAAGTTCACATTCTTAGGTGGATTGCTTTTGTATGTCTAGTCACATACAGTGCACCATCCTCTGTAAGCAACACTCTTGGGCAAAACAGATCCTTCTGTTTTAGAAATTTAAATGAAGTCTTATTTTGGAAACATAGTATGAGACGTTGATTAAATATTTAATAGAAGAAGATATGTACTCTTAATATTCAGATTGAATGTCTAACGTTAAATATAGGCTCTTAAAGTATGTGAAGCTAAAATCTAATTCAATTTCAATAATTTTTATTTTTAGGTTCTTGCCAGTTACATAAATCCTGTGAGTGGTATGGTTAATGGAGAAGCTCAGTCATCTCATGAGAGTAGAGGACAGAACAGTAATGCCCTTCCTTCTGTACTTTTAGAGCTTCTTAGTCAGTCCTGCCTCATCCCAGCCATGTCATCTTATCTACGAAATGATTCAGGTAAATAATTAGTCCTTTGAAATATCTTTGTGGATGAATAGTTTTGTTGACTTATTTTATCATTATTAGTTTGAATAATAAGGTTCAATTAAAATACTTGATGGATTTATTTCTTTAAAATTATTCTGGAAATATTTAGTTGTTTTTTGGTGTTTTTTTCAGTAATGTGGTCATTTGTTCTAGAACACAGAATAAAAGTTTTCGTCATTCCTTTGTATTCTGTGAAAGTACATTTCTTTTTTTTTTTTTAATATCCTGTAACTGAAAATAATAGGACGAAAGCTAATAGCATCATGACGATATTCTGATCTGAATATGGTTGAACTTGTATGTTTTTAATGTTTTTGTCAAACACTATAAAATTGCAGAGTATTATAATTTTTGAAGAAAGGCAGGTACATAAATCATTCAGGTCCATAGGTACTTGATAAAGAGGATTAATTTTTTAAAATTTCATGATAAAAGTACTGTAGGTACTTACTTTGCCAATATGCAACTTATTAATTGAAACTAGTTTATTATTTCCTTATTTGTGAAATTATCATCCAGAAAATGTGTTCTTTTCCTAAATAAGAATAGAAAGTTACATGTTTTCTTTAGAGACTCAGAAATACATAGATATTGTCAAGAAAAACAAGCAGTTCATCTACTTCTTTTTGCCAGGAACTTTAGGTTTATTTTTTATTATTTCACGTGGCTGTTCTACTCTTATCCTTATCTCTGCCTTTGTTTATATTCTTACTAATGAAAATAATTATTTATGCATTTCATTAATTTATTAAGGAAGAATAGGTAAGGAACCTAGTTGGAATGAATCTTGAAGTAGTCTCATAGTTGGTAGCAACTAAGTTGCACAGTTGGGTGGTTGGATAAAGCCTTCATATTTGAAAGACAATTACTGCCCATATTCCCCACTATCATGGAGATTATTGTGCTTTAAAGACACACCATTTCCCAGTCTTTCTCAAACTCCTTCATAAAAGTATTGGGGTGGTTTATTTTTTAGGTTGATTTTTTAATTTAGATTGACCTGTTAGATATATCAGATTGGTCTTTTTTAAAAAGTATATGTCAAATGCTGAATATATTTTTGATTAAGTAAAATATTTGAGACTGTATGACACTTAATTAGATTGTATAGAACAGTAGAATAGGGTGAGATAGGTTTCTCTTTTTCTTGCTTCCTTATCATTAAAGTATTATTTTAGTAATCCTTTTACTTTCAAGACCTATGGCCTACCAAAAAACTTTAAATTTCTGTCTTGTTCTGAAATTCACTCTTGTATAACACTGAACTTTTATCTTTATGGTTCAGGGTCAAAAGGGAAATCCAATATTATTTACATAATATTTAAAATAATCACTATTCATATAAGTGCACTTTCTGGGAAGGGGTATATGTTAATAAATAAGCTGTGATTTTTGGTAACTAGCTGGAATTGCAGAGACTTAGATATTATATCTTGGAACTGGTTTATTTATTTTTAGTGGTTATATATTCAATCAACCAGTGGATACTAGAAGTACAACTACTAGCACATGAGGTTTCATAAGATTTTTTACAAAGCTATAAAAAGGACCTCATACTTGAGAAGACTGGGAACCAATGCCTGACCATATGGCTGCAATCTGTAAATTAAGTAAACGCCCTTCCCCTTTTTCTAAAGTATGCTGTCATTATGGAATTTTATAACTCTCTATTTGCAAACAATTTTTTGGAGGGGAGGACAATCCCTTGGACTGTTAGACTGAGGATCTCAAAACTGTTGCGAAGCACTTAAATATAGTAAAATCTAGGTTGGTAAATATGATTGTACTCAGATGCATGTCTTGTTCTCAGGCTTGTCAATCTCTGTGGAACTATTTTAGAAATTTAATGTGACAGATCAGAGTTTGATCTTTCCTTTTTGACTCACTATTTTCCTGGAAAAAAGATATTTCTTTGCCCAAACCTTAAGATGTGATTTAGTCTGGTACCTTGTCCAGTGGTATAATTTTAATTGATAACATTTATATTCAAATGTGATAAAAATTTATTTTGAAATAATACTTTATGATAAATTAATATAAAATGATTAGCTTAGTTTTGGTAAGTAGGCTAGATGGCAGCATGCTTATTAAATGACATTTTTAATAAACAGAAAATTATTCTGGAGTTGGGGATATATTCTGATCTTTGGTTTGTGAGAAACAAGGTGTATTAAGCATAGCCGTTTAGAATATTCTAAATATGAATTGTTTTCAGGAAAATATGACTTAATATTATATATAAGGAAATATAAGTTTTTTAATATATTATCAGTTTTGGTTAAAATGTTTATAATTAGTTTTTTAAGTGGCATTTTAAAATCCAAACAAATTATCTAGCCAGAGTCTTCCTTGAACTTGGTAAAATTACTATTTTAGAAAATTACAGTCAATTTTCCAAATTTGTCATTTGTCTATATAAGATTATTTTTGGCAATTTTGGGGTTGGAGTAGATTGCAGGATCCACTCCAGAATCTTTTACTTTATTTAGTTGTCAAGTCTCTTTATTCTCCTATAATCTGGAACAATTCCAGTCTTTCTTTGTCTTTAATAATATTGATGTTTTAACAGAATACAAACCATTTATTTTTTAGAATATTCTACATGTTGGTTAAGTGTGAGAGCAGAGCTAATAATTTTGCTTGAGACATTATATTCAGGGGATGGTTTGCCTACATTGCTAACAGATGTTATACAAAAACACATACCTGATGTGTTAGACTCTTTTGAGACCTATGGTAAAATAGTGTACATTTCCTTTCTGTTATATCTTTATAAATGATTGGTAAGGAAGAGAAGAAAATAGAGAAACATAATAGTTTCTGCCTTGCTTTCAGTTCAAAGATTGTTCTACCATTGCTATCAAATGTGCTTTCCTACAATCACCGCACCCCCTTTTTGCCCTTGTTTTCTAGCTCCATAGCTCTATCCAAATATAAGTTAGATGCTTGATGCTTTGTAATTTATTTATTTATTTATTTATTTATTTATTTTGAGACAAGGTCTCGCTCTGTTGCCCGGGGTAGAATGCATTGGCATCATTAAGGCTCACTGCAGCCTTCAACTCCTAGCCTCAAGTGATCTTCCTGCCTCAGCCTCCTGAGTAACCGGTTCTACAGGCAGGCACCACCATGCCCAGCTAAATTTTTTATTTTTATTTTTTTGTGGAGACGGGATCTTATTATTGCCAGGCTGGTCTCGAACTCCTGGGCTCAAGTGATCCTCCTGCCTTGGCCTCCCAAAATGCTGGGATTACAGACATGAGCCACTGCGCCTGACCAGCTTTGTATTCTTTAAACTTTTCTTCTGAATGATTGTTAAAAGAATGGTATGAATACCAGAGTCTGCTCCTCATTTTAATAAAAATTCTCAGATTAGAGAGCTGACTACGTAGCAGGTTGGCGAAGTCAATTTTATTTTGACAGAAGTTTAAAAATTGCCCTAAACATTTTAAATGATAATGCGCTGCTGGCCATAAGGATCAATAATGCATATAAAATTGGTCTTCACATTTAGCTCTGAACATCTTTGCATCAGAGGTAAAAAGAGAATATTGTCAATTGCAAAAATATTACCAGAATAGAGGGAACATACAAGTTTCTTAGGGGAAAGCACAACCTTTCCATTACCAATATCTGACAGTTCTGTACCTGAGACACTGTTCCTATTCTCCAGAGATAAGCACTGATTATATTTAGTGATTTAATCATTAAGTATATTTAGTCATTAAATAATTCTTTAACAACCTTTTTACTCATATAATAGTGGCTATGCCATTATTTAACCAATTTGTTATTTTTAGATTATTGCTTTCATTTATAAAACTTCAAATAATGAAAAGCTTTTAGGAACATTTGTGTATCTAGAGCTTTATACAGACTTAATATTGTTAGGATAAATTCCTGATATTTCATCTTTTGTGAATTCACTATTTCTAGCAGAAATTTTAATGACTTAATAGTAGTTTAGCTACTATAACCTTTTCTTACATCAGTCTCTTTTTGTAGGACTGAAAATGGGTGAAGAGGAAAATTTAGAAGCCTGTTATATGTAAATGAAAGGAGACTTTTAAAAAGTGTTTGGCATCAAGGCAGCAATGTAAATCTTTGTACTTAAGCTAAATTAATCAGATTTATCAAAGGTTAACAGCATGGTCCCAGTTAAGATAGATTAGTAAGTTTGATGCTTTTTAATAACTGTTTTTTTAAAAAAACTAATTAAAATAAATATATCTGTTAGTGTTCTTGATGGATTTTGCACTTTGGATTAATGTGAAATCAGTAGCATGACTCTGTTGTGTTGGCCAAATATATGTAACAAACTAGTAATTTTTAAAATCCAAATTTTTTGGACTTTTCTTCAAACAACTTAATTCAATAAGCTAAGTCAGTAATTAAGAAAGTTGGGCCCGGCACAGTGGCTCATGCCTGTAATGCTAGCACTTGGGGAGGCCAACGCAGGAGGATTGCTTGAGGTCAGGAGTTCAAGACCAGCCTGAGCTCTGCAAAAAATAGAAAGATTAGCCAGGTGCGGTGGCTCACGCATCTATAGTCCCAGCTGCTCGGGAGGCTGAGGCAGGAGGGTTGCTTGAGCCCAGGAGTTTGAGGTTGCAGTGAGCTGTGATGATGCCACTGCACTGTAGCTGGGGTAACAGAGCGAGATCTTGTCTCAAAAAAAAAAAAAAAAAAAGCTGGTATGAGAAACGGTGCAGAGAAAAACAATCAAATGGTAAATTTGAAGCCACAGCTTCAAAGTAGGTAGCTGAAATAAATAAGTGAACTATAACTTTGTATTAGGATATTTTATCTCCAATATCATTCTTAAAAAGAATTATAAAAATCCCATAAAGAGAGAAAGAAGTTATTTTCATGAGTGATTTCTTAGGTAGATAGGGCAATGTTTATATAAAGGATGTATTCATTTTAATTCCTTTCTCAACATTTTGACTTCCATTTGTCATATTCATGGTATTTCGGAAGCTGCCTTTGTAGGCTAGGAATCATTTTTTTTTCTCTAGCCATTGTCGGTTAATAGTTTAGTAAACCTGCAGTTACTCCACTGGCCGCAAGAAGGCGCTTCTGTTTCATTGTTAGAAATATTTAGTCATAATATTTGAATGTTAAAAGTTAAGAGGCAGAACATTACTTTAGAGCCCCTCACTCCCATTTTGGAGGGTGGCATATTTCTTTTTTCAGAAAACAGCACACTAGGTCTCGGCGCACATTAAATTACTTGTCATTAACTTAGTGGGGTATGGCAAAAATCCTTGAAGTGTTACAAATTTTTACCTTTGTAGTGGTGGTTTCATAGTGAGGAGATGAATATACTTTCAGAGTAGAGAGGGAAATTATAATTATCCTAGTTAATCCCTGACAATTTACAGATTAGGACGGAACAAATGAAACCTACAGAAATTTATTCAGTTGCCCGAGTTTAATTGTTTAGCAGTAATGTGGTAATTATTAAACATGGTAATTGTTAAACTTATTTACAAATTTAAAAGCAAGATATAAGTGGATTTTGTTGGTGTGAAAAGGAGAAATGGATAAATTCACATTTATTCATACGTTAGAAGAACATAGAAGTGAGAAACCAAGCACTTTTTTATTGAGAAAATTATAAAGTGTCTACTAATTTGGCTGCTTGTCTTAGCTAAATGATAATTTACTTACTAGGATCAAATTTTTTCTGTTTTCGTAATATTGGTTTGGTAGTTCCATAACCAGCTATAGTGTTACAAAACCCATTAGTGCAAGTTTTGATATACCATCTGATTTTCTTCATACTATATTTTGTGTGTTTGAAGCTGTTATTGTTATATGTTACCTTTGGATATGTTCCTTAAAAAGTCAATATTTAATTTTAACTTCATGATTAGACTATTTGAGAATAAAATTAATGTTGTTGTTATGACAAAGGTCTTATGACCACATTTGTTAAGTCCAAAAGTTATTACTTAATAGTTGCTTCAAAGTAAGTGTGCAGTTGGAAGCCTGGCCATCTTGCTAGGTTTCAGGGCACCAAATTGAAGAGGATCTATTCTTTGAGGGTTCAGAAATTGTATTAGTGCTATTACATGAAAAGATAAGGTTTGACACCTATAGAAAATATATAATTTTGTTATCATTTATTAAAATAGTTATTTTTCTTACTTTATTGATACACATTGCCTGAGAAACAAATAATTACAAATTATTGAGCTATCATAACACACAGTACTTGCCTGCATTTCCTTATTTACAGTTTTCACAGTAATAATTCATCTGAAACTTAGGATTGTATTATGCCATTTCTTTGTACTTTTTAAAATAAAGAGTCTGTCAGAAATGGGTGGAAATTTTAAAAGCTGCGTCTGTTAAGTAGAGTAACATACTCCTTTACTTTTGTCCCAAAGTGTGTTATAATACAGCTCTAGGTTTTGTTTTGTTTTTTTTAAGAATTAGGTGGGCATTTCAAATAAAATTTGTAACACCTGCTCATATTTAATGTGTTTGTTTCTATATATGGTTCACCAACAAGATACTGTCAGGGCCTATATGCCATTTCGTTCTTGGTAAGAGTATAGAGTGCCAAAATTTTGAGCATGTTAATTGCCACTGAGAGTGTCTAGAATGTAAGTGCTCATCAATAAATGTTCTTTTTATTTAGAATTTTCGTATTTGTCAAGAGCATCCTATGTGTACATATCTTTGGTATAGAATACATCACTCTATCTGTTAAATAATTATGACTGGTAAATTTTATAAGGGTAGGAGAAGTTGTTGAATTTAAAATTTAGATAGGTTTTCAATTGCTTTGATTTGTACAGATTTGTAAGGATAAAGTATTACTTAACATCTCAGACACTTCAGTGATACTGTCTTTGATTACCCAAAGTAGAGTAGTCCTTCTTTCCTATTAGTTGCCAATGTACCTAATGCTTAAATTGTCACCTCACATTGCAGTCCAATTACAGTATAAACTTTCTTAATCATATTCCTCCTACCTACCAGATTGACCATAACAACTTGTGCCCTATTAAGAGTAAAGAAAAAGACCCTATAAAAAGGAGAGTGACAAAAACAATTAGGTCTACATGAGAAACTATAAAGGTTGCCTCTTTCTTTCTTTCCTTTTCTTTCTTTCTTTTCTGCAGTAGAATACCCTTCCAGCTGGACAAAACAATTTGGCTCTGACTTGTATAAAAAGTATTCATACTTTGAACTTCTGCCAGAACTCTTTGACTCTTTGATGTGGGTTTCCTTGTATGGAATTCTTTTGGGCCATATCTAAGGTTGACATGAATCCCTGAAACAGACTTTTGGCTAATGCTTTGAGAGGTATATAAATTCAGTAAATTCAGTAATGGAAAATTTGAAAGGGAGATGAAAAACTGTATATGAATCATTAAATACAAAAATGATTTGTATCAAAGTATTTGTATAAAACTACTCATTGATGTTTCCCACACAGCGTCTACATATTATGGAATTATTGCTAATTACATATTAACATCATAGTTCTGCAGTAAAACAACTATGACTGAGGTTTTATTAATGAACAAATATAGCTCACTAATAATATCCTTACAGTAGTCTCATTTGCAAGGATCTTAATTTCAGGGCAGTGTTTTGTTTTTTAAATGTACAGTGTCAAAAAATATTTCACTTTGTTTATTGAGTTGCATTTAAGTGAGTACTTAAGATTATTCTAGTTGAAAAATTCTGTCTCTACTACTTTACCCAGTGTTTATTTCAGGCTTTTCTCTAAAAACTGTATTTTGTTCAAGTATAGTTTCTACAACTGTTGATCTGCCAGAGGAGAATGTTACAATTTGAGACTAGGGAGAATTATAGTTATAATCATCAGTACTAAAAATTGAATTATCCTTTGAATAAATTAGTTGACCAGGCAAAATGTATTTGCTACATGATTATCTTATAGTGATACACACATTAACTGTGTTACTTGTTGGGACATTGATTGCAAATAAATTTGAATTTAGTTTTAGTATTTAATTATTTTAAGGGGTTATAATTTACAGAGATGTAATATAAGGATCTCCGATTACTTTATTTCAATGGGGTGATTAGTATGTATATGTCAGGTTATGGTGCAGCATAAGAATGGTTAGGTTCTGGAATTGAAAATTAAATATTTGAATAATGAATTTATTTAATTTGCGAATTAGTTTATGAATCCCCTCAAATTAATATGCCCTAAACAAATAGTATTATTTTATTAGGTTGAGTTGAGGTTTTTGTACTTTAGGTGAGCCTCTCCTCCTATTTTATATTACTGAAATTTATCAGAGAAATGATCAACATTATTGAAACAGGTTAATTTTTCTATGTAGTCTTATAGTTACAGTTGCTTAACTATTGAAAAATCATGATAAAGCCTTCATTTCTTTTGAGAGATTAAATATAATTAGAAAGAAAGACAATTTTGAGAAT
The DNA here is from genome assembly GCA_023783475.1 of Daubentonia madagascariensis. Classification (NCBI taxonomy): domain Eukaryota; kingdom Metazoa; phylum Chordata; class Mammalia; order Primates; family Daubentoniidae; genus Daubentonia; species Daubentonia madagascariensis. Next base: position 27,599,761 of record JAKFHU010001035.1, read on the forward strand.
ATTCAGTGCTTATTAATGCTGACTAAAACTTTATTTTCCTGAAGATTTTCTTAGTCTTCTTTCTCATACTAACTAAATTTCCCTTTCCTATATTTAGGTAGATTTTTAGGGGCTAAAGAAAACATAAATCTAAATGCAGTTTGATTGTAATTAATATGTATTTAATATCTACTCTTAGGAAAATGTCTGTGGCATTGTTGCTTTTGTCTCTTGTATATTTTAACAGATCTTGTATGTTTGGGGGCAGTAAATCTTTATTGTCCATATTCATTGCTTTGTCCTCCTTGGGTTTTTTTCCTGTGAAAAGTTAAATTTAGCCTACTTCCCTTGCTATAATTTGATTTCTTAAGCTGGAAGCATTTTATAGTCACCCTGGAAATGTATGTCATAATCTTCTGCAAATATGCCTTTAAAGGGTCGTCTTAGAAATCATTCTTGCTAGAGCAGGATTTGCCTTGCGTGCAATCCTGTGAAAGAGACCTTCAGAATGTAGTGTAGATATACACAAAAACAATCACCAAGAGGTTGAGGTATGGTTCCAATTATGCCTAAAATGTTCAAGATAGATTCTTTTTTCTCTTCTTGCTTGTCTATAGTGATGACAGAAGTACCCGTTTTCCCAGAAAAATCTCTTCATCTAGAGAAAAAAGAAAGTGATTATGAAACAAATCTCTAGGAAAGGAAGCTTTGAACTATATACAGAGCTAATAATTATATTTATTATACTAGTTGCATTTCTTGCTTAATTTTTCAGTGTACAGTTCCACCTTAGTTAACATGCTGGAAGATGATAGAAGTGAGTGTATTTTAATAGAATTTAAAATCTATTACCATTTTAACAGTTGGACAGAATAATACAAAATAGAATGAAAAAGTACACGTTGGACTCTGCCATTTATATATTCTATATTTAGTAGCTGTAAATATATTTAAAATTTTTACATATGCATCTAACTATGCTGACAAATTTAATGTGAACTGCCGTTTATGTCTGATTATCATTTGCACATCAGCATAGAATTTCCTTTTTTTCAAACAGTTTTATTGAGGTATGGTTGATAATACCCCAAAAAACTGCACATATTTAATGTATACAATTTGATGAATTTGGAGCATAGGCTTCTTTTTAAAGTAGCCTTTTTGGGGGGTTGGGCAGAGTGGGGATTTAAAAAATATTTTTTCCTTTGATGATTTGTGATCATTGTGTCATTAGTTTTAGAATATTCCAGTATTGGAATTAATTCTATTTTGCCAATATTTTGAAAAAACATTAAAATAATTATTGTTCATCTCTTCTTGATAAAATATTTATTTCCTCAGATTAAATACTGTTGTGTATTTTAACTTAAAATAATGGAGTTACCAAATGTGAGAGTTTTAAAATAATTTAAAAAGAAATGTCCCTTACCCTACAGTGTATTAGGAATAAAGTGTTACCAGATATGCTGCTTTAGTCCATAATAGTGATGAACAAACCTTTTCTCTTCATGGAGAGCTTCTGTTTACACTCAGAAAAAATAGTGAACAAAACCTGGACAAGCTACATATTGAAGATAGCAAATGTTTTCAGTATCTCCTGAAGGGCTGGATAATCCATGGTAAATTTCACTGTAACTATTTGGTATATATTGATAGTTTTTGCAAGTAACGAGTCACACTATAAATGGATTCTATTTTTATCTTGGAATTACTTTTAGCCTTTTATATATGCTGAATCACATGTTTCACATAAATGCTAATGTTTATGGTTATTTCTTGTGAATTTTCTATCTGATGAACATTCACACTGTTTCTTTTAAGCCACTTGAAGAATCTTTTCCCCTTTGAAATGTGGTAGTTCCAAATGCAGAAAGTGAGAATTTTATTCCTCTATCCCAGTACTAGTTACTGCTTTAAAAATGAGAAAATTTTGTTTGTTGGCATAATTACAGTAATGTCATACACCTGCATCTGTAGTTGCTGCTGATAATTCCAAGGTATTCTTCAAGTCTTCAATAATTCAGCAACAAGGTACATCTGAGGGTTGGAAGGGTAGTGACTTTACTTGTGTAGTAGTAAGTTGTAACACTGATTAAACATGCACTTGGCACTTGGTGGCTGAAGGAGTTACAAGCTGCACTTGCACATGTCGTGTTGTATAACAGCGTGTTGTGTCTCTGCTCTCTTTGTCAGGCAAGCACATTTAATCTTGTAATAACAACTAAGTGTTTTGTGATGAAGCTCTTCATGGCAAAAATAGAATTAAAAAATTCAAGATTGAAATAGTTGGTATGCTGTTTTGTACTGTAACAGGCAGGTTTTCATTAAGGGTTTTTTATTACATTTATCTACTGTTGTCCACTGACCACCATACATGTTAATTAAAAGTGCGTATCTTAAAGGAGAGCATAAATTAGCTATTCCTTAGTTTTACAAATTCCCCTCTTTGGGGTTATTCAGAATCTTTGAAGAAGAACAACACTAATAATCTATAGTTAGATATAAATAACTTTGTTCCAGTTTCCAGGGATAGCATAGATTTGCTAGATGAGTTAATATCTTGTAGAATTTGACTTAAAGGTGAGCACATTTTACGTAACTAATTGTCAAGAAGAATATAGATATACAAAAACTTGGTATTTTTAGCTTAAAATGCAAAAACTTGATATTTTGAGATATTTTAAGAAGTGGCACAGTAAAGAAAATTATTTGAAGTTCTTTGTAAAACAAACACACAGTTTTATTTTTCACACTGTTTGGCCTATTCCTAGTCTCCTTGATCAGTCCTTGTTACCCTATTTCCATGGCTTTTGCCTCCATCCTCATAGGAAGAGAGTACCTTCTTCTCTTTCCACAATGTAAGATTCCCAGGTAGTCCCTCCCACTGCCAACTCAATAGAATAAAAGAGATACCAGTAAAATAAAAGAAAATCCCATGTTTCATTTATTTTAGAACAGCTGCCTTATTTTCTCTATGCCTATGTACTTACATGTAACTAGAATGTAACCATACGTTAAGATTTTCTTAGTATAACACCTTATAAATTGATATAAACACCTTATAAGCTTTATAAATTGACTTGAGAGCATTATACTTTCTAATTAATATTCATAAGTTACCAAATTTGAAATGGTTCAGTGTAATTTTATTCCTTTTGAGTTTTTCAGTCATAAATTGTATTCTAGGTTTTTTAATTGAAAGTGTTTTAAAGTATCTAGGATTATCCTTTGTGTTTATATGAAGAAATAATACTTTCATCAGAGATATATAAAAATAATTATTTACAGATTTAAAAAATTTGAAATTATCAACCATATGTGTGCTTGCAAATTTGTGCTTGCAATTTTTTCTTTAAAAAAAAAACAGCATATCTTGTATTACTTGTGCTATTGTATAATTTTATCTGAAATACTATTCTTTAATTTTATTTTATATAGTTTTTTTAAATTAATGGACATTATTTTTTAAAGCTTTAAACTTCTAGGTTTACAGAAAATTGAGCAGATAGCACAGAGAGTTCCCATATGTCTCCACTCTCAATTTCCTGATAATTCATATCTTGCATTAGTATCATATATATGTTAAAATTGATGAAGTAATAATGATTTATTTATCAATTTATTTATTTAATTTTTATTGAGACAACATCTCACCTTGAGTGCAGTGGTGTCATCATAGCTCACTGCAACCTCAAATGCCTGGGCACAAATGATCCTCCTGCCTCAGCTTCCCAAGTAGCTGGTACTGCAGATGTGTACCACCACGCCCTCCTGTTTTTTCTATTTTTTTTGTAGAGACAGGGTCTCGCTGTGTTGTTCAGGCTGGTTTTGAACTCTTGACCTCAAGCGATCCTTGCACTTTGGCCTCCCAAAGTGCTAGGATTATAGGTGTGAGCCACCATGCCCGGCTGTGATATATTATTTTTAACTGAAGTTCCTAGTTTAAATTAGAGTTCACTCTTTGCATTGTACAGTTTTGTGGGTTTCGACAAATGGACATTGTTATGTATTCCAATGTTACAGGATCACACAGAATAGTTTCACTGCTCTGAGAAATTCTATTCATCCTGCAACCTTTCCCCACCCTATCCCCAAGCCTCTGGCAACCACTGTTTTTCCTACTGTCTTTATAGTTTTGCCTTTTCCAGGATGTCGTATAGTTGGAATTGCACAGTATGTAGCCTTTCAGATTGGCTTCTTTGATTCAGTAGTATGTGTTTGATGTTCCTCCATGTGTTTTCATGGCTTGATGGCTCGTTTCTTTTTATTGCCAAGTATGGCTATACAACAGTATGTTTATCCTTTCACCTCTTGAAGGATATCTTGATTGCTTCCCGTTTTGGGCAGTTATGAATAAAACTGCTATAAACATTCATATTCAGATTTTTTTTCCCGTTTTTCTTCCATTGATCTATTTTCTGTTCCTTCACCAGTACCACTTTATCTTCATTACTATAGCTTTATAGTCAGGTAATCAAGTCAGATAGTATCAGTCCTCTGACTTTGTTCTTCAGTATAGTGTTGGCTGTTTTAGGTATTTTGCCTTTCCAGATAAACATAATTATTTGATTGATAGCCACAAAATAACTTGCTGGGGTTTTGACTGGAACAATTTGTGCTCTGTTCTACTTTGCTAAATGAGTTTATAAAGCAGTACAAATGGAAATCTTTGGATAACAGGCTATGTTTATATCAATATAAATTCTAATTTTTCAGATACTTAAATGTGGAAATGGAAACTTCTCTGGAATAGGGAAGGTTTTTCTAAGGTGTCATCGTTTTGCCAGTCCCAGGTCGAAAGAGGCTGTATAACTGTGCATTCATGTCTATGTTTTCATATATTTGAAATTTAAAACAATATATTTGTAAAATATTTGTAAAATTTATTGTGTGGTTTTCCTCATATACATTGTAATGTTATAAAGCATTTGAAAAAATATATATCCCCATATAAAAAGGAGCAAATTTTTGTGAATAACTACTTAACTAAAGTGAACAAAATTTGAGTATCAGCTTTAATGAGAGAGAATTCACATACCCTTTGTTAGGTTGGAGCTGAGAGGAAGACACTCAGGCCTGGGACATGGTAAAATGCCCTTTATTTTGAGCACCTGGGTGCAGGTGGGTGGAGGCCTAAAAAGGCATCCAGCCAGGGGAGGGGAAGAGCAGAGAGTTTTATTGAAAGTTTGGGGAGGGGAGTTCCGCCAGTTTCAGCTGGCTCCATTCCAGCCTTTGTAATTCAGAGTTATCTTTACAACCTCTGGAGATTCCTCTGGAGCCTGCAGCCTGCTGGAGTCCTTATCTGACTTATCTGACTTCATCTACTGCATGCATTCTGGGGCAGACCCAACACCCTTCAGTTCACCCACTTAAAGCACAGAATTCATTGATTTTTAGTATTAATACATTCACAGATATATACAACTGTCACCACAGTCAATTTTAGAACGTTTTTTATCACCTCAAAAAGAACCCCATACCCTTTAGCTGTCACCCCCCATTCCCCTTATGTCCCTCAGCCCCAAGCAGCCAATAATCTTTATGTCTGTATATAGAGTTGCCTTTTCTGAACCTTTTAATTGGCTTTTTTTCATGCAGCATGGTTTCAAGGTTCATCATTGTTGTTGCATGTGTCAGGACTTCATAAATTTTTAGACTGACTAACATTCCATTGTATAGATATGTGCCACATTTTACTTATCCATTCATCCGTTGATAGACATTTAGATTGTTTCTGCCTTTTGGCTATTGTAAAAATGTTGCAATGAACTTTCGCATACAAGTATCTGTTGGGTCCTGCTTTCAGTTCCTTTGGGGATAAGCCTAGGAGTGGAATTGCTGGGTCACATGATAACACTAAATTGTTGTCTGACTTTTAAAATTACAACAATCTTAGTGGGTGTGAGGTAGTATCTCATTGTGGTTTTAATTTGCATTTCCCTGATGAGTAATGACGTCAGTCATCGTTTCATGTGTTCATTGGCTATTTGGGTATCTTTCCTGGAGAAATACTTACTCAAATCCTTTGCCTCTGGAGTGAGGGCTGGGTAGCAGAAGGGAGCTTGGACTTCTCGGCCATACTCGCCTGTAACTTAGCCACAGCAGCAGGTAGTGGTAGGATGAGAAATGCTGACATCCTGCCCCTTCCAGGAAGATAGGCTTCCAACTTGGGACTAGGAGATAGCCTTCCAACTGGGAGCTTGGGGGAGAGGGAACCCTGTGTTCTTGTCTGTAACAGACTGGAGTGGATTTTCTTTCTCACTGAGCTGAGAGTGGGGAGGAAAGGAGTAGAATCTTGATTCAGATACCACAGACTTGCTTTTCTTCCTGAGTTTTAGTAGATTTTCTTTTCTTTCTTTCTTTTTTTTCTTTTTAAGGGCAGTATGCATTCATAACAGAACAAGAAATCACATCAGTTTATAAAATAAAAAAGAGACTTCTAAGACAAAAACTATTGTTAATGAGGCAGATGACTCTGGGGGGAATTTTTTTTTTTTTTTTTTGGAGACAGTGTCTTGCTCTGTTGCCCAGGCTAGAGTGCAGTCGTATCATCACAGCTCACTGCAACCTCAAACACCTGAGTTCAGGCGATCCTCCAGCCTCAGCCTCCTGAGTAGCTGGGACTACAGCCATGGGCCACAATACCTGGCCAATTTTTAAATTTTTGTAGAGACAGGGCCTGGCCACAGCTGGTCTCGAACTCCTGGGCTCAAGCAATCCTCCCACCTTGGCCTCCCAAAGTCTGGGTTTACAGGTGTGAGCCACCATGGTCGGCCCTAGTAGATTTTATTGAATAAATGTTTGTTCATTTGCTGTATGCTCTTAGGACCATTTACAGAGACTTTAAATAGTTGTGTTTTTTAAAGAATTTACCAGTTTCACTGGGGAACAAGTCTGTGGAGCTCCTCACTCTGTCATACCAGCAAGAAAAAAAACTTGAGGTTTCATAAACCTAGGAAAAGATTTCAAGCTGTTATACTAATTAAATGTTTTGTATCTTTTACAGTGCGATATTTTGTATCCATTAATTTCTTAGAAGTAAAAACCATGTACCTTGTAATCGGGTGGAAAGAGGAGAATAGACCCTACAGTGCATCAGTTTTTATAAAACTCAACACATACCTGAATGTACAGTGTCAGGTAGAGGGAGAAAAAGAATAGAGATAGGAGGTGGCTTGGCGGGCAAAGACAGGTTTTCATGATGAAACCTGAGGAGGGCCCCTGTCGGAAACAGACAGAGACCCTGGCTCTTACAGACTGAGGGGTTTTAAGGGCTTTCAGTGGGGACTCTCAGGGGGGCGGGGTTGAATTCTCACAGGCTTTTGAGAGGGGCGGGTCCTCCGGGTGGGGTCGTCCTCAGGCATAGGGAGGGGTTAGTCAGCTGGGTCAAAGGTGGAGGGGAGGGAGATTTTCTTTAGGGAGGACGGCTTGAGGGGGTGACATTCTTGACAAAGGGAGGGAGAGTTCTTCCTGGAACAGCCACCAGTCTCTGTTGGCTCCAGTCCAGCCATGTAATTCAGAGTTATCTTTACAACCTTCTGAGCCTGGGGAGGGGGGGGCCTTATCTAACTTCTTCATCTACCCCATTCCCCTCCATACATTTTTCGAATTCCCATCCTGAGTAAGCCCAATATACAGTATCATGTGCTTCTCCCTGTAATACTTGTAACACTTTTATTAATTAAATTACATATCAAATTTTTCTTTAAGTATTCTTCACATTTCAAAATTCAAAAGCTTTAAGATGGTGGATAATAAATAGTTGTTTTTCTGTCCTTGTCCTATAGCCAGCCAATAACAGCTCACTAGGGATAACCAATAGTATTCGTTTCTTGTAGTTCTTTAAGACATTCTATATAACAAGTAAATATGAATACATATTCTCCCTCCTTTCTTATGGTTGTGTTTTACCCAAATGGCAGTACACTGTGTAACCCATTTTATACCTACTCCCCTATCCTGACTCCAAACTGACATATAGTACGTTGGAATTTGCTGCAATATATCATAAAGGATATCCTCATTTTTATAACTGCTTAATGTGTACTTAGTGATTTTAAAAGTTCCATACTAATAAACATACAGATTCTTTTACTGTTATAAACAATGTTGCAGTGACTGTGGTGACCTTGATAATTTCATCTAAAGGATTAATTTTTAGAATTACTAGAATTGATTCAAAGAATGTGTCTATTTATGTTGACAGCTTTTAACTTTTGGTCTACAAACATTATACAGTAATATTGAATGGTTATTTTCCCACATCTGTACAGAAGTTTGATAGCAACTTCCTTCCTTCCTTTTTTCTATCTGCACACATGTACAAACATATATAAATTTTGTGTATTTACACACATCATTTTTTCTTTACCAGTTGTGAGAATATTGGAGACATTGATAGCTCATTACCCCTAAGTATTTTAGGGCTTATTTCCTTAAAGATAAAGGCAGTCTACTACAGAATCATATTATAATTATCAAAATCAGAAAATTAACATTGATACAATACAACCATCTAATCATCTAATCCTTAGTTACCATTCATATTTCAGCTATTGTCCCAATCATGTCCTTTATAGCGAATTTTTAAAATACTGCTTTAGGTTCAGAATCAAATCCAGCCAGGATCACGTTACATTTAGTAACTTCTTTCATCTTCAATCTGGAACATACATTCCTCAGCTGCTTTTTGTCTTTTGAGAACTTGATGTTTTAATAAAATCCTTTACTACGGAAAAGTTGAAAATGTGTAAAGTGAGAGTACTAGTATAATGAATCCCTGTCAGCTCCGTACCCAGCTTCCTCACTGAAAAACACATGGCTCTTTTCATTTACATCCTCACCAAACTCTTTTCAAACACATACATATACGCAATGGTAGATTATCTTGAAGCAAATCTAAGACTTTATTTGCATTTCATGAGTTTTTCCACTAATGTCCTTTTTCCGTTCCAGGATCCAATCCAGGATACAACATTGCATTTAGTCATCACTTCTCCTTAGTATCTGATCTGTGACAGTTTCTTAGTCTTTCCTTGTTTTCTATGATCTTGATATTTTTCTTTTTTTTCTTTTTATTTTTCTTTTTTTCCCATGTCTCACTTTAAATCAAAAGCTAATGATCTTGATATTTTTCAAGAGTACTGGTCAGTTATTTTGTTGTCTGTCCCCCAATTTGGGCTTGTCTGTTTTCTCATAATTAGATAAGTTGTAGATTTGGGGAGAAAATACCACAGAAATAAAAGTATCATTCCTGTCACATCTTATGAGGGTGCACAGGATGTCAACATGATTTATCAGTGGTGATATTAACCTTTATCATTTGGTTATGATAGTATCTACCAGGATTCTTCAATGTAAAATTATTTTTTCCGTTCCAAATTCTGTATTAAGTGTGTCACTAGGTCCAGCACACACTCAGTGGGAGGGGATTAAGCTCCATGTCCTAGGGGCAGTGGGGGGGAATATAATTAGAATTTGGATTTCTTTTGAAAGGAAGGTTTGTCCCTTATCCATGTTTGTTTAATCAGTTACTTGTATCAGTATGGACTCATGGATATTTGTTTCATTCATGTATGCAATTGAATACTAACAGTTTTAACAGCTTTTTTGAGAATATAATTAACACAGTACAAAGTTCACCTGCTTAAATGTATAATTCAGTGGTTTTTAGTATATTTATGGAGTTGTGCAACCATCACCATAATCTAATTTTAGAACATTTTCACTACTCCAAAAAGAAACCTTATACCCAGTAACAGTCACTGCCCATTCCCCACCCACCTCACAACCCAAGGCAGTAACTAAGCTACTTTATTGTTACTATTTTGTTGCTCATGTTGTTTCAGCCTTGGCCACTGGGATTTCTTTCAAGTTGGCTCCTGTGTCTTACTTGACATGCCCATGTGCTTTTGGTTACCTCAGTGCTTTCTTACTTTCTGGCACTATAAGATATTTCAGGCTCATATTACTATTATTATTATTATCATCATCATTATTTTATCCAATCCCTAGAATCAGTAATCTATTAAGGAGCCCTGGTGCCTTTTACAGGAGAATACTAATTAGAAACCAAGATCTGTGTGTTCAATAAGGATTTCACAATATAATATTGAATATGATCATGATACAATTCAAAATTTTTGTCTATATAAACAATCAGGAAAATGACCAACACACAAGGGGTAAGACATTTTAACAGATTTCAACCGTTAAATGACCCAGGTGTTGAAATTATCAGAAAAAGACCTAAAAGCTGCTATTGTAATCATCCTCTATGAGATTAAGGTGAAGAATTTTGAAATGAATGGTTATATTAGATATGGGTGACCACTTTTGAAATGAAAAAAAGAAATGAATGGAAATATATTCTCAACAGAAAAATATAAACCATAGAAAAGAACAAAATGGAAGTTGTAGAACTGAAAAATAAAATACTTAATTTAAAATTCACTAGGTGAACTGAGTAGCACAATGGGGATGACAGAGGAAGTAGGCATTGAATTTGATTATACAATCTGAAAAAGAGGGAAAAAAACTGAATAGAGCCCCAGAGACTCATGAAACAACGTAAAAGGGTCCAACATTCTTGTCCTTGCAGTCCTAGAAGGAAAGAAGAAAGAGATTAGTATAGTAAAAGTATTTGAAGAAATCTTTGAAAACTGCAGATATGGCAAAAGACATAAATTTAGAGATTCAAGAAGCTTGGCAAATACCAAACAAGACCAACTCAAAGAAAACTGTACCTGGAAACATCATAGTGAAACTGCTGAAAACCAGAGATACTGAAAGAAATTTGATAGTATCCAGAGAAAAATGACACATATAAGGGAAGATTAATCAAGTGGGACTGCAGACTTCTCATAAGAAACCGTGGAAGCTAAAGGACAGTGGAATAACATCTTTAAATTGTCTGAAAGTAAAGAATTGTCAACTTATAATTCTATAACTAGAAATACATCCTTCAGGAAGGAATGTGAAATACTAACATTCTCAGATGAAAGTATACTAAGAATATTTATTATACCCAACCACCCACATATATTTCATGGCTTGTGTATGTAAAACAAAATGTAAAGTTAGAGTACCTAGATGTCAGTGTTGATCTTCCTACTTTCTATTTAGCTACTTGTGCAACTTACTAAATCTTAGTTTTCCATACACGCAATAGGGATAACACCTATTCCATAGCATAAAGAAATGTCATCATATAGAAAAAGGATGTACACCAAAATGATGTACCTGGTAAAAGAGTAGGGACAGAGAGAAATAGTCAAAAGAGACTGTAACTATAGCATTCTCGGGAATGTTTTGCTTTTTTATCAGGATAATCAGTTTGAAATATTATTCATGTATGTAAAATTAATTTTTATAAATTTACCTTTTTCCTCTAAGCATATGTATGTAGTTCCCCAGTCATAAAAAATAAATAGTATTTGAGTTTACGTATTTCATCTACATGTATTTTTTGCAACTTATTTCACTTAAATTTAGATATGGGACTTAGATCTACTTTATTTTTAAATGCTACATAGGATAGAATCATTAGGATATGTTATTGTTTGGATATGTGTTTCCAACTTTCAGTATTGAAAACAGTATTCTATTGAAACTGTTACAGGGCAGATAGTAACAAGTGATCTTACTGAGTCATAGAATACAGGCATTTTAAATTGTGATAGATAATACCAACTTGGTTATACCTATTTGTGCTTCTGCCTATATGTATGAGTCTAGCTTTCCCACAGTACTGATGTTATGTTTTATGTCTATTGATTAGTAACTTTTGGATTAATTTGAATTTTTCTGAATAACATATTATTCTATATTATACTATAGAATTATAGTAAATAGGATGTTGTGACATTTGATCCTGGGTTGAGAAAGAGGCATTGAACATACTCAACTGTATATGGAAATTTTGTACTGTATATGGTAAAGATGGAAGGTAATGTTTCAAATAGCAAGGAAAAGATGGCAACCTTTCCTGCCCTTGTCTTTTGCATCATCATTGGAAGGTGTAAAATGAGGGCCTATTCCTATATCACGCTGAATAGCCTCACTATCTGTCATCAGACTATCAGAACTAATTTTATCAAGCTCTTTATCCCTTTTACATCCGTTGCCAGAGAAAGTCCAGGATGCTAGGTGATGCCTCATCTTCTTACATTCTACCCCCATGTTGCTCTGTGGGCACTGAGGCAATTCCTACCTCTAGTTGGTACTCCCCCAATTCTCCTCCCCTGTTTTAATTTTCTGTGTTGCATTCAGAGTGCTTAATAGCTTCCGGAATGATTGTTATTCATTTGTCCTTCTCCACCTAGAATGTAAGGTACATGAGGGTAGGGATTTGTTTGTTTTCTTCACTGCTTATTCCCAGCCTGTGTAGCAATGGGTTTTCAGTAAATGTTTATGGAGTGGTTGTTCAATAACTGGCAATGGAAAAAAGTTGTCAGATTCTTATCTCACATGATTCACAAAAGTAAATTCCAGTTGGAATAAAGCCACATAAACCAACAAAACAGCTTATAAAAGCCTTAGCAGCAATCTGTATTCCTAGAGTAAGGAATCCATTCTTAGATGCATGTTATTTTAAGAAAAATTTCACTTGACTTGTAGCTAGTAATTGAAAGTTAGCGTAGTCAACTTTTTTTTTTTTCCCTGACAGGAAAGTTGAGTTGTTGAAACAGACCTGATAAACTGCAGTCTGTCACTACATATAAGATATAATGACTTCATCATTGCAATTTAATTTCAAAAATATATTTCCACTTCATGCTAATAAATGTATTTACTTCCATAATGTATTATCTTGGCTATTTAATCATGTTTATGTATATAATATAACTAGATAGCTATTTAGTTTAATTTCTTGTTCTCCCCTAACCTGATACTTTATTCATTTTTTTGTTTCTGAAATTGCCTATTATACTTTGTACATTGGTGCTTCATAAACATCTGCTCATCAGTCTATTTACCAACTAACCAATTAAGTTGACCCTTGAACAACACAGGAGTTAGGGGCACCAACCTCCCACACAGTCAAAAATCCCCATATAACTTTTGACACACCAAAAACTTAATTACTCATAGCCTGCTGTTGACCAGAAGCCTTACCAATAACATAAACAGTCGATTAACACGTATTTTATGTATTATATGTATTCTACACTGTATTCTTACAATAAAGTAAGCTAGAGAAGAGAAAATGTTATTAAGAAAATCATAAGAAAGACAAAATATATTTACTATTCATTGAGTGGAAGTGGATCATCATAAAGGTCTTCATCCTTGTCTTCTTCACGTTTGAGTAAGCTGATGAGGAGGAGGAGCAGGAGGTGGTCAGTCTTGCTGTCTCAGAGGTGGCAGAGGTGGCAGAAAATCTGCTTATAAGTGGACCCATGCAATTAAAACCTGGGTTGTTCAAGGGTCAACTGTAAACTTAAGATCCAGGTAAAAGCTACATTACTGTGAGCTTACTTTAATATTGCATGTATTCTCATTTTGTGCTTTTTCCCCTCCTCCTTGTAGTTCTGGACATGGCAAGACATGTGCCACTCTATCGGGCTCTGCTGGAATTGCTCCGGGCCATTGCTTCTTGTACATCCATGGTGCCCCTGTTGTTGCCTCTTTCTACAGAGAATGGTGAAGAGGAAGAAGAACAGTCAGAGTGTCAAACTTCTGTTGGTACTTTATTAGCCAAAATGAAGACCTGTGTTGATACCTACACCAACCGTTTAAGGTATAATACTATGTTCATTTCTGTTGAGCTTGTCTCTAAAATTGTTTTTTAAATAGCTCTGTGGTGGTTTTCATTTTTTAATGATATATGCCATTTACACACACACACACACACACACACATACACATACACACATACACACACAAGCAATATATAAACATACAAAGGGAAAGTATCTACCTAATTCCTATGCTTAAACATTTATTCACAATGGCTTATCAGACAACTCCCTATGTGATCGTATAGCTCTAGGTATTAAGTTTTTCTTAAATGCTGTCACATTGTACCTATTAGACAAATCGATGCTAGTTTCAGTCAATATTGATATCAGAGGCATCTTTCAGTATTGATAAATACATATCACTGATACTGTTCTTAGTACTTCTAATTCCCCGTTGTATATAGATGCTATATTTAGCCATTTGTTAGTGGATTTTAGGTAATTTTCAGTTTCTCATAACCTCATCTATACATCTTTTGGGGCTTGTAGAAATCTCTGCAGGTAGAATGTTAGAAGCAGAATTGTTGGGTTTATGGATTATTCCTGTTTCATTTTGATAGATGATTCATGCTATACCTTTTTTAGAAGTCAAAGGATTCAGTAGTTATTTGTTGGACTTATAATAAGTTGAATGTTTATCTTTATGGAACATTAAACTTTTTAATTATTTTTAGTTTGTTTATAACTTAGTAGATTCAGAAGATGAGCTCTGTTATCAAAAACTTTTTAAAAATAGCCTAGAAAACCTTTTCTTTTCTCTTAGCAGAATCTGTTCAGTGGTTGTCACTTTCCTTAAAGATGACCTAATTCTGATTTTTAAGGCATTTATACTGCCAGTGGAAGTTTATTCCTTTGTTAGCGGCCTTTTGAGTCAATTAATGTTCTTTACCATCTTTGTGCTATATTTGCTTTGCTTGTTCTCACTTATTGTTTAAGAACCTACAACTTAAGAAACAGTGTAGGATCGAAGGATGGCAAAGAATTGGTCACTGGAAGAGCAGTTTCTGTCAGTCTTTGCCTTCGAGGGAAAAATCAATTTGTCACATAATCCTGACTTTGTTGGCTTAATGTGTTGTTATTATTACTTCTTATTATTATTAAACTAATGGATCACTGCCAGGTAGTGAGAATCATAGATTAGAGAAGAGATTAAAAAAAGATGCAGTTGGTAGGGATACAAAAAAGCTGTAGGTTCATACTACTCTGTTACCAGGGAAGAAAATGTAAAGGTATATTTTCTTTGGTAGTATGATTTTTTCTCTGTTGTAGAGAACAGAATAATTTGTATTTGGTCCCATCCCTTGTGGCCCCCAAAAATCTTTCAGATGAGTAACCTAGGAAGCCAGTGTAATTATATAAGAATAGTGCAGTATCATAATTGAACTGAACATCTAATTGTCTAATTGAGCACATATCTCTTTGAGAAACATCTAACAGAATGTCCTATTCCCTGCCCTGGCCATTTATTCCCTTACGATAAACATGTAGTTTTTGAAAAATCAATTCTTATAATGTATACCAAGGTTTGAAATTGCCCATGTGTCTTTTTAGGGGGAATCTTGCCCTGTATTTCTGTACCTTATATTTCTGTGTTTTGAGATGACTGTGTTAGCTTATAACTAAACATTGAAAATTTATAAAACCTTGAGTGGTTTTTTCCTCAGGGGTGTTTATTTTCCTTCTCAGATGAAAAATTCTGTAATGATTTGGAATGCTGTTGTAATTACACCCTTGATTAAAAACATCACAAATTTGTAGTGTTATAAATGTAAAATAAGAATGTATTTCTTTAAACTATATATATCCTTATGCTATAATTTTTACAGGGTGTCCCGAAAGGGAAAATTTTGTAAAATTTTGTAATGAATGTTTTGTAAATAAGCTAAATTTAGCTACAATTTCTCATTTTCCCTCTGTATGGTGACTGTTGGGACACCCTCTGTGTGGCAACTTTTGGGACAAAATGGAGTTACAGAGTATTGAATTCTAAGATAAGTATAGAAGATAATTGCTTAATGCAATGAATGGAATTTGGGCACCCACAGTGCCTCTTTGGTGTATTTGCTTTTCTTAAACTAATATATTTCTTATTCACATAACTTATACTGTATAATTTTTTGAAAAGGGAATCTTAATTTCTGTACAAAATGTATTAATTTCACTATGAAAGTTTAATTTAAAATAGAGGATAACTAACTTTCAATCAGTTGGAGCTCTTTATTTTTCTGTTTGATTACCTAGAAAAAATTACTCTTCAAACTCTTTACTTCTTACTTCAATTAAAAAAAACTTAAGACTTATCAATTATGTACCAACAAAACATGCATGTGAAGATCATAACAACTGTTCACAAAGCTCATTTCATTTAGGTTATTTTATCTTTATAGTGACCCTGTAACTATTTTTAATAACTTCATTTTACTGATAAAGAAACCCTGGTGTGTTTTGTATGAAGACTTGAATATGCTCCTTAGTTGAGACCCCTTGTAATATCTGTTATACTGTGCATCCTCTGTTATAAAAGGAAACCAGTGAAGACATGTTGTTCCATCCCTACTTTCCTTTCAAGGTTTGTCACGTTGAGAATTCATTTTCAACTTCACAGAGAGAGTAAAATCTATTCTTTTCCAGCCTGTCAAGACTTAGGGTGTATTTCTTTTCATTATAATAGAACTCTAATAAAGTGAACAAAATAATACAGCTTCCTATAGAGCTTATACCCACAGAAATTAGCTTTAGTTCAGTTTTGACACTGTCTCAAACAAAGCTCAAAGCTTCTTTCCCTCCCCACCCCTGTCTGCCTTATCCCCAACTGTATTTCACAAAAACCCTAGAATGTTCTAAGAGAGTGGTCAAGGAAAATATGTTCTGTTTATATATCACTTTTAGGATATATTTTAGTGCATTATGAGGGTTTGCATTTATGACTTTTAAAATAATATGTACCACACACTTGGAAAATTTTCATAATTTTTTTGTTTCTGCTCTATAACTAAGAAATCTAAGGATGAATAACGTGCATGTATTTGGTAAAGGTTTTTTTAAAGTAAGACAGAGCAAGTAATAGTTTGCTGATTATTTATATATACCTTATTGCTTTGTTTTTTTCCATTGTTAACTTATTTCTCTTTTGTCATTTTTTTTTAACCAAACCTATACAAAAGGCATTTTCTTTTCCTTCATATGAAATTTTATTGTATTTAACTCTTTGGTTATATTATATAAAGAAAACATCAATTCACTGTATACCCTGCAGATCTCTAGGTAATGATTGTGGTTGCCTATGATTTGCATTGGAATTATTTGTTTTGTATACGTTATATTTAGAATTTTTATCTTCCTTTAGAGGATGAGAGAAATTAAAATGTTTTTGGCCAAGTACAAAGAGGAAGTTTACTATTACTAGTGGGAATAACCTAATTGAGATTATCCTATCTCGAAGATGATCTTGAGGCCAATGCCTAAACCCAACTAATTTTGATCTGATAATTCAAAGACTGAAGGAGATTCTATAGCTTAGTGTATCCCCAAGGCTGAAACCTTTTATAAGAGGAGATGGGAAGATATCGTTAAGAAATTGGAAAGCAGATCATTTACCTTATATTTATCTAATTTGTACGTAAGAAATTCGTGATCATATTGAGATAGGTGAGATCTGGCTTGGTTATAAGAGCATCACTGATTCATTCATTAACAGATGTTTATTGAATGTTCATGGGCACATAACAAGAAAATTGGGTCCTCTTTCTAAGGGGCTGACATACAAATTGGAGAAACATTAGGTCATTAAATGTGAAATGTCTGATTTCGAATCAAAAGTGTAGTTTATTATATTTCAAATAAGAAGCAGTACAATTAATCAAAGTATGCACCTGAACTATCGACACAGTTTTGCCATCTTAATGGTAGCTTGTTCATGCCAGCAGCGAAGAAGCCTGGAGAGTGAGTGGCAAGGAAATTGCGAAGGTGTTTTCCACAGCTTGTTGAGAATTCAATATTTTTCCTTTCGAGAAGTGGTTCAAAGCCTGAAAGAAGTGGTAGTCAGTTGGTATGAGGTTTGGTGAATACAGTGGATGACAGAGTTTCCAAGTCCAGCTTCTGTAGCTTGAGCAGCATTGTATGTGCAACATGTGGTCAAGCGTTGTCTTGCAAGAGGATTGGCCCTGTCTCTGTTGACCAATTTCGGCTGCTTAATTGCAAGCGTCCTCATCATTTCATCCAGTTGGTTGCAGTAGACATCCACTGTAATCAACTGTCCAGGTTTCATGAAGCTGTAGTGGAAAATATCAGTGCTGGACCACCAAACAGACACCATTAGCTTTTTTTTTTTTTAATGAATATTTGGTTTTGGACTGTGTTTTGGTACTTCATCTTTATCCAATCATTGTGCCAAATGCTTGCGGTTGTCAAAAAGAATCCATTTTTCATCACACTTGTAACCATACAGTGTAGAAATGGTCTGCCTTTATGTCGTGACAGCAAAGAAAGGCAAGCCTTGAGATGATTTCTTTTCTGATGCTTGTTTAATTCATGCAGAACCCATCTATCGAGCTTCTTTGCCGATGTGTTTCCAGTGGTCCAATATTGTTGTAATAGTAATGTCAAACCTTGCTGCTAATTCATGCGTTGGTTGAGATGGATTTGCTTCGACTACAGCTTTCAGCTCATCGTCATCCACCTTGGTCTCAGGTTGCCCACGTGGCTCATTTTCAAGATTAAAATCACCAGAGTGGAACTTCTCAAACCATCGACATACTGTGCGTTCATTAGCCACATCCTTCCCAAACACTTCGTTGATATTTCAAGGTATCTACACTGCATTGGTTTCATGACGGAACTCATATTCAAAAATAACATGAATTTTGGACTTGCCCATGGTTTTACAAAAATTGCTCTTAAAAAAAAATTGAAAGATAATCACAAGCCAAAGTGTGCGTTTGAAAGACTGAGGATGCACCTTCACAGTAAAAATAAAACAAGAAGTGTCAGAGTGAAATGTCAGAGATATCAACTGTCAAACTTAGTACATAAGGAAATCAGACATTTCATTCTTAAAAACCTAATAATAACCAGGTAGTTTTAATAACACAGCACATGGAGTATTAGGAGAAGTAAAAGACACTACAGGAGAACCAACCCAGGTTTGCAGGCCTAAAGAATAAGTAGGAGTTAACTAAATGAAGAGGGGCAGGGAATTGTTGTTCCAGGCTGTGGAAACAAATGTTAGCAGTGAGAAAAAGCATCACATATTTAGGGAACCTAAAGAAGTTTGGTGTGTCTGGATATAGTGTAGGTGGGAGGCAGTGGTGGGAGATGAAGCTAGAAAGAGAACCTGGGGCTAAAATATGAAGAGGGACGTGTCACAGAGTTGCTTACCTTTAAAAGTGGTGATGAGGAAAAAATAAATAAATAAATAAAAACCAAACAAACAGATGAAAAAACAAAACACTGGTGATGAGCCACTGATAGGTTTTCAGCAGAGACTTGATCAGATTTGCATTATAGTAAGATGGTCTTGTAGTGTAGTTGAATGGTTGAGATGGGAGTTGGAACAAGATTAAACTACATGGAAGAGATTTTCATCCTCTTCATCTCAGCAAGTAGAGCAGTATGTGTCCTCTTGCTCTCCTACCATTTCTGGGGACTGTGAATTTGGCATTTATTAGCACTCTTGCTCTTGTATTATGGACTTAATAGAAAGTTAGTTCCTAGGTAGAAATATATTCAGTGTTTCACATATTTGACTTAAAAAAGCAATTGTGTAACTCAGACTTAGTCACCTACTAACTGCATTATTCCATATGTTAATATTGGCAACTGCAAATTTTTCCCTAGGGATCTCCTTCTGTAGCACAGTGGTCCCCAACCTTTTTGGCACCAGCGACTGGTTTCATGGAGGACAATTTCTCCATGGAAGGGGGAGGGGCGGTGGAGGCGGAGCTCAGGCGGTGATGCAGACGATGGGGAGTGGTGAAGCTCACCTCCTGAGTTTCATGGAGAACAATTTTTCCATGGACCCAGGGTGGGGGTGGGGATGGGGAGCTCTGCAGTCGGGTCCCTAATTGGCCAGGGGGTTGGGGACCGCAGCTAGAGTACAAGAGCCCTAGCATAAATGGTTCCGGAAATACAGCTTCCTTTGTTCTCATATAAGAATCTGAAGTCTGTAATCCCAGGCAGAAGTTTTCCAAAACTAATCCTACTACTTGGTTATGTGATGCAGTTAGGCAGAAAGCTATCATCTTTTGGCTTAATAGAGGCTAAGTCATTAGTAGAGAATCTTAAGTCTTTTGTATTAAAGTCCAGGAATGACAAGGTGAGACTACATACATGCTCGTGTGTTCCTCTAGTATTTCCTTAAAGCTGTCATCCAGCAAAAGTTGTAGATGTGGAACACTTATATGACAATGAGTAGGTTTTAAATATATAATTTTTTCTAAAGGCTTTGTCTATATTATTTTAGAATCTATTGTAATCTTTAAGAGAAAGCTCATATGATAATACAATTTTTGTAATCTGATCAAATAAGTCAAATAGTTTTCATGATTGAAAACTTAAGGAAATTTTTCTTGGTAGAGCCTCTACATTTGTGAGGAAGAACTTTTAAATCTTATACCACCTATGCTATTGTTTACTTGGAGTTTTTCTTTAGATCAACTAACATTTCTTTAGCTAGCTTTTCTCAAGCTTTTATTTAAAGAGGAAACTTCAAGTTACCACAGTATCAGAAAAGTTGGTATCATTTGCGGTAATGGAAGACAGTATAAAATTGAATGAACTATTTATTGTGTTTACTTATTTATCCTAGAAATATATACCCCATGTGCACAAAGAAGCATAATCAGGAATAATCATTCCCATTTTGTTTGTAAAATAAAAAATTGTAAAAATAAAATGCGTGTCCATCTACAGGGGATTGTTTAACCCAAAGTATATTTGTGTATTTAAAGTTATGCAGCAATGGAAAAGAATAAAGGAGAGTTCTTAGATATATCATTGAATTTTGAAAAGGAAGCTGAAAAGTACAGTATGATGAAATTTATTTTTTATAATTTAATTATTATAGAGTAAATTTGAACTTTTTTCTTTTGGTGTACAGTTCTATGAATTTTAATACATGTTTGTATTCATATAATCACAGCCACAACAGGATATGTAACAGTTTTATCACCCTAAAAAAATCTCCCTGATGCTGCCTGGCAACCACTGATACACTTTCCATCACTGTAGTTTTGACTTTCCTGAGAATGTAAAAAAAAAGTGAAGAAACTAAAATAGAAATAGTCTCTGATACCAGACATGCTCTCTATTTTAAAAAGGGAGATTTAGCAAATGCTAAAGAATTACCAAAGACTTACTGAGACCTTTCCTTTCATAGAACCTTCTCACTGTGTGATGCAGTCATTTAAAACCATGTCCAACTACCACTTAACATTTTACTTCACTTTGGGAAACACTGTATAAAAAGATAAATCCTCAAGTCCCTAAAAGTAAAGGCATTTTGCAGATATAAACTAACAAAATAGAAAAAGAAGAAATGGGAAGATGTTCATTACCTTTATTACCATCTTACTCCTTTCCTCCATTTTTTCTGTGCTTAATTGGGAGAAACTAAAGTTAGCAGACAGCAAAACTAGCCTTGATTTTGTTTTTAAATTTGGCTACAATTTAGAGTGGTGGTGTGTTTCTCATTATCACCTTAAGAGTTATACAACATAGCTGGATTTTTAACTTAACATGCTTCTCTTCCTCTTTATTTTTCACTTTCCTGCTCACAATGATACCCATTGTCTTCATTTGGCCCTCTGTCTAGCTGACGTGCCTTCTAATCCAGGTCTGTACTGCTGTTCTAGGATTTTGCCCTTTTCCTTTAAGATAAATCTCTTACTTATTTCAGGGCCCTTCCTTGAGTATAGATTATTATAATGTACATAAAGAAGGAAATGCCCCCCCTGCCAACCTTTCAAGGAGGCACTTGTATTTCACTAAAAGGTAACCCAAGTAATTCTTAGATGAAGGAGTGTCTTGGATGAGGAGATGTATTATTGGGTTGCCTCCTATATCATACTTCCTTTTAAGTGATCTGTTAGGGAGTATACTAGGTAGAATTAATATTGCAGCCACATTACTGAACTTGTTATACATCCAAACACTTTAGTAAGAATGACTGCTTAGATAAGGAACTTGGGTTGGCACATGGCACAACACCATGGGAATTCCTTTTATACCCTGTAGTTCTCTAATTACAGAGTTTACCATTGCTGTTATTGACATTAATATATGAGATATATAATTATATATACATATATATCTATAAATGTACATGTCTGAAAATCATCCTCTGAATTTTCATTTTTTAGATAATAGACTTTAAGGCACATATCAAATTTCCCTCAATTATAATTATACCTTAATAATAAAATGATTATCCCTTACAGTTTGGTGACTGATAATTATAGTACTCTAATGGTATTGATATTTAGTA
This sequence comes from Daubentonia madagascariensis, assembly GCA_023783475.1. Taxonomy (NCBI): domain Eukaryota; kingdom Metazoa; phylum Chordata; class Mammalia; order Primates; family Daubentoniidae; genus Daubentonia; species Daubentonia madagascariensis. The sequence continues at coordinate 27,621,964 of JAKFHU010001035.1, forward strand.
TAAACCAGAGTACCACTTGAAGAATTTGTATACTTTTAGTTTATAAATTTCATCTTTCCTGACTTGTGTGGTAATTTAACCTGTTGACACTGCAAGGTGGCAGCTAGGAGAGATTTATTGTGATTTAGTTTGTCTTTTGAAAGTTAACAATTCCTTAGGCAGTTGTTGAGTATTTACTGTACAAATTGTATTAAGAGCTTCTCAAATATGATGATTTAATGTTCTTTGATTCATGATTCTGTGTTTCTACAATCTACTACCTCTCCTAACACCTCATTTCATGATTCACAATTTGGCCTGGCAAGGCAGCTCACACCTGTAATCCCAGCACTTTGGCAGGCCAAGGAGGAAGGATTACTTGAGCCCAGGATCCAGGGCAACATAGTGAGACCTTGCCTCTTAAAAAACAAAAAAACAAAACAAAACAAAACAAACAAACAAACAAAATATATATATAAATAACATTAGCTGGGCGTGGTGGCACACATCTGTAGTCCTAGCTACTCAGGAGGCTGAGGCAGGAGGTTACAGTGAGCAATGATCACACCACTGTACTCAAGCCTGGGCAACAGAGCAAGACCCTGTCTCTTAAAAAAAAAAAAGATTCACAGTTTGTAATAACTGCATAGTGTTAAGTGTAAAAGTTAACATAGACACACTGATTAATATTGCTATTGGCTGGTTATTAATAAGCATTTGAATTAAAACAATTCAGCAATAACATTCTTTCTGGAGGCACGAAAAGTTATGCCAGTACATTACTTCAAAATAGCAAATTTTACATTCAACATTTTCCCATTTTCAACTGACAGACAAATTTAAGGAGAAGTAATTCTCAGTATTTTCTTCAGAAATTTAAATTTTTTTAGGAATATATATGACATGTTTCATACATTAGCTTCATAGCATTTTGAAAGTGTACCTTAACTGCACCTAGAAGTTTAAATGCAATGTATTTTTCTACTTAGACCATTTTTCTACCATCATCTATCACTTAAAACCTAAACAATAAAAAGTGAAGCATTTCAGGATGCTGTCATCAGGAAATTTTATGATTTTTTTCTTGTTCAATCTAAATTTTAAAATAGTTCGAACAAAAATGAGGAATGGTTAATTAAACCATAAATATTTTTTCTGTTTAATTTTATTTGCCTGAATAATATTAAGTGATTCTTTATTTACTTTATTTCAGAGAAATTAAGAACTACCTCAGTAATCACTTCAATAGAAAGATCATAGTGGCTTCCAAATTAATAAAAAGCTCTTCTTTTTTCCTCTTCTTGCCTACTATTATATTAGGCACTTAAGCAGAACAAAAACTTAGTATTCATCCACCAAGGATTTACACCCTAGGTGAATTCATTCCCTTGGCTAGTGGTGGAAAACTTTTATTATCAAAAATATTACATTTTTTTCAGTACCCTCAGGGTGGCAATATTCAATCACTTTGTAATTGAAACTCTTTTCTTTCATGCTTAATGCAGAAAAAATGTACCAGTTTCTCATTTATTCTATCCCCAAAATCTTAGTTTTTGGCTTGCTTCTTTTAGTTTCATGACTTACTGGTTTTTGTATGTAATACTTTTGATGTTTAGACCCATAAACAGAGGGAGGAAATAGTTCCCTAAGGGCCGAGAGAGAAAAAGAGAAATCAGAAGTAGTAGGCAAAGGATGTATGTCAGGTATGAGCAGTGTTACACACATGCCAAAGACAAGCTGTGATAAGGTGTTTATTGGTGCACAAATTCAGTGCCACTACATCTGATTTCATGCCATTTATGAGGGCTCAAAATCCTGTGAAAAGGAATTTTCATAATGTTCATATTGGTGACTTAGGTAGAAAACAAAAGTATTTCCTGCATTCTTTTTGTTCTGCCAATTTAATTTTGATTAGTATAATATTTCTATTCTAGCCTCTTTGCTTTTATTGATTTCCCTTCTTATTTCTTGAGAATAAACCAATCTGCCTTAAATTGTGGGTAAGTTATAATAAATATATAGTTGCCTATAGTTACGTAAAAAATACAAAGAGGTAAAAATGTACCCATAACTTTTGTATAAGATTTATAGTTTTAGAATTGCATAGATGTATATTGTTTGTTTTTCCTGTTCTATATAGTAGGCAACAAAGTATTTGTTATCCTTATTTGACAGAGAATGAAACTGTTGCTTAGAGTTTGACATTAAAAATTTACTAATAGGTAATAAAGCCGGGATTTAGCATCTAAATCTCCTGATGCCTATCATGTTCATTATGGAAAACAGTATTTATGAAGAAAGACAAGTTGATTGACCCATAGTCTAGATATTTCTATTTTTATATATCACTACTGCATCCTACCCAAATAGTTCATTAATCACTTAGATTTCACACTTGTATAATGGCTAAACTTGGGCCTTAACTGGTTCCTGAAAAACACTTTAATCAAATGCCACAATACAAGTTATTATATTACTTAAGTGATTAAAAAAATACTCTTGTAATCCCTAGCACTCTGGGACTCCGAGGCGGGAGGATTGCTTGAGGTCAGCAGTTCAAGACCAGCCTGAGCAAGAGCGAGACCCCGTCTCTACTAAAAATAGAAAAATGAGCCAGGTGGGGTGGTGCACAGCTGTAGTCCCAGCTTCTCAGGAGGCTGAGGCAGGAGGATCGCTTGAGCCCAGGAGTTTGAGGTTGCAGTGAGCTATGATGACGACACTGCACTCTACCACGGGCAACAGAGTAAGACCCTGTCTCAAAAAAATAAAAATAAAAATGGAAAAATACTCTTAAAAAAATTATAAATTGACTTAATATTTATTGCTCAGTAACATAACATACTTGTATACATTGATCATTTTATTTATCAAATTGTATTATATGAGCTTAATGTTTCAGGACAATTTCCACTATATCTTCTTAGATAAAATCTCAAGCAGTCTTAATTGCTGAATTTGAAGTCTATTGCTAAGTAAGATTTAGTTTATAACAAATCTTTCTGAGCACATTACAGTTAGTAACTTGCCGAAATTATCTGTAAATTTTTAGGGCTGTAAGGGACTCTTTAGAATTCAGGTAGTTCAGATCCTCTCTTTTTATAAATGAGGAAAACAAAGTCCATATGGATTGTGAATTGTTCTAGGTTCTCTGATGCTTAGTGGTAGAACTATGATAAAAATTCACATCTCCTAATGTCTCAATCAAATATATTTATCTACTAAATTAAACTTCCAAAGAATAATTAGGTTTGTGCATCAGTGATTAATTCAAAATGGGGAGGTGGACTTGTCTCTGAGGTGGCTTTAATATTTAGGATATTTTTAATTGAAAAAACATTTTTTGATAATTTTAAAAGTACATACAATAATGTGGATTTTATAGCATTTTTCTGATATTTTCCTTTTACTCATCTTTTCATTCCCTGGGATGATTTGTTGTATCTTATGATAGGATAATAAAAGGCAGCATGTTTCGCTAGGTATGCATAGCATTCTGGTTGTGCCTAATTAATAATTACTAGATTACTGAAGTAAACTAAGTTTCATTGTGCTTTGTTGTCTATCTAGTACGTAAGCAGGCAGCAAGTTTATAAAGGAGTATGTCAGCTTTACCCATTAAATGGGTTTTTGCCCCTCAATTAATGGCTAAAATTTACTGAATCATAATAACCATTTTTTGGGAAACTTTCTTAGTTATTGATGCATGTATTTTTCCTCTGCTGTCTTTTCAAGCTGATTTTATATCCATTGGCAAGGATTAGGGCAGTGTAATGGTGGTAAAATTCCTTTCTCTATGTTGCTAAAAGAAGCCCCTGCCCCTCCAACAAACAGTAGTTTTCCTTTTTCTGAATTTTATTGCTACCTTAATATGCTCTATATTTTTAATATCTTTAACTCTTCTGTCAGGAGGAAATTAATGAAGGGTTTTTATAGCAGTACTTGATATTCAGAGAGTAAGCAAATCACTCCCCTTGTTTATGACCAGTATTGTTCAACATTTTATTTTAGACTATTAAGATAGAACTTGAAAGCAATTCTCATTTACCTCCACTAATAAAGGCATTTGTGGCATAGATAACACAATACTTTAAATTTGTACATATATATTGTTTTCACTTGAAATTAAATGTTATTTTCTAGTATGAAAACTCATTCTGTTGCCCATGAAATAGTCACACTGTGAAGATGTGACCCTTTCATCTTTTATATGCTAGTCCTAGTGAAATTCATCTCCTGCTGGTTATTTCAGCCTGCATTATCTCAAAATGAAGTCAAATTTGATTTCTTTCTTTAATTTTTTTTTTCTTTTTGGAGACAGAGTCTTGCTCTGTCGCCCAGGCTAGAGTGCCATGGCGTCAGCCTAGCTCACGGCAACCTCAAACTCAAGGGATCCTCCTGCCTCAGCCTCTCGAGTAGCTGGGACTAGAGGCATCTGCCATGATGCCAGGCTAATTTTTTCTGTATTTAATAGAGACAGGATCTCGCTCTTGCTTAGGGCTAGGGCTCAGAGCTTGGGGTGGTCTTGAACTCCTGAGCTCAAGAAATCCTTCTGGCTTGGCCTCCCAGAGGGCTAGGATTACAGGGGTGAGCCACTGTGGCCAGCCTTTTTTTTTTTTAATTCTTTAAAGACAGGGTCTTGCTCTGTCTCAAAAGCTGTAGTCCAGTGGTCAGTCATAGCTCACTGTAACATCGAACTCCTGGGCTGAAGCGATTTTGTCCAGCTTCAGCCTCCCAGATAGCTAGGACTACAGTCATGCACCACCTTGCCTGGCTAATTTTTTATTTTTAAAATTTTTTTTGTAGAGACAGAGTCTCACTATGTTGCCTAGGCTGGTCTTGAACTCTGGCCTCAAGCGATCCTCCCGCCTTGACCTTCCAAAGTGCTCGGATTATAGGCATGAGCCACCGTGCCTAGCCTGAAGTTACAGTATAGCCATAGCAGTTTGTTTATGCTTACGAATAGATGTGACACTTCATAGCTTCCTTGGAGCAGGAACAAAGGCAATTATTTTATATCTGATCACTGTGGAGATTTTTCCTGTTGTCTTCTAATAGACAAATAATCATATTTAGTATATTTGGTATTTGATGCTTTCATCAGAAATTTAAGAGACTTGCTGCCAAGAGACTCGCTGATAGCAGTAGTCTTAATTGCTATCAGGACATGACACACGTGATTCTGTGTTCAGTGTAAGGTGTTCTGGACATTGAACTTCTCTTTGAACAGCATTGAAACAAGTGTCCTTTATTGCCATCTCAAAGTTTCTTCCTGGCGGAAAGTTGTTCATCACATTTTTAAATAACTGAATTCTCTTGTAGAAATAACCCCACTTCCTTTTTATCTCCTAAATGATGAAAGATTGGTTGACCTACTTCTTATAAGGTATAGTTTTTTTTATCAGACTGTCTCATTTTAACTCCCCTTAAGCTGGATCTTCTAGGGTTTCAGTCAGAAAAGAATTTACAGTTCCAGCCCTCCTACTTTGGTTTCTGTTGGGAAGACATTTTCTAGTTTCTCTCTTTTTCCTCTGCCTCTCGTATCTACGAAATGAAAAAGTCTTGATTTCTTAGCCAGGTAGCATTTGTTGTACCCATATATTTCTTTAAAAGTTTCTAGTTCAGTTGTTCATCAATCTTTTCCTTGATAGTAGAGACAGAGATGCCAACATTTATTTTAATATCTCTTTTTTGGCTCAGTTGAGTTGTCGTTGGTAAACTGGTAAAGCATGTTATTTGTGGCAGCTCCATTCCACAGTAGCACGTAGTACCTTTGTTATGTCGGATGATGTTTAATCTGACCTAAAATTTGTTTTATTTTTATGTAATATAGAAATCAAGGTTTTGTTTGTAAAGTCTTCTTATATACCTCTGTTTGAAATATTTTTCTTTCATACTGTTCATTTATGCTTACCAAGCTTTTTCACCTTTCATTTAAATCATTAAAAATTGAACCAGTACTTTCATTTAGAAAGAGTTTAAACAAAAACAAAAGGGAGTCATAAAGTTAAAAACTAAGCTTTAAATTAATCATGGAAAACATTCATCGTATGGAGATCTTTGCCCCATTTACTGGTTCTTTTCAAGAATTATTTTTATGCTTTCTGGAGACATTAAAAGGAAACATTTCGCCACAGTAATAATTTTTTAAAAAAAATCTTTCAGTTTACCTTTAATCTTAATTTGCTTAAACTGTAATTCCCTGGCAAAGAGCTTTAGAACTGAGGAGCACAATGTAATAATTGTTTTATAGGTAAATGTAGAAGTTTCATTCTCTTATAGTTTTAGAGTCTTCTTCTAAGGTGCTAATTCTTAATAGTCCTGAATCTGCACACATGTAGTCTCCAGATAACTTCTTCAACGTGGCTCTGTTTTTTAAACATTTATTTCAACCGTGTGGTACTTTTGGCTTTAGAATTAGGAGTGCAGGCGATTAAAGAGATCTTTCATAATGTCCTATCAAGCAAATAGCTGTATTAGGCTGTTTTCAGTTTATGGATTATAAAAGAACATAACTCTGATGTGGTATGTTTAGTCTGACTAATATCCAACTTAATTTGGGTGGTAGTATTAGTAGAGGCAGTTCAGTATAACTGAATGTTGAGGTGTGGGTTTGTTTGGTTTTTTGTTTTGTTCTATTTTCAGAAGAAAGATTTGCCCATTTTGCTCACATCCTACTTCAGAGCATATGTCACAGAGCCAAAATTCACTTAATTTATTAGCTATTTAGTTGGAATTCACAGCATAGTGGAAAATGTTTGCAGATAATTCTGTGCAATAGTAGAAACTTCAGTTGCTTCCTCGTATTTCTTCAGGGCAGTGATCACAACCAGATTCAACGTATGCACAAAGCAGCGGATACCATGGTAGCGGCCGTCGCTGATTGCTTTTACCATGTTGGATCCATTGTCAGTCTCAAAGACCTACTTCCAGCTAGGTGCCTTGAACTCAAATAGCTTTTCACACAGACTTCAGGATGTGAGCTAAGGTATGGCCTTTTTTCATGAGCTGGGCCTACATATGGGTTGAGAGTAACCTTTTATAGAAAAGAGACTACTGGCTATAGTTTAATGTCAGAAAACTACTAGTTGCAATCATTGATAGGTAGGTAGTGTGTATTCTTCATGTATTTGAAGTACTCTCACCTTTTAGAGATTATCCCTTTTTTTCTGTATGTTTTGGTCAAAGAGACTATCCAAGTAAAAATTTCTCATTAGAACCTGGTGTGAAGGTCGAATATATATCTGCTTTATGATTCAACCATTATCTTCAATATGAGATATATATGATCATTCCTTTCACGCATTTGGTGTAAAAAATAATTTTTAAAAACTTCTATGGATTCTTGCACTATTTTTTTTCTTTTTCTTTTTTCTTAATTGTGGTCCAAAAAAATGTAAAATTTACCATCCTAACTGTTTAAACTATTTTAATAATCTCCTGCTAATCTTCTTTTAAAAACTGGAATTAGGAAATTGGTATTCATGAATAGGGCATGAAATTTAGAATTAGTAGTTTTCTGAGGGTAACCTATACATTGGGGCGATGAAAACAATAAAGCCCTAAATTGGATTAATGCAGTTCACTCTCCATGCCAGAGGTTCTTGTTTCTTCAGGGAGAAAAATGAGCTTCACTTTCATATCTTCCTTCTCTGCAAGATATGTTTCTTTAAGTGAAATCTTTATTGAGAGTACAGTGGGTTAACTGATTGATGATAGACTTAGAAAACCATCTGTATTTTGTTATAGCTATAACCATAACTGTTTTCTCAAACAACTTATTGTTGTTGTCTTATTATAAATCGGTGGCCCTATTACTTAAGAACTTTTTCAAGCCTTGGTAATAGAGAATCATTTACAATTGGGGAGGGAGAATCCTTATAAATTCAAAGTGGGAACTGTCAAGCAGCTTATGCATTTTTCTTGATTCTCAGTATTTGACATAGATTGATAATAGCTATTGATAAATGCCAAAGTTGAGAATCTATTTGAGCTCCTCTAACAGAATCATATCTTTATTAAGAAATGGCCAGACTCATTATTAAACTATAGTTGCACTTTTATTTCATAGCTATAAAAGACACGGTATCTTAGTTGACTCTAGCAGTAAAAGTATCTGATACTTCTCTCAAAACATTGCACTCTACTCTGTTTACATATACATGCAAACACATGTATTCAAATACACATACACAGAAGTTGATGACTGAAATGGTATATGGTATAACATCTGCCAAGTGTTTCCCAGAGTGGCCACGTGTTCTCTGTGACTTCTTATAGGTCAGGGAAGATAAGAGAACATAGGAGAAAAGGCAATAATCCAGTGACATATTATGCCTCTTCAGTTATCTTGCCAGATGAGTTAGTTTATATCTTATTATACTTAAAAATATCTGTGGATACTAGTTTTTTTTATACACTATAGGAACCAAGTTCAAAACACATGCACAATACTGTTTTCATTTACCCTTGCTACCTACCTGAGTGGCTTCTTAGTTTACAGCTTATTATCTACCTATAGTTAAGCACTGAATTGCTTTTGAGGAGGTTTTTGTTTTTATGATAAGGAGAGGTTTACTTATATGTAGATAACATATTATTACTTATTAAGGATTCTTCTACCTTCTGTTATTCTTTTTATAGTTTTCTAAGGCTCCATGCCCACTTTGTGAAAATATTATTTTAATATAGTGGCCAAGTCCTTTTGTTGGTAGGTATACAACTAAAAAAATAAGTGATGTATAGTTTTGATCATACCTTAGCATAAATATTTTAAGCACTTTTATTTACATGCAATTTCAGTTTCTTTTAAATTATCTATTTAATGAATGAACAAAGATACAGATTTTTAAAAAAATCTAACCAGTAATGTAAAGATGTTTATTATGTGAATAATGTGCTGAGAGTTGGAATAGAATAAAAGGAAATAATGTTTAGTTGTAATTTTTTCAGTGACTCTTGTATTAAACTACTACTACATTTATCTAGACAATTTACAGAAACATTTTGATTTCCTATACACTGAAGCCTTTCTGTAATACATCCTTTTATGATAACAATTTGATATGAGGTTGGGTACATTTTAGATCCTTATAGGAAATAACAGAATGATATCTTTAAAATGATTATGCCCTAAAATTTAGCATTTAATTAGTTGAAAGTTTCAGTGTATATAAGCACATTGTACTAAGATACCCAGTAGTGAACCTACATTTTATTCTGAAAATTTTTTTTTCTTGGAAATTTATTAGCTCTGAGTGAAATACAAATAGTGTTAAAATTAAAAACTACATGTGGTTCTTTGATTCCCAAGTCTTAGAAGAGAGAAGATAGACAGACATCTGTCACTTTAAGGTATAGAAGTAATTTCTCTCTCTAGGTATTTATAATTAAGTATGTTTTTAAAAGTGTGGATCTAAGGACATAATCAGATATCTGGGTCTTTTACAATATGACACTTGTATAATGTCTACCTCTTGTCTGTTTTTATATTCGAAGGGAAAACCTACCTGTAACTTTATTTATTATCCTAGGTATTAGCCTATGTCTTCAAAAACAACTCAAGCTACCCCTGATATGTGTATGACAAATGAAGTGCACACTCTCGTTTTTATTTGTAACCACTATTATTGACTTATGGAGGTGCTTATTTCTCAGCCCTAAAGTCTCAATTTTCCTTGCATTTCTTTCTATATTAAAAAAAATTCAGATCTAAAAGGGAAAATGTTAAAACAGGAGTAAAACCAGATTCATCTGATCAAGAACCAGAAGGACTTACTCTTTTGGTACCAGACATCCAAAAGACTGCTGAGATAGTTTATGCAGCCACTACCAGTTTACGACAAGCAAATCAAGGTACAAGATTATTCCTCTTATGCTACCTTTCATTTGATGGAAAGATTTTTCTTTTACCTACTGAAAACTGCCTTTCTTTTCTTGCTTTATGTTAATGGTTTTCAAGAAGGTTCATTTACCTAAAAATTTTGTTGTCTGTCAGGTTTTGTTCTTAGTCAGGTATCAATTATGAATAATATCTAATTTTAAAATACTTACCTTTACAATATACAATTGCTAAGACTAAATTTAGTAGACAGAGAGCGTCTATCATAAGTTTCTTTTTTCTTCCCACTGAAAGTCATGAAATTTAAAAAGCCTTATGTTAGAGAAAAAAATAGTACATTAAGAATGTGTGTGAGAATTTAGTTTTAAATTAATATTTTCATATATTAGCAACAGAAGATAGTGATTCTGCATTATCTATTGTTTCACTTCTGCTATTTTTAAAGTTGATTGGTTTTTTGCCCTATTTTTATGCTTATGAAACAGAAATCTTTTATTTCAAAATAATGGAATAAGATAATTGTGAAGAGTTTGGCAGTTTTTTGGAATTTAAAATTTGAACTCTAGAAGGGAATTGTTTTTAATTTTAATCTTCTAAAATGTACACTTATGTTATTTATCTTGAAATATTAAATAACAGAAAAAAAACTAGGTGAATACTCAAAGAAGGCGGCTATGAAACCCAAACCTTTGTCAGTATTAAAATCACTTGAAGAAAAATATGTGGCTGTTATGAAGAAATTACAGTTTGGTAAGATGAAATTTTTCATTTGTTTAAGATTTCACTTTCCATTTTTTAACAGTGCTATTGAACTGTGTTCTAGGAGATTAAAGATTTTAAGAATTGCTTGTAACATAAATTATACTTTATGTGTATGCATATGAAAATTTTTTATCATCTTTGTCTCTTGAATTTGTATCTATATTTATAGTTATATTTGGAAATTGAGGCTTCAGTTGAAGGTAGGAACCTAGAAAAAACATAAGCTAAGCTAAATGTCTACAAAATAGGCAGAAAGTATTTTTCTTTATTTACCTCTCCATTTTTGTACACCCTGGTCTAAAGGAAGCCAAGACCTGGGACTTTGAGCTAAGTCTGTTACTCTTGTCACTTTAGAGTTCCATGAGACTCACCTTTAGAAAATATAGTTACACACAGCTCAGTTCTAGCCTTTCCCATTCCAAAACTCTAGACAAGAAAGGACTGATGAAAAGATCCTATCAGTACTACTTTATAAGGTGCTGATCTATAAGTAACCACTTAAATTCCAAATTGTGATGACTGTTATTAACTATTATGGTCTGTGCTCCTTTTCCATTCCTGAGAACCAGCCCAAAGGACTTTGACTATATTAAAAAACTACTGAAGTGGGAATTTTTGCTTTATTTATTTTTTATTTTTTTGAGACAAGTTCTTGCTCTGTTGCCCAGCCTGGAGTGTAGTTTGTCAAGATCATAGCTCACTGTAACCTCAAACTCCTGGACTCAGGCGATCCTCCCACTTCAGCCTCCTGAGTAGCTAGGACTATGGGCATGCACCACCACACCCAGATAATTTTAAAATTTTTTGTAGAGGCCGGGCGCGGTGGCTCATGCCTGTAATCCTAGCTTCCCTGGGAGGCCGAGGCGGGCGGATCGCTTAGAGCTCAGGGGTTCGAGCGAGACCTCGTCTCAAGGAAAAAAAAAAACACAAAACAGCCGGGTGTCGTGGCGCGCACCTGTAGTCCCAGCTGCCCGGGAGGCTGAGGCGGGAAGATCGCCGCGCCCAGGAGCCGGAGGTTGCGGTGAGCTGCGACGACGCTACTGCACTCCGCCCAGGGCCACGGGCGAGGAACTCTTGTCTCCACAAAAAAAGAATAAAAAATAAATGGGCTTTGTCTCCACAAAAAAAAAAAAAAAAAAACATTGTAACTGGACGACTCTCCTCACAAACACCCCCCCCCCCTTTAAAAAAAATTTTTTTTTGTAGAGACAGGGTCTTGCTGTGTTGCCCAAGCTGGTCTCGAACTCCTAGACTCAAGTGATCCTCCCACCTTGGCCCACCAAAGTGCTGGGATTACAGGCATGAGGCACTGCCCCTGGCCTAAAGTGGGATTTAGAAAACAGAGAGTTTTGTCATACTGTCTTTGAAACCTCAGTAGATATCATTTAGCTTTTGTTCTATTTACCTGTTAGGTTTGCCATAAAGATCACAAGAGATAATATATATGAAAGTGATTTACACTTTTGTTTGAGGTTTGCTTAGTGTCTAATGATATTACACCTTTTTAGAGTATTTTTCTTTTTACCAGATGTACTTTATCTTTGAGAATATTGTTTTGATCTTTTAATTATCCTTTAACATATTTAAGATTCCTTTGTCTTTATTATCTTATTCATTCCATTATTATTTAAATGTGTATGTGTTCATGTGTGAGTCTTATAACTGAGAATCTTTTTTTTTTTTTTTTCTCGAGACAGAGTCTCGCTCTGTCACCCGAGCTAGAGTGCCGTGGCATCAGCCTTAGCCTCAGCCTCAGTCTCCCAAGTAGTTGGGACTATAGGCACACACCACCACACGCTAATTTTTTCTATTTTTAGTAGAGATAGGGTCTTGCTCTTGCTCAGGCTGGTCTCTAGCAATTCTCCCGCCTCACCCTCCCAGAGTGTTAGGATTATAGGCATGAGCTACCGCGCCTGGCCATTGACGATGTTACACCTTTTTACCTGACTCAGTTTGGCAACCTAGGCTATTCCTTTCATTCTAAGTATATTAACTTGTTTTTTTAACTACATTTCTGAAGAATCATTTTATTGAAAGTTCTTTTTTGTAAGTATTAAAGCCAAATACTTTATTTGGTCTATATGAATTTGATTAAGCATTACAAAGATTATTTATAGCTTGTTTGGACTCTTTAGTTTTCTATGATATTTTATCAAATAGTTTTGTATTATTTATTGTCATATAAATTACCCCCAAAACTTAGATGCTTAAAACAACTAACCTTTATCATCTCACTGTTTCCATGAGTCAGGCATTCAGGAATGGTTCAGCTTGCTGTTTGACTTAGGGTCTCTTAGGAAGTTGCAGTCACGATGTCGGCTGGAGCTCTAGTCATGTGAACGTTTGGCTGGGGCTGCTCACGCTCATGGCCACTGATAGGAAGCCTCAGCTCCTTGCCATGTAGGCCTCTCTGTAGGGCTTCTTAAGTGTCTGCACACATCAAAGCTGGCTCTCCCAAGAGAGAGTAAATAGGAAGCGACAGTGTGTTTTATGACCTAGTATTGGAAAGCATAGACCATCACTAAGTCTGGCCCATGCTCAAGGAGAGAAGAATTAATTTCTACTTTTTTAAAAGAGAGTCAGGCCAGGCACAGTTGCTCACACCTGTAATCCCAGCACTCTGGGAGGCCGAGGCAGAAGGATCATTTGAGGCCAGGAGTTTGAGACCAGCTGGGCAACATAAGCTTTCAACATTGCATATTAAATTAGGTTCTACTTATATATGATTAATGATAGTTTCTACACAAAATGAACCAAATTATTTTTTCTCTCTGAAAGATTTGTTAAAGATTATTACACTTGTATTTAAACACTGTAGTGCACAGACATGTGACACTATTTATAGGTCTTTCCTTTTTTCTAGATTATAAACTCCTTGAAGGTAGATATAGTTTCATCTGTGTCATTTGACCCAAAGAATCTAGCTCAGGACCTTGCATTTAGTATGCCCTTGGTAAAATTTACTGAATTAATGCTAGTTATAATATAGATTGATATTTTTCCATATATTTAGAATTGTATGGAGCACAAGATCAAAAGTTGTCATTAACTCTGGTGGTTTTAATTTAGTGTTATAGTTTATATAAATATTTTTGTTTTATACATTTGTGAAGGGTAGGGTTCATCTGAATTAGTGATAGTTTAAATTCACTTTTGTCTTTCTATTGTCTCCATAACTTACAAAGTAAAGAACAACTATGTCCTTCCAAATCTGCTTAAATAAATGGTTTATTATGGTTTAGAATGAAACCATTAATTATATTATGTCAAAGTACTTAGAAGATAGTTTCTTTCTCCTGATACAGTTAAACATTATCCTTGTAATCTTTTGGTCTGTTATCCTGAAGTAATGTAAAAATAAATTCCAGCATGGCATTTCTGTTCTCTAATTCCAAATCAATGCAAGTGTATAAAGACTTGTTCTACTTCTAAAACTTGAAATATAGTGAGAATGCTTTTTATAATTTTATATTCTGAATTATTTTGGCAAAGTATTACATACTTTTTAAAACTTGTTTAAGAAGCTCAAAATATGTACTATTCTTTTAATAATAGATTATCTATCTACCACTTTGTACTGTTAGTTAGCTGCTTGATATAATCTACCTAGTGTGTCCACCCTGTAGATTGAATATCATTTCTTGCTTTTGCTTCCAATTCTTGGTGCATCCATCTAGCAATGTTAACATATATATGTAGATATTGCATAAACATTTATAGTTTGCTGTTCCTCCACATTGTAGTCCTCTCCATTTTGGGTGGAAGTGATTATTTGTGATTTTTGTTATTATAACAGCTGTCTCCCATTGTGGTTCCTTTTTTTTGTTCAGTGGGTTTTTTTCCCCCCTTCTTTTAGATACATTTGAAATGGTTTCTGAAGATGAAGATGGGAAATTGGGTTTTAAAGTAAATTACCACTACATGTCTCAGGTGAAAAATGCAAATGATGCAAACAGTGCTGCCAGAGCCCGCCGCCTTGCCCAGGAAGCTGTGACACTTTCAACCTCACTGCCTCTGTCATCATCCTCTAGTGTGTTTGTACGCTGTGATGAGGAGCGACTTGATATTATGAAGGTAAAAACAAGAACTTTTTTTCTGTATCTCCCTGGCAAGTCTAATTACTCAAATATTTATACAAAATACTAGAAATAGCATTCATTTTAATAAATTCAATAAAAATCGTGGTTAACATGGACTTCAGTGAAAGGAGTCTTTTTCTTACGTTAGTTCAGAGTGTTGGATGAGACTACTGTCAAAATAAAAATTTAGAAGAAAATACAAAAAGAGCCATCTTCTGGCTGGGCGTGGTGGCTCACACCTGTAATCCTAACACTCTGGGAGGCCGAGGCGAGAGGATTGCTTGAGCTCAGGAGTTCGAGACCAGCCTGAGCAAATGTGAGACCCTGTCTCTACTAAAAATAGAAAAAATTAGCTGGGCATGGTGGTGCGCCTGTAGTCTCAGCTACTCGGGAGGCTGAGGCAGGAGGATTGCTTGAGCCCAGGAGTTTGAGGTTGCAGTGAGCTATGATGACACCATTGCATTGCACTCTAGCTGGGGCTACAGAGCAAGACTCTGTCTCGAAAAAAAAACCCATCTTCCTTGAGTAAAGGCTATATGCAGCCAGTCACAGTTTTAGAACATAGTATCAAAAGATTTAATGCTGATCAGTAGAAAGTAAGTTACAGGATTTCTGCCTTTGTCATCCAAGGTAGTTTTGTGTATGTTTTATGGTATCACTCTTCAGAAATAAATCTTTTTTTCTTCTCTAGGAAATTATGTATTTATAAATCTATAAGGTCTATAAATTAAGTAATAAATGGTAGTACAATAATATATAATCTGTACCTTTATGTTTTAACACTTTGGTAACCTGGCCTTAAATTCCAGGAGACTGCTACATCAATTGAATCCTAAAGATTTGACAACTGGGGGAAAAAAAAACTTTCTTTACTTTTATGATTTAATTCATGGGTTAAATATTCTGTCTTCCTTAGATACACAGCAAACTTTTGACCCATTGACTTGTGGGAGGGTTTTTATTTGTTTGCTTGCTCATTTTGCTTTTGGGGATAATTTTTCTGAAGAAATCTCATGAACCTTACTTATGTGGCCACACACTTACCTGTTCCTTCTTATAAGCAATATAACCCCTTATACGATCATTGCCTAAGAAAGTATTTTATCACTAAATCAACCACACAAGTAAAAACTTGAGTTTGTCTCTGTTAAGCATTGTGCTATACCTGAAAGATCCCAACGTAGAGCCCCAAAGCATAAATTGTACCTATTACAGATTGAGACTCTAGTGCCCTTTCACCTCCACACACAGCCCTTAAGGGTGAAAGGCTTTGTTGCTCATCTATGGCATAATAAATATCTCTTGAATGACTCAAACAAAATTCATTAAATAATTCTGGCACTCACTGTAGGGTTCTCTGCTGTTTCTTGAACTACCAAAAACCCCTAAGGAAATACTTGCTGTTCTCTCAAAATCTTTTTGTCATAAGATTTTACATGAGAACTTTTTTTCCTGTTATCTACTTGTTATTATCCTAGAAACGAATATAAAGCAATAAGTTGTTTCTTAAAGCACTCACTTATATGAAGATTTAAAGCAGATAAATATCCTCATATCTTTCAGATATAATAGTGAACGTAGGTAGGATTTCAAATTGTTGAAAATACTATAGAGAAAATCATGAAGGAAAGCTCTCAGAAAAAAAGTAACTTACTATTTTAAAAGGTGTTTGATATTAAGGTAGATTTCCTGCTGCCAATAAAGCATCTCTCTTTTAATGGCCCACTTTCACCAAAACCAAATCAATTTAATTTTAACCCAAGACCATTTCCTAGTCCTGTATTATTTTTACTTTTTTTTTTTTTGAGACAGAGTCTCGCTCTGTCACCCTGGATAGAGTGCAGTGGCGTCATCATAGCTCACTGCAACCTCGAACTCCTGGGCTAACATGATCATCCTACCTCAGCCACCAAGTAGCTGGGACTATAGGCGCACTCCACCACGTTAGGCTAAGTTTTCTATTTTTTGTAGAGATGGGGTCTCACTCTTGCTCAGGCTGGTCTCGAACTCCTGACCTTAAGCCATCCTCCCGCCTTGATATTATTTTTAACTTTTAATTTCATTTTTAATGCATTCTTGTAGAGTTGTATATCATGCAACTGTCAGAAGGTGGTTCTTATTTGATGTCGGATTGTATTTTTCTAAATATTAGTGTTTAGGAATAGTAACATTGGCTTTTGTGTGTTTGTGTGTGCATACTAGGTTCTGATAACTGGTCCAGCAGACACCCCTTATGCAAATGGCTGCTTTGAGTTTGATGTATATTTTCCTCAAGATTATCCCAGTTCACCCCCTCTTGTGAATCTAGAGACAACTGGTGGTCATAGCGTACGATTCAATCCAAACCTTTATAATGATGGCAAGGTAAAGTAATTGCAGTGTTTTGTTTCTAATGCCAATGTATTGTATACAAAGGTTTTTTGTAAATTAAACAAAACTATTGTTTTAGATATCTTCTTAATATTAAGAGAACATGAGTTTCTTCATGCTTCTATTCCCTATGTGCACAGATTAGCTTGAGGAATAAGAGGGAACTGAAAAGGGCAGCAACACTACAGTGTTAGGAAGAACTTATGGTCTTAAGAAGTTACTGAGGGACTAACTTACTCAGCATATCCATGGCCGGCTGCTGTGAGCTATCCCTGTGCAGAGTATATCAGGGCCAGTGTCTGTCTGTGCCTCTTAACTTTTTTTACTTCCCACACCTTCGATGCTCGTCATCTTTTCACAAGTGCCTGAAAGAAGATGAATGGCACAAGCACACCATGTACTCTGGAGTCCTTTTTTGCATCTCATAACTTACCATCATGAGGACCTTTATGTTCCATGATACACACCACTGTGAACTTATTTTTAAAGTGTAATTCATGTTAAATTGTTTTTACATTTTCTTGTATTAAAAGCAGGAAGATGCATTGCTGTCAAAAAAAATGCTGACAGAGGTATAATAAAAAATCATCCCATATGACAGTAAATTTTTAAAATTGGATTTAAAAAGAAGAATCATCATTTTTCAAAGTAATTTTGGGCAGTTTGATAGAATTTCAGTGGTAAATTCTGTGCTGAGTATTCAATGTTTAAAAACCACTAGAAGGTGAGAAGAAACGTACAGACTTCATAAGCAGCTACTTCTTTGATGATGTGAGAATAGCAAGTGCTTGAAATTGATCCATTTTATCAAAGATATCCCCAAGTTTTCCATTGCTTTTGCCTTCTTCATTTCAAAATATACAGCCTGCTTCAGATTTATGGCTGCAAGTTATTTTGTCTTCATCATTAGCTCAAATCATAAAACAGGAATTAGTTTTCTGGGTTTGTTGCAGAAGATTTAACCAGAGGCAGACCTTACTTTCTATGGGAGAGCAAAGAACAAGTTTTCTATAACTGAGAAGACAAAAAAGCAGTGTTTACTTTACTTAAGAGACACTGGAACCTGAATAGAGTTTACATATAAAATATTAAAATTTATTTAGGAAATTAATTCCTTAAGGCTTTTTGGTATAGGGAAGAGGGTAAGGGCTTGGGAGTCCAGTGTCCTAAATTATATAGTCTTTTACCATCATAACTCCCTATGTGTTCCATGATACACACCATTATAAACTTATTTTTAAAGTTTACACACTGTTAACATTTTACCTTGGGTCCTGTATGTAGATAGGGATAAGAATACATACTTGTCATTGGTAGTCACAGGAATGATCTAAAGGTCAAATGGGATATGTCTGACAGTACTTTGAATAATTTACAAGGCTACACAGTTACAAATCTTTCTACATTATTAGTGAAACTACTTAAGTGAATTCATGTATTTTGCATTATTGCTTTCACAGAACATTGAAAGAATAGTGAAGAGACAGACCTCTCTGCTTTTTTAAGAACCTGCATATTTTCTAAATCTATTGCCCATTGTAAGAAATTATAAATTTACCATTAAAAATTCACAAAATCTAAAGAGGATTTTTGGTTTGGTTTTTTTTTTTAAGACAGGGTCTTGCTCTGTTGCCCAGGCTAGAGTAAAGTGGCATTATCATAGCTCACTGCAACCTTAAGCTCCTGGGCTCAAGTGATCCTCCTGCCTCAGCCTCCTGAGTAGCTGAGGGTACAGGCACATGCCACCACACCTAGCTAATTTTTCTATTTTTTATAGAGACAGGGTCACACTCTTACTCAGGCTTGTCTCAAACTCTTGGCACAAGCGATCCTCCTGCCTTGGCCTCTCAAAGTGCTAGGATTACAGGCGTGAGCCACCACGCCCAGCCTCCAGTTTTATTTTTATTACAAGAGTAGTTTACAAGTACAGATAAAATGTCCTCAGTTCTCTTTTTCCCATTGTCTAAGTGAACGAGTATCTAATATGTCTTAAAGTATATTTTGAGAAACCCTGGGAATCCTTAAGACCCTTTAAGAGGGTCTGTGATGTCCTCCCATTTCCAACTTAATGTTTGTGTGAAGTCAGATTGCATATACTTCAACAAAAACAATACCTTACAACAAGTTGAATATAGAGGCAGATATTAAATCAAGTTCTCTTCTGTTAAGCCATATTCCATTGTCAAAATTTACAAAATTTAGAAAGAGATTTACAAAAATCTAAATAGTATCACTTTTCCTTACTAAAATTTTTTTGTTTTTGGAAATGAGTTATTTTCTCAAAATAGAACTACCCCATGATTCAGCAGTCCCACTGCTGGATATATATCCAAAAGAAGTAAAATCAGTATGTTGAAGAGGTATCTATACTCCCAAGATTATTGCAGCACTATTTACAATAGCCAAAGATACGGAATCAACCCACGTGTCCATCAATAGATGAATGGATAAAAAAAAAAATGTGGTATATGTACACAGTGAAATACTATTCAGTCATTGAAAAACATGATGTCCAGTCATTTGCAGCAATGTGGATGGAACTGGAGAGGATATTATGTTAAATTAAATAAATCAGGCACAGAAAGATAAATACTGCATGTTCTCATTCATATGTGGAAGCTTAAAAAGTTGATCTCATAGGCTGGGCATGGTGGCTCACGCTGGTAATCCTAGCACTCTGGAAGGGCAAGGCTGGAGGTCAGGAGTTTGAGACCAGCCTGAGCAAGAGGGAGAACCTGTCTCTACTAAAAACAG
This sequence comes from Daubentonia madagascariensis, assembly GCA_023783475.1. Classification (NCBI taxonomy): domain Eukaryota; kingdom Metazoa; phylum Chordata; class Mammalia; order Primates; family Daubentoniidae; genus Daubentonia; species Daubentonia madagascariensis. The sequence goes on from JAKFHU010001035.1 coordinate 27,641,746, forward strand.
AAAAAAAATTAGCCGAGCGTGGTGATGTACGCGTATAGTCCCAGCTACTCAGGAGGCTGAGGCAGGAGGATTGCTTAAGCCCAGGACTTTGAAGTTGCTGTGAGCTAGGCTGACGCCATGGCACTCTAGCCTGTCTCAAAAAAAAAACAAAGTTGATCTCATAGAAGCAGAGACTAGAATAGTGGTTACTCAAGTCTGGGAAGGGGAGGGAGGGAGGAAGAAGGGATAGAGAGAGGTTGGTTAATGAATAAAAAACTAGAGCTGGATAGAAAGAATAGGTTCTGGTGTTCTATAGCACAGTACTATGACTATAGTAAATAACAATTTATTGTATTTTTTTTAAATAGCTAGAAGAGAGGACTTTGAATGTTACCAGCACAAAGAAATGATAAAGGTTTGAGGTGATGGATACACTAATTACCCTGATTTGATCATTACACATTGTATATATGTATCGAAATATCACACTATACCCCATGAATATGTATAATTATTATGTGTAAATTAAAATATATGTATGTATTTTAAAAGAGTTATTTTTCATTAAAAATGTTATTTATGTTGACATGTAATAGGTGCTGGTTCATTTGAAGAAATTATAATGCCACACAGATTTGGATCACATGTGAAGATGCCAATTTGTTTTAATAGACTGACCCTTAGGGTTTTGTCTTGGGACATAAAACTAAGATACTTTGACGTGATAGCATTTCATTTTTACTTTTAGTTGTAACAGTTTGCTTTTAAGCACTCTTCTTTCAATTCTGTTTATGCTATTTCCCCTTCTTTTTCAGGTGTGTTTAAGCATCTTAAATACGTGGCATGGAAGACCAGAAGAGAAGTGGAATCCTCAGACCTCAAGCTTTTTACAAGTAAACAAAATTTCTCTGACAGTTTAACTTAGAGAATAAAGAACTATGGATTTTTAAAAAGGATTATTTAGTGACCAAGAATAAATATAGTAAACCCAAAAAAAGGTAGATTGGTTAGAAATACATATTAAATAGCATATATAAGTGAGACATCATTATAGCTGAGTCTCATGTTATCTAGAGTTTAAAATCTCAAGTTAGGGCATAAGACAAAAATTGGGGTTTGTCAAAATTCCCTCTAAGAAATTACGGAGTTGCTATTAAAATACACTATGCTGCAGCAAGGTAAGACAGTTAGGTCTCTCCCATCTGTCAGTTCAAACTATAGAGCTTAAAAGTTATGTGAATAGAATTTAATACTCTATCATATTTCATCAGATATGGTATGGTTCTTCTATAATAGTTAATAATTTAACTTATCTGAGGCTCAACAGTATTGTCCTGAAATTCATAAAACTTGGGATTTGTAGTTCTTATTTTGCACAGCATTTGATACACAGATTTCATAATCTTGAATTTTATAAGTTATTTCCACAAATCACTTGAACACAAAATGTTACATAGTATCCCATCAATCATTTTTTGTTGGTACTTTATCTTAATAGTTCAGGATCCTAGCAAACAGGTAGACAAATACGAATATTAGTAATGTGAATTAACTTTGTTGCTTATTTATTTAGGAAGCAGAAATAATTGTTGCTACATAATATTTTTCTTACATGTAATGTATGTAAACTCATATTTACAGTTTAGTGTTTAAGAAAAAACATCATAAATTATCCCCAGTTAAGCCTACTAAAGTTGACCTACCCTGAAAAGATTCTTTTCCTACATTCTTATTTTGCATTAGGTGAAAGAAGATGTGAAAAATAATACTTAGGATGTTACTTTTCTTGACTCTCTGAAAAGACCTTGCAGTATCTTCATGAATTAAATAAATAGTGCTACAATACAATATTTTCCTTTTTGCTAATATGGAGACCAAGAAAAAAAGAGGTTACACAATTTATGTAAAGTAACTGAGGAAGTTACTAGAATATTCCCCTAAACTATTCTTCACTTTAGAAATGAATAAGTCAATTCCAGTCGAAAAACTTTAAAATGTTTTTCTGCATGTGTGTTACTCTTATCAACATAAACTAAGCTTATGATGAATTTAACTATGAAAGGAAACTCAGAGATGTTCTGCTTTTAGTGAAGTTAATTACTTACCTGAGAATTGAATTTTTAAGTTTTATGATGAATTTATACAGTTTTAAATAAACTTATTAATTTTCAAGCTTTTTTTATTATAAGATTTGATTTGCTTTCAGCTTTCATATTGCCTGTATATTCAGTATATTATATACCAAAAAATAAACTTACCCTCAAGGGTTTAAAGTTTGGAAACTTACTATCCATGCATTTAAAAATGATGTTTTCTATATATTCCCTTTAAGGTTTTTTTGTCATGTGCATAGTTCACATAGTCATAATCAACATAATAGATGAATTATTTGTATGCTGCTCTGTTTACTTAACATTAGAGCACATCCATTGTTATAATTTCTAAATTGCTATATAATCTTTTGTATATATGATATAATTCAACTCTTTGGCCACTATTAACTAAATATATCACTTCTAAACTTTTTTTTGTTTTATAATAATATGGTTATTTATATGAGTTTCTCTGTATTTCAGATAGTTTCCTGAATCTAGATTTCCAAATCTGTGACAGAATTGACTTGGGCAGGGGAGACTGTATCTTTTCAGTGGCAAGAGTGAATATCTTTGTCATTGTCCAGATCTTAGGGGGAAAACTTTCAGTCTTTCCCTATTGAGTATGATGTTAGTTATGGGTTTTTCATAATTCCCTTCATTATGTTGAGGAAGTTCTCTTCTACTCCTAGTTTGTTGAGTGGTTTTATCATAAAAGGATGTTTGCTTTTGTCAAATTTTTTTTGCATCTATTGAAATGATCATGTGATTTAAAAAAAATTCTGTTAATATGATGTACTATAGTCATGCACTGCATTATGTTGCTTTCGTCAATGACAGACTGCATATATGACAGTGGTCCCATAAGATAATAATACCATATTTTTACTGTACCTTTTCTATGTTTAGATACATTTACCATTGTGTTACAGTTGTCTACAATATTCAGTCCAGTAACAGGCTGTACAGGTTTGTAGCCCAGGAGCAATAGGCCATACCATATATCCTAAGTCTAGATTTGTGTAAGTACACTCTGTGATGTTTGCATAATGACGAAAGTACCTAACGATGCATTTCTCAGAACATATCCCTACTGTTAAATGATGCATGATTGTATATTAATTGATTTTCAGATGTTAAATTAATCTTGCATTCCTAGGATACATCCTACTTGGTCACGGCATATTAATTCTTTGTATATGTTACTGGATTCAGATTCCTAGTGTGTTTTTTTGTTTGTTTGTTTTGTTTTGTTTCTTGAGACAGAGTCTCGATCTGTCACTTGGGCTAGAGTGCTGCGGCGTCAGCCTAGCTAACAACAACCTCAAATTCCTGGGCTCAAGTGATCCTCCTGCCTCAGTCTCCCAAGTAGCTGGGACTACAGGAGTGCACCACCTCCATGCCCGGCTAATTTTTCCTGTTTTTTGTAGAGACAGGGGGTCTTGTTCTTGCTCAGGCTGGTCTCAAACTCCTGACCTCAGGCAATCCTCCCACTTTGGCTTCCCAGAGTACTAGCAGTACAGTTTCCTAGTATTTTGAGGATTTTAACATCCATATCCATAAGATATATTAGTCTGTAGTTTTCTTGTGGTATGTTATTAACATTATACCAGAAATAAATGCCAGTAGGTAGGAACGCATTGTTTTGTTCTATTTGAAACTTTTTCTCTACAGCCAGACTCAAAAGCCTCAGAATAAATTATTTAATTTCTTTATAGTTAGACTTTTATACCCAACATTGTACTCGATACTTTTATTTATCACATGTGTACAAGATGTGAAGATTCTTTTGCCATATTGAGACTCTTCCACTTTTTTTTGAAGGTTATGTACAATTTAAAAGATCTCCAAAAATTTTAGACAGTTACTAGCATTATTAGATTAATTGCTTAACTTTTTTCAGTAAAATTCCTAAAAGAATATTTGTATAAAAATATCGTATTTTTTAATCTTATACCATAGGTCTCATATCTAGCACCGACCTAATAATAGTCTTGACTATTTGCATAATTTAAAGTCAAAACTCTTATTATTCATTAGAATTGTCATCAAGAATGATTAAATTTTATGAATAAGTTTAGTCTTGCTTATGTAACTGTTTTTATTTTGTTTTGTTTTTTAGACAGGGTCTTGCTCTGTTGCCCGGGCTAGAGGGCAGTGGCATCATCATAGCTCACTGCAACTTCAGACTCTTGGGCTGAAGTGATCTTCCTGCCTCAGCCTCCCGAGTAGCTGGGACTGCAGGCACGGACCACCACACCCAGCTAATTTCTGGTTTTTTGTAGAGACAAATTCTCTCTTTGTTGCTCAGGCTGGTCTCCAAATCCTGGCCTAAAGTGATCCTCCCGCCTTGGCTTCCCAAAGTGCTGGGATTATAGGTGTGAGCCACCATGCCTGGCCATTAAAAAAAATTTTATTGTAAACATTTCAAACATAGGAAAGTAGAGAGTATACAATACAAAATGTTAATTTGCAACAAGAAACTATTTTATATGAAATAATAACATCTTTGGCGTAAGGGAGAGAAACTTTAATTGGTAAAGTGCTTTTCACCATTTCAAAATGCTAATGACCTGCTTCAGTGGAAAACTATGATACTGAGTAGCACTTAAATCACAAGGTGATTTCATTTCATTTTAAGAAAAATGGTAGCACATGTTAGTTAACATTTATGACCATTTATAAATGGTTGATTACATGAACCATTAAATATGTTTAACTTTTCTTGTATACACAAACAAGCATCTGTATTAATATGTAGTTGGAACAAACTATTCACAAGGAATTAATAGGCACTTTAGGTGTCTACTATGTCTGAGGCAGGAGTATCACTTGAGCCCAGGAGTTCCAGGCTGCTGTGAGCTTTGATGGCATCACTGCACTCCAACCTGGGCAATAGAGCAAGACCCTCCCTCTCTCTGGAATGAAAAGAATAACTGCTGTATATTAAACACTTATGAATACTACTAACTTTATTTTTTAAAAGATTTATTAATTCTCTCAGTCATCCTGTAATACAAGTAGGTGTTACCCTCATTTTACTCATGATGAAAAAATAGGTTCTAAAGGTGTAGATTACTTTTTCCTCCTGTGATTTCTCTAACTTCAAACATTATACACTGTTTCTCGGGGCTAACCATTTTTTTTGTTTGTTTGTTTGTTTTTTAAGAATACTGAAAATCAAATTATTTTAAAAAGAGGAAGTCTTTCTTCCCAAGGATTTACTGTTTTACTATTTATTTCATGCCCAGTGTTTTAGGGCTACAGTATAGTTTGCTGCAAAATAAAATGACTCTATCAAGTTCAGACAATCTAGGGATCCAGAAATTGCATAAAATGAGTATTATAACTTTTTTTTTGAGACAAGGTCTTGCTCTGTCACCCAGGCTGGAGTGCAGTGTCCCACTGTGATCACTGTGAGCTTGAACTCCTGGGCTCAAGTGATCCTCCCACATCAGCTTCTTGAGTAGCTAAGACTATAGCCACACTCCAGCGTGCCTGGCTAATTATTTTTTAATTTTTTGTAGAGACGAGGTCTCACTGTGTTACCCAGGCTGATCTTGAACTCTTGGCCTCAAGTGATCCTCCCACCTTGTCCTTCCAAAGTTCTGGGATTATAAGCATGAGCCACCACACCTAGCTGAATATTATAACTCTTAAACAGCTGAGTTCACTGTAGCAGTATAAAGTATCATTTATATACTTCTAGAAAGGTACATTTTAAAAAATTAAATATTAGCCGGTGTGGTGGTACGTGCCTGTAGTCCTCACTTCTTAGGAGGCTGAAGCAGGATTGCTTGAGCCCAGGAGTTTGAGGTTGCAGTGGGCTGTGATGATGCCACTACACTCTAGCCCAAGCAAGAAAGCAAACTCTGTCTCAAAAAAATAAATAAATAGATAGATAGATAGAAGATAATGCCCACTGTGTCACCCAGGGATGAGAGAACCTATGCCATAAAGTATTCTTTGAATTTAATTCTAGTAAAAATGGGTCTCTGATAATCTTTTTTTGTCCTTGTTATCAAATACAAACTTTATAATCCAGTGTATTTCTTTTTTCTCTTAGCAGACAATAAGTTATACCCAAATTTATTACTCAAATGTAATTTTCTTTTTTCTGTTACACAAAGTACCCATTCTTTATGCTTCCTTTAGTGGACTTTCCTTTGCTGTTTTAAACCAAACAGGTTATGAGTCTGAAGTAATTGTTAAATTATTATTTGAATTTGCCTGGTGCGGTGGCTCACATCTGTAATCCTAGCATTTTGGGAGGCCAAGGCGGGAAGATCACTTGAGCCCAGGAGTTCCAGACCAGCCTGAGCAACATGGCGAGACCCTGTCTTTACCAAAAATAGAAAAAGTAGCTGGGCTTGGTGGCATGCACCTGTAGGCCCAGCTACTTGGGAGGCTAAGGCAGGAGGATTGCTTGAGCCCAGGAGGTTGCAGTGAGCTATGATCACACCGCCGCACTCTAGTCTGGGTGACAGAGTGATACCCTGTCTCAAAAAAAAAAAAGATTACTATTATTATTATTATTTGAATCTATAATTGCCTGATATTTATAAAGCTGTATTTTGTTTAAAGGGAGATGAAAATAAATAAATAAATAACTGGATCACTTTTTATAAACTTGTGATGAGTTTTTGATTTAATTTTTTTCTCTGCCTTTTGTAGAAAAATGCAGATTATACCCTACTTATATTAATAGAAGAGGAAAAGTATTTAAAAGGGAAGAGGACAGAAACTAATAACTATGTCCTGGAAGAGAATTTCATATGTGTCAGATTTGAATTAGGAGAGAGTATATAGCCAGAGGAAAACCACTTTCTTTCAGTGATATATCTAGTTTTTTTTAATCTGTCTCAGAATTATGCAGATTAAATTTTTTTCTATAGTTGACCTTGGCCTCGGTAACATCATCACTCCAGGTCATGTTTAACCATATTAGGTCAAGTATTTCAGTTTCAAGTACTTATTTTTAAAGTTTTCTAAGGGACTGTATCCCTTGACTAAGATGCATATCCATGACATGATTTAATCCTCTTTTTTATCTTTATTTTTTCAATTTTTTAGAGACTTGGTCTTGCTACGTTGCCCAGGGTAATCTCAAAACGTTTAATCCTCTTGCCTAATAAAAGTGCAATTGCTGTTAGTTCTTTTTCATTTATGAAGTAGGTTGATGGTATCTGATGTTTTCCTGCCTTCAATGATGTTATGTTAGTTATATGGGTATATTAACTAGGAATATTACATTAGCTAGAAATGAGGTCTCTTAATATGTGTTAGTTATATCAGGAGAAACAAGCCTTCTAATACATAAGTGGGAGGTTAGAAGTGGTTTTAGAACCATGAGACCATCTTGCCAATGAGAACTTCCAGTAATAAGGTTTTTGTGATACTGTGGCGGTTAAGTTTTCTTGGAGTAAAAATTTAAAACTGCCTCACACCTCAAGTGAGTATTGTTAAGAGTGCATGGCTAGTTGTCTGCTCTTATAAGAGTAAGAACAATTTAAGCATGGTGTTTAAATTGGTGTCAGTTGTTTATAAACAAATTTTTTTAGTATTTTCAGGAAATGGGATCTTCATGTCTGTTTTTATTATTCAAGCATTCAAGAATATAAAACAGATATATAAATATTATATAAAACTTTATTGTACCTATTTTAATTTTGCTTTAATAAAATATTTCAATGTCATAATCATGAACATCAATTTTATGGTGACAGAAATACATGGAAACACATATTAAAAGAGCCTCCTTATGGATAAAATAGGATATCGGTTTACTGGTAGTAAAAATGTCCCATTACAATTATTCTTTATTTCTTTTGTTCCTCAGGTGTTGGTGTCTGTCCAGTCCCTTATATTAGTAGCTGAGCCTTATTTTAATGAGCCAGGATATGAACGGTCTAGAGGCACTCCCAGTGGCACACAGAGTTCTAGAGAATATGATGGAAACATTCGACAAGCAACAGTTAAGTGGGCAATGCTAGAACAAATCAGAAACCCTTCACCATGTTTTAAAGAGGTACGTTCAATCAAGTCAGTGAAATATTTTATTAAAGACATTATAGAATATAGTTTGTTAGCATTATACTTGCCTTTAGAGTATCTGGTATACTAAACTTTAGTTTTTAGAGTTAATCCTAAAAAATTAGTAATAATATGGTAGAGGTCAGGTTTAAAATTACCTATATCCTAAAAGACATCGGACTATATTTTGGAACATTTTTATTCCTTATTTTGAGTAGTTACCATTCTACTAGCAAACTGTCTAAATATGTTACTAAAACATTCCTCATAGAAATATTTTTTGTTGAAGGTCAAGGTACTTTCTAAGTTGGTCTTGCAAATAGAAATTTTGCCCTTATACTAATGTATATATGTGAATGCTTAATACTCTCATGTGCTTTTTTTAATCACATCCCACAGTGTGGCTTTTCTCCTCTGATTAGTTGTCTCTCCATAGTCTGCCTAAGTACGATGGTGCTTTCCATCTGTCATATCAAATACTGTAGTATCACATCTTGTTTTAACTGTCCCAAAACATTTCAGAGGAAATACTAGCATATTTATCTGACAGAAAATTGATCTCTACCTAAGTAAATATTATGCATGAGTACTGTGTAGTGTCATAACTGAAGTCCTCCTCTTCATCAGACCACACTGATGAATGTGCTCTGAAGGAATGTAAAAACATTTCCTCTTCTTTTGTTTTTGTTATTACTAAGTGAATTTACATGCCAGGGTCATTTGAATGATAAATTTGGATATTTTATTTTTGCAGAGATTTGACTTTCACCTTGAAATGCTGTGGGAAGTCACTTTTCCTAATATAGGAAATATAAACATGTATTCTTTTTTTTTTGTGCTCTTAAGTGTAATATTCTATCCGTATTTAGGCCTGGCTTACTTAGATTAAGTAATTAATCTTAGATTAATTTAATTAATTAAATTAATTAAACTTAGATTAAATTACTTAGATTAAGTAATTCATTTTACAACCATATTGAATATAACTGTTTTTAGGCACTGTGCTAAGGTGCTGCAAACTCAAAGATGAATGAAACTTAGTTCCTGCCCTTGAAAAACCTATATTCCTCCTGTTTGAATCATAAATTAATTATTCAGTGCCCTTAATACTCAAATATTGTATCTAGATACTTAAACTATTTGACACTAGCACTCCGGGAGGCCGAGGCGGGTGGATTGCTTGAGCTCAGGAGTTCGAGACCAGCCTGAGCAAGAGTGAGACCCCATCTCTACCAAAAATAGGAACAAAAATTCAGCTGGGCATTGTGGCATGCACCTGTAGTCCCAGCTATTTGAGAAGCTGAGGCAGGAGGATTGCTTGAGCCCAGGAGTTGGAGGTTGCAGTGAGCTATGATGACGCCACTGCACTCTACCCAGAGTGACAGAGCGAGGACTCTGTCTCAACACCAACAAAAAAAAAACCATTGGACAGCTCCACTTGTATGTATAACAGTCATCTCAAACTTAACACTGTGAAAAACTAAACTCTTAGTTCTTCCTTCCTTCCCTGTCTATAAATGATTCCATTTATATAATGTTGAAAAATGAGCAAAACTAACTTATGCTTAAAGAAGTTGAGGATTGTATATGCCTCTGGGTGAGGTTAGTGATGAAAGGAAACACAAGAGGGGCTCCAGGCATGTGTGATAATGTTCTGTTATCATCTGAGTAGAGATTACAGTGGTGTGTTCAGTGTGGGAAAATATGTTAAATTGTACCCATATGATTTGTGTATCTTTCTGTATATGTTAGACTTCAGTGTTAAAATTACTAAAAACACTCAATTATAATTGACTGGTTTAAGCATAACATTTTTTTTTCTGAAGTAATAAACACATGGGACTCAAGAGTGGGAGAATGACTTTTACAAAAAACCAAATCAGTATAAGTTGAAACAATAATCCTTCTTATCCTTTAAAACCTAGCTTGCATTAAAGGGGGCACTTCTTGTCCATGAATGTCTTCCTTATTCTCCTAATCAAAAGCGACTCACTCTTCTTGAACTCCCTGGGTTTTTTGTTTGTTTGTTTGTTGTTTTTTAAAGTATCTTTTCCTTGTGTGCTCAACTCCCATCTGGTTCTGTGGTTATCTAGGTTCTTCATGTGAAGCTTTGTCATACTTACTCCTCACTGGCATCAAACACACAAACTGTTAAATGTAATAGGATCTTACTGGTGTTCTACATTCATGCCCAGGTCTTCCTAATGAGTTTTCCTTTGTGTAGGTATTATCTTCTTTTCTTTAGGGCAGATAAGCTCATTGAACAATGTAGTAGCTCAACCAGAAACAGAATAATATTTCCAAATTAATGTCTGTTTTCTAATTTAAATTTATCAGAAATAGACTCTTACTGTTACACAGTGAGAAATTTACTGTTTTTCAAAGATAGAATTTTTGAAAGTCCCAAATGTAAACCACAGTTATTACAAGGAAATTTAACTTTATAAAATAAAATCCTATCCATAAATTAACCAGAAGATAAAATTAGGAGAGTAAGAATGGGCCCTTTTTTAGGGCTGTATTCTGATACCTGTGTGAATGCTTTGACATTTAGAATATACTTATCTAGGTATTCTTTGAGTTCTTTTTTAAAGACAAAATTTTTCTGTTGTCAATACTTTATGAATCCTTTTCTCTTGATTACATGTTTATTTATGTTTACCTTCTGAATATATTGCATTATATATGTCTTGTGCTCCCTGGATAGGATTGTTTGAGTGTCTGAGAGAGACTGGACATTCTTTTCTGCTAAAGAACTGGGTATTTCAGTACATATCATCTGATATCATGAGCCTGATTCTTCCCTGCTAATGATGTAGAGTTCACTAAATTGAGTTTTATGGACAGAGAAACATTGCAGTGTTGTTTACATTTCATTTCTTTGTAACGCTACATACTGTATCTTTTAAATTCTGACCTTAAACACTGCTTATTCCACTGCTTGTTTTCTTCTCAAGGTTATACATAAACATTTTTACTTGAAAAGAGTTGAGATCATGGCCCAATGTGAGGAGTGGATTGCAGACATCCAGCAGTACAGCAGTGATAAACGGGTAGGCAGGACTATGTCTCACCATGCAGCAGCTCTCAAGGTGAGTAAGCCTTGCTAACATGAGCCCTGTTGATAGCTTTCAAAGAAGAGTTGGGTGTTCATTGAAAGAACCAGTTCATCAGAAGGTAAAGGAAGAGAGGGAATCAAAGAAACATAAAATTTACTTTTAAGTTCAGGGGACTAAATTGCTACCCAAAAGTCTATAGAAAAGATACATACCTTTGACAATGGATTGACAGTTCCTAAAATTGAAAGTGGGTACAGGGACTGAAACAACAGAGTTTTGTAGAGTTCTTTGAAGATGATGACAGCAAAGTGTGCTCCATGGATGACTGCTTTTATTCCTTTAGGCCTGTGGTCCCCAACCCCCAGGCCGCGGACCATTCCCCGTGCACAGCCTGTTAGAACCAGGTGACATCACTGCCTGAGCTCTGCCTTTCCACCATCCCCCTTCCTCCGGTCCGTGGAAAATTTGTCTTTCATGAAACTGGCCCCTGGTGCCAAAAAGGTTGGGGCTGCTTTAGGCCTATCCCTTGACCTTCCAGGATTTTATTATCATACTTGGAGTAATGAGGGAGATGTGAGTTGCAGAGCCTCCAACAGCTGATTGGTGGCAGTGGCTGTAATACAGACCTGTTTTTAGGGGAGTCAAGCATTGGTTTTTATGTTGGGCTCTTCCATAATGAAAGTGTAAAATCTGCTGGTTTTGGGGGATTTTTTGGTCCGTATATGGGAATCATCCCTGGTAATAGCTACCCTTTTTTCTGCCTCTGAATATCTGTCTTTAGTTACCCCTGTGCCTTTCGTCGTCTACCAGTTACCGTCCTCTCCCTGTGAAGTTTTCCCATCTCCACTGGCTCTTTTGCTTCTAATTTTAAAACTGTCTTCTCTTAAAACAACTAGATGATGATAATAAGGATTTGTTAGTTTTTTAGGTGTGATTTTCAAAAAGGTCCCTATCTTTTTAGGTCACATACAGAAATATTTATGAATGAAAAACCATGTGATGTCTGGGGTTTGCTTCAGAATAAAATGACAAGGGGAAAGTGGTGGGACTATAGACGAAACGAGACTGAGCGTGAGTTGACAGTGGTTGAACCTGGGTGATAGATACGTGGGAGTTTATTTTTATTGTTCTGCCCACTTTGGATATGTTTGGAAGTTTTCATTGTAAAAACTTTAAAAAAAAGAGAGAGAGAGAGAGAAAAACACTTGTATTCCACTAAGCTAGTTCCATTTTGTTCCAATTATTATAAAAGTTTCTCTTTTACTATCAGACTAGAGCAATCAACGCTTCTTGCCTCTGTTTTCAAACCACTCTTTCACTAACCAACCTTGTGCAGTTTAACTTCCATTCCACCACTTACCCTCTCTCCAGTTCTCAGAGCTAGTGACCCTGGCTCACTTCTCTGTTCACGCATCTGCTGTCTCCCCTCCAGGCCTTTGCACATGGTTTCCTTTCCCTCTGCTTCTCACCTGCTCTACTTGCTCACCTCCATTCGGTTTTCAGCTTAAATTTCACTTCATGGAACCCTGCCTTGACTGTTAAGACTATTAGATCATTCCAGTATAAGCTTTTGTAACTCCCCTTCCCTATTAAAAGACTCATAACAGGCTGGGCGCAGTGGCTCGTGCTTGTAATCCTAGCACTTTGGGAGGTCGAGGTGGGAGGATCGCTTGAGCCCAGGAGTTTGAGATCAGGCTGAGCAACACAGAGAGACCCCTATCACTACAAAATAATTTAAAAATTAGCCAGGTGTGGTATTGTGCGCCTGTAGTCCCAGCTGCTGGGGACGCTGAGGCAGGAGGATCGCTTGAGCCCAGGAGTTTGAGGTTGCAGTGACCTGTGATGACACCACTGTTCCCGGGCAACAGAGTGAGACCCTGTCTCAAGAAAAAAATAGTCATAACATGGTCTAATCAATGTTTGTCTATTCTTCTATGCTTTTCATCTATAGAATATCTTGGTTCTTCTTATACTCTTTAATTCTTTTAACATGTTTTTTTCTTTCCCCTTCTCCTGAAGGCTGACTTTTTGGCCCTCAGAGCTATTTTATTCTCTCTCTTTCTCTTTTTCTCTCACGGTATCTATAACTCTAACTTTGGCCATTTACTCTTTAAAGGTGACTCTTCAAACTATTGTCTGCTCTTAGCTTTCTCCTGAATTGTATTATTGACTTTTTTTTATGTAGATGTGCTGTCATCACCTCTTTAAAGGTCTAAAATTAGAACTATTTTCTAAACTAATAGTTTCTAAAGCTAGAAAATGAGTTTTTCTAGCTTTCTGTATTTACTTAATGTTAAACCATTTTTCTCTGTCTTAAAATCTTCAGATCTCATCAAACTCTTCCCTAATCCAGTACACCTGGTCAGCACTGGGTCCTGTCAGTGCTGCCTTCATAAGGGGGCTGCTCCCACCCACCCCATTATTTCTATTCAGTTCCCACAGCTTAGCCTGTTTGATCAGCTTCCTTGCACCAGGTTCTCCCCCTTACGGTTCTTCCTGTAGTGCATAACCAGATTGATCCTCCCCAAATATGTGTTTAGATATGTCTTTCCCTTACATAAGGCCTCAGTGGGAATATAAAATCCAGCGGCTTTATAAAGTCCAGCTTCTTTTCTTTTCCAGCTATGTTATTTCAGTCAGTGTCTTGCTTTATATCCCAGATTCTTTCATTGAATTTTTTCTGTGTCACCCTGACCTAGAAATCTCAATCCCTGGATTAATCCAAATTTATATCATTTCAACTGTACCTTTGTTGCTGAGTGCTACTCTAGAAAAGTATGCAGTTGTTCAGCTTGATTCCACAGTAGTATCCACCACCTCAACTGGGCCCTCACAATTGCCAGATTTTGCTTTCTTCTTCCCTGGTTAGTGTTTTCACCTGTTGTCCACAGTGGAAAGAAAATCAGGGCTGGAGGAATTTTGAGTTACCAGCATGTAAATATACTTTCAAACCTTACAGGTGGCTGTAAGGGTATAGTTGTTTTATCCTGTTTATATGTCTTATTCCTCCAGCCAGAATTTAGGCTCCATGAGCTCAGAGATTTATCTTCCTTACTCTACCAATTGCCTTTATATTGTCAGTATTTAACACAGTGCCTCATAAATAAAAACTGTTCTGTAAATGTTGGTTAGTTAATTTTCAAAGTCAGTTATTGATACAACTAAAGTCCTTGATATTTAAGGTCATTTCTCTTCCATCAGAAAATTATAAACCAAAACTTTACATTTGTAGACAACCAGCCACTCTCTGTTAACATTCCTACATCCTTCTGTAAATTGTAATGTGGACTAAAAATTCTTTACTCTCTCTAGATCTTCCTTTTTATTTGTTTAAATTTTTTAAAAAATTTCTAATGGTAAAATTATTTTTAAGGTTTATTCTGAGCATTAAGTGAGAAAATTAGCGTGAAACATTTTGCAAACATTTTACATAGGGCCTGATAAATACTTGTTTTCATTCACTAAAATAGCAGTGGATTTATTTTGACTTAGGGACATGTCTTTCTCTCAAAAACATTTAGTCAGAGGCAGTATATATATGACAACACAAGGGTTACTGTCTTTCATTTAAAAGAGTATATGTATCAAATTGATGATGTCTTTTAAGTGATCAGTAGTACTGTTTCTGGGGCAGGTTGGGGGCATGGGTAGGGTCTGTGGGTATGTTACTCAGGGTTTTTCAGGAACATCAATTACTTTGAGGTTAGAAATTCTTGCCAGTTTTGCTTACTGTGAGCAAACAGTGTCTTGCACAAGGAGGTGTCTAACAGTGTCTTGCACAAGGAGGTGCTCAGTAAATATTTTTAGCCTTAATGCTTTAGATGTTAATACCCAGTACCTCCCTCAAATGATGTGCTAGAATCCGAGGTTTACAGTTGATTATATCAGTCATTTTCTCCTGCATAGCGTCACACTGCTCAGCTCCGTGAAGAGCTGCTGAAACTGCCTTGCCCTGAAGGCTTGGACCCCGACGCTGAGGATGCCTCAGAGGTGTGCAGGGCCACGGCAGGTGCTGAGGAGACTCTAATGCACGATCAGGTCAAACCCAGCAGCAGCAAAGAACTCCCCAGTGACTTCCAATTATGAGCTGCGTTGATGTGGACTTCATAGACACAAAGGCTTCGAAGCACAAGCCAAATATGTCAATATTTGTATGTAAGAAACTAATTATGTAATAGGTAATGAAACTGAAACTATACTATGCCCTTAAGGAGATCCAGTTTAATTCAAGGTGATCTTTTATTTACCTGTACAAGAGTGTAAACTTTTTTGTGCTTTTATTTTTCAATTGTGAGAACCACTGATTGGTATGTTCAACAAATTTGTGTATACAAAGAAATGGATAAATCACTGATATATAAGGGAAACTACCTTAGGAAAGAATGTTTACTGAATGTTTATTTTATTTTATTTTTTACTGTAGAGTGAGGGGTTGTTAACAAAGAATATATATTGGTCATTCTTACAACTACTATTTAAAGTCAGCAACTTTTCACTGAATTTGATAGATTTTATGTTTGGCCATATCTTCATGCTCATATTTGATTTCTGAAGACCTCCTACATACACTTCAATAAAAGTTAAATGGACATACTCCCTCTTTTTTGATTTACTGGTACATTTTTTAAAGAATAAATCTGCCATAAAATGCATTATAGCTGGAGACTTGCACTTGTATGGATGAATTTATTACATTCAACATATTTAATTTTATGCCTTCTAATTCTAAGATGCAGAAAAAATAAATGAACATGATTTTATTCTATGCCAACATTTGGGCCTCTGAATGTATCTGTTATTTGAATTTAAGTATATGAAAAGGAATGGTCAATTTGAAAAGTCACTCTATACTGATTTTTTTTTTCCTAAAGGGCTCCTTTTTCCTGGATTATCTGGTTTTATTACTGAAGTCACATGTATGTATTAAACATTGAGGCTCTGTAGAGGAGAGAGGATGTACCTCTCTGGTGCTGTTACAGTACATTCTGTACCTGCCATACAGGCTCATTTTCATGCAAATTCTTCCTAGAGTCAAATAAATAAAGACTTAGGTGAATTAGTATGTCTTGTTTCTAAAACACTTTGCCATGGTGTGAAATGCTGTTTCTACAAAGAATTGGAGACTTTCAAGACCTAAGCATGGGAGAACAAAAGATGTTTTTCCAAGAGTAATTACCACAAAGGAAAGACTAGGTGATTCTTGACAGTATTTATATAAAATAAAGTGTATGGGAGCCCTGAAATCTGGAGCTGACCAGGAGAAACTGTACTCTGAACAGTGAGTTGCTCTCTGAAGAAAAAGGGGATTCAGGAGACATGAAACTCTCTCCTGTATGAGGTACAGAGCTCCTTTAAGCATGGATAAAGGAGGGAAAAACAGTATGTGAATAGGAAATCAAAGGTTCTAAAACACATAGTGTTAGGTCTGGTGGGTAGTGAGCTACAGTGAGAATGACAAAATAGTGATACAGTCAATTTATGAGAAGGAAAAAACTCAATTATATGGCACCCACAGACATGCTAGCTCAAATCTAAGCATAAAAGTATCAGCAGTAAGAAGTGAAAGGACAGTCACCAATCCTCCAGGCCGCTTTTTGTTGTAGTTTTTGTTTGTTTATGGACTGTCAGGCTCCCATCTGGACTAGATTATAAAAGCTGCTATCGAGTGCTTCATTTGCTTCCAGTTTTGGGTTTTTAAAAATCATTAAAATTTCACTGGATCATTTTCTCCACTCTCCCCCCCCCCCAATCATTAGACCTCAGAAAGCTTTATAAAATGAAAGTAACAATACCAGTACTATAGGTCTAGTTCATGTTTTTTAAAAACCAGGGTCTAAACATCTGAATTTGGAACGAATTACCTTAAAACAGTTCCGTCTGGGATCCAGACCTCATGTCAACAAACATTTGAGCTCTCACTTTGTACTAGGTACAGGTTCCTGCACTTGAGTGAATGACAGACATGAAAACATAATGTCAATGCAATCTGGTAAGTTCTCTGGTGGAGTTATTTATAGCTGCGGTTCTCAACCCCTGGGCCTGGGCCCAGTACTGGTCTGTGGCCTGTTAGAAAACGGGCCTCGCATCACCACCTGAGCTCTGCACCCCATACACACACCTTTCTCTCCCGGTCTGTGGAAAAATTGTCTTCCATGAAACTGGTCCCTGGTGCCAAAAAGGTTGGGGACCGCTGATTTATAGGGTTCTATTGGGAGCACAGAGGAGGAGTACTTATCTTAGGCAAAGTGCCAATGGGCACCGAAGTGGTACAGTCAGGAAAGACTTCCTAAATGGAGATATCCTGAGTCTCAAAGGATGAGGATACAGAAGGTAGCCAGGCAGAAAGAAGTTATTCCAGACACAAGATAGCAAAAGACCTTAGGTTACTGGATCTTAATAGGCAAGTGGGAATAGTGGGATGGGATGGCAGCTATGGTGTTGGAAAGATAGGAGGGGTTGGGTCATTGCAGGCTTTTGCTTGCCCTGTTAAGAAGCTTTGACTTCCTGTAGGTGATGGAGAGCTCTCAAGTAGCTCTGATTATGGAAGCAACCTGGTCAGACTGTGTTTCAGGAAGATGTTCCTGCAAGCTGTTGGGAGGCAAGGAGATCAGTTAAAAGCCCACTCTAGGATGCATGTGGCAGGTCATTAACTAGGGCAATCAAAGGGTGGAGCCAAAGAGACAACTGACAAAACTTGGGGAAATATATATTTTGACAAGAGAATAACTCCAGTGTGTTGCAGGCTGAGGAGCCAGGGGAGAAGGGTGAGTGTGGAGGCCTTGGAGAAGGATGGAACAAAGCCCAACAGACATAAGATGGCCTGGGTCCAAGAGCTCGTGCAGAAGACTCAAAGAAATGTGGGAACCAGTTAAGTGAATTGGTCTGTTCATGAAATTATTAACTATAAAGTTGTTATCTTAAAGAAAAGTTTAAAAACTGCTTAAATACTCTCCTAGCATTAAGACTAAAATTTCCAAAGTCACACAAATGTAGAAAGTACTGTAAACATTTTTTGTCTTTGATGTCCTCCTATTAAGTTGGTTTATGTGGAATAAGATGGTCCGAGGTGAGATATTACTAAATTAGTGTGTCTCATGCTATTTGTGGTGAAGGTCCAACGTTTTTGGTTAGCCACCCTCTTCCATTTTAGACTGATACTTTGTAAAATACAATAAAAATGTTGTAGCAGTGTCACCTTGCTCACTCTCCCTTTCTATACTTAGCTCATTGCAGACTGGCAGCAGTCTGTGAACCGTGAATTGAGTAGCAATGTGCTAACAACTCAACTAAGTGAGGTTTGGGCCCTACCCAGGTATTAGTAACTGGTTGTTTATTCCTTAAACCAAAGCTAATTAGTATTACAGATAAATTTCTACAGTTGCTTTGTTTCACCATACTATATACTTTTCCAATAGTAAAAGTTAATACTGTGATAAGTACTTACAAAGATATAGGTGATGCTGGAATACTATCAATTTTCTGAAACACAGGCTCAAATCTTGGGAGGTGATGAGACTGGTTAGACCAAAAGAATCCAAGATAGAAAACATAACATGCCCACTGGATCAGCCTTGACATGGGAACGGACCCAGTTGCAGACCTTGCGGGAGCTGGATAGACTCACAGCTGGGAGCAGGCAGCCAGGGTAAGAAAAGGCTGGAAGGAGGAGCCATCCCAAGCTACTGGACTGGTGCTTCCGGCTCAGGGAAGATGGTCAGAGCATGGCAGGGCCTCGGGTTCATCTGGTTTCAATAATACTGAATTTTTAAAATTGCAATAGTTAAACTTTATAGCTCACTATGGAACATTGGGAAGATACTGAAAAATGCAAAATATAATTATTTAATTTTCTGGTATCTTTCCTTCTGATCTCTTTTCTATACTTTACTATATAATTGGGGTATGTAAGATTTTATCAGCTTTTAAAACTTATGCACATTTTTATCATTAAAGAAAATTAATGGCTGCATAATATGGGTGTATTTAACCAGTCCCTTACTGTTGGACATTTAGGTTGTTTCTGTTTTTCTAATTACAAATAATGCTGTGATGAACATGGTCTATAGCTTTGATTATTTCCCTACGATAAATCCTAGAAGTAGAATTCCTAGGTCAAAGGTTTTGATATATAATGACTACTGCATTCCACAGAGGGCGTACTGATTGACACTTCCAGTATCATTTGATGTTGTCGTGCCCTGGCCAGCATTGGGAATCACAATTTTTTAATCTGGCATTTTTATTATTTTAATCTGTATTTCTTCAACATTGTTTATCAGCCATCTGAATTTCTGCATCTGTCCATTATTAGTTTATATCTTTTCCCTATTTTGTGTATTAGGGTCTTTTGATATGGATGAGCTACTTGTATAGAATATTAATTTTTGTCATACTTTTATGTATTTGCCCGGATGGCCTTTAATTTTTGTTTAATTTTTCTCACAGAAGTTTTAAATTATGAAATCATCTATTGATGTTTTCCTTTGTGATTTTAATAGCTTTTTTATTGTTTTCAAGAGCTTCCCTATGCAAAGACAAAAGAACCGCGCATATTTTCCAACTGGGTTTGATTTTGGTATTGGTGTAGGCCTGACTGGAGCGGAACTGGAACAGGCTTGAACCACTTTCTGCCTCCCACCTGCAGAGCCCAGCATGGTGGTGAGAAGGCAGATGCCACACGTGGATAGAAGGTGCAAGCCACATTGAAAGGACGCTCCAACCTGCCTACTCTTTCCTTTTCAAAATCTGCCCAGTTTCTAGCAGCTATCCCTTCTCTAAGCTTCTAGTGTCCTGATGCTTCAAGCCAACGGGGCTGACCTGAGCCCTCTGCACCTGTGCATTTCCTGGACAGAAGAGGCATCCTCTGGCCACCTCCCTCTCTCAGCTCCTGGAAGTGATCGTGCTCCCACGGGCGCCATCAAAAGCCTGCTTGCCTTTGCTTCCTTCATATGTGCCCCTCCTTAGGTTGCACCAGCTGTGTGTTCCTGTGCAGGAAGAGATTCCAGCAGGCCACCATGGTAATTGTGTTCTTCACTTCTCATTTCTCCAGGGAGGGAATGCCCAGTCCAGCCATGTCAGCTGCAGGCTGCCCTAGGCTGCTGGGAGACACAACCTCTGGTTGTGCCCCTCTGCCTACCGGGGTCCCCAGGATACTGATCCTCCCCACCTCCCTGGCCTCTTCTCTCCGCTCCAAGGGCTAGGGGACAGGGTAGGCACGTAGGCATGAATCTCCCTCATCTTTGCCCCACCACTTCTGTTCCAAGGATAGTGTCTTAATTTGTTCTGATGCTAATTTCATCAGACATTTTAGTACTTTCTGCCTGCCCTGCATTGTGTTAGGGGCTGAGGATAAAATGTCATATGAGACTGATCCTACCCTCAGGAAGCTCTAATGAAAGAAAAAAGACCATTAAAGTTGATCATTTAGTTTGTATTTTGAGAATCTTCGAGTTACCAACAAATTCTGAGCCCATTTCAATCTCTGAGCCAAAGAAAGGGATCACCTTGGATTGTGAGCCAAGGAAGCACAGCTCCCTCGGAATACTTCATGCAGCTCTAGGAGAAGCTCACCCCTTATAATCTGGCTTCCGACTTCACAATGAGAAAACTATAACCTCTGCCTCAAAGCAGAAACCCCTAATACACAGCTATTATAATAGTTTCTGCCATTTCTTGGCATCTATATCCTACCCTGTGCTAGCTACTTGAGAATTTAATTGTCATCACTTGGTTTTTCATAACATTTTGACAACTGCTAGGGGAAAAGCAGCATTAAGCTGCGTGTGAAATACAGAAGCAGGTTATTGATCTGTGCCCCGACCCCTCCCTCTAAATGACCCTCCCTTGACTCTAGCAGGTGGTCCCACCTCACCCCCATCCTCTCTTTTGTACAGCTAGGATTAATCACTAGTGCCCTGACTTTACCTGCTCACTGAAATCTATATCTTTTCCTTTATACAGTTCACAGCCTCTCTCTAAGTACTGGGATCTGAGGAGCTGTGCAAGCCTGAGGATTATACTCACTCATTCCCAGAGCTGTGTGTGTGGTTTTTTGTTTGTTTGTCTGTTTGTTTTTTAACCTCTACTGAGGCAGCTGAAAACGTTACACTCAAAATTCTCCTCTCCTCTGTGCCAAGGAACTGTTGGAGGTTGGGGAAATGGTTAATGGGAGGTCTGGAGACCCGCTAATATCAGGGCATGGACCACAGGGAGGCTAGGAAGTGTGTAACACCAGCGCCTGCGCAAGTTCAACGTCCTTGTGCAATCATCAATGTTTAGAAATAAATGGCTGGGGAGAAATCAGTGTACCTTTTTTCTATTCTTTTGTAATCAAACAACATAGGTTGGAACCTTTCCAATAATGAAACTTAAATTTCCATGGGGAAAAAAAAAATCACAAAATACTGAGCCTTAAAGTCATGCCAGTCTAGTTCATTCCACACCTGTTCCCACTAACCTTTAGCTTGAGTATATTCAGTGGAAACTGCTTCATGACTTTCTTTGGTGGTGCAAGACACCATTAAAAGTGTATTTCTTGGCCGGGCACCGTGGCTCACACCTGTAATCCTAGCACTTTGGGAGGCTGAGGCAGGAGGATCACTTGTGGCCAGGAGTTTGAGACCAGTCTGAGCAAGACCCGTCTCCACAAAAAATAGAAAAATTAGCGGCCTGGTGGCTTATGCCTGTAGTCCCAGCTACTCAGGAGGCTGAGGCAGGAGGATCGCTTGAGCCCAAGAGTTTGTTGCAGTGAAAGGAAAAAACAATCCAGAATTTATTGCTTACTGTAGTAAGGGAAAATTATGTTGGCCAGTCAGTCTCTTCTATCATAGTGAGTGCTAATCTTATATAAGGTTTGGGGATAGCATGGAGTTCAAAAATTGGTAGACTTAGAGGCAGAAGCATTTGACATCTGTAAAATGTGGTTACCTGTGTGAGGAGGCTGTTGTTTATTGGCTGGCATGCACACCCATGTTTATCTGCGTGAGTCTATCCCTGACTGACTGACTTGCAGAGGCAAGGGGGTGGCAGTGACTGGTTGACTTGCAAAAATGTGTTCTCTTGGGCAAATTGTTGTTGGTTGACTGATCAGGTCTAAAACTAGTTCTGGTGGCTGCTTGTTACCATGGCTACAGAACAGTCAGTCTTTTCCCAAGTTTGTGGGAACTTTTTAAATTTCAGTCTTCCACATTGGCCCTCATTCAGCCCACAGCTGTAGGAGAGGCTACCAAGAATTGTCCAGGGTCTTACCCCTGTTGCCGATTTTCCTTAAGGTAAGTTTTTGCCAATGAGAGCTGATTTTCAGTTTATGCATTGACCAGCATGATTTCTCCTGATTTGTCTTGAATCATTTGTTGAATCATCTGTCAGGACAGTGGCTGCATGGAGATTCTGGAGGGCAGACACGAAACAATATACCTAGAAGAAACATGAGAGGGACTAGAAGACACATTGGAACCGTTGCCCATGATTTCCCGGGTCTAATCAAGAAAACAAGTCCAAGTGATGCCCTGTGTCTATTTTAGATAACCAGTTTGCTTTTTCTTTTAGCTTAGATATATGTAATTTTACCTCACCTGTATTATCAATTTAGGCACAACATGAAATGTTAGCAATGGCACAGATTCCTCCCTAGTTGGCCAAAAAGAAATGTAAGGCTAGTATCCATATGTTATCCATTATGTTATCCATAAATCCTTGGGTTACACAATTTAAACTTTGTGTGTGTGTGTGTGTGTGTGTGTGTGTGTGTGTGCACGTGTGCACCCAGGGCTTAGACTATTCCATTTACATCAGCCAATGTGAAGAAACAGAACTTTGGTCACCATCTTGTATTATCTAACTCCTATGGGTAGGGATGTTATCCTCAGGAGTCTTTCCCCAGAAATGATTTTACCCTTTGGAATCTTTGCAAGTAGATGCAGTCCACTGGGGTGTTGAACTCTTGGAATGGCTGGACTAATAGTCCTATAGAACAATTAATTTGGGTTTGGGGTTTGCACCTTATTTTCACCTAGGAGAATGAATCCAGGAGCAGTACAAGAGATGTAATCAATCTCAGTGGAGCTGTAGATATATTGTTGTTAATGTTGTGGCAAATAGTTAAACCCTAAGTATCATTATATCCTCTTTTCTGGCATGAGGAATTTTTTTTTTACATTTATAAATTATATGCAAACATTATATTTTTGTTATGTTATTTTCAAATTGACTATACTAGCAATAGCTTGAGAGAACTTAATTATAGAATTAGGGTAATGATTGTCTTCAGGGAAGGCTGGATTTAGACAAGTTATTATTCTTTAGTAGTGGGATCACGATAGGCTACATCAAAAGTCTTGCCTTTGGGCTGCGGGGTGGTGGCTCATGCCTGTAATCCCAGCACTTTGGGAGGCTAAGGTGGGAGGATAGCTTGAGCCCAGGAGTTCAACACCAGCCTAGGCAACTTAGTGAGACCCCCATCTCTACAAAAACAAAAAATAAAAAAATTAGCCGGGTGTGGTGGCACACATCTGTAGTCTTAGCTACTTGGGACACTGAGTGGAGTATCACTTGAGTCCAGCAGTTGGAGGTTACAGTGAGCTATGATTGCACCACTGCACTCCAGCCTGATTGGCAGAGCGAGACTCTGTCTCAAAAAAGAAAAAAGTCATAACTTTGAACCAGTAAGAAAGGTATGATCAAAATGATAATATATAATGATATGCTAAAGATAGCAAAACCAACAGAAGAATCACGTTCTGATGGCTTGAGCAGAAGCTATCTACTTTGTGTGATTATCAGCTTGTTCTGAAGCTCTTGGGTTAGCAGTCAACTTCTGTGGACTATCTGCTTCTGGAGGCTTTCTGGAGATCTCTGATGGGTATAACTTTCCAGTTTGGTTAAAGCCCATGTCATTTTTCCAGAGGATTGGGAGTGATGAAGTCATAAAGGTTTTTGAGTAGGGGACAAAGCCTTGTGTAATTTAAATTCATGAATATCTGTTCCATCTAAATGTTTTCTCATTTCACTGGATTGATAAATTGGATGGCCTAGGTAGGAAACACAAAATCTAATAATTGAGTGGTTTTTTGTTATTTGTTTGTTTTAGCCATTGTGGGTGTTGTGACTTTTTTTTTTTTTTTAAAGAGACAAAGTCTTACTTTGTTGACCGGGCTGGAATGCAGTGGCATGATCATAGCTCACTGCAACCTCAAACTTCTGGGCTCAAGCAATCCTCCTGCCTCAGCCTCCTGAGTAACGAGGACTACACGCATGCGCCACCATGTCCAGCTAATTTTTCTATTTTTTTGTAGAGACAGGGGTCTCACTATGTTGCTCAGGGTGGTCTTGAACTCCTGGCCGCAAGTGATCCTCCTGCCTTGGCCTCCCAAAGTGCTGGGATTACAGGCATGAGCCACCACACCCAGACTGTTGTGACTTTTCAGTGGAGTGATGTTTCAACTCATCTAGAAAATAAACATACTATTACTAGTACATATTCATAAACCACAGAAAGAGGCAGGTATAAAATCCATTTGGAGATGACCAAAGGGTCCTTTAGGCATAGTTCCAGTCCATGCTCCATTTTTTGTTTTTATTGTTGTTGTTGTTGTTGTTTGTTTGTTTGTTTTAGAGATGAGGGTCTCACTCTGTCATTCAGGCTGGAGTGCAGTGGCATCACCATAGCTCAGTGGGGTCTCAAACTTCTGGGGTCAAGCTATCCAGCCTCAGCCTCCCAAAGTGCTGGGATTACAAGTGTGAACCACCATACCCAGCCCCATTTTTTGTTTTGGTTTTTGTTTTTTACAGGTTAATTTAGTAACAGATGAGACATGAATTTGCCACATCTTCTGTTACCCTAGAAAAGTTTCCCATAAGTGTTCAATATTATGGTGAATTTGTTGTTCCTGGAATGAATTGTTTCATGGAGGATTTTGTCTAGTGTCCTTTACACTTTTATCTGGTATAACTAGGGGCATTCTGATTTTGCCAGATATTATGCTTATAGATCTTACAACTTGATCTTCACAGTGTTTCTTTTCTGAATTCAGCAGGCTAGATTTTACGTATCTATGATGGTATACTTGAACTTCTCCATGGATTTGCCAATTTTTTGTTGTTTCATATAAGACCCTTATATAAGAAACTGTGATCAAAGCAGTCTGTTTAGCTTGATGATCTTGTATTTTTTTAGTATCTACAATATTGTATACTAGTTTACTGTGATTCTCTATTATATTAGCAATAATTTTAGGCATCAATTAATGTATTTGTTCATTTTTAAAGAGTATCCAAGGAAACTTAAAAACCTCTTTTTATATACCTCTTTAAAGAAGTGAATTATTATGTAAGCATACTAGCTATGAGTTTGTATATCTACTCTGTTATTTTAGCAATTTGATACGCCCTAGATAGGTCACAGTTCAGTTGTTAAAACAATTTGGTTTCTAGTAATAAAGTAGATTTTATAAGACTGAGTGAAGTACTTACTGTATTAAGTATTTCAAGTTCTAGTATTATCCCTTTTAAATTTGAATATAAGACCCATGAACAAACCATATTAAAACGGAATTTGGTATAAGAGTGTCCAAATATTCTGTTCTGGGCATGGAAACCTCTTGAACTCTGGAAACATGAGATTCTTCTCCACTCAATACAGGTAGAGTTGCTGGATTCAAAGTGTTAACAACAGTGAATGGTAATATGAAGAGAAAGTAACAATAATTTATAATTAGTTAATCAACTAGTAGAAATATGTTTGCTGGCTTCCACTAGCTATAGGGATTGATCACATGTGGTAATGTTAGATTTAAAGACCAAGGATAAGATCTGAAGATGTTATAACTAGTTGACTCCTGTAATTGCTCTGAGGCAAGGAGGCTAAGCAGTGACTACTGAATGATGGAGTAAGCTTTCTTAGGCAGTGGTTTTTCGATATATACCATGTTATTGAGCTAATACCCCAGAGAATGGACTATTATTTTCATATTTGTATAAAAAGATTTATAATAATATGGGAATTATCAGTCTGGACTCTTATGTGCTGTACTCCAACTTACCTTCCTATATCTGGTCTATGTCGCCTATAAGGGTTCTCTGATCATAGCAGATTTTTTCTAATTTCTTGAATCATACATAGTGTAGTATTCTAGTATCTATGTCAGCTATAATCTGGTTAGGCATAGGAGCTACAAGACATTTTGTGTGGAAACAAATCCTAAAATTCACTTGTAGGTGTTGTGTCCCATTGAATAAGGAAGTATTCTTCTAATAATGATCCCCAAGTATCAGTTACAGGTTAGGACATAGAGATTATTGACAATTGATAATAATTGATAATTATTAGAGATTTTACTACTTGAGTGGTTTTATTTATAACATGTAAAGAACGTTCATTTCCCCTCAAGCCTTCGCCATTGACTGTGTTCCCTCAAATTTGTCTTTTGTTATCTTTTAATCCCTTACATTCTGGCACAAGCAGTTATTTTAACTTAGAGACAAAATTTCTGGTTTTTTCTTACAGAAATTCAGCTCACTTTCCTTTTTTGCCCTTCAGTCAACTTTTAAAATCCTCACAGAAGGATCTGAAATTCCAGAAAAGTGGGGTTGAGGAGGGCAGAGTGGCAGTATGTCAAGAATTACTGTCTGTTATGGGTAATTCCACTTGTACATTTAGAGGAAGGACAGGACATTGTTGGGCACCAATGTCTCTCTTGGAGTGGCATCATTGGAGAGGTTTTGGATGGTTGTCGTTTTGTTTTTTAGACAATGTGGGTCATTGCTTCTTCTACTGGGTCTTCTACTTGTAAGAGATACCATTATCCTTATATATTGGCTCTCAAGTCTTAAACAGGCAAGGCCCATTTTGTTTTATGTAGAAAGACATAAATGATACAGGTTTCTCAGTGGTTTACTTTCTATGACTGTCCAGAAATGTGTAGCTACACACTGGATATTTTTTAACCTGGCAATTTCACATTTCATGTATTATTTCTGATTAAATTCCATAAAATATGCTTGAGCTCATTTATAAAAGAGAGTATTAGGCTCCCTTTATCTCACCTTGGGTCTACTCCAAATAGTGTTTGAAACTTAACTGAAGAATTTTTTTAATCTTTATTTACTTCATAATTTTGAATCTTTAGGTTCTAAGGATAATCTAACCTTAATAGAAAGTCTTCTGAAATTGCCTCATATGGTATATTTTTAATTTTTATTTTTAAATTTTACAAAGAAGCTTTATTTAAGTCTTTTCTTTTTTTAACACACATACTTCTCATCCATCTTTGCTCATCAGATGTGGAGCACAGAGCTTTGGGGTTCAGGCTACGTTCAAATCCTTGTGTAACCCTGGGGAAGGCACCTAACCCTCTCTATCTCAGTTTCTTTATCTGAAAAGTGGGGTTAATAATATTACCCTCAAAGAGTTATTGTGAGAGTTAAATGAGATATACTTTTAAACAGAGCTTAGCACCATGCTTGGCTCTTTTATGCCTTGAATCCTTTTTTTTTTTTTTTTTTACTTAAAAGATGTGTTACTACCATGTTAATTTGTTTCCTTTCTCCTCTCTCATTTATGTCAAATAGTTCCTGGCCTATCATAAAATTTCATCTTCTCTAAACTCATGATTCTAGCAAAATGTTTATAGTAACTTGCAGTCTATAGTGAAAAATAAATACAATTATAACACCTCTATTTGGGAATACTGTGTGATAGGGAGACGAAGTTTTACATCATTCCTTCCCAAAGGGGAAAAATAGGGAGAAGGTGCACAGCCAAGGATGCAAATTCAACATGTGTTGGAAGAGGTCAGGAGGTTGGAGAAAATAATGGTCCTAAGGGAGTTTTCAGAGGGGTGAAAAGGGGGCCCAGATCTGTTGGGTAGCACTAACAAGAAGAACCACAGGGCCAAGGGCTGGCTTCCTCTCTGAGAGAAAGCGGTGGTTGTGAGGCCACTGTTCTGGCTTGGAAAGGGCAGAGGACCAGTGGTGGCGTGAGAAGAAAGAATTGTTATGCCAGGAGAAGCCTTTTGGAAAATATTGGTCTTGGGAGATCAGATTTTAAGCTTCATACAATGCACAATTTTTGCCTGGGCGCGGTGGCTCACCACCGTAATCCTAGCACCCTGGGAGGCCGAGGTGGGAGCATCGCTTGAGGTCAGGAGTTCGAGACCAGCCTGAGCAAGAGCGAGACCCTGTCTCTACTAAAAATAGAAAAAATTATTTGGGTGTGGTGGTGCTCACCTCTAGTCCCAGCTACTTGGGAGGCTGAGGCAGGAGGATCGCTTGAGCCCAGGAGTTCGAGGTTGCAGTGAGCTACGATGACGCCACTGCACTCTACCCGGAGCCACAGAGTGAGACTCTGTCTCAAAAAAAGAAAAAAAAAAAAAAAAAAAGAATTATTTAGCTTCTTCCTTGGAGCTGAGTACTGGGCGAGGCTTTTTTCAGAGAGCTGTTGCACCTCCAAGAAGCCTGTGTGGCCAGTGTTATCCTGCAGGTTTCCATCTCCTGGATCTTGCATGGCATATCCCCGTGAAGGCGTCAAGCCCCTGGGACAAAGCCCCGCTAGTCCTAGCTCTCACAGCCTTGGTTTTCTCCTAGGAATGCTCCTACCAAGATTAAAGGACATGCAAATAAAGCACCAGCTCTGTGCTCAGCACGGGGGGGCTGGTATGTCCCCCTGCAGTTTCCTCGTTTCCACCCCGGGGCTCGCTCCTCTGCAGCGGTCAGAGACTGCTGCAAAAACTTTCCCGCACCAGCGGCCGGGCCAGATTTCCCACTCGGTCATGATTCATGTAGTGGCAGCGCCAAAACCGGATACTCTCCTTACACGTCCATTCACTCCAAGAATAAAGACCTACTCTACGCTGACGGCGTTCTAATTCGGGGTTCACCGACTGCACTTCTGGGGGTCTCTAATTCCCTGAAATGGTGCCCAAACGCCGGGAGTAAGGGCCCACGTGCACTCTGCGCGGACTACGGTTTTCATCACGTAGTCAGCAAGAACCGGATCCAAAAAGGTTTAAGAATCACAGCTCTACCCCTTCCAATCGAACCGCCGTTGGATAAGGCCTCTGTTCTGTCTTACATTCGAGCCCGGGTCCTCGGGGGGCGGCATAACCATTTCCAAAGGCTCCCGCTCCGCCCACAGCTCACGAAGGGGACCGCGCGGAGGTCCGCGACCGCGCCCTCAGCCCCGCCCACTTCCCCGCCCGAGGGCGGGGCATACACCCCGAGCATGCTCAGTACCACGCCCGGGTTTGTCTTCTGGGCGGAAGCCGGGCGGGAGAGCGCGTGTTTTTCCCGGGGTGCTTTGCGCTGCTGTCATGGCCGCTCCCTTGTGTCGGTATCTACACATGGGGTTGTAAGGCTGTGGGTGTATTTACGGTAACTCTCGCCACTAGACTTCGGCGTCTTTGGAGCCTCCACTTTTCACTTTCTTTTGTTGACTTCTCTGTGACCCTCGTAGGAGCTTGTTTTGGCTTGCAGCGCTGTCCGGGGCGATGTGGACCCCGGAGCTAGCACTTCTGAGGGGCTTCCCCACTGAGGCTGAACGGCAGCAATGGAAGCAGGAGGGGGTCGCTGACTTAGGTGAGAGGCGCACCTGCCAGGGACTTAGGCCACTGTGGGAGCTGTGAGGAAAGGGGGGGGGTGGCGGCGGCTGGCTTCTCATTCCTCCTTTTATTTTTCCCTAACAAAATCTAGTTGATTTGTTAAGGCTTTGGGTTGAGTCCTTAACATGGTGGGCGTGGTCTTCAGACTCTACCCACAATTTTAGATGTCTTTACTCAAAACTTATCAATTTTAGATGTCTTTACTCAAAACTTATCACCGCCCAGTAATAGTAACAATGACAATGTCAGTTACTTTTCTAAACCTTTAACATGTATTCAGTCATTTAATCCTTATAATAGACAGGTAAGATAGATACTACTTTTAATCCCACTTTGCAGATGAAGACATCTAAGTACAGATTGGTTAAGTAATTTATTCACGTTCACACAGTTGGTAAGCAGAAAAGCTGAAATGAGGCAGCAAAGATGTAATTCTTGTGAGCACTGCGCATTTACCGGTGAGATAAACAGTTAAAAGTCATATTTACTAGTGGGATATAGGCACGTTTGGTTGGGGATTTAAACTGGACCTAGAAGAGTAATAACAGACAGTATATAAGTAGTGTGTGTGTACGTACAGTAAGTTCTTCAGGAGGGAGGAAGTTTGAAGTCTGGTGAGAAGTGTGGTCTGGAAAAGTTTCATGGAAGAAGTCAGACTTCAGCTGATTTTTGATTAAAGGGTAAGACTGACAAGTGGAGCAGAGTTCAGCAGGAGAAATTAAAAGTACAAAGGTGTTGAAGGAGGAATGCACATGTGATATTTAAGGGAACAGTGAGTGAACCAGCATTCTTGGGTTGACTTTTCATAAGGGAGAATAGTGAGGGTAAGAGGAGCCAGATTGTGAAAAGTCTTAGAATCTTGACTAAAGAATCTTTTCCGTCAGTAGGAATCTTTGAATTTCCCTGCAAAAGGGTAATAATACCTACTATTGAGGAATATTATTTCGAGGTCTGACTTCCACCTTGCTGCTCATAATCAGGATGGATGAGCTTTTAATTTCTGGAGAGATGATGTTTGTAGAATAATGGAGATTTGCTCAGTGCCTTGTGATTAATGTACAGCAAGCATTCTAAGTATATACCTTTTTTTGTACACTAAAATGGTAGATTTACCTAATAGTGTTATCTTTTACAGTATGGAAAAAGTTGTTTCTTTTGGATTACTCACTAATTTTTATATTACAGAGAGTGCATCTTTCCTGCAGTTGCTGCTGGAAGGGAGCTATAAAGCCATATTCTTAAAGTCAATGACTCAAAGTATTTTTAATTCAACAATGATGGCTGAAGAAAAGTTTGACAGCTACCTGGAGAAGCAGATAGTAACATTCCTGGATTACTCAGCAGATTTGGACAAAATGGAAAGGTAGAATTTTATTTGAAATTTTCATAGAGAAACAGACTCTAAATACATTTAATAGTGCTGTGATAGTGTAGGGCACTGATATTAGCAGTTGTTAAGAAATTTGGCTTTACATTTACTCAGGACTCATCATGTACCAGTAATCTATTTAAAAACTTTTGTCCAGAAGACCATCCAGAATGAAAATGTAAAGTGGTGAAGGATAAAAGAGTTTTGTATATGAAACCAGCATGTAATTGAGTGTTAAGTGCTAAGCCACCGAGCTTCCAAATGCTTAGGTCTGATAGGTTTTAGCCACAGGCGAGACTTAAGATCTTATTTCCTTTTTACTTGAAAATAGTTACTTCAATCTTGTTATTTCTGCATTGCTGAGTGATAACTTATAACTACTTTTATTATGTTTTAGGTTGTTATCTGTCTAGAGCTCAGAGAACTTAATGTTATTATTATGGAACTCTTCTTCCATTAAAGTGTATGTAATTTTATAGGGTTAAGAGTAGTAGATGGTTACATAGCAGTGAAACCTAAGCCTTTCAGTGGCTTATATTTTACTGTCATGGGTTTGATACCTCTGTCTTTCCTCTACTATCTGTGGCAACCATGTCAAGTTTTAATTATCTTATAAATGCATGCAATTTTATTTTACCTTTATTTCTAAGGAATGGCTTCGTTTAGTCCTTCAACAAATAAACTACTGGGCTAGGTGTTGAGGTTGTGAAGATGAGTAAGTCATAACCCATATCCATAAGGAGGTCATTAAAGAATGCTACTGTTGGCTTTTTGTTTTTTAAATTAATATCATTCCTTTTATTTTCATGTTTTATTGGTAGTTTACATTCCTGAAATGTCAGTCCTGATTTATATTTTGCTCTCTGATATGTGTGCACTGTCATAGTAACTAGCCTTGTGGTGCACATCCACACAAATGCAATACTCACTGGTAGATCAGATTTCTAGCTTGTTGCATAAAGCTGAAAAGAGACATTTCAGGCCAGGCTCGGTGGCTCACACCTATAATCCCAGCACTTTGGGAGGCTGAGGCAGGAGGATCACTTGAGGCCAGGAGTTTGAGACTAGCCTGGGCAACATAGCAAGACCCCATCTTTACAAAAAATAAGAAAAATTAGCTGGGTATGGTGTTGTACACCCATAGGACAGTTATTTTAAGGTTTTAAGATTTTGCTGCACACTTATTTTTCCCAAATTTCCTACTTCTGATTACAAATAGGTTCTTTTGTCACCTTTTTTCTCTAGTGTTGCTTATTCTTTGCTCTGTTCTCAGTTGCACGGCATCCAGAGCTTTGGCTACCATAGGCTTATGTGCTTGGTTTGTTTTTTTTGTTTTTTTTTTTGTAGAGAGAGGGTCGTGCTGTGTTGACCAGCCTGGTCTCCAACTCCTGGCCTCAGCCTCCTGAAATGATGGGATTACAGGAGTGAACCATTGCATCTAGACCTTTTTGTTTTTAAAGGAAGGGCCTAAGAGCTATGGGAAGAAGAGGGTGGCTGCTTATGCTTTGTCTTCAGAACAAAACTCCAGGATTCCCTGGCTGTTATTTGCTAGAGTTGAATCCCCGCCTATTTAGGTCTGAATTAGAGGTTGGCAAACTATGGCTGATAGGCCAAAGTGGCTAAGAATGGTTTTTACTTTTTTTTTTTCTTTTTTCAGACAGGGTCTCACTCTGTTGCCTGGGCTAGAGTGCAATGGTGTCATCATAGCTCACTGCAACCTCAAGCTCCTGGGCTCAAGTGATCCTTCTGCTTCACCCTCACAAGTGACTGGGACTACAGGCACATACCACCATGCCTGGCTAATTTTTTTATTTTTGTAGAGATAGTGTCTCCTATGTTGCCCAGGCTGGCTTTGAACTCCTAGCTTCAGAAGTGCTAGGATTACAGGCATAAGCCACCATACCCAGTCAGTTTTTATATTTTTAAAGTGTTAGAAACAAACAAACACATGTGACATGCAAAGCCTAAAATATTTCATATCTGTCCCTTTAGAAAAAGTTTGCCTACTCCTGTCTTAAACCAAAGCATGGTTGAAAAATAGAGGTTTCACTCAAATTTCTAGGGTTTTTTGTTGTTGTTGTTGTTGTTCTAGCAGTTGATGGTACAGGATCAATAAAATGTTGGAAACAGTTTTTTATTGTCAGTTTTCTTTTGTGTAAATTCAGTTTCCCATACATCTTCTGGCAGTGTCAGAGCTGTTAAATAGAATGCAAGAAAAAGTTACAAATGCCTGATCAGGACCTAAATAAGGAGAAGTTTCTGTGATGATGGAAATGTTGTTTCTGCACTGTCCACTAGCCATATGTGGCTGTTGAACACTTGAAATATGGACAGTGTGGCTAAAGGACTGAATTTTAAATTTTATTTAATTTTAATTAATTTAAATTTAACCATATGGCTCATGGTTATAGTATTGGACATTGCAGACCTAAATTGTTTAAGTTTCAGAGTTTTTTTTTTTTTTGGTAATACTCTAGGATAGTCTCAATAAATATTGATTGATATATTTTTCTTAATAAAACTAATATGAAATAGTGTGTTTGAGATTATACCATGATAATGGTTCATATTTATTTCTTTAACCATTCTTATATGTAGACAACAGCTGGTGTTCCTACTTGGCGTGAGCAGTTTGCAACTTTTTGTTCAGAGTAACTGGACGGGGCCTCTTGTTGATTTACACCCTCAGGATTTTTTGCCATCTGTTTTGTTCCAGCAATTCAGTGAGGTAGGCTTCTTGAAAATATTACATATAATTAATATTGCATTGCTTATTCTTTATGAACAGGTCTTAGTTAACTGGAGTTAGTAGTAGGTAGGAAAGAAACATGACTTTATGGCCTACACAAAACTACTAAGAATGCTTTTTCATTGATCAGATTTTCAAATATTTCCAGAATTTCCACAGTCAGTCTCAAACTCTTCTTCAGACATTCTTCATTTTAGGGAGGTCTGTTAGCTACTCTTTTTATTTAAACCACAGACAGTTGCACCAGTCACCCAGTTGCTTATAATCACCACAATTACATGAAGCTCTTGTCTGGCAAAGCAGCAAATCTGGAAATCTATTTAATTTTATCGCAGGTAAGTTTTGCTACTGTGCTTTAAAATGGCTCCCAGGGTGGTTTCCTGTACATTACAAATACTTTCTTAAAGTGCCTGGCACAACAGAGGTGCTCCATGGTGATAACAATTATTATTGATATGTGAAGATAATATTGACCTGCATAAGTAGGTCGTCAATAGAATTTGAGTTCCTCTGGAATTTTTGAGTACGTATGCATAGGACTTGGTTAGTATGAGATGATCTACAAAAGAAGTATGATTTAAATCAAAGCAAGAACTTCGATTTATCCAACTATCCACCAAGACCTTGGTGATCTTGAACATAGGTATCCGTCACTTAGCCTGGAAAAGGGCCCCTTAGTATCCAAAGCTTATGTAGCAAAAAGGAACCTACCTGTTTACTAATACCTGGTTTCTCAGAATTAGAAGTAGCAGATGAACATGGAATAGAGTTATGAGAGATCAGTGTTAATAACTTCATGATGGGGTGGAAAGAGAAATAGAAAAGCAGGCATAATGTATAAAACACAATAATTAGCTCTGTACACATCAGCTTAGTGAGTCACTATATATACTGTGATAAAATACTTGAAATATATAATGTTGACTCTAAGTCATTATTGAAAGGTTAAAAGATCTTTTGTATCTTATATCTAAGAACAGAATTTATAATCTACACTTTACAAGGATTTTTATCCAAAATGGGGGGAAAAAAACCTAAAGATTATGGCCCTTAAAGAGAAAAATTCCAGTTACCTAGAAATCTACTTATATGGAACATTTAATTCCCTTTCTCATTGTGTATGAAACAGTTTCTGGTTTCTATGGCCCTATAGTATAGGTTAGAAATCCACCAAACAATATATATAGGGAACACTGATGTGTGGTTTGGTATATAGTTCCCATGTGTTATATCAATTTGGTCCTTACAGATTTGAGGTATTCTATAGATAAGAAGATGGGAGCTCAGAGTGGTGCAAGAAACTTGTCAGAGGTCTTATAGCTGTGGGATTGGAATCCACATTTTCTTATTGCAAATCTAGTATTCATTCTGCTTTATTAGTGTAGAAGCACCTGTAAATTCAGGTAACACTTCAAAGCAGTACAGAAATGGGTTTCATGAGAAGTTCAGACCATAAGAGATATTTATATTAACAAAGAGATTTGTGGAAACTGGATTTTGTCAAAGAAGACCTTTTAGTTGGGAGTGGATCTTGAGCTATTAATAGAACCTGAAAGGTTATTAGGAAATGGATAGGTAGGGAAGAGGAGGAAGAGCATTCTAGGTGCACTCTTATGAGGAGAAATTTAGAGAAGAGAGGAGCATGGTGTTTGTGGGAAGAGGATTCTTTGAGCTTGCTGGAGTACCAGTGAAAGATCAGACTTGATGGGGGTCAGGCTAGAATATAGGAAACTATATTCTGATTAAGTCCTTAATTATTGGAACTACCTCAAACATTTGAAAGAGCATATGAAACATGTACAGTTTAAATAGTAAATCTCCTTTGTACTAAAAGCCTTGCTTGAGTGTCAGAGGTAATGATATCCAGGGAGTATATCATATTGTATCTCCTTGTATAATTTTTGTTGTTCTATTAAGTTACTTATTTGTTTTTTATATTTAGGGATTTCATTTTAGAAAATAATGATCTCAAATTTATGGTAGAACAGGTAGACATATTTCTTGTCTCAAAGTGATTGGGATAAGGATTCTTTTTCTTAAAGGCATGCCTTATATCTTGTGCTTCACCAGTTAGGCTTGGACTTAAGGAAATCAGATTGTTATATCTATCTGAATTTAGAAGATGATTCAATGAGGCTGCAGGTCCAGTTTGGGCACATTAGGCAACTTCTTCTCTTGAGTTCTCAGGTCAGTATATTCACTGTGCATTTAGTACCTCTACTTGGGGTTCTCACGAGATACCTTAGACTCATCATGTCCAAGACTGAACTTGTGATGAAGTTCTTCTCCAAACCGAATCCTCTCCTAGTGTCCGTATCTCAGTTTCCCACACCACCGTGATGTAGTGCCAGTCAGAAGGCTTGAAGTCATCCTGGGCCTGTCCTTGAAGCCCTCCTAATGCTTAGCACAGCCCTGGGCCTTGCTGAGGGGCAGGAAGAGGTAGAGAAATCTGTAGGGAGGCAGCGTGGGGTGGTAGGAGGAACATTGATTTGGGAGTCGGAAAAACTGGGCTTCACTTAACTTTTATGGATGTTTCCTCCCTTCCAAAACCAAGGCAGTTGTAATAACTTCAAAATGGTTCTTTTTATTAAGTGTTTTTTTTTAAATTCCTTTTACCCTTAATGGAGATAATAAACTCTTTATTTGGTGTTTGGTGGTGGTAATTCATGTTAAGTCTTTATTCCTCTATTCCACTCTTGAATGATGATGAAAATAGGACAGAGGATGAACCCAAAGCTATTTCCTTCTTGCCTTTATCGAATACTCTAAACAATATTCAAACTATTCAGTATTCAGATATTCAGTATTCAAAATATTCAGTATTGAGCCATGCCCTGACATTACTTGGATTATTTAGTTTAATCCTTACAAGAACCCTCTGAGGTATAGGTTCAGTTATTTCAGTTTATAATTGATGAAACTGAGGCTTTATCAGCAAAAAATTTATAGAAAAAATTTACACACACACACACTAATAAGAAGTAGAGAAACATGGTTAGGTGTTACAATGTGTATGTGACTTTAGACTGTGTTCCTAATGGTTAAGGATTCCTGCTGTCTATTTTGTGGTAGCTGTTAAAATTCTGCAGTACAAATTTTAGAAAC
Organism: Daubentonia madagascariensis; assembly: GCA_023783475.1. NCBI lineage: Eukaryota > Metazoa > Chordata > Mammalia > Primates > Daubentoniidae > Daubentonia > Daubentonia madagascariensis. Next base: position 27,678,726 of record JAKFHU010001035.1, read on the forward strand.
AGATGCCTGTCGATTGTAGAAAAATCTCTGTTCAGCAGAGAAGTAAGTTTTTCAAAGGCATCCTTTTTTTGTATCCTTCTGCTTACTTTGGTCCATTGTTGTTTGCCTATTCAGCATTTGATATGTAAGAACTTGTTGACTGTTTGGCTTGATAGGAATTGTAGAATGGAGACATGCTTTGTAATGACATTTGCCAGCTAGTGAAGCATAAGTGAAATATAGGTGTTTAATATAGTACCAAATAAAGTATTTAATATAAATACTTTAACATAGGGGCACTTTTTATTGAGATGATATTTTGTAGTCAGTAAATCTGTGAAGCCGTGATGATTCTTCAATGCTAGCATTTTCTTGAGTTCTCTGTTCCCCTAAAGTTTGAGTGGATGGGTGGCCATTTCTCAGGACAGGCTGGATTTGTAGATCTCCGAGGGCGTTTGTAATGTTATAATTCTGTCCAGTGCCAATGTTGTGTATTAGATTAATGCCTTTGTTTCAAAGCTGAATTAACGAGAAAATCTATATATTATTACAAGATATATAAAGGTTAATATTGTGTTAAATTATATCATCTCAGTTTACAAACTTTTTTTCAGGTCAGAGGACTGGATGCAGTTGTTCTGAGTCTGCTCATTCTAGACGGTGAATCAATCTACAGCCTGACCTCGAAGCCTATACTGCTGTTACTAGCACGTGTTATCCTAGTGAATGTAAGACATAAACTGACAGCTATTCAGGTAAGGCAAGAGAAGGATCCATGAGATTCATACCCACGTGTGACTTTTGTGCTTATTAACACCAGACCATAGGTGTGATGCTAACAATGTCTTGGTATGTTTTGTTTTTTAAGTCTTCTTCTGGATATTTAATTTTAAAATCTGTTGAAAATAAGCAAAAACTTTTCTTCCCTGATAAGATTGATCTAGTATAAAATGAGATTATTTTGAGTTTCTTTAGTAGGATTTTTGTATGTTTGTGTGTGTGTATAAATATTCATTCTCAGAATCTTAAATATAGATTTAAAAACATCCTTCATAGTATTGTATGAATTTCATATAAGGATAATGAGCAATGACCAAAATGCAATGGATCGTAATTATTGTTTTCTGGATCACATCCTACGTTGTCTTTTAATTTGGGTTGGATTTAGTAGAGCATTTGTTGAATATCTGTTAAATGGTTTCTTTATATAAACTAGTGAGGAGAAATACTCATACTCACAGAAAGCTAATATGCAGCAGGAGGTGACCAAAACCACAAGAAAGACAAGATAAAGAAAGTCTTTGAAGGTTTAGTGGAGGTTGTGAGCAGTGCAGTGTGCAGCCTCTGTTGCAGCTACTCAACTCTGCTGCATTGTAGTGTGAAAGCATCCATAGACAACATGTAAACAAATGAGCATGACTGTGTTCCGATAAGGCTTTATTTTTATGGACACTGAAATTTAAATTTCGTATGCTTTTCACATGTCACGAAATATTATTCTTGATTTTTTTCAATGAAGTAAAAATGTAAAAACTATTTTTAGTTCTTGGGCTACATAAACACAAATGGTGGCACAGACCATAACTTGCTGACTCCTGCTCTGATTGTTGCAACTTGGTTTGATGCAGACCCCATAGTGTCAGAAATAGTAAATTTAAATTTTATGTGAAATCTTCCAATTTTTAAGTGTTAGCTGAAGATTTTTAAGAAGCCCAATATTTCTTTTCTTTTTCCCATTTATTTTTTATTTGTATATATTTCATGCGGTACAAGTGCAATTTTGTTACTGATGTATTGCATTGTGAAGTCAGGGCTTTCAGTGCGAAGCCTACTACCTCTGTAGATGTGATGTAGACTTGTCTGTGCTGTGTAAGGGCTTGCTTTACTATGCTTTTAAGTTTAGACACTGAATTTGTTCTAAAGAGGAGGAGAAGGGAGTGATGGCTCTCATGGCAACTCTCACAAGAGCCAGAGGGTTAGGAATCAGTTGTAGAGAAGGGTTTTTTTTTCCTTCGTGTCAGACGGGTAATGTGCCAACGTTGTCTTAACAAGGTTTGAGGGAGGCACAGCTCACACATGCATGTGCAAACCCAGTCATCACGTTTATTTACTACAAAGGATCTGTATAGAAGGGTTTTTAATGGGTGGATTTCAACATGTCTTAGCAGATACGAGGCCTTATCTTTGATCTTTTAGTGACAGTAGCTTGAATAAAAAATTTTTCCATAAGTTAATTTGAGTTAAATGGTCTTACGGACTGACTATTCCTTTGCTCTAAAGAAAGTATCACTAAGGCATGAGGATGCCAAATGGCATAATTTTCTTTCCAGTGAGACTATGGTCATTAATGAGTGAGTGAGAGAGTTTTAAGTTGTTTGAGAATGTTCATCCTCAAGTATGTTAAGCATCATTTGAAAAATAATACAAGTACTATCAACAACTTAGGACAGTCAGTGAATGTGTGGACTGCTGGTTGTGGATCTCATCCTTTTTTTTTTTTTTTGAGACAGTCTCACTCTGTCGCCCAGGCTGGAGTGCAGTGGCGTCATCATAGCTCACTGCAGCCTCCAACTCCTGGGCTCAAGTGATCCTCCCGCCTCAGCCTCCCAGAGTGTTAGGATTACAGGCTGAGCCACCACATGTGGCCTGGATGTCGTCCTTTGTAGGGCTGTATCTTAATTTCTTGGCAAAAGTAAACAACTTTTGACTTCTGCTTAAAAACTTGGTTTTTGTAGTGTATCACTGTGTAAACATCAGTCTGTGCTGCAGTCTTGCCTGTCAGTTGAAACATTAGTCTTTCTATTATAGTTTTTTTCCTTTGGGTTTTTACTGTATCATTCTGTTAATGATGTTATTATAAAGTGGCTTCTTTGGCTGGTGTGGTGGCTCATGCCTATAATCCCAGCACTCTGGGAGGCCGAGGTGGGAGGATTGCTGAGGCCAGAGTTCGGGACCAGCCTGGGCAATGTAGGGAGATCCTGTCTCTACAAAAAAATTTCAAAAATTAGCTGGGCGTGGTGGCACGCGCCTGTAGTCCTAGCTACTTAGGAGGCTGGGATGAGAGGGTTGCTTGATTCCAGGAGTTTGAGGCTATAGTGAGCTATGATCATGCCGCTGCACTCCAGCCTGGGTGACTGAGTGAGACCCTGTCTCTAAAAAAAGAAAAAAAGAAAGGCTTCTTTGATAAATGAAGATAAAATGATAAAGAAGCATCATATACTTATCCAAGTTAATTTTAAGCTTTTAAATTAATTTCTAAGTAGCCTGATTCCTAAGAAATGTACCAAGATGTTTATTATATGAATAATATCATTTTGTGGAACTGTAAAAGAAGATGATTTTCCCTCACTCTCTCATCTGTAAAGTATACAGACTAGAATTAGTAATATGTAGTAGTAGTATACAAGTGTTGAGTTAAAAGAGTCTTGGCTTTGAAAGCAGACCAGAATTTGTCTGGTTCAGCCACTTAACAGCTGTGTGACCTTATGCTAATTAATGTCTCTGGATATTAGTTTCCATATTTATAAAACAAGATTAAGCTGGCAAACATTTTTTGGGTGCCTTTTGAGTACACTACCTCTCCCTGCCATCTAGGAAATTCTTGACTAGTGTGACTTTTCAATCAGACCATTCTATAGTGAGTGCCTATAATCAGGAGATAAGATCTAGAAACTATTTAAAGCAAGGCTTCAAGTTTGCTTTTTTATTACTGCCTCAGATTTTCTGTTAAGCAATTCTTTGCAAATGGAAAAGGTCTGGTATATTTTCTAGTAGAAAAATAGGCTGTGCTTTCTATATTTGTTTCACACCCTCCTTCCCCACATAAAGATTTTGGGTTAAGAGTTAATTTCTAGATCCGATTTTTAAGAGTTCAGCATCTTGTGTTGTGTTTTCTTAAAAGGGCAATCTTTTTGCCTGGATGTATCTAAATTCCCATGTCTAGAAAAGGAAAGAACACACTGCCAAACCTGACTCACTTATTGCTGACAGCAGATACGGGACAGATCACTGAAATGTAGACTGACTTCATTATCCATAGTGATAGGAAAAGAATGAAAACAAGGCAACACCTCAGAGAATTCAATTAAAAATGATTTGAAACTTCCTCTCCATTAGATAATTCTACTTTTCCTTACATGGACCGAGGAAACAGCATTGATAATTAGAAAAGATTTTGTCATAGAGTTAAAATTCATTTGTGGTGGTATCATTGTTGTAGCAGTTGTGGTATGTAGCAGTTTAGAAGGGAGCCCCTTAATCAAATGAAGAAATTAAGTTCAAGTGAAAAAAACGCTTTTGAGCTGGACACAGTGGCATGTGCCTGTAGTCCTAGCTACTTGGGAGGCTGAGGTTGGAGGATCGCTTGAGTGTAGGAGTTGGAGACTGTAGTGCACTATGATCATGCCTATAAATAGCCACTGCACTCCAGCCTGTGCAATGTAGTGACACCCTGTCTCTAAAAAAAAAAAAAAAAAAAAAATTGCTTTTTGGTAACTAAGTGTGATTTCCTATTAGTTGGTATTGCTACTTAACAAAAAGGAAGGTACTTACACCTTAATGTAATATCATTCAAATAACATACTTAAAATTAATGTAGATGATTCAGTACGTGATCATATTTGATACTGTAATGAGCCTATCAAAAATACCTATTATAACTTGCATGCATGCACACACATACACACATGCACATACATAGAGGAAGGTCTGGAGGAATATAAACCTTTGTCATGGATTTTTCTGGGGGAGGAGGATGGCATTGGGGCAGTGGAAGAGAGATTTGCACTCTTCACTGTAGATAGTTCTATACTGGCTTGTTTTTGTTTTTATTCTTTTTCTTCTTTTTTTAAAAAATAAGGATATTGGTCAAGTAAGAAAAAGCATCATAGAATGAAAGGAAAAGCTACTATACGCTCAGCCTGTGCATTAGTCAAGCCAATGTATAAAATGCAATATCTACCCTCAGAAATATATGATCCAGGTAGAGTTATAAACTTAAAAACAAGTGCTATTCATGTGGTGCCAACTTCAAAGAACAGCATAGAGGTTGAGAGAAGCAACAGATCAATGTGTGCCACACTAGTAGGAGAACACTTTAAGGAAGAGGTTTCACAAAGGTGTGGAAGGGGTCATCCCAGTTTTAGGGAATATCTGAATCCAAGGTATTTCTTACTATGTAGATTGTGCAAAATACATTGCTTTGAGAATACAGAGATGAGTAAGACATGATTTCTCATCTTGTTGGATAGGTGACAAACAACATTGAAACCTGGGGATGCATACATAAATACAGTGGAATGCGTTTGCAGAGGGAAGTACAAATAATGTGCTGGAAGTTCAGGCGAGGGGCAAATTACCCCTACAAGGGGTTCTTGTAGGAGGCCTCCTAGAGGAGTTGGTCCTTGGATTATGGTGGCTATAGAGTGCCACAGCAGAACAGGATGATTGCAACACACATTTTAAAAGAAGAGATGGTAAGTTCGAAATGGCATCAGGACACCCAAGTGGCTAAAAAAAATACAGGCTTTGAGAGCATGGAGGCAAGGTGTTATTCTGTGGAAGACATAGAAGTGAATGTTGGTATTATTATTAAAAACAGCAGTGGATGGGTAAGCTTGTTGAGGAATAAATTTAATTTCATGATTGTAAAAAAAAAAAAAGATTCTAGGAATTAATCTTACTTAATGTGAAAAAAAGTTTTCCAAAGTGTTCTTTTATTTTAGCTACCGTGATGCTTTTTCCCTAGAGCTTACCATGGTGGACTTTGAGATATGTGAATATTCACCAGCAGTTGCTTGAGGAGCGCTCACCTCAGCTTTTTGCTCTTGCTGAAAACTGTATTGATGAAGGTATGTGGCAGATTTTTGATATGGGCGTGTAGCTCCACTCTGATTTCTTGGCTGAGACGTTTCTTTTTGTTTACTGACAGATGGTACTGACTTTTTGTTTGAAGTTGTTTCTTTTGTTTTTTCCTGGGGATGTAGAATATCACGAATTATTAGGATGTCAGATTATAGAGTTTCTTTTGGTGTTTTGAGTTTTAAAAAAGGAAACCACTGTCATATATATTACCTACTTATAACGGGCCATTTGCTCTATGTAGGTCACCATGATTTTATCACAGATTGTTTGAAGGTATTTTAATATTTTCTTTGTTCTTTAAGAAGCCTCATTGGAAACAAATGTAAACTCTCTTTATTATTATTATTATTTTTTTAGAAAAGTCTTTAACTAACTTGAGCCAGAGTAAATTATGCTAAATTACATGCAGAATAGCATATTATTTATCCTATATCCTATTGAGTACATAAAGAAGCCTTCATTTTTTTAACATTTCATAGAAAATGCATTTTGCTGAGGATGACAATGGGCAGGGAGGCTGTTTTACATTTTATCTTATTACTATTTTTTATAATATATAATGTGCATACAGGAAAGTGCCTAAAACATAAATTAAAAATTTACCTAATAATTATAAACCAAACACCCATGTAAATGTCTCCTGCTGCCTTTGTTGCATATGCTCCTCGTGTATCGTGGGAAGGCACTTTGAAAAAGAGGAGAATCTTAGGTGCCTTGACACTTGGTTTCCAGAGTCCCTGGGCTCTTGGAACTACTTTTCTTGGCAAAAGTTGCCAAACAAAGCAAAAACAAGTTCTCTTGTAGTGAAGGAATACATAAATACAAGTGCAGTTGGACTTGATAATGAGTTTCTGAGTTACAGAGATGGAATTTGACTTTAGCTGTGTCTGATTCCAAAGCCCACTCCTTTCACATTCCAAGAGTATGGAATGAGTGTGTGTGTGTGTGTGTGTGTGTGTGTGTGAGGGGTGGGGGAGTGGTGGTTAGCATCACTCTGTGTGGAGAAGCAGTGATCTGTACTTGGTGGAGGTAGCACATTCACGAGGGCGTAAAATAACTCTCATGTGTGTGCATGTGTGATTACAAGAAGTTCTTGTACCTTTCTGGGGTCTGTTTCCTTCAAGGGTTTATCTATATAGTAATAAGCTAGACCAGAATATGGTGGAGAGGACTATAGCTTATATAGTAATAAATATTACTAAGCTAGGTGATTGGTTGAAACTAATTTCTCAATTTTTATTTTATTCTAGGATAGGAATACATAAGCATAGGCTAATCTTAGATAAAAGTAATTCAAAAAGAAAAAGTAAGGAAAGTGTTATTCATTCAGTATGATTGATTTATTTATATTGTTTGTACCAGGACTTAGTTTATATTCTTTCAAAATTTTAGCTAATATAAGGCTATGGAGCAAGCAACGGCATGTTAGACCACCTGAGCTTAAATAAACATCGTAGATTGTCCCTTGGAATCTATGGGGGGTTGGTTTCAGGAACCCACCCCCACCCCTACTCCACTCACCCTTCTTCCCCTGCAGAGACCAAAATTGTACATAGAATTGAGTAGTATTTGCATGCGCATCGTCCCGTATACATTAAATGTAAATGCTATGTAAATAGTTGTTAAATTGTATTGTTTTTATTTGTATTATTTTTTATTTTTGTATTGGTTTTTTTTTATTATTTTTATTTCTCTAATATTTTCAATCCACGGTTGATTGAATCTGTGGATGTGGAACCTGTGGTTATGGAGGGCCGACTGTATGTTAAAAAAAAATTTATTCTGTCGTGGGACTTACACCTGACTTGAGACAGCAGATTAGTCATTTTATTAAATGTAAGGAGTTTGCTTTTCTGTGCAATGATATTTCTTAACAACTGAAAAACAGTTTATCTTTGTCCTGCAAACAGTCTTTGGCTTAATGCTTTTGAATTACGAAAGACTTTTATGAGGAAATTTAGCCTCCTGAACCATGTCTGTTTTCACTAAGGCACTAAGCACTCTAGGTTGTGAGCTCCTTGAGGGCTGAGTTATTTGACTTATTTCTACTTAGCATAGTGCCAAGAAAATGGTAAATATTTAGTACATATTTGTTGAAAATAACAGCTAACATTTATTGAGCCCATACTATTTGCAATTTTTAGGGGAGAAATTATCGAATTCCCTATAACAAAGCAGTGTTGGTATCTGGGAATATTTGCCCTCCATCTTAATAGCAATTTTTATCTGAGTTAACTTCTGAACAAAGGTTTTTCAAAAAGTGATATATTATAGAAGTTATTAGAAAATTGATCATATATAGGTTTTGTATAAGACTTTGAATCTTCTCACAATATTGTTGCTTAGGTGCAGAGTTTTCTTCAAAATGAAATATGAAGTGGGACTTGGAGAAAATTAAGACCTGATGCTCCATTTAGCAGACACATTGTTGTCCTCTTTCTACTTTTAGTAAAATGAAAACTGAGTAGACTAAGTCTTCCCCCATTCATGCCATCACATACTTTTAAAATGAAGTGAAATACACACTATAAACCAACTTAGTGCAAGGGAGAAGGAAGAGTGGGGATAAGCTTCTAGTTCATGAAATTAGGTGAAGTTTTGAAAGCCAGAGATGAGTTGCATGTCATTGATAGTGATGCAAAGCAATGTTGGTTTTACCAGAGGACAATGAAAACATTTGGAAGAAGATGGCATCAGAATTCAGCCACTATTTCATTTTACAAAAGGGTAGTTACATTATACTTCATAGGATATTACACGATTACCTATGCTTCATTATACTTTTATGGAAAATTGATAAATGAACAAAAAGCAAGATATCACCAGGAGGTTCATTTATTTGTTTTTAAGGAAATCGAGTTTGATGCAATTGCTATAGGGAAAGTACATTTCTTCCTTTTATTCCATATTATCCCATATTATATAAATCTGCATTTATGGCTACATCTTTACCACATCTCAGTGATGAGTCTGCATAATTATTAAGAAGAAAAAATACATATCTTTTTAAAAGGCAGGGGCTATCTGGTGTGTTTTGGAGAGAATTCTATTCTTAGAGTTAAAATTATGTTCCAAAACAGAAAAGGTTAACTAAGATATCTGGAAAATATGACTCTACGTGACTCATTTCCCAAGTGGTCTCTGTTATTTTCTGCAGTATATTTCAGCATATCATTTGCTTTGCCTTGCAACTAAGAATTTTTTATGTTGCTGTTCTAGGCTAATTAACGACATTTTTCATTTTATCTAGTCATAAATTGGTCCATTTGGCTATGTCTAAATAGGTCTGCAGATAGTATTAAATTGTAACATTTCATGAACAATTTTATTTTTAAAATGTTTTGTTCTGGGATTTGACCCAAATGTTGACCAGTCAGTTATAACTGAAATACTGTTCAATGTCCAGAGAAGGATATTATATTGAAATGTTGCCCTTGAAGGATCATCAAAAAGTTGGCATGATTTTTTCCAGTCCATGAAATATAAGCAAAGGATTTTATGAACAACTGTGATCTTTAGATTTTCGTCCAGGAATGTTACATCAGTACAATATTGTGGAATGGGGCCTGTCACAATGTCAGTGTAACTTTGCTAGGCTGGTCACATCTATGAAATGAGTAGGTCAGAATCTCAAAAAGTATGTTCCTCAGCACAATATAAGACATTCTTTTGGATGTCACACTAAATGAAACCGTGATTCTCTAAAAGACTACTTCAGGGCTTGCGACAATTTATCATGGGATCTGATACCGAAAACGTGTTCCATGTAGTGCATGAGATGTAATATTGCATTCTAGCTATAGGAAGATGACCTCATGAAATCACTGTCTAAGGGAAAACAGATTAAAATGCTTTGTCAGTGAGTTTTGCTGTGACATCTACAGGCAGCTCTGTGACTCTTCTACATCGGAAGAGTTGTTCAAGACATTAGTTTCTTAGTGACTGACGTATACATTGCTTTTTTTTTCATAAATTTGATACTTTGGAATAAATGTTATTAAATGGACTAAATATCATTATCTATAATTATAGTTATCCATAGGGATTTCATTTTAACATGGCATTAAAATATTTTCATGAGAAGGGATTTTGAACATACTGGTTGACATTTTGATCCAGAGGTCATAAATATCCATTTCCATGGAAACCTACTGACTTATTAAAATAATAAATATATGTCTATTGGGTCAACATGTTCCTTTTTTTATTTAAACCTTCGGTTATCCAAAGCTCAAAAAGTTGTGTTCATAGTTGACTCCCTGTTTTCCATCATTCTGCATTTCTAGCCAGTTCTTAAATCTTAACGGTTCTTCCCTAAGGGTCCCGTATCTATCCCTCTTTTTCCACTTATACAACTCTTGTTCTAGTCTGAAATCTTCAGTTTGGAAAGGCCGTTTAGAGATTATCTTGTCGAGTTAACTCATTTTACCAAGAATTGAGACTCAGAGAAATTGCCTAAGAATCAGCACCATGATCTGGAGTTTCTGACTCAAAGTCCTATTCACTCTTCTTTCCATTACTTTCTCCAAGCTGGTCAATAGGGCAGAATTCTGGTAACTAATAATGATAATGCAGCTAATATTTCTATAGTGTGTACTCCATATCAAACACTGTTCCAAGTCTTTAAATATATTGACTAGCTTATTCCTCACAACTCTGTGAGGTAGAACTGGAGATGATGTAGTAGCGGATATAGTATGCTTTTTTAAAAACAGCTGTTTTAGAAGTCTAATTAACCTACAATAAGACTTCATATTTAAAGTGTACAATTGATAACATTTTACATGTGTATCCACCTGTGAAATCATCATAATGAAGACAATTAACAGGACATAGCATCTTAAAATCTGGCTTTTAGTTCCTACTCTGTTACTGATTCCCTGTGTGACCTTGAGCAACTCATTTGACTTCCAAACCAAGGTTTCTTATAAAATGATCTTTGAATTCTTTCCAGGTATAAAATAATGCACTGTTTTGTAGTCCGACTTCTCACTCATCCTGATACTGGATTCTTAGAAGCTTGTGTCTAAAAAAGTTATCTCCTTTTTTCTTAGACACTTTCAGAGATTACCTTGAGAAGGAACTCATTCCATTGTTCGGATTCATAATTGCTACAGAGTGCTTCTTTTTATTAATTAAAAAAAATCTTTTATTCTGTTACTTACAACCATTGTTTCTGCTAACTGGATCTACGCTGCCCAGTATAGTAGCCACTAGCCACAGATGGTTATTTAAACTGAAACAAGTGAAATAAATGAAATTAAAAATTCAGTTCCTCGGTTTCAGTAGGCACATTTCAAATGCTCGGAAGCCACATACTCAACATCATCAGGTAAAGTTGTTTTTGGACAGTACTGCTACTGGGCGGTAGGGATGACAAGACAGGTCTGTCCGTCCTTCTGTGTGGCCGGCCCTGCAGTTACTCACAGTTACATCATCCTTCACGTCTAAGGGTTGCACTGCACATGCGGGCTCTCTCTTGGCTTTTGTTCCTTCTCCCTGTACGTCAGTACTGGGTTCATTTTTCTAAATACCAATTTCATGGTGTCTTTTTTTTTCAATAAGGAAAATCTTTAGTCTTGCTTTTGTCTTTGGCCTTCTGTCTCCTGCTCAATTTGATATTTAATTTAAAAAAACATTTTTTAATGCTTGCTGTGTTCCATACACTGTGCTAAGTGTTGTGGATGTCGGTGAACGCAGTGAGATAGGGGCCAAAATACCAGCAGGAAAAAACAGGGCACACGGAGTAAGGAATGAGGGAGCAGATGTGATTGGTCTGAACCTGAGAGGTCAGAGAAGGCTTCACAAAGTGGCTGAGTCTTTCACTGAATCTTAAAGAATTGTAGGAATTTTTTAGGTAGAGAAGTTGGAAAGGGCATGTAATATGCACAAAGAGAGTCACGTAGACTTGGAACATCTTTGTATGGCTGGGAATTCCAGTAGTTTGGAATGGCTGGAGAGTGTGAGGGGATGTGTGTCAGGTGATGAGGTTGAACAGGTAGGTAGGAGCTAGATCACTAGGACATTGGATTTCCATCTTATTGGTGATAACCATCAAAGGATTTGAAAATATTTGCTGACTCTGAGGACATTTTTTGAGCACCAACTATGATAGGTGCTAGGTGCACAGCAGTAGACGAGACACATGTGGACCCCCCCAATTTATAGTCTTGGTGTGAGGATTTGGCCAAATTCTACCCATCTTTCAAGGCCCCTTCCAACAAGGTTTATTCAGCTATTCAAGTCTTACGGATTTCCCCCTTTGGTACTTATGGTCAGTAGCACACAATTTAGAATCAAATTAACTGTGTATTGAATAATGATTGAGTGTCTTCTCTTCCAAGCTGCCTAGCTCTTCCTTCCCTCACCCTATTTTTAGGGGAGAGCAGGACTTAAACCTTGCTGTAGGATCTAGCACAATTCTAAGAATATATAATAACTCAATAGATAGTGATTAAAGGTTATAGGATGGAAGAGAGGAAAATAGAAAGGGAGAGAGGCAGGAGAAGGATGGAAAAATTAGAGGGAGCAGCAGTAGGAAATGAAGCTTGAGAAGTATAGAGGTTGGGGAAGAGGATTTTTGAGGGGAAATGAGTTGGAGTTGGCAAGCACTTTCCTGTTTGGACAGGATTGGCTGTGTGCCTCCCAGGTTTTAATGACTTATGAAGGATACCCTTTGACCAATCCAACTGAGGATTTTATAAAGCCTCCATTTGATTGGCATTTTACTTAGGCAACCCAGGTTGCATTTGGCCCTGAAAGTGCAATCTTTCTGTTAATCTTAATTACTTACTTCGCAATTTCATAATTCGGTCATTTCATTTACTTTTTTTCCCCTGGAATTCTTTTGTAGGGAAGAGCTCATCCTCATCAGGGCTGTTTGCTAATCCCACGATACAGCTCATGCGGGAAAGGCAAACTGTGTTCTTAATTATTTTTCTTTAATTGCCAGGAGTTGGGGATCTTTTTTTTTTTTTTTAATTTGAAACACTCATAATCTCCTAGAAAATTTGCAAGAACTTTTCCCCCATGAACTATTTCAGAATAATTGGTGACACAATGTCCCATCACCCATGCATACTTTAGTGTGTTTTTCCTACAAAGACATTTTCCTGTACAACCATAATATAACCATCAAAAGTAGGAAATTAACATTGATTCATTACTAATATTTAATTACAACCATTCAGGATTTGTCCCCAAATGTCCTTGTTAGCAAAATGATCCAGACCACAATTGTGTTGCATTTAGCTGTCATGTCCCTTTAGCCTCTTTCAGTCTAGAAACAGCACAGAAGTCGTGCTGTGTTATTCTCCTTGGCCTTCGCCTCATGGACCACACAGCCTAGTCCTTGACTTGGCTCTGCTGAACACATCATTGAGACTCCAACCCCACCAAGCATATTAGTCTAGTCTCTGGCTCATACCCAGCCCCAGCAGACTCTCTGGGTGTGCCCAGGACTTTGCAGCATATTGAGTGAGTCTCTGACAAAGCCCAGTCCCGGCTTGGCATATGCGTAGCTTGTGTCTGCAACCTGGGCAAACATTCCAGCTGAGACCCTGTTTGAGACTTCGTTCCCGGCAAACATGCCGGTTGAATCCCAGCCAAGACCAGGCCCCAGCAAACATGCCTGTCAAGTCCATGACCCTGACCAAGGAGCATCTTGTGTATGGATGATGGGATAGTCTTGACAGACAGCTAACTTTGTAACCTTTGATGCCAGAAAGAAAGGCTTATGTGAACCATAAAGGCTCTATAACCTGAGAGAGAGAGTGTCATTTGTCTGAGGGTCTGAAGAAAGGTCATGGTGGCTGGAGCAGAGAGAGGACTGTGTGGGGGACAGAGGTCCAGGACTGTGCAGGACAGGATAAACCATGCTTAGGAATTTTGCCTTTATCCTAAGAGCAGTGGTAATCAGTTAAGGGATTTATTTTTTTAATTTTTATTTTTTTAAGACTAGTCAAGTGCAATAGTGAGAAGGAGGGAAAGTTGTAGAACAAGGAGTTCAATCTGTAACTGACTGTGAACAACAGTTAAGGGATTTAGCTAGGGTGGCTCAGTCTGTTGTGTTGATGATTATGCCATATATTTCAGTTGTTTCCGAGTTTTTATAGTAGCTGCTCAGTAACCATGTATTAATTGAAGAAATTATACAATTCTCTACATAAAAAGTCAAATTTTTTGATAGTTTATTTAGTACTAGATCTCAATGAGCTGTCACTATGACCCTAGTTATATTCTAATCAAGAGTTATCAAATGTCACTTTTCTTCATTTTGCAGGTTCAGATATATTTCAGACTGTCTTTCACATCTACAGTTATTTCTGAGTCTGTGTCTCTCTACAGGCATTATTATCTGAAGACATTTCTTTGTTTTTCTTTATGCTTGTCTAACTAATGTCCCATGAGCTTTAGCTTCTCATGAGAGTTGTCACTCAGATGACAGCATGGCTTTTGGGGAAACACCTATTCTCTAACTTTTCATTGGTCTTTACTCTTGACAGTTTTACATGTCTTCATCGGTAGCTTAATTACATTGGAAAGTTTTTCTGCTGAAGCAGATACTTCTAGCAGCTTTCAACTTTTACTGTAAATCAGAGGCCCTAAAAATAGATAAAAGCCTCCTTAAAACTTGTTCATAAAGAGACTCAGCCTTCTTACCTGCCAAACTTTAAAGATTTGTGTGTGTGTGTGTGTGTGTGTGTGTGGTTTTTTTGAAGTTTGAAACTACAATGTTAGGATGTGGTTTTTGGTTCTTTTCCTTTATGCATTTGGGCAGTGTTTTCTCATTATTCTTTCTACTTAGGGGAGGTAAAACTCAAAAGTTATGTTTTTGTATACTAAAAATTAGATAAAACAATGTAGCAATTGCTGCACTTGAATGAGTATATCTTGGTGATAAACTGCTTCTGTTTGCTTAGAGATGTTATTTTGCCCTCCTTCAATTGTTGGCTAAAGGATTCTAGGCAGCACCATGAAGATATTATTCTGTTACTTTGGTTTCCATTGTTGGTGTTGAGAAATCAGTTGTTGGTCCAGTTGTTCTTCCTTTGTGAGTAATCTTACCTTTTTTTTTTTTTTTTTTGGCTGTTCTTAAGATCTCTTTGTATTTGTAGTTCTTTACTTTGTCTATGTTCAGACAGGTATAGATTTCTTTTTATCTTGCTAGGGATTTCATGGGCTTTCTGACTTTGAGATTTAGTGTCTTTCCATGTTTCTGGAAAATTCTTAACCATTATCTCTTCAGATATTGCCTCTTCTTGTCTGTTTTCTCCTTCTACATCTTTAGACATATTAGATCTTCTCATCTGCATGGTCAACATTCTTTAATTCTTTCATTTTCTCTCTCTGGGTTTCCCTATATTGCATTCTACATAACTTTATTTGGATCTGTCTTCTAGTTCTCTGGGTACGTCCCTTAAGTTTTTAATTTTAATTCAAGAAAAAATTTCTAGACTTTTTTGGGCTCCCTTTCTAGTTTGGTTAATTTCTGTAGTTTTGTTGTGTCATATTTCTAGTTTTATTTCTGCTGACTTTCAGGTATTGGGACCTTATTTTCTATGTCCTGTGGGTTTTTTGTTTAGTTTAGTTTTGTTTGCTATGAGCTCATGTTCCTTGGAATTTTATCTGTGGTAATTCTTTGAATGCTAACTGAAGTTGCATTCCTTCAGAAGAGAATTTGTCTTTATTTCTGCTGCTTCTCTGGGGACCTAAATTTTTGGCTTGAGGTTTTTTGGACTACATAGATAACCTGAATTCAGTCTACAGATCTGTGTGAAGGCGGGCTTGTGGTTATGAATTCTTGGGATAAATATTTTCCCCTTCACCCACTACCACCTTCCTTACTACCCTCTTTTGTGTGGCAGACTTACTTCTATTTTAACCTTAAACTGAAGATATAATTCTCTGGGTCCCAGATTTAAATGTGGATCGCTAGCTATCCTACTTTGGGTGGGTCCAGGCCTCATCTGTAGTCCATGATGCTCCTTGCAGCCATCAAAATGGAATTGTGGCTGGGCATGGTGGCTCATGCCTGTAATCCTAGCACTCTTGAAGGCCAAGGCAGGAGGATCGCTTGAGGTCAGGAGTTCGAGGCCAGCCTGAGCAAAAGCCAGACCCTGTCTCTACTAAAAATAGAAAAAATTATCCAGACGTGGTGGTGCCTGTAGTCCTAGCTACTGAGGAGGCTGAGGCAGGAGGATGGCTTGAGCCCAGGAGTTTGAGGTTGCAGTGAGCTATGATGATGCCACTACACTCTAGCCAGGGTGACAGAGCAAGACTCTGTCTCAAAAAAAAAAAAAAAAATGGAATCCTAAGGTCCCTAGGGTTTGGTAGATAGCTTCAGGAAAGAACATAGCTTCATTGCATGCTTACTTCCTAGGGTTTCAGTTTTCATTTAGTTTTTGTTCTCTGAAGATTCCTTGTTTTTTTCCCAACACAACCATTTACATATACAGTCATGTGTGGCGTAAGACTTTTCGGTCAATGATGGGGACCACATATGTGATTATGGTGGAACTGGAAGTGTGTAGCAGGCTATATACCATCTAGGTTTGTGTCAGTAGTACACTCTATGATGTTCACACAACAATGAAATTGCCTAATGACATGTTTCTCAGAACATATCCCTGTTAAGCAATGCATGACCATATTAAAATTTTAAAGTTCAGCTTTTTAGGTGTTTTTATTGAGAGGTAATCAATCATGCTGTTGCAATCTAAAGAGTAGCTAGTTCTTAAAAAAAATCAGAATCTCTTCCCCCACTTTATCTAGCATTTGATCTCAAACACATAAGAAATGCAGAGAAAGCACAGAAGTAGAAGATCAAAGCCAGTTTATGCTGATAATATTATGCATATATACATATATAGAGATAGGTAGGAAGGTAGGTAGGTAGGTAAATAGGAGGGAATATAGATAGATACAGCCAACTTTGGGCATTTATGTGACTTATTTATGTGGTATTAGGACAGTTTAAATTTGATAGTCTTCACTAGATCTATGGCCTTTCTTTGATATTTGGGAGAGAATTTTTAGAAACCTCGGCCAACCCTCATGTCCCATGACTTTTGCATCCAGAACTTTTTGGGAAGATTATTATTAGTGATAACCAGGCCAAATTGTGTCACTTTCGAATTGTGCTAAGTTTATAGAAGGTTTTATATTTCTAAGAGCAATGGCTAGATTCTCAGGAATGCTGGGTAGACAAAAGGAAAAGAAAGTTAAAAAAAAGAAGCCCTTACTAAGAGCATTGGTTATCATCAGATCCAGCTTTACTTGAGTTTGGTTTGCATGGATGAAATCTACTGAAGGATTTTCACAGTGAGAAGTTCATGTTAGGATGCCTGTGTGCCTTTTGAGGTGAGACACGTACATCTTGACTTGTTCTCTTTATTTGAGTTCAGCGAATTTTTTCAATGGGCTGTAGAAAAACACTAGCTTTCTTTTTTAGACCCATTTTAATTTCGGTTCACACTGAGACCAAGGGGTCTCTGTTTCTTAGCTGCAGGTGTTTCTGCCAGGTTACTAGGTGAGAAGGTGAATTAGGCTTTTCTAGCATCACCTGTGCACCTTCATCATTCCCCTGCCAGCTCTCCCTTCCCGCTTTCCCCACAGGCATGGGTTCAAATCCTGGCTTTGCCACTTAACAACTGAAGTGACTAGTCAGTAAGCTGTCTAAGCTCAATTTTCTAATGAATTAAATGGAGATAATGCCAGCCTCAAAGACGTGATTGTGAGAATTAAATAATACAACAGGTAAAATACTCATTGCTAGGCAGAGTGGACATTCAGTAAATATAACTTCTCTTTCAGCTTGAATGATGGAAACATTGTCATCAGTCTTTGGACTTTGGAAGTGCATTTTCCATTCATTTATTATGCATTCATTCTTGTGGACTGCTTTGTGAAATGCTGACAAACCCATTATTGGACACATTTGTAAGGGATTGTTTTTCAGGGGTACTGTAGGAGGGAATTCTGTTTGAGAGGATCAGTTGGATAAGGTGACCTGTTAGACACACTTGTAACTTGGTGTATGTCAATTAGCTCCTTTATTATTTATAATTAATTTTGACAGTGATTTTATTTCAGATGCTATGTTACTAGGCTATTATCCTCTCATCTTTTCCTGTCAGCGATTTAGAGAAATAAATTAGAATCTGACTGTCAAGCCACTGTTCATTCATTCTCTGTTTGATACTTATATTGTCTTAGATACATATGGATATATATCTGTTTCCCCTTTTCTTTTAAGGGAGAAATTCTACATTCTCTATGAAGGAAACTATAAGCTGATTTCCTCTTCATCAGATTTTCAGTATTGTTTAGCTCTTTCTTTTTTTTTAGTCTTACCTGTTTAATATTCAGTTTTAAACAGTTTCTTAAATGTGTACATTTCACATATTAACATGTTTAACTCTTACAGATTCACTTGGTACTTTGCATCAACACCTTACATTACCATTTTTTATGGTGTTAATTAAACAAGCACTCTAAGAAAGAGCAGGTTATGAATCATATCTCCTAGGACTGTGTAGTGTAAAGGGAGTGATCTATATTATGTCCTTAGCTTCATCTTTGGAGCATATAAGTGCTCAGAGAATGCTAGCTGGTAACCGTTACTATATTCGTGTTCCTCATTTTCCACATTTAAAATTCTCGAAGAGTAGAGAACTATGTAATATATACTTCACATATTATGGACTCAACATTTTACACATTAATATATTTTTATTCTTATCATAGTTTTAAATGTTTCCTCTTTTGTCTTGCAGTGATGAAACTAGAGAATCTGTTTGTAGGTGATTCAGGTCAATATTTGGCTATTCAATTCCATCTGGAATGTGCATATATTTTTTTATATTATTATGAGTATCAGAAAGCAAAAGATCAGTTCAGTATTGCTAAAGACATTGGAAAATT
Organism: Daubentonia madagascariensis; assembly: GCA_023783475.1. NCBI lineage: Eukaryota > Metazoa > Chordata > Mammalia > Primates > Daubentoniidae > Daubentonia > Daubentonia madagascariensis. The sequence continues at coordinate 27,697,491 of JAKFHU010001035.1, forward strand.
ACAAATTGATTTGACAGGTAAGACTTTTTACCTTTTTGTGGATAATTAATTTTATTTTTATGATAAAACTCATATATATACATTGGCAGTTTGTATTGTATGCTAGTATTTGATTGTCTATATCCTATTCTTTGATTTACAAAAATGGATTTTAAAGATTTTTAAAAAAAATTTATAGTTTTAGAACAAATTTGCAATTACATATTTTCTTTATTCTTAGAGATTCCCATTTATTGTTCGTATCTAGTTAAAGACATGTTAATAATAGACAAGAGCCAGGCCAAACGCAAATGAACTTTTGACCATTTGGTTCTGGGTGTGGCCGCCCAAGTCCTCTCTAGAGTCCCCAGTTTAGTTTGGCCTCTCCACATTGCGCTTTCTTATAAGTACCTACCCATTGCTTCCATCCTGCGTTTTTTTGTATTCCTTATTAGCTGAAATTTTTGACTGTTTTGTTTACTTGATGTTTTTCTTCAGTACCTTAGAACACTGTCTGGCATATAGTAGGCACTCAATAAATATTTGTTGAATGAATGAGTAAATTACACAATTTCTCCTAAAACCTCTGTTTCTTCTGAATACCAAATAAGAAACATAGTTTTCTTTTTATGAATTGTTTTCTCCCTGATGCCTCACAATATAATTGGTATTCAATATTGAATAAATAAATGAAAGTCAGACGTCATCAACTGATCACACCATTTATACCTGTTGAACCTGGCTGAGCATGCTAGGATATAACTGCCTATCTGTGAATGTTGAAATGGCTGAGCCTATTTGTTACCTACTTCTAGGTTATCTCTAAGAGCTACGCTTAGCCCCCAGGTTCTGTGCTTCTTGAGCTAGTCCTAGTAATAAAGTCAGATATATTATGAGTTATATGTATGACTTTGTGGGCTGGTCTGGGATCTTAGCCACCTTTTATTACATAATTTGTGTGGGGAAAATTGTTTAATATCCAGCGTATGGCTTTTGGAACAATGGCCGTGTGTAAGTTGGAGTCTTATCTGTATTTGAAGATGTATATAATATAACTTGGGAGGTTAGTTTCAGAGAATATGTTTTTAAATATTTTGGTCCTAGCAGACTTTTTTGGGACTACTTAAAAATATTAATGGCACACTACTCTATATTCGGCTTTAACGGAATTTACTACCTAGTACTTTATGTTTCGTTTTCCAAGTTAGGGGTGAAGAATTTAAAAATACAAATGTGGTGATCACAAATATAAAATGAGAATCAGGTTATTATTTTTTTCTACTCAGTAGTCTTACTATAAAAAAGTAAGCTGTGCTGTACCATTTCAGTGGCTATCTTTAGCATAACATGTTTAAAAGGTTGATGTATAACTTAGAGCCAGACTCATCATAGGACAAAATCCAGACTTCTTAGACTGGTCTTTGCAATCAAGGGTCTTTCTAATATGACCCTTTCAAGAGAATGGATATTGGAATTTTTGCTTTTCTTAAAGTGGTTTGAAAACAACTATTCTGCAGCGAGTTATTTCAGAGACATAATGAAAAAATTGTGGTGTTACATGAAGCCAGATAGTTTAACAGACTGTGGGATTTAGGACCTCACAACGCTGGATTTAAGCTCTGGCTCTGCTGCTGAGAAGCCCTGTGATCTTGAACAAGTGACAATACCTGAGAACCTCTGTTTTTTCATCTGTTATATAGAGATAATAATAGTCCTTCTACCTATCACACTTAACGAGTTACTCTTTTTTGAGGAGGGTGGTAGTTTGATGCAAAAATAAGTATGTGGAATCTAGTGGCAGAAATCCTGGGTTTGAGTCTTGGCACCGTAGCTTATTGGCTGTACAATTTTATAAGTCATTTAAAACCTGAGGCTGGGCCTTTTCTCATGTGAAATGGAGAAAACACCTTGTAAACACTAAAGCACTCTGAAAATATTACTCTTTACAATTGTGCAGTAGATTTGATTGACAAATTAATAGATATCAATTTTATTGTTTTTTCAGGTGCTTTGGGAAAAAGGACACGATTCCAGGAAAATTATGTGGCACAACTGATTCTAGATGTAAGAAGGGAAGGGGATGTCCTTTCAAATTGTGAATTCAGTCCAGTTCCCACTCCTGTGGAACATTTAACCAAAGTAAGTAGGATTGTAAGTTATTTAATTCAATTAATATCTGAGTCTAACCGTTTCAGTAGGTGAATACTATAGGAACACCGAATAGGGTGGAGAGAGACTTCATTCTGTTCTTTCTTGAGCCTTTCAAGGTGGCGGGGGCAGGGGAGAACCCAGTGTGTAAGCCTTTTTTAAATTTTTATTTTTTTACTCTTAAGTGGAGATAAGTGGTATTTTTCTTCATAAATGGTGTTTAGTCACTTATGTATTACCCCCCTTGAAGAAATACCAAAGACAGACTGAGTAGAGACCAATTTTTCTAGCTGCCACCATATTTGTCTCCTTACATTTGGATATTTTCAAACATTCAGAGACTTGAAATTTCTTGGACTTCTTTTAAATGTATGAACAGCTTTGTCAGAATTCCATTTTACCAGTTTTATGATTTGCCTTTTGTTACTGTGTCATTATGGGTTGGCTGCTGCCTTAGTATGTTTTTTTGATACAGCTAATGAATTCTCTTCTTGTATCTTGAATTTATGACTCTTGGTAAGTTTACCTACTTACAGGCCTCTCCAGCTGCTTCCATGGAGGCCATTAGCATTTATATACGCAGTTTCTTATCCCAGAGACCACAAATGTACATTTTTGATGTCCTTTGTTTGACTTTACAGTCTTTAAAGCCCATGTGTTGCTACTCTTCATTCCAGAGTCTGCAAGCAAATTTATCTTGGGTACAGTGCACACTCAGATTCTATTCTGTACTGAGAATTATGCCAAAGGGTGGCTCAGGGGCTGGGTGAGAAGAGTGTCAGCAGTTGTTAGTCCCAAGGAAGGCTTTTGATAGATACTGCTTATCTCCTGGGATTGCCCCAAGTACTCTATTGTTTGCTTTTGTTACAACTTCAGTGAGGAGTAGGTCTTGATTGTAAGAAGAGAATGAAGGAAGGGAGGGAGAAATGTAGAAACTCAGGGATAAGACTACGCAAGGTGCAGCCTGTACTACCTGAAGTACATAGAGCCATGCCTGAATGAAGATTTGTACTGCTGGGCCTGATGCTGGTCAGGGAACTGCGCTGATACCTGCCTCCACCCTTCATTTCCTCCTTATATGTACTGGGTCCTCCTCCTAAGGCTTTTGGATGTCACCTAAGTCCCTCTCTAAGCATTAGATTAACTGTTAGAAGCCTGATTTTTAGGCTATAACACAGCATCTGTGTAAAGAGATTTAATTCTGGAATCCAAGCATTTTATTCGGTAATGCATTATTTTTTGTTGTTTTTTTAATGTGGAGTTCTCCTATAGAAAATTGTCTCCTGTGGTGATAAATAGGATATGATGACTATTATGAGGAATGTATAAAAATTATGTATAACTTGATACAGAATTTTAAAAATTATGAATGGCCTGCAGTGAAAGTGGATGGCCACCAGGGTGTGCTGTACACCTGCCAGCCCTGCCTTATTAGGGGTGCTCCTTCAGGGAGGAATTTTTACAGTGGAAACTGAGGAGCTGCCTAAAGTTTTATGTTCCTCTCAGTCAGTATGTGCTGGGGGTTGCAGTACTCTTTCTGGAAACCTTGTAGAGAGGCCGAGCACCTGTAATCCTAGCACTTTGGGAGGCCGAGGAGGGAGGATCGCTTGAGGCCGGGAGTTCAAGACCAGCTTCAGCAACATAGTGAGATCCTATCTCTACAAAAAATAGAAAAATTAGCTGGGCATGGTGGCAGGCGTTGTAGTCCCAGCTGCTTGGAAGCTTGAGGCAGAATGGCTTGAGCCCAGGAGTTTGAGGTTGTAGTGAGCTATGATGACTCCACTGCACCCCAGCCCCAGCAACAGAGCGAGACTCTGTCTTAAAAAAAAAAAAAAGGAACCTTGTAGAGAAAAGCTGGGCCTACAGTTAGGGTGAATTTGAGGACAGACAAGAAAAGCTGTTCCTTTGGTCTGTGATTTGGGCAGATTAACTGCTTATCCTCATTTCCAAAGCTTGACTTTGTAGCCATAGATAATTTTCAGCCTTCTGAAATTGTAAGTCTCTGTAGAGCTTCATTTGGCTCCTAAAGTCTTTCTTGTCTTAGCTATACTTTTGTTGAATTAGAAAAAAATTTAAATCAAGTTTATTGAGGAATAACTTACATAAAATGCAAGTTTTTAAATTAAAGTTCATTGAGTTTTAAGAAATAGACCCATATAACCAACACCATAATGAAAATATAGAACCATTTCCTTCATACTCCTTTGCAGTCAGTCACTTTCCCTCCCGCTGATCTGCTTTCTGTCACAGATTAGATCTGTCTTTTCTAGAATTTCAAATAAATGGAATCATATAGCATGTACTTTTTGGGTCTGGCTTCTTTCACTTAGCATGATGATTTTGAGATTCATCCATGTTGTAATACTGATAATTAGCTCCTGTTTATTGCTGGGTAGTATTTAGTTGTGTGGATAAACCACAATGTGTTTTATCTACTGAACTGTTGGTGGACATTTGCATTGTTTCTAGCAGCTATTATCAATATATCTGCCTGGAACATTTGTGTTTAAGTTTTTGTACGAACATAAGTTTTTAATTCTCTTGGGTAAATACCTAGGAATGGAATGGCTAGTTGGTATGTTAAGTGCATTTTTAACTTTACGAGAAACTACCAAACTGTTTTTCAAAGTGGTCATACTGTTTTATATTCCTGCCTTCAATGTATGAGCATGCAAGTTTACGTCCTTGCCAATACTTGGTATTGTCAGTCTTTGTAATTTCTGCCATTCTAGTGAGTGTGTGTATAGTGTTATCTCATTGTGGTTTTGCTGTTTTTTGGTGATTCATTTTTAAAAAATATCACTTTGGCTGAGCATGGTGGCTCATGCCTGTAGTCCCAGCTACTTGGGAGGCTGAGGCGGTTAGATCACTTGAGCCCAGGAGTTTGAGGCTGCAGTGAGCTGGGATGATGCCACCACACTCCATCCTGGGCAACAGAGCAAGACCCTGTCTCAAAAAATAAAACAAAACAAAAAGACTTTTATTGAAGTATAACTTACATACCTAAAAATTGACCCATTTTAATTGTACAGTTTAATGAGATCTGACAAATGTATACACACCTAACCATTTTAGTCAAGAAGTGTTCCCTTACCCCCAGAGAGTTCCATCCTGCACCTTTGCAGTTAATTCCCCACCCCTCTGGCTCTAAACAACCATTGGTCTGCTTTCTGTGACTACAGATAATTTGCCTTTTCTAGAATTTTATGTGAATGGGATCGTACATACTCCTTTGTATGCAGCTGCTTTTTCAGCATGATGTTGAGATTTATCTATATGGTTGCATATGTCAGTAGTTCCTTTTTAATGCTGAATAGAATTCCATTGGTTGGATATAGCATAATGTTTTAAATCTATTTACCTGTTGACAGACATTTGGGTTGTTTCCAGTTTTGGGCTATACAGATAAAACTGCTATGCACATTTATGAACATGTCTTTGTGTGGACATATATTTTCATTTCTCTTGGGTAACTACTTAGGAGTGGAATTGATGGCTCATGTGGTAAATGTGTGTTTATTATAAGAAGCTGGCAAACTGTTTTCTGTGGTTCTGCCATTTTTACATTTCCATCAGTAATGTATAAAATTTCTAATTCTTCCAGATCCTTGCCAGCATTTTATATTAATACTGTTAAACTTTTTAATTGTTGCCATTCTAATATGTGTGTGTACTAATAGTTCATTCTAATTTTAATAGTATTTCTCTGTTGACTACTATTGTCAAGGATTTGTGTGTGTGCTTATTGGCTATTCCTATGTCTTCTTTTAGGAAGTGTGTATACAAATCTTTTTCCTATTTTTTATTTGGGTTGTTTGTCTTGTTATTGAGTTCTGAGAGTTCTGCATATTCTGAATACAAGTCCCTTTTCAGAGATGTGTTTTGTGAATATATTCTTTGAATCTGTAGCTTGGCTTTCTGTTTTCTTAATGATGTTTTCAAAGAGCAGAAGTTTTTAATTTGATAAAGTCCACTTTATTACGTTTTTCTCTTATGATTTATGTTTTTTGTATCCTAATTAAGGACTCTCTGCCTACCCCAAGGTGGCAAAAATTTTGTCCTATGAGTTCTTCTAGAAGTATTTTTAGTTTTAGCGTCTACATTAAAGTGTATGATCAATTTTGATTTAATTTTTGTATATGGTATGAGATGAGGGTGGAGGGTCATTTTTTTCCCAAATGATATCCAGTTGTTCCAACATCATTTATTGAAAAGACTTTACTTGTTGAATCACCTAGGTACCTTTGTTGAAAATCAATCAACCGTATATGCATGGGTCTTAAATTTTGCATTGCATTCTCTTCCATTCATTTATATGTCTGTCTTTATGCCAGTACTGCACTGTACTTTGGCTTTATGGTAATTCTTGAAATCAAGTACTTTTAAGTCCTCAGATTTTATTCTTTTTCAGGTTGTTTTAGCTATTCTAGAACCTTTGCATTTCTGTATAAATTTTGAAATCAGCTTGTTAGTTTGGTATTTCTATCATTAATTGCGAGTTATTTGTAACCTGTTTCATAACTGATCACACTATACTGCTGAGACACAAAGTTGGGAAGATGATGTTTTAAATTAGAATTTAGAGGCAAAGTAGGAAGATCTGGTTTTAAATCCTCATGCTGCCACATACATTGAATGTGGCCTTGAATCACCTTCTTTAAATCTCTGATTCTTTGTTTCTGCATTTATAAATGGGAATAGAAATGCATATTGCATATGATTACTATGAGGATGAATAAGAAAATGTGTGTAAAATTATCTGCAGAGGGCTCAGTCGATGATAGCTGTTGTTCCCTATTATCGTTATTGTCAATGCATTCTTGAGCTATAGGTGGCACATCTTCCATTTCTACAGGGTAAACTGTCCCCAAATATGTGTTTCACAAGAAACAGCCTGTTGACCATATGTAGATGTTATATAATCTTAAACAAAAAGGCAAATTAACTTTATCACCCCTAGCGATCTATTAGGTCATTAAATATGAAATGTCCGATTTCGAATCAAAAGTGTAGTTTATTATATCTCAAACAAGAAGCAGTACAATTAATCAAAGTATGCGCCTAAACTGTCGACACAGTTTTGCCGTCTTAATGGTCGCTTGTTTATGCCAGCAGCGAAGAAGCCTGGAGAGTGAGTGTGGGGGAAATCGTGAAAGGCGTTTTCCACAGCTTGTTGAGAATTGAATATTTTTCCTTTCGAGAAGTGGTTCAAAGCCTGAAAGAAGTGGTAGTGAGTTGGTGCAAGGTCTGGTGAATATGGTGGATGACAGAGGGTTTTCCAGTCCACCCTCTGTAGTTTGAGCAGGGTTGTTTGTGCAATATGTGGTCGAGCATTGTCTTGCAAGAGGATTGGCCTGTCTCTATTGACCAATCTTGGCCACTTAATCCCAAGCATCCTCATCATTTCATCCAATTGGTTGCAGTAGACATCGACTGTCATCGATTGACCAGGTTTCATGAAGCTGTAGTGGTAAATACCAGTGCTGGACCACCAAACAGACACCATTAGTTTTTTTTGATGAATATTTGGTTTTGGACTGTGTTTCGGCACTTCATCTTTATCCAATCATTGTGCTTAAACGCTTGCGATTGTCAAAATGAATCTATTTTTTATCACATGTGATAAAATACAGAGAAATGGTTCGCCTTTATGTCATGACAGCAAAGAAAGGCAAGCTTCAAGGCGATTTCTCTTCTGGTGCTCGTTGTACCCACCTATCCAGCTTCTTTACCTTGCTGATTTGTTTCAAATGGCCCAATATTGTTGGAATAGTAACATCAAACCTTGCTGCTAATTCACACGTAGGTTGAGATAGATTCGCTTCCACTACAACTTTCAGCTCATCATTATCCACCTTGGTCTCTGTTTGCCCACATGGCTCATTTTCAAGTTTAAAATCACTAGAATGGAACTTCTCAAATCATCGATGTATTGTGCCTTCATTAGCCACAGCCTTCCCAAACACTTCGTTGATATTTTGAGCTGTCTGCGCAGCATTGGTTCCGTGACGGAAGTCATATTCGAAAGTAACGTGAATTTTTGACTTATCCATGGTTTCACAAAAATTGCTCTTAAAAAAAAAAGAAAGATAATCACAAGTCAAACCATGCGTTTGAAAGAATGAGGATGCACCTCACGATGAAAATAAAACAAGAAGTATCAAAGTGAAATGTCAGAGATATCAACTGTCAAACTTAGTACTTAAGGAGATCAGACATTTCATACTTGATAACCTAAGTATGAACCAACATGCCGTTCAGTTGAATGAATCAAATTTAATTTTTGGTCTAAATATTTTCTTTTGTATTCTACTAGAATCTTGAGCTCAATGATGATACTGTTCTAAATGAGATAAAGTTAGCAGATTGTGAACAGTTTCAGATGCCTGAGCTGTGTGCTGAAGAGCTTGCTGTTATCCTTGGAATCTGGTAAGTTAATGACTGACTTGGCTACTTTGAACACCTTGCAAATTGGTTCTCTTGTGTTTGGGAAAATCTGTATTCACAGAGGTCCCAAGAGTTCTGGATGAACAGGCAATTTTATAGTGCTTATGAAGATTGGAAGGGAATACTTGGGAAGCCAGTTAAAGGGTTGGAGATTAGGAATCTCCTGTGAGTTGCTGCACCCATTCTTCTCTTTCCTTTATAAGCAAAATTTCTTTAGTGAGCCTTAACCAGGAATAGATGCTTAATAAAATATTAAAGATAGGTGAGAATGGCTATTTTGACCATTGAGGGTATTTCTGTTGCAAAGGATAGAATTATTTTTTAATACCATAGAAGCTTATGTGTGGTAGAAATAGTTTTTTTTTTCTGCTTTGAAATAATTTCAAATTTGCAAAAATGTTTTAAGGGCAAGGCAGTACAAAGAACTTTTGAGAATAAGTTTTCAACAAGATATCCCTGTCATCCCTGAATACTTTAGTGTGTGTTTCCAACAAATAATGGTATTTTTGTACATAGCCACCATATATCTATTAAAATCAGAAAATTAACATCCGTACTTTGCTATCATTTAATTCTCAGACCCCTTTCAGATTTTGCCAGCTGTCCCAATAATCTCCTTTAGAGCAAAAGGTCCAGTCTAGAACATATGTGTTACATTTAGTTGTCATGTCTCTTTAGTCTTTGTCAACCTGGAATAGTTTCTCATTTTTGCTTGACTTTCATGATCTTGACACTTGAAATTTACAAGTTAGTTATTTTTCCCTCAATTTGGGTTTGTCTGATTTTTTTTCTAATGATTAAATTCACCTTATGCATTATTATGAAGGATATCAGAGAAGTGAAATTTTGTCATTCTGATCGCATCCTCAGAGGTAGAGCATGATTTTGATTTGTCCTACTACTGGTGATGTTAACTTTGATCACATGATTAAAATGGTGTTTGCTATGCTTCTCCAATGTAAAGTTATTCTTTTTAATGTTTGTATTATATTTAATATTTTGTAGGAAGGTACTTTTAGAATATATAAACATCCTATTTGTCATCAAGAGATTTAGTAGTGCTCAAAATAGAATCTCTCACAAAGTTATAATATTGATAGTTAAATTAGTAATAGGCAATTTAGGAAAGAATGTTTGAAAAAAAATTTGTTCTTTTAACTCAGTAGAATTCATCCTTTAAAGTGTTCACTGCATAGCATTTTACCTCCTATATACTAGCAAGAGGTTTTCATTTATATAAAAGTTGGATTCAGTTCTGCAGTTCTCTTTTATTTGTTTAAAAGGGATCACACATACAGAGTTCTGTTTCTAAATCCAAAGTGATCTTCCCATCACATTATTTGATCTCTGACAGGATTCACACTTACTATAGAAAAATTACTTGTTCAATTTGTAACAGTACTTATTATATTAATAATATGAATAGCAACCATTTATGAGCAAGACTGTGTGCTAGTATTGCTAAACCGTGTAGTTTCACATTAACCCCTGTTAACACCCCTTGGGGTTGTTATTTTTCTCATTTTTTTTCAGATGGGAAAATAGTGTTCAAATGGCTAAATGACTTGTTCAGAATTACAAAGCAGCAATTAGGATTTGAGTCCAGGTTTTATTGACCTCAAATTCTGGGTTCTTCTTTATGCTATTTTTAAAAATGTAAATAAAATTTACATTTAAAATAATTTTAAATAACATTTTAAAATTTCATAATTGTCAACTCATCAGGAAAGCTATACCAAACAAATGTATTTCTCAGCCATTCTGTGAATGGAACTTTATTTCTATTGAGTTAAACATAATTGAGAGAGGACTAAAAGCCAGGAAAAAGCTTGTCTTCAAATACTATTTTTCCCCTTACGTAAGATTTTGGTGGAATTTCAATATATAGAACAGATAAAAGTGCTGAATGAATTTCACAGGCAGCTTAAATCTTCAATTGTTTCGTAGAAACCACTTGGTTATTGTCTGAATCTTAGAGCATCTGATGCAGTCTATAAACCTCTGGGTTAGAAGATCAATGAATTCATGGTTTGTATGAACTGAGTTACTATGGGGGTTAAACAGTGATTTTCTTATACTGCCTTATCTCCATCTTATCCCCATGGCTGCCAGCCCCTATGAAGAGGTGACTTGGACGTTGTGATAGGCTAGCTTGGTTTGGAAAGGAGACTAAGAGAAGGTGTGTTCTTATGGATTGTGGATTTACGCAACAGTGGGGATAGCTTCATGCTCCTTCCCTGGGCTCTTGTCCTTCACTGGCCTCCTGCTTGAGTCTGATTTTTACCTGAAAACCAAGCATTGGAACTTGCCCCATGTCTCGTATACCTCAGTATACCTGACTGCTTTTACATAAAGCATTGTGGGCAGAATTCCTTAAAATATAGCAGCCCTTGAGTAATTCAGATTACTGAGTGTGGAAGGAAAATTCTCTTTTCAGTTAACAGTTTGATTTTCAAGTGTGCATGGTAGTAATACAGTTGGCCTTCCATATCCACAAGTTCCTTTTCCATGGATTGAACCAATTTGGAACAAAAATATTCTGGGGGAAAAAAACCAATAAAAAAAAAAAACAACAATAAAAAATAATACAAATAAAACAATGCAGTTTAACAACTATTTATATAGCATTTATATTATATTAAGTATTATACATAATGTCAAGATGATCGAAAGCATACTGGAGGATATGCATAGGTTATATGCAAATACTACACCATTTTATGTAAGAGACTTGAGCATCCTCGGAGTTTGATATCTGTGAAAGGTCCTGGAACTAATTCCCTGCGGATACTGAGGGACAACTGTACAAGTATATTATAAGCCTTTGACAGTAAATTATGTTAAATAGTGGTGACCCAACTCAGTGACTATGTCATAATTATTTGTAATGAGCCTGTAGTATTTTGCTTTATCTTCATACTTTATGTAATGCTTTTAGGATTGGAATTTTTATGTGAGAGATGAATATTGATCCATTTTGGATGAGGTCCTTATCTTGGAATGCCTTTTATACTCTTGTTCACTCATTAGAATCTTAGTGTCTAGAACTAAAAGGACCTCAGGAGGGGTTAATTGGATCATCTTGCCACCTGATACATAATTCCTTTGTGCGAATTGGAAATGTCTAAGTGTGTGTGCATGTGTGTGTGTGTTGTATGTGTTTTAAATGAAATTATTTCATAGTTCTTTCCTTCCCCATTCATTTATTTTTTCTTACCAACAATAAAAATGGGTTCATTTAAAAGTGCATATTTCATATGTTCATTATAAAATCCTTAAACAGTATTGAAAATAACAAGAAACTATTACTATTTTGTGGAGTGGTATTTTCTGTTCATTTTTTATGTATGTAATACTTACATACAAAGGAATTTATGTAATATATAAATGTAAGTTATATAGTATAGGAATAAAATGAACACTGTTGAACTCACTACCCAATTTAATGACTAGAAGATTACAAATACCGTTAGCCCAACCTGTGTGCTTCTGCATCATCCTCCTGCCTCTTCTCAAGGTAGCTGCTACCCTGATTTTGTGTTTGTCATTTTCTTGCCTTTTAAAAAGGATATTTAATCTCATGTTTTGTATACCTGTAAGTCAATGGCTTCATTTTGCTTGTTTCTGAGCTTTATAAAGGTGATACCATATATATTCCTTTGTGATTTGCTTTTTTTCTCTCATCGTGCTTCTAAGATTCATGTTGCTACAATTTGCTTTGCTATATAGCATTTCATTGGATAAATATATCACAATTTACCATTTTCTTTTGGACATTTGGATTCTTTCCAGATTTTTCCTGTTACTCACAATATCACTATGGTTATTTATGTATGTGATTCTTGGTTCACCTGTTCAGGAATTTCTGTGGGCTTTCTACCTAGGATGGAATTATTGAGTCGAGGATGTGTGAATGCTGAGTTTATAAGATAGTGCCAAATTTTTTTCTAAAACGATTCTACCAATTATACCTGGATCAGCAGAATCTTAGAATTCCTATTCTGCCTCTTTGACAGTTTCTTAATTTTTCCTTGTCTAGTGGTTATAGTAATATTTTCATTATTTTTCGCATGAATTTAATAAACAGGAGTTGGTGCTGTAATAATTGTTTTTGTTTTCTTTGCTGGGTGGCACAGATTGGATTTCTTTTTTCCTAGTAAGATAAATTATGTTGACATTTAATACACCAACCACATTTTGTCAGCATTTTATTACTTTTTATACTTATCTTTGGCAAACTCATGTCTGCATTTGTATATAATGCCATAATATTTAAATATGTACTTTCAAATATATAATATATAGCAACTTGCTTTGTTTTTAAAAAAAATTATATTAGATATTAATATAATATGCATTTTAGAACTAATTTACTCTTTTTTTAAATTTAAAGCATAAATTTCCAAAAGAACAACCCAGTGCATAAATTAACTGAAGAGGAGCTGCTGGCATTTACATCGGTGAGTAATGTCTTTTTCCTTTCCATTTCATATTTTTTCCTTGCAAATTATTTTGCCCCTGGTATGTTCTTGCCTCACATTGCTCATGTTGAAACACTGCCACCTAAGAAATTAAGGGGAGAAAAACCTCATCATCTTAGTTTCCAAGTCACATGTATCTTGCTGCTGACTTAAACATAACCATTTTTCTTTGTGCTTGCTTGGATTTGAAGGTAGTGACCAAATATTTCTTGTTCATTGTTTTATCCTAGGGCCTACTGTACTATCTTGCATGTAATAGGTGCTCAATAAATATGTGTTGAATGAATAAATGAGGTGACACAGCCAGAGCCACTATAGTCTGCAACTCTTTTGCCTGAAACTGAGTGCAATGCCCGTGTGGACGTGGTGAGAAGGAGGAGCTGGGAGCAAGAGAGCCTGGGTTAGAGAGGTGGGAGGTCAAGAGCAGGGGCTGCTCGTCAGTCAGAGTTCAACAGAGGAGAGCAGTCAGGAGAGCGATGCGGGTGGAGACGAGACCGTGGGAGTTGATAATCAGGAGCGCGTTGCTTCCATCTAGGACCATCCCAGTGGGGTGTCTGGATAGATACCTCATTACGGAGAATCCAGGAGGGAATGGGGTTGTAGGGGAGTTAAGTTGGTAGGTAGAGACCACAGTAGGAGAAGAATGGTAGTGAAAAGGAAAGATGGAGTAATAGATGTTTGAGGATTCAAGATCAAAGAAGGATTTTCGGCCGGGCACGGTGGCTCATGCCTGTAATCCTAGCACTTTGGGAGGCTGAGGCGGGAGGATGGCTTGAGGCCAAGAGTTCAAGACCAGCCTGAACAAGAGTGATACTCCGTCTCTACAAAAAAAAATTTAAAAATTAGCTGCAGGTGTGGCTGCACCTGTAGCCGCAGCTACTCGGGAGGCTGAGGCAGGAGGATGGCTTGAGCCCAGGCGTTGGAGGCTGCAGTGAATGCTAATGATGCCACTGCACTCTAGCCTGGGCGACAGAGCAAGAACCAACCCCTGTCTCCAAAAGAAAAAAAAGAAGGGTTTTCAAGAAGAGAAAAGTCACAAAGGAAGGGGTCAGTCAGTATCTTTTGGCTTTATGGATAAAAAAAGATACATGTGTTCTTTAATGAATACAAGTTGCTTCAGATATATCATTTTTTCAACAGCATTTTTATTATTGTAATTAGGAATCAAGTTAGAATTCTGATGTTTTCTTCCTTTGTTGTTTTTCAGATAAGGCAAAAGAAATACTTTTATCTGGTAGAAAGAAAAGCTAGCTTGTTTTGTGCTGTAATATAAATTTTGCAGATTACTCTTTCCTACATACTCTCTTAGAAATGATGAGGTGTTAGTATTTGAGTCCTCTGGGTGCCTGCTTTATTTTCCCACTTCAGTATTCTTAGAAATCTTTGGTGTGTATCGTTATATCATGTGTGTTTTAGGTAATTATATGGGAATGTCCCTATTCATTCATTACATATGCTATAAAGAAATTGACATGTTAAAATTTTTAAAAAGGGCATATAAAAACATATTATGTATCTTCCATTATACATTCAGCTGATATCTGGTAAATAATATATATAGGCATTGTGCTATTCATTGGGGATACAGCAGTAAACAATGTCTTCTCCTTTCTAGAGTTTATATCAATTTACATTCTTGTGTGGGAGATACTTAGTAGACAAAGAGAGAACTAGATATTTGATAGAGGTGCTAAGGAGAAATATACGGCAGGGTAAGGGACTAAGAATGGGTAGGTGGGAAAATCCCAGCGGTAAGGTGACATTGAGCATAGATCTGCAGGAAGCGAGGTACAGGGAAGGGAAATGGACAGTCTGGAATGGCTGTGAGCTTGAGTCAGGGTAGGGAAGTACAGAGCTGGGGACGAATGTCTAGGGGATAAATGGTGACCTGGAGGCATGGGTTTCTCTGATGACTGACGTAAACAGAGATGTAGAATATGATAGGAAATGTTCCTGCTGGCCTCTCCTGGGGAGCATGGTCAGTAGTAACATCTTCTTGGATTGGTCTCATAAGCAGTTATCGTGGTGTATATGTATGTCTTGCAGTTATCCTGAAAAGACACAAAAACATTCTTTTTACATTCAAACAGTTAATTTTTTAGCATTTCTTATGGGCCGGGTGTATTTTTCTTTTCTTTCTTTAAAACTCTTCCTTTCTTTAACCTATCCTTGTTCCTCTATACTGTGAGGCACTTCTGAAGTAGTTAACTCCAGTAACTTCTGATAGTAGGTAACTCATCACTCCTAGCTTGTACCGAAGGTCATAAATTCAGGTTTTATGCTTTTCCCCCCAAGGGCTTTATGCTGCATAATTTTTCTGCTCTCTCTTTTCCTCCTGTTCTCTTCCAAGTCAGAACTGACCTGCGGACTGATCTTTTTTGGAGGAAAGCTGTTTGATGACAGTGACTCATAGTGGCAGGCCTAACTCTTCTAAAGAGATGATTTTGTTAATCCCAAGTGTATCTTTAATTGGAGAAAAGTAGGGCAAGAAACTTATATGTGACGGGGCTTTTAGGAGCCCCATGCAAACTTTGGGCTTTGCACCTCCTCCCTTTTTAGAATCCTAAATGAAACATGCAGATATACCAGAAAAACCCAAGTCAGCCCTTGTTAACTCTTCCTTTCATCTATCAGTCTTTCTTCTTATCCCTTCTTTGTGCATGATACTGAAGTGGATAAGATGATGAATTAAAAGTGGGCCCTGGTTTCAGAGAAGAAAGAAACTTTATTTATATGCTGTATTCAGCGGTCCCCAACCTTTTTGGCACCAGGGACTGGTTTGATGGAAGATAATTTTTCCACGGTGGGGGGTAGGGGAGGGGGGCATGGAGCTCAGGTGGTGATGTGAGCGATGGGGAGTGGCTGTAAATACAGATGAAGCTTCCCTCCCTTGCCTGCCTGCCGCTGGCCTCCTGCCGCGTCCTAAGTTTCATGGAAAGCAATTTTTCCACAGTGCCGGGGTGGGGGGTGGGGGGGGTCAGAGATGTGGTGCAGAACTCTGTGGCCCAGTCCCTAACAGGCCACAGACTGGTTTTGGGTCGTGGGCCAGGGGTTGGAGACCACAGCTGTATAATACAACTCCAAATGGTCCAACTTATGATGGTTTGATGTAATGACTTTTTGAATTTGCGATGGTGTGAAAGTGATATGCATTCAGTAGAAACCATAGTTTGAGTACCCATTCATGCATTTTGCCTTTCACTTTCACTTCAGTATTCAATAAATTACATGAGCTATGTGGCACTTTGGTATAAAATAGGCTTTGTGTTAGATGATTTTGCTCAACTGTAGGCTAATGTAAGTGTTCTGAGCACGTTTAAGGTAGGCTAGGCTAAGCTATGATGTTCAGTAGACATATTAAATGCATTTTTGACTTAGGATATTTTCAACTTATGATGGATTTATCAGTATGTAACCCCATCGTATGTCAAGGAGCATCTGTATTTTAGACAAGAGGGACCACCTTTAGGTGCTATCTCACTTCTGAACTCTTGAATTTTTGTCTGTGCCTCTCTTTTTGCAAGGGTAGTATTTTGGCTTACAGTATAATGAATTATGTATATGTCATTTCCTTATAAGACTGTAAACTTCCAGTTTTAGAGACTGGGCTCTGTTCTTTTGTAGGTCCTTTACAAGGCAGGCCTGAGACAGTGCTTCAGTGGTTTTACTCATAGGTCTTACTCAATAAATGTATGTAGAATAAAAGAATGAATGAAATATATGTACTACAATCCTGGAATAGGATTGACTTCTATTCTAGAGCTGCATTGCTCCACTTTGTTCCATAATCTAGTTAGTACTACACGATGGTAGGGACAACTACTTGTTTCATCTTCCTCTTCTGTATAGTGGGGGAAGTGGTGATGTGCTTCTCTCCCAACATCAAAAACTTTATTTCAGGGCCAAATTGCAGAATGTGCATGAAAGTACTCTGGAGTAGGTAGAGACTGGTGCACTCATAACATGCAGTGATGAGCCAGTCACTAGTTTATAGGAGAGCATTCCTATTTTCAAGCAGCCTAAATGGATAGGATCTGTTTGGGATTGGCCATAGATGTGGAAAGATTGGACATCGAGAGGGAAGGAACAGCATAGTCTTTCTTGCTTAGCATCCGTTTCCCTGCCCTGGCAGAAGCTTGGTGGCCTGGGACTGGAATTGGGAACTGTTGAGGCTATGAGGTGTCTTCCCCTGTTGTTGGAAAAGCAAGTGCAGTAGAAGTCTGTTAATCCTCCTGCCAGAAATATGTAAGCACATGGAGAGATAGGGACCGTGATTAATTGGTGTTTGGTAAATATTTATTGGATAAACAAATGAATGGCTTATTGGTTCTGAATTTTGTTCAGCTTTGACGAACTGTCCTAAAGTTTACTAAAATGATGGTGAAATCTCTTTTTTGCAGAAATATTTGCCACTGTTTTCTTGTTGGTGCACCATGTTGAAATATATGTGAGGTGTCTTGGGAAAATATTGTAATTCAGCAAAGTCAGAAACTTGTCCTTAGAGGAATAGCTTTATTGTTTAAGGTTGTCATTATGTGGTGCTATTTCTGAGATACTATATCTACATGTTTAAGGAAAACTAAGTCATAGTAAAAACAACCCATATTGTTTTAGAGAGCCATTTATGTGGTATCGGCTTGCTAATTTAAAATTAGCTGTGTTATCTACGTTATTTCCTTTCAGATGAGCCAAGTCAGTGACATTCAGTAATGCTTTTAATTTCCTTTCATTGTTGAAAATGGGAACAATTTTGTTAATTCATACAGGTGTTTCAGTTTTCATTGGCAAAAGGTTTAAGTGTGAATTGGTACTGGCAGCTTGCCTTCTGACTCTCTGCCTGAAGCCCCTAAGGTCTCTGTAAATGAAAGAAGGAAAAAGACCTTTGGAAGTTACACATTATATTGTATGTATTAATATTTTCTTCTGCTATTGATTTTAAAGCTATTTAATAAGTACTTACCTATGAACATAACATAGTTTGCTAATCATTTTTATAGATTAAAATGATCGCCTATTTTCCTTCTAGGGAATACTCATTTCCTGATTTTAATTTATTAAGATAGGCAGTATAACTATGAGTTAGCAGTGGTACTTCTGGTAGTTTGTGTTACTAGAGTTAATTACTTCAGAAGTACTTCACAGAATAGAGGAATAAGCACATCAAGACATAAGCAAAATAAAACAAAACCATGCCTACACATGTCGTAGTCAACCTGGTGAAAATAAAACATAAAGACAATGTCTTGATAGCAAACAGAAAAATATGACACATTAAATAAGAGAGAATAACAATCGCAAAGACCTTCACCTTTTCATTGGAAACTATGCTGCATAATTTCTCTGCTCTGTCTTTTCCTCTAGCTCTCCTCCAAATCAGAACTGACCTGGGGACTGATTCCTTCTTTTTCCTCCACAGTTAAACATGTGTTGACGTTAATGCTTATTTGTGAATTTCCCTTCCAGCCATGTTGGAGGAACTGGTACTGGACTTGAATTCCCATTGTCAACAACTACAAAACTGGACAAAATATATGAAATACCAATGTATAAAAAGGATAATGGCATGACCAAATAGCATTTATCCCAGGAATACAAAATTGACTTACTATGAAACAATGCAATTCACTTTATTAGTATAGTAAAGGAGAAAAACCAAATGATTATCTTAATAGAAACAGAAATTGACAAAATTCAACATCCTTTCCTTATAAAAACTCTTAGTAAACTAGGAATAGAAGGGAATATCAACCTGATAAAGTACATCTATGAAAAAATCTGTAGCTAAAATCATTATTGGTAGAAAGTAATTCCCCCCGCCCAAGCTCAAGAAAAAGGCAAGATTGTCTGCTTTCTCTATACTTACTGAACTAGAAATCCTAGCTAGTACAATAGACAAGAAGTTATAAAAGAGTACTAGATTAGTCTTTGTCATCAGTTTCAGAAGTACAACCCAAAATATTCAACCTACCTAATGTATTAAGTAGAAAGAATATAGGAGAACAAATTCCCAATAGGAAATTGCTCAGTGTTCTTATTCATTATGAAGTTTACTGCTTTTTTTGAGTTAAAATCAGGCTAATCTTCCCCAGATATTTTTGGGAACCTGCATTCAAAAGAAATCCCAAATTTAAGTGGGAGAATACACCGTTTGGAGCTCAAGTCGGGAGTACTTTTGGCCCTTAGCATTTAACGCGGGTTGTTGATGTTGGAAATAACACTTGTTGTATTGAATTTTCCCCCCATCATGATTGAGAGTTAACAGAAGCAACAAACAGAAAGATAGCCAGGATGGATGTAGAACCTTAAGAGTTCTTAAGGCAGGACGCTTGTATATCAAATAGCCTATCATAGGTAATTGACATTTACTAAAATCAAGTGAGATATTAATACATGATTTCAAACAATTTCTTGTGTTAATGGATATAAAAATAGCTAATTAGGAGAATTCACTTATTTTAAATCTTCAAATTCCATGTTTAATAGAATCTATTAATATATCTGGCCTGGAAATTGAACTATTGGTTGTGTGGCAGAACGTTAGCATTTGGGGAATTTGGGTGAAAGATAATACAGTAAGACCTCACTTAATGTTGTAGTCAATAGGTTCTTGGAAACTGCAACTTTAAGTGAAATGACATACAGCTGGCCCTTGGATAACATCATTTCATTTCAACATTGATGAGGAAAAAAAATCGATTCTGTTATACCTCGTTTTGCTTAAAGTCGCAGTTTCCAAGAACATATCCACTACATTAAGTGAAGACTTACTGTATAGAAATTCTTTGTATTATTCTCTTAACTTTTCTGAAGGAGAAAATAATCTGAAAATATCTGAAATTTAAAAATTAAAAGAAAACCACCTCTGTTTAAAACACTACAGAAAATGATGGCTAGACAACCATTCTTATTTTGGGTTGAAGGTATAAGCATGCTCTCTGGGACATGCTCAAACCACCACTGAACTTGTCAGTCTGCCTGTATCTCTTTCTAGGCTTCAACCTTATGTCTTGCCTCAGAACTCTAATCCCTGCTGGGTCAGATATTTTCCAGGGACCTCTCAGCTTTTGGCAGTACCTTTCTTTGGGGGTGTTGTGCTATTATCTTTAGTAGCATAAGAAATAGGGAGGAGTTAATAAATAAACCTAACGACGTAGATTAAAACAAAAGAAGGGAGACTAATGGACCAGAGGTCAGAGACTTCCACTTCTGGCAATATGGTAGACATGGTGCTCTGAGAGACCTACCTGCTGTAGAACAAGTAAACTCCTTAGTAAGCCCCTTAGTGGGCTTGCAGCTCCCAGGTAGGAGAAATATACAGGATTTACAGCTACGATGGTTAATATATTTGATATCAAGGAATCTCTTTCAAATTCATGGCTTTGTGCTTCTGTTTTTGGCCATCATTGAAGCCAAAGCTCAGAGACGTTTTGACATTATGAGTTAACATGATGTTAAAAAATGAAGAATTCAGTCTGAAAATAGTGCGTATGTTTTAAATTGGTCTGCTTTACATGATAGGGTGAAAGGTGCATCTGACATCTCCAGAATGCAGAAGGTTTTTCTTTTTTAAGGCAGCCAAATGACCAACAAATTGATCTTCTGGTGTATTTGCTTTCTATGTGAAAATTTGCATAGTAGAGAAAAGAGTTTTAAAAGCTTAATAGAAGATCCAGAATCTCAAGATTTGCCATGCATGTTACTAGATATTGTGGGAGAAATAAATAAATCGATCCCCTAGTTGCTAAGAAAGGAAGACAGTATTTAGGACTGAGCAGTCAAAGAAGACTTTGTTCAGTAAGGGAGGATTTGAGTTGCACCTTGAAAGACAGATGGGGTTTAGATGGGGTGATAAAGAATAAGCAAAGGCAAGGAGATGAGAGGGTTCCTTTAGCTGTGTTGGAGGATTTGTTTAGGTAATAGAGAGACTTACGAAAAGTAGATAGTTTGAGATAGTTTTTAAGTGGTCTGCAGAGCAAGGACGGGGAATTTGGACTACTGTTCCATTTCTACTGCGAATAATTTACAGATGAAACTTGGAATTTTAAACTTATTCTTATTTGGTGCTGATTTTAAAAATGAATTCTCTTTTAAGTAGCTCATTAAAAAGGGGGACTAGTTCTGCTTTTTATAGTATTTCTTTGTTCCTTGCTTTGCAAGGTCAGCCTGACCTGGGTGGGCATTGTCCGATTTGGCTTTAGTGTAGCCAAATAATTATGTGCAAGGAGAACTCTGAGCTGGCTTTGATTTATGTATGGAAAAAGCAGCTATCTGAAAGCTCCTTCATGTTTAAAGTAGACTACTGTTGTCTGTTTTATAAAGGGATCCTAGTGACCGTTGGAAGAAGATTATTTGAAACGTGCAGTGATAAGAATGCAAAAGAAATTTATTTTTAATAGAAACATCACTCCTGTTTTTCTGGGTCTTGAGGGAAATGTTGCATATAGTGGGATATTGTTAGCTGAATAAAATAATGTTTCTCTATATGTATACATATAGCTTGTAATATGAAAATTTACTTTTTAGTGTGAGTTTAAGTGGTATTTACTGACTTTTTCATTTCAAGCAGTTAACCGAGTTTCCTCAGATGTTAGTATGAGTCTGAGCATCAGCTCAGGTGGTATATCTTAAAGCGATAAGCCTCCACTAAGGCTTGCAGAGTAGGGTCTTTTAATCTTAACGAGTGTTCTCAAAGTATCTTCTTACATTCCTCATCATCGATTGCTGAAGTGGATTGATTAGTTTATAAAACATTGTAACTATAAATAAAAGAGATATTACTAGAGTTTATTTTGATATTCACAATCATAAAAATATTAAGAGTATATGAAAAATTATATACTTGTAAAAGTTTACTGGCTCAATGAGTCACCTTTTATAGATTTTGGTCAATGAGAGTTGAGATGTGAGAAAACTCTTCTTAAAACAGCCACACAAATGTTATCACTCGTATGTAAGTGGTTTCTGGCTTTTGTTTTGATGTGTAAAAGTGGTGGGAATTCCATCTCATGTACAGCCACGAAACAGCCATCTCATCCTTGCAAATGGCATAAGGTTCTTTAGCAGTGTCCTACTTCTGAAAGAGGGGCTTGTTGAACATACCAGCTTTCTTAAGTGTCTTTTTCAAACCTCATTTGGACTTTTAGCCAATACTTAAAATTTAGGGAGCTGATTATTTCATCTAAATACTACAGTTAGTAGACTCCTTGGTTAAAAATAAGATAGCATTTGCAACTGTGTGACTCCACAAGAGGTGCCTAGAGTAGTTCATAGAGACAAAAAGCAGAATGGTGGTTGCCAGGGGCTAGGGGCTGGGAGGTGGGGTGGGGTGGGCCGAAGGGAATGGGGAGTTGTGTAATGGGTATAGAGTTTCAGCTGCAAGATGAAGAGTTCTGGAGCTTGGTTGTACAACAAGTGTGAATGTACTTAACATTACTGAACTGTATGCTTAGAAATTGTTAAGATGATAACTTTCATGTGTATTTTACCATAATTAAAAAAAACTAGAAAGAAAAAAATAGCATTTGTAGTATAGCATCAAAAACCACCAAATTCCTAGGAATAAATCTGTCAAAATATTTATAAGATATCTATACTAAAATCTATAAAACATAAGAGAAATTAATGAAGACCTAAATAAATGGTGGCATATGCCTTGTTCATGGAGGACTCAGTGTTAAAATTTCATGTCTCTCCAAATTAACCTATATAATTAATGCAGTCCTTAACAAAACTCCAGCAGTTTGATTTTGTTGTTTTTGTTCTTGCTGTTTGTATTGTATTTGTTTTTTGTGGAATTAAAGCTGACTTTAAATTCATATGGAAATGCAGAGGTCTAGGAATAGCTTGGCAGTCTTGAAGAAGAACAGAGCGGAGGACTTACATTGCCAGATAGCAAGACCTATTTTAAAACTATACTAATTGAGACAGTGTGTATCAAATTGTGGTCCTTGGACCGACAGCATCAGCTTCACCTGGGAGCTTGTTAGAAATGGAGTTTCTCTGGCTCCACCCCAAACCTTATTGAATCATAACCTCTGGAGTTGGGGCCAAGGACTCTGTTTTAACAAGCTTTCTAGGTTATTTTTATGCACTTTGAAGCTTGAGAAACACTAAATTAAGACATTTTGACATAAGGAAATACAAACCGACCAGTGGTCCAAAAACAGATTCATACATATATGGTTCATCTGATTTAGGACAAAGGTAGCATTGCAGTATGGTGGAGAAAGGGTAGGCTTTTCAATAAATAGTACCAGATAATTTATATATCCATATGGAAAACAGATATCTTAACCCTTATATCATACTGTGTGCAAAAATTAATTCCAGATAGATTGAACATCTAAAAGTGAAAAGCAAAACTTTAAAGCTTTTAGAGGAAAAATAAAGGAGAACATCTTTGAAACCTTAGGACAGTCAAGTAGAACAATAAAACTCTAACCATAAAACAAAAAATGATAAACTGAACTATATTAATGTTAAGCACTTCCTTTTATCAAAAGATACCATTAATATTTGTAAAGCACTTAGACCAGTGCCTGGCCAGCACATAGAATGTGTTATATAATTGTTTATTAAATAAAAATAAGTAAATAATATATTACCCTCCTCCAACAAAAAGACAGGAGATGTATCCAGAAAATAAAAAGAGTAACTATGAATTAACAAAAATTTTAAACACCCAATAGAAAAAAAACGGGCAAGGAACTTATACAGGGACTTAATATAGAGGCATTACAATGATCATTAACATATAAAAAAGGTACTTTATTGGTCATTAGAGAAATGCAAATTAAAACTGTAATGGAATACAGTTGACCCTTGAACAACTGAGGGGGTTAAGGGCACTAACACCCCTGCATAGTCAAATCCAAGCATAACTTTTGACTCCCCTGAAACTAAACTACCAATAGTTAAAAAAATTCATTCCAGTTTCTTGTGTAGATGCGTTAAGTTCATTTAAGTGTTTGAATACATCTTCTGTATGGTCTAGATGAAAATAAACTATGGAGCTCCAAACTTACCAACTGTATTAGTGCTTTGGTTGGGAAGAATCTGATTTATTTCTTAGAGCTTGTCAATGCTAGAAAGCCTCAACACGCAGGATGGTCTGTACATTTCTGCATGAAAAAAGTGACAATTTTTTGTACAAAGCCCAGAAGCATCAAATTACAGGTGATTTTGTATGTTTTTGTTTATCTTAACAAAGAAACATAAATGTAACAATTATGGTTGTAAGGGGTTCTCTTGTACAATAGAGATAAACAGAACAGTATGCTTTAATAATGTGCAATCAGTTATTTTCAAGTTAATGCTCTCTGAACATTTCACCAGATTTGAGGATGGAGCTACCAGATACCCTGAAGTCTACAGGGACATGATTTAATCATGGTGGGGCATCATTTGGGTTTTTGTCACTTTGGAAAAATTCTAATAAATTTGAATATTTGTGCAAGATTAAAAAAAAGCTTATTTTTGTGCGCAGCTGCTGTTTGCCAGCACACATAGCTAGCTAGTATTAGGCATTTTAGACTTTGAGATAACTGACAACCAATACATTTTGATGGGTGAGTTGGTAAGCCGTTTACTGGCAGGGTAAGCTCTGCTGTAATGTTTAGTTGGAGTGGTCACTGCTTCATTTGTATTTTGAATGATTTGCCTTCTAAGGGAGCTAGTATACCCTGTATCTTCAGAAAGGTGGCAACTTGTTCCCCTGGGAGTGGGTGAATAAAATCCTGGTTAAGAACCACTGTTGCAGAGGCTTTTGTAGTTGAGTAGTTACTGTATTTCCCTCAGAATAAGATCTGACCTTCCAGTTATCAGCCTTTTAGTAATTGCTGTTATTTAGGACCAATTTTAGAGAAAACTATTCAAAAAATTACAGAGCATTTCTGAGAAATGAGTGTGAATTATTGGAAGCAAATATGAATTATGAGCATTAGCAACATACAATATTTTATATCTTCATAAACGTGTGTTTTGGGAGAAATAGATAATTAAAAATAGAGTGTTTGGTGAGGCATGGTGGTTCTTCCTTGTAATCCCAGCACTTTGGAAGGTGAGGCAGGAGGATGACTTGAGGCCAGGAGTTCGAGACCAGCCTGGGCAACAGTGAGGCCCCATCTTTAAAAAAAAAAAGGATGTTCACTGTAATTTAATTATATAGAAACATGTCAGAGCCTTTTTAATGTGCTAAAATAACACAGCTTTTTGGAAACATTCTGAAATTTGGGAGATGTGAATATTCATACAAGATGCTTCATATAAAATATCATGAATGACTGTAAAAAGCAATGAAATATTAGTTCAGGTATAGTTATATTTCTCTCACATGTGTTCTGTTTTAGGTTTATAGCAATGCTGAACTTGAATGTAAGATTGCTGTGTTTTTTTTAAGGACTTTGTCAATAATGATTTTGTAAAATATATGCTTTTTTATTGTGGCAAAATATGTATAATATAAAATTTATCATCTTACATTTTTAAGTTTACAGTTCAAGGCATTAAGTACATTCACAGTGTTGTGCAACCATCATCCATCTGCAGAACTTTTTCATCCTTCTGACGGACAGGCAGGGAGCAGTTTCACAAGAGCAGCTCTTTATTGTAGAGTAAAACAGGTCTGTGTCCGTGAGTGGAGAGACAGACCAACTCACTCACTCACTGACCCACTCCTCCTGACTTCTTGGATTGTTTTCCTTTATTAGCCCCGTCTGGAGGAGGGCTTTTGGGAGGTGTAGTATGTTATCAAATGATCAACAGGTGTCCTCAAAGTTCATCTGCATATAGGAGCTCCTTCTAAGAAAGCCCACCTGGGGGGGTGGTAAACCACAATGCAGAATCAACCTAATGGCATATTAATTACCCATAGGTTACTCTAGGTCACTTTCTAAATTTTATTATGCCTGGGCTGGGGAATTCCTAAATTGATAAAGCATTCCCTCCTTTCCCAAGTATAGCAGTTGCTCGGGATAGGATTAAGGGTGGGGCAACATGGGAATGGAGTGCCCGCCCTTTTTTTCCTTCCCACGTGGGGCAATTGCTCGAAACACAAGACAGGGAACCCTTGTCCCGAGAACAGCTGGAGATCCTGTCTACCTAACAATAACAGATTATGTTGGAAGCTTACTGTATTTTTATTTGCTGTAAAGCAAATGGAATTTTATTAAAACAAAATTTTTATAGCTGAAAGTAACCTTAGAGACCGTCAGACTGAGTCCCATCATTACACAGATGAGGAAAATGAGGTCCAAAAATGGTGACACTTTTCCCAAGGGTTATGCAGCTAATTGGTAGAGAACCTAAACTAGAATCCAGTTCTTTTCAACATTACTTTTCACTTTGCCATTCCTCCTACTTAAAAATGTGTTGTGTGCCACAATTTAGGAAAGCCTTACTTTCAAAAAGCTTGTAAGGTTATTTTATTTGGCATTTGGAGCATGTTGTCTAAAGGAAAAATTATTTTAAGTAGTGTTTAAGTTTCGGAGCTGCCTCACAAAAGCCTGTATAAGGCACAGATGACAGGGATTATAGTAATAAAAGTATTATTTCATGATAGCTAATTATTACAATGTTATGTCCTTGGGAGAGTACCATTCTGTCTAGGAATTTTTCTAGGAAATACTAGAATAAAGAATCTATCAGGTGATTTTCATAAGCACCAGTCACTCTTAATTTACATGTCTGTTTCAGAAGACCGCCTGTGTATACCTCTGCTGCTATGTGAAAGAGGACAAAGGAAAGTCCCTTTCTCTGTCCCTTTTAAAATCCCTTTCTTGAGTACCTGCAATGTGTCAGGCAGTATGTAAGACACTGGTGAGACCAAGTATCTGAGGCTTCTGCCCTGAAGGCATCAAACTAGATGCAGTGATAGAAAATCACTGGGTAGAGATGGAGTCACTTAGATAATGTCATCCAGAAGGCTCTCTGACAAAGTGGCATTTAAGTTGAGACCTGACATATGAGACAGAGCCAGCTGAGTAGGTAGTGGAGTAATCACTTCTCAGGTTCTAAATTGAGTGAAATTAAGAGCAATAACCCCCTATTGGGAGGACATTGAAGACTCTGAATCAACTCTATGCATACATAACGTATAGATTATGGCTTGAGTCCCCACCAGTACTCCTGGTTGGGGAGCAGGTTGGCCTGCTGCTTAGATAGGTTAGATTGGTGTTCTCTCCATTGGATTTAGTTGCTGAACTATGAGAATGAAATTTTTTTAAAATATAATTTTCTTAGTGAGTCAATATATCTCCTGTTTAGTTTTCTTTTTCTTTACCTAATGTCTTATATTGTGATCCATTCTTACCTCGGGGGCAGCAGTGTTTTATAAACTGTATTAAATATAGCCTATTTTCAATTACCTCCTTTCAGAAAGACTTCCACAAGTCTTTATATCTCCTAGCCAAATAGATAAAAGATAATTACAGTTTTCAGTGATACCGTTAACCAGTCATTTCCTTCTTTAAAGCTTTTCAAATGTCTGTTTGTCAGCTTGCATCTTATTTTCAGTGTTTGGTAAGAATGTTTTGCTTGACCTTCACATAAAAGTCTCAGGCAAACTGCTTGTTCTCATGCCAGTGTAGAAAACTAGAAAAGAGTCTGACTTTGTCGTTTTTCTGAGAAAATATTTCATCCCCTTGGTGTGCAAACCGTTGTGACAACCTTCTTCTTCCTTTTTTTTCCCCAAGGTGAGGTCTCGCTATGTTGCCCAGGCTGTTCTCAAACTCCTAAACTCAGGTGATCCTCACACGTTAGCCTCCTGAGTAGCTGGGATTACAGGTGTGCACCACCATGCGCAGCTATGGACAACCTTCTTAAAGCTGGGCTTTAACTCTAACAAGCGTGTGGTATGAGCTGGTCCATGCACTGCACCGTTATTGTCGGCAAAGTGATCAGTGATGTTGGGAGGTGAGCACCATCGTTTGTGCCCACTCTGCAGGATGATTTTCTGTTAGGTGTGAGAGAACGCGTTACAGGAGGAGAGGTTCTGGAGGGGGCCGGATGTGGTCTTCAGCAGGTACTCTCATAGGTTTTGTGAAGCTTTACCTAGCATACTTACTTAATGTTCACAACTCTGTGAGAGATAGGAATTGTTATTCCAATTTTAGAGAGGAGGAAAGTGAGACACCCAGGGAGGTCAGGTAACTTCCCAAGGCCACGTTGTTTGGTGAAGTTGGGATTCCAGTCAGTCTTTGGCTGACTTGGGAGACTTTTTCCACTGTTGTGCAGAGCTGTTTCCTCAGTGCTCTCCATCCTGTTGTCATAGGTTACAGATGATAATCTCTTTAAAAAGGTGGAGAGAAAAAGAAGGCAGGTGATGCCACCCATCATAGGTAGTAGAATCAGTTTTACAGATTTACCTAATGAGAAAAGTCCATTCCTTAGAAAATTCTTGAGGTCACATTTTATAATAAAATCTTCTGCCAAATAGTGTTGCACATTTTAAAGAATTAGTTTTTTAATGTCTTCTGTTTCATCATTCATACCTTTATAAGTGCCAAATGCACCTATTTATGTTGGTAAATTCATTCTTTTTGTAGATTTAAGTTAATGGATGCTAACAAGATAATGTTATACATTAATGTTGCAAACTATATTTCAAGAAGATAAAAACGGTCTTAATTTGCAAAGTTAGTTATAGAAGAATAAGATTACCTAATAGACATTGCATTAGAATATACATTCTATGAGGGCAGGGACCTTGTCTGTTTTGTTTGCTACTCTGTCCCTAGGGCCCAGTGCACACTGCCTTGTAAAGAGTAGGTGCTCAAGTGAATTAATGAACAAACAAACTTCAGTAAGATTCTATTCCTTTGATTATCCTCCTCTCTCATTTGTGTATTCTTCGCTTACTCCTCTTCTTTCACTATCTCCAAGGTTCTTGATTGATTCCTCTTTTTACATTACTCTACTTTCTAATGTTTTGTGGGTAGTATTACCAACTTCCAGGAGGTAATCATATTTTAATTTAGCCATTTAAATGAGCACAGGTTCACTTGGAGAAAGTGTTATAAAATAATATAAAGATGTTCTGGGAAGTGGTACAAGATTTGAATCTAAAGTCTGTGTCACTACAGAGTCTGTCTTTCCATGTTGTACATAAAATAGGCTGGCAATAAAAAAAAAGATGTTCTGTGGCTCAGGAGACCAAGTGTTAGTACCAGTTTTTGCTATTAATGAAGGTGTGACGTTGGGCAATTGGTATAACCTGTTGGTGCTTAATTTTCCTTCTAATTGTAGAGTGGTTGGTCTAGATTAGAGCTTAAAAATTCAAATGTCTGTAGTGGCCAGGCAGGTAATACAAATGAGTGAAGTGAACTCTGGGCATGGTACTGTAAGGAGTTGTAGGATGAAGGACTTCTTGCTAACCTTTAATAAGAATTAGGAGTTATGAATGAGTTTGACCAAAGACAAATACTTATGTTATCTTAGCCTAATGGTTCTTAAAGTTGGTTACCCTTGAGAATTACTTGGTGAGTACTTTAAAAAACACTGATGCCCAGATCCTGCTCTCAGAGATCTGATGTACTGGGGCAGGGAATAAAAAAGCTTCCCAGGTGCTTCTAATGAGTAGCTAGGTTTTGAATGATCAATTGTACCATAACTGGATGTTTTCCACACCTGACTTTTAGAAACAAGCAAAAGAGCAAGTATGGCATCAACTTTCAGACTAATGAATAGGTCTTTTCCTTTGCTTTGCAGTGATCTTCACTGAAAGTTACTGTTGTGAGTGATCACCCAGAGACAATATGGGATTCAGTCATTATCAAAGAGAGCTTAAATTGTGTTCATTATACCAAACAGTTCCTATTTATCATAATACATTTTGTCCCTGTTTTCACCTACCCAGTACTTTCACTTTATTTACCACTACATTTGTAGTCATATTTAATGGTTTGTACTACATTCTCTAAATTGATGGCAGTCACAGCTTTCTCTGAGGTTAGGTTTCAGTATGTGCATATTCCATGTTTTATTATGGGCCAGTATTTGTTAAGATGCTCCTTCCAGGAAAGCATATTAACTAAAATTGGACACTCGGTACCAGAACCTAGGTCAGAAAGCATTCTCGTATGTTTTAGAATGATTTTCTGTAATATAAATTGTAAAAAGAAGAACTTTTTGCCTTTGTTCACTGAGAAGATGTTCAAGTCTGCATTCAGCTGTATCCTGATATTTTCAAAAGAATTAATCTTGTTCTCTTCAGAGTGGGATCATCAGCTTATCCTTCTTTTTGTGTTTTTTTATTTTTATTTTTTCTCTTTCACCAGTGTTTGCTTTCACAACCAAAGTTCTGGGCCATTCAGACATCGGCTTTGATCCTCCGGACAAAGCTTGAGAGAGGAAGCACACGCCGAGTGGAACGGGCAATGAGGCAGACACAGGTGGGAGTTAATGTGGCAGTTTTTGTTTTTCTTCCAGCTCTCTATTGCTGTCAATAAGCATACATGTATGCTATGAATAAAAGAGTGGGATGGCTTACATTTTACTCTAACACTGTGCTATTATTTAGAGTGTAGGTTCTAGAATTTGATCTCTTGGCTCCAAAGCTCAGCTAGTAGCTCTGTGACCTCAGTAGTTAACCTCTCTAAGCCTCATTTTCATCGTCTGTAAAAGAGGGTAATAATAATAGCACTTACAGGTTTATGGTGAGCATTAAAAGAGACAGTATAAGAGTTAATTTAAAAAGATATGCAGTCCCACAGGTACAGGTTGTATAAGGAAATAAAATTCATCCTAATGCAAAAAGAATTCACTAATGAACTAACCACATGTAAAATTAATCCACATTCAGGTATCATTCTCCATTTAATACTAATGTTTATTCCTGTCCAATGAGTCAGCAGCATTTAGTCTCTTTCACACATTGACTGATAAACTATCCATGTTGCAAATTTATTACCAAGAAAACTGGAAAATTCTGCAAAAGATAGAGAATTTCATAAAGTCAATGTCTTAGTCTGTTTGTGCTACTACAACAAAATACCTGATACTGGGTAATTTGTAAAGAACAGGAATTTATTTTCTCACAGTTCTGAAGGCTGAGAAATTTAAGATCAAGGCACTGGCAGCTTCGGTGTCTGGTGAAGGGCCACTGTTCATAGATGGCACCATCTAGGTGACCTCATGTGGCAGGAGAGTGGAAGAGAGTGAACCTATTCCTTTAAGCCCTTCTGTAAGAGCCCTGGTCCCTAGGTCACCTCCTAAAGGCACCACCTCTTAATACTTTCATATTGGCCATTAAGTTTCAACATATGAATTTTGGGGGACACATTCAGACCATAGCAGTCAATGAAAGTGATATTTTTTAAAGTTTATTTTTATTTCCTAACAATTTCAAACCTACATAAATGTGTAAGAACAGTGTGAAGAACTCCCATATACCCTTTACCATGAGACCCCATTCATGTTTTATCAGCTGTCCTAATAATGTCTTTTGTAGCACAAGGATCCAAGCACAGCATTTAGCTGTCATGTCCTTTCAGTCGCCTACAATCTGGGACAATTCCCCAGTCCTTTTTTGACTGTTATGGGTTTGATTTTTTTTTTAAGATTATTGACTAGTTATTTTGGAGACAGTCCTTCAGTTTGAATTTGTCTGATGTTTCCTCATGATTTGATTCAGGTTATACAATTTTGGCAGTATTATTACAGAAGTATTGTTGTATTCTTCTCCCCTCAGGTGACACATGATCATTTATCCCATCACTGGAATGTTTTTTGATCACTTGAGTAAGCTCATGTTTGTGACATTTCTCCTTAATGTAGAGTTACTCTTTTCCCATTGTAATTAATAAACATTTGGGGGCAGTTACTTTGATACTATCCTGTTTGTCATCCAACTTTCACCCACTGGTTTTAGCATTTTTTTTTTTAATTTTTAAATTTTTTCTACTTACTACTATACTAACAAGGAGGTTTTAGCATTTATTGATGCTTCCTGTCTGCGTAAGTTATTACCATGCTGGTTGCCAAGTGGCAATTTTCTAATTCCATAATTATTTAATAATTTCTTAGTTGATATTCTGTGGGGAAAAGCTTTCTTTTTTTTTTTTTCTTTTGAGACAGAGTCTTGTTCTGTCGCCCCAGCTAGAGTGCAGTGGCGTCATCATAGCTCACTGCAACCTCCAACTCCTGGGTTCGATCGATCCTCCTGCCTCAGCCTCCCAAGTAGCTGTGACTATAGGCATACGTGCCACTGCTAATTTTTTCTATTTCTAGTAGAGATGGGGTCTCGCTCTTGCTCAGGCTGCTCTTGAACTCCTGACCTCCAGCAATGCTCCTGCTTCACCTTCCCAGAGTGTTAGGATAACAGGCGTGAGCCACCATACCGCCCTTTTTCTTATTTTGATGAATCTTGAGTTAGATTTTTAACTAAGAATATTGGAAGGAAATAAATAATGAGATCTAAAACAATATTGGGTGAAGTATACGCACGTTTACCAAATAATCATTTTAAGCATAACTTGGCACTGTCAGTAATGTCAGGTGGTAGGAGAGAGGAAGAATTGACTTAGAAAGGAGCATATATTTGGTGCATACGGGGGATAAAGAGTCCTCAGTCTGTCTAGTTCGTGCTAGAGAGAAGTGTGAGATAATGTTGGAGAGGCTGATTTCTCCATTTCCTGTGCCAACTTTTATATAAAGTTAAAGAATTTGGATTTTCTCTTCTCAGTAAAAGAAACTATGGATAACATGGTAATAGTCATAATTTTAAAGGTAGTCTGGAGCACTGTGCAGCATATATTGGTGACAACAGAAGCAGAGACCTCAATTAGAGGACTTCTTTAATAGGCCTACTGGGAGAAGATGCAATAGAAAGAAAGGAAAGACATTTAAGAGATGATTTACTTGCTCTAAGTTAGATAAGTCATATAATTTAAAATTAAAATTAAATTAAAGCAAAAGGTAGTACAACTCATAAAGCCTTTTCATATGGCTGCATAAGTTTAAGTGTCCTAAGAAGAAAATGTTTCAAATAAGATTATTTTTCAAAGACAGAGAGAAATCAGGAAACAAAACAAGTTGAGTACTTTAAAAATCAGTCTTTAAGAGCTTTTAAAATTTATATTGTTTAGAAATAGCTTATCTGCATTAAAAAACTATTAGTTGTTATTGGTTAAAGCAGATGTTTGTCTGGATTAAGTGAAGTTTTTGTTTAAAAAAAAAAAAATCTGTGAAGACAAAGACCCTCATTCCATTCCAGTAGCTCTCTGTGTGTAAGCCTATGGTTTGGCAAATCAGTAAGAAGTTTTCTTGTTAGCAAACATTTATTGAATTTTTAGTATGTACCAGGTACTGTATTGGGTCCTGGGTATACTAAGATGATTAATACGTAATCTTTGACTTCAAAGAGCTTAAATTCTAAGGGCCAGGTTATTTGTCTTAGAATTATTTTCCCTTCCACCTCTTTTTAGCCATCACCCTCAGTCTCAGCATTTCTCTCGGTGAGATACTATACAATTACCACGTCCATTTGCTTTTCTTCCCGTGCAGTGTTTTGATCAACAGACATTTTATGGAGGGCCTAGAATGTTCTCAGCAGCTTGTCTCATGTTGTTTTAATCATTTTACTTCTTTTCAGTAATTATCATCTTATTTCAGGTCCCACTATATAATTGTTACAGGCTGTTTTCTCCAGAAGGGTGAGACAGAGCTAGTGGTGCAAGCTGTTATTAGGGTGTAGCACCTATGGAAGAGAAATAGGAGGAAGCAGAATAGGGCTGAGGATAAGTCAAACTGAGGTGCTGGTCCAATGAAGCCCAGGGTATCTTCTACCTTGGTGTCCCTTTAGGTTGAAATGACTGGGCCTTCGTCCTCTGCTTTCTCTTCCCTCCCACTGGATATGAGCAGCCTCAGGAAGGGGCATGACCTCAGGCCAGGTGCTTTCTGTAACTGTGGTGACTCTGAAACAGCTGCTAGCCTGAGACAGTGTGCTGACCCCACTCTCACAGCTGAG
Organism: Daubentonia madagascariensis; assembly: GCA_023783475.1. Classification (NCBI taxonomy): domain Eukaryota; kingdom Metazoa; phylum Chordata; class Mammalia; order Primates; family Daubentoniidae; genus Daubentonia; species Daubentonia madagascariensis. The sequence goes on from JAKFHU010001035.1 coordinate 27,731,508, forward strand.
CACAATGTAAAGCAAAGAGGGAAGGTGAAGGTGCAGTTCATGACCAGCATCTTCAGTTATTCCTGATGAATTGCCCTGTTGTTTTAAATTTTATTTATCAAAAATTCATTTCACGCTAAAACTGCAAAATGTTGACATGACTAAAATGTTAAAATGACCAAATATGCATATTTAAAATAAGGATATAGTTTCTTGTTGAAGGAAACTATGCATAATACTTTTTGCATTGTAGAAAACAGTTTAAGTGTCTTTTTTTTGGTCAAAATTTTGGCCTTCCTAATACAAATAGTACTAGAATACATTCAGTTATTAAAGAAGGACATACTGACCTGGAGATAATTTGCTTTGTACTCATCTCTTCCATTAACTTTGGCGTATAAAATTACCAGGTCATCATTCATGTTTCTTTTGTAGCAGCAAATTAAACTTAAAAAAACCATAAAAGTAAATATTTTATGTGTTTATAAGTGTATATCTTTTCAATCCAAAACCTGCATCAGTCTGAATTGTGAAGGTTATGTTTTTAGATGTCAAATAACAAGAATGTGCTTTGAGTGAGGAACATGGGTTTAAAAGAAGAGTCAAATCACTATGCTGTAGCATTTTTGTCCTTTCCTTGGCCTTACTATATTTTGAGTCTGTTCATTTTGCCATCCAAATGCTGCATTATCAGAAGAGCTGTGTAGCTCTCTACCTGTAGAACAGAATTAGGGAGTTGTTTTTTGTGCCTCTGCAGGGTGGTACTGTAGAAAAAATCTTTTTACTCCCTCAACCCACAAATTTTGGAAATTAGCCAGATCATGTGACAAGATGAGTGCACAATTTGTCTAATTTTCTGTCACTGTTGAGCTATTTAGCTCATAATCTGAACTTTTGCCAATTCCTCTGATTCAGAGTTTGATATTACTGTGTTTTTGAAGTTACTGCATCCCTGGAGAATAAGAGGAAAATGATTTAAAAATTATATGTATCTAGAAAACAATGTTTTTATTGTTTTTTTTTTTTTGGAGATTCACTCTGTCTCCCTGGGTAGAGTATGGTGATGTCATCATGGCTGACTACAGCCTCAAACTCCTGGGCTCCAGCCATCCTTCTGCCTCAGCCTCCTGAGTAACTGGGACTACAGGTGCATGCCACCACAGCCGGCTACTTTTTCTATTTTTGGTAGAGATGGGGTCTCACTCTTGCTCAGGCTGGTCTTGAACTCCTGAGCTCAAGCAATCCTCCCTCCTTAGCCTCCCAGAGTGCTAGGATTACAGGCGTGAGCCACCGTAGCTGGCCAGAAATAATGTTTTGTTGTTTTTTTTTTTAATTCTGTTTTAGTTTCTGTGAAAATCTTTTCCCTTCCATTCTGTATTAAGTGGTAAAATGATAAACTTTTAAAGCTGGAGGAAAAGTAAGCTAGAAGGGACCCTTAGGGAAAGCTGAATCTTGTCCTGTTATATGCTGAGGAAATGTAGGTGTGGTGAAGTCAGGTGACTTGCTCTAATTTGTCTGGCTAGTTAATGACAGTCTGGACCATAACTTACACAGTTACAGGTAACTACTTTGAAGGCTCCAATGGCAGGTCTTAAGAATAGCAGATTTGGAAGGGATTTCTAAGTGACACATGTTACAAGTAAAAAGAAATTGTTGCATCACACTTAAAGGTCAAGTGCATCAAGATTATATTATAAGATCCACAGAGGAAGAAGGAACTCCAATTTGAGGACAATCCATTAAAAACACTCTATGTTATGAAATTATTTTAGGCTGGAGTGCTTTAATTATTGCATATTCGAGGCTATGGTGATTGATGTTGGTGATGATGAAGAAAATAATGTTTATGGAAGCACTGTTTATTTAATGGCTGTGATTCAGAAACTGCTTGAATTAAAATGAGATCATATTCTTCAGTAATCATTTATTCTGTGCTTTTTTTTACCAGTGGAGTATAACATAGTATTCTCTATCATAATTCAGCTTTCCCTTCTCTATCTGATCCATTTCATACATGCAACATTTTCTTTATCATAAGATCACATCTTCTTTCCTTTAGTATGGTAAAAGTAGTATATTATATATAGGCTGTAACTTGAACATGTCCCTCAGAGTTCATGCGTTGGAAACTTAATCCCCAGTGCAACAGCATTAAGAGGTGATTAGGTCATGAGGGTTCTGTCCTCATTAATGGATTAATGCCATTATCACTGGAGTGAGTTAGTTACCACCAGTGTAGGTTCCCGGTAAAAGGATGAGTTTGGCCCCCTTCCCCTCTCTCCATCTCCTTTGCTTTCACTCTCTTGCTCTTCTGCCTTCTGCCATGGCCGTGGGATGGTGCAGCAAGAAGGTCCTCACCAGATGCTGGCCCCTCCATCTTGGACTTCCAGCCTCTAGAACTTTAAGAAATAAAATCTCTGTTCATTATAGATTACACAATCTTGGATATTCTGTTTATAGCAGCACAAAATGGACTAAAACAACATGTAATCCAAATATGAAGCAAATTAATTGAAACCACAAACATTCAAAGAGATCATATTATTTATGTCCAAGCCAAAAAAATTGTGGAAAAAAAGGTGCAAACCAAATCTGTCATTGTTCCCTAAATTTCATGATAAACTGCTTTAACGTGATGTTAGGTAAATTCAGTTCAGTCATTGGGGGTTAATGTTAGATTATTTTATGTTTATTGTTGAAATAATCTTGCTAATGAATTTTAATTACTTAGTTATCTCTTAAGCCTGTTAATTTGAACTGTCCCTGTCCAAGTCGTTGTGCTTCTAAAGATTATCGCTCAGCAGGAATATTTTCCTTCACCCCTGAATTGGGAGTTTGAGAATATTGCAGTTTTCTGTCACTGGAGTCTGTTCAGAATTGCAGTTTGATTTTCTTAACTGTGGTAGTTAAGTCAGATTTCACAATTTTTAAATGTTTTTGTTTTTAGAACATCTGTTCTTGATACTGTAGTTGCATGCATGCTTTGAAGGAGTGGGGATTTTTATCATGGTTAATTATGGCGGGAGGAGGACCCAGAACACCATAGTTGTTACCATTGTGGAGATTATTGCTCCTGTGTGGGCTGAAAGATTTCTCTTAAAAGTTGGTAGTCCTTTATTTATATAAGCCTCATGACCTATGTCATTAATTTCTAGTAAGGATGAAGGGCGTGTCATAACAAAACCCTGATTGGAGGAAAATTGGTCACAGTAATGTACCGTCAGAATTTATACACTGAGCTTTGCACTTGTGTTTGAATAATTTGAGAAAGAATTCCTTTATGGTTTTTTGTTGTTGTTGTATTAGTGGAATTACCACATCCTGCAGGCATTATATGTAACACCTGAACCAAGTCCATGGTTAGTAGTGGCAAAGTGTGTTTTGTGTTTTTAAACTATGTCACTGCTCTTTATTGTTTTTAATTAGAGAACTAACACTTGCTCGTTATAAAACATGTAAGCAATATATATAAGTGGAAAGTAAAAAACAACAGCTTTCTTTTTCCCTTGCTTGCCTTCCATTCGCAACAACTTGTACCTTCTAGACCTCTTTCTTTAGGAAAACATAAATATACTTTAGCATAAAGGGAATCACGCAATCTGTATTGCCTTATACCTTTTTGCCCTGTTAACATAACAGCTTGATCAACTCTGCATGCCAATACCTGTAAATCTAGCTCATTCATTCCAACAGTCATGTGTCATTCTGCTCTAATTTATTTAACTAATCCCCTATTTTTGAAGGTGTCCTTTAAGGAATATATTTTTATTTTTAACTTGCATATTAAAAATTTCAGTACTGCACATAATAAAAAAATTTAGTCCACTCAGAAGGATTTTAAATGAAAGATATAAATTCTTCCCCAATTCCTAGTTTATTTTTAGCAGTTTCTTTTTTAGTTGTTATTCTAGTGGTTTCCATTATAACTTTATTTATACTTCTTTAAATACTTCTATTTCTTGATTTGTCAACTTTAGATGGTATCTGTTGCCTCCACGCTATGATTGATGAAGAAATCAGTGTACTTCTCATCCCTTCTTCCATTTTTATGTTATTTTTCAATTGTCACAGATTGTTATTCTACATTTTTGTGTGTAATTTTTGTTATCTGTGTTTGGTCTATGTGTTGATTTTAAAAACTTTGACCCAGTTTTACAGCATTATAATTATGATTATGTGAGTGTATTAATTATACAGCCAAATGGTGTGATTGGACCCATGGAGAAGAAAATGCAGTGCTTTGCCTCTAAACCTTTGCTACTTGAGGGAAACTATTACAAGAATCAAGGTCCAGGGAATTCTCCATTAATTTCTGTTTTGTTTTCTTTGCTAGGTCATAGACAGCCACCACTGTTTATTTCCTCTCAGGTGTCATCTTTCTTGTTTTCCCTTTTGTTTTTTTGTATTACCTCTTCTTGTAATTTTTTTTATGAAGAATATGTATGGTAAAATTAGAGTCTTCGTAAAAAGTAATTTTCCATCATAATTTAGTAGTTTGGCTGGACTTTAAATGAGCTCATTATGTTTAAGTATCTTCCGGCATCCCTGTTTGTTGGTAAGTATGGCAGTCTGATTCTTGTCCCATTTTAAGTTATGTTTCTTTTTGTCTTGTTTTGAAAATTTTTAGAACTTTCTCTTCATTCTTAGAATTCTGAATGTATCTAAATTTGAGCATGGGCTCTGGAGTCATACTGCCTGGTTTTATTACTAGATCCCAGCTCTACCATATATAATAATAGCTGACTATGCCTTTGACAAACTACTTAACCTCTCTGTGCCTCAGTTTCCTCATGTATATGATGGGATAAGTGGAGTTTTTATGAGGGTTTTATGAGTTAATATTTAGAGCAGTGTCTCTCAGGTGGCAAGTGCTTAGTAAATGTTGTCATAATTATTGTTATTTCTCTCCTGGAGTACAAAGTGGGTTCTTTAACTGTGAGCAATCATGTCTCTATAGTTCAGAGGAGTTTTTTTCTGTTATTTCTTTAATTATACTTTTTCCTTCATTTTTAAAAAAACTTCTTTCTCCAATTCAGTTCTGCAATTGGAATTTTAGTATACCTGGATCTGTCTTCTGTGACTCTTCTTACAAGCTTTATCTCTTGGTCTTTTTGCTTGATTGTTATAGGAGATTTCTTCCACCTTTTCTTCTGTATCACTAGTTTTGATCATTAGCCTAATTCCTAATACTCAGTCTATCCATGAAATTTTTTATTGTGACAGTTATTTTTGATTTTCAGGAAATCTGTATTTTTCTGATTGTTCTTTTTCATAGTAGCCATTTCTTATTTTATAGATGTAATATCTCATTTAATTTCTTTGCATATTGTTAATCAGAATTTTAAAAGTTATTTTGTTTCTGTGAATTCTCTCTTCTCAGAGGTGAATTGTTTTATATGTTCATCTTGGCCCTTCTTTTTCGTAAGTACTGCTTTTCCTTAAATGTCTGATGATTGCCCAAGTTGATTATATCAATTGTTAATGTGAGTTCTCTCTGTAGTTATATGGGTCTCATTGCCTTAGAGGCTTTTCCTTTGAATGGGAGGGCTGACTGCAGACTCTGCACAAGAGGCCAGAGTGTGTCTAACTAGCAGCCTTCTTTAGGATTGGCAGGGATCATCCCTCTACATCTTCCTCTGGGGACCCGAACTAGGGATCTCAGGTATTTGGGCCCTCTTGCTGTTGTAACAGAGATGCTTCTCTTTTTAAGTAGTCCCCATACCTTCTATTGCTTCATCCCTCGTTCCTTTCCTTATGACAAGACATGTGACACTGAGACAGTGTCTCCTAGATGTGCAAGCTGGCAGTGTACTTGAGCCTCGGAGGCAGAGTAGGCATCCAGAGGAGGTGAGAGCAGGACCAAGATCCCAAGTGAAGAGCCAAGAACAAGAGATAAAGACCCAATTAGGAGGACCTCCCCTCAATGGGTGTCTGAAGCATAGCCAGTGGTACTGAGCTACAGAAGTCATAGTCTGGAATACTGGATCACCCTTACCAAAATGACAACCCAACAGATTAGCTATGTGTAGAGCAGTGAAGTAAACAATGTGTGAGGTATTCTCACATCGTTGAACTCGGGGAGGCTGCAAAAGATGGTGCAAAAAGCTTACAGTGGTTAGGAGAGACACCTGTTCATCAAGAAAAAGGTTAAAGTGTTTAAAGGATGGGATATCAGGGTCAGAAAAAGATCTGACAACCCAGCAAATGGGTATGAGGTTGACCATGTGGGAAACTTACTTTAGCCATACATCAAACGTATTAACACAGGGCCTCCTTTTATGCCCCTAGACCTAGCTCATCAGAATTGCCCACTGCATGTCGGAAAGGCAGAGAGCTTATCTTAGGAGGATCATCTCAGCTTGAGAATAACTATGTAAGTGTGTGGTTCTCTCTAAGGGATGGGGATATGACTGCAAGAAAGAAGCTAATGGACACAACTAACTATAGGATGTAATATTTAGTCATACTAAGCAGGAGACAACACAGCATGTTCTCAGATGCAGGTCTGGCCTCCCCAGTACCCCGCAGTTTCCCATGAAGACATATAGAGGATACCTCCCTGCGGAGTGACAGTGCCAGAAGCTCCCCTTGGTATTCTCACAGGGGCAAAGGGTGGTTTGTGCCCCCTGCCACCTCCTGTCCTCCAGACAAATATCGATCATAAGGGCAAATTTCCCTTAGCAGCCCCAGGCTTTTGGCCTGTCTTAGCTGCATTCTAATTATGAAAGAAGGCTTTCAGAAGTTCAGTTTTATCCCCTAGCTAATATGTGAAGTATGCTTCTTTAAGATCATCATTACTTTTCAGGTAGGCTGTTTCAACCTTCCTCACTTTCTCTCCTTACCACAGACTGGCTTGTCCTTTCTTGTGGCGCCTTTGTTAAAAAATCAACTGACCGTATGTGTATGATTTATTTCTGGGCTCTGTGTTTTCATAGCTGTATTTTAGCATTTAGTAATTATATTCTGCTTTATTTGGAAACCTTTCCTTCTTGACAGGTAGAGTGTGAACTTCTTGAGGGATCACGTTCTATATTTTACCTATTTTTGTATTTTTCAGAGTGGGCACTCAATGGATGTTTGCTAAATGTTGACTTTGAAAAAAAATGAATTTTGAATTACCTACCTATTAGCAGAACTAATTGAGAGTTAGCTAAATGAAAGACTATATTTTCATCTGGCACTTCAGTAATCTGAGAGCTGTAGGGACTAGCCTTTCTGATATCATTCCAGTCCAAATTTTCAGTACAGTAACAAGCCCCAGTGCCAAAGCTAATAGGAATAGAGTAGTCACTATGATCACACTGAGGTTAACAGTTCCCAGAGGGTAATAACTCACAGTTTAGTTGGTTGTATTTTTTTTTTTAAGGGAAGGGAAAAGAGATAAGGTCATGTCAGTTTCTCTTATTGGGTTTCTTAAGAAAATGATGAATTAATGCATAAATCACTACACTTTGAGCTCATAAGAAGAAGTGATAAGAGACTGGAGTTCATGAATTAACTCCTTAGTTAACAGGAAATATGTTTGCTCTATATTTCTCAACATACCAGAAAACCAAGCTTATCCTCTATATTACAAACTGGTCACTTGTTCTACATTAAAGACTTCTCTCCCATGTTTTAGTGTCTCAGGATATTCATGTGCTCGATTATATTTTCACATATCTTCTTCACAAAAGTACATCCACATGCATTATATTTGGCAGACTTGGTATTGACCTTGATGTGTAACTGTTTATGTGAGTGGAGAATATACAGCTGTCATTATGGAGCCACTGAAGGAGGCCTGGGAGGTGGAGTGGATGACATGAGCTAGTCATTCAAGCTGACCTTGGCTATATTTGGTTTGCCTAACGAGTGGGTATGGCTTCAAAATTTGAGAAATTACATTTGATTTTCATACTTATTTTAAACATCCTTCTCCTAAATATAAGGTGCTTATAATGGACAGATTGAAGTTTAGAGCTTTTCAAGACTGTTGACACTTTTCCTTCAGTAAAATTTAAAAACAGGTCTTAAGAAGGAATCTTTTAGTTGTAAGGGACAGAAACCCAATTTAAAATGGCCATAGAAAAGGAAATTTATTGGCTGTTATAACTGGGAGGGGGAGGGGTAATCCAGTTCAGAGATAGCTGGATTCAGGGGTTCCAGCAGATCATCAGCTCTTTCTCTTTCTCTCTTTTCTCCCCCTCATATCTCTGCTTTATTCTGCCTTCTTAAGTATCAGGAAGTTTATTGTCAGAATAGCAGCAGATTTCATTATCCATAGACTCCACAATCCAAGACGAAAAGAGATCATGTACTTGCTAAGGCCAAAGTTAAGCTTCCTAACCTCATGTGCTTCACTTTCATTATCTGTAGAGTGGGGATAGCAGCCGTGCCTACCTCATACTTGATACTTGTGAAATCTTTGGAATAGTGCCTGGCACATAGTCAATCTTCAATAAATGTTGACTGTTGTTATTATATTCACTTTGCAGGAGGGGAAGTTTAGGTACAAGAAAAACAAAACTGCCCAATCTGTCAAAAGCAAGCATTACTACCTGGGAAATGTCAACAACATTGGGATAGTTACAGTGCTTCATGTGTTGTATTCTGGGTCATGACACTGAGCTTTTCGAATATCTGAGATATGAAAATGTGTTTTCCATTGTAGCTCTGTATTTCACCTATGTTAATAACCATGTGCGTATGCATTTGAAATTTATTGAAAAGTATATTAGGATTTGCTCATGATTGTAGCTGTGCTTTTATTTATTAGAATAATTATAGTAACTACTGTTTATACAGAGCTGTATATGGTTATTATGCTTTAATTAACTGTGTATCATTACTTTTGTTTAACATTCATATGCCAGATACTAAATAATCCTAGTAAGTAGGCATTATCTATTAATACATTTTTACTGATGAAGAAACTGAGGGACAGAAAGTTTCAGTGACTCACCCAAGGTCTTAGAGCTGAGCTAGAATTTAAACGAAGTCTACCTGATTTTGAAGTCCATGGTTATATCTACCATGCCCTAAGGAAGCTCAAAGAACTGGCTTAAAAAGGAAACATGATATCAGTAGAAGACTTGGCATAATCTGGAGGAAAGAAGTTGAATGAGCATAAGCAGGAAGAAGTGAATAGAGGCTTTTGTGAGAAAGGCTTTGGTTGTAGAATTCAGCCTACAATTTAGGTGGAAGGGGAGGGAAATGGAACGCACACAATATCAGGATGTGGCACTGTGTGGGAAAGGAACATGCACATGGTGAGTGAAATCACCTTCTGATAAGGCCAAGAAAGGGGGCTGCCCAGAGGGAGGCTGATAGGCTGAATCCAGGATGTGAGCTTCATGATGATAGAGTAGTAAAAAATACGCAATGACTAGTTCATAGATCAGTCGGATCAGAATGGGACAAGTGACATACAACATAAAATATACTTTATTAGTGATAGTAAAAAGTAAAAAACCCTAGAAAGTTACAGAAAAGTGAAAAATAGGTTATAGCCAAGAAACTTATTAATAGGATGGAGTAAAGTACACCCACTTAAAGCACACTTCCAAAAGCACCAAATAATAACTTCAGTCAGATTGCAGAGACGCCAAACTTAAGTTCTTTGGACAAGGTCAGATTATGTTGATGGAATCGATGCTTTAGTTTTCCCTGGGATAACATTCTGTGTGCATCTTAACACCCTTAGGCAGCATTTCCCAAACTTGCCTGAACATATGTATCACCTCCTGGAGTGCTTGTTAAAATACAGATCTTCAGCCTAGCTGTCAGAGGTTCTGGGTCGGAGTGTGGGTGGTGGTTATGGGTGTGTGGGAAAGACTGCCTTAAGCAGAGGTAGCCTGTTAATCTATAGCAGCTCCAGATGTTTTTCTGTGTCATGCCGAGGTACACACAAAGGAGAGCCTAAACGGGTATTCACCAAGCTCTGGAGGCCAGTGCTGTGATTTAACAGGGGGCTGAGTGCCAGCAGAAAACTTTCAGAGTGAGTGTTCAGGGCCGACAGACTACCTGGGCCCAACTGAAATTGAGCTCTCTTAAGAACAGGTGCTTTGCATTTGACTGAGACCTACTCAGGAAAGTAGTATCTAATGATTATTAGACTCAACTACTTTAACTTTTTAAGAAAAGATAATGCTAGGAATTTAAAATATTCACTCAGGCTTTAATAATCAATAAATATTTGTTCTTTGCACTCTTATAATATTTGCAGATTGTAAACAGTCTGACTTGTGCTCTCATTTCCTAATCTCTTAAGACAAGAAAATACACAAGAAGTTTTAAGTACTTCCCTAAACTCTGAGCAAGGTCTCCGGGAGAAGTATTGGGAGAAAGTTGGATATGGCTGAGGTGCAGGGAGGGCAAGAGAGCTTGCACATCCTAAGGCAGCATTTCTTAGAGTATGGTTTGTAGGTCAAAACTATCTTTATAATAAGACTGAGATGTTATTTACCTTTTCGCTCTGTTGATATTTTCATATGGGTGCAGAAACAGTGGGGTGGGAGGGTCAAACTACTTTCCCCTTTGCTCAAATCAAGGTAGGGGCACCTGGCTGTGCTAGTAGTCATTGTATGTTTCACTGTCACACATTCATAACTTTTAAAAAAAGACTTTTATATACAAATGTCTGATGAAGGAGTAAATATTATTTTATTGTCTTTACCCTTGAGACCGTGCGTTTTTAATATTCAGTGTGTTGAAATGCAAAATGCAAAATGCTTGTGCTGTTTGCATAGGTTCAATGGTTGCTGCAAGAAAAAGCTGAACTGTTTTTCCCATGGAACACTATTTTAACTAGAAAGAACTGCTGACAGACAAACTGTAGGTATTCAGATTTGGATATTTGACAGGAATTTCCTGAAAAATGAATGACTAAACTCATCACTTCAAGGAAAATAATTGACAGTGTTTGTTAGCAATGATAAAATTCTGAGCTTTCAAGAAAAAAATGAGAGTTTTGAAAAACTTGAGTCTGCAACTGTGAATGCAACAGCTTCTTAGTACTTCAAGTATTGGGACAAGACTGTTCTGATGCGATTGGTGGTGATATTAATGCATGAAATTTTTTGGTTTTATGTGAAATGTGTCAACATTGGGAGCATCAGCTTATTATCCAAATGACTAATGTTAAAAAATCAAGCATGGGTAAAAGATCCATTCAAAGTGCAAGGTAGACCAGTGAGTATTTTTTGTTTTTTTTATTTTAGACCAGTGGATTTTAATGTAACAGAGTATTTAATATGACAAAGAAAAGTTCATTGATAGGATTTCAAATTCCACATTGCAAGTAACCTTTAAGAAACCACCATATGTTGAATTTTGATGTAGTATCAAAGAATAACATCCACAATAAGCTGAAAAAGCTACTAACATACTCCTCCCTTTTCCAACTACATATCTGTGTGGGGCCAGATTTTCTTCATAAACTTCAACCACAATACCTTATTGGAACACACTGACTGCAGAAGCAGATCTGAGGACCTGGCTGTCATCTATTAAATCAGACATTAAAGAGATTTGCAAAATTGTAAGACAATGCCATGTTTTGCAAGACTTTTTTTGTTTTGTTTTGGAAAATATAGTTATTTTTCATAAAAACATGCTATTTATGTTAATGCAATAAATCTGTTATTTAAAATGAATTAATAAACATTTAAATTTTTCTTGGTTTTAATTTCTAATGTGATAAATATAGGTAGATTATAACACACAGAAACAAAGCTCTTTGGAGTCCCTCAATAATTTATAAGAATTTAAAGGGGTCCTGAAACCAAAAAGTAGAACCATCCAAGGTGTGGCTGATTAAGGGAGTGTTCCATGACATCCATCTGGGTGTCCTTGAGGACTGCCTCTTTATGTTCATCTCTTCACTCTGGAATCATGTAAGTTAGTAGATTCAGTTCCTTCCAGTCCACACCCTAAAGTCTGTCTCTAGGACAGAAGCAATAAGTGTGCATCTTCTTGACCAGGTGATGCCCTGACTCCCATATTATGGGATTTGGCAGAAAAAAAGAATTAAATAGAGTTCTCAGTATTTTTCCAATGAGAAGCTGCATTCTGTTTCCACAGATCTGATCATTGTCCACATAGTAGTGATAGAAGGTTTTGATGAAGCTGCCAACTCTGGTCTTTGGAGTCAGACAGGCTCACCTAGTTCATGGCTTTATGATGCTGGGCAAGTTATTTTTATCTCTTAGAGCTGCAGTTTCCTATATATGAGGTAAAACTGGGTTAACAATAGGTTTAAAGGTGTTGTTGATACTTAGGTGTGTTAACAGATTTTAATTGTTATTCTCCCTGTTCCCACTGGAAATTTTCTTGGCTTGGGGGTTTGAGGTGGCAGTTAGCTTGACTACTCTATTTGTAAATCATGGTTGAAGGACTGCAGACTCCTGTCAGAGAAAGCTGTTCAGCCTAACTGTTGGATATATTTGGTTAAGCACATATTTTAATAATAAATCCCATTTCCCCCCACCACCCTCCACACACATATACATACAAATAATTGCACAACAAAGCAAGTATAAGGTGATTTGGCATGTGATCAGTCGTACCTTTTAGATTATCAGCTAATTCTACTTGGCTCTTCAGAAAGCCAATAAACACTTGGCAATCATGCTAGTGAGAATGAATAGCTTTCAGGGAAAGGGCAGTTCCTTTGGGACTAGCTCTGCTCTTTTGGAGATATATGTGCCATACTTTTAGATACGAGCTCATAAATAAAGTCTAAATCATACCAGACCTTGTTCTGAATTGTCCTCGTGTACTAAATCACTCTCCATGTGCTAATTTTAAAATGTAGTCTTGATCTTCTCTGGTTCTTCTGGGAAGTTTTTTCTCTACTGAAAACAAAGCATCGAAAAGAGAGGGCACATCATTACTTTCTGGAGTTTTATTTTTTTATTCCCCATTCCATAGAGATATCCCCTGACCTGTGGCACAGTGGCTCCTAGAAGATCTGGCAGTTGTTATTGCGTGGGGTCAGGGGCTCCATATGCACAGATATGTTTTCTCAAAGGACACTAAGAGTATAAATGATTTTTAAGTGGAGTTTGGGTAACAATGACATTAAAAGGGAGTTTTAAAACCTGAAAACAGTCTTATGTCACAGTAGTCCATGCAACATGGCATCATCTCTGGTATATCCAGCCCCACCTCTGGACTGTGCCCCAGAGAGCTGCTCAAGCTCTGCTTGTTATCTTTTCCATTTATCCACATTTCTCAGTCACCCTCCTAAGGTAGACTCTGTCTTGCTTCAAACCACCCTTGATGATTGGTTTAGGGTATATTCACTCCCGCCCCACTTCTTTTTTTGTCTGTTTTTTTTTTTTTTTTTTGGAGAGAAAGTCTTGCTCTGTTGCCCGGGCGTAAGCCTAGCTCACAGCAGCCTCAAACTCCTGGGCTCAAGCGATCCTCCTGCCTCAGCCTCCCAAGTAGCTGGGGCTACAGGCACACACCACCACACGTGGCTAATTTTTTCTATTTTTAGTAGAGACGGGGTCTCGCTCTTGCTCAGGCTGGTCTCAAACTACTGACATCAAGCGACCTCGGTCTCCCAGAGTGCTAGGATCACAGGTGTGAGCCACTGTGCCCAGCCGCCCCCCCTTCATTTTTGACATTACCATCTTTCCTGAAAGACCACCTCCTCGTACCAGTTTTTACTCTATGACCAAGTACCCATGACTTTCAGGTATGAAATTCATGAAATTTAGAAACTGGAAAGAGAAAATAGGTAGGTGAAAAGGTAGAACACACTACTTTAGCGACCATTTACCTAAGTTTCTGGGCTTACTTGAAAGCTTGCAAAGTGCTGCTCTCACTGAGCACATTTATGTCCATGTTCAGGCACAGAGGTATACACAGTAGTACTGAGGCTTCACTTTCGTTCCATTCTGTTCTCCTGACATTCTACCACTGTCTTCCAGACTATTGGGGCACTTGGTTTGCTTGTAGCAAATGTACATGATACTTGTGTTCAGCTAATGGTGCCTAAAATTAAACAACAAACCTCAAGTGCTTGAAATAAAACAAAACACTCTTGATAAAGCCATACACATAGACTGTTGGAAGCACAAGGATCATTTAAAAAATCATCTAATAGATGAGTGTCATTGTGGTTAAATGACTTGCTACTTGGGGATGGAGGTAGAACAGAATCCAAGTGACTTCACTTGCCACCACTGCTTTTCCCATTTACTGTGCCTGTAAAGGACTCCAATTTGGTTGAATATGGTGGAATTATCTCAGAATGAGTTGCTAGAAATAACCTTCCTCTGAGAAACCTAGAGATGTACTGTAACAATATCTCTGTATTTTTAGTAAATCAGCAAATAAAGAGTACTGTGGATCTAATAGAGGAAATAGGCAAATAACAGTACACCTATCACCCCTTACTTTTGTATATTAATTTAATATTCTTAGTTTTTCTTGGTAGATAAATCTTATTTAGATGGTTGTCATGGCTAAGGTAGGAAGAGGTTCATTCTGTGCAGGAGTGAAAGTGGGCTATAGTTCTGTTTTTAATCTTTATCATGCATATGGCTTAATCAAGTTCTTGTACAGGGGCTTATTCGTGGTATCCAGCTCAAGTGAGTGTTGGTTCTCTGCACTCTCTCCAGTGGTCTTTGCCATTCTGAAGAGTATCCAAGAGTATCAGAGGCACTTAGATACTCTGAGATCATCCAAAAGTATCTGAGAGTATCTGAAATATGTAATAATTCTGTTTATTAATAAATCAGGAAATACTGAGCACTTAATATGTTTTAGCTGCTTGCAGTAACTACAGCAAACAACATGAGTTTTGTGTGAAAATAAATTTGTTTGCGTATTATTATATCTTTTAGTAAAAGTAAATTTGACAGTGTTTCTTTTGTTTTGTTTTTGTGATTACGAAATGAGCATTATTTTTTCTTTCCAAAAAAAAATAGATAAAAAAATTTTTGCTTCCCCCCATTTTGAATTTGCTATCCTTTCTATGAAGTAATTCAGTGATCTCTTTATTTATGTGTTGTAACCATATGTATTCAGCCAGAAGTTATTCTTTTCTACCCTCCCTCCCACAACTAAACAGCTTTGGGCAGAAGCATGCAATCTTTTTGCTGTTAAGTTACTGTGAAGTAAGGCCAGAAAGCTTTACACATATTTTGACTGAGATGGTTTAGGAGTGTGGCTATGTCTCAGTTTGTTCTGAGTGACTGGATTGAGTAACATCTTGGATTGTCAAAGAAGTTCTGTGTAATGAGCATTTTCTCACACTTGTGCTCATTCTTAGGCTGACAAATGTATCTTCCACCTAGTATGATATAGAGAACCCATAATTTAGGAGCATTTTCCCTGCTTAGAAACTGGTCTCCTTGTCTTAGGTTTTTACCAGGACATGTTAGATTCCTGTCCTTTTCTTTCTTCTGAGGAAGTTTGGACTTGCTCCCTCTTTTACTTTTTAAAAAAAATTTTCCATTTTTAAAATTAATTTTGAAAATAGTTGAAACAATTTCAAACTTACAGAAAAGTTCCAAGTACGGTATAACTGTCTTTTGTATCCTGAAGTTTTGGAGAGTAAGTTGCCAACATGGTGCTTCATCATCCTCAAATACAAGAACATCCTCCTACCTAACCCAGTATGTGCATTAAAAGCAGAACGTTAACGTTGACATATTACTACCATCTAATTCTCATAAGAGAGGTTTGAGAAAACTAATGAACTGACAAACAAAATTTGAGTACTGCATTATAGAAAAAAGGTCATGATAATTCACAGTCGAGAGAAGGTATAAGTGTATAATATCAGAAAAATATGTATACTTAATATAAACCGATTGACAACTGAAGAGGCAGGAGAAGAGGAGCATGGTAATGGGGCTGCTGTCCATGTGTTTGTCTAGGAATTCCAGGGTGTGCTTGCATTCACTTTGATGCTGAATATGTGAGCTCTTTTGATGGCAATCACTTGACCACCTTTTCTCAGAGTCAGTCATCTTGGTCTTGTTGATTTGCTTCTTGATGTAGCTTCTGAGAGTTTAGTTATTCAGAACCAGTGGAGGAATTTCAGTACATCAGAGGGATTCCCTTCAATCCACAAAGCTCACAGCTGCCCACTGCACCATACAGATGGTCTTGTATGAATGAATGGCCAGCCTTATTCCTCTGTTGGAGAAGAGTGAGAGAACCTGTTCTCTGTGACCATAGACACCTACTTTTTTCTTTTACTTTATTCCTGAGAAAATAATCCTAAATGAAGTTCTTCATATAATTTTTCTCTGATTTATATTACAAAGTGCCATTGTCAAAGAGGCATTATGTTGTGAAATAGAATGCTAAAGAACAGTTTTTCTTAGAAAAACTAAAAAGGCTTATTAATAAAGCTAGTTCTTTGAATGAACTATTATAAGAAATCTTAGTTGCAAAACTTCCTGTTCAGTATTTAATGTACATGTTTCTATAAATGTTGATTAAAGTTTTTTAAACATTTAAAGAAATTCAAGAAAAAATTCACACATCTTATAACCTTATCAAAATGACTTGAGTTCTTTACTGTTTATATGTGCATTTGTATAATTTTTTACAATAAGAATCTTGTTTATATTAAAGTTATTACACATATAGATTCTGATTCTGATATGTGTTCTTAAGGCTCTCGCAGACCAATTTGAAGATAAAACTACATCTGTATTGGAACGTCTGAAGATTTTCTATTGTTGTCAAGTACCACCTCACTGGGCCATTCAGGTATTTTTGTTGTTTGTCATTAGGTATGAAAAATACTTTGCATTAGAAAGGTAAATGCATTAGAAAAAAATGACTACGTTTGTTTGAACTTTCAAATATTTCAGTGAAAAGAATAAAAATATCTAGCTGGAGATTGCTAACTACTTCAAATTGCTTTTTTTTTTTTTTTTGAGACAAAGTCTTGCTCAGTCACCCCAGGTAGAGTGCAATGGCATCATCATAGCTCACTGCAACCTCCAACTCCTGGGCTCAAGTGATCCTCCTGCCTCAGTTCCTCTGGGACTACAGGCATGAGCCACCATGCCTGGCCAAATTGCTGTTTCGATTAAAGTGATGTTAGGTTCATAAAACTTTTTAAGAGAATTAAAAACCATATTAAATAGTGCCCTACAAATTAAATAATAGGAAAACTATAAATGCTTTCATTTTCAAAATAATTTTTTTAAGAAATGGGGTCTTGCTATGTTGTCCAGGCTGGAGTGCAGTGGCCATTCATAGGAGCGATCATGGTCCACTACAGCTTTGAACTCCTGGGCTCAAGCAATCCTCCTGCCTCAGCCTCCAGAGTAGTTGGGATGACGGCGCACACCAGCATACACAGTTTCAAAATAAATTTTTATATTTAAAAGTGCTTTATCTGCCAGAGAATGAACCTTGTAACTAAATTGTATACCAAAAGTAAAAGAGAGCATTTACTTGCTACACTTTATGTTGTCAGATATCATTAACTGCTCTCCTCTTTCTGAGGGTGTGTGATTACCTGGTGTAGCTCCTAAAACCCCATATTGGGGTAGAGATTCTGGCTCCTTGTCCATATAGCTCACCTGTATTATAGGTCTGGTTCCCCTATTTTGCAGAATTTTAGCACTGAAGATAACTTAGACACCTGGTCCAATTTTTTAATTTTACAGAGAAGAAATTAAGGCCGAGTGTATTTAACTTTCCAGTGTTGATCACACAATTGTACACGAACTAGATCCCTGGTTTTCTGACTTTTAGTCTAGTTTACCTCCTTCCCTTATCTCTTCATTGTGTTGTATACCAACTGTGAACAACCAACTTTTACTGCATACTGTAGTATGATGCGTGCATTTTGTTCTGCATTTCACACACATTATCTTGTTTTATTGCAACAATTTTGTGAAATATCCCCATTTTAAAGATGAGGAAGCCATGGTACAGAGAAGTTTAGTGGAGTCAAATAGTGCCAGCCAGCAGTTTCTGGATGATTTAGTGGCTATTGTAATTTTAGTCAACTTCCTGTCCTCTCTATCATGGAGTATGCACATAGGTAGTGACTTGGACTCTAAATGTCAACCCACCGTTCAATGGTTCAGAATCCCTAATATAAGAATTCTTAAAGTAGGTTATATTCTTAAACACAGGGTACACTAGGAGGCTTACTACACATTGGAATTCACTTTATGTATTGAAGGAGTCTCAGTAAAACATAAGCAAATAAAATGCTTTGCTATATCTTCTCAAAAGGAGTAGCTTCTTCAAGAAGGTGTTAACAGCTGGAATTTTTCGGCATGTTTTTGAGTCTGATCTGTGAAATTTGTTAAGTGCTTTGTATTATGTGGTTTGTGGTGGATAAACATTTCAGACAGAGCTATTATTATGACAAAACCTGTCTGTTGGGGGTGTTGCTCTTTATCTGTTCCTGAACAGAAACATTAGGAAACTTAAATACTGATAAACAGAATTAGGCTAAATGTTTATTTTATCTTTCTAGAAAGCTGTGTATTTTAGGATCTTTAGGCAGTTAAATAAGGATCCTTTTTCATTAAGAAGTTAAATCACTTCTTTTTTTTTTTTTTTTTGAGACAGGGTCTTGCTCTGTTGCCCTGGCTAGAGTGCAGTGGTGTCATCATAGTTTCACTGCAACCTCAAACTCCTGGGCTCAAGTGATCCTTCTGCCTCAGGCTCCCGAGTAGCTGGGACTACAGGTGCGTGCCACCACGCCCAGCTATTAAGAAGTTAAATCACTTTTTCTTACATCATAGGGAGTAATCATACCTTTGTGTGTTATTTAAATATCAGGAAATGACACAATTTATTATAAAAAGAGAATTAGTCTCTGCTCTGCCACTCACTAGCCATATCATCTTGGATGTCACTAACATTCTTCATCTGTTAAATGAAAAGATGGAACTACTCACTGCATGAGCACTAAGAGTTGTTCAAGCTCCCACATGCTATGTTCAGTTTTTGAAAATGTCCAATCATATGCTCTAAAATAGCCAAATTCTCCCTTACTTCATGGGATACAGATATATTGGACCACTCCTCTTTTTTATTTTGATACTAGCTTATAATTTTTAGGTATATTTCATTTTACTTTCTAATACTGTCAATCTTGAACCTTCCGTATCCATTTGCTTCTTAACTCTTAAATATGTATTGAATTTGCAAAGAATAGCAAAAACATATTTAAGAGAAAACAGCACAGCTCTCACCAATATGCAACTATACCTTATTCAAGAACCTCACTTTTTTTTAACCTTCCTAATATTTTTTTTTCCATTCCTGCAGTTTGGGCCACTTATAAACCACAATGTATTTGTTTTTTTTGAATGTGTTTAAACTTACTGACCTCAACCCAATTTGCTCCTTTTTGTTTGCTAGGGACTGAGAAATTAGGTAGCTAAGTTTGTTAGAATGTGCTTAAGATAAATCAAAGTAGACCTGAGTGAGAAAGAGCCAGAGATGCATGCATAAAATTCACGGGGGCTAATGCATAGGTTTTGTGTCATCTGTATTGACTGCTCAGAGTTTTAAAAATTGATTTATTGGATCTAAGCTTTATAAATCAGAGATTGTTATGTATAGAATCTCTCGGTAAGAAAGAAATATTGATTTTTGCTTTTTAAGTTATTTTGAGTTCTTGGAAAAAATTTGATATATTGATTATTTTGAACAGTTTCTATTTTGTTTTTAAATTCCTCGCTATAAAGAAGCTTGCTAAAGTAAAGGTAAGTATTGTATTGTCACAAATTCCTGATTAGTAGAGGTGGATTATTAGAAATTATACATTTATTACAATAAGCAGATTCTTAAAAAGGCAGATTGGATACACCTGCAAGTGAAACAGGAATCTCTCTTTACGTTAAAAAATGTTAATTATTGTAACTTGATTTTTCTAGCGTCAACTTGCGAGTTTGCTCTTTGAGTTGGGATGTACCAGTTCAGCCCTTCAGATATTTGAGAAGCTAGAAATGTGGGAAGATGTTGTCATTTGTTATGAAAGAGCCGGGCAGCATGGGAAGGTATGTATTGATAATAGTCAAATCCTATGTACTAGTAAGAGCCTTCCCTTGTGGAGCATCTTTTTACTTGTTTTGTTTTTTAAGCCCACTTTTTGTCAATATTCGCTTATATTCCTTTTTTCACTTTTCTCCAGAAAACTTTTTAATGTTTTCTCTTGCTTCTGTTGGGGCAGATTACTTTATGTGTATGCATGCGTATGTGTATATAAAAGAGAAAGGTAGACTGAAATTGATACATATGACATTTAAGAACGAATAACGAAAGCTTTGAAGACACTGTATTTTGATCTCTTTCCTTTACTGACTCTTCTCCTGTAGGTTAACTTCAATGTGAGATATTAGATATAATTAGAGATAATTAGATATTAATTCTATTATTAATAATAATTAGATATTAATTATTTTAATTATCACTGGGTTGCCTGATGCTCAGAGGCTGTGGGCCTGAAGGGAGGTTACCTAGCAGGGAGAGCAGTCAGCTTGGTCTGTATAAGAAAATCCAAAGGGTGTGACAGTCGCCCCTGGGAGTAAAAGAGTTGTCAAGTGTGTAACGTACATTTAATTCCACCCTTAAACTGGGTCAAGAGGAAAAATGTTGTAATATTTGCATCTGTTATTAATCTATTGTTTTTCCCCTCATACATGTACAGAATTTTAAGAAGCATAAGGGGCTCTGCATTGTGAGTTGCTGAAAAACTGACACATTGAAATCATATGTTCAATTTTGGATTAAAATTTTAAATGACTAAATAGAGTACACAAGCAGAGTTAAACCCACAAATTGGATCATTTATACCTACAGTCAACCTTTTGCCATCACCCTAAAAAAAGAGAAATAGTGGTTCAAATATGTGTTTTTCTTAAATATTAATATCTTCCTAAGTATGTCTATTTTAGACTAATAATGAAAGTTCCATTTCTTTTGCTTATCAGTTAATGGCAGTGAAGGTCTTTGAATTGTATTGGCTTAAGGAGAAACCAGCATAGGGACAAAGTTTTACTGTAGAAGATTATAGAATTATAATATTTTGATCCTGGAAAAGAACTCCCTCCTTTTCCAGATAAGGAAAGGATTCCCCTCTGATTTGCCTCAGTTCATAAAGCTAATTATTGATTATTTACTTGAGAGGCAGGATGGCATGGTGGCTAAAAGCATAGTTTCTGGATTCAGGTGCTAGCCTGGCCACATACTAGCTTTGTGATACTGGGCAACTTCCTCATCTAGAAGCACTTAATCTACCTACTTTATAGGTTTTTGTGAGATAATACATGTACAGTGCGTAGAATGGTGCTTATCTTGTAGTGCTATGTGCTTGCTGCCATCCCTGCTGTGTTTTTAAGAGATGTATTTTTTCGTATTATAATATCTCTAAATTTGGAGTGTACTTAACAATTAATGGCATCTTCCAGTTGCTGTCAGGTGGCTGTCTCATCAGGTTTTCAATACCTGTGTGTGTGCAAGCTTGGTTATAGCTATATGCGGTGCCATTTCAATTGAGTTATGGACGTAGTGTCAGCTCTACATGTGTTGTGTTTAATTGCTGTTTAAAATATCTTCAGAAAGATTTCATGGTGATTTGGCATTGACACAAAAAGTTATTGAATACAAAGAAAAGGGCGAAACCAAAGTAGATAGATGTAAATTTGGTATTAGTGAAATAAACATTTGCTTTTGGAGAAATCCTCACAGTTCCATTTACTTTTTTTTTGAAAGCAATAATCAGATGCTTTATGGGAGCCAAGAAAGGAAGGTACCCAAAAGCAGATGAAGCTTTGTTTCATACTGAGATGCGTAAAGAAAGGTTGCCATTTAAAATGTCAAGCAATGGCAGGAAGAATTGCCAAATTTTTCTGAATAGATTGAAAAAATCAAATCAAATCAAATGAGAGGCATTAGGTCATAATTAAAAGCATTTTTTCTTTATTTTTTAAGAGTTTGTCTTGTGATTGATGGCATTTCAAATTTGATGAAATATAGTATTATATTTCTACAGGGGCTTAAATATTTTTTTTAGTGTCCATTGGCACTAAAGTTGTGTTCAAATGTTTGTTTAACAAAGGAATGAATGGATGAATGAATATCTTGACTTCCAATTTGATGTAGTTCCCATTGTATCATTCTTTACTGTGCTAGACTTTTACATTGGTCAATAAATAAATAATAACTATATAAAAATATGGTAGGTTTTGAAATAGTAATTTTTGAAATAATTAAGCAAGTCGGTAAGTCACAAATACCCAAAGCATGTTTTGCAATATTAAATTAGTTTAATTATTTTTAGAAAGTATGGGAAGTAGAGACTTTCTCTAACTGCAGAAGAAAAAATATAATGAGTCCATCCCCTTCAGAGAACACATTTGACTATGTCCCCCTAAGTAATTGTGATATTGTTATTTTTTAAAATTTGCACCTGACCTTGTAAGAATTGTCTGTAATCATGATAAATGCCTGCATTTCTAAGTAGTCTAGAAAATGTGCATATTTTAATTTTTAGGAATGTATAGTCATTTACTTTCTCTTGTATTTTTTGAGTTATAACCAAACACCCCCCAGAATCTTGATTTTAAAGGTTAATTTTAGCATTATATTTATCCGATAAAAGATCTCTTTTACCTGTTTTTCTTATGCTATATTTGCAGTTCATTTTAACCATAGATCCTAAGAAGTTTTGCTGCAAGTTGGAGCAAATGTTTTATTTCTAAAACAGCTGAGATTCTTTTAGTATTTGGTCATGTGCCAGTAGTTGTCACCACATTTTGATTTAACTAGAAGTCTGTGACATTTTAATCCTTGCATTTAATGCTTAACGGCATAATTTATTTTTAAAAGGCAAATTTGGAGAGAGGTTTAATTCTAATTATTGTGTTCTGGTGCTCGTGTTTACACCCTGCTGTTGTAGAGTCTCAGACTTTCTAATTTAGAAACTACCTGCATACATTCTTGTTATTTAATGACCATTGGCAGAATAGCTAAGACTAATTTTGCTTGACCTTGGGATCAGAACTGATTCTCATCTGTTAGCATTTAATTTTTAAAAGTTTTCTGGCTCACTTATAGTAATTTCCCCTAGCTGATGGACACATTCTTATTTTGTTGAGCAAATTTGGTCCCTAAATGAGAGACAAAGACTGAGCTGGCACAAGCTGCTTGGGGGATGGAGGTGAGGGTGGAGGGTGGCGGGGTGGGAAGAGATAAGGGTTGGGAACTCTCTTGTTTTCTCTTGTTTCTAGGAGCAAGGCTTCCCTGAGATTATATAACCATATCCTTTATTACGCTACATTTGCAGATCATTGTAACCATGGACGCTTAAAAAGTTTTCCTTTAAGTTGTAAGTAAATGTTTTATTTCTAAAACAGCTGAGATTTTTTTTTAGCAGTTGGTTTGGATTTTCTGTCTTTGGGGCTTTGTCTTTGAAGACAGAGCTTCTTTATATGATTTAAAAGATTCTTTTCCCACACTACAGCCAGAGTGGTTTTCCACAAGACAAACCTGACCATGTCATTGTCACCCTTCAGTAACTTCCCTTCGTTTCTAGGACTAAGCCTGAGCTCTTTAGAGTGACTGGCTTACAGATCACTTTATGATCTGATCCTGCTTCCATTGCCAACTATATTTTCACCCTGCTCTTTTGTCTCTGGTTTATCTCCCTTCTTACTCTCTCATCCAGATTGAACCTAAAGTTCCAGCAGGACTAAACTACTTGTAATTTCTTGACTTTGCAGCATTGTCTCACCTCAGGACCTTTGTACAGGTCCTGTTGTCTGTCTAGAATACTTGCCCTCTTTCAGCTAACTCCTACTTATTCTTAAGGTTTCTCCTTGACAATTGCTTTCTCCAGAGATTCTTCCCTGATACCTCCCTTCCAGATTTGGTGGTGCTGTCCACCTGTGTACTCCTGTGGTGCAATACCTCTCTGATGTCCCATTTGCTGGCTTATATGACCTACTAAATGTAAGCTGTTTAAGAACCAGACCTGTGTCTATATTATCTATAGTTGTCTCCTCAGAACCTAGCACAGCCCTGGCAGATAGCAAGTATTCAGAAATATTTGCTGAATAAATGAGTAGTGAGTGTTCACTGAATAGTTATTGAAGCAACTCTCGAAGTAGGACACTCCTCATGGATGGCTTTACATGTGGCAGAAAATACCTCTCCAACCGTTGCCATACTATTCTTTCTCTAAAAACAAATTATGAGATTTCTCCCCTCCCATTTTAACCTTTTAACTTTAGGATTAAAAATAGGAACAAACCTTCAAGAATTTTGATTCTTTCTCAATAAATGCTAAAGACACTATGAGCATGTTATTATATAATGCAAGTTTTTGAGTGCCTCTTATGTACTACTTTCTTTACATAATTATTTTATAATTGAAATATACTATTCATAACAACCTACAAGTATGGATTGTTTCATCACTTTCCTGATTAGCATCAGTAAGTGGCAGATTTTGGAATTTGAGCTCAGACCTTTCTTTCCTTTAAAGGCTGCACTGCTTTCCCCACACCTGCCTTCCATCGTGGTCATTGTTAACCCCATAAAAATTGGATATTAGGTTTGTAAGTTAAAACCTGTTGTGCTCACTTGAATGAGAAAAAAAGGCAAAGTAATTGAAAATACTCTGTAACTTAGTAATACAAATAGGAGACGATCAACTAATTGGATAACTAGGTCTGTTTTTAATTATTTTGTTTTATCTTAGACCCAGAGTGTTTATGTTGGCAAGTACCCTTTGAAAAATCAAGCCAGAGCTTGATTGACGGTATCGTCACACGCACAAGTGTAAAAAGCAATTAGTGAACAGTTGGCGCAGCGAGAGAGTGAATGGGAGTAGGCACCACCACACCGCACAGAAGTCTAGCTTGGGGCGTCTGACTGGGGTGGGGCGAAGCATTTTGCACTTTTCACCTCTCATTTGCTGCTCATTGAACAAGAATTCAGGCTGGGAGTAAATGCCTTGCTGCTAGAAGGATTGTCCGTGGTGAGAGTAGAAGGTGTTTTGGTGCTTTCTCAGCTCTGCCCCAGTCATCCTTATTCACTGTGTCAGGGAAATAGAGTACCTTTCAAGCGGTCAGTCTCCCTATCTTTGAGAACCAGCCACTACAAAAGTGCAAATCACAATCCATTTTTGTACTCTGCTTCAGGAGAGAAAACTGGAATTAGACTGTGCCCAAAGTTGTGTGAGTTTTGTGCATACACACATACACACACACATACACACACTTAAAAAATCCTAAAGCTATTATCAGGTGGCCAAATCGGCTAATAGTGTGCCCTTAAATTCTTAACCTGCCTTTTTCCCACCCCCTTAGAGCAAACCTCTAGTTGTTAAGCCTAATTCTGCCATTTCTGTAGTCCTCAAAGACACTCTTTATAATTGGTACCATCTCTGGGTCTAGAGTTCATTTTTTCCCCTTCAGTTTTTGCCGGGAGGGCTTCCTATAGTCGCTTGTCTGCCAGTTCCCCTTCCATTTGTACTGATGTAAGGTCAGAGAGCCATTCTTATCACACATTAGAATTTTAATTCCTTCTGCTAATTCACAAAATCAAGGCACAAATCATAGCCCAAAAAGGCAGTTTGTTTTGATAATTCCTTCTGACTCAAGTATGAATACTTTTCCTGAAATGTTTTATCTACCTTTTCACTAGAGATTCAGCTTAACTCTCAGCCATATTCTTTACTCAAAACTCAAGGCCTTGTCCCTGGCAAGGCGCTTCCTAGAATCCTAGTAGTGCTTAGGGTAGGGTCTTCCCTCCCTCAAATCTCAAATTTTCCATATAAGAATTTGCGGAAAAACATATCATCATAAATGTTAATAAGCCCCAATGGGGCATGTTTTCAGTATATTAACCTCTTTGCTTGTGTGTATCTGAAGTTCTCAGTTGCCTCTCAGTGCTGCACCATTTGATCAAAAGGTACGCCACCAGGGTAGGGAACCCTTCAGACACGCAGAATCTCTTTTCAGGCCATCAGTGTTGCTCCTCAGTGGCTTTAGTCCTAAGAAGGGTTGCTTTCTAGGTGTAATCACTTGGTTAGAAGGGCCTGGGAAATTCTGGTTCTGCTGCATGACCTCTCTATTCGCTAGGACAACTTATTGTTAGATCTGTCCTAATTTAGTCATATAGTGATATTCAGTGTTGATTTCAGCCAAAGTATGTCCCCTAAAGGAGTTCTCCCTTTGTTCCCAAATGGGAAGGATCTTTTATATTTCTGTTTAGAAGGCCCTTAGAAAATACCGTTAGCCCTGTGTGACTTTCATATTAGTTTCAGTTTAATTCATCTGACATTTATAGGGTGCCTATTGTGTGCTGGGTAATAGTATTCCAGAGATGACTAACAGACAAAGCTTACCTCACTGAGAGTCTGCTAGTACAGATACACATGAACAGAATATTTTAGTATGATACGACAAGTGCTAAGATAAAGGTATGTATGGATTCCAAATTCTATTTGGCCCTCATATTTACAGCTAAATATTTCTCTCTCTGCTGTCCTTCTCTAAAGCAGTTGTCCACTCAGTTCGTACCTCGTACAAACTCCTTTCTGAGATTTCTAGGATGACTCCTGTGCTTCTCCACACTTTCGCTAAAAACTAATGTTTGATTGAAATTAGCCTTCTGTGGAAAAATTTAGCTTTAATATTTTACTGTCACTAGTTTTTTTCTCTTTGACCTCACTTCCTTAGTTCCTGTTGACTCAGTTATGTAATTGCCTACTTAACAGTTGACAACAGCAATTCTTCTGTCTTTGGAGAAACTGTATACAGTTGAACAGTATGGTTATTTATGGAAAATTTTAATGTTCCTAGAAGCTGTTTCAGGTCTTTTCCTTCTTCCCAGTAGTGCAACCTCAAGCATCTTACTTTCCAATCTGGTTTTCCCACGGAGGGAGTTGAGGAAGAAGACAAACGTTCGTTTAGGACTCACTGTGTGTCTGACAAAATGCTAGGTACATTGCACATCTAGTTCTTTCAACCTTTCTGAGGTAGGTAAGCTACAAATGAAGAGCAGACTTTTGAAATATTGTTCATGGTCATTCATTTAGTAAGTAGACTGGCATTTGGATTATCTTTCTGATTGAAAGTACCTATATCCTCACAGATCTTCCTTTTGTAGTTGGAAGTGTATAGAATGGATCATGCAACACAATTTTCTAGGGATATGTTAGAACTCTTTTGGTTGTAAGAGAATTAACACATACTACCTTAGGCAAAAAAGGAAATTTATTGGTCTATGCAACTGAAAATTCTAGTAGACTGAGCTCACATGATATCATCAGGACTTTGTAGCTCTCTCCGTGAAGCAGACATGATGGCCACAGGAAGCCCAAGCTTAGTAATCCCAGTGGAAAAATATAGTCAATTCTGTCTCTCTAAAAGAAAGGCTCTGTGGAAGACTAAAGGGCCTGAGTCGTGTGCCCTCAGCTCTGGTAGGCCCTACCTGAACCACACATGGAATGGGTTCCTCTCAGGGAAGAGGAGTTCCATTAGCAGAAGATCAGGGAAGGGATGCTGAGCAGGAGGAAAAAGCAACTGACGTCCACTCTAGGGTGGGAGTTTAATGATCTGAATCTGAAGTTGCAAACTGGCAGCTTATGGGTGAATGTAGGCCAAAGAGGCATTTTGTTTCCCTTACACAGTGGTTTATTTTATTTTATTTTATTTTATTACAGTGCTTTTTTTGTTACACGGATGATTTGTGTAGTGGTAAAGTCAGGCTTTTAGTGTACCTGTCACCAGAATAGTATACATGGTACCTGATAAGTAAATTTTGATCCCTCCCCACCACCTCCCTCTTCCCTTCTGAGTCTCAAATGTCCATTATATGTAACCATGTATACCCGTGTATACATAAATGTCCATTTATGTAACCATGTATACCCGTTTAGCTCCCACTTATGAGTGAGTACATGTGATATTTGTTTTTCCATTCCTGAGATACTTCACTTAGGATAATAGCCTCCAGTTCCATCCAAGTTGCTGCAAAAGACACTATTTCATTCTTTTTTATGACTGAGTAGTACTCCACTACACACACACACACACACACACACACACACACACACACACACACGCCCACCCCCACCCCCATCCTTTTTCTTTATCCACTCATCAGTTGATGGGCACTTAGGTTGATTCCATGTCTTTGCAGTTGTGAACTGTGCTGTGATAAACATGCGAGTGCATGTGTCTTTTTGACATAATGACTTTTTTTCCTTTGGGCAGATATCCGGTAGTGAGATGGCTGGATTGAATGGTAGGTCTACTTTTAGTTATTTGAAGAATCTCCATACTGTTATCCATAGAGGTTGTACTAATTTGCATTGCCACCAATGGCATATAAGTCTTACCTTTTCACTACACCCACGGCAACATCTGTTGATTTTTTGACTTTTTAACAATGGCCATTCTGACAGGGGTAAGGTGGTATCTTACTGTGGTTTTAATTTGTATTTCCCTGATGGTTAGTGATGTTGAGCATTTTTTCATATGTCTGTTGGCCATTTGTATATCTTCTTTTGAAAAAATCCTGTTCATGCCTTTTGCTTACTTTTTAATGGGGTTTTTTGGCTTATTTCTTGCTGATTTGTTTGACTTCCTTGTAGATCCTGGATATTCATCCTTTATGGGATGTATAGTTTGCAAATATTTTCTCCCATTCTGTAGGTTGTCTGTTTACTCTATTGATTATTTCTTTTGCTGTTACACAGTGTTCTGAAAAAAATTATTGTAAACATTTTCAGGAGATCTCATCTAAAAATCTAGATTTCTTGGCTTTTCCTTAAAGAATTGAAAGATGTGCAAACATTGAGCCAAATTCCCACATTGGTGTACTAACTGGCTAGATCTGAGCAGTGGCTCCTTCCTTTGGATGCTTCCTCACCAGCCTGCTTCATTCATTCTCAAAAATTGACAATCTCAGGGCATTTGAGGGTGTGATCCTTGCTCTAAGCAGTGCAGTTTTTCCCTAGTAAAGTAAGTAGGGTGTTATTCCAGGTATAATTGTAGGTTCTGCCTGAGTCTTGGCTGACTTAATTTTATACTGAGAGTCACTATTTATGCATAGTCTCTGCCAGAAAATTGTATTAACAATAATAATTAGTTCTGTGAAATTAGAAAATAAAATGGATTGTTGAAACAGCCTAGATTTGTTTGTATGTGGGTAGGAGAGTGGTCTTTGGGGTTTCCATCTGACAGGATTCTTGCAAGCACTGCAGGTTCATTGCAGCCAGTTTCCCATTTAAATATGCTTGTATGTGTTTGGGAGTGTATTTTTATCCTATTTAGTAGATGTTTAGCTGAAAAATTTCTTGTTTCCTATAAGAATGTACATCTATATTTTTCCTTAGGGAAGTAGCAACCCATAGCCAGAAATACCAAAGCTTTTGCATTCCATGAAGATAGAATTCCTGGTCACCTACATTTTGATAATGCAAAAGTGATGTTACATAGGCTGTGCACAACGCCCTTGTGCTTTGTTTATGTCCACTGGGCACATCTGTTGTAATTCTTTATTTGGCAATAAATTATGTAAATTGAGTGGGTAAGTGGAGGAAGGAGAAAATAGAACATTTTGGAGAGAGTGAAGAAGACTGAGGAATGCAATGTGACTAATTGAAGGAAGGAAGTATATTGCCTGCAAGCACTGCCCTTGGGAAAGATAATTCTGTTGGCAGGAGGAAGAGGTGTAAGATCTCAAGGAGAAAGAATTAACTTATTTAACACAAAAGCGTGGGGTAGGAATTTGAGGAAAGAAGAGGTAAGTTCAGACCAAGCAGGGTTACTGCTGTAGTTTTTGTTTCCTTCTCTAGAAAGCTACCTCACTCTGGACCTCCAAACCCATCTTCCAGTGAATAAAATACACAGACTTGATATTGTTTGGTAACAAGTTACATACCACTCACTATGTTCTTTGTCCTTACAAAAGGTTGACAAGAGTTGGTAGGTAGGAGTTGGTGGAGGAAGTATGTGAAATCCTCACTACCCTAGCATTTCCAAATGTGGAGATTGTCCTGATTACTATTTAATCTTTCATTTGTATACAGGTGCTCCTTGACTTATAATGGGGCTACCTCCCAATAAACCCATCATAAATTGAAAATATTATAAGTCGAAAATGCATTTAATACACCTAACCCACCAAACATTACGGTTTAGCCTAGCCTACCTTAAAGTGCTCAAAACACTTACGTTAGCTTACAGTTGAGCAAAATCATCTAACACAAAACGTATTTTATGATAAAGTGTTGAATATCTTATGTAATTTATTGAATACTGTACTGAAAGTGAAAAACAGAATGATTGTATGGATACTTAAAGTACAGTTTCTGCTGAATGCATATTGTTTTTGCACAATTGTAAATTCAAAAGATTGCACATCAAACCATTGTAAATTGGGGACCATCTATATTTATTTTGTCTTCTTTGCAAAGGTTGTGAAACACTAGGTCTTGAACTCCGGTGAATCTTCACAGTCTATAATACAGTTTAGTTAAAAGTAGATATAATATTTGTAGAATGGTGTTTTTTAATCAAGCAGATGCTTTGAGGGTATGATTTGATGTTCTGAGCCTTGGATCCTATTTTTATTGTAGGGTACCTGTGGAATATAGTATTCCTTATAATCCTTTTTATTTCCATAAGGTTGGTAATAATATCTCTTCTTCCTGATTTTAGTAATTTTATTCTGAAGAACCAACTTTTGGTTTGTTGATTTTCTCTATTTTTCTATCCTCTGCTTCTTTTATTTATACCCTAATTTTTATTATTTCCTTTCTTCTGCTTGCTTGGGGATAAATTTGCTGTTCTTTTTCTAGTTTCTTATGGTGGAAGATTAGATTATTGATTTGAGATCTTTCTTCTTTTTCAATATAGGCATTTATAGCTATAAATTTTCCTCTGTTCATCTCAAAGTGTTTTTAATTTTGCTGTAATTTCTTCTTTGTCTCATTGATTATTTAAGAGTATATTGTTTAATTTCCACATATTTGTGATTCCCCAAATTTCCTTTTGTAATTGATTTCTATTAATAACTTTATTCCATTGTTATTAGAGACCATACTTTGTATGACATAAGTCCTTTCACATTTATTGAGTCTTGTTTTATGGCCCAACATAACATGGAGAATGTTTATATGCACTTGAGAAGACTGTGTATTCTGCTGTTGTTGGGTGGAGTATTCTTTTGATGTCTGTTAGGTCTAGTTGGTTTATAGCATTATTCAAGTCTTCTATTTATATCATTTGTGTAGTTATTATATCTGTTTTGAAAGTTAAGTATTGAAGTTTCCAAATATTGTGGTTGAATTGTCTATTTCTCCCTTCAGTTTTGTCAGTTTTTGCTTCGTGTAACTTGTGGCTCTGTTGTTAGAGGCATATATGTTTATAATTGTCATATCTTCTTGATGGAGTGAACATTTTATCATAAAAATATGCCTTTCTTTGTTCTAGTAACAGTTTGTGTCTTAAGGTATAATTTTTCTGACGTAATGTGGCCACTCCAGCTCTCTGTTGGTTACTGTTTATGTAACATATCTTCCTTTTTTTTTTTTTTTTTTACTTTCAACCTATTTGTGTGTTTGAATCTAAAGTGTCTTTTGTAGGCTGAATTTAGTTGGATCTTTTTTAATCCTCTCTATCAATCTCTGCCTTTAATTGGAATATTTAATCCCTTTATATTCAATTACTGATATTGTAGGATTTATGTCTGTCATTTTTCTATTTGTTTTCTATATGTCATGTCTTTTTTGTTCCTTTATATCCTCATTACTGCCTTCTTTTTGGTTAAATAGATACTTTAAATATTAATAGATACTTCTAGTGTACCATTTCAATTCTCTTGTCATCTCTTTTACTATTTTTAAAGTTATATTCTTAGCACTTATACTAGAGATTGTTTAAAATAGCTGACTTTAAGTCTTTGTCTAGTAAGTCCAATATTGGGCATTCTCAGAGATAGTTTCTGTTGATTGCTTTTTTTCGGTATAAGGGCCGTACTTTCTTGTTTTTTGAATGTTTTGTAATTTTCTGCTGAAAATTGGACATTTTGTATAATGTAGCAACTCTGGAAATCTGATTGCTTGTTGTTTTTTGTTTATTTAGTGACATTTCTGGACTAATTCTGTAAAATCAGTATTATTTATCCTGTCTAGCCACTGAAGTTTCAGATTGGTTAGCTTGATCATCAGTTAATGATTAGACAGAAAATTCCTTAAATGCCTGAATTAACAAGACTGCCAGTCTTTGCCAGTGGGCTCCTTGTATGTGTTGGGGCTTGCATTCAGTACTCAACAAGGCAGTTGATAACTCTGCCTTAGTCTTCATTTCCTGCTTGCACAGAGCCTCAGGGTGAAAGCTTCGGGCCTTCTCAGGTCTTGCCTGGGCGTGTGCGTGGTCCTACACGTGCATGGCCTTCTAGCTTCCCAGGACTGTGTTGGCGCTTTTCAAAGCCCCTGTGTATATCTCATTTCCCTTTTTTCCTCTGAAGCTTTTTGGATAGCCTGTTGTTGCCCCAGCTGTTATTTACCACTCAGGCAGCTGTGAAATTAATCATTCCTCTGTGATTATTTTTGACAAAGGCTTTTCACTGGACAACCTCAGAATTAGGCTAAATAAAGACAACCTTGCAAGTGGGTTATTCCAGGGAACCACCAGACTGGGCATGTAATGACAGTTTTCTGGGAATACAGCTTTAAAGGTGTTCCAAACCCGTTCTTCTCCCTGTGGTGGCTGCCATGCCACTAGTTTTCACCATGAGTGTTGGTTTTTAAGCCTACTATAGAACTAGAGAAGAGCCTACTATAGAACTGAATGGTTTGTGTTAAAATGCTTCTAAGCTTACTGTTCCTTCCAAGATTTAGCCATTTCTCTTGAATAAGTACTCCCTATATTAGTACAAGTCTTTGGTTAATTTTCAGGGTTCTGAAAAAGTTAGTTCTAACACTTTTGGCCAGTTTTCTGGTTGCTTTTATGATAGAGAAAATTTTCAGATGTCCTTACACATCCCTGTTTTTGCTGATGTCCACCTGTGGAATAATATTGAGCCTGGAATCAGGTTTCTGCTTTTCAACTTAGTATCTTTTGGTATGGGGTTGACCAGTTGACCAAGAAATCTAAGCTTTTATTTCCTTGTCTCAAAAATGGACATATTAATATCTACCTCTTGGAACCTCTTAGAGATTAAGCAAAATAATGCATTTAACAATGAACTGAATAAAAAATAACCTACAAACCACTGTCAAATGGAGGATACATAAGGAGCTTAAAAGGCAAAAAAGAAAAAAAGATTGTGTCACTCAGGCTTACTGTATTTATAGAAGCAGAGCCACTTTGAGTATTTTGGGGGAAAAGGGGTTTACTGAAGGGGTTAGAGCTTATACAAATGTGGGAAGAGCTGGAGAAATGAAGGTGTCAAAGAGGGAGTCAGAGGATCAGGGAAGGAATCGTTTACCAGTCCATTTGAAGCACTGGCACAAATGGATAAGTCAGAACTTACAGAGAAATCCAAGACACGAAGTACTTTCAGCCATTGTAATGGGACCGTGGAGAGGGAGCTTGTGGAGAGGTCTGTGAAAAGCCATTGTATCTATATAGCTGCCAGCCCTGTGAGTCCACAGCAAAAGTCTCACGGGGGCTGGGGTTGCTATTGGTCAGCAGGGCCAGCAACTGGAGACACAAGCTGGGATCTGCAGAATGCCTCTGCATCTTGTTTAACCATGACAGCTTCCCAAGAGTAAAGGCTGTTGCTTCACTTCTGCCTTTCAAATCCTCAACGAGTTCCCCTCTGGCCAATTCTAACATGAAATCAGAAGGAAAAGGGACTTTAGGAAACATAGTTTCCAGTTTAAGCAAGTTGACATAGTATAAGTACCTATGACTATGCAAGGGTTCAGTCCTTTACCTTGCGAATTTACTTATCTGGAAAGTAGTAACCTACTAGCAGGTACAGAGTATTCTATAGATTGTGTTACATAGTTAAAGAAGAGTTTATGACATGGGGGAAACTTTAAAAAGTTTCTTCAAAAAGGGTTTAGATATTGAAGCATTCTTAGAGCACATAAAATTACACATTTAATTTACAAACCTTGCTTTATTTAATAGATGAGTTCCTTAGACGTAATGTATCAAATGAATTTTTGTAAATTGAACATTTTCTTAATAACAAGTTACATTATCAAGTGTATGATCATTTTCAGGTGGTTTTTGGCTGACATTGGCATGCAATTTTTTATTTTAGTTTTATTTGAGATTTATTAGCATGGTGTCATCAAGGTTATAAGATGGTGAGACAATCAAGGTCCTTGCAAACTAATTATATCGTAAAGTCCATGTAATCCTAAGGCAAGATAGGACAAATGTATTTCCTATGCTTGTGAAAGGCCACTGCGTCTGGTATTAGCTAGTTATTGGGTAGAGAAAAGCATATTTGCTGTATCGGTACCCTGCTTCCAATGTGATGATTTGCTCCAGTAAAGAGATCGTGTCTGGAACAGTAGCTATAATTAGAGCCACAACTAAATTAAGTTTATAATAATCCATGACATTTTCCAGGACCCATTTGTGTTCTGTTCAGTTTAAGTGGATAGTTTGCTCAATGTATGTATCTAATTCACTATGTATTCAGAGGCTAGGGAAATAACCACTGGGTGGGTTTAGAGACTTACTAGGCCTACCGGGGGATGGACTGACTACCATAAACCAACTCACTCATCACAGTGATGTTCTGGGTCCCAAAGGATTAGCATTAACTAAGAGCTTACCCTAAAAAGATGAGGTCTTTCTTTTTCCCCAGGATACAATTACATGGCAAATGATTACCTTCACTTTCTTTGGAGAAGACTAAGGAGAAAGAGTTATGGTATATACTTGTTATGTTATTGCAGGGTCCTTCCTCAATGGTATTGGTTTCTTCTTTATGTTTATTTAAGAGGCTCTGAGTCTGTGAAGTGACTCCAGTACAGGAATTGGGTGAGAGAAAAAGTCTTAGCATGGAAACTGAAGTCAGTCGTCTAGTCTCCAAACCTAGTTTTTTTTGTTTGTTTGTTTGTTTGTTTTTGTTTTTTTATGTTAAACAGATCGAGTTTGAACTTCATTGGCTGCCCATCTAATTTGGTTCTCAAGCTTCATGATTGGTCAGTTACCACTTAAGATCCGTGCTAGTCCAACCATCCTAATTATCACTCTGGCCATGCCTATTGCAAATAACTATGTTTATCTTGCTTCTAGGTTCAGTGCTATCAGCAAGTCTCTATCACGCTGGGTTCTAATCATCCCCATTGAAATCAGGAAGCCCATTTCAACAGAAGGATCTCCAAATTTTTCCCCAGCTTACACAGGACATCTGCTGTAGTGCTTTTCAAAAATACTGGTTCTCCCATATACAGTGTATTTCTCTAAGCCAAGGTGAAGGGACTATCCCCTGGGTCCTCTTCAGGGACATAGTTAGGGGTGGATGAGCAGGTTGATAAATTAACAACAGCCTTTTTGTTCTAAGTTGTTGGATTCCTTCCTCCACATTACACCAAGGAATTTCTGGCATCTCAACTTTGTTTAGTTTGGGCCACATTTGAGTCCAGGTTTTAGTCAAGCAGTTGAACAAATAATTTAGAATCATCCCCAGCTGCTTGAGTTAGCACTGTGAATCAAAAATTTCTGATGAGTATCTAAATTTAGCCCGATTTAAATTATGATCCTTTTTCTCTCTGGTCTAGCATCTTTATAATCTCTTTTACTACATGATTCCAAGGTTTTCCCTCTACAAATTTACAAAATCTTGCTATTCTTATAAATGAACAGAAGGATTTTAAAGTGTAGGTTTATTTATATGTCTGGAGTCAGTGAGGGATGGAAGGGAGCAGTCATTGTAGTATCTTTAAGCAAGGTAGCACCAGTCTTATTGGAGAGAGGAGGGCTGCCTCTGCTGGTGTAGGAAACTCAGTAGGTTTTAGGGTGTTTCTGTTATTTGAGTCATCCCAAATGTCCCCATTTAAATTCTTGGATGTTGCTCTTTCATAATCAATGGCTGCTTCTGCTCCTGGCCAGGATGAAGTAACTGGTACTAGATCTACCCTCTTGCTTTAAACAGCTGTTGCAGTTATAATTGCTATGTAACAAAACCTACTCAAAACAGTGGCTTAAAACAAACAGCAATCATTTGTTTCTCTCTTTTGGTTTCTGTGGAACAGGAATTCAGGAAGGGCTTGACTGGGCAGTGGCTTGGGATCCCTCATGCCCTTGCAGTCAGATGGTGGCTGGAGCTGGGACAGCAGGGGGCTGCTACAGCTGGGGACTGGCTGGGAAACTCTTTCTCTCCTCATCTAATCCCAAGGCCTCTCTGTGTGATTTCTCTACATGAATCAGCTTGGGCTTCTGCACAGTGTGGCAACCTCAAGAGCATTAGGACTACTCACATGGCAGTGCAGGGCTCCAAGCGAGTATTCCAAGAGAACCAAGCAGAAGCTGAATGGCCTTTTATGACCCAGCTTTGAAAGTCACATAGTGTCACTTTTACCATAGTACCAGGGTCACCCAGAGCAATCACTAAAGAATAATTAAATGATGTATAGGTAAAAGCCAATAGAGGAAATAAATGGAAGACTAAAGCATATTTGATTAATCCAGTGAATTGCCTTAACTTTCACATAGAACTAGTGAAACTGAATTCATCCAATTGTATCACATCTCAGGAACAGTGTTCTACCAGTTGGCGTACAGGGCAGCTACAAGAAATAAATTATTTAAATCCCGAATCCTCTGCTTGACCTTGAAATTGATTGATTCATTTTGCTCCCTGATTGAGGCCCATGAACTTGAAGTGTGTACCAATTTCCTCACCAAATTGTTGTATTTATATCCTCCAGAAAAGCTTGCATTGTCAGTGTATGTCAGACTACAGAGTTTACCTCTCAACAGCCTCGTCTTAAACCACTTATACCAATCTAAACCCATTCTTCAGTACATTCTCAGTCGCTTCTGTACCCAGTTACTATAGTGGCCATTGTTTAATTGCAGACCGCAGAATCCACTGAAACTGACCAAAGCAGAAAGGAATTTATTAAGTGAATTAGCCTCCAGAATTTCTGGGATGGTGTGAGAATCCATACCATCAGTGTCAGGCTGGCAAGAGAAATGCCTTCAATCATACTGTAAGATCATTTCAGCAAAAATTCTGCTGCAGCTACAGTCTGTTATACATAACTTTTATTGAATACATCTCTTTATAGGTGACCCTGTAGAGTTTTGGTTAGATATACTAATATTAGTAAGTATTGTATTATGTGTGAATAGAGGAATTACATCAATTATATTCTAAAACTTCATGTTTGTTTTGGCTATTTGGGACTTAGAATTATTTTCCCTTAGAAACTTTTATAAGTTCTGGTTCCATTTTCCCTAAAAGCATATACATAACCCATACTGTATCAGAAATACAGAAGCGCCAACATTTAAAGACACTTTTGAAAGCACAGCCCTCTTTTAAAACATTTCACAAAAATTAGACTGCTTAAGTTACAGATACGTCCAACCTAAAGAAAATAAAATATACAGACTTTCAGATTGCCAATTTATGTACGTTAAAATGGGACTTTAAAGTCTCACTTTAGCTACTAAAGGATGGCTTTCCTGGATATCTACATCTGTTTTAGCAGTGGATGACACCATCTTAGCGTGGTGGGTGACGCCACTGCTGTTTACGTGAAGATGTGTGTGTGAGCATGCAAAGTAGAGCTACTACTGTGCTTCTTGCTCTTTGTTGAAATTTATCAGAAACAGGGTGGTGGACACGGTTGGGGGGAAGTTGAGGAGCGATGATAACAAGTACAGAATTAACTGGAGTGATGCGGTGACTTCAAATTGTGGACGTATGAGACTAATACCCAAGTCTGTGCAGTGCATCGAGGATGATTTTAAATTTCTATAGTGAATGGACTGTTTAGAGTCAGGTCTAGTTTGGCAAGTTTTATCTATGAGGTAAGATGTAGTTTGGTTAAGAGGTAGGTTTTTAACAATGCCTATTAAATTGTACCCTCCCCCTTCTTTTATAAATTTCTCAGCAATCGTAGGCTCCCCTGCCATACCATTTGTTGGGTAGAGGTGAATTAAAGGTGCTGCTCTAACAAACGGTCACAGTGGTGACACCTGGAGCAGGGAACTGGGGTGCCAAATGAGTCCACCTGATACCGTAAAATAATCCTCTCTCTGGTGCCTTTCCTTGAGGATTCCAGAGGGCCAGTAAAGCACTATTCGCCTCTTACTCCTTGTTCTTCTCTTTTGCTTGTACCATAGAGGCATACCTCTTTATATTGTGCTTTGCTTTATTGCATTTCACAGATACTACATTATTTTTACAAATTGAAGGTTTGTGGCAACCCTGTGTTGAGCGGGTCTATTGGTGCCATTTTTCCAACAGCATGTGTTCACTTCATGTCTCTGTGTCAGCATTTTTGAACAGTATTTTTTAATTAAGGTATGTACATTGTTTTTTTAGACATAATGCTATTGCAAACTTAAGAGACTACAGTATAGTATAAACACAACTTTTATATGCACTGAGAAAAAAATTTGTGTGACTTGCTTTATTGTGATGTTTGTTTTATTGTGGTGGTCTGAACCAAACCTGCAATATCTCGGAGATATGCCTGTATTTATTTTCTGTTGGTCTTCTCTTATTCAGCCTGTGTCCTAGATGCATGAAATACCAAGTAATTTCAAACATTCAAAATAAAATTTTGGATTGTGTGAAATAAAAGACATATATGTGCAAAAAAATAGCCATTATTCACTATTAAGTAATTTCATTATTTCTGTTGTTTCTAGGCAGAAGAAATCCTTAGACAAGAGCTGGAGAAAAGAGAAACGCCAAGTTTATTCTGCTTGCTTGGAGATGTCCTTGGAGACCACTCTTGCTATGACAAGGCCTGGGAGTTGTCCCGGCACCGCAGTGCCCGTGCTCAGCGCTCCAAAGCCCTCCTTCATCTTCGGAACAAGGAGTTTCAAGAGTGTGTGGAATGCTTCGAACGCTCGGTGAAGATTAATCCCATGCAGGTTAGACATTTTGTAAATGACCCTCTCACCCCCCTCTCTTGGCGCTTGTGTTCTTCTGTGGATTTGATCTTACTAAGTGAGTACTCATTTTCTATCCTGATAACTGGTAAGCTTGTCTTTGAGAGGTAAGAACTTAGTCTTAATATACTTCTTGCTTGTCACCAAAAGTGGGCAGGTAGGTTTCCTCTTCGTCACTTTCTGTTGCTTTAAATTTTCTGTTTCATTTTCTTATTTCTTTGTCTTATCTGTCCTTAACTCAAATAAGGGTATTGAAGTTAGGTGCCAGCCGGACATGGTGGCTCATGCCTGTAATCCTAGCACTCTGGGAGGCCAAGGTGGGAGGATTACTTGAGGTCAGAAATTTGAGACCATCCTGAGAAAGAGTGAGACCCCGTCTCTACAGAAAATAGAAAAGTTAGCTGGGTGTGGGGGTGCACACCTATAATCCCAGCTGCTCGGGAGGCTGAGGCAGGAGGATCAGTTGAGCCCAGGAGTTGGAGGTTACAGTGAACTATGATGATGCCGCTGCACTCTAGCCTGGGTAACAGAGCAAGACCCTGTCTCAAAAAAAAAAAAAAAAAAAAATTAGGTGCCATTTTGAGCAGATATGTTAAGAAGGAAATGAATGAGAGTCAGAATTGCAGATAGTGTAGGACTCTGCAGGTAATTGCTAGAATCAGTAATGAAAGAAAAACCTTTATATAAATAGGATAACATATAGAATGGATTGTTGATTGTTTCAAGGGAAAAATAGTGTATATTTACATATACACAAATCAATTTAAAAAGTTTAAAAGTTTTTTAAAGGTTTGAAAAAAATAATACAGAAGGGTCTGGATCTTTAATCTAAGAGACATGATAAATCCACAGGAGAGGATCTAATTTTGAGGGGAAAGAGATTAACCTTATTTTGTACT
Organism: Daubentonia madagascariensis; assembly: GCA_023783475.1. Lineage (NCBI taxonomy): Eukaryota > Metazoa > Chordata > Mammalia > Primates > Daubentoniidae > Daubentonia > Daubentonia madagascariensis. The sequence goes on from JAKFHU010001035.1 coordinate 27,771,436, forward strand.
TAATGATATTCAGTTAGCAAAATGATGTTATTATGAGAAATAGTCATTTTTTTCCCTACCAAACTTTATTTATAACTGCCTTTGTAACCAATCAAAGTCATATATAACCGTCTGTCAAGGCGGCAGACAGACATGCACACTGACTTGGTATAATACCAGTTAAAATGCTAATTTATAATTGGTGACTAATGTTTACTGAGCACTTACTGTGAACCAGGTACCCCACTGGGCATTTTGCCAGTACTTGAATCCAGGTGGTCTGACTCCAGAGCTACACTGTTTTTTTTTCAGTTGTGGTAAAAAACTCAAAATGTAAAATGCACCATCTTAACCATTTCTGATTGTATAGTTCAGTAGCGTTAAGTACTTTCACATTGTTGAACAACCAATCTCTAGAACTTTTTCATCCGATAAAACTGAAATTCTATACTAATTAAACAACAACTCTCCATTTCCCCCTCCCCTCCAGCCCCTGGCAACCACCATTTACTTTCTTTCTTACGAATCTTACTACTCTAGATAAGTTGTAAAAGTAGAATCATACAGTATTTGCCTTTTTGTGACTGGCTTATTTTATTTAGCATAATGTCCTCAAGGTTCATCCATGGTGTGGCACGTGTCAGAACTTCCTTCCTTTAAGGCTGAATGATAGTCAGCTGTCCTGCCTCTCTCCTTGTCCCCATCTGCCAGTTTTCAAATGTATATACCACATTTTGTTTATCCGTTCATCTTTTGATGGACACTTGGGTTGTTTCTACCTCTTGGCTATTGTGAAAAGAGCTGCTATGATCATGGGTGTACAGAAACGGTCATTTTTGAACTGGGTAGACTTGGGGAGTGTCTTTTACATTGAAAAAGCCAGAAGTGCATTTTTTATGACAGGTTGAGCTCATTGCTTACTTTCTTCACTCTGCATAGTGAATGTAATTAGAACCTTCCAAAGTACAGAATGTCAGCAGAAATTAATGGGTGTACGTATTTGGCAGCAAGGGTGCTTAAAGTACACTTAGGAGTTGGCTTTTGTAGACAGCTTGCTCTAACTCAGTGGTTCTCAACTGGGGATTATTTTGTCCCCCAGAGGACATTTAGCAACTTCTGGAGACATTTTTGGTTTTGACGATGGGGGGTGGTGGGGGTGGTGTGCTAGTGGCAGCTAGTGCATGCTGTTAAACATCCCATAGTGGACAGCACAGCCCCCCACAATAAAGAATTATCTGGCCTATAATGTCAATAATGTCATAGTTGAGGAACCCTGCTCTAACTTGGTTATCACTGTATTTTATTTGGGTAGAAAACAGAACTCACTCAGTAGTTCTGTTTAATAACACTCAGTGTTATTAAAATTTTACTTTTACAGAAAGCTGTGTTATACCCTGGCTTATCTTAGTAGCCTCTGCCTGAAGTTTACCTAACCACAGCTGAGATGTGAGTGGGAAAAATGAATTCTCTCCCTTAGCCTGCCAGTCTCATTTAAATCGGTGCCAGGTATCTCACAGACGTGAATTGTTCTCTTAAGTGCACAGTCTGTTCTCAGCATATCGACATTATCATTTTCCTCCTTGCCATTCCTTCTCGGTCTCCCTTGCTGGTTCCTGGAGGTGCCCCAAGTGTTTAGTCCTTGGACCCTGTCTTTGTCTACACTTATTCCTTCATCTAGTCCCATAGCTTTAAATACCATCTGTACACTGACAACTCCCCAAATTTTATTTTCAGTCTTGTCTTCTCCCCTGAACTCCAGACACCTATGTCTAACAGCTTACTCAGTCTCCCCATTCCTCACTCTAACTTAACATTTCCAATATCTGAAGTGTTCACCCCTAAAACTTGTTCCTCCCAAGCTTATCCCCATCCCATAAATGGTGCCGCATCCAACTTTGGAGTCATCCTTAATTCCTCTTTCCCTCATACCCCACATTTAATCCATCGGCAAATCCTAGCAGATCTACTTCCAAAATGTATCCAGAATCAGACTATTCCTGGCCACCTGCCACCATCCTGGTCCAAATCCCCATCGTCTCTCACCTAATTAATTATGTTACCTCCGTGCTGGTCTTTCTGCCTCTCTCCTTGTCCCCATCTGCCAGTTCTCAATGAACATTGAAATTAATCTTTTCAAACTCGGGTCAGATGTGTCACTCCTCTGCTCCTCATGGCATGGCTCTCAGGGCTGTCCCCAGCCTGGCTCCTGTTGCTGCTTCTCCCTTCTTCTTCCAACTTCCCTCCTTCCTCACCCCACATTGTTCTCTTTGTTCTTCTCTGAATAAACCAGGCACTTTCTTGCTCTTCCTCTGCCTGGAATGTTTTTCTTCCAGATATCTTCATACCTTGCTCCCTCTCCTCATTCAAATCTTTGCCCAAATGTCATTGTCTCAGAGAGGCCTTCCATGATCATTCTATTTAAAATCATACCCCCACCGTATACTCCTAACTTTCCTTCCCTGCTCTGTTTTTCTCTGTTAGCACCTTATAATATTATGTGTAGCTTACTTTTAAAAAATTCTATTTCTCTTCCACCATAATTTAATAAGTCCCATGAATTTTCATTTATATTTTCCTAGTGCCTGTAATAGCGCCTTGTATATATTAGGTATTTAATAAATATTTGTTGAATGGGTAAATAAATATCTTTAACCATTTATTCAGTCAAATATATACTAATTGTCTGTTGTGCACACAGCACTGAGTCAAAGAATGAAGAAGTAACAGCAGGTCACCAGATAGTCTGGTTTGTACCCTCGGGTACAATCTAGTGAAAAGAGCACAGACAAAACTAGCTAACAATATGGTGCGTCAAAAGAAATACCAAGTGCGTTATTTGTAAAGCACTAGTAATATAGAGGCCAAAGAAAACATTTTTACCTTTGGTAGACAATGAAGAGAAGATGTTGGATTTGGCTTTGAAAGACAAGTAGTATTTGACTAGGCAAAGGAAGGGCAGTGGTGAGGCCATTCCAGGCAGATCCTGGAATGAGCAAAGCCCTGGAAACAGAAAAAGGAGGAGTATGGGTGTATGTGTGTTGGAGGAAGACAGGGGCTGTTGAATAGACTAGATTTTCAGAGTGAAAGGAAGTAGGGCAGTTACAGTGGGAAAGCTAGACCAGAACCACGATATGAAAGGTTTTAAATACGAGGCTAAACTGTTTGGCTTTTCATTTGGGAGATAGGGAGCCATTGAAGGGTTGATTTGTTTTGGGCTTTGTTTTAAATGAAGGATGGGGTACCTTAGGAGGTAATTCAGGAATATCGTTTTGGCAACACTGGCTGTGGGGATACTAGATGTAGGCAGAGTTAGGAGACTGTAGTAATAGTCTGGTGTTAGCCATGATGGTTATCATGTGGGAGGGGCAATAGGAAGGAAGGGATGAAGTGAGGGAAGTCGCCAGGGAGGACTTGACAAGGCTTGATGGTCTCATTATAGAATTTAGACTTAATTATTTAGATACACAAAGAAATGGCAATTGCTTAAAGCAGTCACAGTATAAACAGATGTTATGTGAGGCTATTTTGCATCTTGTCATGTGAATCCAATTCAGGCAGGCTGTGAGCCATGCCAAAATATGCAGGCGTTTGATGCTACAGTTGTACAGAACTACTACAAGATGCAAACTTGAACACCATGGAGTTATTTTAACTTGTGAACCAAGTATGAACTGCCTCTGAATAAGGAGAGTTCTACGTGCTATGTTGTCTCCTTTAAATCCTGCAATAAAGGGAAGAGAGAAAGATGGAATTTTAAAAATTCTTTTTCTCCCAGACATAGCCAAAGAACTAGGTTCAATAACAAAATGTAGGCAAACTGCAAGTGCTACTTGAATGGTTTTTGCATATCTTAATGCCTTTCTAAAGTCAAACTGATACAAGAATATTTGTGTCTGGAAAGAGTTGGGGAAAAAAAGACAGGCTATTTCTTGTCATCTTTTAGATTTAAGCACATTATAAAGTGAGAGCTCAAATAAAAGCAAAGAGCTCTTATAGAGAGCTCAAATTTAAAAAGTGAGAGCTCCTATTAAAAAATAGGAGTGTTTGGTCTTATATCAGGGATGGGCTGTAAAACTCAATACATTGTCTGTGGTACATTTGTTAGAGTACCAGAAGACATGTACCATTTACATTTCTGCTTTTGAGATTGCTAGCTATCATTCACTTATAACCACTTGTTTCCTTTTCCCAAGCAACTTCTGAAACTACTAAAATTCAACCTTAGGCTTCTGGGGTTCGTAGGTTGTTGGAAGCTGAAGAAAGTAGGAGGAAAATCTAACTAAATCTCCCAGGCAAGATTTTGCAGACACAGACCCAGAATTAAAATATACAATCGTATTCCTATTCTTAGATAGTTATTATTCCCATTGCCTGCCACTTATATGCAAAAAAGTAAAAACAAAGAAATTGCTTAGATATCAAACCAGTCTGTGCATCACTGAAAAAGGAAAATGTTACTTCCTATCAATTTTTCCATCTCCCACTCTACACATATACATGTTTCCTTTACTTTTGTCAGTCCTCTCTGCCTTTTAAAAATTTATTTTCCTTAACCCTCCTTCTTAATTAACTGGTCACCCACCTTCATGAGGCTATATGATATTACTGGCAGTATATATATAGGCATACCACAGAGATATTGTGAGTTCAGTCCTAGACCACTGTAATAAAGCAAATATCGTAATAAAGCAAGTCATACAAGCTTTGGTTCCTTGGTGCATATAAAAAGTTATGTTTATATTGTAGTCTATTAAGTGTACAATAGCATTATGTCTAAAAACCAATGTGCATACCTTAATTAAAAAATACTTTATTCCCAAAAAATGCTGACTATCACCTGAACCTTCAGCGAGTTGTAATCTTTTTGCTGGTGGAGGATCTTGCCTTAGTGTTGATGGCTGCTGACTGATCAGGGTAGTAGTTGCTGAAGGCTGGGGTGGCTGTGGCACTTTCTTAAAACAAGACAACAATGAAGTTTGCTGCATCTATTGACTCTTCTTTTCACAAAAGATTTCTCTGTAGCATGACAGCGATATTTGATAACATTTTGCCTACAGCAGAACTTCTTTCAAAATTGAAGTCAGTCCTCTCAAACCCTGCTGTGCTTTATCAACTAAGTTTATGTAATATTCTAAATCCTTTGTTGTCATTTCAACAATGTTCACAGCATCTTTACCAGGAATAGTTTCCATCTTAAGAAACCATTTTCTTTCTTCATCCATAAGAAGCAGCTCCTCATTTGTTAAAGTTTTATCATGAGATTGCAGCAATTCAGTCACATCTTCAGACTCCAATCCTAATTCTAGTTCTCTTGCTGTTTCCACTACATCTACAATGGACTTTCTCCACTGAAAGTCTTTAACCCCTCAAAGTCATCCATGAAGGTTGGAGTCAACTTCTTCCAAACTCCTGTTAATGTTGATGTTTTGACCTCCTCCCATGAATCACGAATGATGTTAATTGCATCTAGGATGGTGCATCCTTTCCAGAGGTTTTCAATTGACTTTGCCCAGATCCATGAGAGGAATCACTACCTATGGCAGCTATAGCCTTATGAAATGTATTTCAGAAATAAGAAGACTTAGAAGTTGAAATTACACCTTGATCCATGAGCTACAGAATGGATGTTGTGTTAACAGGCGTGAAAACAACGTTAATCTCCTTGTACATCTCCATCAGAGCTCTTGGGTGACCAGGTGCATTGTCAGTAAAGCAGTAAAAAATTATTTTCCTTAACGCTCCTCCTTAATCAACTGGTCACTAACCTTCATGAGGCTATATGATATTACTGGCAACATATATATATATACTTTTCTGGAATTTTTTTTCTGAGCAGTGTGTCTCAACAGTGGGCTTAAAATATTGAGTAAACCATGCTGTAAACAGATGTGTTGTCATCCAGGCTTTGTTGTTCCACTAATAGAGCACAGGCAGAATAGATTAAGGGCTCTAGAATTTTCAGAATGGCAAGTGAGCATTGGCTTCAACTTAAAGTCACCGGCTGCATTAGCCCCTAATAGGAGAGTCAGCCTGTCCTTTGAAGGTTTGAAGCCAGGCATTGATTTCTCTTCTCTAGCTATGAAAGTCCTAGATGGCATCGTCCTCTAATAGAAGGCTGTTTCGTCTACGTGGAGAATCTATAGTTTAATGAAGCCACCTTCATCAATGATGTTGCTAGATGTTCTGGGTAACTTGCTGTAGCTTCTCCATCAGTGTTCACTGCTTCACCTTGAATTTTATGTTATGGAGATGGTGTCTTTCCTTAAACCCCATGCGCCAATCTGTTAGATTCAAACTTTCTTCTGCAGCTTCCTCACCTCTCTCAGCCTCTCTCTCATAGAATTGAAGAGAGTTAGGGCCTTGCTCTGGATTCAGCTTTGACTTAAGGGAATTTTGTAGCTGGCTTGATCATCTATTCAGACCACTAAAACTTTGTCCATATCAGCAATAAGGCTGTTTTACTTTCTTACCATTTGTGTGTTCACCGGAGTAGCACTTTTAATTTCCTTCAAGAACTTTTCCTTTGCATTCACAACTTGGCTGTTTGGCACAAGAGGCCTAGCTTTTGGCCTATCTCAGCTTTCCATGTGCCTTCCTCACTCAACTTAATCATTTCTGGCTTTCTTTTCTTTTCTTTCCTTTTTTTTAATTGACACATTGTAATTGTACATATTTATGGGGTACAATTTGATATCTTGATACATATATATGTTATATAGTGATCAAATCAGGGTATTTAGTGTGACCATCACCTTATACATTTATCATTTCTTTGTGGTAAGGACATTCAAAAGCTTCTCTTGTAGCTATTTTGTGATACTTAATACCTAATCATTTCTGGCTTCTCATTTAAAGTGAGAGATGTGACTCTTCATTTGAATACCTAGAGGCCGCCGTAAGGTTATTAATTGGCCTGATTTCAATATTGTTGTGTCTCAGGGAATAGAGAGGCCCAGGGAGAGGGAGAGACAGGGGAACAGCCAGTCCAGTGGAGCAGTCAGAACACACACAGAATTTATCAATTAAGTTTGCCATCTTATATGGTTGTGGTTTGTTGCACCCGAAAACAGTTACAATAGTAACATCAAAGATCACTGATCCCAGATCACCATAACAAATGTGATAATAATGAAAAAGTTTGAAATATTGCAAGAATTACCAAAATGTGACAGAGACATGAAGTAAGGACATGCTGTTGGAACAGTGGCCAATCTTGTTTCATCTGTATTTCCCCAGTCCACCTTATATCATTTTAAAGCAAATCCCATACACTGAATCATTTCATTAAGAAAATTTCCAGTATATTTCTCTACAAAATAAGGACTTAAAAAAATAACCATAATACTATTGCACTTAAAACATTAATAATAATTTGTAAGAAACTTTTGATTGAGCTTCAAATTTTAATTGAATACATTTATATTCTACACTAGAATAGAATGTAATTGAGAAGGTCTATAATTTAGCAGCATCTGAATTTGGTGAAACATTACAAAGAATTATAAGTAGAGAAAACTTATTTGATCAGTTTTGTCTTGTTAAAAATATTGATTGAAGAAAGGTACTCTAAATGGAAGCCAAAAGACAATACCTAAGAAAATAAAGTTTCAGTATTGACAAAACTAGAATTAAGAATATGTAATTTAAGATTAAAGAATTCTATTTAGCAGAAGTTGCTCTGAGCTTACCAGGTACTGCAGTACATTTAGAGAGAATATTTTCTCAATTAAAATTATTATGGCCTACAGAACAGTCAATAAAAGCTTTCCATAATTTTAGATGTATAAACAATGAATTTGACAAGTAACAATAAAGAACAACTTTAAAGTAGACAGCAGGCAATCTTATGAAAAAATTGAAAATACTAAAATCATATTGAAAAATATATTCATGAGAAAAATATCAATGACTTAGTATTAGAACCAGATATGACTAAGAAACTGATTAAATTATTATCAATATCTACTAAGAAAAATTAAAGTAATTTAAATTCTGTAATAAATTACTGAAACATACAAATAATATAAGTAGGCAGCTTGATTAATGTTCCTTTGTTATTTTTAAATGTTCAGATAATCAGCATCAAAATTTTTTTACTTTAACATATTTCTATTTTTCAATAGATAATTTTATTTTTGAAAATAATTTTTGAGTAGAATGATCTTATAAGTCACCTGATATAGTAAAACTAATTTGTTGGTCAGTAGTTTGTTGGTCAATAAATAAGTTTTTAAAAACCATATAATTTAAATTATTTTTTGTGCCATGTTTTAGTGCACTTTCAAAAGTGTTGAAGTTTGGATAGTACATTATGTGGTTGCCTAACTAAGCATTATCAACTACTTGTTGTGTACCGGACATGGATGTGGTATTGAATTAGGCTGTGTCGACCTATCAGTAGAGAGCAGAGAGGTTCCACTGGGAAACGATAATGGATAGAACTAGTTTTCAAAGGGCCTTAAATGCCCTGCTTCAGGGTTATCTAAGCCTGTGGATGTGGGAGTCTGTTGTGGTTTTGAATAAAAGAGTGATATGGCAAAAGTGGTATTATAGGAAGTTTAAATAAGGAATGAACGTCATGGGTGAGTGATCAGTGGCTTTAGCGATAGGCGTGGAGAAGATAGAGCAGATGGAAGCCTCATTGCAAAGGAAATTTTCTGGGACTTACTCGTTGGGCTGGCGGTATTGGGGGAGACCTTGGAGTCAGAGAGGATGCCAATTTTCTCAATTGATTAAAAAGGAAACTATCTCTATTGATAGCTGTCGGGAATTTGGGAGGAAGGGAAAATACCTTTTGCGGGCAAGGCAATGTGATTTTAGATGCTGAATATGAGGAGATGGTGCTGTATTTAAGCAGAGATGGCCGATAGTCTATTGGAGATAAAAGCCTGAATGAAGCTGATAGTGGTGTTGGAACTGAGCGTGCAGGTGGAGCTTTTCTGTGGAAGTGAGTTGAAGTTGTGAAAGTGAGTGAGTTCTTCACAGAAAACTGTGTTGGAAGAGAACACCAGGCAAAGTCCTGAACCTTGGACATTTCCAGCAGTGGGCAGAAGATAGAAGAAATGGCACCAGTGAAATAGGAATCAAACAGAATGTGCCAGAGTCTTGGTCGAGGGATAGCAGGAAACCCAAGCAAGAGGCTCACAGAAACTAAGGGAAGAACAAGGGTCAGTGTGTGATGTCACATGTGGTGATAGATTCCAAAGAGGGCTAAGAAGAGGTCGTTGGATTTGAGCTCCCTAGTGATGTTCAAAAACAGATTAAGGAGATGAAACAGTGAGTGGTAGATGAGAAAACGGAAATGGCATCTACAGACTGTTCATTTAGGAGGAGCACCTCAGAGAGACGAGAGTCTAACATGGAGTGTTGGACTTGGGGGGCAGAAGGGCCAGGTACAACTTTTCAAGATACTGGAGACCTTGACGTCATTGAAGGCAAAAATGAAAGACTCCAGTGGATAAAGGAGGGAATGAATCCAGTGGAGATATTGAATGTTATAAAGGGAGAGGGGAAGACAAATAAGGGAGTATCATTCCAGGAGAGAGTAGAATGAGGAGCAGAGATGAAGGTATTAGCTCTGGAAATAAGGAATAATATTTCAAATGAGCCTGGAAGGAAGATGAGAACATTAATATTATAATAGCAATTTGTGTGTATTAAGCATGCATATTCTAAGCTCTTATGCAAGTACAGATTCTTTGTAAACCATTTTGAGGTATCGAGGGGGATGTTAAGACGCGGATCCTTGTCCTGCTGTGGTTCACATAGGTTGGGTGGAGAGAGGGGATGTAACATGTGTAACCAAGGGGTGGAGTAAATCGGCAACATGCTCTGGGTGCATAGAGATGCTGTGGGGTGACCTTATGAGTGAGGATGTGACTGGTCAGAAAGGCCTGATGGAGAAGTGAACACTGGTGTAAACTGGGGGGATGGTTGGGATTGGGGTAGGAGGGAGAAATTGGAAAAACGTGTTCCAGGAAAGGAGCGTAGCAAATGTAAAAACCAACCATATAGAGAGAAGTTTCTTGGCAACTATAGGTTTTGACTGTTTATATTTTATTCAGTTATAATAATAACAATAGCAATTAATGTTGAGTATTTACTCAGTACTGTTCTAGAAGCATTTTGCATGCGTTTTTAATTCTCTGCACAATCACTGAGGTACTTACTGTTTTTAACCTCATTTCACAGATGAAGAAATAGAGAGTTAAGTAATTGGTATTAGATCCCATAGTTTATGAGGGGTGGGTGGGGCTGGGATTTCAACCTGGGCTTTCTGATTCCAGAGCGCTTGCTCTTAACCGCTTCATGATTTTGCCTCTTGAGGGTATCACCTTCTGTTAGGAAGTAATGGCAGATTTGGTTGAGGTGAAGTTATGGAAAGCCCTGAATACCAGGCTGTCGAGTTTGAACTTTTCTCCCTTTAATGAAGAGCCTTTGGGGCTTTTATCAGAAGCAATGTGAAGTTGTAAGATTGATGTTCTGGGACCACCCAGCACGTGATAGATAGCAAGTGAGTCTCTTTGAGACCAGGGAATTTTAGAGGAACTGAGGCACCCTTCCCAGCGCATTGATACATAATACAGACCAGACTTCTAAGATACAATACTCTGTAGTTGTAATCATCCTGGGGGCTGTACCGTGCTCTTCCTTGATTTCTAGGGGTTAACTTTCTCTTTCATTTTAGTTTTTCAAAGGAGAAAATATTTTAATTTGAAATGCATTATATAGTTTCTGTTGTGAACTTACATTATTTGTGGTGGGAAGACTCGAGGAAGTTGGCACTTAAAGTAAATAGAGGACAGGATGAACATGTGTGAAGAATATGTACAGAAAAAAAAGATTCTTTCCTTTTTATTCTTCCTTTCTCATATTGGTAAGCAATAAAAAATGAAACTCTTAAAGTCTAACTTGCATAACTTCGAAGAAATACGAGCCCCATGATAACATCTGGGCTGTAGCTGTGACTAAGATATGGTGGGGAGGGCAAAAGCTTTGCTGCCATAGACCTGACTGTGAATTCTAGTAATCCCAAGGGAGGTAACATAGGCAGATCTCTTCATCTTTCTGAGCTTTTGTAAAGTGGAGATTATAATCTCTACCTCAATTTGTTGCTGGGAAAATTAGAGCCAGTATATATAGGGTGTCTAACATATTTCCTGAGTAAGTTCTCAGTAAAAGATGTTACATGTGGTACTTTTCTTCCCTGCCTTTTGCACTGTAGTAGCAATGGTGGTAGAAAACCACTGTTGCCCTGTTGTCTGCAGCCTAAAAATAGGGAGATATATGTAACAGAAGAATCTCGCATGCAGATGACACGTAAACACTTATATTACCTCATATTGTGAGTTCTCTGGAAAGAGTGGGCCAATATAAGAACCAGTGGTAACCAAACCTAGGATAAGAATAAGAGAAGGGCATTAAACAATTAATAGCCTATAGTAAAAGAAAACGTGTATGTAAAATTTAGGTGATTCTTTAATTTAAAGGAAGACATTCAAATAGAGGAAACACTTCATTTAGAGAGAGAAAGAAGCTTGCAGGTCAAGACTTTCCTTAGTGTTTCCTTAGGAGAATTTAGAATTTAGTAAATGAGAATTTGGTTATGAAAGAGTTGGTGGTGCACATTTTTAAAAAATAGGAGCATAAAGCATCATTTTGGGGAAAGCTACTACCAAACAACATTGATATCACTCTTGGATTTGGCTTGGGTCATTTCCTGTTTAATGAAATTGCATTCAACAACTTATCTACCTACATTTGGAGGGATGGCAATGAGGCAGAGATATAGAAAGGAGAGAATGGAGAGAGCTGCGTGGCTTTAGGGTTAGATTATAATATGTTAACCTTTATTGTATGTGGCAGAGAAATTCAAAACAGTTGATCCTATGAGGGAAATGAGCAGAAAGTGTGAAGCTAGTGATTACTCCTTCTGTAGAAACCTCAAGAAGGAAGGAAATTTGAGCAGTAGGCTCATAATTTAATAAGAAGATTGTGATATGTAAGCAAGTGGTACCTATTGCAGGTGTGCCTTAAATACCTTTGTAAAAAGTAACCTTTTAATAATAAAAGTAATCTTTGCCCATTGTCTGGTGCTTAGTCTTTGCTAGCCCTCAGCAGCAAACTGCTTTTTTGACAGGGTCGTGCTCTGTTGCCCGGGCTGGAGTGCAGTGGCGTCATCACAGCTCACTGCAGCCTCCAACTCCTGAGCTCAAACGATGCCCCTGCCTTGGCCTCTCAGAGTGCTGGGATCGCAGGCGGGAGCCACGCGCCCGGCCTGCAAACTGTTCGTTTCTGTTTTAATTGTTAAGCGTTGCAGTCACTGTCTTCATCACACATATTTGAACGCCAGGAATCAGTAACCATTGTGTGGCTTCAGCCAAATTATTTCTTTTGTAGGCCATATTTTCCTTTTGGCCTCTTTTGAGTTGATTTCTAAGACCTCTCATTGAATCGATTCCCTTCTAACTCTTCAAACCTGCTGATTCTAAATGCCAGACTTATGATGGTTCCATTTAAGGATTTTTCAACTTTACAGTGGTGTGACAGCCACACACGTTCCGTAGAAAGCATGCTTCGAGTACCCATACAACCCCTCCATCCTTCACTCTCAGTACAGTGTTCGATAAATTACATGAGGTATCCAACACTTTTTCATAAGATAGGCTTTGCGTCAGATGATTTTGCCCAGTTGTAGGCTAATGTAAGTGTTCCGAGCACAGTTGAGGTAGGCTAGACTACACTATGTGGTTAGGTAGGTTAGGTGTATTCAGTGAATTTTTAACTTAGAATATTTTCAATTTACTATGGGTTTATTGGGACGTAACCCCGTCATAAGTCTGGGGAGCACCTGTGCAGAAGGAAGCATCTGTATTCTATTTGTATTGTGAATGTACTTATTTTGCCACTAGATGGCACTAGTGTACCTTTGAACCCTGTCACCTCTGGGTTTTCAGAATCTCGGGTAGCCTCGTTTACCCCTGCTTGTTTAACACTTGGGGACCTGCGACTCAGAGGTTAAGTGACATGGCCAAAGTCATGCAGTTACTCAAGACCTATTGAATCCCAGTTATCTATCTTTCCCCCCATTACACTGTAGGGGGTGTTGTGAGGGAAATTCAGAGAGACCATGCTCTCAGCCACTCTTGTTCTGTGTTAATTATTTTAAAAATAATTTAAAACCATCCTTTAAGTATAGATATATTCACATTCAAAATAAATAGTTGGCCCGCTTTTGTGTTTCTGTATTGGTTTGCCCAGAAATGCTGGGCTATCAGCTTCTGAAGGCCATTGCCTACCTATAGCCAGCGTGCCTTCACAATTTGCCTTGGAAATAAGCTCTACAGAAATCTCAGCCAGAGCCCCTCTATCAGACGGGCTCCATTCTCTTGCTCCATTCTTGCCCAGTACCTTTGATAAGAGGTTTCTTTGCAGCTCTTCCCTGCAACTAAACATGACCATTCATTCTGCTGCTTCTCTGTCCAGCTACCTAGCCCAATGAAGAGAGCCTTTATGGGGAGAAGAGATATGCTTCTGGTTCTTAAAAAAAAACTGGTCTCCTGGATTTTCCCAGCACGTGTTAGCTGCCCTGTTTTTCCCCCTCTTTCTTTATCAGTGACAAGGATGGTATTGCCATATATCATGGCTTGTGTATGGGCAGAATGGTGTAGTGAGAGGCAGTGAGGCCAAGTGGAGAATATGTGGGCTTTGGAGTCACACTGACTGGGTCCATTCCTTCCTCTGTCCCAGACTGACTCTGATCCTTTGTCATCTTTCTTATGAGGGTAATATTAACTACCTTGCAAGGTTGTTATGAGGAATGTATGAGGTAATGTGTGGAAAGCTCGTGGTATCAGTGCTTGGCACACATACTAGATGCTCTTTAAGAACTAATTATTTTGGCTGATGTTATAAAGAGAGAAACAGGAGTAAGTAACTACAGTGTGTGAAAGAAGCTCAAGGGAGGGTCTCAGCCAGAGGAGCTAGTTTTTTATTGGAGAAAGAAGTGAAGGATGCAAGGTTATTCCAGGTCTATGGCTGTGTTCCAGAGAAATAGCATAGTATTGTGCAAATACGGTAGCCACCAGCCGCTATGGCAATTGACACTTGAAATGTAGCTAGTCAAAATTGAGACATGCTGTAAGTGTTGAATTCACACCAGACTTCAAGGACTTAGTGTGAAAAAAATGAATATAAAATTTTATGTATCAATAACATGTTGAAGTAATCACATATTGAATATGTAGAGTTAAAATGTTATTAAAATTTAAAATGTTATTAAAAGAAATTTCACCCATTCCTTTTTACTTTTTAAAATGTGGCTACTAGAAAACATAATGAGACTACTAGCATTGTGTTTCTGTCTGATAGCACTGGCCTGGAAGATAGAGATCTTGGTATTCAAGCATATATATATCTATTTGGAGGAATCGTGTGAGAGTTTTTTTGAGGCTTCTTTTGATTTTGTTTTTCTTTTACAATGTTCTGTTCTTAAAAGAGTATGACCATTCTGAACCAAGATGCCGATCACTATTGGTAAATAGTTTAAGTAATACTTTAAAATGAAGAAAGACAGAAGTAAAAGAGACACCAAATATTCTCCTTAGTTTCCCAAACTCTGAGGACCTCAATTGAGAAGCAAGGTATGAGTGGGTTAGGCGGGCAGCCACAAGCAATTAGAAGATCCTCAAGTTTTTTTTTTTAAAGAGCCATTTCATGATTTCAAAGAATAGGGTGTGTGCAAAGGTCTTCTCTCTCATTATAATTATGTTATCAATGGATAAAATCTAGCAGTTAATGATTTTAGGATTTTCCTTCAAATGCAAGTTATTAAAACACTGCAAAAATAAGCAAGAGTAAAAATAAAGGGAACCATTATACTTTATATTAATTTTAAGTCATCTGATTTTCATTAAATTCATTTTGGTTTTAAGACACTGGTTACAAAACATTAACTGGTTTTAAAAACTTAAAAAAATAAATGCTGATCTCATCCCCAGCTTGTTTTAGAGATATAAAGTAATTTAATTTTGGACATTTGCAGTCTTTGTAAATCTTTTCAGGTGGGTTGGAAAATGAAGTTCTTTATTTAGATCTTGAATTTACACTCACCATTTTTATAACAACATATGGAAAATAGTACTTGTTCTTTGCTGGTGCAGAAGACAAGCAGGCTGCATGCATTTTGAGAACCTTGAAGGCAGTTCTCGTTATTCTTGATTTAATCCCAGAATTAGCTATTTCTCATTCCAAGTAAACTCGCTGCCATAGTTCATTGTATCTAAGATGCCATCAATTGTAAGAGGGAGCTTTATTCTAAGTATCACTTTGTATATTTAAAAAAAATGTTGACAATAAAACTCTGACAAGGTATTGGTTTTTAAGATGTATATCTATTTCAGAGTTGTTAAATGGTAAAAAAACAAAAGTATCTTAGAATTGATGAAATATGATACACAGATTTTGGAACTTTCTGCTTGGTTGGAAGTTAGAGGGCTTGTTTTATATATTGTTTTATATGCTAGCATCAGACTTTAAGTCCTCTCAGAATGTATCATGTCCAGTGAGTGTGGTTTGGTACATTGAAGCTCTTTTCAATTGATTCTATAAATAGCCAGATGAAAGCAAAGTAGTGAGCTCATTTTTAAGTTGCTGAAAGTCCCATGATTCAGAAAAGTGAACTTCTAACTTTTAGTTTCAACCTAGTACCTGTTTCTCCCCGCTCCCAGCAGACACACAGCCAGCCACCCTCTTTTCAGGCATTACCTATCCCTCTAACAGGATCCGTTCTCCATAAAGGCTCCTGATAGCTGTTATTTATAGCCTCTTGTGAATTCATGGCAAAGTGTTAAATTGCCCAAGGACTTTTGCTTTCTAAGCCTTATCTCTAATTACTAAAAATCTTTATCTGCTTAAAGAACTTTCAGGCCTCAACTGGCCATATGGAACAAGTTTTGTGGGAATGGCGAAGGGAGGAGGGATGTAGAGGCAGCTTCCTGCTCTGCCTCTGGAAGGCTATAGACAGATAACAGAGCACCTTATTTTCTTTCCCACCCTAAAGTAGTTCAATCAAATCTATCAGCTGGCTTACTGCCTTTGTACTGGAAGTCAGTAAGAAAGTAGACTTCAATCTACTCATAAAGTTGGCTTTACTGACTGTGTCTTCAAGGAAAATAACTCATAATAGCTGCATTTCTGACTAATTTCAATGAATTTTTATCATTTTTATCTCTCTTTTGGCAGGGGCTGTCAAATTTTAAGGAAACCTTGTGATGTAGAGAATTTTTTTATAATTTGAATAGCTACTTCCTATTTTATCTGTTTTCTAAATCTCAGTGTTTATAAATCTTATCAACTTAAGTCAGGCTTTACATTTTGAATGACTATTTGGTAATCCAGATTCTGAGCCTCCTTTCTCTAAACTATTTTCAGGCATGCCTAAGCAGATACATGCTAAAGTAGTTTGGCTCTTGGTTAAACTGCAGAAGTACTTGTGGTCTAATTTGAAGATGAAAGCAGAAATTTGTCCTTTTAAGGTTGTAATACATTCATCAGTTGTGAATCTGCTGATACTTTGTATGGAGTTGTCCCTCAGTAGGCATGAGAGATTGTTTCCAGAAGCCCTCTCAGATACCAAAATCCATGGATGCTCAAGTCCCCTATATAGAATGGTGTAGTATTTGCATATAACCTATGTACATCCTCCTATGTGCTTTAAATCATCTCTAGATTACTTATGATACCTAATACAATGTAAATGCTATGTAGATGTTGTTATACTATATTGTTCACGTTCAGTAGAGACGCAACCATCCATTTTCTTGAATATTTTGATTTGCGGTTGATTGAACCCATGGATGCAGAACCCACAGATAAGGAGGGCCAACTGCTTTTTACATAGTACTCAGTAAAAGTGTTTGATTAGGCTGGACACTATACACTATACAGTCTCATGCCTGTAATCCTTGCACTTTGGGAGGATTGCTTAAGGTCTGGAATTTGAGACCAGCCTGAGCAAGAGCAAGACCCCCTCAAAAAATAGAAAAAGTAGCTGGGTGTTGTGGCACACAACTGTAGTCCCAGTTACTCGGAAGGCTGAGGCAGCAGGATCACTTGAACCCAGAAGATTGAGGTTGCAGTGAGCTATGATGATGCCACTGCACTCTGGCCAGGGCGACAGAGCGAGACTCGGTCTCAAAAAAAAAAAAATGTATGATTAATCCCAGGTTTATCATATCAGGCTCTTATATAAAGATTTATAAACAGAGCTGTCTATTGCATTTAAGGAGTTCGGTTAACACAAAGTATGGTCTTTCTCAGCAAACGATAAGCAGTGACATTGCACATGCTTTCAGTATTAGCTTTGGAAATTATATGGAAAAATGATTCTCCATTGCTAAGTTTCCTACATTCAAACTAACTGTAAGGCAAAGGTTTGTTATATAGCTCTGAATTCTTTGTAGTGGTATGTTTGTTGATAGTATCTTAAATAATTTTCAGATTACATCCTGTAAATATATCTATGTGTTTGAATGACTTTGACTTTTGGTCTTTTCAGCTCAGCGTATGGTTTTCTCTAGGCTGTGCCTATTTGGCCTTGGAAGACTATGGAGGTTCAGCAAAGGCGTTTCAGCGTTGTGTGACTCTAGAACCCGATGTAAGTTTGGTTTTCTTTCCTTATTTCAGCTCTTTATTCTCTAAGCCATCTGAATTGTACTGCATAGTTCAGCAATTCCTTTTGCGTTGGAGGAAAGTATACATTTGAGGGAAGGTCACACCTCAAGGTATAGGATTTATAAATCTGGAAATAAGTTTCTTCTCGTAATAGCTAAATTATTCATGGTTTCATTTAGGAAATAATTTTGATAAAACAATTTTTTAGTTAAAAAGGTACTTTGCTAAAATGTATAGCGGTGTCATATATGTTTTGTCATTCACTAAAATGTGCTGCCTATGTTAAATGCATTACTAGAAAGTTCTTTAGTGTGTAGTCTTTTTATATTTAACAGCTTTACTGAGATAATTTATATGCCATATAATTCACCTACCTAGATTGTACAATTCAGTGATTTTTAGTGTATTCGGAGTTGTGTAACCATCACCACAATCAATTTTAGAGCATTTTTATTACTCTAAAAAGAAACCCCTATACCTCTTAGTAGTCAACTCCCCATTCTCTCCAAATACACCCCCCGAGCCGTAGGCAACCACTAATGTACATTCTGTCTCTACGGATTTGCCTATTTTGAACATTTTATATAAATGGATTCATTTAATATGTGGGCTTTTGTGACGGACTTCTTTCACTTAGATTAATGTTTTCAAGATTCATTCATGTTGTAGCGTGTATCAGTACTTTGTTCCTTTTTATGGCCAAATAATATCCCATTATTTGGGTATATCACTTGTTATTTATCCAGTAATCAGTTGGTGGACATTTGGATTGTTTCCACTTTTTGGCTATTATGAATACTACTACTATGAACATGTATTTGCAAATTTTTCATGGACGCATGTTTTTGTTTCTCTTGGGTATGTGCCCAGTAGAATTGTTAGGTCATATGGTAGCTCTGTGTTCAAAATTTTGAGGAAATGCCAGACTTTTCCAAAATACCATTTTATATTCCCACCAGCAGTATATGAGGGTTCTAATTTTTCAACATCCTTGACAACGCTTATTATCTGTCTTTTTGATTATAGTCATGCTAGTGGGTGACTATAGGTGACTGTCCATTGTGGTTTTGATTTGCATTTCCTTGATAACCAAGGGTGTTGAGCATCTTTCCACATGCTTATTGACCATTTGTGTGTCATCTTTGGAGAAATGTCTATTCATATCCCTTGCCCATTTGTTTGTTAGTTCTAGTAGTTTCTTTAATGGATTTCTTAAATTTTTCTATATAATTTTCTAAATATAAAAGTTTGCATCTTTCTAGAAATTTGTCCATTTCATCTAATTTATGTAATTTTGTTGGTATACAATTGCCTGTAGTATTCTCTTATAATGCTTTTTATTTCTGTAAAGTTGGTAGCGATGTTCCTTTTTTCGTTGCTGATTTTAGTAATTTTAGTCTTCTCTCTTCTTGGTCAGTCTAGTTAAAAGTCAATTGTGGTCATTCTTTCAAAGAACCAACTTTTGGTTTCATTAATTTTCTTTATTTTTAAATTATCTATTTCATCAATTTGTGCTGTAATCTTTATTATTTAATTCCTTAGTTTAGAGTGTTAATATTAGTATTGCACCAAAAGTACTTCCTATGGAAATTCTGGACAGAAAGTAAAGATGGTGAGGTTAGATCTTTGTTTGAAATGTTAGACATCATTCGCTCTTCACTCCCGCCTCTCCAACTTCCCTAATCATTACATTTAGTCTTTTGAGGGTACACTTAAGGTACTGCAATTAACCAGCCTTTGTAAGTGTGTAAATTACTAATGTAGCTTCCCTGGGTCTAAGGAAAAGGATGAAGACTACATTATTGATAGACGTTTACTTAATGGACAGCTAACTTTCATCTCACATGCAGACAAAATTATCTAAATATTTGAAATGGAGTCCCAGTGCCACCCTTTTTTCCTTTTCATCTTTTAAGTGCAATGTAATTTAAAGACTGTGCACAAATCTCAAATGAACAGTTTGATTAGTTTTGACAAATGCACACTACTGTGTAGCTCATACCCCTCTTAAGATGTAGGATACTCCAATCATCCTAGAAAGCTCCCTCATGCCCTAGGCCCTGTCAATAACTATGAAATGTCTTTACCGCATGTTCCTTATCAACCACTGTTCTTAATTTTTTTCTCTATACATTAGCTTTGCCTGTTTTATATCTTCCTATAAATGGAGTCATAGACCATGAACTCATTTTTTTTTTCACCTCTTTCATTTGACATATTTTTCAGCTTTTCATCCACGTTGTTAGTTGTAACAGCAGTTCACTTTTTTTATTGCTATATAGTGTTGCATTATATCAGTATACACAATTTGTTCATATCTCATCCAATTGATTAATAGTTGGGTTATTTCTACTTTTTGGCTATTGCGAATAAATTTGCTACGAACATTCTAAGGCAAATATTTGTGTGGACATAGGTCTTTATTTCTCTTGGATAAAAACCTAAAAGTGAAATTGGTTGATTATATTTTTGATGTTATTATAAATATTATTTTCTTTTAAATTTTATTTTCTAATTGTTCATTGGTGGACTATAGAAATACAATTGATTTTTGTATATTGACTTTGTATCCTTTGGATACATTTTTTCCCCTCATTATGTTTTTTTTACTCTGCTTTTAAGGTTTCCCCTTTTATCTCTGGTTTTTAGCAATTTAATTATTATGTATCTTAGTGTGTCTTTGTACATATCCTTTTGGGGGCTTTTTGGACTTTTTAGATCTATGGGTTATAGCTTCATCAAATTTGGAAAATTTTGGCCATTATTTCTTCAGATATTTTTACTGCTTTATTTTCTTTCTCCTTTCTTTCTGGTATTTCAATTTTTAGTATTTTAATACTACTTATATTATCCAACAGGTCCTTGAAGCTATATTCATTTGTTCTTATTTTTTCTCTATTTCAGTTGGGATAATTTCTGTTGCTACATCTTCAAGTTAAGAGATTTTTGTCTTCTGCAGTGCCCAATCTGCTTGTTAAACCTATCCATTAAACCTATTTCAGATAATGTATTTTTTAGTTCAAGAATTTTCATTTGGTTCTTTTAACAGTTTCACGTGTCTACTAACATTCCCCAACCATTCTCTTACTATGTTCATGTTTTCCTTTAAATCTCTGAACATGTTCATACCAACTGCTTTGAAGTCCTTGTATGCTTATTCTAACATCTCTTCTCTGGGTCTGTTTCTATGAACTGATTTTTCCTTTGGTTATGGATGAAATTTTCTGCTTCACTGCATGTTTGCCTTTTTTTAAAAAATTGTATCCTACACATTGTGGATGCTATGTTGTTGAGTTTCTGGATTTTGTTGTCTTAAGGAGGATTGAGTTTTATTTTGGCATTGAGTTAATTTACTTGCGAATCAGCTTGGTTTTAAGCTTTGCTAGGTTGGGTCTGGAATTGTCCTTATTTTCTAGGGTTATATAACCCTTCTTTTAAGGTATAACCTTTCTGGGATTGAGTGATCAATAAGAACTCTCCACTCTGGTTGATTGGAACTTGACTAACTTTTAGCACTACATGACCTCCAAAATCTCCATTCAGCTTACAGCTCTCTGGCGGTTGTTCTTTGCCAGGCTTCAAGAAGTTTTGTCCTGTGTACATATAGTATTAGTATTCAGCAAGGGGATACTTGGACTTGAGGGGATAAAAGGAGATACTTGAGTCCGTGGATACAAGGACTCAAGGGGATACTTATTGAGACTTCTAGAGCTTATTCTCTGCACAGAACTCTCTTCCCTGGTATTTTGTCCTGCCAACTCCAGCTACCTTTTCAGCCTGAACTGATTTCTTTTTTCTCAACTCAGTAAGACTTGATGTGCCTTGTTTAGTTTCTACCTCTCTGTGCTGCAGCTCTGAAAGTGCCTCTAGACAAAAGGCTAGGTTGATTGTTCAGACACCTCAGTTTCTTCCTTCTTTCAAGGATCACACTCCTGTGTTGCCTGTTGTCCAACTTCTCAAAAACAGTTGTTTCCTA
Organism: Daubentonia madagascariensis; assembly: GCA_023783475.1. Classification (NCBI taxonomy): domain Eukaryota; kingdom Metazoa; phylum Chordata; class Mammalia; order Primates; family Daubentoniidae; genus Daubentonia; species Daubentonia madagascariensis. The sequence goes on from JAKFHU010001035.1 coordinate 27,793,064, forward strand.
TATTTTGTCCAATTTGTAGCTTTTTACGGTGAGAGGGCTAGCCTGGTACTAACTTGGCCATGTCTGCAAGTGAAGGTCCAGTGGCACTTAATTTTTGAATCATACATATGGAACTTGAGAACTATATACTCTATATTTTGTAAATAGTGGAAGAAAGAGGAATAAATATAATTCACATCATTCTTGTTAGAATCAACGTTTATGTAAGACCTTTATTTTTGTCATTGGATACAGGAATAGGTGGAGAAAAGTGTTTGATGAAATGCTTTGTAGTAACGCTGGAGAACACGTTCTCACTCTCTGTTCTCCTATCTGGTGACGAAGAATGATGGGAGACTAGCAAAGCCTTTTGAGATAGGTAGAACAGTATTCTGCATTGCCTTGGATTTGTAAGAAATCTATATAGTATACAGATTATGTTGTAAATTATCCAACTATTTTGTAAATCTAAATTTGAAAATAAAACTTTACACTTCCCAATCAGGACAATAATAGTTATATCACTTGGTTGACTATTTCTTTTTTACTTTTTTATAAATTATAAAAAAGTTTAATTTTGTCATATACCTTTAAACATACCTTATTAAAAATTGTGATTTTTAAAGAACACATACCAAACTAGGAAAATGTGTTGCATTTTTGGTTTCAGCAATTATTTTACCTAAATGAGAATAGTCTATAACTGAATTCTCTATCATTTCAGAATGCTGAGGCTTGGAACAATTTATCAACTTCCTATATACGCTTAAAACAAAAGTAAGTACGTCAGACAAGTATGAAGAATGTTGCTTCCAAAATAAATGAACGAGATTATCTTCAACTGAACATTGAAGCATTGTGCCTTACTCTTTTTCCCTTTCTCACCCATGTATATGAGGTAGAATGACTTAATATAGCCCTTTGTTTATTTTTTTATTTATTTTTATTTTTTGAGGCAGGCTCTCATTTTGTCACCCAAGCTGGAGTGCAGTGGAGTGATCATAGTCACTATAGCTTCGAACTCCTGGGCTCAAGCCATCCTCCTGGCTCAGCCTCCCCAGTAGCTGGGACTACAGGCACATGACATGACACCCAGCTAATTTTTTATATTTTTGTAGAGATAGGGTCTCGCTATGTTGCTCAGGGTGGTCCCAAACTCCTGGGCTCAAGTGATCCTCCTGCCTCGGCCTCCCAAAGTGCTGGGATTACAGGCATGAGTCGCTGCACCCGGCCCAATATAATCCTTTGAATTCTAAATATACAGTTTATTTCTTTAAACATTTAATATGTAATAAAATAAGAAATGTTACTTGAAATCTTTATTTGATACTGAAGTTTTACACCCTAAATTTCATTACATGATAAAAGTAAATGTGCCTTTAGTTGGTCCACTCAATTGACAGATTTTTTTATTGATTGCTTGCTCTGTACTAGACATTATTGAGAACTGTAAATAAATGTGAACCACTGTCTTCAGGAAATGTGGGTTTAAAAAATAAAATTTCATGCCACATTATTAAAAAAATTGATTAGTAATGTAAGCTATGTGTGGTAAATATCAAGTGAGAATAGAAAGGGGGCTATGGTAATAGTAGGTGATATCTGTAGAGCACTTGTTATGTGCTAGACACTCATTTAGTCCTGTGAAGATCTCAGAGAGAGAAGGTGTATGATCCTGGTTTAGAAACACTTCTGAGAGAATGCTGGACTCAAGTGGAAATTGGAAGGATGGATAGAACGGGACAGAAGAAAGCCTTTTAGGCAAGGGAAATAATTTGACCAAATGAAGAGTGAAAGGAATGAATGCGGTATTTAGGAAATAGGAAGCAAAATATTCCAGCACAGAGTTATACAAGATCTACAGTGAGAGAAAAGGTTGGAAGGGTGGGTTGGGGTCAAATTGCAGTGTCTTTGATGATCCAGCTAACAGGTTGAGACTATCCTGTTGATAATAGGAAGCCAGAGATTTTGGTGGAGTAGTTTCATGAAGAAAGCAGCTCTTTAGGAAGATTTATCTGGTGGCAGTGTGTGAGACAGACCAGAGAGGAAACTGGAGGCTGGGCAACCAGTTAGGAGACAGCTGTTGTAACAATCCAGGAATGAGATAATTTACGTGGAAAAAGAAAGGGCAGATGCCAAACCATTTATAAAGGGGACAACCAACTGGGCTCATTAACTGGCTACAAAAAGTGAAGCAAAGGGGAGAGACAAGGACTGCTGTTGCCAGAGTTTTTATAAATTAATTAAAGGATGGATATATTTCCATTTTTATTTGGCCTTATTTTCAAACTTAGTTTAATTTTTCTGTGTGGAGTCACAAGATATTTCTGAAGACATCATTAAATCCGTACTACATTGAGATCATGAAATGCTTCCTCGACTCTTGGATGACAGACTACATAAATAAAGTACTGTTTGTTCTACCATTCTCTTCAGAAGATAATATTATGTTCTTGATTGCAACTGATTGTGTTAAAACTCACTGGAGACCTTCTTGGTTTAAAGCAACAGGCTGGGGAAATCCCTGTCATAGTTCTAGAATGATCTCAGTGAGTTTTTCTGGTAACCCAGATAAGTTTGTATGTAGTGAGGCTTTTGATACTCTACCTTGTCTTCTGACCCAGTAATGTTAGGAATTCTGCTTTCTCTCTTAGGGGTTCTTGCATATTGTTTCTCAATCTCTTTTTGATACTTTCTTGCCTTCCTGCAGCTCCATGAATAGGTTTTTGTGTAAAAGTGGGATTGTAAGGTCAGAGGTAAATCATTCCTTTATTCTTGCCTTTTTGCTCTTTCCTTTCTTTGCTACTGCTCCAGACGTGGCTAATGAGATTGTTGCTTCAGAGGTAAATTATTAATGCTCCTCTCAAAAGCATCCTATTCATGCCTTAAAATGGCCCATTAAATTGTCTCTGTGTATCCCTTTGTCATTACAAGGTTCCTCACTAAAGTGCTCTTTTTGCCGTTTGATCTGATTCTCCTAGATATCATGTCTCTGCCAGTCCCTTGGGAAAATTTCCTATCTTTAGATATGACTTTTCATAATGCAATATCTCTACCATGGTGGGTTTGATAAGTGAATCCCGAAATGAAGCACCTTATGAAGAAGCTGTATTTATCAAAAAAGAAAAAAGACTTCATTGAACAATTTTGAGGCCGGGAAATTGTGATTAGAAGATGGGAGGACACATAGGAAAACAGATAATGCTCATGGTGTGGATTGTTGCTTGTTGAGTTGTTTTCCAATAGGACAACTTCATCTCCATCCCTCCCATGGATGGAAGAACTGGGGAGTCTCAGTCCACCACTGCTGAAGGCAGTTGCTGTTACATGGGAGGTAGTGGTAGGGTGGTATAGACAAAGCAAAAAAAGAAAAAAATCTTATAGAAACAGTTTATGACTGAATTTGAAGACATGTTTCCTTTCCCTCTTTTTGAATTCCACTTTATTTTTGCAAGAAGGGATCCTTTAGGTAGTTCTTTTAGTTAGTGTCAGTAGGTAGTAAATTCTCTTAGCATTTGTATATCTAAAAATGTTTCATTTTGTATTTACTCTTGAGAGGTAAGTTTAGCTGGTTATAGAATTTTCGACTGACAATTATTATCACTCAGCACCTCGAAAGTAGTATTCTGTTATCTGTCATCTTGTTGCTGATGAAATATCTGCTGTTTTCTAATTGTCATTTCTTTGTAGGCTTTAGGAATATCTTTCCTAAATTTCACACAATATGTCTAGGTGTTGGTTGATCTTTTTTTATAATGCTCAGTATGTGAAATATACTTTTGGTCATAGAATTTAGATCTTTGTTCAATTCTAGAAAATATTCAGTATTTTCTTTTCAATATATAGAATCCTGCTGTGCTTTGCATTTGTTTACTCTGGAATGTCTATCAGGTATAAGTTTGAGCCTCTGTGTATGGCTCTTATATTTTTTAATCTGAATTCTATGTGAATGCCTCACTATTATCTTCCAGTTCACCTGTTTTCTTTGTATACAGTCTAGTTTTTGTCACCTGTTGAGGTTTTTGTTGTTGTTGTTTTAATGTCTCTTTCAATTCTAGAATTTCCAGTTGGTTTTTATTCATATCCCCTTGTTCCTGTTTCATTTCTACCTGTTACTGTTTCCCAATTTTCTGCTGCTTTTAACTGTAAATTATTTCTTTGTCACTTTCAGTATTCTAAACAAATTTATTTGTTTAAATACTTGATAGATCCTTCCTTAAAATTAATTTTATCTTTAGTAAATTCATGTCCTGTTGGTTAATTTTGTTGACAGTCCTTCCTGGTGTAGATTTTTTTTCACAGTTTGTGGAATTTTGGTTTGTAGAATCATTTAGAATATGAGGAGTTTTTTGTTTTGTTTTGACCTCCTCACCTCTGGTCCCTTTACTACTGCCATGCTTACTGCTTTTTGCTTGCAGGTGCAATTGCACTTGTTTGGCCACTCTGACTCCACATCTGGAACTTGATTGAGCCTTCTTCCAGGGTGATACTGGGATTGATACCCAGTTATAAAATAATGTCCTCATTACCAGTAAATAAATTAGGGGAGGAATATCTCTGTATGTATGCTATATATACCACAGAGTCTGTCATTGAATTTTGTAGGGCAATTTGAGGTGGCTTTGGGTTATTTGGGTCTCTAATTCTATTTATTAACATGGATGATTAAGGACTGACAGTCCATATTAGCATTTTATATATTTAGCTGTGGTTTATCCTAATAAAAAGCGTTCATTATTGCTCTCTTTAAAATTTGACCTTCAATAGAGTAAAAGCTTTTAGAACTTTACAAGAAGCTCTCAAGTGTAACTACGAACACTGGCAAATTTGGGAAAACTACATCCTTACCAGCACTGATGTTGGGGAATTTTCAGAATCCATTAAAGCTTATCACCGGCTCTTGGACTTACGAGACAAATACAAAGATGTTCAGGTAGGATATTCATATTTTGTTATTTCAGTTTGTGTTTGATATTAATTCTTGATTATATGGTATGAATTGTTTCCTTGAATGTTCACAGGAAAATTTTGTTAAACACATTAATATATGAAAAGGGTGTTTTTTTTCTCTAGTAAATATTTTTAGTTACAGAATCCTGGCATTCCAACGTCAAATGTGTTTGTGCAGTCATAAACTGAATGTTACTGTGACTCGGTTATGAAAATCTGATATGTGTTTTATATATACACAGTCAGCTTGCAGAAACAAACAGAATGCCGTTTGTGTTACTTATTACTTTGGGTATCTCAGTGTATTCTATGATTTGTGATAGCTGGAGAAATCCCACACTCATTTATTCATTCATTTGAGGCATTTACTGCATACTTTTAGATGATACAAACAACATAGAAATGATGGCTAACATTTTCTTTGCAATGTTTAATGAGGTGGTCCTCTTTTTGGTTAAATGAAGTTATCCTTTCAGAAAATATGAGAGATTTGAAGCCACTGTGTTTGTCATCCAAAAGATTAAGTAAATAAGATGTTTGGGGTTTAATTGTGGTTGAAGACAGTGTACAAAGGAGTATGCAGGAGCTTACAGGTTATGAAATCAGTGGGCTAGAAAATTTAACACTTTATTTGTAATAATCAACATATGCTATCTAAAATGATAAATTTGAAATTGTGCAAAAACAGAAATAGTATCTAATAAACAATAATATCTCACCAGTCTTATGACTTACTATCTGTACCCCAGTTCTTGGTTTAACTTATCTGGGCCCTGTCTTACGGCCCCAGCTCTCAACTTGTATCCATGGTCTTGCAAGCCCAGCCATATAATTGGCCAAGTTATTGTAAGGCTCAGGTTCTAGGCAAATTCACTTGAAAATCTGTGGCTTCAAGTAAAACCATATACCCACTATGTTGACCACTCAATTACTTCTCTTTTTCTTCTTCTTTTTTCTTTCTTTCTTTCTTTTTTTTTTTTTGTGCCGTCTAAATATTGTACATTGAGCATCCATTGTAGAAAGAAGGGACTTGAATTTTACAGTGTAAAGATCACTTAAAACATGAATGGAGGCATCCTAGAGAGGATGGGGGCTCTAGAAAATCTATTTGCACTGTCTCCTGGAAGAGCAGAGCTTGTCCTGTTCACACAACTGAAATTCTCCATTGAGACAGTTCTTTCTCTTCTGCACTTAGCCCTTGGCAAAGGGCACTGATGAGACTCTGGACAGATCTCAGGTGTTGCTGGCCACTGAGGATAGTGTTTATCTCTTGTTCCCTTTAACTGTGATTTTTAAGAAGATCTTTCTTTACTAAGAAAGATCTCTGAAACTTGTTATAATTGCAGGGAGAATACAAATAACTTACATTGGCAGTATATTTCATCTTACAGTTGAAATAAATTCTGTTGTTTTCTTTCACATTAAAAAAATGTACATGAAACACTCAAATCCAACACTTCTCATTTAGACATTATTACCACTGGCTTAATTCAGCATTCTTTAGAATCACACTGTCAGCACAAGAAGGGACCTTAGAAGAGTACTCTAGGGCTAGGCTGAATAAGCTTATACACCACGTCAGAAAGGAGTATGAAGCTCCCCTTCTTCCTAATAAGTTAGGCAGGGGGATTCCCCAAGTTGTCAGTCTGCTTTCCTATCCGACTGGTATTGCTGCTGACTGCTTGGCTGTGTCGTCTCTTCCTTAATTGTCTTAACATTGGCTTCCTGGGTCAGTCTGATCCCATTAATCTGTCATATGCCTCCAATTTCTGACTTATCTGCTTTTCTTTCTGATGTGAGCGGGATATCCCCTCTCACTACTGTGGGTTAAATCTATACTTTAATCCACAGTAATCCTTCATATCTGCTAAGGATTAGTAACAGTTGGCTCACCAGGTTGGCTTTGGGATCCTGAGAAAATGCCGATCGTCCTTTCATGCTTGGCACCAATGGGAGTGCCAATGAAAGGAATCCGAATGGGTAGGTATAGGTCTTTCTTCCCCAGCAAGAGACGGACTCGTGTGGGTTATGGCGTGTAAGCGTGAAAGGAAGGGGGCTTTTCTGTCCTCTCTCATTCATTCTCCCCTGCTTCCCAAGCCACATGCGTAGAGCAGGTCAGAGTGGGACGTGGGAAAATAACAGCAGCTGATCTTTGTTGATGGCTTTCTGTGTGTCAGAAACCATCCTAAACACTTTACATGTATTAGCTCATTCAATTCTCCCCACAGCTGTGTGGGATAGGTTTGTTCCGTCATAAGCTACATCTGACTCTGGAATGTATGTATGTGTCTTCCCCCCTTGTTTTAAGGAACTAACTATATCAGACAAAGATTGCTGTTCAAAGATTGCTTTGAAAAGCTGTTACTTCTACATCATAAAGAGTTATAAAGTCACCAAGATAATGCTGATTTTAGGTGACTTAAGTGTATCAGTATACCAAATCTTCTTGCTAACTCATGTATTCCAAAAGACAGGCAGGGAAAAAAATGAAGCAGTTTCTTTACTGAAGATGATGATGATTTAGAATATAATAGGTTCAGCCTGGATCATTCTTACCTCTTGCAATTACAATAGCTGAAAAGGTATTAGAGAATTTTACTTAAATTTCCTTTTTCTTAACCATCCCCACACCCCCAGCTTAGGAGTCTCATTCTCTCTCAGGAAGAAAAAAATTCTTGCTAATGTTTAGATGATGCTGCTGTATTTGAGTATCTATAAATGTATGAGGAGAGAGGTGACATTTCGAATAATCTATTTATTGATAGTCACAGTGGCACATACCAATGGAGATAACTCTGGCGTTTATATCAAAAAACAGTTATCCTTGTGCTAGGCCCTGGCAGTGGCCCTCTTTAGAAATGTCATAGGATTCTTCTGGCACTGTTTAGTCTCTGGCAGGTGTGGGCAGAATCACTCCATAGCGGTTAAGTCGTCATTGAAAGGAAGTCGTGGTGGCTCGTGATAGGCTCGGGCATACTGAACTCCCTGGCATACTTCTGTGGTCATCAGGCTTTACTCCAACTAGTCAGTGTGCACCGAGACAATTGATAGATTGCCTGGAGTATTTTTATCTTAGGTAAAAAATTTTTACTTAATTTGACTTCTCATGTTTAGCAACAGTTGTCTTTGAAAAAATCTCTGATATTCTTATGTGAGATACTACCTGACCCCATTCTATTTTAATTTGCTTTAAAATTTTCTTTTTATCTCTTCTTTTTCTACTTCTTTATGGGTGTGGTTTATTGTCATTTAAATTTGTATATGTGTGAGAATATGTAAATTTATACTCATTTTAATACAGACATGGGGTAAATTAGCTACAGATTATTCTGTTTTTTCCCCACTATTTGTAATTAGAGAATAAGTGGATACTACCTTTACCATTTTCTTTTTTCTCTATGTCCTAATTTTAAAAAAATTTAAATTGCTTTTAATTGACAGATTATAACTGTGTACCTTTATAGGGTACAGTGTAGTTTTGATATATGTATACAATGTGGGATGATTAGATCAGGCTAATGAACATATCCATCACCTTGTTTACCTATCATTTTTATGGTGAGACATTTGAAATTTTACTCTTAGTTATTTTGAAATACATATATATTTTTTTACTATAGTCACTCTGTTGTACAATAGATCTCAAACTTACTTCTTCCACCTGAAACTTTGTACCTTTTACCCAGCAACTCCCATTCCCTCCCTACACCACTCCCACCCCACACCTGTCGTTCTGTTCTCTACTTCTGTCAGTTCAGCTATTTTAAATTCCACGTGTAAGTGAGAGCATGCAGTATTTGTCTTTCTGTGCCTGGCTTATTGCACTTAGCATAATGTCCCCAGGTTCATCCACACTGTCTTGAATATCAGAATTTCCTGCTTTTAAAAGACAGAATAGTATTCCATTGTGTATGTATATTCCACATTTTCTTTATCTATTCTTCCGTCTTTGATGAACACGTACGTTGATTCCATATCTTGGGTATTGCAAATAATGCTGCAGTGAACATGGGAGTGCAGATATCTCTTCAACACATTGACGTCAGTTCCTTTGGATATATACCCAGAAGCAGGACTGCTGGATCATATAGTAGTTCTATTTTTAGTTTTTTGAGGACCCTCCATACCATTTTCCATAATGGCTGTACTGATATACATTGCCACCAACAACATACAAGAGTTCCCTTTTCTCTGTACCCTGGCCAACGCTTGTTATCTTTCATCTTTTTGATAATAGTCATTCAAACAGGTGTGAGGTGATATGTCATTGTTGTTTTAATTTGCATTTCCTAATGATTAATGAGCATTTTTTCATGGATCTGTTGGCCTTTTTTATGGCTTCTTTTGAGAAATGTCTGTTCAAGTCCTTCACCCACCTTTTAATCAGGTTGTTTCTTGCCATTGAATTGTTTGAGTTCCCATTTATTTTGGATATTAACCCCTCATCAGACATACGGTTTGCAAATATTTTCTCCCATTCTGTGGATTGTCTCTTCACTTTGTCACTTATTTCCTTCAGCTGTGCAGAAGCTTTTTAGTTTGATGTCGTCCCATTTCTCTGTTTTTGCTTTTGTTGCCTGTGCTTTCAGGATCATATCCTAAAAATTGTTGCCCAGACCAATGTCGTGGAGCTTTCCCCCTATGTTTCCTTCTAGTCATTTCATATTTTCAGGTCTCATATCTAAGTCTTTAATCCATTTTGAGTTTACTTTTGGATATGGTGTGAGATAAGAAACCAATTCATTCTTCTGCATGTGGATAACCAGTTTTCTCAATGCCCTATATTGAAGAGACTGCCCTTTCCCCATTGTGTTCTTGGCACCCTTATCTAGAATCAATTGACTGTAAATGCTTATGTTTATTTCTGGATTTCTATCTTCTTCCATTGGTCGGTATGTGTCTGTTTTAATGCTGGTACCATGCTGTTTTGATTACAATGGCTTTATAATACATTTTGAAATCAGGGAGTGGGATGCCTCCAGCTTTGTTCTTTTTTGCTCAGTATTGCTTTGGCTATCCAGGGTCTTTTGTGGTTCCATACTAATTTAAGGATTGCTTTTTCTATTTCTGTGAAAAATGACATTAGAATTTTGATAGAGATTGTGTTAAATCAGTAGATTGCTTTGGGTAGTAAGGGCATTTTAACAAAATTGACTTTCCCAATCCATGAATATGGAAGAATATGGGATGTCTTTCCATTTATTTGTGTTTTCATCAATCTCTTCCATCAGTGTTTTACAGTTTTCAGTATATAGGTCTTTCATCTCCTTGGTTAAATTTACACCTGAGTATTTTATTTTATTTTTTTGTTGTTGCTATTGTGAATGGAATTGTTTTCTTAATTTCCTTTTTGGATAGTTTGTTACAGTATACGGTAATGCTAGTGATTTTTGTATGTTGATTTCGTATCCAACCACCTTACTGAATTTATTAGTTCTAACCTGTTTTTGGTGGTCTTTAGGGTTTTTTATATATAAGACCATATCATCAGGAAATAGAGAGAACTTCACTTCTTCCTTTCCTATTAGGATGCTTTTATTTCTTTCTCTTGCCTGATTGCTCTGGCTAGGACTTCCAATACTATGTTGAGAAGAACCTATGTCCTAATTTTGACTATAGATTGGTAAAACCCAATGTTTTTCTATAGTGTTTTAATAGTACTTATTTATATTCATGCCTGGCTTATACATATTTTTATTTATCAAAAAGCTGATTTTCATGTTTCTGCATAATTAATCCCTGTTCTATTTTCCGGTTTTCTACTATTGTAAATAATGCCATGAATATCCTTGTAAACAAATCTTGTGTATATTCATGTTTCTTTTTGCAAGGTAAAATCTCATGTTGATTTGTCAGGGTTTTTTAAAAATTTTTTTACTTTTTTCTTCTTCTTGATAATTGGGCAATCATTTTGGGAAAAGAATTTAAGTATTGCATTATTGACACCTTATTTGCTGTTTATAATATATATGGAAGAGGAAGGGAAGGGGATTACCATATATTGAGTGCTTATTATGTTTCTGCCACTTAACATGGATTATCTTTTATAGGGCATACAGTATTTGAGGTGGATACTAAATATTCCACATTTTACAGTTGGCTAATATGACACCCAGAGAGCTTGTATAACTTGACCAGTCATACTAATAGGAACCAAAGATAGGAATCACATGTAGGCATGCCTTATTTTTTTCTTTGTGTCATGTCTTGAAGTCTTTGGGAAGATTTATGTTAAAAAGCACATTTCCCCATCATATTAATGAGCATGTGAACTATATCTAACAAAGATTTTTAAAAATTGAGGTATAATTTTTCATATAATAAAATGCACATATCTTAAGTGTTAAGTTGACAATTATATATTCTTATGTAACCACCCAAAACAATTATGGAACATTTTCATCACCACAGAAAGTTCTGTTATGCCCCTTTCCAGTCAATTGAACTACCAGCCCTTACCCCACATGGCAACTACTTTCTGATTTCTGTCAGCACAGTTCAGTTTTTCTGTCAGGAAAGTTTTGTTTTTCCTTGAATATCATGTAAATAGAATTATACAATATGTATTCTTATATATCGAGGTTGTTCTTTTTGCGGATTCCTATTTGGTGTTTTCTTTGGGGACAGGAGAAGGTGGTGTTGATGTGCAGCGTGGCAGGTTGCCACCCAAATCGAAGTCCTGGAACATGTGGTGGCTGAATATTACCTGAAAGTAAAGAGGAGAGGGGATGGATATACTTTATACAAAGTATAGCTTTGGAAAATAGGTATTATCTCCATTTAACTGCTGAGGTACCTGAGGCTCCACAAAGTGAACTAACAAGGCTGATTTCTTATAGCTAACAAGTAGTAAAGCTAAGGTGTGAAATCTGGCCTATTTAACCTAACGCTTTTTCCACACTCTATTAAGAACTTTTTTTTTTTTTGGTTTGTTTTTTGTTTTTTTTTTCTGAAGGAGTGAAAAAGAAAATGCTAAACTGCCTATCTCTGTCTCTGATAACTGAGGTTTGGGGAAGCCAAGGGTTAGGCTTATCAGACCAGGAAACAGAGTAAGTACTTAGAGAGCTCCAAGTGGAGCAGGGAGTTAGCCAAGCAGGGAAGGTCGGAAATTGCTTCATTTCTGGCCTGGAGCCCTCCTGGAAGTTTTTGTAATGAGTCCTAAGACAATCTTATTCCTTCCTGCCATGAGGACCTCCAGGATTCAAAGGGCCAACACCTTGTGCTTTAGGGCAAGATTTCGATGAGACTTGGCCAAGGACTTTAAGGTTAGTTTTGGAGGAAGAGAATAGTTATGATTTTCTTTGTGTAAATTCTACAGCTTTTATGCTAGAATTGCTGCTCCTCCATGTGAGAGGTGTTCAACTCTTGAGGGGCCAGTGTTGGCTCCCCAGTCATTCTCTGCTTGCTGCATTCTCTAAGCATGGTCCATGGTGGAGGTAAGAAATAGGTTTAGTGTATAGAGAATGAAACAAAAGTTCTGTATCACCTAAATGAATTAGAGATGTGGGTAAGAGATTTATAGGTCATTACATGAACTCAATGACGTGGCATTGGTTTGAGTAGGACATGAGGGACAACAGAGTTGTTTACAGATTAAAATGATATCTCTCATTCATCACATACAAAGGATCCTCAGTAAGATTATCAACAGATTTCTCATCATAAATTTTGGAGGCCAGAAAGCAGTGGGCTGATATATTCAAAGTGCTAAAAAAAAAAAAAAAAAAACCTGTCAACTAAGATTCCTATATCTGGCAAAACTGTCCTTCAAAAGTGAGGGAGAAATTAAAGCATTTCCAGAAAAGTGAAAGCTGAGGAAGTTTGTTACCAGTAGACCTGCCCTGCAAGAAATGCACAAGGGAGTGATGCAGAGTGAAATGAAAAGACAACTAGACAGTAACTCTAAGCTATATGAAGAAATAAAGATCTCATTGAAGGTAAATACATGGGCAATTATAAAAGCCAGTAGTATTGTCAAAATGGTTTTTAACTTTTTATTTTCTATATGACTTGAAGACTAATACATTTAAAAAACAATTTTTTAGTCTAAGAGCTGGTATTATTGTAACTTTTGGTTTGTAACTCTACATCTTGTTTTCTATATAATTTAAGACACTAATGCATTAAAATATATTAGTTTATGTTTTGGGGCACAAAATGTATAAAGATGTAATTTTGTGACATTGGCAACCAAAAGGGGTGTGTATGGAGTGGAGCAGAGATTTTGTATGTTATTGAATTTTATAATAGACATATACAGAACATTCTACCCAACAACAACATACACATTCTTCTCAACTGCACATGGTACATTTTCTAAGAGAGACCATATTTTAGGCCATAAATTAAGTCTCAATAGATTTAAAAAGATTAATATTATATAAAGTATCTTCTTTGACCACCCCAGGATGAAGTTAGAAATCAGTAAAAGTAAAACTAGAAAATTAAAAAATTGTGGAATTTAAACAATACAATCTTAATCAATGGATCAATTAAGAAATCACAAGGGAAATTAGAAAATATTTAGAGACATGAAAATGAAAATACAACAAACCAAAACTTATGGAACACAGAAAAAGCATTGCTAAGGGGGAAATTTATAGCTATAAATGCTTATATTAAAACACAATAAAGATTTCAAGTCAACAGCCTACCTTTACAACTTAAGGAACTAGTAAAAGAACAAACTTAACCCAAAGCTAGCAGAAGGAAGCAAATAATAAAGATTAGAACAGAGATAAATGAAATAGAGAATAGAAAAATAATAGAGAAAAATCAATGAAATTAAAAATAGGATTTTTGAAAAGATTGAAAAAATTGACAAACCTTTAGTTAGATGGACTAAGCGAAAAAGAGAGAAGACTCAAATTACTGAAATTAGAAATGAAAACGAGATTAGTACTGATTCTACAGAAATAAAAAGAATTATAAGAGAGTACTGTGAATAATTGTATGCCAACAAATTGAATAACCTAGATGAAATAGACAAATTTCTAGAAACACAAAACCTACCAAGACTAAATCATAGAGAGATAGGAAATCTGAATAGATCTGTAACTACTAAGGAGATTGAATCAGTGATCAAAAATCTCTCAACAGGCTGGGCGGTGGCTCACACCTATAATCCTAGCACCCTGGGAGGCCGAGGCGGGAGGATTGCTTGAGCTCAGGAGTTTGAGACCAGCCTGAGCAAAAGCGAGACCCCCCCCCATCTCTACCAAAAATAGAAAAAGTTAGCCAGGTGTGGTGGTGTGCACCTGTAGTCCCAGCTACTCAGGAGGCTGAGGCAGGAGGATCGCTTGAGCCCAGGAGCCCTTGAGCCCAGATTGCAGTGAGCTATGATGACACCACTGCACTCTACCCACCACTTTGTCTCAAAAAAAAAAACCTCTCAACAAAGAAAAGCCCCGAACTTGATGGATTCACTGGTGAATTCTGTCAAACATTTAAAGAAAAACTAACACCAACCTTTCTCAAACTTTTCCAAAAAAACTGAAGAGGACGGAACGCTTCCTAATGCATTCTTTGAGGCCATTGTTACCCTGTTACCAAAGCCAGACAAAGACACTACAAGAAAAGAAAACTATAGACCAAACTTTCTTATGAGCATTAATGCAAAAATCCTCAACAAAATACTAGCAAATTGATTCAGCAGCTTATTAAAAGGATTCTATAACATGACCAAATGGGATTTATTCCTGGAATGTGAGGATGGTTCAACATGTGAAAATCAATCAATATAATACACCACATTAACAAAGTGAAGGAAAAAACTCTCATAATTATCTCAATGGATACAGTAAAAGCATTTAACAAAATTCAACATGCTTTCCTGATAGAAATACTCAACTAGCTAGGAATAGAAGGAAACTACCTGAACATAATAAAAGTCATATATGAAAAACCCACAGCAAACGTCATACTCAATGGTGAAAGACTGAAAGCTTTTTTTCTACAATCAGGAACAAGACAAAGATGCCCACTTTCACTTCTAGTCAACACAGTACTGGAAATTCAAGACAGATCAATTAGACAAGAAAAAGAAATAAAAGGCACCCAAATTGATAAGAAGTAATAAAAGTATCTCTTTGCAGATGATGCGATTTATGTGTATAAAATGCTAAAGATTCAACAAAAAAGCTGTTAGAACTAATAAATGAATTCAGCAAAGTAGCAGGATAGAAAATCAACACACAAAAATTAGTTGCATTTCTATATACTAACAATGAACAATCTAAAAAGGAAATTCTGAAAAGAATTCCATTTACAATAGCATCAAAAAAATAAACCAAGGAGATGAAAGTCTTGGACGATAAAAACTAGAAAACATGCTGAATGAAATTGAAGATATAAATAAATGGAAGCACATCCCATGTTCATGGATTGGAAGACTTAATACTAAGTTGTCAATACTACCCACAGTAGTGATCAGACTTCAGTGCAACCCCTATCAAAATTCCAACATTTTTTTTGCAGAAATAGAAAAACCTATCTTAAAATTCATGTGGAATCTCAAGGGACCCCAAATAGCCTGAACAATTCTTGAAAAAGAACAAAGCTGGAAGACAAAGCTGATTTCAAAACTTACCACAAAGCTGCAGCAGTCAAAACGGTGTGGTGCTGGCATAAAGACTGGCATATAGACCAATGGAATTGAATAGAGAATCCAGAAACAAATCCTTGTCTATGTGGTCAAATGATTTTTGACAGGGGTGCCAAGACCATTCAATGGGGAAAGGACCGTCTTTTTTAAACAAATGGTGCTAGGAAAACTGGATATCCACGTGCAAAAGAATGAAGTTGGACCCTTACCTGACACCATATACAAAAACTAACTTAAAATGGATCAAAGACCTAAAGGTAAGAGCTATCACTATAAAACCCTTAGAAGAAAACCCAGGGCAAAAATTTTATGACATTGGATTTGGTAATGATTTCTTGGACACCAAAGGCACAGACAAAAACAGCAGCACCAAAACCAGACAAATTATACTTCATGAAAATTAAAAAATTTTGTGCATCAAAAGATACTATCAACAGAGTAAAAAGGCAACCCACAAAATGGGAGAAAATATTTGCAAGTCATATATCTGATAAGAGATTAATATCCAGAATACAAGGGCTGTCCAGAAAGTATCCAGCCATTGTTAATATAACAAGAACAGTTACATGGCTGGATATTTTCCAGACAGCCCTCATATATAGAGAACTCCTAATATTCCACAACAAAAACCAAACAACCCAATTCAAAAATGGGCAAAGGAGTTGAATACACATTTCTCCAAATAAGATAAAAAAATCAACAATAAGCACATAAAAATATGCTCAACATCACTAATCGTTAAGGAAATGCACATCAAACAAGATACCACCTCACACCCATCAGGATGGCTACTATCAAAAAACCAGAAAATAACAAGTGTTGACAAGGATGTGGAGAAATTGGAACCCTTGTGCACTGTTGGTGGGAATGTAAAATGGTACAGGTGCTATGGAAAACGATATGCCAGTTCCTAAAAAATATGAAAATAGAATTATCATATAGTCCAGCAATTCTACTTCTGGGTATACAACCAAAAGAATTTAAAGCAAGGTCTCAAAGAGATATTTGTACACCTACATTCATAGCAGCATTATTCACAATTGCTAAAACATGGAAACAATCCAAGTGTCCATCTACAGATGCATGGATAAGCAAAACATAGTATATACATACAATGGAATATTACACAGCTTTAGAACAATAGGAAATTCTGATACTTGTTCCAACATGGATGAACCTGTAGGACATTATGCTAATGAAATAAGCCAGTCACAAAAGGACAAATACTGTATGATTTCACTTATATGATGTACTCAGAGTCATCAAAATCATAGGACAGAAAGTAGAATGGTGGTTGGACCTGGGGAGAGAAGGGATGGGGAGTTACTGTTTAATGGGATAGAGTTTCGGCTTTACAAGATGAAAAGAGTTCTGGAGATGGATGCTGGTGATGGCTGTACAACATTATGAATATATTTGATACCACTGAACTGTACACTTAAAAATGGTTTAAGATAGTAAATTATATGTTATGTGTATTTTACTAAAATTTTTTAAAGGGGAAAAAAGAACTCTCTCTAAGCATACAGGCTTAAAAAAATTATTCAAATTATTTTATGATGTACCAAATGAACTCAAAATAGACTAAATACATGCTAAATTTTTTTATCTCACAGAAAAATTAGGAAGAGAAGTAGATACTTACCAAATTTCTTGAACTCTGAAGCACTGAGAGAAAGCTGGAAGGAATTTTTATGACCACATTAAAAAAATATGTGACAAAGTATTTGTAACAACTAGGAAAGATAAAAAGCTAATAATATCCCTATTATATAAAGAGTTAACATCTGTTACAGGAATGAGATGGAACAGAGTAGAGAATTCAGAAACAGATTCAAGTAGGAATGAGAATTTAGTACATGATAATGATGGCGTTTTAAATCTGTGGGATAAAAATAGAATATTTAATATGTATTGGAATGGTTGGCCAAACATTTAGGACCAAAAGCTTTAAACCAAAATAAATTCAGATGGATAAAATATTTAAATTGGAATTCCTTGAGAAGCAGCATGAAGTTGTGAGCATATACTCTGGCATTAGACAACCTGGGTTTATGTCCCATTTTACCCAGTCACTAGTTATGTGACCTTGGGCAAGTTACTTACCTACTTTTTGACTCAGTTTCATAAAATGGGGATGATAACAGCACCTGCCGCGCAGGATTGTTGTGAGGGTTAAATGGGTTAGTAGATTATTATGAGATTACATGAGTTAATACATGTAGAGAGCTGGAATAGTGGTTGGCAGATACAAGTGCTACTGAAACATAGCTGCTGTCGTCATCATCATCATCATCATTACTGAAAAAGTGGTACCATAAAAGCACTCAGAGGAAGTATGGTAATATTTTTATCTGCTTGGGAATGGAGAAAACATTTTTTTTATCATGACAAAAAGCCACACTCCATTAAGGAAAAGATCGAGAGATTTGAAACTTAAAACTTCTACACATGGGGAAATGTTGACTTCTGAGGAGTGAGAGACTGGAGGTCACTAACCATAGTACAGATAGACTGTGACAATGACATTCATTTGTTTATCGCTTCCTGAACTTCAACTGCAAGATGATTACTAGAAGCCAGGCAAGTGCCCTGGGAAGAATTTGTGTCTGTTTTAAATCTGTGGTCCCCAACCCTTGGGCTGCAGACCGGTACTGGTCCATGGCCTGTTAGGGACCAGGACGCGGACCTCCACTCTCCACCCCCCGCCCCAGTCCGTGGAAAAATTGTCTTCCCTGAAACCAGTCCCTGGTGCCAAAAAGGTCAGGGACCGCTGTTTTAAATGTTGTCTTGGTCTTTCTATTTAAAAATGCTGTATTTGTTTTCTAGCGCACTGTAACAAATTACCACAAACTTGGTGTCTTAAAACAATTGAAATTTATTCTCTCCATTCAGTTCTGGAGGCCAGAAATTTGACATCAAGGTAATGACGTGGCCACGTTCCTCTGAAGACTCTAGGGAAGATCCTTCTTTGCCTCTTACAGCTTCTTGTGGCTCCCGGAGTTCCTTGGCTTGCGGCAGCCTAACTCCAACCTCTGCCTCCACCTTCACTTCCTCCTTCTCTGTGTGTCTCTGTGTGTTCTCGCCTCTTACAAGAAAGAAGTCATTGGAATTAGGTCAACCCTAGTCCAGTATGACCTCATCTTAGCTAATTACATCTGCAAAAACCGTATTTCCAAATAAGGTCAAATTTGAGGTTCTAGGTGGACATGAATTTTGGGGGGAACATTATTCAACCTACCATACCTTTCATGCTTCCCTTTCAGGGAGAAAACAGTTGTAGCAGTAGCATTGAGAATAGTGGTATTGATAAAGAGGGGAGTGCATCCAACACCTCATTGGGAACTTTCACTGGTAGCAGAGGTGACATGCACGGAGGCACCCCACGGGAAAGCCCGAGGGATCTCCACTGTTAATGTCCTGCCTTTAGCAGAGATTTGGATATCTGGAAGTGACAAAAGAGATAGAATAGGAAGAGAGTTGATAGAAACTAATAAAACTTTTCAGAAGAGAGACATATGTAGTCATATGCAGTATTGAGAGATAAGTGAAATCCCAGTCATGATGGACAAATTGGGATTTTTAAGAAGGGTCTATTATTAGGCTTCAGGAGAACTTGATATTACCTGAAATACCATGAAAAGATTTGTGTATGTGGATATATACATATTCTAGGAAGAGGGTGCAAAACTCTCATTAGATCCCCAAGAGTGTTCAGAACCCCAAGAAAAAAGCACAGACTAAATAGTCATCTTTGGTAGACTATTAGACTTAGTTTTCAGATAAAAAGGCAAGTGGGCCTTTCCTTATAATCACCAAGGATTAAAATTTGCATCTATATCTTGTTACAGTACAAATGGGAAAATATCACTGAATGCATCTATCTATTGCCCTAGTTTTTGAACGTTGTCAGTGTTTTCAAACTATGTATAAATAATGTAACCACAAATACAAAAAAATCACTCCCCCACGACCACTTACCGCCCCATTTCTCTACTGTTCTTTATAGCAGGAGAGGCATCTTCCCACATTATCTCCACTTCCTCTCCTCCCGTCGTCTTTGGAACCCATGCCATTTAGGCTGTATCTCCAGCAGTCTACTGAAAGTGCGATTGTCAAGGTCTGTGTTGGCACATCCAGTGGACAGTTGTTGGACCTTGGGTTACTCGGCCTATCAGCAATATTAAACACTGTTGCTCTCTACTTTCCTCTTGAAACACTTTCTTCGCATGACGTCCAGAATTCCACACTTCCTGCCTCAACAGCTGCTGCTTCCTAAAATCTCCTTTGCAGACTCATCCATGTCTTTCCTTTTCAGTGAGAGTGACCCCAGGCTCAGTCCTCATACTATTCTTCTTCCCCATATATACTGCTACCTAAGGGATCTTGTTCATTCCCTTGGTTTTCTCTCTTCTCTTCCTGAAAATATATATTGTGAAAACAAGTTAAAAGTTTTCCTGCACGTGACCCTTTAACTCTTTTTCACATAGGCTATTCAATTTGTTTAGTTTATTCTGGTTGTACTTTTCAAATCTCTTAATATTTTCTCTGCTTGTTCATAATTCCTTGGCGATATTGACTATTTGGTAATGTGTACTTTGTGGGAGGGGGTAAAGCCTAGGACCTAACTTGCAGCCTTTCTGGTGAATTTGGGCCATGTAAGGAACTCGCCCATTGGATATGCTCTGCCACTGCCACCTCTCACCACCACCGAGTGCTCTGGCTCCTCAGGAACCCTCCCTTACCTCTGTCAGACACTGCTCTGTTTCCAGTGCTCATCTTCTTGAGTAGTTATCTAACCTCAGCATGTGGAGGGCAAGGGAGGAGGGGATTCTCAGGGCCAGCCAGGCGGCCTGAGCCTTTGCTATCTGCTCTCCAGCCTAGCCAGGCCTCTGCCCCGATGTGCCTGCGTGGTTCCTGGCTGGCACTGGGCTGGCACTTCTGTGTCTCAGTCTCTCCACGCTGATGGTACTTAAGATGTAGAGTAGTATGTGGAAGAAAAAAAGCCTACAATCAAAATGCCTTTCTCAGCCCATCTGTGAACCTTGGCACTTAGTACTTTTCCACCCTGGGCCACTGTTCACCATTATAGGACCCAGCCAGCTTCTGTCTTCCCAGGGTCTCTCATGTGTTTACTGTTAGTTCCTCAGGTCCATCAACTCCCTCTTTTTTGAAGCAGTGTATGAGGTTGGGGTGCAGAAGGAGCTAGCAATGTGTGTTCATAATGAAAATTAACAATAAAATTATTTTCACATTAGGGAAAGAATGAATTTAGTACAAATTAAGAAAAATTTTAATTTTCTTAAAAAGGAAATATATTTAGTCCACAAACATTTGGAAATGTTTAAGGAAAGAGAAAAGTTGAACCTCACTAATAATAAAAGACACATAGTTCAGATTAATAGCTGCATATACCTTTTGTAGAACAAAATTTTGAAGATTTTTAAAAAAATAATATACCCTGTACTGGTAATATGCAATAAAATGACATTTTCATATACAGAATGCTAATTTGACTTAGTCCTTTTAGAGAGTACCTAACTTACTTCTGGAGTCTTAAAATGTTTATTCCTTGACTGCATAATTCAGCTCTTGGAATTCTAACCTGAGGAAAGCTTCATTTTGAAAAAAATCTTTAGGCACAAAGATATGCACTGACATGTTGTTTATACTACTGCTGATAACAATACCAGCACATGGAAACAGCCTAACTATCTACCTGCAGGGAAATTGTTAAATAGACTGTGGCCTATTAACCCAGTGGAATATTTTGAGTCAATTAAAATGATAGATTTAAAAAGTATATGAAAAACATGAAAAAATTCTATAAAATAATGTTAAAAGTAAGCAGTTTGGCCGGGCGCAGTGGCTCACACCTATATTCCTAGCACTTTGGGAGCCAACATGGGAGGATCACTTGAGGGCAGGAGTTCAAGACCAACCTAGGCAACATGGCAAGACCCTGTCTCTGCAAAAAAATTAAAAAATTAGCCAAGTGTGGTGGGGCACACCTGTAGTCCCAGCTACTAGGGAGGCTGAGACAGAACGATCTCTCGAGCCCAGGAGTTTGAGGCTGTAGTGAGCTGTGATGATGCCACTGCACTGTAGCCCAGGCAACAGAGTGAAACCCTGTCTCAAAAAACAAAACAAAAACAGTTTATATAGTATTATATTGTAAAACTTACACATAGTAAAAGGATTCACTCTAATGTTAGTAGTGCTTCTGTTTGGCTGATGGACCAATGGAAATTTTCTTTTTTTAATTTTGTATTAGCTCTGTCTTGGGGAGATTTTAATTAAAAAAATAAATTATGAAAACAAAAACCTATCTGCTTTTGGTTGACTCAAGATTTAGTGGAGATATAATAATGAAATGATAAAAGTTACTAGCATACATGTTTCATAAAAGAGAAATCTTTCCAATGTAAAAGAACTTAATAGAAAGGAAGACATAACAGAGGAGTAGAGAGCTGTAAATGAATACAGCCAATGCTTTAGAGCAGGATCCAGGACTCAGACTGTGAGTTCAAATTCAGGCCATATTTCCTAGGTGTGACCTTGAAGAAGTTACTCAACTCTATTCTCCAGTTTCTTCATCTGCATAGTGCACATAACAATAGCACCTTCCTCATAGGATTGTTGGGTGGATTAAGTGTGCCCCTGGGGCTCATAGGAAGGGCTATACATATAATAAGTGTAACCTACCTCATTGTTATCATCTTACCATCCTCATCAAAGCTCAGGAGTCAATATCACTGGTGTTCAAAAGCCAGCTCCACTTGCTGTGTGACTTTGAAAAAGTTTATTTTACCTCTCCAAGCCTCAGGGGTTTTTATTTGTAAAGGGGAGGTAATAAAGTATCTGCTTCCTAGGGTCATTGCAAGAACTTAATGAAATCAAGTAGGTCAGGGCACAGGCTTGGCACATAGTGAATGCTCACAGCAGAAATAATAGGGAGGTATCAGGGGCTGATACCACGGTGGTGGATTCTGGTTTTTCTTTAGGCCTACTTTGAACCATAAGGAAGTACAGAAGAGAGCAAAAGGGCACGGGCACAGTGAGTGAGCCAGCAATAAGGGCTTGACTGTCCACTTCTGATCAATCATAGTTATGATAGTTTATAGGTTTGCATCGCGTTACAGTTTTCACAGCTCTTACATGCATACTGACTCTCTGATATAACTGTTCTGTGATGTAGTAGAGGACCAGTTCTCATTACTGCTATTAACCAACTTCCTGGTCATGCCCCCATATTCATGGTGAATTTCAGCGACTGGCTTTGTGTATATCCCCTTCACTCTAAATCTAGTTCTTCTTGAATACTTGGTGTTTAGATAGATGATACATCCAACACTTTGGACTTACAGTTCTTTGCTTTTGTCTTTATTTCATATGAGCAACCCATCCCCGTGGCCATGTCTTGTCCTGTTTCCCCAAGAATTATTCCACCTCTAAAATCTTAACCTACAACATTCTACTCTTTAGCTGCTTATTACATATGTATTAATTTATAGTTTTGAGTTGTTACTGATGGATTAAATAATCATAACAATTTATCCATCAGTGGATAAAAACATTTACCTATTTTAACTTTTTTTTGCACTTTTGATGAGGCAAAGAAGTGTAATATTGATAAACTTGTAGACTGCCCAAGGGGAAATTATATTCCTTGGTGATTCATTTAATCAAGGAAATAGTATTATAACACTCTTGCTCTTTTTAATCTATAAATATCTATTTTCTAAAGAAAAGTTAAATAAATGTTAAAAGTTATTACTCTTGTAGTCAGTCTGGATAACTAGAATGTGATTTTTCTGACTTACTAGTTAGTAGGAATGGTGAGAATGATGATATTAGTTGATAAGTTGTAAAAGTTATAATAAGTTATATAAAGTTACTCTAATAGTTTTTTTAAAAATAATTGTTATCACTCTAAAACCACTTTTTAAGATAGCGTATTAGCTTCATTTGTTAATATATTCAAATAACTGGGTTTTTTTTCTTTCATGGGGTTTTCTTAATGCAGGGAATAATTTTTTAATTAACTTTTTATTAGAATATGGTATACATACAGAAAAGTATATAGATCATAAATAAACATGCATTTTCATGAAGAGAACACACCTGTGTAACCAGCACCAGAGCATGAATCAGAACATTACCAGCGCTCCCCCAAACCCTCCCTCCTCCCTCCTTTAGTCACTACCACCCACACACCCCCCAAGGGTAACCACCATTTGGGGACGTTAAAGTCTAGTAAATGTATATTCATGTGTGCCATCATTTTTTGTTTCATCTTTACCAATCTTTGAATGTGTTTATGTTTGCCTTTTCTCTTTTTTTCTTTGTTTTTATAAGTTAGGTAGCTTTTTCTCTTTTTAAATTAAATTTTTATTTTATTAAAATAACAGGCATATAGTTTTACAAGTTAAATAGAAATAAAAGGCTTATTAAAAAATATAACAAACTCCAGCTTCCCAGGGGAAGGCATAGCCCTTCCTACTCTTCAAGATCCTTCTTCCCAAGAGGGAGAAACTCTTTAGTATGTCTTCTGCTATTTGCACATTTCTGTATTTCATATTAATAGTTATATAGTACTGTTATTTTTTATTATTCAAAAATTGGCATTATCTGTTGACTTCCTGTCATAGTAAATGAGAACTTAACTCTCTTATACCAGCACTAACACTACTTCCCTTTTTTATCTTCCCAATATATCTATATTAAAATTTTTGGTTAAATGAATATTCTGTGTTAACATTATATGCCTATGCAAATGGTATTCAAAATGGGTATTATAGGACACTATGATGATGAGTTTTGTATTGTTTTGTTTTGTTCTTCGTTTTTCACGAGGTTAATAATTGTGATGGTTTTCATGTTTTTCTCTTTCATTGTACACCTGTTGTCTAAAATCATGATCTCTCCTGCCCTTCTTGTTCTGGCTTTGGTTTTGGGTACAGTCACTATCCCTTTTGACTGCCAAATCCAGTGGAATCTTCCAGTCCTGATCTTTTATAGATATACTTTCTTTGTAACTCTCTCCTTCCTTGGTTTTCATGACATCACTTTCTCCTACCTTTCTGGCCACTCCTTTTTAGTCTCATTAGTGGGTTTTACTCATTTGCCCTCCTCTTAAATGTTGTGTTCCTTAAGATTTTGTCTTCAGCTTTATTCTTGCCTAAAATAGCCTCCTTAGGCAATATCTGCCATGGCCATGAATGACTCGCGTTATCCATTCCTCCAGTATAGAACTGGTCGCTCCAGACTCAGCTCTTTTACTGGCCGTTGAACATGCAGTGGGGGGTATGAAACAAGTCGGTTATTGCCTCCCCCACCCCACCCTTTTCTTGTGGCGTCTGCATATGAATTGGGTAGAGGCCTTCAGTATCTGCTCTACCTACAGTTCCCTTCCCTTCTCACATTACCCCCCCCCACACACACACACACACACACACACACACACGAGGCACACACACTTCAACAAATTTTTTCTTCTCAAACGCCAGCACTGCAGCTCTCCATTTTTATCTTTATTTTATTCCCCCATTGTCTCTTCAGTAGGCTAAAGTGAGGGGATGGGATTTTGGTCCCGCTGTGAGATCCCAGAAGAAGTAAAGTATTACTCATTTAGTATGTTTCCTTTGTTCATGTTAGTAACTATTTTAATAAATCATCCCTTTCAAAATATGTTAATCCTTGAAACGCTTAGAGAATGATCACTTGAAACAAGTCATGCACATTCATACTGTTTCTTCTGCATTGTTACT
Source organism: Daubentonia madagascariensis (assembly GCA_023783475.1). NCBI lineage: Eukaryota > Metazoa > Chordata > Mammalia > Primates > Daubentoniidae > Daubentonia > Daubentonia madagascariensis. Next base: position 27,818,366 of record JAKFHU010001035.1, read on the forward strand.
TTCAGATTTAAAGCCACCAGTGGGATTGTAATATGAATTTCGTTAACTTTCATATGTAAAACTACACGTGTGGGATCGTAATGTGAATTTCCCAGCAGAGATGATGTACTTTTTCCAAATAAGAAAGAAAAAGCACAATTGAATGTTCTCCTGTCCACTTTTATCACTGTATGTAATTAGGACCATGAGTCTGAGCTCACATTCCTGAAATTCACATTCCAGAAGAGCCTCAATGCCTCAGCCACATCTCATGCATGGATCAGAATGTTCTATGAAGGAGACAGAGCAAGGTGGCACACTGGTTGCATTTCTCTTAGCTACACTTTCTCAGAGGTGTATGCATTCAGTCTTTCTTTCAGGCACAAGTATTTATTGAGTCAGTGCTGTGTGCCAGGCACTATGTTAAACACTGGTGATACACGATGATGAAATGTGGTCCTCTCCCTGAAGTTCAGGGTAAAAATAAAGATGTGGGCACCTGTCTCTTGGAACCTTGCTCCTCAAAGTGTGGTCTGCAGACCATCAATATCAACATCACCTGGGAGTTCGTTAGAAATGCGGAATCTTGGTCCAAGATGGATCAGCATCTCTGTCCAGGATTCAGCATTTCTAACAGGCTCCCAGGTGATACCAGTGCTGTCAGTCCGTGGACCACACTGACCAGCAAGGTCCTAGAGTACTCTTCTCAAGCTGGTTCTTTTGCTATCCCCCCATGAAAGGAGTGGAAGATTGAGTATGCACTTTCTGTGCTTCCAGGGAGCTGCCTTGAGATACACAGCCTAATGTAGATATGACAGATGTGCCTTGTTATAATATAACGTGCTGTGGGGCTCAGTTTAACCCATCTATCAGCATTCAAAGCGTCTGGGATAGAATGTGCAAAGACTAACTGATAGCAAGATAGCCAAGAAGTTGCTAAATGATGAGCAGACCTGGAATAGTTGGAAAGAGAAGAGATACTTCCTAGGTACCTCACGTGTCTGATGCAAACGCATTAGCAGTTTATCATTCAATAATTAGGAGGGGCCAGGACCTCTTTAAGCAGAGTTAATGTTATTACAGCAGTCCAGATGGAAGTTAATGAGGCCAAAACAAAGATAGGAGAAACTGTATTTAGGACTCATTAGGAATGTTGACTCAAATCAGTCAGACGTGGCAGAAGTGGGAGGGAAGAGGATCTAGGTAGATGCTCTGGGAACTGTGTAGATAGGCTCACAGGAGGAAGAGGGACTTGAGATCTACATTTCACTCTTGGAAAGGAGTGCAAGGTGTTGATGGGACCTGCCCTGTAGGTATTGAGGTGCAGTGCTGGAGCTCTGGAGGGGAGTCTAGCTGGAGCTGCACAGACACTAGCAGAGCCAACTTGGTGATATATTTGAAGGTATAGTTGTGGATCTGGTTGATCATTTAGAGAGAATGCTCCAAGTGGGAAGAGACAAGCGCTGAGTATGGGGCCATGTGGAAGAAGAGCCCTCCAAGGTTTGAGAAGGGACGTCCAGATAGGTAGTCAGTGTGAGATTCTAGAGAGTGTTCAGGGTGGCTTGACTTTTATCTTATTATTTAAAAGTGTAAGGGTGATATTCTAACAGGTTTCACAAGGTTTTTCATTGTCATTGATGATAGTGAGGGTAGCTCTTTGTTTTTTGTTATTTGGTGGTTTCTACCTTACCAGTTTGTTCTGTACATTTTAAGGTCCTTAAAATTCTAGTCAGGGCAGTTGTTGATGGGATGACTGATAGAAGTGGAGATGTCGCAACCGGCCTCAAAGGAAAGCTGCAGGAGTTATTTGGCAGAATAACTTCAAGAGTGACAAATGATGGAGAAATCTGGAGGCTGTATGCCCAAATATATGGAAATGGGCAGAGTCAGAAGGCTGAAGAAAATGAAAAGGTAAGTCCTTCAATCCTCCTAGGCCCTTGGCTTTTGTCCGAGCAAGTGTGTGTAGGTCTGGTTTTTTTTATGGGTGGAAGCAGAGTCTAATAAATCTGAAAGATAAGATTAGTATCCTGAAGTTCATCTTTGATTCGTACAAAGTCTTTAACATAAGCACTTTGAATTATGGGCAAGTTAAGACTTATAACATTCATCTTTTTACTTTCCATGGATTTTTCTTGTACAGTTCTTCTCTGTTTCCTGCAAAAAGGTCTCTTGGACTTGCTACCAAGACCTACTGGATCTGCAGCAAAGAGCTGGCTCTTTTTATTACTCTACAACTCCTTTCTGTGAGCTCATTGCTAAAGACTAAGGTAGATTGGGCAGAGTGTTTAGATCTGAGATGGGGACGACAAAAGGGAAAAGAAAAAGGAACTAGATAAGGTTATTGAAGAAGAACTTTTAAAGTCTAAACATATAATGCCTTACAAGGTTTCCCTGCCCTTTCTCACAAGTACGGTAGAACACCAGCTACACTCAAGATGTGCCGTTAGCCTCTTATCTTAGAACTTAAAGGAGCTCCCAGAGTTTCCAAGGGTGGATAATTGTTTTGTGTTTCTTTTCAAAACATCCAAAACAAATCAAATGTACTTTTTGTACATTTTTTGTACAAAATTTTGTACATTTTTGTACATAAATGAAAACATTTAAACACTTGGCACCACACTTTTTGTGTGGGTTTGGAATTAGCCACGGTGCAGCTAATCTGTGTGCTTCTTAGCTGTTCTCTCCTCCCTCAGCCTGCACAGCTGGCTTCCACCATTGCCTTGTCAGCCCAGAGAACACACATCACCTGCATGCACGCACTCCTACTTTCTGTCCTTCCTTGTCTTCTGGAATTATGTACACTCTTGAATATATGCAATTAAAGGCACCCAGAACTCTCTGATCTGTGACTTCTCCCTCAAGGATTTGAAAAAGAGTGCTTTAAACTTTTGTGAAATTACACACCTAGCAGCACTTCCATAGTTTTAACCAAGCTCATGCCTCATTCTCTAGACAGGTTTCTTAAGCTGAGGACTACAAATGCTGAGGAAATCTGCACACTTCTTATAGATTTCCAAATGTGGGCTTTATAATTTTCTGGTTATAGAGAAGTGTCTCTATCCAGACACATCCATTTGATTTCTTGTAATGGCCTATTGCTCTTGGGTGTGCATCTCTTCTTTAATGACAATAATAGAGACTGTGCTGTGCAACACAGATGCTAGTTTTTCGAGTTGAAATTAGTTCCATATGACTTCCAGGAAGCAGAATTTTAAATGTGAGTTCTACTTGTTATTCTAATGTTGTTCTTTCTCTTTCCTCAGGCATTCCAGTGTCTCTCGAAGGCGTACAAATGTGACACACAGTCCAGTTGTTGGGAGAAAGACATTACATCATTTAAGGAGATTATTCAAAGAGCCTTAGGACTTGCACATGGTATTTGATGTAACATTTGATATCCATAGAATATTTTAATGTATTTTTTACTGATAAAAAAGAGTGTAAGTCAAAAGTAAAATTCCATTATAATTAATATCAGATTATTTCATTATATTGAAATTGTTTTATTTAATTCAGCAAACATTTATAGAATGACTTCTGTATAGTAGGCACTTTGGAACAGTAAGAAGAAACAAGATAGAGGCTTAAGTACTGTTTGAATAAGTGACAAGAATCGGAAACCTTTCTGGAGGTGTGAAATACCTTTGCAACGCATATAACCTTCACTCCCTACAGAGCCTGTTTGTGTTGATTATGCGGTATTAAGGAAACCTGTTAACTTTTCCTTGACTCATATTCTTCCTTTATAAATAAAAATATTTATTCATAAAAATGCATAGATCTCCAGAGTACATAGCAACATACAAAGAGCTACAGCATGTACAAAAGAAATGTAAAATATAATCTTACCCTTATCTTTGGGAAACTTAGAGGGTGTTATTTGAGGAGAGGGCTAACCTTACATATAAAATTGTTTTACCTGTTGGGTAAATATAGTCCAGATAAAGACTGCTTTTAATTATTTGCATTAATGAAAAATATACCAGTTAAATTTAGTAATGCATTTTTATATTTGTATTTGAATATGGGTATGTGATGCCCATATTAAATATAAAATATATTTTATATTTAAGTTACCATAAAATAGTAAACATCCAGTGTTAAGAACTGAATCACAAAGACTGTGAACCTATCCCAAAGTCCTCCTCCTACTTCCCTACCTAACCTTTTCCTGCCACTAATAGTTACAGCAAATAGGGAGCCCACCAGGAAGAGTGAAAAGGGCAGAGCTTTGGGCTCAGGAGACCTAAGCTCCAGGACCAGCTCTGTCACATGCTTGCTCAGTGACTTTGGGTAGATCACTTAACTTCTCTGAGCCTTAGTTTCCTCATCAGTGAAATGAGGATAATACCTACCTATGGTTGTTATGAAGAATAAATGAAAACATTTAAACACTTGGCAGTATTTTACATATGGTTTAAATGTTAATTTCTTACCCTCTCACCTCCACCCTGTTCCTTTCAAAGCAGAGGACCTGGGCTACATGATAAAGGACTCAAAACTAAAAGAGAAAAATGAAGAACAAGGATAAAGTTTAACTTGCCTATAAAGAAGTCACAAAACATTCAAACAATTTTAGAAATTGGCTTAGTAGTTAATAATTCTACTTATGACCTTTGATGTGTTTGACCAAAAGTATATAAATATCCCATTTCCTGGGCCACCTAGCCCTTGGCAGATAAGGTAGAAGAAGTGCTGAACTCTGTACAGCTGAAATTCAGTGTAGAAAAGTTCTCAATAATTGCTAATAGATCAGTGGAACAATGTTTTAGGGGTGGCTACAATTCATGTGGCTTATGCTGACCTCATGGTGGGTGGGCTCAGATGGGGTCCAATCCTTATGCATTTGGCCTTTGTGGATATAGTATTATGTTTGGGGAAACCCACACTAAGGTGTTTTATGTACATAATTAGCAGGGTGGGATTTACTTTGAAGAATTTATCTTATCTACTTTAACTTCCTAACTCTAAACATTTCTGTGAACCACTGGCTCTATAACAGGCAAAGCCATAATGTTTTCTGTAATCACCAAGTGATAAAATTAAACCTGTCAAATATAAATATGCAGGTTAAAGAAATACTCTAGGAAAAATCTTTATTTTGCATCTTAAAGTTGGTTTTAAGTTATTATTGGCACCTGAGCAATACTTGGAGAAAAACAAGTGTCTCTTTTTTTAAGTTCTCCTTTGACTTTAATGAATTACGTGTTGGTGTGCCTACGACGTTGTAAGCATATTTGAGTAGATGCCCAGTTTTAGCTTCTTTTTTTTTTCTAATTTCAGAATATTACGGGGATACAAACGTTTTTGCTACATGAATTACTTTTGTACAGTTTGAGTCAAAGTTATAAATGTGTCCACCACCCAGAATAGTGTGCATTGTACCTATTAGGTGTGAATTTACCCATCCCCCTTCCGGCTTGATTTCTGTTGAATTTTACTACCATATGTACACATGAGTGTTGATCATTTAGTTCCAATTTAATAGTGAGTACATGTGGTGTTTGTTTTTCCAATCTTGTGATACTTCACTTAGGAGGATGGTTTCTAATGATATTTTAGATTTATAAAAATATATCTTAACCTTTTCTTTGTTGCTTTTATACACCAGTGCTCAATCAAAGAATGAGCTGGGTTTCTCCATTGTTCTAGTCTCTTTCTTTCTCCCCAACACTGTTCCTCTACCCCACCCAATTCTGAAAAGGAAATTGAGTCATGCACTGCGTGACATTTTAGTTGACAACGGACCACATGTATGACAGTGGTCCCATTAGATTATAGTATCGTATTTTTACTGTACCCTTTTTATGTTTAGATATGTCTAGATGCACAAATACCACTATGTGTTACTTACCGAATTGTGTTACAATTGCCTACAGTATTCAGTACAGTCACATGCTGTACAGGTTTGTAGCCTAGGAGCAATAGGCCATACCTTACAGCCTAGGTGTGTAGTGGGCTATATCATCTAGGGTTGTATATACCCTACGATGTTCGCACAATAAGGAAATCTCCTAACAATGCATTTCTCAGAACATATCCCCATCATCAAGCAATGCATGACATTGTGTAACATTTTTTTAAATCTCCACATGGTTTACTCCTTGAGTTGGTATTATTAAGAGTAGCTAAGTACGTCAGAAAACCTGATAAGATATTTCAATCTGTACGTTACTTGTGACCTGTCTATAACAATGTTGTCATTTGTGCCCATTTGTATTGTCTGGAGGTTATTCATTACAGTTTCTGCTCTTTTATTTTCTGGGAAAGGGTAGGCTAAAGCGCTTTTTGTTCTTTGCCATCCGGGAACTTTGAAAATAATATTTATGCATTTTAACTATAGTCAGCATGGAGGAGGCACTGCTACTGCTCTCTTGGATTTTCTGATGATTTGAAACAGCAGGCTATTTCTCTCTCTCTCTCTCTCTCTCTCTCTCCTCTCTCCCCGCCCCCCTCTCTCCACCCCTCCCCTTTCCTCTCCCCCATGCCCCCTCTCCCCTGTCCTCCTCTATCTCAAATTCACTATGTAATGCCTTTTGGAAATGGGATTGAGGAGGGGAGCTAGTAGAGTATGTGTTCATCTTTTTGCTCTATTTTTATTTTTCTCAGATTAAAAATAAAGGATTAAGAAAAGAGTCACAGCTGTTTCTGATATAAACTGCTAAGTATTAAACAGCTCAAATACCTCCGCCATGGTAGTTACAACTTTCTTCTATTATACTAAGAGAAAAAGACATCATAATCCTTGCTATCTCTGGGTTAACTGTGCCTTTTGAAAATGGGATTAAAATTGCTAATTACCATGCATCCTTTCAACTCTTAGCCGAAAAATATCAAAGCCTAATTATTATTCTGAAATAGGAATGCCAAACCTAGTTCTTGCTGGCTGTGGAAAATATTATTTAATAATTAATGACAGAACTCTATTTTGCCAGGTACAAGCAGCCTCTACCAATTGGTTAGAGTTTCCATGCAAAAAGAAATATATTTTTCATTCCTGGTCTACAATCTAGGGTATGAAGTAGTCTTTAATCCTTGCACTGTTTAGTGTAGTTTTAAAATAGGATCTGGTTATTGGTCTGTTTGAATTTAGTAAGCATAATTTAGGGGGACAAAACCAAGAACAAATCAATGGAGAAATATCAGTCATTATATTGGTACAAAGTTATATTCACTTGTTCTTATAAAACATTAATAGTTGGGCCTTCTTCCAGGAAGGAGTATGCCTTCTTCCTAATTTCAAGTTTTAGGAAAATGAGTTCCCCAGTTGTTATGGATGAGTGATTTCACTCTCCCATTCCCTGCTGATGCCAGGCATCGCTCAGGAACTCAAGAGCCTGGTTGTGGTCACGTTCTCTAAAGGAAGACATGTGGATTGTTGATATCTATTGTTCCAGAATGGTGCTGTAAACTCTGAGTATGAAAGTGCAGTAAGAATTGAGCTGTACATATATGGCATGTCACTTCCTTGGGCTAGTGTCATCAGCAATTGTGAAGTCCCCAGTAAGGACTTGGTGTCCTGGAAAGCCTCACTAAGATGTGCTGCATCTGGTTTTTTTTTTCTGTGGATACCCTGTTTTCAATAACATTTTGTCTCCTTGCCTAACTTCATTAGTCTGTGCACATGTGTGCAGGTGTGTGCGTGAATGTGTTTATGGTCTCTTCCCAGTGATCTGTAACTCACCAAAAATCACCTGTTTTTTTCAAAATTCCCTTTAGCAGTAAATTGTCTTTCTTAAAGAAGGATAAAAGGAAGAGTTGTGCACATAATTATTATCCTTTTTCAAAAATAAAAACTTTCCAGGTAAAAATATTTCTGAAGTTTGTTACCATAAAATTCTAATTAAATAATTGACTTTTGTAGCTGTAAATTATCATTACCAGTTTTTAATGGATGTTTCCCCCCATGTTTATCTTCCAGTGGCTATAAAATGCAGTAAAAACAAATCCAATCCCCAAGAAGCTGTTCAAATGCTTTCTTCAGTTCGGCTCAATTTACGGGGCTTGTTGTCTAAAGCTAAGGTGAGAATGACGTGGATTAATTAGAATTATCATATAGAAAAAAGTCATTAGTATCAGCTTATTGCTTTTAAATCTTTTATATCAGGGATAATTTTAGGCACTTGTTATATTTTAGATAACAGCCCCCAGGTGGTTGGTTGTGTGGGTGAGGATATTACTGGCCCAGTGTCTGGGCCACCCTAAACATAGGTAACTTAGGAGTCTTCCAAATTAATGTTTACAATTCAGCCCTTAATGCTTTCTTTAAATTAAATTAAAACAATGCTCGTCTCGCTTTCTCCAAAGTGTGGCATATGTGCCACCGGTGGCACATATGCCACCGGTGGCACTTGGGTAAACTTTTGATTTTCATACATATTTATTTCAATACGTATTAGAAAAAAGTAGAACTAGCACATCAATCCTATAATTTTACGAATGTTGTTGCTTATTTTTCATTTACAGTGTGAAGTAATGTTTCCTCTAAGACTTATTTAAGTAAAAAAAAAATGTTTTTTATTTAGATAAAAATATTAAGTAGGTGGTATAGGGATTTGACCAAAAATTTTTGAGGTATATGGGTGACTCAGGTTGGGCAACTGAAATATACCTTTAGTTCACAAATACCAACTTAACAGACCAGTGCTGGGGTGGGGATGCCTAAGAATCACTTAGGGAGCTTTTTTTTTTTGAAGACTGGATTCTTGGGCTCTGTGTGTGACAGATGTAGATTCAGTTCTGGGATGAAGCCCAGGAAATCTAATTTTGACTTCTAAGAGCATGTCTAAAGCACATGGAGGCCACTTCTGGACACCTTTTTACTCTGGTATAATGGCTTGATCTTTTGAAGTCACTAATAAAGAGGCATCGTTTTTGCCTCTTCAGATAATTAACTTCCTTTACTATCCCTATTTATCTGCATGCTACACAGGAGAACTGTATTTCCTCCCAGCTTGGCCACACAACTTCAGAATTATGTATCTCTCAAAAATCTGCAAGAGCTTTCTGAAAGTCAGAGCAGCAAGCTTTTTCTATGATTTTCTTTCCCAAACTGGGAGCTAAGTTTCCTGCTTTTGATTAGATCATTAACCCATCCATAATTGTTTATTTCTTCAGGAATTACTCCTCCAGTTCCCTTATCTCTGTGCAAACCTTTTTCTTATAAGTTATTACCTTTACATAAATCTATACTTACATGCCTTAAATAGTATTGTCTGTGTGGTACTGCACATCCTTCTGTATTGTGGTAGAAGCCCAAATATTGAGAATGAAGCCTCAGTTCATCATCTGTGTTTAGATTTTGTTCTAATTAGTCCCAACTGGATCGTTCAAAAATGGGAAAAATTGCCTCTCAACACCTCCTTTGAAGTACTTTTCCACATACAATATTTGGGAGTCTCTGGTTTTGTAGTAGATCGTATACCTTTTCTTTTTTTTTTTTAAAAGAATTGGGTTTGCTAAACTGAATTGCATTCCCCCAAAAAGCCACTTTTTCAGAATGCTTTAAAAAGTGAAAATGAATTAAGATCACTGTGTTAAGTAGCTTGCAGTAGTTGTGGTTTGCACGAATCGCTGGTCTTGCCAGACCAGGGACTTCATGGAAATAAGTTCCCAGAACCTAGAGACTCACCTAAGAAATCATCCAGTCCATGCTCTCCCAGGATAGAGTGACTCCTCTGCCTTTAGCACCCTGTCCTTGTACAGGTTTGCTGCTAAGAGTGGCATGAGAGGGCCAGAGAGTCTGGAGACAGAAGCCCCTGGATACAGAACACATTTTACCACTTACAGTCTTTGGGACTCTCAGCAAATTATTCATTCTTTATAAACCTCAGTTTCTCTGTGCTTCCTCCTTAACTCATAGGGAAATGATATAGATTCATTAGGGTTTGTAAGCACTGTAATTCTTAGTTTTAAAAAAGAGTATAGATATATATATTTAATATACATATGTATACACATACACATGCTATGTGAAGCCTTATTTTCCTGAAAGGTGTTTTCTCTACTGATCACATTACAGCAATTCTTATGTCATTCTGTTATGAAATGCTGTACAGATAATCTAGTCAAACCTGATGAAAAAGATATGTCAAGCTAAGTAAATTATATTTCTGATTAAAACACGTACACATGGTCATGTGTACACACACACACACACACACAATGTGGTCATAAAATCCTGAAGCTGATTTTCTTGGGTGCCTATATTGGCTCAGCAGGCAGTTCCTGGAGAGGCATTTCAAAATGTTTTCAGTTTTGGTATCATTATTGAAGTATGTTGCAATAAACCTCCCAAGGCAATTCCTTTTCTAGGGAGAGAGCACATTTATTTTCATTTTATTTTGCTGAGCGTTTTTGCTTTTGCCAAATCTTGGTAATCTTTGTAGTCTTTGAGACATCAACCAAAATTAATTTTCAAATAAGTAGCATAAAGAGTATGATTTATATGAATTGAATATAAAATATATTTGTTTTACTTGCATACACAATAGATAAATTGGTTTGGTTTGGTTGAATAATGTCTGCTCATCCAAAAACCACCATATATCATTGAAATGAATAACCAATAATTAGGCAACTGCTTTGAAGAGCAGAGCTCATTTGAATTTGTAAGTTCAGGCATGTTGTTTTGATTCATTGTTTAATTATTGCAGCTTGTACATTTCCAGGATGATGAACAGAAAAAATACTACAATTGCTATTACAATTTTATGGTATTATTATGTAAAGGGCATTTTAATTCTATACTCTGTATCTATTTTATTTTGAAGAAATTTTCATTGTTTTGATAGTTCTGCTTTTTTATGTTACAGCAACTTTTTACAGATGTGGCCAGTGGAGAAATTTCCAGAGAGTTAGCTGATGAAATAGCAGCTATGGACACCTTAGTAATAGAGCTCCAAGACCTAAGCAACCAATTTCGAAATCAGTATTGACCATGCTGGGAGCCATTTCTGGAAAAGGTTCTTTCACCTTCTGGTGAAAGATACACTTGTATAGCTGAAATACAAGATACTGATTTTTAAAATAAATTTGTTTCATGGCTAACATTTTTGTTTTTGTGATATTTCTAAATGTTTGCACTTTCTGAAGTACATTAAATAAATTTCTTTAGGCCTATAGTTACAGTTGAATTCAGTATTTTCATTATTCTTGAGGTATTTTGGCACAAAGAGCAAATAAATTAGTTTTCTTTTTAGCATAGGATTTATTCTCTATCAGCCTAACATGGATTGGATCATTCTTTGGAAAACCTTAGTCTAAACAGAAAAAAAAAAATTACATACTACAAATCTGTGGAATCATTACATTGGCTGCTTTATTGTTCAAAGTGATAAAAGAGGGGATTTGGTGATGGAAATGTTTATGCTTCTTGAGATTTTGTGTTTATGCCAGAAAGATACAACCTTGGCTAAACAGGAAATGTGAGCGTGGTTTAACTTCTAAATCAAGAAAATGTAAGAAATAAAAGTGACATAACCCAAATTTTGACTCAGCCATTAGCCACTGGTAACCAGGCTGTTACTGCTAGCCCTAAAGATGGTTGTTTAATTAGGTTATTATGGGTGAAGACAGTTACAAATGGTGCCATATTACAAAAATGCCAAAGAAAAATGCTTTCTTAGTCTACACGAAAAAAATATTGAAGGCAGCAGCTGAGCTTAATAATCTTAGTACAAAAGTCATAGTGAGGAATTCTAAATCCTGGCTTGGATTGCTGAATTTCAGGTCCAATGTATAAATCACTTGACCTTTGTTTTTTTCCATGTTCTTATTTATAAGATGTGAATAATTTCTACTCCTAGCTTCTTTGTGAGTTTCAACTGCCTTTGGAAATTTAAAAATTCATAATCCATAAATATAAAGTATTCTGAACATTAAAAAACAGTCTTTAAAAAATTCTTTCATTAATGAATTTTGGTTATGAATGCTTACCAGTGCTAAATGCTCTCTTTCCTTAATCACCTACTTCTCTTTTCTGTTATCATACTAGCCTAAAAAAAAGTTATGCCCCCAAAGCAATTTCTCTTATAGAAGAGAGAATACCTGTGAGAAAGATCAATAAAATGAGGTAGTAGCATGAGTTAACATTAAAGATCCCCTTAAATATTTTATGGAAGCTATTGAGGAATAGGTAGGTAAACAGATGATGGATGGATGGTTGAGTGGATGGATGGAACAAGGTTTTAAGATTAACTCTTTTTTTCAGTACCAAGCCGTGAACCCCAATAGAGAATGGATAGAAAAGAAGTACTGAAAAGGGCAAAGATTTCAGGAAGCAAGTGGAAGGCTGAAGTAGAGCTTCATAGTTTTAGAAGTTTCTGGTTCTTAGTTTGCTTTCCTTCGGGTTCGAGGTAGAAAGGCGTCAGTGACTGTGAGCAGTCACAGACCAGGTCACAAGAGGGTTATTTACTTCCTGTCCTCTTCTCCAGTGTGTGCCAGACCAAAGTCTAGGATGCTGCCCTGTATCCTCTTTTATCTTGGAATGGTCTCACAAAAGAAAGATGTATTCTTTTTTAAAGACATAGACTTTTGTATTTAATAATCTTACTTATGTGTATGTTTAACATAATTGAACATGGGGGGTAAATTAGGAAAAGCTTGCAGTTTTCTAATCAAAATGTCATCTCTACTCACCTGCTAACATTTAATACTTAACACTTAGCTACTTGGTTTCTTCATCCATAAAATAGGTGTGGTGATAGTACCTTCCATCAAGTTCTTTCTATCTCTTGCAACACTTTCACCCAGCTTCAGAGTTAGTAACATAGTAAGCAGCTGAATATCAGTTACTATAGGTTCTTTGGTGCTTTGTATTGATATATTATGGTTAAATAACTTATGTTTCCAAATGACTTATCTTTCATAAGTTTCAACTTTGGTTTTCTAGTATTAATAGTTTTGTTTTTAGAATTATTCTTTTGCTTTGTCAATTAGAAAAGTAGAAAAGATGTGATCCTCTAATCTTACTGAGTTTCCACAGTGTGAATAATAATAGCCACAAGTTATTGAGTTCTCACTTTGTGCCAGGCATCATACATAGCATCATCTTTTACCCACAAACGAGGTCAGTTTGTGACATCAGTAGGAAACGAAGGGTCACAAACTCTAGAAAGAGAAATAGCCAGATTCAAAGACTGCTAAAGCCTGCATTTTTTCTACTTGCTATGCTGAAGCTTGCAATGGTCCACTGGACTTTGGTCTTCTCTTTCTAACAATGGGATACCTGGACAGTTTGCCTGGTGTCATTTATAATGTTCTCCAAGAGAAATTCTGTGAGGTCTCTATTAATAATAGCTTTTTCTTTGTTAAGATTATTTAGTTTAAAAAAAAATTTTTTAAATAAATTCCTTGTCAGCCTTTTTCCACAGAGGTAGCATAGTAAATGGGGACCCTACCTGCAGAGGAGTGAAAATAAACTCCAGTAGAAGGGATGCCTTCTCAATACCCAAAACCAAAACTCAGGAAGCTTAGAGGCTTGGTGCTGAGTCTGGGAGGCAGAGCAGTAGGGTATATGTTGAGGGGTGGGGAGTAGAGCAGGGGGGCTCAGAACTGCAGAATCCCAGAGTGGACTGGGAGGTCCCCATTTAGGGATAGAGGGCTTGGCCCTACTGCAAATGGAGACTTGGCACAGTAAAGAGAACCCCAAACATTGAAAGCATTGACTTTATTTAATTTTATTTCAAGATTATTCTTTTCATGCTGTACTTGTTTCTGTTGGACATGCTGCTAGTGTGGTATTCATAAGCAGAAATGTAAAAAAGAAATGATAAGTATATGTAGTAAATCCACCTACTTTCCAGACTTAGTTCAAAGATTATAACATAAACAGAGGTCTGGCTAGTTTGGCCTTTGTGACCATTTATCCAAATTATAGTAGATCTACTAGGTTAATACCATGGGTGAGTCTGATGAAAAGTATTTCTTTTTTTTCCCATTTCTGTTTTTATAATGTCCACATCAATCTAAATTGCTGTTTAGATAAGGTAACTCTACTTTACTGGCCAAGAGTGAGGAATAAAATCTATTAAGTGGATGCAACACACTTCCTTTCTGCTTGTTCATTCAACAGACCCTATAGTGAAATGGCAAAGAGCCTTTATTCAAATGGTGGGTGCTATGCTGTGGTAATACAGATGGATTTTTCACAACATGCAGAAGTGCTTATAAATAGATAGGTTTCAATCAACAAGTAGCTTATTCAGGCATGTGCTCAAATATAGTAGCTGCATTCATTAGACAGACATTTCCACTAATCCCAAGACTATACTAATAAAAGAGTAATCCCTTATGGGCTAAAGGTAGTGCTGGTTTGCTTTTAACTCTTAGAGTCCTTCACACACCAAGACCTAATAATATGTAGCTGTATTTGGTTTTCACCAAGCGAACTTAAAAGCTGAGCTTATCTTGAATTTTTTCTTTTCTTATTTTTTTAAATTGCAGTAGCTTAGTGAAGAAAGAGGTACTTTTTACTTTGGATATGCAGCTTATAGCAAAGCCAATTTGAAAATCGAGTGTGTGTGTATTTGTGTGTGTTTGTGTGTGTGTTGTTATTACTTTATCATAAAGCACCCTCTCTTTCACACTGGTTAATTAGAAGTGTTTGCTTGAGCAGATTCTGTTTTTTTCTTTGGCTTTAGGATAAATAACAAGTTAATGGTCAATTTCGAAAGTATTTGCAAGCTCTTTGTGTAGTGGTTTGCCTTTTTATGTAGACTTTTTTTTCCCTTGGGCTCAGCTTTGTTCAGCAGCTCTATATTCCACCCATATTATTCAGAGCTAGCTGTAATTAGTTTGCTTAGCACAACACCAGAATTTTTCTCCTGCCAGTGATGTCAGATCTGCCTGCCTTTTTATTATTCTGACTTCTTATAAACTGCAGTGACCTGTGAGTCAACCTCACCATCTCTTGGCCCGGAGCCAACATTGTGATCTGTGAAAAGGGCGTCCTGCCAAGGGCTACAAGGCAGAAAACTGATATTATTAAAATGGTCTTCTGAATGGTGAGTATCAGCCATTTTTTAATCTTTTGTGATGTTATTGCCAGAAAGGGGTGGGGGGAGGTAAATCATGTTAATGTTGTTAAGGATCTAACCCATGCATTGCTAACTCTTTCCAGATTGAGGGCTCAAATGAACATCACTATCTATAGGCATACAGAAATTATTACACAGTGCTGCTCACAGACAGACGTGCTTCTTGAAGACTCTATTACTGTGGAACTCAAGTCTCTTAACCTCTCTGAGCCTGTTTCCTTATCTGTAGCCTGTTAGTGTTCCATATCGTACAGAAGTGTTATAACAAGATCAGTTGAGAAGATGCATGTAACATAGTTTGAAAATAAAAAAGTTTTATAGAAATACAATGCAAATAAGAGTGTCTTTGAAACCATTTGATGATAAACAATGACACAGCCTTTTCTGTTCCCACTTGGGAGCCTGATGACACTCAGTCTGCTGGGCCATGACACTGAGGTGGTGTGATTCTCAGCATTTTTATTCTGCAGTGACCTTTTTCCCATTTCTGGGCTGCAAGTGGAGATAAGGAAAGAGATAAAGGAAAAAATATGATGGATTTTTATGCAGTGAAGGAGAAAACCAAGTTCTCACCATCAGGATTTCTCAGGTTGGTGCTAGGAGAAGGAGAGAGAAAAGATGATGGGGAGGAATAAGCCAAAGCATGATGCAACGGGGAAGTGACCAACTAAGATGAAGTCAGAGGGATAGAAGACGTGGATTGAAGTCCCACCTTCACTTTCTCCTAGTTACGACCACACCTGAGCCTCTGACCCTCTCTGAGCCTCAATTTCCCCAGCTATAAAGTGCAAATACCCCCGCTATAGACCAGACAGAACTTATCAGATGATGTATGTGAAATACTCTGTGAGTGACTATGTACAATTAGTTCTTGTTATGATCAAGAGAAAGGGGCATTGTGGATGGTCTGTCAGTTCCCAGGGGCTGGTCGAGTCCCTGGATAGGGGTATCCAGCAACTTGGCTCCAGTTTCTATAATCCCCAGGAGGGTCGTAACCCTGTGGATGGAGAAACAATGCTGCACAGTATCTGTCAGTCTCCTGTGTGCTCTTCGTCGCTCCACTCACTGAATCCGTTTGGCCTGTAGGATGTCTGGTGCCAGGATTGATAAAAGCTGTCTTGGTAGTTTTACAGCTATCTGGCCAGAAGACATGCTTATGCCTTAGTTGTTCTTTTTCACAAGAAATATATAACAACAACAGAACTAGAGTGTGCTTCCCATACTAAGTTGATTCCCCAGACCATAATCAGTAGGATAGTAGGGTTATTTTTTTTTTCAGGTAGGTATGCCCTGATTAATGTTCACTTTCCCTCTTTAATAAATAACACAAGTGTTCGATGTTCATCTTCCAAAAATTAGAAAATACAAATAAGCAAGAAGGAAAAAGTCATCCAAAATCCCACTCCTGTAGAAGATAACCTGTTAACATTTTAACATTTTTCTGTATATCCTTCCAGACTATTTCTTATATAAATAAATATGCATATATCTAAGCAAATGAGAAATATTGGCTTTTTTTTTTTTTAACTTAATTAGGCTTTTCAATAAAGCACATTTGGAAGCAGGCCTTTCTTTAATGTTTGTAGAACTCAGGGCTGGAGTACAAATAGAAGCCTACTTGCTATATATCTAAATATCTTAAAGTTATAAGTCAAGCTAAGAAACTGTTAAGTAAAATTTGTTTTATGCTTTGATCTTGATAAATATTCCTTTATAATGACTTGGAAGGCCATATTTTAATATACAGTTCTCAAACATCTCAGAATTCCAGACCAGAAGACAGGGTGCAAGGAGAGCTGGCCCTCCCTCAGCTCCATCCTGCTCTGCAGGGACCCGTGCACACATGTAGACACCCCTGCTGCAGATCTCAGGTCTGTCCATACCACCCACAAACTGCATGACTACCCCTGAGACCTAAGAGTGCACGGACTAGAGGCCACTTCACCTGCAGAATACAGGCCTGGGGAGAGGCACATGCAGCCTCTGGATGCAGATTTTGGGCCTATGGGCAGGAAACTATTGAGCCAGGTGCCTGAGCAGGGTCTAGAAGATGGGGCTAGTACAGGCTGTAGGTAGGCAAGTCACCTTGGTCTCATGAGCAAAGAGTGTATGGAGGAGGGACAGAGAGGGACTTTTTAAAGTGAAAGTCCTAGGGCATAGGTACCCCTTGTCTTTCTTTAAGGGTGGTACTGATGGGAAAATGGTGTCAGATAAAGGAGTTGTTGGGAGGAACACTTATTCCTCACCCCTTAATATTCCTTAGAAGAGAGAGAATTTCTATTTCACATGCTAGGAATGAAAAGAATAGGAGCAGCCCCTCTCCACTGCATATTTATTCCAAGGGAGGAGGGGTGACTTAAGGAACTAAACAAACCCAACTCTCTCTCTCTCTCTCTCTCTCTCTCTCTCTCTCTCTCTCTCTCTCTCTCTCTCACACTCACTCACTCAAGATAGGTAAAACCAGGGTTTCTCACCCTTGACACTATTGACAATTGGGCTGGATAATTATTTGTTGCTGGGAGCTGTCCTGTGCATTGTAGGATGTTTACCAGCATCTCTGGCCTCTACCCACTAGATATCTGTAGCACACTCCTCCCACTTGTGACAACTAAAAATGTTTCCACACGTTGCCAAGTGTCTCCTGGGGAACAAAATTGCCCTATTGTAAGAAGCACTGGGTTAAACAACAGATTAGAGAGAGATGAAGAGAGAATTAGTGAAGGATAGCTCTGGAGATAATGCAGCACATTCTATATCAGAGAAAAATAAAAGTTAGGAGACGGAGGATAGATTTCCAGAATGAAATGTCTAAGCAAACTTTCAAAAGGATATGAAGGAGAAGGCGGAAGAAGTATTTGAAGAGTTGACAGCTGAAAATTATTCAGAATTGATGAAAATTATTGATTCCCAAATTCAGAATTTCCATATAGCTTTTAAAATCACCTCTCAATTTACACATACACATAGCCTGCAGGGATTTTGAAGAAGAAAAAATACCATTTATAATAGCATGAAAAATTGAAATATTTAGGAAATATTTATCAATCTTTTTAAAGATTGATAAAGGTAAATACCTCAAAAGAATCATTTTAAAGATTGATAAAGGTAAATACCTCAAAAGAAAACTAAAACATTTGCAGGCAAACTATGACATTATATGTATTGAAGTATCACTATGTATTCTATAAATATGTACAATGATTATATGTCAATATAAAAATTTTTTTTAAAGTCCTAAAGTAAATGGTGTGAAATACTATGCTCATGAATTGGAAAACTCAACATAGTAAAGATGTTATTTCTCCCCAGTTGATCTATAAATTCAATTATAGTGTTAATCAAAATTCCAGTAAATTCTTTGTGGAAATTAAAAATATGATTCTAAAACATACAGGTCCCAAATTTGAAAATCCAAAATCTGAGATGTTTCAAAATTAAAAACTCTTTGAGCACCAAGATGACACTCAAAAGAAACGCTCATTGGAGCATTTTGGATTTCAGATTTTTGAATTTGGGATGCTCAACCATAAGTATTTAGGAACATTGGCATGTTCCTAAATCCAAAAAAAATGTGAAATCTGAAAGTCTTCTGGTCCCAGGCATTTCAGATAAGGGATACTCAGCCTGTGTATGGAAATTCAAGGGTTGAGAATAGCCAAAAGAATCTTGAAAAACAAAGTTGAAGACTTATACTACCAGATATCAAGACTTATTATAAAGTGACCATAAGTGATCCTGGTGTGAGGACAAATAGACTAATGGAACAGAATATATAGAATCCAGAAATACACATATATAGACACTTGATTTATAATAAAGGTGGCACTGCTTAACAGTGGAAAAAGGATGATCTTAGTAATTGGTGCTGGGTCATTTAGATATCCATGCTAGAAAAAAGTGAATCTTGACCCCTACCTCACACCGTACATAAAAATCAATTCCGAGTGAATTATAGACCTAAATGTGAAACAATAAAGCTTCTAGAAGATGATACAGGAAAATATCTTCATGACATTGGAGGAAGTAAAGATTTCTTGTATGGAACACAAAAAGCACTAACCCTATAAGAAAAAAATTTTAATATTAGGCTGCATTAAAATTAGGAGCTTCTGTTCATCAAAAGATATGACAAGGAGAATGAAAAAGCAAGCTAAACAGGTGGGAGAAGGTATTTGTAATACATATAGCTGAAAAAGGACATGTACTCAGAATATTTTTTTAAAAAACTAAAAATCAATAAGAAAAACACCAATGAAAAACTGAGCATTTTGCAAAAGAGGATAGCCAAATAAAAATACAAAAATATGTTCAGATTCAGTCATCAGAGAAACAAAAATTAAAATCAATGAGATGTGAACACATACTCAACAGAATGGCTAATGTTAAAATGACTATGGGCTGGGCACAGTGGCTCACACCTGTAATCCTAGCATTTTGGGAGGCTGAAACAGGATGACTGCTTGAGGCCAGGAGTTTGAGACCAGCCTGAGCAATGTACTGAGACCCTGTCTCTGCAAAATGGAAAAATTAGCCGGGTGTGGTCACACATGCCGGTAGTCCCAGCTACTCAGGAGGCTGAGGCAGGAGGATCACTTGAACCCAGGAGTTAGAGGTTGTAGTGAGATATGACAACAGCACTGCACTGTAGCCTGGGTAACAGAGTGAGATACTGTCTCCAAAAAAAAAAAAAAGCGTGCATACCAAGTGTTAATAAGGATGTGGAGTAACAGCAACTCTTAAACATTGCTGATGGGAGCATCACTTGATACAAACACTCTGGAAAACAGTTGGGCTATATCTGCTAACTTTGAAGATATGCATACTCTTTGACCCAGCGATTTTATTCCTAAGCACGCGCACACACCAGCACAAATGCATGCACATGTGTACCCAAACCATCATACAGAAATGTTTATAGCAGCATTATCCATAATATCCCCCAAGTGGAAACAATCTAAATATCTACCAACAGTAAAATGGATACAAAAAAGGTGGGATAGTCATGCAATGAAGTGTCTGCATCAATGAAAATGAATTTTCTACGGCTACACCAAAGCAACAACATAAATGAGTCTCTCAAACATTATGTTGAACAAAGGAAGCCAAGTGTAAAAAAAATATGCATGCTGCATGTTTCCATGTATATAATATAAAAGTTCAAAAAGCAGATGAAGTTAAACTATATTATTAAGTGATGCACGCTCGGTGTTAAACTCTTAAAGGAAAGCAAGGAAGTGATTACCACAAAAGACAGGCTAGTGGTTACTGTAGTGAGTACAAATGGGTGATGGTTGGGCGGGGGTACATACGGGCCTTTTGGGGAGTTGGCAACATCATAGTTACTAATATTAGTCTGGGTCATGGTTAACATGGTTCTTTTTGCCAAATCATTGAGTTATACATTTTTGTATGTTTTTCCCAAATGTATGTTATATTTCAGAGTAAAAAGCTTTACAATATTAGGAACAGTGTGGTCACTCTTAATGTGAACCTGAATGTATGCTTTCTCCCCTCCATATTTTTGCACTTTTCTGCCTCTTTGTCCTTTCCTTCTTTTTGAGGAGACCTGACACCCTTTCAAGTAATTTTCCTCACAACTCATAAAATTGACTTTTGAGAAACCGTACTGCTTGCTGAGGTGAAACTTGGCAACACAGACCCAAACTTAACCCCATGGAACTTTAACTCCCCTCCACCCTCACGACCAAACACCTCCTTAAACAAAATACACCAACATTTTACAACTCTAAGGTGTTTCTACCCTAAGGCAAAAATGTGGATAATTTGACATTATACTCTAGATTCTTTATTTCTTTTGTCTAATACAATTAAGATCCTGTGCTGTTCCACATTGCTGTCTGGATAAACAGGGTACTAACCTAAGGCAACCAGGCAAGCATTTAGTCAGTGATTGAGTGTGGTCATCTTGGTGACCAAATCCAGCTTCTCACATTTCTTCTTGAAAACCATGGTGTTGACATGTTTAATATCCTGTGGCATTTTCTCTGAGCTCTGTAGTCTGATGGAAAAAGTCCCTGTTAATGTCTGATGGTCAAGTGGAGGCTTTGAGACCCTTCACTTCACAGCTCTGGCTGGGGTGGTGATTTCTGTCTAAGGTGTAATAGAAATACTGATGGTCAAATCTTGGCAGGATCCACACACTACCAGTTATAGGGAGAGCACTGATGTGTGCCTGGATGGTTTTTGAACAAATAAGGGTGAAATCTCATGCACAACTTCATAAGGAATAATAAATCAAAAACCCAGTACACTACAAAAAAGAAAAAGATAACCCTAAGGTTTGAAGCTTTTCTGGAAGAATTCCAAAAATGCATATTTCAAGGGAATGTCTCAGGGCAACCCTAAAGAAACTGGTGACCTACAGATCAAAGACACTGTATTTTATTAGCCGCCTCCTGACCCAGTCAATCCTACTGTCCTTCCCTTGACTGTTACGTGCATCCAGTTAAACCCTCCCCTGTCTGTCTTTACTTTCTTCTTCCAAGAAGCACAAGAATCACAAATCAGCCCTGACAACATTTGGTTTCTCATCTTCAGGAATGTAGCTGGTACATTCTTTATGTGAAAGAGGCAATCCCAGGAAGGGCTATGAACCAGACAGAATAAAGAGTATCTTATTTCATCTGCACAGAACAAAAGAGTGTCTTTCCTTTCCCAGTGCCTGCATGAGACTGAGGACTTGAATGAAAGCAGACTGGCTAAGCTTAGTCCCAAGGACAGCTATGCAGCTTGTGGGGTTCGCTGTGGTAAGGGGGATGCTTTCCTTCCTCCGTGATTGTTCTTTTCGTACAGTCGTGTCCTGCTAAGGAAGCAGTGATTGACTCAGGATTACTCATCCTTGACTGTAACATTCCACTAAATAAAATGCTTCCCTGCACTGATCCCAAGTTCTGTATGTTCATTTGGGACATAATTGTTTTAAAATGTTGTGAGTTTCTCATAATTTTACTCAGTTCTAGGAACTTTGTGAAGTATAAATGTGGCAGGCACCTCCAAGACAGCCCCCAGCAACCCCTGGCTCCTGGTATTCACAGCCTTGTGGAATCCCCTTCCCTTGAGTACCTCGTTTCTACAATAAAATATTGGCAACATTGAAAGGATGTTATTTCCATGAGTGGGTTTCATAAAATAATGACTTCTGTCTTCCTGGCAGATTCCCTGGGTGCCTTTGATAAAGCAGTCCACCATGCTGGAGAGGCCCCTGTGGTCAGGAGCTGAGGGTGGCCTCAGGCCAACAGCCCACAAAGCCCTGAAGGCAGCAAGGAACTGAAGAAGTTGCACAGTCCAGCAACTCTCAAGGAGCTGAATCCTGTCAACAAACACTTGAGCTTGGAGGCACATCCTCACCCAATTGAGCCTTCAGATAAGACCTCAGCCCAAGCTGACTCCTGCACTGCAGCTTTGTGAGAGACCCTGAGGTAAGGACTGGCTCATCTGTGCCTGGACTCCTGTCCCTCAAAAACTGTGAGATAATAAATGTATGTGGTTTTTAAGTTGCTAAATTTATCTTAGCAATAGGTAACTAATACAGTAGATTTCACCTGTACCCTTTCCTTTCATAACATAGATCCTTAACAGTCACCAGTAATTACAAACTGTATCTTCCTTGGGTATATTTTGTTATTTTGAAGATGGTAGACTGACAAATTAAACTCAATATGCTTTCATTGTATACCATATTGCATCAAGATCAGTCATCTCCTTAAAGAATTATTTGTAAACTAACAGATCACATAAGGGCAAGCATTAAGAAGCCTCTATGGTCTAAAATGTGGCTCTAATTATGGCACTCCTCTGCTTAACAACCTTCCAAGTTCTCCATGCAGTACAGACTGTTTGCTGTGACATTCATTACTGTGACTCCAACCACCTTCCCAAGCCTTCCCCCATCATAGCACTCCCCACATTCAGCCCATCCCTCCCCATGTCTGTCTTCTCTCCTGCTGCCCTTCTGATGCCCTCCCCTCTTTTCACCACCTCATGTCTGCTGTGGAAAACCGACCTCTTCCAAGTCACCCCTTCTTTGAGATTTCTTCTAGATCCCACATCCATCCCTAAGCCAGGTGTTGTCTCCTCCCCTTAAACCCACTTAAGGCCCATACCACTTTTGGCCTTGCTTAGGGTACTTGTCATGTTCTGACCTTCATTCTGGTTTGTTCTCTGCCTTTCCTCTGATTCTGCCTCCTCTGATCTCCCATGTGAAACCAAGGATAGAAACTGTCCCTCATTCTCTGTGGCCCTTTCTACACCTAGAATATTGCCTTGGGCATAGTGGGAAGGTGGCCACCCAATGTTTGTGGAATTAAATTTCATGAAGGGCAGATCATGATGCAGTGCAGCATTACTCAGGTGGTGTTAATAGAAGTGGCACTAAAAAAGGACTCTATGGCAAAAGAAGTTTTGGAAATCAGGTGTGCTCTGTCCCTTTGCTATGTTTGTCCCCTCCAAGCCTCATGTTGAAATTTGATCCCCAATGTTGAGGTGGGGCCTAGTGGGAGGTGTTTGGGTGATGGGGGCAGAGCTCTCATGAATGGATTAATGCCCTGCCTTGTGGGTGAGTTCCCACTCTGTTAGTTCCTGAGAGAGCTGTTGTTAAAAAGAGCCTGGCACTTTGCCCCCTCTCTTTGCTTCCTCTCTTGCCATGTGGTCTCTGCACATACCAGCTCCCTTTTGCCTTCTGCCACAAGTGGAAGCAGCCTGAGGTCCTCTGGCATATTCCAGTGCCATGCTTCTTGTATAGTCCACAGAACCATGAGCCAAATAAACCTCTTTTCATTATAAATTTCTCAGCCTTAAGTATTCCTTTATGGCAACACAAAATGGACTAAGATGCCTTTCATAAGGAGCTACCATGGACGTTAGATGATTAAAGTCTCTAAGAAGCCCTGCAGTATAGAAACAGGTGTAGCCCAGCATCCAGTCCTGGCTTTCTGTGATGCTGTGATTTGGACGGTGGTTTGGAAGCTGCCTAGTCACATCTCTGCAGGGTCCCTGCCCATTTAGAGCTCACCTCATAGTGGATGCAGTGTGGTTTTGATTTTTTTTTTTTTTTAACCTCAGTAAGGCCGTGAGTTTGTCATGCTACATGGTCTATATTCATTCCCCTTGTTTAATCACAGGTGATTCCAGGGTGATTTCAACTGATGATGCTTTGAATGGATACTCAACTCCTAAAAATACACAAATCCTACTGTTAGAAACTAAGCCATCTATATTGCGTTTAGAACCATGTTTTATAATAGTTTGACATCATGACCCCTGTCCTCATGGGACTTCTGCTCAAGGTTGCAGAGACTACATGTAAAAATTTCAGATATTAGAGACTCACTTTTTCACCAATCTTTGCCAGATTCAATTTATTTAATGGATGTTTAATAAGCATTTCTAATGGGTCAGGCACTGTGCTAGGTTCTTAGGGTTCAAAACTCAATAATAAACTATTTCTGCCCTAAAGAAAGTCTAGTCTGACTCAGAACATAACAGATTATTTTAATATAATTCTGTGAGTGCTAAAACCCTGTTATCATCTGTATATAAGCAAGGGGGGAGGTGGGAGGTGGGAAGGTGCCAGTTGAGACACTTAGCCTAGAGGAGAAAGGAAGCCTAGGATGAGTGTTAGTTAAAAGATGTGGAAAAGTTACCCTGGGAATAAAGGTGGAAAAAAGAAAATCCAATTTAACAGATTTTTTTTTTTTTTAACACTCTCTTTCTCTGCCAGCAACTCTGTCTGCAAGTTCCCAAAGGCTCTAACATGAACGAGGCATACTCCCTTCCTTTCAGGACTTTAGCTGGGGGTGTCAGGGCAGAGGTCAGGTGAGGCCCATAGGAACTGATTAATGGAGACAGCATGAAGAATTCCAAGTGTAGATCGTACTTTCAAGTTCAATTTAATTTAAATAATCATTTCTTGTCTCTAAGCTGCTGCTTCTGTTTTCTTTTGTTTTCTTTTCTTTTCTTTTAAGAGCTAGCATCATTCCTCTGGGTGGTCTTAGGCCTATAGACCTAACAGCCATGAGCTGAAGAATTTCTGTCTGGTCCCTGGTCACCTATTCCCTGCTGTAAACACTGCTGCTGCCTTCTCTCCTTCTCATGCTTTGCTTCCACGAAGGGGGGCATTAGAGGAAAGGCGAAGGAAATTTGTTTGCCTCCTTCTGTGCTCTTGATGACTCTATTCCTAGGATCCTTTTTGGAGGCCCTCCTGTAAAGCAGCAGCAGTAGCCAGGTCTGGAATCTGTGTTCGTGGCTGAAAGAGCCACGGGCTCTGTAGTCAGGAGATCCATGGTGGTTTCGTCTCTGCCCCTCATTTATTGTGTGCCCTGCCACATTTACTAAGCCTCTGTGGGTGTCTGCCTCATCTCTAAGATGGAGTCAAGACATATTCACAGGGCTGTGTGCAGATTAGTGCTTTTGTGCTGAGCACACTGTCTAAATTAAGGCTATCTTAGGTGCTCAATAAATGCTACCTCTTTTTCTTTAAATCAGAGAAGCCACACTAGTTCTGCGTGTGTAAGAAGAACATTTAATTTCCAGCTCAGGCATTCTGCCATTGGAACCATTCATTGTAGCTTGTAAAGCTGGATTTTTCTATGCTAGTCCTGGCTGCACATAGGCTTTTCCCTTCTCCCTGTAAGTGCAATTGTTATACCTAGTAGTTGAGAAAATTTGGTCATTGTATTTGCACCTAAAACAGACGATTTAGGAATTTTTGTTCCACTCTTGCAGTGCACCTTCTCATTTTCTTTGGGTTACTTTGAGAAAGACAAGGAGTTGGTATTTATATTGGCATGCAAGATTGAGAGAGAACATAAAAATGGGTGGGACATATATGTTCAGTGATGGATGGAGAAGTGAATATTTTGGCTTAAAAACCATTTTTCCTTTGCTATTATACTCAGGCCAAGGAAGCACCAATTACTTCAGGTCTTTCCTGGAGTAATTAATTCACCTGGAAAGCCTTCCTCTCCTCCCTTCCTGTAGTCCTTTCCTACGAACTTGTTTTTCTTTATTCAAAGAAAGTTTCCCGAGGGCCCACTGTGGACACAGCCTGCACTAGGGGCGGGAGGGAGCTGGGGTCGGGCATACACGCATTCGCACACCCACTGTCTGAGGCTGATGCATCTGTCCCAGCTGGCTCTATGAGGAGCCGCAGAGATGCCGTGAGAAGGGCTTTCCCTGGGCCCTGAGGGAAGAGGCAGAATGAGAGGACCCAGGCCCCACAGGACGGACTGTACAGTGAAGACCGAGAGGGGCTGCAGCACGGACGGTGGCAACAGGGCCCCAGGTCAGCCGGGTCGACGTGCAAAGGGCACGTGGCAGTGGGTCTCACCCCTCTCTGGATCAGTTTAGCTCCAGGTAATAAGTTTCCATCACTTCATTTAGGAAAGCACCAAGTGGGCCAGGCCCTGTCCTGGGACTGGGGTGCAAACACAAGCAAGACCCACTGCTCCCAAGGAGTCTGCAGCCTGCTGCTGCGGTTCCTAACAGGGCTGTACACCAGAGTCACCCAAGGAGCACCCCCAGAAATTCTGGCTCAGCAGAACAGGTGGTGCTGCCATTTCCCCATTGGACAGCCTCATCTAGTGAAAATATAATGAGCAGGACAAGCAGGTCAGCACCCCTGTTTCTCAGGCACTGTGCTAAGTAAGTGCTTTATATAAGGGGGATGAAATATAGAAAGAGTAGTGTGCTTCAGCCAGCACAGACCAGCCAGCAGGAGTCACTTACATGCGCTTCCTCTCAACTTGAGATCAACAACATAGCGCTGGTACTGTGAAATCAGCCATGGGGGGAATACTTACACCATGGAAATTGACAAATGCTAAGTATCAGGGCATTTCCTCCTCTAGAAAGCCAGTTGTTAAACCTTTACTGGAGCACCACTGTGTGTGTCTGTGTAAGTATTCACATTTAATGTACTCTTCATAAAAAGCCCAGATTATACATGAAATAACACTTGACAGCTTTCAAATCACTTTTAAATATGTTGCCTGCTCTCACAATTCCCCAGGAGGTATCATTATCCCCATTTTAAAGAAGCTTTGGCTCCAAGAGGTCACACAGCCAGGAAGGGGCAGGCCTGACATTAAGCCCAAGTTTGACTATATCTGTTCTCTTCCTGCTACTGCAGCCCCGGCAGTCAGGCTTCTGGTTCTGAGCCAGCATTCTGGTCACAGGGCTGGAGAGACCAGACCTGACCCCATTCTCAGATGTCTGGTAACAGGAAGTTTCCCTACTGCTGGGAGGCTTAGCTGAATAAATGACCTTCCTGCTCTGCTTATTTTTGTACATTGAGTATTCTCATGGTAAGTTCAGGGCCTACAGAGGCAGGCTGACAGAGGCCCCCAATCCAGGGGCTTTATTTTTTGAGGGGGACATGATGTGCCAGGGAAATGTGCCCTTGGCTGGCACGGAAAGCAAGGAACTGGAACTTTTTTAAACCCACCCCATTAAGGTCTTGGCCAAGGCCATGGGAATTTCCAAATATTTCACTTGTCCCAATTGAGGTAGCAATGAGTGTACTTTGCTAGAATGAGGCTTAGAAATTTATGTCCCCATGGAAAATCCCCAGTAGTGAGGGAACTAGTTCTCAAATGGTGAAAATAGCAGCAAACCCAACCGGCACCCACAGATAGTGCCTGCTGTGGAAACAGAGTGTGTCTGAGGAAGAAAGGAGAAAGAAATTCCTAATTGCCAGGGTATCATTCCCCACACTTCTGGTTTTGTTGGCACTTGCCTGGTATCTGTTGGGATAAACAACTGAGTGAAAAGCTACTCACGTCACGGAAAAATCATGGTGAAACATCTTTTTAAGACAGAGTTTTCCTCTATGTCCAGGGTTTGGGAAGCTGAGACTATTCCACTCACACAACATGCACTCCAGATTGCCACACTCAGAACTCTTAGTTTGTCTCTCGTACTCTGTGACCACTACTTGGGATTTCCACAGAGGGTGTAAATGTAACTTCCTTTACATTCTGAAGGATGTCCTATCTGAGGGATGGGCTTCCAGATGGCACCATATGGAAAGCTTGCGGAAGTAGTGATTTGCATTGCTGTGGGCCCCAAAGGTTTTAGAACGGAAGGACTCCATACCCCTGGGCCTGTTGATGGGAGGTGGGTGATCCTCACCAAGCTGTGCCCCCACACCCTCCCATGCTCCCTTCTACCCCCAGTGCTCGGCCCAGTGAATATTTCTTCTCTTTTGAATCCTAAATGTGTGTCCCCTGAAGTGTTTCAGACAGGTGGGATAAGCAGCAATCCCAGCAGTGTTTGCGCAGAGCCCCCGAGCTGAGACTGCTGACTGGGCGCACCATGAGCCAGCACCCGCTGGGTGGGTGCCAGGTGGGTCCACCCTGGCTCCAGCCAAGGAGCTGCCACAGGAGCTCTGATGTTGTGACGGACCATGTAGATGGACTCAGAATTTCAGACTCAAGATATGAGGGGAGGTGGAAGGCAACTTGTGTGAAAAGAGGTGGCAGCAGGAAGGTGCAGGATAAAGCAGTCACCTCACTGCAGTGTGGTTCCCAGGCCAGCAGCATCAACATCACTTGCGGACTTGTTAGGAACTCAGTCTCAGGCCCCATCCCAACCTACTGACTCAGAAGCCGCCTGTTAACGAGGGCCCCAGGGATTCCTGTGCTTGTCAGCCCTGGTCTGCATGAGGCCAAGCCTTTGCCAGCGCCTCTAAGTCTCTACCCACTGACTAGGACATGGTCAAGGGCATATCCAGGGCTGGAGTATCATACAGTAGGCAAGAGATCTTTGCAACATAGAGTTAAGGGGGATGCTGACCCCCCCCCCCCGCCTCTTGTCCATGTGTAGTATATCATAAAGGATCTGAACTCAGAAGAGATTTAACTTTTGTCAGTTAATACTTGTGGGATCTCAACCAAGTCACTGACTTCTCTGAATGTGTTTCCATATTTCTACAAAGAAGATTATAGATGACTCCACTGAGCTGAGCACTCGCGGGTAGCAAGCAGTAAATGTTTTACATGCATTTACTCATTTAATCTTCCTGACAACCCACAGGACACTGGTACTGTTACTACCCCCATTTGACAGGCGAGGGCCCAAGGCACAGATGCTAACCAATTTGCTGGAGATCACACACCCCTGAGTGGCAGAGTGAGGCTGGGAACCAGGGCAGTCTGGCTCTAGAGCCCACCCTCTATCCACATACCATGCTGGGACCCAGTGGGAGTAACTGGTAGACTGGTTGTGTGGATTATGTGGACTGCTGGACATAAATCACACAGCCCAGCACCTGGCCTGTGCTGGCCCCTCAGTAAGCTATTACTTTCATTCTTATTCATGCATAGATGAAAGTTGGGGAAGGTGTACTCCTTAATAGGTGTTCATAGTGATTTCCTCTATGATGATGGAATTCTAGATGCCTTTGCTTTTTCTTACCTGTATTTCCCTGAAATTAACCTGTTCTGCTTTTGTCATGAGAAGTAAATAAGAAAAATTATAATTAAAAAACCATCCCTCTTGACTTGCTCATATGACTTGCTCATTTCCAGTGTGAGGGAGGGAAGGATAGAAGCTTTTCGAAGCCTGAGCCAAGCTCCTAATTGTAGAAGCACAGAGCACACTTACCCCATCTCTGAAAAAGCAGCCCACACCCCAGCTCCATCCAGCCCTCCAAAAACCACAACAAATGACCTGCAAGAAGGGCAGAGCATGCCACTCACACCCAGGATCAGAACTTCTGGGGAGGGGCGATTGTCTCTGTGTCTCTCTGATTCAACTGCATCCAAAATGAACATTCTCAAGAATAAACCTTTCAGTGTGTAAAGGAAGGGTGTGGAAAAATATATGTATCAGAGACTCAGGGTTAATGACTTACTAAGTGTGGAAAATTTTCCCCCCAAGTGTTTCCAAATATAGAAAACTCACATAATAAATGACAAGGGCTCATAAACCTCGCCAGCAGCAGTAGCAGGGATAAGAATGAGGAAGGAGAAGGAATTCCCAATTGCCAGGGCCCAGCACCCCACACTGTCTTCTGGGCTACTGTGCTACCAACAATTTCATATGCATGCCTACCCAGGGCCTCTTTAAATAAATACTTGAAGTGGGAAATCAAATGTGTTCTTTTTTTAAAAAGTCACTGACAAAGCCCCTAAAAAAAGATTGCATTTCTCCCAGCTCTTCTGGACTAGGAGTGTTTGGGAAGCTGAGAATGTCACTTGGTCACATCATTCTTTTCTCTTGTGTCTCTAAAAGGGTTTGCTGTTTTAGGTTTGTTAATGGTTGTCAAATACATGCCTCAGACATTTTTAACCTCCTAGTAGCCTATTGGACCAAATCAACTAAAACCACCCTTGATTCTCTGCTGACTACATTTACCAAGATTGAGTCCTATAGTTGTCAGGCTGCTGCCTAGGCCAAAGGCTCCTCCCATCCTTCCCTGCTGAACCATCCTTAGCTTCTTGACAGCTGCGGGCCTCCTCATCCCCACGGGGTGGAGGAAACCCGCAGAGGTGCAGAAGATGAGAGGGCTGTGGAAACCTGCGTCTCTTTAAGGCTCCCCAAACCTTCCTTCCCCAAAGCAAGGAAGGGCCTGGCCTTGGCATAGAAAGATTACTCAAAGACATATCAAAAATGCCCAACCAAACAAATTATGAGTGAATATTGTCCCTGGGATCACAGCTGCCCTAACAGGTCTATTGTAACTCTGGCAAGTCCCCAAAGAATGAGAGACCCTTCAGAGGCTCCCAACATACTGCCTCACAAATCTTCAAAGAGGCCCCAGAAGAACCCTGGGCCTTAAGCAGCCCTCCAGAACAAGGGCAGGATTGTTGGTCCTGGATGGATCCCTGGTCAGAGCATCAGAGACATGAGAACTGTAATGGGTATGGGCGAGTGACTGTGATGCCTCTGTGCCAACCCCTCCCCTCATTTTGTGAACAGGGTAGCACTCATCTCCTGAGAGACTACCAAGGAGCCCTGGGCACAGGTTTTGACTCAGAAAGTCCTAGAAGAGTAGAGAGAAAGGTCACCACGTTATTTTAAACTCAAACTTGATACTTGGATGTTTCATGGCCTGGCATCTGAGAGTTAAGAAATAACTCCACATTCCACTTGTCACAGCAAGTCCTCACCCACATATCAGTTTGAGGTTTGGACTCTACATTTTGAGAGAAATTAAAGTATCCAAAGAGATCCCAAGGAGGAGGAAAAAATGGTATGAAAAGAATGGATATTAGGCCTATGCAGAATATTTAAATGTGTTGTGATTCCTAAGCTTGGGAAGAAAGAAAGCCCACAGGAGGATGAAATCCCTGTGTTTAAGTCAAATAAGGCTGGGTATATGAAGGGTGCTCATCTGTTTTCTATTGTCACCTAATTAAGTGATTTTATTGCCAGTCTCCCCTGAGGCTCTACCGTGGATAGTGTGGGCAGTGATGAGAACGTCTTCTATGGCAAGACCCAGAGAGTTCAGTTCCAGAGAGGGAAGCTGAGGGACAGTCACCCCTCATGGCCCATGCAAACAAGGGCCTGTGGGTTTCTATGGTACTTCCTGAGCCTTCCTGGTGACCTCAGGTGATGGGAATTAGGGTTCTATTCTAGAGCAGAAGCTTGAAAGACATGCTGCAAAGAGGAAAATAAGGAAATACTTCATCCTCAAGTTAATTAAATATTGGATAAAGGCTATGAAAGAAGGAGTGGGGTTTCTTTTCTCTGGGAATCTTAAGAATGACAGCCACCTTCCTTGTTTAAGGATCCTCTTGCCTGGGGACAGAGGGTTGTACCAGATAGCCTCTAAAAGTTCCACCTATTTAGAGCTATATGTACAGTATATTTGGACTCTGAGAACAGAAATCCCGCTCTGGCGAGCTTGGGCAAAGGGACAAGTGTTCGAGGCACACACAACCAATCTCCCAGGGAGCAAGAGTGTGGTTGGTCTGGGGACACCGGAACCAGGGAGTTGTGTGCCACCAGCACCGTCGCCTCTCCCTTTCTCTGCGTGTTGGCTTTGGATTTTTTACACTGCAGAAAACAAAGCCACTGAGAGGCCTGGCTTCATGTCTCACTCCTCACTGTGAAAGAGGAGCTGCCTCTCTTTCCTTATTTCCTAGCCAAAACATTCCAGAAAAGGGCTGGGTCAAGTGCACCCTCTGAGGGCAGGCGACCTGGTGGTTAGAGCGGACAGAGAAGCAGATCCCAGCAAGGACCGAGCAGACCCAGCCGTGGACGTACAGCATGGCACTTTACAAGATGCCAAATTCTACGTATGTGCAAGGTGGATCGTGGAGCTGGGGGAGAGAAGAGAAAGAGAGAAGTAGAGTGTGGGAGTAGGGGTGGAGTAGGGCTGGGGAAGGGTGGGGAGGGGGTCGTCCCGGCGTAAGCAAGTTACTTGAAAGGATGTTGAGTTCTACTCTTGAACAAAGATGCCTCAGGCCATATACATTTCTTGCCAATTTCCTTTCAACCTTAACTAGTAACTTTCCCTCCTTAAATTCTGTCTGAGCTAGTTGGCAAAGTGTAATAACACTTTTTGTTTATTTGTGCTTGGTATAGCTGGAAAGATTCCTATGAAGTTTTTTTGTCCTCATCACTTTGTCTGTAAATTTCTACCCAACACAAACCCTTTCTTAATATACTACCTGGAAACTGTGAAATGTAGTAGTGTTTGTCAGTAGTAGCTAACATATTTTTACTTGGTAGAATATATCTTCCAGCTATGAACTCTAGATGTGGGTGTGATAGAAGCATATTTGCAGATGAAGGTGGACACGGCAACAGGGTCTTAACTTTCCCAGAACGGGTCACCAGCCTGACAGTGGTGTTAACAAGGACATACAGTGGAGATGATCAGGACTTAGGAGCCAGAACGACTAGTAGGATTTCAATCCAGGCTGTAAAATTAGTGAGGACTAAAATGGAGGACGTAGTGCACCACCCAGATCCCCTTTCTCAACCCCAGCATTCATTCCCCAGCTGCTGAGGGTATTGACTGCTGATGGTCAAAGCTGAGTCCTTTCCTGGGTGTCACTAGGGCTGAAGGATCTACCTCATCCAAGGCAGCACTTCCCCCCAGAGAGGCCTGGGCTGATTCAAAGGTTCAAAGGCCCAGCAATCTTGCCTCAGTTCAGGGCAATTCTGAAGATAGTCCCAGCTCCAGAACTTCTGTGAGACCGGCGGTGGCCTTCATTGTGACTGCACAGGTGCTCAGCCTCTCCCTTTGCCCCATCCTGTTCCCTCACTCCCTAACGCGTATTGTTTCAAAGAACACTCCCAATAAACTTCCTACATGCAAATATCCATCTCAACATCTAAGACAGACATTTACCTTGGAGGATTTTTCCATCTAGATTAAAGCCAATATATGCGTTGAGCAGATGCTCAGTAAATTATTGTAATGCTTTAAAAGCCATGACCCACATAGTTTAGTCCCAGAGTTAAGCCACAACTAAATAAAATACAGTCTATTCAACCAGAATAATTTCAACATAACTTTAGTCCTTTACTTATTCTATTAGAAGCAAGACTCTTGGTTGCAAGTTACAAAAAAGCCAGCTAAGATTTGTTTAAGGAAAGGCAAAGTGTATCTATTTATACATATGGTTGGTGGGGAAGGTTCATGAACCTATAAAATCCAGGGATAGACTTTCATGCACTTCTAGATCCAGGAGATATTAGCTATAGCCGGAGTCATCTGGAGGCTTGACTGTGACACCATCATATCTGGGTCTTTTTCCCTCTCTATGTGACGTCAGGGCCTTTCTTCCCCTGTGGTCTTTCCAGCAAGCTAGCTACACTTCTTACGTGGTAGCTCAGGACTCCTGAAAGTGCAATAGTCATTGCCATGTAATAACATGCCGCTTCCTATTGTGTGCCAAGCCATCTTAATGTTTGGATCACAAATCCCTGAATGTCACTCTAAAATCTTCTGTATTAGGGTTCTCCAGAGAGACAAGACCAATAGGATGTGTGTGTGTGTGTGTTTTATGGAATTGACTCACATCATTATGGAGGCTGAAAAGTCCCAAGATCTGCAGTAAGCAAGCTGGAGACCCAAGAGAGAATACTATAATTCCAGTCTGAATCCAAAGGTCTGAGAATCAGTAGAGACAACAGTGCAGTCTGAAAGTCAGGAGGCTCGAGACCCAAGAGCCAATGTTTCAGTTCAAGTTCAAAAGCAGGAAAAGACCAATGTCCCAACTCAAGCACTCAGGCAGAAGGAATTTCCTCTAACTTACCTTTCTGCTCTATTCAGGTATTCACATCTTTTGATTAAATCAAATCATGGGCCAGAACAACTAGACAGAAGACCAGTGTGGAAACAGAAGACTTGAACTACACTATAAACTTATTAGATTTAATATACATCTACAGAACACTCCACTTAATAACAACAGAATATATTCTTCTCAAGTACACATGGCACATTCTCCAGGATAAATCATATGCTAGGCAATAACACAGCCCTCAATAAGTTTAAAAGAATTGAAATCATATAAAGTATATTCTCTAACCATAATGGAATAAATTTAGAAATCAACAACAGAAAGAAATTTGGGCAATTCAGAAATATGTGGAAATTAAACAACACACTCCTAAATAACCAATGGGTCAAAAAGAAGTTCCAAAGGAAATTATAAAATACTTTGAGATGAGTGAAAATGGAGATACAACATAGCAAAACTTATGGTATGCAGCTAAGCAGTACCCAGTTGGAAATGTATAGCTGGAAATGCCTACTCTAAAAAAAGAGAAAAAATCTCAACTCATTAACCTAATGGTCCACCTTAAGACACTGGAAAAAAAGAGAAAACTAAACTAAATCAAGCAGAAGAAAAAAATGATAAAGATTAAAGTGGAAATTAATGAAATTAATTAATGAAAATTTAATTAATTAATGAAATATGGAATAGCAAAACATTAGAAAAAATCAAAAGTTGGTTCTTTGAAAAAAGTCAACAAAATGGATAAACCTTTAGCTAAACTGACCAAGACAAAAAGAGAAAAAACTAAAATTAATAAAATCAGGAATTCAACAGGGGACATTACTATCAACCTTACATAAATAAATAAGGAAATACTATGAACAACTGTATGATGATGAATTGGATAACTTAGATGAAATGGAAAAATTCCTAGAAAAACACAAACTACTGAAACTGACTCAAGGAGAAATAGAAAATCTAGATAGATCTATAACAAGTAAAGAAGTTGAATTAGTAATCATCGTCATCATCATCTTCCCGAGGCTAGATGGCTCCACTGGTGAATGCTATGGAGGAACATTTAAAGGAGAATTAATAGCAATTCTTTACAAACTCTTTCAAATCACAGGCCAACCCCATGGACTACACAGGACTACACAAGAGTGAAAATACCAGGCGTTCACTGGGGCTCATCCTTGCAGACCAGCTACCAAAGTCCACCCTGGACAAAATTTGCTTATAAACAAAAAGCAGACAATTTTTGGCATGCAGGTGGCTGCTTCCTGCAACTCCTTTGGCTCCAGGTTTTCCATGTTGAGGTTTTGAATCTTGGTAAACACAAAAGTCTTTGAAGAAGTAACACACTAAACTTGTATCAGTCATTTACATCTTTGTAAACCAAAGGATCTGAGAGATGTGATCTCTAATGATGTAATAAAGGAAAGAGATATGTCAAAGTCCTGGGACTCAAGATGGGAAGAAGGGAACTTTACTGAAGGATGGGTGGGACGGGCTGGATGGCAAGATCAGAGTCATAGAAACTTACCTCATTCACTTTTTAAGTTTCCATAGTGCCAGGCCTGCTTAAGTCCTTAGATCATAATAACTAAGTGTGTCTCCTGGAGGGGGTTTTAATAGGAATCTCAGCCCAAGTCCAAAGCCAGAGGCCACAATAGCACAATTTTGGACATGTACCAGCAGGAAGGAGTGGGTTTGGGGGCATGAGAGCCTTTCTAGAGCTCCTTCACATCACAAATTAACCTGCAGGGTGTTCTGTTGACAGCCTTTTAATGGATACTCAAGCTACACTTACTAGAACAAAGATTTTGTCTTTTTCCCTAAAGATCATGCTTCTCTTAGAGATTGGAGAACAATCCTCATTTACAAAGCAGTCTTTGGAAACTGCTTTATAAATATTGACATCATAGTTATTTGACCTCAGTAACCCAAAGCTACCAGCAATGGCAGAAGACCCAAAGGGTTTCATGCTTTTGGCCAGTCTGATAGTTTCTTTCTTTGATTTCAGAAGGCAAATGATTCCCTAAGTGTGCTAGGAATGGAAATCATAAACAACAGACATTGCTTTCCTCTTATGTGGGGGTCTCTCATTTGAGCCCCATATTTCAAGTCTTACCTGTACCTACCATAGCCTTTGGCACAAAATGTTTCATTAAATCAATTAATGCTTTTAAGTGGCTTGCTTACATCCATTTTTCTGCACATATTCAGTTAGTAATTCTATTGGCAAAGGCTGTTGATGGTCTAAGAAAAATTGAAGTAGTTCATCTCTGGCAAAGATTCCTTATTTGTGATGATGGTGGTTACTACACCCAAGCTTTCCAATTCAATTAGAAACAGTGGGGATGTAATTAGTTGTGGCTGTTTCTCTAGCTGTTAATTTAGCTGATTTGAATTCCATTAAGGCTTTCAATGGAAACAATTACACAATAATTAGCCAGAACCTCCATTTGCTAGTACAGTAGTTGGTTACAGGTAGGACTTGCTGGGTGTGTGTCACTATCTCTGCTTCTTAAAGCAAACTCTGCAAGGGTGCCTGGCTCCAGCTCTGCATACATTTGGTATGTAGAAACAGATCTTTGAAACTTCTGGTGTTTATAATCAAAACCAGAGTCTATTCAGTGACCAAACACTAGAACTGCTTGAGTTTTGTTTTTCTAGCTGAATTTCCAATGACAAAATATCACAGGCGTTTTGTTTATTGGCTCTTCCCAGGAGATCTGCTGCTCAGATAAGACTAAAGCTTTACAACATTGTTTAAAAAGAGAAAGTTAGCATCTTAAGAATCTTCTTTTTAAGAAAAGATAAAGCAAATATTTTCCACTTCATTATTTTATTAAGACTTTAGTGATTGTGAAAATCTGATATTTTTGTCTGCTAACTCTTATGGACTGACTGTGGTTTTTCTAAGCTTTCCACAGGACTGTTCAAGCTGATCAGGCAACCCCATGTTCCAAAATACTTACAAGACATAGATAATGATCCATCTCACTTAGTCACTTCCCAAGACCAAGAACAAGGCTAAGCAAACAGACCTGAGCACCAGCGATCCCTGCTTTAAAAAGTTCTAGCAGCTCCCTTTCCTTCTTGCACAGGTAACTCTATGCAACACAGCCCCAAAACAAAAGTTTCCTCTATGGGATCATGGTAAAATAGAGTTAATTTTAAGCTGCAAATCAAAGTTGGCAAATTTAGCCAAAACGAGAGAACTTTCCGATTGCATTTCTCGAATCTTTACCATCCCCCCCCCCCCCCCCCCCCCCCCGAGCTGTATCTGGTAGGTGTTCCTCCTTCATCAGCAAGGACACACTCCACTGCTTGTAAATTGTCTGAGTTTTCAGTGGCGGCTTAGATGTTGGCAGAGCTTTAATCATTCTGGGAAACTAAGTCTTCAGTCAGCACGTTCACTACTGAGGCCTGATGGGAATGTGTGTGACCACACGGCAACAAAAGGAATTCCACCAGCCACGTGGGGAAATGGGCCTCATTACTTCACAGTCACATCATGTGGTCTCCTTGGGGTAGGAACTTCTTAATTCCTGCTTTCATCAGGCTATTAGTCTTAAACTGTGTGCTTGTCTCATCTCAAAATTCAATGTTTAGCTTACGTAGAGTGGGGAACTAAGGATTAACACATCATTATACTGAAGAAAAATAATTTGTTCTCATTCATTCATTATTCAACAACCATTTATTGAATGTCTATCAGATGGTCTAGATCAGCAGTCCCCAACCTTTTTGGCACCAGGGACTGGTTTCATGAAAGACAATTTTTCCACAGGCCGGTGTGGGGGGCTGGGGGGCAAGGGGATGGTTTCAGGATGATTCAAGCACATTACATTTATTGTGCAGTCAAACCTCCCTGCTAATGATAGTCTGTGTTTGCAGCCACTCCCCAGCACTAGCATCACTGCCTCAGCTCCACCTCAGATCATCAGGCATTAGATTCTTACAAGGAGCGTGCAACCTAGATCCCTTGCATGCATGTAGACTTTGAGCTCCTATGAGAATCTAATGCCACTGCTGATCTGACAGGAGGCCTGATAGGAGGTGGAGCTTAGACCGTGATGCAAGCAATGGGGAGCAGCTGTAAATACAGAAGCAGCTTCTCTCGCTTGCCTGCTGCTCACTTCCTGCTGTGCAGCTCAGTTCCTAACAGGCCATCGACCAGTAATGGTCCACGGCCCAGGGGTTGGGGACTTCAGGTCTAGATTATCCAAGATAACCTCATTTAAAGAAATTTTGATATTTTCTATAAAAGCAATTTATTAACTATATATTAATATTAAATATAGTCTTAATACTTGAGATTCTTATAAATACACAAATTAGGAAACAAGAAGGGGTGTTGAATTGTGTGTTCCACGTTTGAAATTTGGCTATCTGATCACCTCAGCTGAGTGTTAGTATCTCTGTTAGAAGCAAAGACAAAATAAGGCATCATTCCTGCTTTAAATGTGTTCACTGTAGCAGGAGGTGTATATACCAATAACTCTGATGGACGGTGGAAAGGGACCATGTTACGAGGAACAAAATACTGAGCAGTTCAGAGAAGGAGATTACCTTGAGCTGGAAAGGCCACCCAGAGGAAGCATTTTAGCCAGTGTTGAAAGACACAAAATAGCAGAGGTGTATGTTTGGGTGTTGAAGGCGAGTAAAATGTGTAAGCAGAAATTTGCAAAGAAGGGTACTGGAGTTCAGGTCCTGGAAGGGAAGTACACTGAAATGAAGAGGGAATGACAAATTGATCAATACATCTCAGACCAGGGAGACTGGACATCATTTAGTAGGCAGAGGGGAAGGAATAAACCTGAAGGTTATTAAGGTGTGGGGACATGACCAGAGAGGCTAATATGGCAGTCATGAATAGAATGGAGGCAGACAGGGGAGCTATGGGGAAGACAAGAGGAATGCACGGAACTTGGAAAGTAGGTGGAACCTTCCATGTGCACAGGAAATGGTCAGGCCCCCTGTGCAGGAGGCAGAGGACAGTCAGTGGAAATCTGTGGCCATGGCGGGTTCTGGCATCCGATAAAGTGTTTGTTGTCAGTCTGGCAAAACACTCTGGCCAGGAAAAAGAGACTCTGGCTGAATTAGAGCAGCCGTGGTATGCACAGACCACTTGGGGATCTTGTAAAAATGTGGATTCTACATCTTTAGGTCTGAAAGGGGCCTGGAATGCTACAAGCTCCATGTGGCTGGTTCAGGGACCACACTTTGAGTAGCAAGGAGCTAGAACCACTCACATTTGCTAATTTTAGGCCGTGATTTATAACATCTGAAAAATCTGTGAAAAAAGTGACTCAATTGTTTCTAAGTATTTTTGTTTCTTTAAATCTCATTCTAAATGTGGCAGGAAGCTGGTACATGGTTAAACTTATGTTTGTTTTTTAGATTCTAACTTGATCCATGGAAACTGTGGTCCTCTCTTCAGAAGGGTGTGTGAACAGCCTTTCTGGGTATAGAAGGTGTGAACAACCCCACAGGACAATCTGCTTCCCTGGGTATGGGGAGTTGGGACGATGCCAGAAAGGGGAAGCGGATCCCTCCATTGTTCCAGAAGGCTCCCTTCTGTATTCAGGGGTCTAAAGGAGCAGCTCTGGGTCCCTGCAGAAGTCGAGGAAGGAAGAATACTTGTCCAGAAGTGGTAGATCCAGTGTCTGGAGTCAGTCTGCAGTCTGGGATCACCTCAAGGTGGCATGGTGGTAGGCTGATGACCAAAATGTTGTCAGGAAAGCAGGAATGCCATGTTTGTGGTGGGTCCTCACAGGCTGACAGCCTCCCTGTCTTTGAAGCTGCTCTTCATGGCTCCAAGGAGTCCTGCTGGCTTGCTCCCTGTTACTCCATGAAGCCCTTCATTTCTGAGGAGACCAGCTGCAGCTTCATGCCAACCCTCCTGGCAGCGGAGGCCCTGGCCCTTGTGTAAATCAGGACAGCTGACATTGAGCTTCTCCTTTTGGAGCTGGTCAAGGGGATATGCATGCCACTAATACATTTTGAGTTGTCTATTTTTACGGAATAACTGTTCATCCCTCTTCATCATCTTAGGCCAGGAACAAGGTCAAGTTTCTCTTAATGATCAAATTAGTAGGATGTGAACTGCCATCTACCTCATCGGACCATTGCTGGTCATCCTTTTTTCCTCTCCAGGGACAGCCATGGCAGGCTGCTTATTTGCATAATTTCACTCTGGCCCCTCCTAACTTCACCTCTGCAGTCAGATCTCCAGCTGGATGCAGTATGCCTGGAGAAGGACTGGGCACTGCCCTGGACTGCGGGGCTCAAGGCCCCTGTGCACAGCACAAGCTCAAGCAATCGGCAATTATTTTAACAATTAGATGTGTAGTGTAACATGTGGGGGTTCTGGACTTGAACAGCAAGTTTCAAATCCTGGCTCTGCCAAATAGTTGCATGGCCCCACTGATGAGGGGCATGCACTTTGCCTGGCTGGAATCTACATTCCAAATCCTTGCCTTCTCATTGTGAGACCAGGGGCAGGTCACACAATCACCACTTTGAGCCTAGGTTTTCTGGCCATAAAGCAGAGATGACGACACTCCCCCCATAGGGTTGTGGTAAGAATGGAGTTACAGAACACACAGGAAACGCCTCACACTGTGTGTGGCACACAGGAAGTACCCAATAAATAGTAGCTATTACCATGAAATGATACTTATTTAGTAAGTAAAGAGTTGTGGGTTTTATTGGAAACAAAATAGGTATGTCTGCTTCTTAGTCCCCAGTCCCTCTGGGAAGCCAGACCACGAGCTCGTAAATGCCTAGCATGGCGTCCACCTGGTGGCCGCATCCCCAAATCTCTCATCAAAAACCAGGAGGAAATGAAAAGGCTTGTAATTTATAAACCAAGGCTTCTCATGGGGGCCAAGGGAGGAGACGGGAGGCCGAGCACACACTCTGGGGCCTTGGTGGGGGCCGCGCAGGCAGCTGGAAAACAAAGCAGCACTTTGTCCTGGGGCTTTGCTTTGCTTTTTGACATAATATTTAATGAATTTTGAAATTTCAAATAGCATTAAAGAAGGGTGTGAGATATTTACATCTACTAAAGAAGGGAGTACGGGTTAAAAAGGTTGAGAAACATCTATAGCCTGTAAAGCTCAGCAAAGCTCACAGGAATGTGACAGGTACAGGGAGGCGTTGGGCTGCGCACCTTCCGCCCGCCCTGCCAAGTGCCCACCGATGCCGCCGGTGGCAGTGGGCGGGGCGAGCCCCTGCCGCCCACGCAGGCCACCTAATTGGAAAAAGCTGGGCACTTCTCTGTTCTGGATCTTTCCTTTTGCTTTACAAATGCAAGTGAGTGAAACCTGAACAAATGTTCGTTAAGATCATTTGGAACACGATACCCCTTCATCCTGAGGTTTTATTATTATTCCGGTTATCCCTCAGGATGCGGCGCACAAATCTTTTATTCATCGTGAGAAGTCCATTTGCCACCTTGGCGAAATAAAACTCCTTCGTGATTCCTTTTCCCCGTTCTTCGTTTTTTTACACTATAGGCTTAAGAAAAAGTTTAAAGTTCAAAGAATGAAAAATACACTTGCAGAAAAGCGCACAAGGGTACGGTTGTTGGAATTGTTACGAAGTAGTATCACGAAGCAGAACAGTTCCACCATCACCCCGGAAGGGTGAGCGCAGTCCCGCTGGGAACAGCACTGAATCATTTGGCTTGTTTTTAAGCTTTACGTAAATGGAATTATGCAGGATGTTTTACGTGAGGGAGACTCACCATTCACGTTCTGGGTGTTGTAACAGATCCTTCGTCCTCTTTGCTGTGTCGTGTCCATAGTGTGGTCCTTCGTGATTGCAGACATCCCCGTGGAGGTGGTCAAGTGTCCCCTGGCAGGATTGGTCCCAGGGATAAGCGTGTGACCTAGGTCAGCCAGTTGGGATTTCCCAGATTGGAAGCCGATAGGCATCTCTGTTCCTCCTGGGAAGAGGGGTATGGCAGCGGACTGGAGTCAGGCCATGTGTGTCCAATCCTGGCTGTGTCACTTACGAGCTGTGGGATCTGGTACGAGTTATTTAACCTCTCCATTTCCCGTTTTTGTTTCCTCATTTGTAAAAGGAGATGATAACAGCATCTACTACATAGGGTCCTTTCAAAGATTAAATGAGTGCTTGGAACCATGCCAGGCACATATTAAATGCTAAAAAGTGGATTTTTATTCCTTGTGTGTGAACTGTGAAGGTTGTGAGGCTGGGCTGCTGTGGCCACTGAGCTGCTAGTGTGAACGTTGAGTTACTTGAGGCTCTCTCTCTGTGCACACTGTGTCTGTCGTGCCTCTGAGCCTTTGTACGTGCTGTTCCTTCTGCCTAGCCTATCAGCTTCCCCTTTATTCTCACAGAAAACTTCCATCCTTCTTTCATGTCTCAGCCCAAAGGGATGGCCCAGTGTTCTGTGGGTGGCCTTCCCACCCTCTCCCGAGCAATGCCATCCCCATCCCTGCCTGCATCGTTGTACCACAGCTGTTCTCAAAGAGTGGTCTACAAACCCCGGGGGGGCCTCCTAAGAAGTTATTTGCCTTGTTCACTGTGTTGACATTAGCACTGATGGTACAAAAGCATTGGTGAATGAAACTGTAGCTGCTTCAGCGTAAATCAAGGCAGTGACACCAAATTGTACTACCAGTCGGTTTCTTCATCACCACATACTATGTTGTTAAAAAAAAGAAAAAGAAAGAAAAGCCAATTTCACTTAAGAACGCCTTTGATGAGCAGTAAAAATTGTTCATGTTTGACCTTGAATGCATGTGCAGGTATTTTTAAATATTCTGTGTGACAAAATGGGAAGTATGCATGAAGCCCTTCTATGTATGCTGAAGTAGGATGGCTGTCTCAATGAAAAGCACCTGTGCAATGGGTTGCAAGCTGTGTTAGTGACCTGTTCCATGGAATACCATTTTCACTTGAAGGAACAAGTGACAGACAGACTATGGTTATTCAGACTTGGGTGTCTGGCAGATATTTTCTCAAAAATGAACCAAGAGAGCCTGTCACAGCAAGGAAAATAATTGTTAGTACTTGTTGCCAAAGATAAAATTTGAACTTTCCAATAAAAATTAGAATTCTGGAAAAACATGTAAATGCCACCATGAGCTTACCAGGCTCCCACTACCTAAAGCCTCTTCTGGTGAGATAGGTGGAGGTATTAGTGAATGGGATTGAGCCAGAATTTTATGTCCCACTCTTTTAGAAAGTTAATTAATTAGACAAATAATAATTGTATATATCTATGGGGGACAATGTGTTTTGATATGTGTACACATTGTAGAAAGATTAAATCAAGTGAATTAATGTATCTGTCACCTCACCTACTTATCATTTTCTTGTGGTGAGAATATTTAAAGTCTACTCTTTAAACAATTTTGAAATATACAATATATTAGTATTAACTGTGGTTATTATGCTGAGCAATAGATCACTAAAACTATTCCTCCAGTCTAACTGAAATCCTTTGACCAACATCTCCCCTGTCCCCATCCCTGCCCTGCCTCCCAGCCTCTGGCAACCACCATTCTACTCTCTGTTTCTGTGAGATTGACTTTTTTAGATTCCACATACAAGTGAGATTATATAGTTTGTCTTTCTATGTCTGGCTTATTTCACTTAACATAATGTCCTCCAGGTTCATCCATGTTGTCAGAAATAACAGGATTTCCTCATTTTTAAGGCTAATTCTCCCACCTCGGCCTCCCAGATTGTTAGGATTATAGGCGTGAGCCACCGTGCCCGGCCTGTTAAATACATTTAAAATCATTTTTGGGCCAGTTGTGGTGGCTCACGCCTGCAATCCTAGCACTCTAGGCGGGAGGATCGCTTCAGCTCAGGAGTTTGAGACCAGCCTGAGCAAGAGCGAGACCCCGTCTCTACTAAAAATAGAAAAATTAGCCAGGCATCATGGCACATGCCTGTAGTCCCAGCTACTCAGAAGGCTGAGACGGGAGGATCCCTTGAACCCAGGAGTTTGAGGTTGCAGTGAGCTATGATGATGCCAGTGCACTCTACCCTGGGTGACAGAACGAGACTCTGTCTCAAAAAAAATAAAATAAAATAATTTTTTGAAGATGATTTTTGTTAAGACATCAGAATCTCTTATGTCTAATTCATTTTTTGCTTTAAAGATTTTTAACACATTTTGAAATACAATTTTAGACTCAAAAGAAGGTACAAAAATAATAGAGAGTAAATTCCTCTATATTTGTCACCCAACTTCCCCCAATGATGTCTTATATGATCATAGTACATCATCAAAGCCAGGAAACTGATAATTAGTATATAACACTATTAACTCATCTATAGACCTTATTTGTTCTATTGCCACGGAGAAACTCCTTCACGCTACCCCTTTATAGTCACACCCCATTCATCTTCAAAATACAGTTTTTATTTTAATGAAAGTTACACTTTATATAATATCTATGATTAGAATCACTGGAGCCTAGTGTAGTGCCATTCATGTAGTAAACTGTGTGGAATTTAATGTCAAAGAACCAGAGAGGTCTTTCTGTGAGTGTTGACACTCCCTTGCTGTGGGATTTTAGGCAAGGAACACAACCTCTCTGAGCT
The DNA here is from genome assembly GCA_023783475.1 of Daubentonia madagascariensis. Classification (NCBI taxonomy): domain Eukaryota; kingdom Metazoa; phylum Chordata; class Mammalia; order Primates; family Daubentoniidae; genus Daubentonia; species Daubentonia madagascariensis. The sequence continues at coordinate 27,863,184 of JAKFHU010001035.1, forward strand.
TCGGCTGTATCATCTATAAAATGCAATTAATGACATCCACTTTGTAGAGATGCTGCGCAGGTTAGATACAAAGCACATGAAATACGTGGGGCATCACAGGTGCTCTGTCCATGCTCAGTGTCAGGCTGCTCAGGAAGCAGACTCTGAGATGGAGACCTGCATGCAGGTAGTTTATTTGGAGAGCTGTGAGCTGGGAGAGACACAGGATTGGACAGAAGGAGAAATTGAACTACGATGCAGTTGCAACATGAGGCCTCGGACGATACTACAAGGAGCTGGGGTGGTCCTTCGGACCTTATAGTGGGCTGCTCTAAGGGAGGGGCGTCCCCTTGGGTAGGTTGGCTGCCTTCAGCTGAGGGCAAGGCCTGAGGACAGACTAAGCTGTGGGCCTTCGGCAGCTAGTGCTCCCACCAGCTCGGGGATTGGGTTCCTCAGTACTGAAGGCGATCTGAGCAGCGAGTCACAGCATCTACTGTAGTCACTATTATTATGATGGCTTTGAGGAAGGGGGCATCAAAAGGGGAGACAATTAATCAAAGGTTTTTCATCCTCTGTACATATTAGCCACATTAAAGCCAGGCATCTGTGAATGGCTTGATAACTCCAAAAGAAGCTGTTTCCTTTTCTGTCGTAGGACGTTGAAGGGGGTCTGTTTACATCATCAGGAAGATCTATTTTGTGGGAGGGGGAAGCAATGGGTTCTACTCTTCTTTATAGTTGCTAAAGGGAATTTCCTAAAATTCTCTTTGCCAGCTCCATAAAAGAACATCATCTTGTACGATCCTGCCCTATATAAGGCTTGCCTTGAAGTGAGTTTTGGAGTCAGACTCTTAATGACTTTTCAAGAAATCCCTTCTCAGACTGCCAAGGACAAGTTGGTATCAGGAATATAATGTAATTGTGTTTGTTCAGTAACAGCTGGAAGTGCACTGGAGGGCTCTGAACTAAGGCCAATGGGGGATATCAAAGAAGAGATGCTGATGCTTCAACTAAAAAGGTTCCATTTTGTGCCTTCTCTCCATACACAGCCACTCTGTGATAGAATAAATAATAGAATTTTGAAAGCACCAACCTAAGTACCATAATATGGCTTTGAGTACCTAGTCGATGTCCCATAAATACCTGTGGACTGATTAAGATCCTGATAGCTCATATTTAAACTTGATTTAGTGTAGTTTGGTTTATAAACAGCATTATGCCATGTCCCCTTTTATAAGGTAAAGATCATACATGTTAAGGTAAAGCACATCTATTCTGTGCAACATCATGTGTTTTGGGATGAAGTAAGTTTTCATGAGTTTTCCTGATTTGTTCATCTCTTTGGAGCAAACTTTTTTGGCCAGTTATTCAAGCAACTATTTATTTGTTTATAAATAAAGATACAGCCTACAGCACAGAATAATAGTGAAATGATAACATCAAGAATTTTCATAAATTAAGGGGACTTTTCTGCCAGAAAGCTTGATAAGCACTTTTTATCTTTAACATCCATGCTGGGTATTTCGGGGTAGGTGTCTTCATTAATGCGTAGTGTTGTGTCTGTGACAAAGGTACAAGCCCTCACACTGCAGAGCTGGAAAGGGTTAAACCCAGCCTTGCAGGTCACTGTCCTCCACACCTCTCTTTTTCTCTCTCTCTCTCTCTCTCTCTGACTCTCCCCCTCCTCTCTTGTTCTGGCTCTCTTTCTCTCTTTGCCAGAGGAGGGCCCTTGCAGGACCAAGGGAGGTGAAGCCTCATCACCCCAGGGGACTTAAATGGCACATGTCACCACTTGCCTCCTTGCTCAAGGGAAAGTCTGGGGAGCGAGATCTGATTCCCTTTGTATCCCCACAGGCCTTGCACAGATATAGTTGGTGATTAATAACTGTTGGAGACTGAATGGACTTTTCTGTTACCCCTTATTAACAGTGCCAGAAGATGAAGGTATGAGCTAATCAGCCGCGATGAGCACCACAAATTAGTCATGTTTAGAGGCAGCAGGTTTTTGATGGTTACATCAGACATCTGGGTTTGTTCCTGGAAATGTCACTGGGCAACTTTCCTTTTTAAATCTGGCCAGGCACAGTGGCTCATGCCTGTAATCCTAGCATTTTGGGAGGCTGAGGCAGGGAGATTTCTTGAGTTCAAGACCAGCCTTAGCAAGAGCAAGACCCTGTCTCTATAGAAGATAGAAAAATTAGCTGGCATCATGGCGCACCCCTGTAGTCCCAGCTACTCAGGAGGCTGAGGCAGGAGGATCGCTTGAATCCAGGAGTTCAAGGTTGCAGTGAGCTATGATGATGCCACTGCACTCTAGCCCAGGTGACAGAGTGAGATCCTGTCTCAAAAAAAATCACATCAAATCAAATCAGAATCTACGGTGAACTCATCTCATGGATGGGTTAAAGTGCCCTGATCTGAAAGTCAGACAAGGCTTAGGTTCAGTCTTTCACAGCCACGTAAACTTAGGGAAATGTCTGAACCACCTAAGGTACAGTTTCCTCAGCAGTTAAATTGGTTGATCTTAACACTACTTCTCTCACAGGCTTGTTTTCTAGGTCAGATGAGCTAATGCCTGTAAAGTGTTGGGCTTACAAGTGCTTAATAAATGGTGGTTATTATTATCATTACTTGGGAAACCGTATAATGTCATCCAAATCAAGATACTTTGGCAGTGAAGGGGGGTATAAAAATAATTAGAATGATAACTTTTCTAAAAGATTTATTTATGGACAAACAAACTGATATATCGATGGACCTATGAAATGGTTCTATTCAAAAACTTTTCAAAGATAAAATTCTTTTGAAGAATAAAATAGCATATGTCTATGTCCATTAAAGCAAATGTGAAAATTTTCTTATTTTATCTGAACATTTGAAAAATTTAGACACAATAATTATTCTTGATACATATTTATATACTTTGATCAGTTTCTTGGTCTATCTGTCATGGTATTTTTCTGCAGAATGTATTTTTCAGTAGCTTTACTATTTTTAACTTTTTTCATAAAATTGCATTTTGGGCTTAATGAATTTCAAATTGTTGATACTTCAATTGACTCTATCTGTAGACCACAATATATTTAACTTTAAAAAAAATACTCTATAGGTGTGGAACTACCCTGTAAGTTGAGAGCAATTCTGCTAAATAAAGACTATTCTCAATTCTAATTTTTTGAAAATATTAAAATGTGTGAATAATCTAGCCCAAATAGTTTCCTTAGGTCCTTTTGGCCTCTCTTCAGAGTGCCTTTCTTTGATACAACTTGTCAAATAGGTTGTCTCTATTTATGATTTTTTTGAATGGTTCACCAAATTTAGGTGATTTAAAATTGTAGGCCTTCTCAATTACCTTCTATTCTAGGACAAAATCTAAATTTATCCAAATAAAATTAGAAGCTCCATCAAAATATTCTTCTCATAAGTTGAGATAGTGCAGGGCACAGTTATAGAATTTCAAAATGAAATCTAGTACTTTATTAGTGCTCTTGTTACCTCTTTCCCTGCCTAGCTTTTGCAGGATAAATTTCAGTGTCTTCCTGTTTGTAGGGCTGGCTTCATGGACTTATGACATGTGCAGTCCCACAGAACCCAGTGCGTAGAAGGGTCCTGCACTTGGTTTAATGCTCTGCTACCGCCATCTTGAGATTCTTGATTTTCGAACAAGGGATCCTACATTTTCATTTTGTACTGGGTCTCGAAACTTAGGTATTAAATAGTTGGTACTACCTGTTTGTCAGCATGGTTTTCTATAATTGCAATACTCTAAAAATTTCAAGCTCAAAAGCCGACGTTTTTAAAAAACCCATACACTAAATTCTTCAATTAAAGTCTTCCAAATGATTTTGAATAAAATGCAACCAAAATTCAGAGTACTGTAGGACACTTGACTTTAACAAAGTGGTTTATCATAAAGGCTTAGATATTTTTAAGTCAACTGGTAGGCAGCAAGGAGAATTTTGTGATTCAGTTATGTGAGTGTGTGTAAGGTTTGACAGCTCAGCTTTCATTTCTGTTGGTAGGCCACCACAACTTCTTTGGACCAATGTATTATGCTAATTATATGCATTCCACTATAATCCAAGTATATTTCTATTCCACAGGTTCTTAATTTAGGAAGAATATTGCTTCCACCAGGATTCTGTCCACTAAAATTTATTACCTCAAAAACAAAGTTTCTCTTCAATGATGAAACCTTTAAACTTGGTTTATAGTACTAATCAGAATGATGTTAGATCTTTCACCTATGACGGAATGAATTTCCAAAGATTCAATTTGATTTAATGAATTTTGTTTTAAAGAACCATTATTAGACTTAATTGATTTCAATTGGAAGCATCTGATGACGCTGATATAAAACTGGTGTCACACCTGTTAGGATGGCTATCATAAAAAAGATGAGGTCACAAGCGTTGATGAGGGTGTGGAGGAAAAGGAACATTTAGATGCTGTTGGTGGGAATGTAAGTTAGTACAGGAATTATGAAAAACAGTATGGACATTCCTCAAAAAACTAAAAATAAAACTGTCACATGACCCAGCAATCCCTCTGCTGGGTATTTATCCAAAGGAGATGAAAGCTGCACTCCCATATTCATTGCACCATTATTTACAATAGCCACGATATGGAACCCAATGTCTATCCATGAATGAATGGATAAAGAAATTGCAGTTCACATACAATGGAATATTATTCAGCTTTAAAAAAGGAGAGGATCCTTCCATTTGTGACGACATGGATGAGGCTGGAGGACATTATGCTAAGTGAAATAAGCCAGACACAGAAAGAAAAATACGGCATGATCTCTCTTATATGTGGAATCTAAAAAAAAAAAAAAAGTTGAATAAATAGAAACAGACAGTGGAATGGTGGTTACCAGAGGTGGAGCAGGGGTGAGGGGTGCAGAATGTAGGTCAAAGGGTACAAAGTTGTAGTTACGTGGGATGAATAGATTTAGAGATCTGAAGTACAGCATAAGGACTATACCTAATAATATCATACTATATACTGGAAATTTTCTAAGAGAGTAGATATTAGGTGCTCTTACCACATGCACAAAAAAGGGTAACGGCGTAAGATGATAGATGTATTAATTGGCTTGACTGTAGTAATCATTTCACTATGTATATCAAAACATCATGTTGTAACCTTAAATACATACAATTAAATTAAAATAAATAAGTAAAAATGGTGTCGTTTTACTGTTTACACAGTTCTCATTCTGCTAAAGGAGACTCGTTAGCAGCTAACACTTAATTTTTCAGGCATGCACAAGAAAATTTGGAATTGAAAATGAATGGAATTACTTTAGAAAAGCCATTGCATCGAAGTGAAAAATTAAGCTTCATGGAATGACATGAAAACACACCTTGTGCAGCTGCATGTGTTAAATCATCATCTGTGGGCACGGTCTGCTTAAAGTAACTACTAACTTTTGAAGTAAATGCTGATGTTTCTTCAGCAAATTATTGTTTTCTAGTTTCTACATGGCCAGGCATATCATCATGATATCCCCATACTGGATGCTGGAGATCAACAGATATTTTCTGCAAGTTACACATCCATCTATAACTTTAATATTTTAATTATTCACTAAAAATGTTCTTTGACCTTTTTAAGCTGACTGATTGCTGCCAAAAGGTTTATTGCAAAAAGAAATAGGTGTTACCAAACAATGCAATAAATAATAGTTGTAGATAAATTATAAAGTAAATGACAAAACCACTGTACATAAGAATATTCAAACTGTAGTCTATATGCTCTATGATGGGCTGCTCAGCCTCCATTTCCTGCACATATTTTACTTAACCTAACTTACATGTTCTCACATTTCCCACTAACCCTGATGATGTGTGGCCAGACAGTTTCATGGACCTCCCAGGCTACAGCAGGGGCTAGTGAGAGGTGGCCAGCCACAGGGTGAGCACATCTCCCACCACCACTGAGTCCCCAGAAACTTGTGGCTGGGCACACTGCAATTTATCATGCTGCACTTCAAAGTGGGTGTCCGTTGCAGCTTCTCAGGTAATGGTTTGCAAAAAAGAGAAGGGGCTTGCCAGTCACCCTTCTGATTTTACCAGGAGTTAAAATGAGAACCCAGTTTGCTATACGTGTATCTCATCACTACCGTTCAAGACTGGTGAAAGCTAAGGATGCCGAGTAGAGGTCTACCAAACCCATCCCAGCTTGTTGAATTCCAATATGATTGCTTTTTTAAATGGAAGATTTGATATATGTCAACTGTCTGGGACTGTCCTGGGAAAACCTGGATGTACAGTCACCCCAATTATCAGCCATTGCTTTGGTTATCCTATGAACTCCTGACGGAACATCATATTGTGCTAATTTTACGAACAACTTCTACATAATAAAAATGACCTTTCAATTAAACATATAGGATAGGGTGGAGTTGGTACAGTCTAAAACGGGTCAATGTGAAGCTAAAAGATGATGGCAACTCAGTGGGCTCGTGCAGATATCACAACTCATCTCTCCTGGAAGCCAAATCCTGGGGACGATTTCTGATCACTTTCTTGCTGGAGCTATTTTCGGTTAGAGTAGGCTGAATTCTCAAGGGGAACGGGAAAACTGGGTAATTTGTCTTACTCTTGCTTCCTAAGTCCAGGACCTACGTAAGTTTGGGCCTACAGCACTGAAATCCCCTTTTAGCTGTGCCCCAAGTGAAGTGTCAGGAAACCATTGCTTTTTTGGTGGGGGAAAGGACCATTAGAAGTCCAAAATTGTATTGGAGACCAGCTGTATACAAGGTGTGTAAACTTTATTGTCTGAGGGCTTCATCACCTATAAAAAGGCCCTCACAGCATGGGCTGCCAACACATCTGGGTGAGAACAGCTGGGAACAATTTTTAGTTGGAAAAATAACTTACGTGGAAAAGGAGCATAAACTTTCATCATATACTGGCTGGTTGTAAACTAAGGCCATGTCAGGGAGAAATTCTAATGGCTTGTTTTTCTACTTGGTTGCAGTCAAGTATTTCTGGGGCACACAGTTCCCAGGTGACAGGTCCCTATAATAAAATGATCTAGATCACCTTATTAACTTTCTTGAGTCCTTTACTAGTGGATTTTGGAAAACATGCTAAATGTTTAATAAAACCTGTATACAGCCTTGTTAGGGCTTTTCCACAGTAATCCGATCTACATATTGTGCCAGTAAGAAAAGGCATTTCAAAGTAAACAAGGATGAACTAACACTGATTAACTGTGAACTAATAACAGATTAAAATTGTATTTCTTAATATCAAATAATGCCATGTGGACTTGGCATACTGACAAGATGACTGGCTGGAGATGTCCAGACAGGAGAAGACAGCAGAGAGGGCCCTGTCCAGAAGCAGAGTAAAACCATATTTTAAATTTGGAATCACTTATTTTAATTATCAGATATCCTGCTTTTTTCCTGGTGAGCATGAGTGGGCCTCAATCCACAGAGTGTTTGAGAAATAGAATGACACATGGTATTTGTAAACTTTACCTTGTCAACTCTGAAAATGTTTTCTGCTTGCCCAAAAGCCATGATAGAAGGTTAGTTTTTAAACATTTAATTTGATCTATTATTCAGCTATTCTTTAAATATTTTATGATTTCTAATATAAAATATTTTTATTGTGCTAAAATATACATAACATAAAATTTACCATTTTAACCATTTTTAAGTGTACAATTCAGTGGCATTAAGTACATTCACAATGTTGCATAACCATCACCACTATTCATTTCCAGAACTTGATGTCTGATTTTTTTTAAGCTTCTCCAAGATATAATACACAAGCATAAAGAGAGAGAAATACGTGATTTTGCTGAGATCAATAAACAATTGTTTGTTTGCTTTCTTCTGCCTAGGAATGTAAACTATTACTGAGACTAGCTCTTGTTAGGTATGTATGTATCTGTCAACATATTGCATTTACCCTTTTTTGAACTTTGCTTTTATTCTAGGATGGTTGTAAACCAGGGAAAAGCTACAAAAATCTATAAATGCTCTAAAATTTTTTTTCAGCAGGACTATATGGCTGTCGTGGGAGTTGTGGGGAACTTTATTATGTTCATATTTGAAAGAAAGTTGTTTAAGCCCTGCAATGATTAGATGTGACTGTGTGGGTCAATTAAATAGGGGAACAGATAGGGGTTTAGTTTCTAAACTTCTGCAATTCAAATTGTATATGAATATTATTTAAAGTGAAGATCTTTGTAAAATGAAATCTCAGAATATGTATGCATTAAAGGAAATCAACAAAACACAGACCCGAGTAACTTTAGAATTTTAGTCTTCCTGAAGCTCACGATGTTCAGATCTAGCCACTTTGATGCTTATGGAACATTTATCCCTCTAAGTGTCCTATGTGAATGTCTCATGCAGACTCTCTCACCAGCCATGACCCTACTGGACCTGCAGTGCCTAGACCAATGAAGGCAACGAAGCCTCGTTGAAGTCCCATTTGGAGCATTTACGGTCTATTCTTGACCCCAACTCTTGTGTTTTGAAATCATGGTTGCAAAAGGCTCAGAATTGAAAGGTTTAATTATAAATATCCCTTAAAGATAAAAATGTGAATGAGACCATTGGTTTAATTTAACAATTTATTTCATGAGTCAAATAGAGATATGCATCATTATAATTATATGAGGCAAAATAGGGCAAAATGTTAGCATTTGTTAAATTATTATGGCTACTATATGGGTATTGGTTTTATTATTCTCTGTACTTTCTGGACCTACCATGAAAAGAATGAATAAGTATAGTTTGTAGAATTGACAAAGCAGAGGACATTGTCCTTCTGGGGTATGCAAGGGAAATTTCAACATGTTATTTGAGAGTTGATTGGACTTTCTAACTCCTAAGTAGTCTTATCTGTGTATCTTTTGAAATAGACTTAATTGTTACCTACAGCCCATAGGACCATCTCATAACATTGCTCCAGGGGCACTACAATTTACAGTGAAAGAATATTTTCAGCAAGTACTAAAGATTGTTCCCATGTTGTCTGGTTTTCAACTGTGGTGAATGAATTCAGAAAATAAATTGTTCTGATTCTTTGGAGATTTGAGGCTTTGAACAAAATAATGAATAAGCCTTGGTAATTAACATGCCTTGTTTGTTTTTAGTTCTTTTGAACGTAATCAAGGAAAGGAGTGGAAAGGAAAGAAGGGTGCAGGAGGCCCCCAGAAGCATTTTGGCACTCACCAAAGCAGCTGGATGGTGAATAACACAGTGGGGGTATATGGCTAAGTGGGTCCTATTTATGTGTTATTCAATAACACGAGGAAACGTGCTTCAGTTCAAAGCATTGTTTCCTCTTCAAGCTTCTCCAGTTGGCATCACATAGCTTTACTAAATGCTTTTGGTAATGCTAGAGCGATTTCTATGTACCAAGTGTCTTTGAGTAGCTGTTTAAGGGGATAAAGCTAAGGAAAAGTAGAGGACAGACAGAGGGCATTTGACCACAAAGATTGAGAATTTCATTGGTTTGTGGAAGAGTTCCACCTCTGGGAAATGGGGTGGTTTATAGCACAGATTCCCAGGCATACATATTCTTAAGAACAAAGAGGCCTTTGGGATGCTGTATTGGTGAGAATGCTTTTAGCTGCAAGTAACCGCAGATCCAACTCAGGATTGCTTAAGCCATGAGGAGATTTATTATCTTGTATAACAAATCCTTAAGTAGCCATGGTCCACCCAAGGCACACCAGGGTGCTGGCTCACTCCTCTGTGGCTTTCTGGATTTGTCCTCTTCTCTTCATTGGCTGCATCCAGCAGCGGCTCTGAGCATCACATCCATACACAACAGCGTCTTGTGGTCTGTTTAGCACCAGTCTTGCCTGAACAAGTGTGTATTCATTAGGGAGTTCTGACTCTCCTCAACAAGGTGATGCTGGAACCAGCTGCCCTGAGGACAGCTGAGAGTAAAAAGACTGAGAGGTCCTATCAAAGCAAGTACACAGGGAATGTGTAACTGAATAGGTGCTTCTGAGGAGGAAACACATACCTTCAGTTACCTTGTTCTGAATTCTGGGATAAAACAACCAGCACATCAAATGAAAACAATGCTGCATTCCATAGATTACTGCTGGCATAACCCCTTAAGGAAAAATCTCCTAAGTGATCTTAAGTGAAAGAGGCTACTCTAAGTAGAGACTCACGTTTTCCAAGTTAACACAATTGCATTGCCTTATATTTGTTGGTGTGAGCATCATGAGCATAGGAATTTTGTCTTATTCACTGTTGGACCGGCAGTGCCTAGACCAATGAATAACATATGAGCGCTGACTGGAATGTATCCAGCCATAATTTTCATAATTTTTCATATTACATGGCTTGATACTTTCCGGAAAGTCCCTGTATAGTAGGTTCTTAATATTTATAAATATCTGTCAAAAGAATGAGAAATGGTGGTGGGGGCAGAATGAGTAATGGTGGGGGCAATTTAATTTAAATATAATAGTTAAGAGAGACCTGGAAAAACAGAGAGAGTGTCTGTGTGTCCTGGGTTCCATCACCAACTCTATCGTCTACTAGCTATGGAATCCTTTCTGTGCCTCGGTTTCCTCTTCTGTAAAATGAGAATAATACAAACCTGCTTCATTAGGTTGTTGTGAGAATTAAAGGAATTGATACACGTAAAGTACTTAGAACAGTGCCAGGCCCGTAGTAAGCCCTCAGGAACTGTTAACTCTTTATTATTATTACTACCAGTTACTAAGTTCTTAACTTCTATAAGCCTCACTTTCCTCATTTGTAAAATGGGGATAATGAAAGGTACCGGATTTTGGAGATTAAATGAGACAGTGTTTCTTCCTCACAACATCAAGCATGGGATTAGGATCTTGGTCAAAGGTCACTCTAATTCCTTATATATTCTCAGTACTTTTTATTTTACAAAGTAATTTTTACTTCCACAATATATTTGATCTCCACTACAATCTAGTGAGAGAACAGGTCAAAGATTATGCCCCTTTTATAGGCAGAGAAACTGAGGCACAGAGAAATTAAGTATGTCTGTTAATTGTACCTCTATAGGCAAATGGTAGAGCCAGAAGTCGACACAGCAGTCGTCTGATGCTTTTCAGTGTAGATCCTCCACATTTTTAACATCTAGGGAAAGACTTTTCACAGATGGAGAGTGATTTTATTGAGCAAACGTATAATGTTGGCTCACAAATGAAGGTCTTATAAAGGCTGAGGTGAAACATTTTGAGGTAAGATGATTTAGGGGAAAGAGGAGGAAGTGACCAGGACAGGAAATAACATTTTACAAGAAGCACTCTTAAGAGAGGAAAGTTAGAATGATCCATGTGGTAGTGGATTAGTGTTAGAGATATCAGTATGAACTCATGTTTAGCTTAATATAGCTACAGATGATTATATATAGAAATATTTGCAGGTATGTGTAGATACATGGAAATGTACCACGTACATTCCCATGCTCTGTCAGCTGAGAGGGCCTAGGAGCAACATCCCAGTAGCAACGAGCACACCCAGCACCCAAATCTTGGGTTCTAATGCCATTCTCCAAGAAAAGGAACCAGGGTGCCTGGGAGAAATAGCTGATTCTAGGGCTGGGCAGATAACATACAAAAGGAGACTGTAGTGCCAGAAAGTAAGCAAGTGTTAAAAAAAAAAAAAAAAAAAACAGACAAAAAAACACAGGGGTATGTCAAAGGGATATAGGAGCCAACTGAAAAGGCTCCAATGACCAAAGCTGGAACAATTTAAGCAATAAAATAAATAATGTACTGGATTATAACCCAAGGTATGATATAAATATTAGTTCATACTAATATAAATAAATGATAGAATAAATAAATGGGGAGAAGAAACAAATCTCCCCTGCAGAAGAATTCCGAATAATTTATGTAGAGATACTCCCCACTCGAGGAGGTGGAACATAACTCCTCACCCCTTAAGTATGGGCTGCATATAATGGCTTCCTTCCAAAGAGTCCAGGATGGAAAGAAGGGAGGGAAGAGTAATTTTACCGTGGAGAAACCTAACAAACACTACTTCAGTCAGATGATCAAGGTTCACCTCAACAGTGATAAGTCATCTTGATGTCATGACTATAAGCTATCTATAAGACTTGCACTTCATTCTGCTGTTTTGGGGAGGAATTTGTTCATCCCTTCGTGTGATGTCATGAGAATGATACTTTATCTCAATGGTCTTCCTTCCAAAAACCCATAACTCCTATCTAACCATGAGAAAAACATCAGACAAACTGAAATTGAAAGACATTCTATAAAATATCTGACCAGTACTCCTTAAAACTGTCAAGATCAGCAAAAACAAGGAAATTGTGAGAAACTATCACAGCCAAGAGGAGCCTAAGGAGACATGACAACTAAACATAACATGGTATCCTGGATGAGATCCTGGGATGGAAAAGAGGTGTTAGGTAAAAACTAAGGAAATTTGAATAAAGTGTGGACCTTAATTAATAATGATGCATCAATATTGGTTCATTGGTTGTGATAAATATACCATATGAACATAAAATGTTAACAATAAGAAAACTGGGAGTAGGAATTTTCTGCACTATCTTTCAACTTTTCTGTAAATCTAAAGCTATTCTAAAATTTATCAAAAATAAGACAATGAGGGTAGCAGGACATCAACATCAACCAAACAACAACAGCAACGAAAAGATGCAAAGAAAACAAAGAACAGATGGGAAAATAGAAAACAAACAGCAAGATGATCGATGTATACCAATCCTGTAAATATGTTCATTGTACATGGTCTAAATACTCCAAATAAAAACCAGATATTGTCAGATCAAATGAACAAAAGGCAAAACCCAGTATAAACTGTCCATACAAGAAACCACTTTAAATATAAAGATATAGATAGATTAAAATAAAGGATAGCAACACATACACAATCAAACAGTAATCCAGAGAACGCTGGAGTAGATGTATTAATATCAAAGTAGAGTTCATAACAAGGAATATTGCCATTGATAAAGAGGAACATTTCATAATAATAAAGGTGCCAATTCACCAAGAGGACATAATCCTTAATGTGTATGCACCTAACAAGAGAACTTTGAAGTACACAAAACAAAAACTGATAGAAGTGAAAGGAGAATAGAGAAATAGAGAGTTTTAGTTGCAGATTTCAACATTCATTTCTCAGTAATAATAGAACAAGTAGGAAAAAGGAAATCAATAAGAATATAGGAGGTAAGTAAAAATAAAGACACAAATTCCTCCCCAAAACAGCAGAATAAAGTGCTTGCCTTATAAATAGCACTGTTACTTTTTAATCCAGTCTAAAAATCTCTACTTTTTAATTTGTTTAGTCTCTTACATTTGATGTAATTTCTGATAGTCTAGGTGTATGAAACATTTTGCTTTGTTTTCCGTTTGTCCCATGTGTTTTTTGTTTCTTTGTTCCTTCTTTTCTATCTTCTCTTAAATTATTATTTTCATATTCCTTTCACCTCCTTTACTGGTTTTTAGCTATGCCTCTTTATTTTTTTAATGGTGGCTCTAGTAATTTCCATATGCAACCTTAATTTATCATTGTCTGCATTGAATAAATATTATAGCACTTCATGGACAGAATAATAGCTTAAAACATTATAATTCCATTTAGACCCTTCATCCTTTTGTGCTCTTTTGTCATGTGTTTTATTTCTACATGTGTTATAAGCCCCACAATACTTGCTATTATTTTTATCTAAACATTCAAACATCTTTTAAAAATTAAAAAAATGAAAAATAGTCTTTTATATTTACCCACATATTTACCTCTTCTAGTACTTTTCATTCCTTCCTATAGATTCCATCTGGAATCTGGCTTCCATCTGGGATAACTTTCCTGTAGCTTGCAAAAACCTCTAGAGATGTTAGTGATGTAAACAAAATGGCCCATTTTTTACAGTTTGGGTCTGTTGGTAACACACTCTCTCAGCTTTTGTTTCATTGAAAGTGTCTTTATTTCTCCCTCATTTTGAAGTGTATTTTCACTGGGTATAGAATTCTAGGTTGACATTTGTTGTTTTTTCTTTGAGCACTTTAATGATGTTATTCCAGTATCTTCTGGATTCTATTATTTCTGATGAGAAGTCAGCTGTCATCCATGTCCCTCCTCCCATTGCCTGAGTGCCCCCAATATAAAGTGTCTTTTTATCTTTGACTTCTTTTATAATTTTTCCACTCTCTCTTTAGTTTCAGTGACTATGATGTACCCAGGAGCAATCTTTTTATTCTTCCTGCTTGGGCTTTACTGAGTTTCTTGCATTGGTGGTTTAATGCTGTCTTTATTTTCTTAATCAGTTTTGAAAATTCTTGACTATTATGTCTTCAAATATTTCTTTTGCCCAAATTTTCTCTCTCCTTGCCTTCTGGGACTCCAATTCCATGTGTGTTAGACTACTTGATATTGTCCCCACAGGTTGCTAATACTTTTACTTTTAATCTTTTTTCTCTGTGTTTTTGTATAGGTAATTTCTATTGGCTTGTCTTCAAGTTCTCCAATCCCTTTTTACCCCTGTTTTCAGTATCCTTAGGAATTTAGTTCACTTATCCTTCTCTTCACTGTTCACTGGTTTAAAGAATTAGATAGATAGATAGACAGATAGATATAGATATATTTTTCCTTTGGTAAGAGCAACAGTCCTTTTTTTAATATATAATTTTTATTTTAAAATATTAATGGGTACAGGGTTCTTGTTACATGGATGAATTGTATAATGCTGAAGTCAGGGCTTTTAATGTGCCCATCACCAGAATAGTGTATTGTACCCAATAGGTAAGTTTTTATCCCTCATCCCCCTCCTACCCTCCCCCCTTCTTAATTTCCAATGTCCTTTACACCACTTTATGACCATGTGTACCCATCATTTAGCTCATACTTATTAGTGAGAACATGTGGTGTTTGTTTGTCCATTGCTGAGATACTTCACTTAGGATACTGTTCTCCAGTTCCATCCAAGTTGTTGTGAATGATATTATTTCATTCCTTTTTATGACTGAGTAGTGCTACGCATATACAAACACCACATTTTCTTTATCCATTCATGAAAGGATGGACACTTAAGTTGATTCCACATCTTTGCAATTGTGAATTGTGGGGTGATAAACATTCAGGTACAGGAGTCTTTTTGATACAATGACTTCTTTTCCTTTAGGTATATACCCAGTAGGGGGATTTTTGGGTCAAATGGTAGGTCTACTTTTAGTTCTTTGAGGAATCTCCATACCGTTTTCCATAGCAGCTGTGCTAATTTACAGTCCCACCAACAGTGTATAAACATTCCTTTTTCACTGCATCCATGTCAACATCTATTGGGGTTTTTTTATTTTTTATTTTTTAATAATGGCCATTCTGATAAGGGTAAGGTGGTATCTCATTTTGGTTTTAATTTGCATTTCTCTGATGATTAGTGATGTTGAGCATTTTTTTCATATGTCTGTTGGTCATGTGTATATCTTCTTTCGAAAAAACTCTGTTGATGTCTTTTGCCTGCTTTTTAATGGGGTTATTTGTTTTTCTCTTGCTGATTTGTTTGATTTCTTTGTAGATTCTGGATATTAGCTCTTTGTCAGATGTATAGTTTGTGAATATTTTCTCCCATTCTGTAGGTTGTCTATTTACTCTGTTGATTATTTCCTTTGCTGTGCAGAAACTTTTAAAATTAATTAATTCCCATTTATTTATTTTTATATTGCTGTATTTGCCTTTGGGGTCTTAGTTATAAATTCTTTGCCTAGGCTGATATCTAGAGGAGTTTCCCTACAATTTCTTCCCGAATTTTTGTGGTTTCAGTCTCACATTTAGGTCTTTAATCCATCTTGAGTTAATTTTTTGTAGATGGCAAGAGATAGGGAGACTGTTTCATTCTTCTGCATGTGGCTGTCCAGTTTTCCCAGCACCATATATTGAATAAGGCATCCTTTCACCAGTGTATGTTTTTGTCTGCTTTGTCAAAAATCAGTTGGTCATAGCTATATGGTTTCATTTCTGTGTTCTGTATTCTATTCCATTGGTCTATGTCTCCACTTTTATACCAGTACCATGCTGTTTTAGTTACTAAAGCCTTGTAGTATAACTTGAAGTCAGGTAATGTGATGCCTCTAGATTTGTTCTCTTTGATTAAGATTGCTTTAGTTATTCGGGCTCTTTTTTGGTTCCATATGAAGTTTAGAATTATTTTTTCTATATCTGTGAAAAACAACATTGGTATTTATATGGGAATTGCATTGAATCTGTAATCACTTTGGGCAGTACAGACATTTTAACAATGTTGATTCTTCCAATCCATGAGCATGGGGTGTTTTTCCATTTGTTTGTTCATCTATGATTTCTTTCATCAGTGTTTTGTAGAGATCTTTCACCTCCTTGATTAAGTATATTCCTAAATATTTTATTTTCTTTGCACCTATTGTAAATGGTATAGCATTCTTGATTTGACTCTCAGCTTGACTGTTAGTAGTATATAAAAATGCTACTGATTTGTGTACATTGATTTTTGTAACCTGAGACTTTGCTGACTTTATTTATTTATTGATTCTAGGAGTCTTTTGGTAGAGTCTTTAGGGTTTTCTAGATACAAGATCATATCATCAGCAAGCAGGGATAATTTGACCTCCTCTTTCCCAACTGGGATGCCCTGTATTTCTTTCTCCTGTCTGATTGCTCTGGCTAGGACTTGCAGTATTATATTGAATAGAAAAGGTGACAGTGGGCACCTTTGTCTCATTCCAGTTCTTAGGGGAACTGCTTTCAACTTTTCCCCATTCAGTATGATATTGGCTGTGGGTTTGTCATGTATAGGTTTCATTATATTGAGGTATATTCCTTGTATGCCTAGTTTGTTGAGGGTTTTTATCATGAAAGGGTGCTGGATTTTATCAAATGCTTTTTCTGCATCTATCGAGATGATCATATGGTTTTTGTTTTTGTTTCTGTTTATGTGGTGAATGAAATTTATTGATTTGCATGTGCTGAACCATCCCTGAATCACTGGAATGAAACCTACTTGATCATAGTGGATTATCTTTTTGATGTGCTGTTGAATTTGGTTTGCTAGTATTTCGTTGAGGATTTTTGCATCTATGTTCACAAGTGATATTGGTCTGTAGTTTTCCTTTTTTTGTTGTGTCCTTTCCTGGCTTTGGTATCAGGGTGATATTGGCTTGGCAGAATGAGTTAGGGAGGATTCCCTCCTTCTCAATGTTATGGAGCAGTTTCAGTAGAATTGGTGCCAGTTCTTCTTTGTCGGTCTGGTAGAATTCAGTTGTGAATCCATCTGAGCCTGGGTGTTTTTTGTTGGGAGATTTATCTCACTACTCCTTATTGGCCTGTTCAGGATTTCTATTTCTTTGTGATTCAGGCTTGGGAGGTTGTGTGTTTCCAAGAATTTATCCATTTCCTCTAGGTTTTCTAGTTTGTGTATGTAGAGATTTTCATAATAGTCATGGATGATATTTTGTGTTTCTGTAATATCATTTGTAATATCTCCTTTTTCATTTCTGATTGAGTTTATCTGAGTCCTTTCTCTTCTATTTCTGGTTAATCTAGCTAGTGGTATGTTGATTTTATTTATCTTTTCAAAGAACCAACTTTTTGTCCATTGATCTTTTGGTTTCCATTTCATGGATCCTTAGTTCTGCTCCTCTGAGCTTTGTTATTTCTTTCCTTCTGCTAGCTTTGGGTTTGGTTTGTTCTTCTTTTTCTAGTTCCTTGAGGTGTGACATTAGGTTGTTCATTTGTGATCTTTCTGTCTTTTTGATGTAAGCATTTAAGGCTATGAACTTTCCCCTTAGCACTGCTTTTTCTGTATCCCATAGATATTGGAAGCTTGTCACACCTTTGTTGTTCAATTTGAAAACTTTTTTGATTTCCATCTTGATTTTGTCAATAACGCAAGGATTGTTCAACAGCAGGTTGTTTAATTTCCATGTATTTGTATAGTTTTGAGAGTTCCCCTTGGAATTGATTTCCACTTTTATTCCACTGTGGTCTGAGAAGATACATGGTATGATTTCAGTTTTTCTAAATTTTCTGAGACTTGTTTTGTGGCCTAACATATGATCTATCTTGGAAACTGTCCCATGTGCTGATGAGAAGAATGTATATTCTGTAGTTTGGGGGTAGAATGTTCTATAAATGTCTGTTAGATACATTTGTTCTAGCATCCCATTTAAGTCCAGTGTTTCTTTGTTGAGCTTCTGCATCAATGATCTGTCTAGTTCTGTCAGTGGAGTATTGAAGTTCCCAGCTATTATTATGTTGCTGTTTATTTCTTTCCTTAGATCTAGCAGAATTTGATTTATGAATCTGGGAGCTCCTGTTTTAGGTGCATATATGTTTAGGATTGTTATATCTCTTGTTGAATTGATCCCTTTATCATTATATAATGACCACCTTTGTCTTTTTTTTTTACCATTATTGATTTAAAATTTATTTTATCTGATATGAGAATAACTACTCCTGCTAGCTTTTGATTTCCATTTGCATGGAATATTTTTTTTCCACCTCTTTACCTTGCGTCTATGAGAATCTTTGTGAGTTAAATGGGTTTCTTGGAGACACTATATATTTGGGTTGTGTTTTTTAATCCTTTCAGCTAATCTACATCTTTTAAGGGGAGCATTAAGACTGTTCAAATTCAATGCTAGTATTGATATGTGAGATACTGTTCTGGTCATCATTTTGATTGTTACCTAGTTGCTTTGTTCTCTCCCTTGTGTTACTGTTTTATAAAAGCTGTGAGTTTTAACTTTTGGGTGTTTGTACACTGGTGGGTATCAATTGTTCTGTTCCATGTATAGAATACTTTTAAGCATTTCTTATAGGGTAGGTCTAGTTGTGACAAATTCCCTTAGTGTTTGCTTGTCTGGGAAAGACTTTATTTCTCCTTCATTTATGAAACTTAGTTTTCAGGATACAAAATTCTTGGCTGGCAGTTATTCTGTTTAAGGAGACTAAAGATAGGACCCCATTCCTTTCTGTCTTCTAAGGTTTCTGTTAAGAAGACTGTTGTTAGTCTGATGGGTTTTCCTTTGTAAGTTACTTGATGTTTTCACCTCATGGCTCATAGGGGTCCCTCCTTCACATTGACTTTAGCCAGACTGATGACTATATACCTTGGTGATGCCCTTTTTGCAATGAATCTCTCAGGGGTTTGTTGAGCTTCTTGTATCTGAATGTCTAAATTTCTAGCAAGACCAGGGAAGTTTTCCTCAATTATTCACTCAAATAGGTTTTCCAGGTGTTTTGTTTTTTCTTCTTCACCCTCAGGGATGCCAATGATTCTTGTATTTGGCTGTTTTATGTAATCCCATATTTCTCATAGACTTTGTTCATTCCTCTTGATTCTTTGTTCTTTATTTTTGACTGGCTGGGTTAATTTGAAAGATTTGTCTTCAAGCTCTGAAGTTCTTTCTTCTGCTTGGTCTACTCTCTCTTTTTTTTTTTTTTTTTTTTGAGCTTGCTCTGTTGCCCATGCTAGAGTGCAGTGGCATCATCACAGCTCATTGCAACCTCAAACTCCCGGGCTCAAGCAATTCTTCTGCCTCAGCCTCCTGAGTAGCTGGGACTAGAGGTACGCACCACCACATCTGGCTAATTTTTCTATTTTTTGTAGAGATGGGGTCTTGCTCTTGCTCAGGCTGGTCTTGAACTCCTGTCTTCAAGGGATCCTCCCACCTTGGCCTCCCAAAGTGCTAGGATTACAGGTGTGAGCCACTGCACCTGGCCCTTTGTCTAGTCTTCTTAAACCTTTCCACTGTGTTTTGTATTTCCCTAAATTAATTTTTCATTTCCAGGAGTTCTATTTTGTTTTTGTTAAATACATCTACCTCTTTAGTAAATTTTTCATTCATTTACTGAATTATTTGGGGGGGGTCTTTCTCATATTTCTGCAGTTCTTGTGCTGATTCCTTCTCATCTGGAGCAGCTGTCACTTCTTGTTTTGGGATTTTATTTTGTTTAGATGTTACTTTTTTTCACCTTCCCTCTTAAGTATGTGCCTGTAGTGTATGTTGGGTAAGGATCTTTGGCTTTGCTTGTGGGTACTTTGATGGTGGTCTAGGTTCTAGATGGTTTCCTTTGTTATAGATATCCTTACTGTGATGGTTTTCTCACTTGCTAATTATTTGTAGGCTGTAGCAGTCATGTTCTATGTGGTTGGGCAGATTCCCTATCTGTTGTCAACAAGGTGAGATGGAGGTCTTTGAAATCCTTTCTCTTTCCCCAGTCCTGTGATCTTTTTAACAGTATGAGTTATACTGGGAGGCCCAGTTTAATCTCTAAGTTAATAAGCAGCACTTGTGGGTAATAGTTAGCCATGCCCTGTATGATTGAATCAATAAATGCTGTAATGGGCTGTACAAGTTGTCCTCTCTGCCAGTAGGTGGCACTTGCAGGAATGAGCCAGCTGCAGTGGTGTTTTTTTGGGACCTGTGTCTGGCTATAGTCAATCAGGAGAAGCATTCAGATGTCCCAGGTGGTGGGTGGAGAAGAGTCTGAATGGCAGAGAGCTGGCACTCTGGTCCCCTTTGTCCTGAGGGGCTCCTCTGGCTTGCCATACTCTTCTCTCCTCTGAAGGCAGCCCATCTTGAATGTCTAAGCTCTGGGATCACAAAGGTCCTCTGGGACCCACAGGCCTCCTGTGGCCACCACAGTCTGGGCAGGAGTTGGGAAATGTTTGTGTGAGGACCAGTGACAAGAAAACTGAAGGGCTGAAGCTCCCTGGGGAGAACAAGGGTAGACAATGGGTGGAGAAGTAGTATGGTGCCTACCACCTCAGCTCAGGTCTGTCTTGAGGGGGAGTGACCCAAAGGAGCATGGCAACCCAGTGCTCTGTCCTCAAGAAGCTCCCAGTTCACTGGCAGCAGCAACTTTTGGGCTTGTGAGGGTAGAGAAGCTCTCCAACAGTTCAGGAGCCTACAGTCTGCCAGAGGTGTGAGGGGTGGAAATAAACAAACACTCCCACCTACCCTTTCCACGGGGCTCTGAATTCCTTGGGGGTTGGTCTATGCCAAAATTTTCCTCCTTCCTGTTCTGCTCCACAACTTCTTCCCATGGAATCTCTGGTAGGACAACTTGTACTTTTCCCTCAAAATTACACCTGGGCTATGTTTTTTTCTTCTAGAACATTTCCTTCTTTCTGAGATGATCTGGCAACCAATGACTCTAGTCAGCCATCTTGCCTCTGACCCCCTAAGCTTTTATCTACTAAGCAACTACTTGAAAATTAGTTCAACAGTCTTTTATAATTGTCTACATTTTACTTGAAAGTCAAAAAGGCAGAAGAAGGGCATATTTTCTCTTTTCTTCTCGAGCTGGATGTTCACCTTCTCCTGCCCTGGGACATCAGAGCTCCTAGTTCTTGTGCCTTTGGATTCCAGGACTTACTCCAGTGGCCCTTTGGCCTCAGATTGGGAGTTACACCATTGCCCCCCTTGGTTCTTAGGCCTTTGGGCTTGGGATGAATTACACCACCAGCTTTCCTAGTTCTCCAGTCTGCAGAGGGCATATTGTGGGACTTCTTGGCCTCCAAAATTGTGTGAGCCAATTCCCATAACAAATCTCCTCTTATATATGTGTGTAATTTTTTTTTTTAATTTCAGAATATTATGGGGGTACAACACTTTGGCTATATATATTGCCCATGCACTGCCCATGTCAGAGCTACAATCGTGGTCATCCCCCAAACTGTGCTCCCCGCATCCATTCAGTGAGAGTTTTTCCCATCCCCTCCACCCCCCTCCCACCTGCCCGCCCCCTGATGATTATAATTATCCTATCGGTTATGTTTCTCCAGAGAACCCTAATACACCTTGTTTTTATAATTCAGCTAGATTGCCTACAAATTGTTCATGACCTTTGGATCCACATGATGTTGTTCTCTCCAAAAATCAAATTCATTATCAGTGGATGAAGATTTGTTACCACTGGGTTATTAAAAAGAGTATGCCACAGGCTTTTGAAGAATCTTCATGAAGATGAATTCCAGAAGTGATTTATGCAATGGCGGCCTCACTAGTGTAAGAGTATGATCTCCCAAGGGGGCTACATTGAAGGTCAAAACTCACTTGAATGTGTAAATTTCTGTTAGTTTGTTTAATTATTCAGTCATTTTGCATTAGAATCTCATGGCATGTATAGCAATGTCACTACGCCTTGAATCAGAATGATGATCATAGACCGATCCTGCAGTAGTCTCTAGGAATGTGCAGTGATGTAAGCAAGGTAGCCCAGCTGAACTCTCAGCCTCTGATAGAGAGGGAATGAGAGCTTTCTAGTACTTACTGATAATATGTTAATCTCCAAGCAACCAACTGTTGGTAACTCCAGAATTATGAAATATAGATTTAATACAGCTGTGAAAATCCTGTCTTCTCCAGAGACTGCAAACCTAGAATCCTGAGCTGCTTAAGGGAAGGGTTTTGTATGTTTGTTTATTATTTTTTTAGTGATGCCCCACTATAATTAACACAAAAAGGTTTTCTGTACTTACTATGCTTGGATTTTTTCCTCCCTTTTTTTCTCAATTGCATGATAGTGGGTGTTATGGTTAGAATGTGTCCTCCCGAAACCATATGTTGGAAACTTATCCCTATTCAGCAGTGTTGGGAGGTGGGGCCTAATGAGAGGTGGTTAGGCCATACGGGCAGAGTGATTGGATTAATACTGTTATCATGGGAGTGGGGCTGTTATAGAAGGATGAGTTTGGCCCCTTTTGTCCCTCTTTCTTACCCTCATTTGCCTTTCCACCTTCCGCCATGGTAGGACCCAGCAAAAAGGCCCGCGCCAGATGTTGGCCCTTTGATCTTGGACTTCCCAGCCTCCAGAACTATGAGGCTGTCAATTTCTATTCATTATAAGTTACCCAGTCTCAGGCATTCTGTTAGAGCAGCACAAAACAGACTAAGGCAACATGTTATCCTAGATCCATAATATGCCAGCAGGAACCCAGGGGTATCACACATTTCCTGAGCAGCATTTCTGATACCCTGCAGAAGGTAAATGCTGCAAATTACCTTGCATTTGCCACAGTGTAGTAGACTGAATAATGGCCCCCAAAGATATCTGGGTCCTAATCCCTGAAACCTATAAATGTTACCTTATGTATCAAAATAGACTTTGCAGATGTGATTAAGTTAAGGATTTTTGATGGGGAGATTACCCCAGCTGGGTGAGCCCTAACTACAATCGCAAGTGACCTTATAAGAGGGAGGCAGAGGGAAATTTGACACAGAAGAAGAAGGAAATAGGACACTGAAGCAAGATGCTAAGCTGCTGGCTTTGAAGGTGGAGGAAGGGGCCGTGAGCCAAGGAATGGGAGGAGAACAGCTCTAGAAACTGGAATAGGCAAGAAAAAGGGTTCTCCAGAGGGTGTGCAGCCCTACCAACACCTTGATCTTGGCCCAGTGAAACTGATTTTAGATTCTGACCTCCAGAGCTCTAGGAGAATAAATATGTGTTGTTTTAAGCCACTAAGTTTGTGGTAATTTGTCACAGCAGCCATAGGAAACTAATATACACAGCAAAAGTTGAGGCTCTTTATTTTATTCTGAATTAGAAGTCTGGACTTTAGGGTGTGTGTATGCAACCACTACCAGTTTTCTAGATACTCTTCTAGAGGCAAGGCATCATGGAATAGGCAATATAAGTGAGAAAGAGGGAGAGAATGACATAGACCCACAGGGCATGCTTCAGAACCATGTGGGGGGCAGGGTCCCAGCTGATACACTACTTTAGGACAAAAGGGTGTTTCCTCAAAATAACTGTCAAGGAATGCTGACCAGGGCTATAGATGTGCTCGGCTTTATTCCTACAGTTGACATTTATAATGTATCAGTCCCTGTTAATAGCTTGACTGACAGACCATCAAAGGATATGTAGGACCCATAAATAGTCCAAGCACACCCAAGAGGGAGCCTGGCTTAGTGTGGGCTGCAGATACTAGATAGAAATTAAATGTTGAAACCGAGCAAAGGAACACTCAGGGAGGAATTTAGGGAACAAATGTTCCTGACCAAAACATCAGAGCCTGAAGGAGGCTTTTGATCACTAGGAAACAGAGAGAAGCCCAGTAGCCACGTTACTGGGATGTGCCTATTGGAGTCAGGAAGCGTTGGCGGTGGGATAATGGGACGTCTTCCCCACTTGCCATCTTGTTGTTCTCTGCGGAAGCCCCGGGTGAGTCCCGAAGGACTGTGGGTGCTGTTGAGGCAGAGTGAGCACCAAGAGACCCGCCCTTCTGTCCCTTATTTCCTCAAGAGCAGAGAAAGAGCTCAGGCTGTTTCGAAAACAGCTGCTGCAGTTTTCCCAAATGAGCTTTCTTTGTTTCCTTCAGCTGCAAGCCCTGAACTCCTCCTCTGCTTTTCCACTGAGGCAGGTGTATGTTTAAGCCCGGCCTGGAAAAGTATCGCTGAAAGTCACTCGGGCGGTGTCTCGTGTGTCTGTGACGGGCTCGCTGCTGCTTACCTTCATCTGTTCATGACAGATGGGTTCGGTTTTTTTCTGAATCAGACCTTCTGGCCACAGTGTTCTCCAAACAGCTGCAAAACCATCTCACACAACTAGTCTAACTTTGGATCTGATTTACATCAGAATAAAGACGGTAGAGAACAGAGCTGACTACCCCAATCCACATGACCCCACGGGCTCCCCAAGAGCTTAGTGTCCGCTGGTTGTGACTGGCAGTGCTCTCCGGGGTGAGGAGTAGCCCGTCCTCCAGAAACACTTTGCCTGTTCTCTTTGGTGCTTAACGCACTCCGCCTGGCACTTGTTGCTGTTGTGCTTTTGTCTCTCCTGTGACAGAGGGGGATCCTGAGGGAAGGGAGCACATCTGTCTTATTTTCATATTCCTCCTCTAGCTTCTTCCACAAAGCCTCCCCTTTGGCTTCTGCACCCGCACGTGGACAACTATCTTGGCCAGGCGCTGACAGCCCAGTCCAGGGAATGAATAGAAGCTTTCCGACATTTGTTATTTAATAAACTGGTAACAAAAGTGTCTTGGGTGTGCACGGCACCTAACCATTTTGTTGTGCTTTTGAATCTAATGCCTCATTTTGTCTCTACAACATCCCTCTGAACTTAGTGTAACAGGTAATAATGGCTCCATTGAACATGGTAGAAAATTGAAGTCTAGGAACATTAAGACTTAGAAAAATTACTGGCATAGTTCACATTAGAATCTGTTTCCTGCTCTATGGTCCTTGCCACTACACCATGGTGCCTTAGTTCATCTAGTTGACCTACAGTAAATTTTTGCAAGTGTGAAGACAGGGACCTGGGCATCTGAGTTTTGATTGACCTGGAGGTTAATTGTGCCAGTAGGGCTGTAACTGCAGTCTCCTGGGTTGATGGGTGGCAATAAAACCTTTCCTCTCTATAGAACCCAAAAGGACACGCTGGTAGTGCTGAACTACAGCAGATAAACCACACTATCAACCATGTCTGGTGTTTTTCTTTGAGGGGGGGAATGGTATTTATATATTCTTTATATATTTTCAAATGTAATTTCTTATTTATGTCAGATTATTTTGTTGAGGGTGAGGGTGGAAGGCTCTGGGTCTAGTCACTTCCAGAAAGGAAATCTTACTCTCAGGTGCTTATGAAGAATCACAGAGCCCAGAAGACAGCGCCAGACTCTCACTTCCTTTCCCATCAAGTGGCTGCCAGTCCATATTGGAGCCCACCCTGGAGGCTAACTGGGATTTCCCTTCTCTCCGTGTGTCCTACCACCTCAGTCCCCTCTGCCCTCGGATCCACCCTTCCCAGGGCCCTGGGTTCTCAGCCAGTTGCTTCCAGTCTGAAGGGGCAGCAGAAGATCCTTTAAGCTTTCCACAGAGAAACTCCCCACAACTCAAGTCACATTTATCTTGCAAATATTAACCAATTTTCATAGCACAGCATCATGAGTTATTATGCTAACAGCTGTCTCTTTGCTTCATTGTACAAAAGATATTTTCCCAGCAAAGGGTGGGGATAGAGGCCCAAGGAGGATAAGAGGGAAAGAAAACCCCACCCTGTCGCACTGGCAGCACTGAAAGTTGTAAGCCCCTCTCGTCCCCTCTAATTCATTCAACAAATGTTTATTGAGGATTTGCCTTGTGGCAGGAACTATGTTATGGGATATAAATATGAATAGGATACAGTCCCTTACCAAGGGAGTTCTTGATTAAGAAAAAGAAATGGACACAAACAGGTTGTTATAAAGTGAGGAGAAACTGTAGTGATAGAGGCGTGCATAGCGTAGCACGAACAAGGAGCGCTTCGGTCCTGAGCGAGGCCAGGCTTCCCAGAGGAAGGGATGCTTGAACCGAGCCTTGGAGGTGGAATCAGAGCAGGTCCGGCACAGAGGGCAGTGGGGACAGGGGACAGGCCTTCCGGGACGGCGAGAGCTGGGGTTGGAGGTGGGACACAGCAGCAAGAAGAAGGCGCTGGGGAAGTGGCGGGCAGGGCCTGAGGGCCTTGTACGCGGTGGTCAGCGGCTTGGCGCGGAGGACAGTGTTTCCAGCAGGGGGGAGGCAGCAGGTGTGCAGTTGAGTGGAGGTAGTTGGGAAGGAGGATCAGATCAAGGCAAGACTGGAAGCAGGGAGACCAGCTACAAGTGGCACAGAATTCAGGGGAGAGCTCTCGAGGGTCTGAACTGAGGTGGTGTGGTGGGAAGGGCAGGGTGAATTAGAAAACAATTGCATAAATGGGGGCTGGGGGTAAGGGAGAAGGAACAGTCTGGAAGAGTCTTTGAGTAGGGCGGGAACCTCACTCAGGGACTAGCTTCCCAGTGCCCAGAGAACCTCTGAGGAGATGAGAAGATGGACACATGGGACAGTGACTTCTCCAGATCTTGTCCCCTCTCCCACAATCTCTGGTTCAAGGCCAGGGAGGAGAGCAGCCAAGCAGCCCCGGCCCTGGGACTGTGCTCCTCAGCGGGTGAAGACGGGGAGGAGCCAGAAGGCAGGAGACCAG
Organism: Daubentonia madagascariensis; assembly: GCA_023783475.1. Lineage (NCBI taxonomy): Eukaryota > Metazoa > Chordata > Mammalia > Primates > Daubentoniidae > Daubentonia > Daubentonia madagascariensis. Next base: position 27,890,116 of record JAKFHU010001035.1, read on the forward strand.
AGTGTCATAGAAAGGCTGGAAGGGCCAGACCTAATCGGCCACCTGTTCACAGCTTTATCTTATTAATCCTCCCAATGTCTCTATGAAGAAGACATTGTTATTGCCCCATTTTACAGATGAGGAAACTGAGGCTCAGCAGATAACCTGCAGCCAGTCACAGACCACACTGCTCGTGAGTGGAGGGCATTTCCTCCACTTCAGCATGCCTGTGATGTGGGAGAAAGACTGGCTTCACCACAGTGAGAGCCTATGGGGTCATCGGAGTGGACCTGGGAATAGTGCAGCCCAGGGGGACCTGGGGAGAACTTCCAGTGACAAGAAGAGGATTCTCAGGAGGTAGCCAGGAGGAACAGATCACATCCCTTTGGACATTCACAAAATGAAGTGTGAGGGCTTTGGAGTTCCAGCAAATTTCCTCAGGGTGGGGTGGGGTGGAGGTGGGGAGGAAGGCTGAAAAGGACCATGATTTTGTTGCAATTTTATAAAACATTTTCTTCTGTTTTTATGTGCATTCACATGCAGGCTAGCAGTGCCTAATAATGAGCTCCCCACAACCACCCTGGGAGGGAGAGTCTTTCATTCTCTCTCTCTCTTTCTCTCTCTAGCAGGTGAGGAAATGTGGCTTCAAAGGTTAAGCAACTTGTCCCCGATTGTACAGCTAACAAGAGGTAAAGCTGGAGTTTGAACCATGTACTATGACTTCGGGTTCTTAGCTGCTGCACCAACACAGAGAACAGAAGAGGCCTTGACATTAGTGTAAATCCTCAGATACATGGAGTAAGGCCAGTGTGAAGGGAGGCTTGGAAGTGTATTAGCTGATATGTATTGATCACCAATAGGAGCTTTATTGTATTAATCCTCAAAATATCTCTGTGAGGACAGTACAGTTATCACCCCATTTTAGAGGTGAGGAAATTGAGGCTCAGAGATGTTAAGAAACTCGCCCCAGGTCACATAGCTAATAATGACTGAGATCAGGATTTGAACTTAAATTTGTCATATTCCAAAGTTCACTTGTAGTCCCAGCTACTAGGGAAGCTAAGGCAGGAGTATTGCTTGAGCCCAGAAGTTCAAGTCCAGCCTGGGCAACATAGTAAGACCCCATATGTTAAAAAAAAAAAAGAGAAACAAGTGAAATTAATTTTAACAATATATTTTATTTAACCCAATATATCTAAAATATTATCATTTCAACATGTAATCAATATTTTCAGTTATTAATGAATACTAGAAATAATGCATGTGCCAACCTGTACACTACAACACTAATATCTTATATGATACAACAGTTAAAATGAAGTGTAGTTCTTCCAGAACAAAGTTGTGTCTAACAGAAACATATTTTACACTGCTTCCATTTTTTAATTTAAATTTAAATTGATATTAAATAAAATTTAAAACTCAATTCCTCAGTCACATTGGTCACATTTCAAGTATGCAACAACCATATGTGACTAGTGGCTATGGTATTGGACAGTACAGCTGTAAACTTTCCATGTGTTATTGTTTTTCTTTTTCTTTTTTTAATTTTTTTGAGATAGAATCTTGCTCTGTCGCCCTGGGTAGAGTGCAGTGGCATCATCATAGCTCACTGCAACCTCCAACTCCTGGGCTCAAGCGATCCTCCTGCCTCAGCCTCCCGAGTAGCTGGGACCACAGGTACGTGCCATGACACCTGGCTAATTTTTCTATTTTTAGTAGAGACAGGGTCTTGCTCTTTCTCAGGCTGGTCTTGAACTCCTGAGCTGAAGCGATCCTCCTGCCTCAGCCTCCTGGAGTGCTAGGATTGCAGGCATGAGCCACTGCACCCAGTCTGTTTTTCTTAATTAAAAAAATGTTTTAAACAGAAAAATTTTTTAAACTTAAAATTCTACAACCATTGTTTCTTTGTTTGTTTAACCTTAAAATCCATGTGTTTTTAACAGACCTGTGTCTCAACCTTATAGGCCCCATCACCAAGTGTCAGTAGTTCAGAGAGAGGTTCTAGAACCTTCTCTTTGAAGCATTAGAAGAAATCTGTGGTTGTTGTTAGGATGCTCTTGGTATATGTTTAACCTAAAACCTTTGTGTGGTGTTAGTCAATTTTAGGCTGATGTTCCCCTGTGGAGATAAAAAATAATTTGCTATTTTGGGCCCTGTAGTGATCACTACCCATGGTTGAAAGTCACTCCCAAGCGGACTGTGTTTTAGGGAGGTCACGCTCCTCTGACCTTTTCTCTAGGACTATGATTTTTCAAAAGGATGCAGAAATGCAAACTCTTGAGGAAAAATGTCATGGGTACAGCTCAAGCTGAAGCTGAGGAGGGAAGAGGACTGAAGGATGAAGGGGCTACCATCTCTGAGGGGTATCCACCCCTGCACTTCAAGGAGGCATTGCAGTGTGGTCAAAGCTGGGAGGAAGCAAGGGGATCTTTAAAAAAAATGCAGGCAGAAAAGTTGAAATGGACACAGAGCAGCAAACTTGAGGACTTCCACAGCTACTATGAAATAGTACATGGTCAGTACCTCTACTGACCTCTCTTTGCTATTGCAGAATATTTTAATAATGACACACACCCAAAACATGTTTAGCATCACACCACCTGCTGCTCCTCATGGCCAGCATTATTTGTCATCAAATCTGATCCCAGTGTTTGCTGTATTATTGGATATCCTGTGAAACAGAATCTAAAATTATACATTTTTGTCTCTAAATCAGTCCTAACCTTACAACTGGGTTTGCAACCATAGCATCGTTGCCTATTTTGTTTCACTTTTAGGGATTAGGTAATACTATTAAATTCCCCATCTCATGTCAGTCTCTGAACTTGGCTTGGTATTTGAAGAATATATTTATAAATTAAAGCTGTGCTGCTTTTTATTCTAGGCAAGCCAGTTATGGGTTTATAGATTTGTGGTATCTCCTAATGTTTTCTGTCCTAAGCTGAACACATTCAATCTCTCCAAATTGAAGTTCCTCAGCTGAGGTTATTTTCATCTCAGGATTTCTCGAGAGCTGTTTCTGTTATAGAGGATGAAAGGGATAGAGGAGTCCCAGCTGCCCAAAGTCAGTGCCTCTTTAAATGCAGGCCTTGCATTTAGGAGTTGGTTTCTTCCTTTAGTGGAGGGCAGCTCTGCAGTCAAGGAGGGCAGGATTTAGGGAGCATTTGAAGTGACAGAGCTGCCTGGGCTTGTGCTTTGCTCTTGTGTGGCTGCTGTCACAAGAAACTTCAGGCAAGTTCTAGGAGAGCCAATTAAAGCAGAAAAGGCCCTTGGAACCAAATATATTGTCCCCAGTATAGCTGTTAAATTTGTAACCTTCAGACTGGCATGGTGACTCACGCCTGTAATCCCAGCACTTTGGGAGGCTGAGGCAGGAGGATCACTTGAGTCTGGGAGTTTGAGGCTGCAGTGAGCTATGATCATGCCAGTGCACTCCAGCCTAGGCAACAGAGCTAGACCCTATCTCTAAACAAAACAAAACAAAACAAAACTTGTAACTTTCAGAGAGCAGCCCAGTGCTTCTTGTACCCTCAGATTGTTCATGCTGCCTCAGGATTTACTGTAACATTTTTGAAAACCCTTTTTATATTTATTTTAGTGAAATGCATTCATCAGAACCAAAAGGGATGAAGTATTGACTGCAGAATCAAGCTCACAGAGACACACACATTTCTATTTTTTTCAGATTCTGCAAAGCACCCAAGTCAGACATAATTGTTCCTAGGCTATCACTGTACAACATAGGATAGATAGTTTAAGTACTTTATTTCCATTTGACTTCAAATTTGAATAAAGAAACAACTATTTTTTTTAGTAATATACATCACCTTTGACCCTTAACATAGAAAGTACCTGATTTTCTTCTTGCTTTTACTTTGTAAACTGCTGTGTGCTATTTTGTTTTGATTCTATAGAAAGAGTTAAACTTCTTATAGACATTAACCTCAAATGGAAATAATTGGCCAAAGGCCTAAACTTGTTCTTTATGAGAAATACAAGACTCTCAGGGACTCTAGCCTTTGTAGAATCATCACAGAATGTGTTCAGGTAGCATGACACTGGCAGAAAGGGAACATAGGTGTCTTTTACCATGTTTATATAGACATGGATTCTGGGATTTACAGATAGAGAAATATCACACAAGTCCATGGGGATAGTGGAGTGAAATGGAGAGAGAGAGGGAGGGAGAGAGAAAGAGAGAGTGACCAAGAGATTCTTATGTACTTTAAGACTGATTACTATAGTGAAGTCAGAGAAGTGAGAGTATAAAGGTAAAGGTATTATGACATTAATATTTGTTCTCCTTATTTATTTATAAGGCATCTCAGAGAGAGAGAACACAATTTTTCAAAGTGGATGGAATTTGTATTAAAAGTTTTTAACTCAGAAAACTAAAACAATCTTGAAAAGAGACTCAGGCAAGCTACAGTAATCAAGACAGTGTAGTACTGGCATATGATAGGCATAAAGACCTGTGAAATAGAATTGAGAGTCTAGAAACAAACCCATACATCTATGGTCAACTGATTTTCAATCAGAGTGCCAAGACCATTCAATGGGGGTAAGAATATTTTTATTTTTCCAACAGTGATGCTGGTATAACTTCTTATCCACAGGCAAACAAATAAATCTGGAACCTTACCTCACATCATACATAAAAATTAAAATGGATCAAAGATTTAAATGTAAAAGCTAAAAGTGTAAAACTCTTAGAAGAAAACATAGGTATAAATCTTCGTGACCTTGTTTCTTGGCTATGACTCCAAAATCACAAACAAGCAAAGAAAAAACATAAATCAAACTTCATTAAAATTAAAACATTTGTGGGTCAAAGGAGACTATCAAGAAAGTAAAAAAAAAATCAAAAAAATCGTAAAAAAGACAACCTAGAGAATGGAAGAAAATATTTGCAAATCCTATATCTGATAAAGTATCTAGTATCCAAAATACATAAGGGACTCTTACAATTCAACAATAAAGAGACAAATAACCCAATTTAAAAATGGACAAAGATGTGAATAGACACTTCTACAATATACCAATGGCCAATAAGCACATGAAAAGATGCTTTACATAATTAGTCATCAAGGAAATGAAAATCAAAATCATATTAAATAACACTTCACACTAATAAAAAAAATTTTTAATGGGAAATAAGTGTTGGCATGGATGTGGAGATTGGAACCCTTATATATTGCTGGTGGGAATATAAAGTGGTGCAGTCATTTGGAAAACAGTGTGGCAGTTCCTCAAAAAGTTAAACATAAAGTTATCATATGACCAGTAATTCCACTCCTAGGTATATGCCCAAGAGAACTGAAAACATACGTTCATACAAAATTTGTATACAAATGGTCATAGTGGCATTATTAATAATAAGGCAAAAGTGGAAACAACACAAATGTATTACACATCAACTAATGATGGACAAACACAATGTGATATATCCATACTAGACAATTAGACAAAAGAAAACTCATTACGCCTTAGCAGTCACACCCTATTTCCCCTTCCCTGCACACTCAGCAAGCACTAATCCACTTTCTTTCTCTATAGATTTGCCCATTATGGACATTTCATATAAATGAAATAATATAATAATATGTGGACTTTTGTGTCCGGCTCTGTGTGTGTGTGTGTGTGTGTGTGCAGCTTCTTTCATTTAACATGCTGTTTTCAAGGTTCATACATGTTGTAGCATGTATTAGTACTTGATTCCTTTTTATTGCCAAATATTACATTGTTTGAACATACCACATTTTGCTTGCCCATTCATCAGTTGATAAATATTTGAGTTGTTTCTACTTTTCTGGCTTGTATGAAGAATGCTGCTATAAGCATAAACAAAAGCGAAAACAAAGACCATATGATCATCCCAATAGATGCAGAAAAAGCATTCAACAAAATCCAGTACCCTTTCATGATAAAAACTCTCAACAAACTAGGCATAGAAGGAGCATATCTCAAAATTATAAAAGGCATATATGACAAACCCACAGACAACTTCATACTGAATGGGGAAAAGTTGAAAGCATTCCCCCTAAGAACTGGAACAAGACAAGACACTATCACCACTTCTATTCAACATAGTGCTGGAATTCCTAGCCAGAGCAATCAGGCAAGAGAAAGAAATAAAGGGTATCCAAATTGGGAAATAGGGGGTCAAACTATCACTGTTCACTGATGATATGATCTTGTATCTAGAAAACCCCAAAGAGTCCACCAAGAGTCTCCTGGGATTGATAAATAAATTCAGCAAAGTCTCAGGATACAAAATCAATGTACACAAATCAGTAGCATTTCTATATACCAATAACAGTCAAGCTGAGAGTCAAATCAAAGACTCAATACCATTCACAATAGCTACAAAGAAAATAAAATACCTAGGAATAGAATATACTTAAACAAGGAGGTGAAAGATCTCTACAAGGAGAAGTATGAAACTCTGAGGAAAGAAATTGCAGAGGATACAAGCAAATGGAAAAACATATCATGCTCATAGATAGGTAGAATCAATAATGTTAAAATGTCCATACTACCCAAAGTGATTTTGGATTACAAATTCAATGTAATCCCCAATCAAATTACCAACATCATACTTCACAGAGCTAGAAAAAATAATTCTATGCTTTGTTTGGAACCACAAAAGAGCCCAAATAGCCAAAGCAATCTTGAGCAAAAAGAATAAATCTGGAGGCATCACATTACCAGACTTCAAACTATACTACAAGGCTATAGTAACCAAAGTAGCATGGCATTGGTACAAAAATAGAGACATAGACCAATGGGACAGAGCAGAGAACTCAGATATAAAACCATCTACCTACAGCCAACTGGTCTTTGACAAAGCAGATAACAACATACACCGGGGAAAAGAAGCCCTATTCGATAAATGGTGCTGGGAAAATTGGACAGCCACACGCAGAGGAATGAATCAGGACCCCTACCTCTCACCACTCACAAAAATTAATGCAAGATGGATAAATTACTTAAATCTAAGGCATAAAACCATAAGAATTCTACAGGACAATGTAGGAAAAACTTTTCTAGATATCAGCCTAGGCTAAGAATTTATGACTAAGACGCCAATCATGGCAACCAAAAAAAAAACAAACTAATAAATGGGATTTAATTAAACTAAAAAGCTTCTGCACAGCTAAGGAAACAATCAACAGAGCAAATATACAACCTTCAGAGTGGGAGAAAATATTCACAAGCTACACATTTGATAAAGGGCGAATATCCAGAATTTACAAAGAATGCAAGCAAATCAGCAAGAAAAAAAACAAACAACCCTATTAAAAAGTGGGCAAAAGACATGAACAGAAGCTTCTCAAAAGAGGAAAGACAAATGGCCAATAAAGATGTGAAAAAATGCTCAACATCACTAATCATCAGGGAAATGCAAATTAAAACCACAATGAGATATCACCTTACCCCAGTTAAAATAGAATGGTTTTTATCAAAAATTCCAAAAACAATAGATGCTGGTGTGGATGCAGAGAGAAAGGTATGCTTATACACTGTTGGTGGGACTGCAAATTAGTACAACCCCTATGGAAAACAGTGTGGAGATTCCTCAAAGAACTAAAAGTAGACCTACCATTTGATCCAGCAATCCCACTATTGGGTATTTACCCAAAGGAAAAGAAGACTTCCTATCAAAAAGACACCTGCACTCAAATGTTTATTGCAGCACAATTCACAATTGTGATGATGTGGGATCAACCCAAGTGCCCACCAATTCATGAGTGGATTAATATATACCATAGAGTACTACTCAGCCATAAAAAAAGATGAATTAATGCCTTTTGCAACAATCTGGATGGAACTAGAGACCATTCTCCTAAGTGAAGCATTTCAAGAATAGAAAAACAAACACCACATGGGCTCACTATTAAATTGGAACTAACCAATGAGCACACATGTGCACAGAGGGAAGTAATACTCAGTGGAAGTCAACCAGGGAGCAGGGAGGAGGAGGAGGGGGTAAAAGCCTACCTAATGGGTGCAATGAACACTATCTGGGTTATGGGCACACCTATAGCCAAGACTCAAGCATTACAGAAGCAATCCATGTAACCTAAAACATTTGTACCCCCTTAATATTTTGAAATTAAAAAAAAAGTCTGGGATGGGAATGCTCCCATGGAGAAGATGACATCCAAGAGTGGGATCTGAGGGGCTGTAGACCTCTCCTACCTCCTCCAAGCCATTCCCCATCTCTGTAACTTGCTACGGTGCTTGTAATTCCACCAGCAGCCAATCCGCTGGCTGCATAGAGGACTCGCAGATGGACAGCCTGCGGGAGCCAGAGGGTAATGAAAGAGAGTGAATGGGACAGGCTGGCAAGGTGGAAAGCACATGCCCCACACAAAAGAGCTCAGGACAAAAGCTACAGGAACTGTGTTCACAAAACATCTCGGACGCCTGGTGTCAAGCTAGTGGCTTCTGGGCCCAGGCTGCAAGATTTGGCATGTGGGCCATGCTAGCCTCCCTGATCCATGGAATAGCTCTGGCATTCTGAGGGCTCAGAGATGCCACTGCAGAGGAAAGCCAGGCGGTGCAGGGCAAGGCTCTCATAGTGAGCACCAGCACCTCACAGTGGCTTGAGACTGGAGTGGGAGGGGAGGTGCAGGCTTGTTCCTACCACCCTGGCGCCACTTTGTTAACTGGGGAGAGCCTTTGAAGAGGTGGAGGTGAACGTTCCATATGGGGGTTAAGAGCCATCATAATTTGGGCCATAATACTGCACGCAGGGGCCAGCAAGCCTGGCAAATTTAGGATTCATCCCTAAAACAGTATTATCTGATCAACAGCACATAGTATACTTTATAATCCAAATGGGTTGATTACCTCTTGGCTGGCATTAGTGAGATACTATTATCTCAATAAGCATAAATCTTGACTCTATAAGCTTGGACAACTCACACAACTCACTGGGGCCTCAGATTGCTGCTCCTTGGTCTTGCTCTTTGCCTTGCTATGAGCGTATGAACACGCGGATGACAAGAACAGACGTCAGAGCCCCCAGAAGATCAAAGGGCTGGCGCTGCCTTAGAAAATCTGCCTATGCCATGTAAATCTGCAGAAAAGCTGTAGTAAATATTCAATACATATTTGTTTGATTGAATAAACTCTAAATCAAACATATTCTTAACCACTCCTATGGAAGACTGACGCAAATATACAGGCAGCTGTGGCTGAAAACAGGGAGCAGTACTTCTTGGGATACAACTGTCACTGCTGGTTCGTCCAGCATTAGTCCATTTCCCCAAATCCTAATTAATTTGCTGCAAAGAAAATTTTCTCTCTTTTGTATCAAAACTACCCTAATGTTGTTTTCATGGTTGCTTTGTTTTTCAACACTGAAAATAAAAACACATTGTTTCTAGACTGTGGACGGTGATCCCAGAAAAGGGAGAAACAGAAGGGTTTTATGACTCAGGAAAAGAGAGCTCCCAGTGGCGCCCAGGCTGTTTTTCTTCCATCCTCCCTTTTTACCATTTTCTGAATCCCTTTTTGGTTATTTTCTAAAGTTTTCTGATTGCACCTCCACATTTGTAGCTTCCCTCTCTGGCCCCTTTCCTACCCTTCCCCAGGTCTCTTCTCTGCACTCCATTGCTTCTTGGTATTGGCAGGTCCACATTTTTACCTGGGCTTCTCTCTCACATTTACTCAAAAGCTCATAATTATTTTTCTCTAAAGGATAAAGATGAGCAGAATGTCAGTTGTATGATTTTAAAAAGGAGAAGCTCCCCAAATGCCCACTCCTGACTGTGTGGAATCATTCCGAGGACAGCATGCTGCATGGATGCTGCATTGTTTGCAATGCTTTGTTCAACAGGCTGACTCCATTATCCTGTAAACTGCGCACTTTTCTCTAAAGACAGTTCACTAGCACAGCTGGATAAAACAAATGTTGAATGGAAAAAAAATCAAAAGTAGATATTTTTAAGATCTATCCTAACATCATTAAGGTTATCTTCGCCAAAACCTGCATCTGGTAGTAAAATCTTTCTTTTTCAGACATTGTTTTCTCCAAAGAATCGTCCAAAGGTGACTACCGTATGAAAGCTCTTTAGCCTTTTATATTTTGTGGTTTTTAACAAGCATGTCTTCCAGGCAGACTCTGACTGGTAGAGGTTATCACCTATTATTCAATGGGCACAAAATTCTGACAAGTTCATGACTTTCATTCTAAGAAATTACCTGTGGCCGAGGAGTTTAATTGACAAGGCCAGCACATTTTGCCATATGGTATGTGCTATCTCTGTCCCCAAATATGCAACTCTTCTGGTGTGACAAATTGTTTGTGGGACAACACACATTACAGCCCAGACAGTTAGACAAAACACCCTTTTGGAGTTGAAACCACAGTCTATATCCCTGAATAAGAAATATGCAAAATCACACCTGCCGCCAACACTGCTGCTTGTGTTTTCCTCCTCTCTTTTTTTCCCATTTTCCACAAAGAAAATTAAATGTAAAATGAATTTAATGTTGAGAAAAGGACTCAGGGTGAAGTTCCCACATAAACTTACTGGAGTCAGTGATATTTTGTTTGGCTTAACTATAGCTTGAGTGGTGTGGCTGAGTTTAAGCAGTTTGTGATTTGCAGTTTAAACCCTTATGTTTAATTGTTGCCAGACTGATGTACCATATAATAGCAGACAATACAACAGATTTAGTCTTAACTCTTATCTGAGGTTTGGGCCTGGTTATCTTTTTAAGATTCAATCTGTTCTAACAAAGAATTCCTGCCCCAGTTAAATTCTCACGTGTTCTGCTGTTAGGACCCAATATTTATGATACTTGAAGACAGGAATTTTTCCATAGGTGGAAGGTGAGATTATTGGGGGTGCAAGAGGGGTGGGAGGATTCATTTTTGGAATCCATTCTGACATGAAAGAGTCTTAAGGTTATTAAATTTCCAAAACCTGTCTTTCCAAGGGATAATTTTCCTGATGATATAGCAAGATGAGAATGTTGTGCTGTCTTTAGTAAAATTTATTGTATTTGTATCTGTTGGGTATTAATGTGTATTATGTGCATTGAAAGCATGGTGCTGTCTATATTTTAAGCTATGAGAAAAGGTTTCTCATAGCTTAAAAGCTATGAGAATTTTGTAAGCTATATGTATATATAAAATATACATATGGTAAAGTATATATACAACTTTGTTAATTTTTTTTTTTTGTTTTCACTGGGAGCACTATAAGTTTCTACAGAAATGATTTCTTGGTGCTTGTGACAAAATTTATAACTGCTTACAGTTTAAGAATTATGCCAGACCAAAAGTCTGGTTTCTGGAGTTTTTGGTAGACCCCAGCATGAAGTAGGTGCTTGACACATGTTTTCAGGAGTTCTGTTGTCATCACCAAATCAAATGCAACCTTAGCCTTTCTAGACCATCCTTCAGCCCAGTTCCAGGTGCCATTTTGCAGTGTCCTCTTAGGTGGATAATACCTGTCATCCAAGCCCACTTCTTGATCATTTAGTCATTTTCTTCCTATCCCTCACACTCCATATTCAATTCATTAGTAAATTCTTTCTCTGTTATCTCAAAAGCATTTCAAATGAACTCCCTAACTCAACTTCATGCCCTTAATTGGCACTACAGATGCTCCTCAACTTATGATGGGGCTACCTCCCCATAAACTTATCATAAGTTGAAAACATCATAAGCTGAAAATACATTTGATATACCTAACCTAGCAAACATCATAGCTTAGCTTAGCTTACCTTACATTAGTCTATAGGTGGGCAAAATCATCTAACACAAAGTCTATTTTATAATAAAGTGTTGAATATCTCATGTAATTTATTGAATACTGTACTGAATGTGAAAAACAGTATGGTTGTATGGGTACTCGAAGTATATTTCTACTGAACACGTATGACTTTTGTACCATCGTAAGGTTGAAAGATTGCACGTCGAGCCATCATAACTCAGGAACTGTCTGTACTTCCATCTCTCATCTAGAGACTACAATAGCCCCCAAAATACTCTCCCTGCTTCCCCCTGGCCCCTTGCTGATCCACTGGTCATAGAGCAGCTGGTGTGGTCATCAAAACACATACATTAGATCAGGTGAGTTTCCCGCTCAAAACTTTCAATGGCTTCCCACGTCTCTTAGAATACAGTCTAAATTCCTTATGGTGGCAGCATCTTATCCCCTGATTCCTGTTTGTTTCTTCAACCTTACCTCATAATCTCTCATTTCCTCCTTCTTGCTCACCAAACCTATCATCCCGACTTCTGGGAACAAATCAGTTTCTTCTCAGTCTCAGAACTCTGTACCTGCTGTTCTCTCTGTCTCAAGGTGCTCATGTAATTCTGCCCTTGCTGTCATTTAGGTTTCATCACAAATGTCACTTCCGCAGAGAGGTTTCCCCTCACCATCCTTAAAGTAGGCACTCCCTGTTACTCTCTATCCATCCCCTATCCTTTTCGTCCTGGCTTTGGCTAGAATCTGTGGTTATGTTACTTATTTACTTGTTATTATTTGTTTTCCCTCTTAAGACCATAAATCCCATGAAAACGGGAATCATATCTATCATGTATCCTCAGTGCACAATAACTATTTATTGAGCATCTTCTTTGTGAATGAAGTTATTGAATGAATGAGTAAATGAACAGAAAATCCCTTCAAATGTGGAGGGAAAATCTGCCTACTCAAAATTTCTACTAGTGGTTCTAATTCTGTTTTCTAAGGCAATATAAAATGATTGTATGGCTTCATATTTTAAAGGAAAATAAAAACATCAGGACCATCCCCCCAACTCCTTACTCGAAAGGGAAGGTAAAGGCCAGTGAAGGACTGGCCCTACAGATCATCCATAAGGGAATTCCTTGCTGGCCTCCCATAAGCGAGGACATGCAAATTGTAACTTTGGATCTGTCAGCTATGTCTAGCTCCTAAAATTAAAGTCTGTTTGATTCCAAACTAATAATGAATTACAAATTTATCTTCCCAGGTGCAGAACAGAGACAAGACAAGATCAAACACTCTTCCTCCTGTCCAGGGACATCTACATAATTGATGCTTCCTTCACTCCTTTCTGTCCTCTAACATTGGCCTTATCATGTGTAAAATGTAGATGTCCTGGGCCTCACTAGAATGTAACCATTTTGCCTCACTGGCCACCCCCCTGCTCTTTTTTCCTTTCTGTATTCCCTATTGCCCTCAAATACTGAAGTTTCCAAATTCCCCTTTGGAAAAACAGCCACAGATTTGTCTGTGGTTTGTGTTTGTCCCAGGTGCATCCTCAAACTTTGGCTTAATAAACCTCCATTGACTGAGAACTTGCCTCAGTTACTTATTTTGGGTTGTCAGTATATGTGATTGCATTTCAAACCTTTGATACTCCTCTTAGGCATCTTATTTCTGTGCTGTATACACCCCTCCACCTTCCTCTGTACGGCGTGGCTTCCAACTTTCTCATCGCAGTAACCACTCTGTTGGAAGACTAGTTTGACAACATCCGTCATAAAAAAAAAAAATTCAGATGTCCTAACCACGGCAGGGTCCAATAGTGCTCACTTTCCTTGATGAGAATCACATCAAGCCTATGGGTCTGCAGTTTCCAGGATCTATTGGTTCCCCCCGCCACATATTGCAAAATAGAACATTCCCCAAGGTTTCTGGCACCTTTCCCAATTCCATGATTTCTCAAACTTACTGCTAGTGGCTCTGAGATTCTGTCTGCAAATTCATTTTGTACTCTGGGATATAATTTGTCTGGACCTGGAGGTTTGAAGTCACTTACTATGCCTGGATTTTTCCTTATTCTCTAACTTACTGTGGGCTTCATTTTCCTCTTTTCATCACCTCCCTTGCTGCACCTTTAGAATTCAAAATCTTTGCTCCTCGCTGCACAAGATGGAATTTGAGTACTTAGTAGTTGGTACTTTTTGCCACCTGTTGACATTGCACTGTCTTGTGGACCTATCAATTCTCTGTTCTTTCCTTCCTCGTCTTCTTCCTCCTTCTTCTCTTCATTAATCTTTATTCTTTTGTTCTTTCCTCCTTCCCTCCCTCCCTCCCTCTCTCCCTTCCTTCCTTCCTTCTTTCCTCCTCTCCCACTCTGTCCTCTCTCCCTGAACTGAACCTATGGAGAACACCTCTTTAATCTCACATGTTTCTTACGTCTCCCATCAGCTGAGGCTTTAGCCTTCCTGAAAACCTTTTATTTATTTACTTAGTTATTTATTTATTTATTTTTTAGAGACAGGGTCTTGCTGTGTTGCCCAGGCTGGAGTACAGTGGTGTCATCATAGCTCACTGCAGCCTCGAACTCCTGGGCTCAAGGGATCCTCCTGCCTCAGCCTCCCAAGTAGCAGGGACTACAGGCACGTGTCACCATGCCTGGCTAATTTTTAAATTTTTTGTAGAGATGGGGTCTCACTATGTTGCTTAGGCTGGTCTTGAACTCCTGGGTTCAAGTGGTCCTCCTGCCTTGGCCTCCCAAAGTGCTGGGATTACAAGCGTGAGCCACCGTGCCTGGGCGAAAACCTTTTTTTTGTGTTGGTTCTTGGATAGGTGTCCCTTATTATTGCTTGTGAACACGTCCTTTAAAAAAAATCATGAGTTCACAAGAAAGTTTTGTGTGTGGCCACACTGGCTTGTGAGTTTACTCATCCTTTCCCTTTTCACTGGGATTGTTCATTATTACATTGCCTTGGAATGTATGTAATGCTCCCTTTCCTTGTTATTATGGACTCCCAAAAGACATGGTCACATTCTCCCAGGGTCTTTATAATTTCCATATAGAAACCAGTTCTTTCCCATTGGTTAAAATTACCTCCAGAATTCCAGTTTCTCCTTTTATCTGACAGCTGAAATTGTTAGCTAGGAATGTTAAAAAATTTTATAAGCTACTCTATTTTTGCAAAATGTGACCTCCAACAGACATAAAGATAGTTTAAGTCCGTATCCCTTGCTTGTAGTTATGTGGTCTGCTTTCAGAAAGCCCTGTCCATTCCTGGGCACCGTGGTAAGACCTTGACCTAGGAGGACTCTTGTTTATGTTCTGCCCATGATTGCAGCCTGCTTCCACTCTTCCTGAGTGACTTTGTGTACAGGAGCATGCCATCGTTTTGAATCTGCTTTTCACGTATAAGGCTACTTCTTCTTTCTGCTTCTTTTGAAACTACTCCTCCTATTGCCGTGTTTCAGGCAGGAGTCCCATCTTACCTACGTGAGAATGGCTGGCTTCCTGTGTTAACCTAAGTTCTCTTCCTCTGCATCTCATCCTCTGTGAACAGTGTTAGAGATATTTGAGCACATGAAGGTTTTTTCCTGATGAATTTCTTTCAGTTTCAACCAAGAATTACATGTGAGGTACCACTTCTGCCAGTCCAGAAATTTCTCCAGACTGCCCCGTGCTTCTCACCTGTGACTTTCATTCTCCTGTACCCCTTGACAAGATTTTCCCTCCGATGCCCTAGTGTTCCGTCCCTTTGACAGTCTTTCTTTATTTATCAATCGATTTTGCTCATAATCTTGTGTATGGAAAGGTGTTCCTCTCAGGCTTTTCCTGCTCCTCTGCTAGCTTCATTACTTTGGTTATTCCAAAGTCATTGGTGATCACCCTGGGAATGAATATAGAATATACCGTGCACAAACTGGCAGGGAAAAGATTCATAAATCTTAATTTAGCTGTGATTCTGATGAAAGACAGAGTGATAAGTACAGCTGTAGGAACACAACTTGTAGGAAGGCCCCATGCAGATTGCAATGTGGCTCTCTTTGTGGTACAAAGAGAAGCTTCCCCCTTGTCCCCTTGAGTAGGGGATGTGGCTATGAGTAAGAGAGGAGGAGGTTCTAGGAAGGAGGTAGGATTGGAAGAGGGATAGTAGGCTTTGGAGAAGTGAGGGGCCTGCAGGGTGTGGCCTCCCCTCCCTACCTCTCCATCAGACAACCATACCGTCCCTCTGGCTCCCATGGGGCTAGGAGGGAAGCCCTTTGCCATTCTGCTCTAACACCATCCCCCCTCTTCCTGCTAGAATTCTGTCCCACCTGTGTACTCCGCATTTCCTGCATTGCCTTCCTTGGTGCAGTGGCTTCCCCCAGGACCTCAGGGAAGCAGGCCACTTCATCTCCAAGTTACCCAGGCCTGTGGCCCTACCCCACCACTCCTGCCCCCCACCTCCTTTGCTGCCCCATAAGTTCTCTCTGGCGTCCATAGTTGTCCCACCTTCCCTCATGCACTGTACCTGAGGATGCAGATATATGAAGTGGCATGTGCTTCTGGGCTACAATTTGAGGCTTGTTCAAAGGCCTATTTATAGGCAGTATGGGGTAGGCAGTCAACTAGATACAGGCAGACTCGGGTTCTCATCCAAATTTTACTACTTTCCAACCAAATGAGTTATTTAATCATTTTGAGTCTCAGGGTCCCCATATGTAAAATATGGATAATTATCCTAACTATACACACAGATATTTTGCCCCCTCCTACACACACACTCACACATATTTCCTGTCATACAATATATGTTCAACTGATATATTAATATGTTTCCTCATCTATAAAATGGATAAAATGGCATCTACTTGTAGCATTTATTTTTAGGAAAGATAAATGAGATAAATAAGTACAAAAATTATATCACAATTAATTACAATTAATTATGGATAATTAATAGCTCTTGTGGAGAGATGTGTGGGCTACTGGTTAAGGGTGATTAACTCTGGAGTCAGATTAAGTTTGAGAGCTGGTTCTGCCATTAACTAGATGTGTAATGTTGGGTTAACCTTTCTAAGCCTCATTTTCTCCAACTATAAAATGGCAACAATTATAGAACCCACACTCTAGGGTTGTCACAATTAAATGAGATAGATACTCCACGCAAAGCATCCAGCCCTGCACTTGGTGCTTAGCAAGGGCTTCACGAGTTGTATGGGTTATTTCGCCCTCCCCGCTGCCCTCCCTAGCTTGGGACCAGGAGACACTTTTGTTGCCCAGTGGGGCAGGGGAGGAGGACAATGAGCAAAGAACCCCGAAGGCACAAGAGAAATCCAAGCCCGTTGGAGAGAGGAGGGTGGAAGGTGGGAGCAGCTAGAAGGGACGAGGTCGGAGAGGATGTGGGTTTAGTTAGGATGTGCACCTGGCACTTTGTTGCTTTTATTCTTGTCTTATGCCTTTTCCATCACTTTTATGGGCTGGTGCGTAGACATTTGCTGAAAGGACTATTCCACCTGGATCTCATTGAAGCCTTTCCCTTCCCTGAATATTTTTCTATTCCAGTAACTCTGTAAATGTCCCACTTGTGATGTAATTGTTCTGTTTCAGATTTTCTTCCCTAAACTAAAAACTAGAGTTACCCAAAACATGTGAAACAATGGCTTGAGTGTAATGCTTTGTATGATGAACTTTTTATCTTCTGTGGTTTATATTTATTTTTTCTATCGAGTTGATCTAGGTGGAGGCTCCAAAGGGCAGGGGTTGTGTCGTGAAGAAGATGGAAAGATGCACAGACTTACTTTTGTTATAAAACTTTCCACTTCCTAGAGAGAAGCATGAGCTAAACAGAGGCAGCATTTACTTGTTTGGAAATGTAATCATGATTCTTATTTTGGTGGCTTAAAATTTCTGCGTAAGACAACCAGCTTCTGCCAAAATTACTTTTATAAAGAAAATACTCTGTTGCATTAGCTGCCTGTGGCAGTGACTTTTTCTTCAAGCCGATGAACTATCATCCTACTCCCTGCCTCTGCCAAGTAACCATGCATGGCAGGAAGAAGGAGGAATCAGGAATGGGCCAGAGTTTAACTTTGGCATTCTAAAACATAGAAAATGGACCATATCTTGTTCAACAGGGAGATGAGGTAGAGCATTAAACTGTTTAGTTGTGGTAATGTGAAAGGAAGAGTGGCTTCAAAGTCAAAGACTTGGGGTCAAGCCCCATTGCTCCTGTTCACTTATTTATATGATCAGTAAATCTCAATTTTCTGACCTTAGAATGGGAAGATGACGCCTATATAGCAAGACTGGCCGAGACTTAGTAGAAATTGGATGTGAGCACAAATGACCCTTTCCTCAAGCCATTTGTATGAATGTGATAATATGGACAAGGATCTTCCTTTTTTGGCTGAAGGAGAAAGAGGAATTTCTGGGTGCCCTTGAATGTGGGGGGCCAAGAAGTGCCAGGAGGACAATGGGAGGGTGGTATGGCAACCGTGTCCCGTGCCTTTGTCCCACATCCTGAGCATAAGTTTCTCTGTTCCTGAGCCCCCACCCCTGGCCTAATGGAGTGGGGTTTGGAGTACAGCCTTGGGGCCCAGGTGACAAAGTCCTGCTCAACGATGGAGCTGAACCACATTGTTCCCCATTCCACCAAAAATCTGTGGCTCAGGGCAAACACCAGCAGCGAAGTGCCACTCTCAAGTGGCTTGTAGGCCATGGGTGCATGACCATGACAGGAGGGCAGAGAGGTATGTATAGATTTGTTCATGAGCTAATCTGAGACAGCTTCTAGGGCAACTGGAAGGCAACTGGGGAGACCAAGTGATGAGGGTGGGCGGGGGGTCAGGGATATTAAGGGCTGTAGTTCTGCAGATGGAACCTTCATTTTAATGGGACCTCACAAGTTGGTGAGGCCTGGGACATGTGAAATGCTCGTGCCTTACAGGATTTCAGTGTGGATTAAAAGAGAGAAAGGCCATGTGAAAGCACTTTGCAAATTAAAGCTGTGGAAAAGTGAGGGATTGGTATTGTGACTGAGACATTGTAGAATCCAGTGCAGTCCCCTGTTAGGGTGGCTCTGCCAAGGCCAGATGCAGGTCAGAGGGATCAGGTAACCAGCATACAGAAATGCCCCCCAAGGCAACCCACAGGAGCTCTATTGAGCACCTGCCACGTCCTGAAAATTCTTTTGTTTAGGATTCAAAGATAAACAGTTTTCGGGCTCTGCTCCTCAGGAACTCACAGTCCAAAGGGGGTCTCTCTTCCCAGACCCCATATGCTAAGGGCTGCTCCAGAGTGGATACATGCACTGTGAAGGACCCGCACAAGCTCCTCGGAGCCTCCAGCCTTGCCAGGGTCCAGGCTGCAGAGCGATCCCCAGGTCCGAGTAGCCACGCTGGGAGGAGCACCATTTGCCCACTGACTCTTCGGCAAGGCTGCAGCCTACCTCCCGGTCAGCAGAAGGCAGGTGGCATCACAGCTGAGTTTACAGCCACCAAAGGTCTGACTAGATGCTCTTAGTAGATAATATGTCATCTCTGCTTCAGGTACTTATTTTCATTGCTTAAAATTTCTACAGAAAACAACCAGCTTCTACCAAAGTTAGTCCACAAAATTCATTCATTGGTACCACCAGTTGGGCAGCAAGTATTTATCAAGTAGCTCTTGGGAGGCAGTCACCGCAAGAGGGAGGTGTCATTCCTCCAGTTCATCACACATGGGTGGGACAGGCTAATCGTCCCCAACAGCCAACAGGTGAGTGAATGGGTTGTTACACCAAAGAAGGGGCATCACAGAAGTATGTTAACCAGATGTCACAAGTCAAGGATGCTATAGAAAGATCTCTTTACTGACAAGAAGGGTACCTCTAAGATTCCTTCAGAGGGACAGTTCTGTGTTCACCATGATCTCTTCTATGCAAAGGCCTATGGGACCTTTAGGAGGAAGACATTCAGTCCAATTCTGCAGACACAGCAAGCATGTGATAGTCACTAGGCACATGGGGTGGATCCAAGGAGGACATACACAGTTGGTGTTGTCAAGAACTCACAGCTTGCTGCAGGGGTTGGCAAACTATGGCTTGTGGGCCCAATCTGTCTTACCACCTATTTTTATAAAAGATGTTTTATTGGAATGCAGACACACCCGTTTGTTCACATATTGCGTATAGCTCCCTAGCACCCACTATAAGAGCATAAGAGCAAAGTTGATTAGTTGTAACAGAGACCTTGTGGCCCACAAAAACTAAAATATTGACTGTATGACCCTCTGTAGCAAAAGTTTGCCAACCCCTGGTCCTGTGGGAAAGACACAGCCAAGCACAGTTAACTCTAATTCTTGGCTGTAGCATTTTGAATAGGATCCATGGGTGGCGATGATGGTGAGGGGTCGGCTGGCTGGCTGCTTCCCAGGGGCATTGCCATGATGGGCCAACCAGCCCTCAACCTTGCAGGCCCAGAAACTAGACTTTGTAAGTTCACTTGGCTATGACAACAGAGTTTGTGATAAACTGACAGACGCCCCAAATCACAGATGACGAGTAAGCTAGAGACAAGCATGTGGTGTGGACTGGCCCTTTCAGGGACTGGAATGATTTCCGGAGAGCTGCCCTTTCTACATAGTACAGCACGTAGCCCTAGTGATCCTGAGGCTTTCTGGTGAGCATGACCAGACAGCAGGGGGCTCCCAGGATAGTTAGTTCAGGTCAAGGTGGGACCAGGGGAGACACTAGTGCAGTCCCTTCCTGGACACCACCACTCCAGTGCCTGGAATCTAACCCTCAACCTCCATTGGCATAGTCCTTCCCTGGAAAAGATTAGAAATGCCAGAATGTGCTTCTTTGGATCCCACCTCCTCTGACAGCACCTGCTTCTGTTAACACAGCCTTTCCGCAGCTACAGTAACATCGCTGGCTAAGGGCTACAGCTGTTGCTAGTAAAAGGAGTTGTTGCTTTGAGCCTAGCAGGCACTTTGTTCTTTTCCATTACGTATTGTTTTCATGAGTTCACTCTAGGAGGGGCACCTTCACTGTCTTCCTCTACCCAGCCACATGCACCTGACAACTGTGGGCTGTGCTCTCGCGAAGGCACAGTCAAGATGCTATCAGAGCACAGAGGAGAGCGCTGCTGTTAACCTTGACTGAAGGTTTGGGAAAAGGCTCACTCAGAAGAGGTGATGCTTGATATGGGCTCTGGAGGAGGAGGACCAATTTGAGAGGCAGAGTAATGGGGGAATGGCATCCAGGCAGGCGAGGAATACGAGCAGTCAAGGAGGCAGAGTGAAGGGATGTTGACCGGCTAGAAGCCTGGCGAGGCTCTTAGAGATAGAGAGACAGAGACAGAGACGCACAGAGTTTAGAAAATAAATCCAGCAGCCGCGAGAAGTGCAGATTCAGCAGAAGGAAACTCCCCGGGGCTTGGGGATGAGCTTGGTGGGAAGTGCGGGGCAGTGGGAGCGGAACAGAAAGGGGGGACGTGCTTCCGGAGAGATGGTGGTGCTGGGTAGGCAGGAATCAGGGATGGTTGGGGGAGAGTAAAAAAGAGTCTCCTCTGAGCTTAAATCCACAATGTTGAGGGGATGGTGGTGATGTTAACCGAGTTGGAGCTCTTAAGAGGAAAAGTGATTGGGAAGAGAAAGATGAGTTTGTTTTTGGCCAAGTTGACTATGGAGTTGCTGTGGGTCCAACAGAACGCAGTTGGAAATACAGATGAGGGAAATAGATGAGGTGGAGTCGAAAAGTTGGGGCTCGTTTTTACGTGAATGTTAGCTAAGGCAAACAGAGACCATCCAGGAAGAAAGTACAGAATGAAAAGAAAAAGCAACTGAGCATGAAATCTTGGAGAATATCCTCACTTAAGGATAAGCAGATGAAGAGGAACCCAGAAGAGACTGAGGAACTGCCTTCATTCACCCATTCATGCATGCACGCATTCATTTGGAAAATGAATATTTTTTGGCACCACCCGTGGCAGGTCCTGAGCACCAGGGTATAGTCAGGTAGGGTCTTCCTTATAGCAAGGAAGGCGCTCAGGAAAGTGCAGCACCCTGTGGAGGCCCAGCAAGAAGGGGAGTGGGGAAGAACAGGGTCTGATAGTGTCATCTGGGAGGCTCAGAAGTGGGAAGGAAGAGATGGGAAACTTGTCTGATTCAAGAGCCCTGTGTTCTTGCCCTGTCTCCCCTGGGAAAGCAGAGTGAACCGCAGCCCCAATCAGGTTTACTTCCATTGCCATAGCAACCACTGGGCGTCACTTTCTTGCACATTCTTGAAACTTTTAAGTGAGGAAATTACTTTATATCAAGTTACCTACTAATTAGACTAGTGATTTTCCTGCCTGTTAAAACATTCTCTTAAGGGCTTGTCGAGTTTTCTCTTTCTAGAATTTATTTTTCACATACTTCTTCATTCACTGGGATTCCAGACCGTAATATATATAAACACACGAAATACTAAAGATTTAAAATAAAATTATTCTGTTTTCTGATTATAAAAGTGCTCATTGTTACCAAAAGAAAAAAAAACCTGGGGAAATAGAGAGTAAAATAGAAAATACAAATCACTCGTTTCCTCTTCACTCTTAATATTCTGTTGTTTTTTCTCCCAATCCTGTTTCTAGACACATTTTACCACATTTAAATATATTTTTTATTAATGTGTATTTACAGTTTTGTATGTAATTTTGTTTGCTGACTAATTATATCATAGGCATTTCCCCTTGTCAGTAAAGTAGCTATAAAAACATTTCATTATACATAAGCTTTACATTTTAACCATGCCTCTATTTTAATGCAACAATTGTCCACCTTTACAAACAAACTTTTATCCCTGAGTTTTAAAAATAGTCAAATCCATTCACCCTTCAAAATTATTTTTGTACTTGCTTTTTCCTAGAATCCTTGTTTAAATTAATGTCTTATATATCTCAAAATGATATTAGTACAATTAAAAGTGATCACACCATCTTTTTTCCTAAATGCAAGTTATTTTGAAATGTTATTTGATTATTTTGTAAACTCCATTGTTAAGAAATTTGACCCAAACTTGAGAAATGATAAATTGCATTTATTTTTCACACACACCATTAAGTCCCAGGTTTCCCCCAATGCTTACTTGAATTCCACAAGTATAGTACTGTGGAACTGCTCTTTCAGATAATATAAATTCTGAGCCTGGGTCTTTGCTCATTTCTCTCTTCACATTTAATTCTTTTCTTAGTTTTATTATGGTACATCACTTTGTATGAAGATTCAATGGTTACCCCAGAAAGCAAACAGGAAGTTACTTTTTGCTTGTTGGAAAAATTCACTTGTCTTATGTAGCTTTTTCCATTATTTTACTTACAAACATTTGGTGTACTTCTGTTTTAAGTGTTTCTTGTAAGAAGAATACAGTCGGATTTTTAAAAAATTAACTATCTTTTAACTGGCACGTTTAACTCATTTGTATTTATTGTGGTCATTGATATCTTTGGATCTATTTTTACTATCTTTTTCATACTTTCTATTTGTCCTGTAAAGTTCTTTTCTTATTCCACTTTTTTCTCCTATAATATTTTGGAACTTATAGAGTCTAATTTTTTAACAAAGTTAATAATTATATTTACCCTCTTCCTAAAACTTAGTGTTTTAACTCTTTCTCAGGCTATAGGCTATTATTGTCTGGTATTTTATCTCTATTAAAATTGTTTTGTGAAATGTATTATCTATAGAAGAGTACACAACATGCCCACACACACAGTCTCATGTATTTACTGTGTTAATAAATAGAATAAGACCTCGACCTCAGGAGGCCATCTCCCCCACCTCTAATTTTTATAACTTTACAAATTAGATGTTCTTGTTAGTGTTGCTCTTTATTTAGATTTATCCATGTGATTGTCATTTTCTTTGACCACATGGTTATCATCTTACATCTCACATCTCCCTTCTGGAGTCATTTTTCATCTTTCTGAAGTGTATGCTCAAAACGTTCCTTTACTAAGGATGTGTCCATAGTAAATGATCTTGACTTTCGTTCATCTAAATACGTTCTGTTTCATCTTCATGAAAGATGAGTTTTGCTCATTATGCAATTATAAATTGATTGAAAGAAAATAATCACTTTCTTTAGCATTTTGAAGACATTACCTTACAGTTTCTTGGCTTCTGTTATTGTTGGTAAGTCAGATGTCAAGCAGGAAAGCAGCCTTTTCCTCTAGCTGTTTTCAAGCTATCCAATTTGTCTTTAATGTTCTGCAGTTTCACTGGGTGTGAGTATTTTTTGGAATTTTTTGTATTTCCTAAATATAAGGATCCATGAAAATTCTTGAATATTATCTCTATTCCATTCTTTTTAGTCATTCCTTCTGGAATTTTGGTTAGATGAATGTTAGAACTTCTCATTCAAACTTCCATATCTATGTCATGATTTCCTTCTCCAGCTTTCAAGTTATTAATGATATTTATCAGCTCTAATCTGCTAGTGAACACATTGACTGCCACACCAGAAAAAAATTTTTTTCCTTGGGGCCACAGTGTTTTATTATGAAAATAGAATAAAAACTTTGAAAACAAAATGATCCTTTCTAATTTAATGAAAAATTTGTTACTTTTTATTGTTTTCTGTGTGTAAGTTATATGCAACTTGAAAAATAGTTCTCATGGCCCCTAAGGTGAAGAGATGTGTGAGTTACATGTGCTTCACGAGGCCCCGGGCTCAAAACTAGCATGAGTTAAATACAACTCACATGGCAGTTAATGTGTTAACTCATATGTTGAATTTAAAGTTTTCTACTATATGTTTTACTTCCAGAAGTTAAGAATCTCTCCTGATATTTAGAACAGTATTTTCTTCCTTGCTCATGTTTTAAATTTTTTAAATATTTAAAACATAATTATTTTATAAACTATAGCATGCTGGGCAAATCTGACACACCCCTTGTTTTTGTAAATATAGTTTCATTGGCTCATGGACAAACCCATTCATTTACATACTGCCCATGGCTGCTTTCACACTAGAACAGCAAAATTGAGTCTTTCTGACAGAGATTGTGTGGCTCACAAAGCCTAAAATATTAATATATACTATCTGGCCCTTTAGAGAAATGTTTGCCAAACCCTGCTATACATGATAATTCTGATCCAAAGCCTGCGCGTCTGATTCTGCTGCTTGATGTTTCTGCATACCCTGTCTGATGATGTCTTAATCCATGGGTGGTCTTGTGATTTTTTTTATTGTGAGCATTTTTGTTGGAGCATTATCTGCAAGAATTTTATAAGCCTTGTATTGAGAGAATATTCCTGCTATTTGTGTTTACCTTTGCCAAGTGCCTGGCCATTTTTAATTAATTTTTTTTTTTTTTTTTGGTTTAAAACAGTTTCAAAGTGAGCACATAGAATGAATTTGAACCCAGGCTTGAGGCCTGACTTGTGATTATTTATAACCTCTGGAGGGGGTATAGGGACTTTTACTTTTTCTTCCAACCAAAAATCAAGGTTGAGATGCAAAATTTTCTTTGCTATTTCCCTTTGCATGGCAAATATTTTCTAGTTCACTATTTTACTGGGAATGTGGGCCTTTGGGGACTCATCCAGAGTCTCCATGCTGACACTACACTGCCTTGTCACCTACCTCCCCAGTCCCTCTCTCCCCCATTTGGGTGTTAAAACTGAAAGCGCTAATTTACAAAACACTGGCAAATGCTCTTAGGGTCCGATGCCTGCTTCAGTGAGCATTTACCACGCTCATTCTGGATTCTGGCTTCCAACTTCATTTTGGCCTCTGAGGATTAAGATACTTTAATTTCTTGCCAAGTTAGCTACTCATTTTGTCCAGCATTTTAAAGGTGTTTTTGGGGGAAGAATTTTCAGGATATGGAGTCTGTCATATTGCTGGAAATAAACATCAGAAAATTTTAAAATTAAAACTGTACAATTAGGAAAATGAAAATGGAAAAGTTTCATAACACTCCTACAGGTTCCAAGCCTACCTAGTGTTTATTTATATATGAGTTATGAGTGTTGTCTCTGGAGTCAGACAACCTGGATTTGGAACCAGGCTCTGCCACTTACTTTTGCTGGGTGTAAGAGTGGGCAAATTTTCTGTGAAGGACCATATGGTAACTGTAGTTGTCCCTCAGTATTCACAGGGGGTTGGTTCCAGGACCCCTTATGAATACGAAAATGCTCAGATGCTCAAGTCCCTTATATAACATGGTGTGGTATTTGTATATAACCTATGCACATCCTCCATATGCTTTAAATCACCTCTAGGTTACCGAAAATAGCTAGTAAATGCTATATAAATAGTTGTTATACTATATTATTTTTTAATTTACTTTTTTATTGTATTTTTAAAATTAATTTTTTAAAAAGATATTTTTAATCCATGGTTGGTTGATCTACACATGTGGAACCCCCAGATACAGAGGGCTTACTGTATTTTATGCTTTGCAAGACAAATGCAACTACTCAACTCTGCCACTGTATCACAAAAATAGCCATAATTATATAATATATAATGAATGGACATGCCTGTGTTCCAATAAAACTTTATGTACAAAAGCAGACAGGGAGCTGGATTTGGTCTTTGGGTTGTAGATTGCACACATTTGGCCTTGGGCAAGTTATTGAATTTCTTTATGCATCAATGTCTTCATCTCTAAAATGAGAATAATTGCTTCTTGGCCTTTTGGCTAAAATTGAATGTAAAATGGGGATGATAATAATACCTGTGTCATACATAAGGTTGTTGTGAACATTAAATTAGAAAATTCACATAAATGCTAGTGTTATCTATGATGCAGCTGCTGGAAATGATGATAATGGTTTGAAACCTGTTCCTTGATTTTTTTAAGATTATAGGGGTAAATTCCCTTCAAAATATTTGAATATGTCCAATGTAGCTTCTTCCTTTCCTGCTACTGATGATTCACAATAGGCAGCTAACAACACTGTAGTAACAAACAACCCCCAAATCTCAGTGGCTTTGAAGAACTCAGTTTGGAGATCTTGCTCATACTCCATTTCCGTTGCAGGTTGAGGAGGGGCTCTGCTTACTGTCATCCCTGTGAGACCGAGGCTGATGCAGCAGCCACCATCTGGAAATTGCCGGTCACTACAGGGGAAAAGAGCTTAGGAGGGTCTTGAAACAACAATTAGGTGTTTGGTCTGCAAGTGACATGTTAATTCTGTGCACAGTTCACAGTCACGTCTTCCTCTCCCACCAGCTTGTTGCTCCAGATGCTGGGCATGCTGTCAGCAGACAAGCTTCATCTGTCAGCCCCTCCAGGAGTATAGGTACTGCAGAGCTCTCTCACCACATGCTTCCCAGGCCAGCCCACATCCAGGGACTGCTCCAGGTGGGAATACAAATATTCAGACATTTCAGTGCAAGGTGGGACAACTCTGGTGGCCATTTTAGCTCCAGAAATGTCTGTGGATTTTGCCAAGTCTGTTGTTGGGCAATGTGACTTCTCCCTCTTCCCAATCCTGCTTCCTTCTCCTCCTTTCCATGGGGTTGTTCCTGAGGACATTCCTTAATAAACATCCTGTACACTAAACTCCATCTTAGGGTTTTTCTTGGAGAACCCAACTGTGACACTCACCACATGCCCAAGAGAGGGAAGGCTGGAAATATCTCCTGAGGAACACTGAGGATTACTTCATTCACTAAAGTGAACAAAGGCAGCAGATACACATGGGAGAGACTAAAATCAAAGCAATGATAACAGCTAATATTTATTGAACACTTACCTGCCACACACTATTCTAAAATATGTTACCTGGATTAGGTCATTTAATCCTTACAACACCCTATGTATTAAAACAGGGGATTAGACTAGGGAATGGCAAGCTATGGCCTGCAGACCAAATCTGCCCACACCCATTCCTTTATGTGTTGTCTATGGCTACTTTCATGCTACAACAATAAAGTTAAGTAGTTGTGACAGATGCTGTATGGCCCACAAAAGTGAAAATATTTACTATCTAGTCCTTTTCAGAAAAAGCTTGCTGAAGCCTGTGTTAGGTATTACTCCCATTTTATAGATAACAACACAGAAGCTTACAAAGGTGTGTGGTTTATTAAATCATGGAATGCCATTTTTTAGTTATGAAGGCAAATATCTATAGAGCAGCTCCCTTCTGTGATGGCAGGTGCAGAACCCCCACCCCTCCCATACCTCTGATGGGCCTTTGTAAGTGCTCAGTGAATGAATATGAATGATTTTCTTCCTTTCTTTTCCTGCCACCATCCCCCTTTATAAAACTGAGGACTCCTTTCCCATCTCTGCTCTTAATCCCCAGGTTGTGTCTTCTACAGGCAAGAGTATCTAAAATTGTGGCCCTGTGGCCTCTCTCCACCAAGTGAAAAACACAAGAGACTCATCAGTTTTTGGTATCTTTGATTACATTATATAAAACCCCTAGCCATTTTTCCTGAAATGGCTTTCTCTTACTGGAAGAGTTAGGGAGGTAAATTTGTAGAGGCTGAGCTGGTTACCAGGAAACACTTCATGATCGCTGAGAAATTATTCTGTGTGCTGAACCATAAAGTGATAAAATGAAATGGCAGCCTTCACAGACCCCTTAGAACCTAAGGCTGAGATTATCTATTTCCAACTGCTTCCAGCTGAGAAGCAGTTCCCAGGACAGCATTGAGTAACTCAAAAATATCCCCTCATAAAAGTGATTATTCAAGGGGGATTCAAGAGTTTAGTTCCTTAATGCCCATCCAGCTACTTCCTAGATTCATCCAGAACACAGGCCTATGCCCCCAAGTTCACTCCCATACTTAGGAGCAGAGCTGGGAACTGAGCCCAGGTTGTTTGATTCCAAAGTTTGTGCTCTTAACCATACATTCTACTCCCTCCTGGTACACAAATATATAGGATTGTGTATTTACATTCTACAGATACCGTTCTATGTGCCCATGTAGATTTTCTGGCAATTAGCTGCAAGAGGACTTTAAGAAGAGATTCTCCTTATCCGTCTGATTATATCATGCCTTGTAAAGATAATTTCCTCAACTTTCAGAGAGAATCCTTGGATCCAGTTAGGAACATTAGATCCCTAAGCAAAAATGTCTAAAATTCTTTCCTTATTCTTTGTTAGTTAACAAACAACTGGCCCTGAAAAATGGCTAGTGAATGGTGCATGTATGAATGAACGAGTCAGTGATTGAATGAATCCATTAATCAGTCTCCAGACCCTTGAAAACTTAAGCATTGTGGGCAAAGTTTGTGATCATGATAAAAAAAAGATAGTTGGCAGGTTTATTACTGCTGACTACCCACTGCAATTAGGCACCTGAAGGTACATAGTCATTCATTTAACAAACACTGAGCATTCAACTGTGTTAGGCACTGGGAATATGACACACAAGGTCTCTGCCCTCAGTGCAGGCCTCCAGAGACGAGGTTGAGGCATGGAAATCAGTGTGGGCACAGGCAGCTTCACCTGGGGCTTTGGCCAGCTACTTGTATGTGGGGAAGAAAACATAGGGGGAAATATAAAGACAGAGGATGCCCTTTCTAGTAAGGAAACGGGAGTGAAATGTCCAGGTGGAGGATCGGAAAGGGTTAAGTGTAAATTTCTTTGGCAGCTGGCAAATGTAACCTGATCACTCTCAGCAGTAGCTTTTTAAACCTGAGCTTTAAAACCAGGAAACCTGGAGGAATCACAGACACTGGGCTGGTTTTACTGGTCTCCCCTCTCTGTTTAGAAAGCCAGGCCTTTCCTTGCATGGCTGGTGTTTCTTCGGTGGTGTGATTGACTTCTGTATATTGCTCAGTTCATCCATATTATGCTGATTTTTACTAGTTGCATTCTCAGAGTGTGTCCTGGTCTCCAACAAGAGAATAAGTTGAGAAGGCAGCAAAAGAGAGATGTTACAAAAGTATTGACTATTTTAATGACATGATTCTGTCAATATAACAGTGTTCAGACACAACTATAACAAAGTTCTTCCTACAGAACTTTTTAAACCATTAATTCAGGGATAGGAAACCCCCCCACCCCACCCCAACGCATACACACAAAGGTCCATTGCTAGATTCAGTTAAAGCAACTTAATTCAGGTTGGGGGAAAATTTGGGCAAATTCCATTGTTCAGTAGAACCCTTCCTGCAAACGGCTAAAGACAAGTCAGATTGTCCTAACCAAACCTCAAGCATTATTAACCACATTTGCCTTCACTCTGGTTTATCTTACTATGAACAAGAAGAAAAGAAAGTTCCCCCTGCCAGAAGTGTTCTATGTCTATTACAAAGCATGGTTTGTGTGTTCAATGCTAGGATGGATAATATATGTCATAAGAGTTAAGAAAATAGAGTAAACTGAGGCTTAGGATACCTCTAAAGAGGTTCATGGAGGGAAAGAATCCTAAATTCTATTTGAAGGAAGAGGACTAGGTTGAGGGGTTGGGGCATTTCAGGGGAATGATATGGAAGGAATCTTAGAGGCAGGGGTCTGGGTGTCTGATTTCTGCAGACTAGAGACTGATCAGGGTCTTTTTTTTCCTTCCAAAGTGAAAGAAGAAAAATAGGTAATTAAAGGTAGTTGGAACAAAAGGTTTGTTTGAGGGAGTAACCCAAGATTGGGTTGAAAAAGTAAGAAGGGGGCAATCTAGGAAGGAATTTGGGTCTCAGGAAAGCAGACAAAATTAGGAATTGATACGTAAAGTTGGTGTAGTACCTTCGCTCTTGTTTTCTTCTTTTTTCTAGACTGCTTTATTAACTACATAATGTCTTCATCAATTTGATGGGAGGTAGACTATTTGGGAAAAAAATAATTAGGATCAAGGGTTAAACTCAGGCAGCACCATGTTCTAGCACCATTGGGCAAAAATTCTAATGTAGACAAAAGAAATAATTCTAATTACTAATGTCCTGAAATTTAAATAAAGACGTAATTCCAGCAACTCAACAACATGGAAAACATTGAAACTGAAGCAAAGCAGGAGGTTCCTTTTAAAATGGGATCACGATTTATAAGTATTAAATAGCTGTATCTGAGTGGAGAGGATATTATTGCCCACCTGACACTCAACCAACCTTGCAGGTGCCTGGGCATCTTTGAACTTAAATTTGAGCAGGGAAACTAGGATAAGTTCTGTTGACGGAATGGAAGGTCAAAGAAGTGTTTAATACTGAGATACCAGAGTGAAATCAAAGTAATTTGGAGCCTTTTTTGTGATCAAAAGGCAAGTGTCTCATAGATTTCTTTGTTGAAGTGCATCTCAGTTTGTTGTACATCCAAGTATTTTCCAGGATGTAAACTCCTTGAGAGCAGGAACATATTTTCTTTGTGTTTCCTTGAATTCAGACCAGCCAATGTCCCAGTGAGGTTTGGAGAATGTGAATAATAAGTGTAAATAAAATTGTATTGACAGCTACTTAGTCATTGTGTCGTTTCATGTTTAATGTTCAAAAGTTCTGAATAAATAGGCTTGCAAAATCTCAGTGAAAGCTAAATTAACTAACAGATACTGCCTAGCTGCAGACAAGAGTCACTTTGTCGTCTTCAGCAGCCCCCATTGTGTGACTCATCTTGATTATATGTAAGGCAGGTGAGAAGGGGGAACAGAATAATCAGAAAGGGAAATTTAATGTATACAAAACTTTATTTTTAGCGAGTTCCCTTTTTCTTGATTGGCTCCTCCACATTTGTAGGAAGGCAGACCATGCCCCTGACACTTTTTCCTCTTATGGGTCCCATTTCCCACCCTGTAGTCCTTTTCAATACTTGCCACACATGTAATTATTTGTTCAGGGTCTGTTTACCCCATTAAGCTGTACGCTCCCTGTGGATGGGATCTGTGTGGCCGTGGCCAGGAACTCAGGGCTAGCACAAAGGCACTGGCTGGCCCAGGGGCAACTTTGGGTCCCAATCCAATGACATATTCATTCTAACTTCCCCACCTAAAATGGAAGTCTGTTTTGAATTTGCAGTAAGGTTCTACGGTGGCTAACTGAGGGCCCTGTAGTTGTTTAATAAATGTCTGTTGAATAACAACTAAAGGTGCTTTAAGGGAAGGGAAATGCTCCTCATTGAGGAGAACGTGGGGTTTCCTGCCCCTACCGCTCTGTGTGAGGGCTGGGGCAGCCAGCCACACTGTGCTGCCACCCAATAACGTCGCAGGTTTAATTCTAGCCCGAACCTGGACAAGCTGATGTTCAGGTCACAACCAGCCGATGTGCAGAAAAGGCTGCCAGGATCCCGGTGAGCAGCCTGAGAAAATGTAGCCACAGGTTCCGCTGGGAATTCTCGCCTTCCATTTCATTTGCCCTTTCTTCCTCTTCCTCTTCTACCGCGCGGTCTGCTCCCTGTCTCATTGACTGCTTTCCCTTCCTTTTCCCATGCGCCATTCATTCCTCCCCCTTCTCCGCCTCTGTCCCCCCTCCGCCCCCAGCGCTCTCGTGCCCCCACCCTCTCTCCCGCCTGCTTTCCTTGCTCGCACTCTGTCTTTCTCTTCCTTTTATCTGCAGCCTACTGACTTCTTGTTTCTTTTCCTTCTCCCTGTTTCTTTCTAAGAATTTCTTCATGAACCCAGAGGAGGACTGAAAGGGGCTCCATGAAATCCTTGGCTGGGAGAAAACATGGGTGGAAGCAGTTCTGATCCTAGGCAGCCACTAAATTTGATTTGTAGCTGATCTTAAATGTAGGAAAAGATTTTCAATTACAAAACTCATAAAGTGTAAAGATGAGGGAAACTGGCTGCATTTTGAGTTTGACTAATGGTCTCAAAGCGCTTTAAAATGTTTGGCATTTGCCAGCCTTTCTTTCTTCCTCTAATCCTCAAACCCATGTGTTTTTATGGGAAACATAATCCTCTTTTCTGATTCATTTACACTTAGCTCATCTGAGTATTGTTTTGTA
This sequence comes from Daubentonia madagascariensis, assembly GCA_023783475.1. Classification (NCBI taxonomy): domain Eukaryota; kingdom Metazoa; phylum Chordata; class Mammalia; order Primates; family Daubentoniidae; genus Daubentonia; species Daubentonia madagascariensis. The sequence continues at coordinate 27,922,645 of JAKFHU010001035.1, forward strand.
AAAACCATCTGAAGTCCAAGAAGTTTTATGAGATCTTTAAAGACTTGTTTTTTGAACCAGGAAGTTGTGTACTGCCAACAAACGGGCCTTGAACCCTAGGGGGGTTTGGGTCCAGGGTCCGTGGCATTAAACTGGGTCTAGACTTGGCAAAGGCCTGCCCTCACGCCTGACAGAAACTGGGCTTTCACTTTCAGCACAATAGTGAGTTCAGTGTTTTAGATGAGTGACCATCTCATATGATAGTACATGGGGCGCAGAACACATTTTTCAAGGATTATCTTGCTAGTTATATAAAGAGCAAGAGACTTATGTGGAAAACTGTGACTTTGCTAGAGTCTCCCAGCTAGAGAGTGGAGCTGCTTGCTCATGTGTCTATTTTCATATTAATGGTTATGTATACACACATGTATACAAACGTGTAGAGGGATGGGATTAACACGCTGGAGAATTTTTCCTGTGGTTATGTTTCAGAGATGATCTGATTGTAATATATCCAAATCTCTCATAAGGCAGGTTGTAACTGGGTTGAAGATTGGTGTGGAATACCCACTGCTGTGGGCAGGAGAGAGGAGGATTGTATTATATATTTTTAATGGTAGAAACATTTTTCTGCAGAGCTAGAGAGCATAGTCAATATGATTTCCCCCATCTCCCCACAATACAGGGATCTCAGGCAGATTCCCAGCTCCTCTGGAAACTGAGGCTCAGAGAAGTGAAAGGACTTACTATGTTCCCACGGGAGGTAAAGCAGCAGCTAGAGCCCAGCCCCCCGACTCCCCATCCAGGCGGTGCCCTGTACAGGTAGCTGCCTCTTATTGACCAAAAGCAGCTTTGATATTTGCCCTCCCTCTATCTGGGTCCTGTGAGTGATCCACTGGAACAGCTCACCCACCACCGAAGACTACTAAAGCCTGGTCCTTTTGGGGATGTTGTCTTTTACTATTTCCTGAGCTTTCACCTATCTGACATCTGTCCCCTCCTGTCGTGGCTCATCAGAATGTTGTTAGCTCTGCTAGACACCACCCTTCCCACACCCTGTCCATTTCAACTGCTGTTATGTAATCCCCACCTGAGAGGTACCATCTCTATGGACTGATTTGAATTGTAGGTAGGAAATGTTTTCTTTATATGTTGTGAATTTTCCATGAGATGACAAAGAATTATGGGCTGTAGTATAATATAGGCATCATACAAATCAGTTCCTCCCTTGTGAGTGTTCTATTAGTATCTCAAAGTGTTGCTTAATTTGGTTGTTGTTTATCTTTTTAAAAATTTTCCATTTATTCATATCGTCTCTCCCTAACCAGATAAGAAGTTTTCCAAAGACAAAGGCTGCCTCCCAATACTTTGTATTTGCCGAGTGTCAGCCTCTGTGCCTTCTTCAGAGAAGACATTTGTATCCTTCCTATGGAATCCAGTGCTAGGAGGCAGCTTCCTGATCTGTGTCCTTCCTCAATATTCTCAGCTGGTTCACTTCAGCCCAGCTTGGAGGCTGACCTGGCATGTGCCTATCCAGAGGGACCCTGGGTGTTCTTAGAGCCACAGGCTGTTAGGGCTGAAAGGGACTTTTAAGCCAACTCTTCTGTGTAATGGAGGAGGAAGATTTGGTTCAGGGAGGAGAGGTGAACTGCCTGTGGTCTTCCAACTAATTAGCAGCAGAGTTAGGACTGGAACAGAGGTCCTTTCCCTCCTACCCAGGGCTATTTATTCTACCACAGTGGCTCTCAGACTGTGTTCTCATAGGAAGCTGGTGCTCAGGAAGCTGCACTGAAGCCCTCTCGTGCCAAATCAAATATTGGAGGACTTTCTCCAATGTACAGAAAGTGATAGATTAATGGATTTAGTTTCCTCAACTTTAAATGATTTTTTCCATTAATATTTCTTAAACCATTGTCACCTGCTACCAATTGTCTACTAGCCAATGCAGCCAGACAACAAAACAAAAGAATAAGCCACAAATAAGAACGAGAACAAGCAAAGCCTTGAAAATAAATCATTCTTAAGTTAAAGGCTTAAAAAAAAAAAGATTGCTATGACCATAGGCTTTCTATTGCATTCATATAATAAAATCACACTTTCTGCTGGTGACATTGTTTTGAATTCAAATGCTAGAAGTAAACATGTCATTACCTCATGGTTTTCCCTGAAGTGCCCTGTGGCCCCCAGGGACTCCGTCCCTTGGAACATTCTGCCATCGCCCTTAGTATGATCTAGGGTCACCTCTAGGCTGAGTGACCCCGTCGGATCGGGGTCCAGGGAACTGATCCGATTTCCCCCCCCCCCCCCCCCGCAAATACTAATAATGGCTTGGGGCTGTATTAGGTCCTACAGTCTGTACTCGTAGCCTGAAGGTGCAAGGGCAGGGCTGCCTCTGCGGTAGAGTCCTCGGCGGTCTCCCCGTCTACGCGGGCGCCCCCTGCCGCCCGCCCTCGCTGTCGTACCTGCGCGGCGAGGAGTAGGGTACCAGAGGCTGCACACCGAGAAGCCACCGGGAGTTTACAGGCCCAAAGAGAACCGTCTAAACGCTTTCCGATGGAGAGCTCAGCGCACCCCGAGCAGTCCTCTCTGGGGCACGACTGGATATTTTAATCCTACCCCTGCAGCAAGTTATCCGCGTAAACACGGATAAGAAAATGCCTGGATTTCCAATCAGTATCAGACGAATTCTGTGGGGTTCCTAAAAGGAAAGGACCGTTGAGTAACTTTGCTGAGCCCTTTGTCCTCTCCCGGGACACGGGAGGGGCACGTGGGGACCTCTGCCTTGGCGACCCACAGTAACGACCTCTGTGGATGTGGAGGGTGGCGGCGCGTCCTCGGGCTCATCTCACGCTTTCCCCAATTAGGATCTGCCGCCTGACGTCACGTCTGCCGGAGATTGGCTGTTGGGATCTGACACGCGCTTCCACGGGAGAGCAACTTTTTAAAGACTTTGCTGCCTGGGCTGCCTCCGAGCGTCCCGCGCGCTCGCGCTCGCGCTCGCCCTCGGCCGCTCTCGCCGGGCCCCGCGCGGCTCCCGCTGCAGCCCCGGCTCGGCGCGCCGACCCTCACCTTGCGCAGCCCGCTCCCCTCGCCCCTCCCCTGCCCTCCCGGGCTCCGCGCTCCCCACCCCCACGCCCGCCCCCTCCTCCCCGCCACAATCGGCCGGGGTCTGGGGCCGCTCAGCCTCCCGCAGAGCTTCCTCTCTCGCAAGCGAGTGGGCCTCCTCCCGCCTTTCCCGGGCTCTCGGCAGAGCTCGGGGGAGCCCGAGCGCGCGGGGAAGGGCGAGGGCGGCCGCACCGGCGAGCCGCACGGCCGGGGGCGGGGGCCGGACCGCGCGCGTCCGGTCGCGCCGGCTGGGCCCGCGATGGCGGGGGCCTGGCTCAGGTGGGGGCTCCTGCTCTGGGCAGGGCTGCTCGCGTCGTCCGTGCACGGCCGGGTGCGGAGGATCACGTACGTGGTGCGCCCGGGCCCCGGCCTGGCGGCGGGCGCCTTGCCCCTGGGCGGGCCTCCGCGCCCGCGGACCTTCAACGTCGCGCTCAACGCCAGGTACAGCCGCAGCTCGGCCGGCGCCGGCGCCCCCAGCCGCGCCTCCCCCGGGCCCCCCTCGGAGCGGACGCGGCGCATGAGCAAGCTCGGAGGCGCGGCCCTGCAGGGGCCCCGGCCGCCGCCGCCGCCGCCGGAGCCGGCGCGTCCCGGGGGCCCCAGCGGGCAGCTCCACCCCAAGCCCGGCGGTCACCCGGCGGCCGCCCCGTTCGCCAAACAAGGCAGGCAAGTCGTGCGCTCCAAAGTGCCGCAGGAGACCCAGAGCGGCGGGGGCTCGAGGCTGCAGGTTCACCAGAAGCAGCAGCTGCAGGGGTAAGCCCACACCCCCTCCCCCGCCCGCCGCCTCGCGCGCCGCCCGCGGAGGGACCCGCGGGGTCCGGCCACTCGGAGTCCCGCGGTGTCCGGGGCCGTCGTGCGCGGGGCATCGGCTTTCTCCCCGCCTCTGCCTGCCCTGGGGCGCCACGGGGAGAGCCCACTGCGGGGAAGCCCTGGAAGTTTTCGTGACGTTAACTCCGAGTGCATTGTTACCGAGCTGCGGGTAAACACAAAAGGCATTTCTGCCTGGGGCGTAACCTCCTGTGCGCAAACCAACTACTCCTAGAAGATGGGCGTGAACATGAAGTCACTATAATGAAATCGCTCAGCATCAATTAAACTTCTCTTTGCAACTCAGTTTTAATTTTGGTCTAGCTAGTGAAAAAAATGTTGGGAGGGAGGGCTGGCTGGAAAGATCCAGCTCCTGTTCTGTGGTCTGGAACTTTTCAGCATCCTAGAAATTGTGGGCTTGGGCTTCCCTGCACCTGTGGGGTTTGCTTTCCTGTGAGGTGTTCTTAGCGTTGATAGAATTTTTGGTTGGAAAGTTTCTGTTATTGGGCTCTCGTAAGTATCTTCCCTGTGCACCCTCCCACCCCCAGTTAATCACAGGTTGGGGTGGAGGGGAAAACTTCTTTTGCTTATTTGGTCCCCCCCCCCCCTTCTTCAGGGGTGGTTCCAGGCGGTGTGACCTCACTCCTTTTTGGACACTTCTTTCTGAAACTCAGTTTCAGATTCATTTAAAATGTGGCCCCAGATAACATACAAAATGAATTTGGCTCCACTTTGATTTTGGGGTTAACAAAACCATTTATTTGGACCTCATTTTTCCCTCCTGTGTAGCTCTAGGTTATGCAGGATTTTTGGTCCTCCCACCCTTCCCTGGAGTATAATCTTTACATTTGTACTTGGGCATCCTGGGTACCTGTTAGGACTCTTTCCAATCCAGAAGAGTGTAGAAGCTGGAGCCTGGCCTTTCTGGAACCTGCTGGAAGCTTGGGTTCTTGTTAAGGGAGTGTCGCTGCTGCTGGACTCAGGGGTCTTGCTTTGTTTCAGGGTCAATGTCTGTGGAGGGCAGTGCTGTCATGGCTGGAGTAAGGCCCCTGGCTCCCAGAGGTGCACCAAACGTAAGTTGCCATGTTCACAGTGGCCCTGCACAGAAGGCAAAATGAGGCTGTCCACATGGGGGCATCTCACAGGGGCCCCTTGAAAGGGCTAATGCTGCTGTGGGGAGGTTGAAGTCTGAAACAGTTTACCCATGCAGCCTGCATTACCACCTAGGAAGGGCTGGGTCAGGGTAATGATGGTATCAGTGCCAGCAGCCATGTGTTGTACAGGACCAAGCTGTGCATCCGAGATTTCTCTGTCCTCAACTGAGATATTAATCGCTATGTCACATCTGTAAATCAGGAGCTAGGAAAAAAAATTCCCATTTGAGGATGTGCCATATGGTAGAACCAATACAGTTAATTTAAACATGATACCAACAGATGAAACCATTCTTCAAGATGATGGCAGGAGGGGAATGGGAAGTAGAGGGCCTCACTTTGGAATAAAACATCAATAGTTTTTATAGCTTTCTGAAAATAGCAACCTGAATCCTGCGTTCTTGGGGCCTGACAATTTTCCAGGGAACACCACTCTGTACTGCTCTTCAGAACTCATGAGTGGGGTTCCCTGCAGTGCTTCTCCAGTTAATATGCATGCTCAGCGGTGTTTTAGAAAAATGTATTAATTAAAATTAGCCTGGTGTGGTGGCCTGTTCCTGTAGTCCCAGCCACTCAGGAGGCTGAGGCAGGAGGATGGCTTACGCCCAGGAGTTCAAGGCTGCAGTGAGCTATGATTGTGCCATTGCACTTCAGCCTGGGTGAGACCCTGTCTCTACCAAAAAAAAAAAAAAGCAAAGAAAAATGAAAATGTGTAATGATGCATATAGTGCATATAGATTTGAAAACATTGGAGAATTTTTCCCGTATGCATCATGAAGTTAAGGATTAAGTTAAAATGTATTTTGAGGCTCCTCTTGACAAGATGATGCTGTCTGGTGCTAAGTGGAAATAAAGAGGCCTTATGCAGAAAAAGTTAAGCATTCTTAGATGTTCTCTGCATCCCATGTGGATTGGAATTGTCCAGAATTTCAGCTGTTTATTAGGATTGAGCATAATAAGCAAAATTTAGTAATTTGTCTTGTATATAGTTTGGATTTTAAAACACTGGTGGAGGAACAAAAAAATTTCTGATACAATCATTCTAGTGACCTTGTTTGTTGAAAATGCCTTCGATCCTTGAAGGAAACAGAGGGGCTTTGGCATAATGGCTTTATTTTTGTAAAAAGAAATATCTATGTGTTTTATGATTTGGCTATGATCAAGAAGTAATGGAGACATGAACAGCCTCCTGATTCTTGAACTCAAACCACTAGATCAGAAGTGTTCAGAGTTGTAGGTATTTTAGATTAAATCATAATTTTTAATTTTTTAACTTCTTAGATTACACTTGACAGGAATGTGTCAGCATTTTCCTGAATTTAGAATTGCTCAGGCTAAATGACATGCCCTTCTCTCTCCTCAGTAACTCATTCTGCCCAAAACCTGATATGATATGGTTTGCCTCCAACATGGAGGTAACCCATCCATGACAGCATCATTGCAATAGGATATTGCTGTGTAAAGGTTAAAAGCACAGGGCAGGATTTTACAGATGGTTAGATGCTCCTTGATACCTGTTGGAGAGAATGCTCTAAGGCTTTAAGAAGTTTACTTGGCAAATGATGCAATTGAGTGCCTTCTCTGAAAAGAGGATAGGCCCCCATTCTCAGGTTACCCAAGGATTTGGGAATCCAAAGGTGTTTTAGAAAATCCAAAGATGCTCCAGATCTTGAGGAATTGCCTCACGGCTTCCTGCTTCTCTAGGCAAGGGAGGCAAAGACGTGTGTATGCCTAGGTTTAGTTGGGTTTGCCCCTTGGTTATCCAGAGAGAGGCCACAGAAGGGTGCTGGTCAGAAAAGGTTAGGGTTGAACAGTTACTATAGGATTCCGGAGGAAGTTGCTACATTGATTTAATCTCGCAATACCTGCAACAAATTCTTCTAGTTTTTAAATTTTCCCTCCAGCTTCTAGGAGGTAGCCCTCGGATAGCACCAGGATAGAAGCAATGCAACGTCACTTTCCTTCTCTGTGGTTTCACCATTCAAAAGATTAGCCTTCCTATACTGCCCAGTCTGACAAATGAATTCAGGCGCAGATGCTAGAAACTTAAATCACAACTCCCTTGAGGAATAATTGTGTTTTAAAAATGGATACTGGGGTAGGTTAGTGCTCAATCCAAAGTAATATATCCATGAGATGGATATTTTAAATGGGGGACTTGTTTTCTGTATCTGGGAAATCCAGAGAAAGGAGACAGCCTTCTGCCTTCAGATGAGACCACTGGGATTACCACTGATGCCGTGAAACTTGTGTCCATGACTGAAGTGTGACGCCAGGAAAGATGCCTGGCCTTGGGGTCAGAAGACCTGAGTTCAAATGCTGAAGCCCTTACTAGCTCTGTAGCCTTGGGGAATTCACTTAACTTCTCTGACCTTATAGTTTTACAGGTAGAAATGATTGTGCTAAAACCTTGCCTCATTTGTAGGATAGTTGCAAGTATGAAGGTGCAAGAGGATAGGTATGAAACTCTTGAAACCAGAAAGATTCTTAGGGTTTAGTATTGGATCAAGCCCAGTAAATCTTGTCTCATTTTTCTGTGACTTAATTTTCTTCTTTCCCTTTGTGGTCTCCTTCCTGTCTCACTTTCTTACGCTGAGGTGGAACAATTGCACTTAGCTATGGTTTATTACACATAAGAATACAAAAACCAATGATGTGTCCACATGAAATTTCCCCTTAAGATAATAGTCATCATAAAATGTGTATGCACATTTAAATGTATAACCTGGCATGTCTTCTAATCGTCATTATATTTTGAGGATAATGAAGAATTTGAGTTTATATAGGACATGTCCAATTGATGCAAAAAATATTTCTGTGTAAGAGATTGGAAGTGTTCATGTTGTTCAGTGATTGCTTAATGCAGTGAAGAAAATAAGGTATTCCTTTGAGCCAGCCTGGGTTGATTTTAGCTGATTGAAACTTAATTTAAATGGGCCATGGGCAAATGCTTCTGAGGACTGAAGATTTAGTGAACCTTAAATTGCAAATCAAAGAGATGTGAAACAAGCAGGCAGCAGACCCACACAGGGCAAAGAATGGATATGGGCATCCACCAAGGTGGTCCTTGGGGTCTAGCCACCCAGTCATTATGTAGAGATGCCAAGTTGCATGTAAATGTTGCTTTTCCAGACACCCTTTGTGTGTGGATCTCTAGGAGTTGAAATCATAACATGGGATATGTCTTACTATTGGGTGACTGTTGATAGTGATATCTGTTTTAGGCAAAAGAGATGGTACCACATTTGTGCTCTTTCTGAAGAGTTAACATTTATGGGAGGGTTTTGTGGCTTAGGGACTTTGTCTTCTGTGTGGGACATTAAGCCTCTGATGCGTAATATTTTTGCCTCCTCCCATTTTTGCATTTTTTTCCCTCTGTCCAAACTGAATGCCGCCTCCCCCTGCCCCTTTGCATTGGTTCTTCTAATCTTTTTGTCCCCCTTTTAGGGTGAGTGCAGGCCAGAGAGAGACACTGCCTGTAGGCTCAGCTTTAACAAGGAGGCTGGACCTGGGAACAGACAACACAAAAGAATGAAGGAGAGAGGAGAGGGAGGCCAGGCTGGCAGGATGGGGTGGAGAGAAGGGGAAAGATGGCAGATATGAATACAAAGCAGGAGCCTGGCACATTGCAGGCCCTCCATAAATGCGTGGATGGTTCTTTCATTTATTTAACGGATATCTGTTTAGCTTTTACCATGTGCCAGGTTCTATGAATAGAGGAGAAACGCAGCCAGCTGTAGGGAGTGCAGGTCTGTTTTTACTCACTTAACTCATGGCACATCAAATGACTTGTTCTCTCCTTAGCAAGAAACAGAAAATCGATATTCCATTGCTTTTCCATTGGCATTCAGCCCATGCTACTTTGGGGGGAAAAACAGCCAAACTGAACTCTAGAAATTTTCCTTAAATTATAAGCAGTGGAGACATTATCACATGCACCCTTGGGGCTCAGAGATGCTGCAGTAGATGGCATCATTCAGGAGGGTGTGACACGGCTGGAGTTCAGGTGACCCAGAGGACTCTCTCAGGCTGTATCCCATCCCTGTGGCTTGGCGTTGTCCTAGCCAAGCTTGGGAGTTGGGCCCAGAATGATTACACATTTTTCATATGCCTGCTATGGCCATTGACAGCTGCTTTGCCAATAGATCTGCAGTGAGGTTCACCATGGCAGCTGCTGGGAGGGCCGCCCGGGCCCCATTGCTGGGAGCTGGGGTGGGAGGGTCAGCTGGAAAAACTTGTCATGTTGCACAGACAGCGAAGGGAGAGGGACCTAGAGGTCAAGTTCACACTGGGTCAAATATGTGTTCTCAACACTAGTTAAAACAAACATTTAGGAACCATAAATTCCGTGTTGCGATAGTACTTAAACCTTCAACCTGGAAGCCCTCCTCCAGCCCAAGGGCCGGCTGAACATACCGCTTGCCCCCTGCCTGCTCTGTTTTATTGAAGTTTCTGCTGCCCAGTGAACTCTCGGCCCTTAGGAAGCCTGACTTGTTGAAAGGACTTTTGGCAGCCACAGGATTTTGCTGTTTCTGACCCTGTTAATTTGTTGTCTTGGCAATTCTAAACATTCTCAAACATGTTTGGGAGCTCGAATTAAATTTTTCCTAAAATGCAGATTTTGCTTCCAATGGAGTCTCTTTTAGCAATGAAAGGGGCAACTCAAGAGTATGGGGCGGTGTCACCACCCTTTTAACACTGACCAAGATCAGATCCTGCAGCAAGGAGCTGCTATGGGGTGAGGGTGACTTGTGCAGAGCTGTAGAGCTTGCAGAGAGCACTTTCTTGATCTTCACACCCTGTGGGGGGTCACTGAGGCAGGCATGATTTCTAAGTGGGGGGCAGTGCTCAGACTCCACCCCAGGTCTTATGGCTCTTTCTGTGGGCCTGGGCTGCCTGGACATCAGACATTTTCTCTTAAGGTCTTGGTCTTAAGACTCTCTTGACAGCCCTAACTCATCTGCCTAAATTCACTGCTTTCACTGCCTAAATTCACTTCACGGTTTTCCAAGCTCTGTTAGTTTCCTAGGGCTGCTGTAACAAAGTACCATAAACTGGGTGGTTTAGAACAACAGACATTTTTTGCCTCACAGTTCTGGAGGCCAGAAGTCCAAAATCAAGGTGTTGACAGGGTTGGTTCCTTTTGAGGGCTGTAAGGAAGGACCCATTCCAGGCCTCTCTCCTTGGGCTGGAGGTGGCTGTCTCTTCCTTGTGTCTCTTCGCATCCTCTTCTCCCGATGTGTGTGTGTCTCTATGTCCAGATTTCTCCTTTTCATAAGGACAGCAGTCATATTGGATTAGGGCCCACCTTAATGACTTCATTTTAACTTGTTAACCTCTGTAAAGACCCTCTCTGCAAGTAAGGTCACATTCTAAGGTACTTGGGGTTGGGCCGTCAACATAGCTTTTTTTGGGGGGGGGGGGGAGGGGCACGATTCAACCCATAATCCAGCCCGTGGCTGCCGTTCACAGAGAGCTGGGCCACTCGGAGCTGGCTCACTCCGGGAGCACTTGGGGATTTCCTGGCAGCTGACCGAAGGATGGTGGGGGTTTGATTAGTCCCCACCACACAGTCTGGGACTGTGGATCTAACTCGGCTTCTTCCCTAATGCAGGAGCTCTGGTTGCTCCAGGGGGTGTTAGAAGAGATGGGGAATTGGCCACGGGTGAGTTTTGGTTATGCCTCTGGCCATTTTTACTGGGCCTATTTTAAAGAGATTCTAGATTGGTGGTTCTTAAACATGAATGTCTAGCAGGATCACTGGAAGAGTCTGTTAAAATGCTTTGTTGAATCAGAATCTTGGGGTTTTTAACAAGTAACCCCAGGTCATGCTGATGGAGGTGGCCCACATTTTGAGAAACTGATCCAGGAGGAACCCAATCCTGGACAATATTTATGACCCTTTGTGTGAGAATTTAAAGACCAAGCTCAACACTTAACAAGAAATTTCTCAAAGTAGGAGCCCTCTAAACATTGGGTTAGCTCAATTTTTAATAGAATATGCAAAGATTGCTGCATATGGGATTTTTTTTTCATCCAGTTTTTCTTAGTTGAATGTTTGATATATGTGTATATTTTTGGAAGGGTTGGAAATTTGCAAAATTGTTGATGCATCAGTGATTAAAGTGCTTTTTTTTTAAATAAAGATTTAAACACTTTGAAACAATTGAGTGTTTTTTCCTACTAAATATTCTATTTTTAATTATAAGGGCCAGGTGCAGTGGCTCACGCCTGTAATCCCAGCACTTTGGGAGGCTGAGGTGGGAAGATTGCTTGAGGCCAGGAGTTGCAGTGAGCTATGATGATGCCACTGCACTCTAACCTGGGCAACAGAGAGAGACCATGCCTCAATGAAGAAGAAAGAAAAAAGAAAATTTTAAAAATATACAAAAACATAGAAAATAATATATCTAACAGCTACCCATCAGGATCGTCTTTTTAAAAGCTCCTTGATGTGATAATTAAGCACAGTGATTTATAGATAAAGGAGAAAATATGGTCTTATCTTACTCCAAATGCATATTTTACTAATGATGCTTCCTGCCTTCTTAGTGGAGAGAAAATAGTATATAATTTATTGGTGTGACACAAACTGGTTGTTTTGGTACTTATGGAAAAATATGTCAGGGCTGTATTTACAAGCATACTGCAGCGATATTGAGGGTTCAGTTCCAGACCACTGCAATAAACTGAACATCTCAATAAAGCCAGTCATATAATTTTTTAGTTTCCCAGTGCATATAAAAGTTATACTATGCTGTAGTCTATTAAGTGTGCAATAGCATTATGTCTAAAAAATCAGTGTCATCAGTGTACATACCTTAATTTAAAAATGGTTGATTACTAAAAAATGCTAACGATTATCTGAGCCTTCAGTGAGTCATAATCTTTTTGCTGGTGGAGGGTCCTGCGTTGGTGCTGATGGCTGCTGACTAATCAGGGTGGTGGTTGCTTTAAAATAAGACAGCAATGAAGTTTGCTGCATCTATTGACTCTTCCTTTCACACAAGATTTCTCTTTAGTATGTGATGCTGTTTGATAGCATTTGACCCATAGTAGAACTTCTTTCAAAATTGGAGTCATCCTCTCAAACCTTGCCACTGTTTTATCAACTTTTATAACTGCTATATGTAATAAATTAAATCCTTTGTTGTCATTTCAACAATGTTCATAACATTGTTACCAGCAGTACATTCCATCTCAAGAAACCATTTTCTTTGCTCGATCATAAGAAGCAACTCTTCATCTGTTCAAGTTTGACCATGAGATTACAGCAATTCAGTCAGATCTTCAGGTTCTACTTCTAATTTTAGTTCTCTTGCTGTTTCTACCACATCTGCAGTGACTTCCTGCCCTCAAGTCTTGAGCCCTCAAAGTCATCCATGAAAGTTAGAATCAACTTCTTTCAAACTCTTGTTAATGTTGATATTTTAACCTCTTCCGTGAATCACGAATGTTCTTAATGACATCTAGAATGGTGAATACTTTCCAGGAGGTTTCAGTTTCCATCAGAGGAATCACTATCCATGGCAGCTATAGCCTTGCGAAATGTATTTCTTTGATAAGAAGACCTGAAAGTTGAAATTACTCTTTGATCCATGGGCTGTAGACTGGATGTTGTATTAGCAGGCATGAAAACAACATTAACCTCCTTGTACATCTCCATCAGTGCTCTTGGGTGACCAGGTGCATTGTCAATGAGCAGTAATATTTTGAAAGGAATCTTTTTTATCTGAGCAGTAGGTCTCAAGAGTGGGCTTAAAATATTGAGTAAACCATACTGTAAACAGATGAGCTATCATCTGGGCTTTGTTGTGCGATTTATAGAGTGCAGGCAGAGTAGATTTAGAATAATTCCTAAGGGTCCTGGGATTTTCAGATTGGTAAATGAGCATTGGCTTCATCTGAAAGTCACCAGCTGCATAAGCTCCTGACAGGAGAGTCAGCCTGTCCTTTGAAGCTTTGAAGCCAGGCATTGACTTCTCTTCTCTAGCTGTGAAAATCCTGGATGGCATATTCTTCCAATATGAGATTGCTTCGTCTACATGGAAAATCTGTTGTTTAGTGTAGCCACCTTCATCAGTGATCTTAGCTAGATCTTCTGGATAACTTGCTGCAGCTTCTCTATCAGCACTTGCTGTTTCACCTTGCACTTTTATGTTATGGAGATGACATCTTTCCTTCAACCTCATGAACCACCCCCTGCTAGCTTTATATTTTTCTTTTGCAGCTTCCTCACCTCTCTCAGCTTTCATAGAATTGAAGAGAGTTGGGGCCTTGCTCTGGATTAGGCTTTGGCTTAAGGGAATGTTGTGGCTGGTTTAATCTTCTGTCCAGACCGCTCAGACTTTCTACGTATCAGCAACAAGTTTGTTTCGCTTTCTTATCATTCATGTTTTCACTGGAGTAGCACTTTTAATATCCTTCAAGAGCATTTCCTTTGCGTTCACATCTTGGCTAACTGTTTGGTGCAAGAGGCCTAGCTTTTAGCCTGTCTTGGCTTTTGAAATGCCTTCCTCACTAAGCTTACTCATTTTTAGTTTTTGATTTAAAATGAGAGATGTGTGACTCTTCCTTTCACTTGAACACTTAGAAGCCATTATATGGTTATTAATTGACCTAATATCAATATTATTGTGTCTCAGGGAATAGGGAGGCCGGAGGAGAGGGAGAGATATGGGGAATGGCTGGTCGGTGGAATAGTCAGAACACAACATTTATCAATTAAGTTCACTGCCTTATATGGGTGTGGTTCATGGTGCCCCAAAACAATTACAATGGTGACATCAAAGATCACTGATCCTAGATCACCATAACAGATATAATAATAATGAAGAAGTTTGAAGTATTGTGAGAACTACCAAAATGTGATGGAGACATGAAGTGAGTGCTTGCTGTTGGCAAAATGGTGCCAATAGACTTGCTTGACGCAAGGTTGCCACAAGCTTTTAATTTGTAAAAAATACAATATCTGTGAAGTGCAATAAAGTGAATCATAATAAAATGAGGTGTGCCTGTATATGTATGTGCTCATGTGCACCTGTTCATTTGCCCTGCTTGTTATCAATTGAGCCTTTCATGTAGATACAGCCCATTGGGTACTGAGTTGTCATTTAGACCCAAGACCTTGTGGTTAGAAGAAAAAAATGCCACTGGTTACTCCCCTCCTCCTCCTCCTGACTTACCTGCCCTTGTTGCCTTCCTCCTCTTCCTCCCCTTGCTTGGTCTCAGTTTCGCTTGCCCTGGATGAGAGGGAGTGTAGCTTAGCGGTTAGAAGTTCAGTCTTTCCTTGCTTTGCTATAGGACAGATGCTAACTGACTTGAGTTGAATTGAACTGGCATCTCTGATTTTGCTGTGTTGCAAATGCTGGCCTTTGAATATTATATAAAGAATTCTGCTTTCTCTTTTCTTTGTTTATTCTCACCTTTCGGCAATAATTTCCATTTGTTTTGCTTTCCCACATCTTCTGTGTGTGTTTATCACTGCCCAACAGACCTTGCTGATTATGACAGCCTTTCAAGGGCACAGCACCTTATCCTGTTTCCTCCTGCTTTCTCTCTGTAAGGCTGCCCTGGCATGGCCCAAATTTCAAGATGACTTTTCCTTTCTCCCTGCCAATTTTAGAATCTTTCTGCTCAACATCATCATCTGATAGAGATTTGGGACTGAGTAAAATGAATGTTGTATGACTTTCCCTGTAATTTTAGATCCCCAAATACTGCTCTTGGCCAACTACACTATTCCCTGTGGCTTTTTCACTCCGCCACATTTGAGTAATATTGTTGGCCTGGAGGTAAGTAAACAGTTTGCGAAATGTCGTGTTTTGTAAATTAGAAGATGGATGGGCTGGTTTTTTAATACATGCTCTTGGTTCTGCTGGGCCAGAGGAAAGAAGAATTTGGTCAGTGTGTGGGAAGATGAAATAGGGGAAGGTGTTGCCATCCGAAGTTGATGTGGTCAGTTATTTAGAAGCGAGAGCCAAATGGCTGGACAGGAAATTTCAGAGGGATTTTGATAATGAGGTTAGGAGAGGAGGTAGGATAAAATCAGTAAAAAGTCACCAGAAGAAAATATGATGATAAAGTAAGGAAAATATAACAATAAGGATCTTTTGTCTTTGTAGACTTAAAAATGTTTTTATTTCTTAAAGGATTACCAAACAATTTCAATGTGACTTTTAATCTTGCATGAACTTCATTTTATTGTTGTTATTTTTAATTAAAAATCAGAATCTCCATCCTTTCACCCATGTGTATTTCATTTTAACACCGTATCAAGTGGATAGTTAACAGTTAGCATCTTTAAAATATGTTTATTGTAAAAGCTACTTAAATTGGCCAAGACATATCCCCTCACCTTGATGAATCATTTGCTACGATGATTGATTCAAGAGTGGGGAGACTTCTGTCTCTTCATTGGCTGTGAAACTTCAAGCAGATCAATTAAGTCCTCTGAGACTTTTCTCAACCTTCAAATGGGGAGAGTACCATTCATTACCCAACATCATTCAAGTCATTGTTGGGAATATCAGGCATACAAGTCTTCTTTTCTCTTGACACTTTCACATTGTTTCACAGTAATTTGTGTGTTTGTCTGGCTTCTCTGCTTGAATGTGAGCTCTGTCAGGGTAGGGATCAGACCATAGCTATCTTTTTGTTCTCAGTACTTGGGAAGCACATAGACCTTTATGGAATGAATGAATGAGTGGATTCATTTGTTATACTTTCATCGAGCTCCTATATACTAGGTACTGGTACACAGAAGGTGTTAAGTACTATGAAAAAACCAAAACAGGGTATAAGACTAGAGAATGACAAGGGCTGGGGGTGGGGGGGTGTACACTCAGGGAAGGAAGTGACATGTAAGACCTATGTGATATGAAAGGGTCTGGGAGAAGAGCATTTTAGGACAAGAGCGCAGTTAGCACAAAGGTCATGGGGCAGGAATAGGCCTAACCCACTGCAGGGATATAACTCAGTATTGTTGGGTTCTCAGTGAGGGCTACAGTAATGGACAATAAGATAGGAGAGGTTTGGCTGGATGTCAAGTCGGGTCTTGTAGGCTGTGTAAGGCCATAGATAAGATAGTAAGAGGAACTGTACAATACTTTATAAATGTGAATGGACTTTATTATTAAGGAATTAAAGAAAATATAGGATTTGGTATTTTTTTAAGGCATGGAAAAGAATGTTTTATGTAGAAAATTCATTAAATCACTTTGTTATTTTTTATTGATGAGAAAAACTGCATATGGAGCAGGGAAGTACCCACATAAACTGTGTGTCAATACACAAATTACTGTCCTAGCCTGGCCACCTGCATTGTGCCCAGCTTGCCAGCCCTGCCTAGTGCTGGTTGGACCCACCATGCCTCTGCCCAGCTGTGGCAGAAAGGCGAGACCTTCACCAGAGCCACGAGGCTGAGACTTAGGAAGAAAGTGTGAGGGGTAAGGAGGACAACTGTGTGGTCACTGCTGTGTTAAAATCAAATTATGGGGATCCTCACATGGTGCTAAATAATAAAAAGAGTTCAATCTTTTAAAAACTAATGATAAAAATCTCATTTTGATGATCATAGAAAATTCACAGAGAGCAGATAGCATGTGTTAAAGTGAGAGTTAAATATTTTTGGAACACATTTGAATGCTGTGCTGAAGTTTTGTTCATTTCCCTTCACTCCCCAAAATCTAATTTACAAGTTGGGTTACCCATTGGCTCCACCTCTCATTTTGTGGTAAAGATCAAATAAAATGAGGCTCATGAAAATGCTTCACAGAAGAGCTGTTTAAACATAAGATGATATTATTAATATGGGTTTTATAGCTGCTCTGTGAAAATTTTTTCTACAGTGTGTTGGTGTATTTCTTGTCTTGAAAAATAGTATGCTTAAAAATTCACCCAATTTCAGTGGGCTTTTGCGATGGAAGAGCCTGAGGGTCTTTATATTGACCATCAAGTTTACCAATGGTGTCTCTGGGACACCTCCTGGAAGTGTAAATGTACAATATACCTAAATTTCTACTTTAACCCCCTCTTCCATGGGGATTTACTTTAGTCTCTAAAAGTAGTGGGCAAGCAAAGATAAGAATCCTTCTTTCAAGATATCCCTGTTTCTTTCTTTTGTGTCAGTGAAATGGTTATGTTAAGTTAGTCCAAAATTTCTTAGTAATTAGAGGTGAAATAATACAGACAATAAGTAAATTAAAGGCAGGGACTGTGTTTTTGTTTTACTTTTTTATCCATTAGGAAGTTGGCCTACACAGCAGTTCTGTGTATACAATAGACCCTCAGTAAGGTTTCTTGGTTAATAAGCGTTGCAAGTCACATTTGTTTTTGAGTGGAAAACCAGCTGAAATTCATTTAAATCAATGAATACCAAGATTATGTTGTTAAGTAGTTCTTTTTGTTACAAGAGAATGCATACTACAACAAATGTCCCTGTGTAACAGTTTGTAATGCTCAGTTTTGAATGTTAGAAGCTCTTTCTCTGGTAAAATTTCCCCATTTCTTCCTTTATTACAGGCTGCTTGAATGGCACTTCACAGACCTTTAGCCTAGTGGTTCTCAAAGTACAGACCCTGAACCAGGGCATCAGCTTCACCTGGGAACTTGTCAGAGATGCGAATTCTCCCACCTTCCCCAGACCCACTGAACCAGAAACTCTGGGATAGGGGCCAAGCCATCTGTGTTTTAACCAGCCCTCGGGGGGATCCTGACACAGCTATGGCTTGAGAACTACTGTTCCAGCTGAACACAACCCCTCCTCCTTCTCTACACCCTCCTCCCTTCCGGGATCACTTGTGGCAGGACGAGGGGGACAGGGAAACCAGCTCTTTTGGGTTCCAGGCCTTGGGGACTAGCAGCTTGTTTTCTCTCTTTCCCTCATTTCTGCTTAAGGGTGAGTTTGTATGATAAAAAACCCAAAGGAATGGATCATTTTCCCCAGTTTTAGATGGAAACCCTGGATTCTGAGCAGGTGTAGCCATGCACATTGATACATATTCTATACCATATGCTAACTGAGGAGACCCAAGGAAGCCATTTGCCATCCAGTGAATACACCTATAGATGTGGGCTTTGTACCTTTAGGTCTTCCAAGTTCTATTCTATTGCTTAACATAGAAGATGCCTAAAGCACACTTACTTCATATTCTTCAAAGCTGTGTTTATCAAGGTGTGGTTCTTGGGCCTCCTGCATCAGGACCCCTGTAGGGTGTGTAACAAATACAGATTATGGGGACTCCCACAGACTACTGAATTGGAACTCCCAGGGGTATACCAGCACGACCCTCATTTTCACAAGCACCTAGCTGACTGATCCACACTGAAGATTGGGGGCCTTGGGTTTTAAAGTGCAAACACTGGAATAAAAATGTCCAAAGCAAAGAATGATGGGAAGGGTATTAGAAAACTAATAAAAGGAGCAAAGAAGTGACTGTGACATTTTATTTGAGAAGCAGGTACCATTATTTTGTTTCTAAAATAGTTTAAAAGTGAAATGAAGAGCAAGCTCTTGTCCAGAGCATGCCCTCAGTGTTGGCAGGGCCAGTGCTTCCTTGTGTCAAGATCAGGAAATACAGGCACAGAGGGGATGAGGGGGCCTGCCCGGCTGTTCCTTGAGGCCGTGCTGACTCAATCCTGGAAGTTGCTGGAGGAATGCATCAGATGTTTGGAAACAGCCCAGTTATGAATTTCAGCAATGACACACACTTTTATTAGATGTGTATTTAGGAAAGGAATTGCCTGTTATAAGACTAGGACCCTTTGTAGAAAGAGCTGAAGAAGGAGTTGGTTTGCTTGTCCTGTGAAATAGGAACTATTTCCTCCATTATGTAACTTTCTTTTTTTTCTGCAGAATAAATTAATGCAAAGATACTTTGCCTGAGTACTGAAGAATAATTAGATCTTTAAAAAACCCCCAAGTGGAAAGGCATTTTCTTGGGGAAACATATTTAGATGTTTTAACATATATTTAAATCATCACTTTTTGTAGTAATAGCTATGCCTGGTTAAAAGTAAATATTTTATCTTTTCTTCCCAGTGCTAGTAGCATGTAGCTATGTCTAAATATCTGCATGTTACTTTTCATGAAGCATCCAAATGTTTAAATATCATGTAAAGACCACAATCCTAGGAAATGGTGCTAAAATTTTGAAAAGACTCAAATTTGAAGGAATTACTTAAAAATATGGATTTATAATTTTTTTAATTTAAAAAATTTTAAAATTCATTTTAGAAACAGTCTCGATATGTTGCCCAGGCTGGACTCGAACTCATGGGCTCAAGGGATCCTCCTGCCTCAGACTCCTGAGTAGCTGGGACTACAGGCATGTGCCACCGTGTGTGGCTAAAAATATGGATTTAAAAAACTTTGGTTCTCACTCTTTCAGTCTCAGTATGGGAAACAGTAGAATATAAGGCAAAATTATGGATTAAAGTATTAATAGTAAGCTCCATGGCCGAAGTAGACAATGTTAAATTTTATTATTTTTAAATTTTTCATCTTCAAATAGACTATTTTTAAAGGGGTTTTAGGTTCAGAGCAAAACTGAGCAGAAAATACAGAGTTCCTATATACCTTCTACCCCTACATATGCACAGCCTCCCCCACTATCAAAATCATGCACCAGAATGGTATAATGTTACAATTGATGAACCTACAGTGACACACTATTATCACTCAATGTCTATAGTCATTAGGGTTCACCCTGGGTGTTGTATGTTTTATGTGTTTTGACAAATGTATAATGACATGTATCCACCATTATAGTATCATACAGAATAGTTTCACTGCTCTAAAAATCCTTTGTGCTTTGCCTATTTATCCCTCCTTCCTGACTAACCCCTGACAACTACTGATCCTTTTACTGTCTTCATAGTTTTGCCTCTTCCAGAGTGATGTATAGATCATACTGTATCTATGTAGCCTTTTCAGATTGGCTTATTTCACTTAGTAATATGCACTTAAGTTTCCTCCGTGTCTTTTCGTGACTTGATAGTTCATGTCTTTTTTTTTTATGTGGCTTAAAACTGCAATCATTTTATTATATATCACAATTTTATGGGTCAGAAATTTGAGAAAGGCTTGGCTGAGTGATTCTTATGCTTCACGTGACACTGAATGGCGTCATTCAATATTCTGTTGGCTAGCTCCTATCTTTTTAGCACTGAGTAATATTCCATTGTCTGGATGTGCTGCAGTTTATCCATTCACCTACTGAAAGATACCTTCATTGCTGCCACATTTTGGTAATTAGGAATAAAGCTGCTATGAACATTTCTGTGTGAACATAAATTTTCAGTTCCTTTGGGTAAATACCAAGGAGTGTGGCTGCTGGATCGTATGGTAAGGGTGCGTTTAGTTTTGTAAGAGATGGAAGCTGTCTTTCAAAGTGGCCGTACCATTTTGCAATCCACCAGCAGTAAACGAAGAGTTCCTGTTGCTCTGTATCCTCATCAGTATTTGATGTTGTCAGTGTTTTGGATTTTGGCCGTTCTAGTAAGTATGCAGTGGTTTTAATCTCACTGTTGTTTTAATTTGCAATTCCCTGATGACATATGATGTTGAACATCTTTTCATAAGCCCATGTGCCATCTGTATATCTTCTTTGGTGAGGTACCTGTTTAGGTCTTCTGCCCATTTTTTAATTGGGTTTTTCATTTTCTTGTTTTTGAGTTTTAAGGCTTTTTGCATATTTTGGATAGCAGTCCTTTATCAGATGTGCCTTTTGGAAATATTTTCTTCCAGTCTGTGGCTTGTCTTTTCGTTCTCTTGATAACATCTGAAAAGAACAGAAGTTTTTGATTTCAACGAAGTCCAGCTTATCAGTTCTTTCTTCTGTGGATTGTGCCTTTGCTGTTATATCTAAAAAGCCATTACCATACCCAAGGTCATCTAGGTTTTCTCCTATGTTATTTTCTAGGAGTTTTGTAGTTTTGCATTTTACATTTAGGTCTATGATCTATTTTGAGTTAATTTTTATGAAGGGCATAAGGTCTGTGTCATTCTTTTTTTGGCATGTGATGTCCAGTTGTGCCAACACCAGTCTTCAAAGTTGAGAAGGCTGTCTTTGCTCTGTTGTATTGCCTTTGTTCTTTTGTCAAAGATCAGTTGACTGTATTTACTTGGGCCCATTTCTGGGCTCTCTATTCTATTCCATTGCTCTATTTGTCTGTCCTTTTGCATATACCACACTGTCTTGATTACTGTATATAGTAAGGTAGTGAAGTCAGGTAGTGTCAGCCCTCCAACTTTGTTCTTCTCAAATATTGCGTTGGCTACTTTGGGTCTTTTGCCTCTCCAGATAAACTTTAGAATCAGTTTGTTGATATCCACAAAATAACTTGCTGGGATTTTGATTAGGATAGTGTTGAGTCTAGGTCAAGTTAGGAAGAACTGACATCTTGACAATATTGAGTCTTCCTATCCATGAACATGGA
The DNA here is from genome assembly GCA_023783475.1 of Daubentonia madagascariensis. Lineage (NCBI taxonomy): Eukaryota > Metazoa > Chordata > Mammalia > Primates > Daubentoniidae > Daubentonia > Daubentonia madagascariensis. Next base: position 27,944,127 of record JAKFHU010001035.1, read on the forward strand.
TATCTCTTCATTTATTTAGTTCTCTGATTTTTTTTATCAGAATTTTTTGTAATTTTCCTCATATAGGTCTTGTACATATTTTGATATATTTATACATAAGTGTTTCATTTTTGGGGGTGCTAATGTAAATAGTATTGTATTTTTAATTTCAAATTCCACTTGTTCATAACCAGTATATAGGAAAGTGATGGGCTTTTGTGTATTAACCTTGTGTCCTGCAACCTTGCCATAATTGCTTATTAGTTCCAGGAGATTTTTTGTTGATTTTTTTGGATTTTCTACATAGATAGTTATGCCATTTGGGAACAAAAAATTTTTATTGCTGCTTTCTCATTCAGTATACCTTTTGCTTCCCTTTCTTGTTTTATTGTATTAGCTAAGACTTCCAGTACTGTTGAAAAGGAGTAATGAGAAGGGATATTCTTGCCTTGTTCCTGATCTTAGTGGGAAAGGTAGTTACTCAACATTAAGTGTGATGTTAGCTGTATGTTTTTTGTAGATATTCTTCATCAAATTGAGGAAATTCCCTTCTATTCTTGGTTTTCTGGGAGTTTTTGTTTTTTAATCATAAATGGGTGTTGGATTTTGTCAAATGCCTTTTCTGTATCTATTGATATGATCACGTGATTTTTTCTTTTTTAGCCTGTTGATATGATAGATTAGATTGATTTTTAAATGTTGAACCAATCTTGTATAACTAGGATAAATCCCACTTGGTTGTGTTGTGTAATTCTTTTTATATATCGTTGGGTTCAAATTTGCTAATATTTTGTTGAGGACTTTTGTGTCTATGTTCATGAGAGATACTGATCTGTAGTTTTCTGTTCTTGTAATGTCTTTGCCTGATTAAAGTATTAGGGTGGTGCTGGCCTAATAAAATGAATTAGGAAATATTCCCTCTGCTTCTATCTTCTGAAAGAGATTGTAGAGAATTGGTATAACTTTTTTCCTTAAATGTTTCATAGAATTCACTAGTCAACCCATCCTGGCCTGCTGCTTTTTGTTTTGGAAGGTCATATATTTATTTAATGGATATAGACCTATTCAGATGGTCTGTTTCTTCTTGGGTGAGTTTTGGTGGATTATGTCTGTCAAGGAATTGGTCCATTTCATTTAGGTTATGAAATTTATGGGCATAGAATTCCTAATATTCCTTTATCCTTTTAATGTTCACGGAATCTATGGTAATGTGCCCTCTCATTTCTGATATTGGTAATTTGTGTCTTCTCTCTCTTTTCCTTAGTTGGTCTGGATAGAGGCTTATCAATTTTATTGATGTTTTCAAAGAACCAGCTTTTGGTTTCATTGATTTCCTTTATTTATTTCCTGCTTTCAGTTTCATTGATCTCTGTTCTGATATTTACTATTTATTTTCTTCTGCTTAATTTGGATTTAATTTACTCTCCTTTTTCTAGTTTCCCAAGGTGGAAGCTTAGATTATTGATTTTGGATCTTTCTTATTTTCTAATATATACATTCAGTGCTATAAATTTCCCTCTAAACCCTGCTTTCACTGCAGCCTACAAGTTTTGATAAGTTGTATTTTAATTTTCATTTAGGTCAAAAATATTTTTAAATTTTTCTTGAGATTTCTTCTTTGACTCATACATTATTTAGAACTATATTGCTTAATCTTCAGGTGTTTGGGGATTTTTTCCAGTTATCTTTCTCTTCTTGATTTCTAGTTTAATTCTGTTGTGATCTGAGAGCAGATTTTTATGATTTCTACTTTTAAATTTGTTGGGATGTGTTTTCTGGCCCAGAATGTGGACTGTCTTGTTCAATGTTCTATGTAAGCTTGAGAAGAATGTGTATGCTGCTGCTGTTGGATGAAGTAGTCGAAAGATGTTAGTTATAATTAGTTGACTGATGGTGATGTTGAATTCCAGCTCTGTCCTTACTGATTTTCTGCTTGCTGGGCCTGCCCATTTCTGATGGAGGGGTGTTAAAGTCTCCAACTATAATAGTGGATTCATCTATTTCTCCTTGCATTCTATCAGTTTTTGCTTTATGTATTTTGATGTTCTGTTGTTAGGTGCATATGCATTAAGGATTGGTATGTCTTCTTGGAGAATTGACCCCTTTATCATTATGTAATGCTCTTCTTTATCTATGGTAACTTTCCTTGCTCTGAAGTCAGCTCTGTCTGGAATTGATATAGCTACTTCTGCTTTCTTTTGATTGGTGTTAATATGGTATATCTTTCTCCATCCGTTTTCATCTATACGTGTCCTTATATTGAAAGTGTTTGTTGGTAGACTAGATATAGTTTGGTCTTCTTTTTTGATCTACTGTGACAGTCTCTTTTAATTGGTGTGTTTAGACTCTTGATGTTTAAAGTGATTATTGATACAGTTGGATTAATAGCTACCATATTTGTTACTGTTTTGTATTCATTGCCCATATTCTTTGTTTCTATTTTTGTCTTCCACCCTTTTTTTTCTGTCTTTGTGGTTTTGATTGAACATTTTATATGATTCTATTTTCTCTCCGTTCTTAGCATATCAGTTATACTTTTCTTCTTTTCCTTTTTTAAGTGGTTGCCCTAGAGTTTGTGATGTAATTTACAACTAATCCAAGTCCACTTTCAGATAACACCAGACCACTTCACTGGTAGTGTGAGTACCTTGTAAGCACAAAATAATCCTAGTTCCTCCCTCATCCCTTGTGTCATCCCATTGCTGTCATTCATTTCACTTACATGTAAGCACACATACATGCACATGCACACACATGCACACATGCACACATGCACACACACACACACACACATAATTGACTACGTTATGCATGGTTGCTATTATTATTTTGAGCACTGTTATCTTTTAGGTCAATTAAGAATTAGAAAAATAAAAGTTTTTGTTTGACCTTCATTTCTTCCTCCTCTGATTCTCTTCCTTTCTTTTGTAGATCTGAGTTTCTGACCTATTTTGTTTGTCTTCTCTCTGGAGAACTTCTTTTAACATTTCTTGTGAGGCAAGTCTACTGGCAACAAATTCCCTCAGTTTTCGTTTGTTTGAGAAAGTTTCCATTTCTCCTTCACTTTTGAAGGGTAACTTGGCAGAGTACCGTATTACAGGTTGGTAGTTTTTCACTCTCAACACTAAATATTTCACTCCACTCTGTTCTTGCTTGCATGATTTCTGAAGAGAAGGCAGATATAATTCTTATCTTTATTCCTCTGTAGGTAAGGTTTTTTTTTTTTCTTCTGGTATCTGTCAGGATTTTTTTTTCTTTATCTTTGATTTTTGTAGTTTGAATATGATATGCCTTGGTGTAGGGTTTGTTTTTGTTTTGCATTTATCCTTCTTGGTGTTTGCTGAGCTTCCTGGATGTGTCTGACGTTAATTTGGGCGAATCTTAGTCATTTTGCTTCAGATATTTCTTCTGTTCCTTTCTCTCCTCTTCTGCAATTCCCATTACTTGTTACACCTTTTGTGGTTGTCGCGCAGTTCTTGGGTATACTGTTCTGCTCTTTTTTTTCCCCAGTCTTTTTTTCTGTTTGCTTTTCCATTTTGAAAGTTTCTATTGACATACCCTCGAGCTCCGAGATTCTTTCCTTCACCATGTCCAGTCTATTAATGAGCTTATAAGTCATTCTTCATTTCTATTATAGTGTTTTTTGATCTTTAGCATTTTGTTTTTATTCTCTCTTAGAATTTCCATCTCTCTGCTTACATTGCTCATCTGTTCTTGCATGCTCTCTACTTTATCCACTAGAACCCTTAGCATATTAATCATAGTTTTAAATTCCTGGTCTAATAATTCCAGCATCCCTGCTATATCTGAGTCTGGTTCTGATGCTCTCTGTCTGCTCAAACTGTGTTTTTGCCTTTTAGTATGCCTTGTAATTTTTCTTGGTAGTTGGACATGATGTTCTTGGTATTCGTTCCATGGAGGTTTCTGCTCAGGAATTTTTGTTCCAGTAAATTATGTTTCTGTGTATTTGCCTGCTTGTCTGTCCAGTATTGGGGGCAGCAGTTTGCTTTGTAACCTCATTTCTCTGATGGATCTAGGAAGAATTGTTTATTTTTTCAGTTTGTTCAGATCTTTACTTGTTAGGATAGAGTGATGACTTCTAAGCTCCTTACATGCTGGACTGGAAACTGTGTGTTCAAATTTTAAGAACAATAAAATTACAAATTATAAGGCCTCTAAAGCATCCTCTGATAATCCTTCCCTTTTATTCAAGTCCTAATTTATCATTGGATCATAAAGCCAGATTGTCAAAACTGTCCTGAATAATTTTCTTCTAAGACACTTGTTTTATGGCATTTTGTTCTATTGAGGGGGATTTGGAATTATGAAGACAACACTTTACATTCATAATGCTTTTCACTTTTCAGAGCACTCATAGGAGGTCCCCCAAGGACCCTCTTTAAGAAAGCCATTTACAGGAAGTACCTACCATGTAATAAGGTGGTGTCAGTGACAGGGTGGCTGCACATACATCTCAGAGTTCTGAAATATGTCAGCAGATAGAGGAACTAGTATGTGTCTTGTGACATACGTATCTGGATAAGCACAAGACTTTCTGTTTCTACTTTATTGCTAGTGATCACCTCATTCTACTGCTGATACTACAAGTATTTTTTGGCCAAGTCTCTTTTTTTGGGGTCTGAATAAATTTCAGGTACTCCTTTCCTCTTTCTTTCTGACAGTACTCATCCCCCAGCTTGCTAATAAAAAAAACATGGCTTTGAAGGGCCCTCTGATCTTGTGAAATCTCCTTTCCTGATGGTTTTTCCAAACAGGAGAGTGACTCTCCAGGAGAGCAGTATTTCTTGAATGTTCTAACTCAGCTGTGCCTATAGCAGTGGGCTTGACTTGTGGACCTCTGGGGTTAGAAGGAGAGACTTCAAAGAGTCTTTAGGGGTCATATTTTCATGTTTTCTCAACCTCCCATTTTATAGAGAAGAGTAAGGGCCAAAAGAAGAGAGAAGTGACTTTCCAGGCTCTGTGGGCTCTGATTGCCTCTCTCTATAAAAAGAGTTTAAAAATATTCCACCCATTATTTCCCTGGGGCTTGATAATAATGTGTAAGATGCATCTTAAATTTACTTAAAAGAAAAGTACTATATAAATATCGACTATAACTAGTCTTATATTTTGGTTAAGGTATCTTATTTTAATTTTGCTAAAGTAGGATCAATATAACTATTAGTAATAAAAATATAGAAAGTCAAAGCAGTTTTCACCTGGAACACAGGAGGACCTCCTGCTTTTGAACAAATAGTGTCCCAGAAGGATCCTCCTGAGCTGGTGGTTTGGAACAGGAGTCTTCCTTTTCCAAGTAACCTGTTGCCATCTTTGGAGCCCTTAATGTGCCAGGCCCTGTGCTAGTTGCTCCACATGGATTATTTCAGGCAATCCCCACAACAAGTCCATGATGATCTGCTATTTTAACCTCCATCTTTTTTTTTTTTTTTTTGAGGCAGGGTCAGATTCTGTCACCCAGGCTGGAGTGCGGCAGCATCAATATAGCTCACTACGACCTCAAACTCCTGGGCTCAAGTGATCCTTCTGCCTCAGCCTCCTGAGTAGCTATGACTACAGGCACATGCTGCTGTGCCCAGATAATTTTTATTTATTTGTTTATTTATTTATTTATTTATTTATTTATTTTTATTTCATAATATTAAGGGGGTACAAATATTTTAGGTTACTTTGATCATTTTTGTAATGCTTGAGTCCCAGCTATATGTGTGCCCATCACCCAGATAGTGTTCATAGTACCTATTAAGTTAGTTTATTCCCCTCCCTTGCTCCCCTTACACCCTGGCTTCCACTGAGTTTTACTTCCCTCTGTGCATATGTGTGCTCATTGGTTAGTTCCAATTTAATCGTGAGTACATGTGGTGTTTGTTTTTCCATTTCCATTGTATCTTCCAAAAGAAGATAAAAAGTCTTCTTTTCCTCTGGGTAGGTACCCAATAGTGGGATTGCTGGATCAAATGGTAGGTCTACTTTTAGTTCTTTGAGGAATCTCCATACTGTTTTCCATAGGGGTTGTACTAATTTGCAGTCCCACCAACAGTGTAAAAGCATTCCTTTCTCTCTGCATCCACACCAGCATCTATTGTTTTTGGACTTTTTGATAAAAGCCATTCTATTATAAATGGGATAAGGTGATATCTCATTGTGGTTTTAATTTGCATTTCCCTGATGATTAGTGATGTTGAGCATTTTTTCATATGTTTATTGGCCATTTGTCTTTCCTCTTTCGAGAAGCTTCTGTTCATGTCTTTTGCCCACTTTTTAATAGGGTTGTTTGTTTTTTTCCTGCTGATTTGCTTGCATTCTTTGTAAATTCTGGATATTAGCCCTTTATCAGATGTGTAGCTTGCGAATATTTCTCCCATTCTGTAGGTTGTCTGTTTGCTCTGTTGATTGTTTCCTTAGCTGTGCAGAAGCTTTTTGGTTTAATTTAATCCCATTTATTAGTTTTTTTTTATTGCCATGATTGCCATTGGGGTCTTAGTCATAAATTCTTTGCCTAGGCCAATATCTAGCAGAGTTTTTCCTGCGTTGTCCTCGAGAATTCTCCTGGTTTTATGCCTTAATTCCATCTTGAATTAATTTTTGTGAGTGGTGAGAGGTAGGGGTCCTGATTCATTCTTCTGCACGTGGCTGTCCAATTTTCCCAGCACCATTTATCGAATAGGGCTTCTTTTCTCCAGTGTACATTGTTGTCTGCTTTGTCAAAGATTGGTTGGTTTAGGTAGATGGTTTTATATGTGAGTTCTCTGTTCTGTTCCATTGTTCTGTGTCTCCATTTTTGTACCAATACCATGCTGTTTTGGTTACTATAGCCTTGTAGTATAGTTTGAAGTCTGGTAATGTGATGCCTCCAGATTTGTTCTTTTTTCTTAAGATTGCTATGGCTATTCAGGCACTTTTCTGTTTCCAAACAAAGCATAGAATTATTTTTTCTAGTTCTGTAAAGTATGACATTGGTGATTTGATGGGGATTGCATTGAATTTGTAAATCACTTTGGGTAGTATAGACATTTTAACAATGTTGATTCTACCTGTCCATGAGCATGATATGTTTTTCCATTTGTTTGTATCCTCTGTGATTTCTTTCCTCAGAGTTTTGTAGTTCTCCTTATAGAGACCTTTCACCTCCTTGGTTAAGTATATTCCTAGGTATCTTATTTTCTTTGTTGCTATTGTGAACAGTATTGAATCTTTGATTTGACTCTTGGCTTGCCTGTTAGTGGTATATAGAAATGCTGCTGATACATATATATGTACATTGATTTTGTATCCTGAGACTTTGCTGAATTTATTTATCAATTCCAGGAGACTTTTGGTGGAATCTTTGGGGTTTTCTAGATACAAGACCATATTGTCAGCAAAGAGTGATAATTTGACCTCCTCTTTCCTGGTTTGAATATCCTTAATATTCTTCTCTTGCCTGGTTGTTGTGGCTACGACTTCTAGCACTATGTTGAATAGAAGTGGTGACAGTGGGCATCCTTGTCTTGTTCCAGTTCCTAGGGGGAATGCTTTCAACTTTTCCCCATTCAGTATGAAGTTGGCTGTGGGTTTGTCATATATGGCTTTTATAATTCTGAGATGTGTTCCTTCTATGCTTAGTTTGTTGGGAGTTTTTATCATGAAAAGGTGCTGGATTTTAGTCAAATGCTTTTTCTGCATCCACTGAGATGATCAGATGGTCTTTGTTTTTGCTTTTGTGTGTGTGGTGAATCACATTTATTGATTTACGTATGTTGAACCATCCTTGCATCCCTGGGATTAAGCCTACTTAGTCCTGGTGGATTACTTTTTTTTGGATGTGCTGTTGAATTCAGTTTGTAAGTATTTTATTGAGGATTTTTGCATCTATATTCATAAGGGATATTGGTCTGTAGTTTTCTTTTTTTGTTGTGTCCTTTCCTGGCTTTGGTATCAAGGTGATACTGGCTTCATAGAATTAGTTGGGGAGGATTCCCTCCTTCTCAACATTATGGAATAATTTCTGTATTATGGGTACCAGGTCTTCTTTGTAGGTCTGATAGAATTTGGCTGTGAATCCATCTGGTCCAGGGATTATTTTGTTGGGAGGTTTTTTATTACTGTTTCGATCTCATTGTTATTATCCTGTTCAGGAGTTCTATTTCTTCCTGGTTGAGTCTTGGAGGTCGTGTGTTTCCAGGAACTTGTCCATTTCCTCTATGTTCTCTAGTTTATGTGTGTAGAGATTTACATAGTATTTGTGGATGATGTTTTATATTTCTGCAGTGTTAGTTGTAATGTTACCTTTTTCATTTCTGATTGAGCTTATTTGGATCCTTTCTCTTGTGGTCTTGGTTAATCTAGCAAGAGCTCTGTTGATTTTGTTTATCTTTTCAGAGAACCAATTTTTTGTTTCGTTAATCCTTTGTATTGTTTTTTTGTTTTCCAATTCATTTAGTTCTGCTCTGACCTTTGTTATTTCTTTTCTTCTGTTGGCTTTGGGTTTGGTTTGTTCTTCCTTTTCTATTTCCTTGAGATGTGACATTACGTTGTTAATTTGTGATCTTTCTATCTTTTTGATGTAGGCATTTAAGGCTATGAATTTTCCCCTGAGGAATGCTTTTGCTGTGTCCCATAGATTTTGATAGCTTGTGTCCCCTTTGTCCTTCAGTTCAAAGAATTTTTTGATTTCCATCTTAATTTCATTCTTGACCCAATAATTGTTCAGCAATAGGTTGTTTAATTTCCATAACTTTGCACAGGTTTGAGTGTTTCTCTTGTGAGTGATTTCTAGTTCTATACTGTTGTTGTCTGAGAGGGTACATTGTATTATTTTGATTACTTTGAATTTGTTGAGACCTGTTTTGTGGCCTAAGATATGATCAGTCTTGGAGAATGTCCCATGTGTTGCTGAGAAGAATGTGTATTCTGTAGTTTTCATGTAGAATGTTCTGTAAATGTCTGTTAGGTCCATTTGATTTAGATTTTGGTTAAGTCCGTTGTTTGTTTATTTTCTGCTTTGATGATATGTTGAGCTCTGACAGTGGGGTATTGAGGTCCCTGGCAATAACAATGGTGCTATTTATTTCTTTGCTTAGCTCTAGTAACATTTGCTTTATGTATCTGGAAGCTCCTGTGTTGATGCTCAGTTAATTTTAAAAATTTTTTATAGACACAGGGGTCTCGATGTGTTGCTCAGGCTGGTCTCGAACTCCTGAATCCTCCCTCCTTGGCCTCCCAAAGTGCTAGGATTATAGGTGTGAGCCATACACGTGGCCCTTAACCCCCATGTTATAGATGATAAAACTGAGGTTTAGAAGGGATAAATTATCACAGTAGGATTCAAAGCCAGGACTAGCTTCTCTGCATCTCTGCACTCATCTGCCTCATAGAGGAACTCAGTCCAAAGGCCATGGATGGTGCTTATCCTGGTTTAGAGCCCAACTGCCATACTTGGAGATGTTTCTGTGGGAAAATGAGCTTCAAGTTCTCACTTGGGATTCCACTTGGAAAGGTTAAATGTCCTCCTACCCTCATGGAATTGAGCAATACTTATTCCATTAACCAAACATGTATAGGTGTCCTCTTAAAGATTCAGATCTTTGTCTAAGAGCAGGCATTCTTGTTCAGGGTTAAACGCCCCAGGGGACCGTTCTTTCCTCAAGGCTCCAGGCCCCTTGGTGTGGTGGCAGGAGGTGTGTCCTGCAGGCAGGTCTGGAGATGTTGAGGAGGTGGCACTGGGGACTTTCAGAGATGGATGGGACCCTGTGTAACCCTCAAGGACACTTCTTGCTTTTGCATTTGCTCCTTCTTAAGCCTTTTCTTTTCTTTTGGAAACCTCTTGGAAGCCCTGAGTGTCCTTCTTTCCATCCTTTCCATATCTGGCTTCTGGTTGGCTTCTTTCCCCTTCTCACACCTTTAAGCTTCTCTGCTTATGTGTCTTTGAAGGAAGGGCTTAGCTTATTTGAGTCTTTCTAGGGGTGTTTTCTGCTATCAATTGCAAGTGCAAAATGGTTCCTTTTATCTCTCTTGTGCCTAGGACATGTTAGGTATACAATAAATATTTTTTTAATGAATGAATAAATGAATGAATGCATCTCTCATGTCTTTCTGACCTCGTTGGGTCCGTTAGGTGTGTATTGAAATCATAGATTGAATTTGATTCGTCTGTATTCTGTGGGAAATCTAGACTCTTGGCAGCCAGGGCAGAGGATCAGACTGGAGCTCTTAGGATAATGTTGGCGAGGAAATGGGTTGACTGGAGGCTGATGCAGAGGTGGCCAGGGCCAAGGGGAGTGGGTGTCTGCAGGGTGTGGTGGGAGAGGGGGTGGACTTGGAGGCTGTGGTCAGCAGACTCTTTAGCTGTGAGTGAATGATACACACATAATCTGGCTTAAGGAAAAGAGACCGTTTGTTGCCAGGTAACTGGGAGTCCTAAGGCTTATGCTGGCGTCAGGCTTGATTGGATCTCCAGGGTTGTAAGTGGTGCTATCAGGACCCACACTGGCCACATCGTTTGTGGGGCCCAGTGCAAAATGAAAATGTGGGAACCTTTGTCAAAAATGTTACGAATTTCAAGATGGTGACAGCAGGGTGTTAAATCAAGCACAAGGCCCTTCTGAGCATAGCACCCTGTGCAGCTGCACAGACCATAGGCTGATCAGGCTCCTGTCTCAATAAATCACAGCTTTGCCAGTCTCCAATTGTCTTCATTCTCAGATAGGCTCTCTCCATGTGACATCAAAATGACACCAACAGCCCCAAACCTGTGTTGTCCTTAGGCCTAATGATCTCAGAGGAAGACAAAATATTGTACATGTCTGCAGAGCTCTGGTAAAAGTCCCAGAGAGAACTCTGATGGGTGATTGGCCAAGCTTGGGTCACGTTCTCATCCCTGAACCAGTCACATGGCCAGTGGTATGGAGCACTCTGCTTGGCTAGGGTTGTGGGATGGGGGAGAAAAGGGAAGACGGGCCAGCCCACTTAGCTCTCAGAGACTGCGGCAGTTACGTTTTGCAATGGGAGGGGAAGGTCCTTCAAGGAAGGGATGCTGGATGGACAGAAAATTTGATCAGCTACAGTTGGGGAGGTGGGAGACAAGATAAGTAGCTCCATGTCATCACCTATCCTGTGGCCAGAGAAAGGGGATATATGACTGGCCAAGGGGGTATAAATTGGGGAGGATGTGGTTTCTGATAACAGGTAGGTTGAAGGGAAAGGAGGAGGGGATGACATCCTAGGATGGGGGCAGATGGAGAGGAAGGAAGGGAAGTCCCCCAGGACCTGTAGGTCAGGGTAGCTGTCCTTGGCTGCCATTCACATGTGAAAGAGTCATGTCAGTTGGGGCCAGCCTGTAGTCAAGTCACCCTGGGCCAGGTTTTAGGAATTCTTGTGGTTAGTGAGGGTGAGAGTCAGGCAGCTTTCCTTCAGTTTGCTTCCTCTGGGAGGCAGAAGGACCTTTGGAGTCATTTCTCTGCCACTTTGTGATCTTGGGCTAATTATGTTACCTAAAACAGAGCTTCAGTTTTGTCATCTGTAAAATGGGGATCTTGATAATTCCCAAGTAGCTAATGGGAACTAGTAAGGTGCCTTGTGTAGATGTTTGAAGTAGGTGCTTAGGAAATGCTCACTGTTCTTATTACTAATACTTGTTTCAGGGGTTTCAGGAAACGAAGGTCACTGCTGTGCCACAACCATACACTACGTGCTCCTCCAGAACACCTCTAGCCATATTTACAATGGAGAACTAGACAGTCCTTTGGTGCTAGGCAGAATAATGATCCCCTCAAAGGTACCAGGTCCTAATCCCTAGAACCTGTGAATGATGCTTATGGGATAAAGACTTTGCAGAGTGATTGAGTTAAGGATCTTGAGATGGGGAGATTTTCCTGAATTATCTGGGTGGCCCTACATGCCATCACAGGTGTCCTTATAAGAGAGAGACAGATTTGACATGTGCACAGAGGTGAAGGCAATGTGGAGATGGAGGCAGAGATTGGAGTGTTGCAGCCACAAGCCAAAGAATGCTGGCAGCCACCTGCACAGTACCTGGCAGAGGCAAGGAACAGATTCTCCCCAAGAGCATTCAGAGGGACTGTGACCCTGCTGAACCTTGATTTCCTCCCAGTAATACAGATTTCAGACTTTAAACCTCCGGAACTGTGAGAGGATAAATTTCTATTTTAAGCCAACCAGTTTGTGGTAATTTGTAAAAACAGCTTCAGGAAAATAATATACTCTTTGGATGTGGATCTTGGTTATTTGCTTTAGTTCCTGTGTTTACTATGGTATTGCACCTGTTGAAGTTTTCTGGTTTAAACTCTGGGGAGTCAGGCAAGACTGTTTCAAGATGGCAGTTGCCCATGTCATTTCTACCACACTGAGCTCCTCTAGAGCCACAGGAGCCCTAGGATCCAGGTCACATGGAGCCGGCTCTCTCACTCTGAGATAGTGAGCCAATCATGCATTTACTACCTAAGATCATGTACTTTATTGTGGTGTTTCTAGATTGAGTGAGGCACAGATGCTTTTTAAGTTTTGAAAGAGCAATAATCTATTCTTACAGTCCGCACTTAATGGAAATTATTGGTTGAGTATGCATAACAAGCATGAGACTTACCATTTCATCGATTCCTCAGTATTTAGAGGTGTGAACAACCTTCAAGTTCATCCTGTCCCACCGCCTGTTACTGTAGATATCCACTCAGCAGTGGTCCACACTCTCATCTGAGAACTTAGTCAATGCTGGGTGATAGTGTTGTTTATTCTGCCCTTCCTAATAGGAATATAAATTTTCCTTGTAGGGTTAAGAGTAAACAAAATGGCACTTGAGTAGTTATGTCTTATCTTTGTTTCAGAGTAATATTGCATAATTTCTCCCAAATGTTTAGACTTCCTTTTTTTTATTTTTCAGAACAGAATGTAATACTTTTGTGCCACCATCAAACTTTGAATTCCAAAATGATAGCACAATTTTGGTCCTAGATTCAGACAATAAGATCATCACAGAAGGATGGTGTTTGAACTTGAAATGATGACAATACAGTGTTGGAACATTGCTGTGACTGAGTCCCTTGTTGGACTGTAGATTGATTTGCTTCTCAGAAATCCATGTGAAACGATAATTTTAAAATGAGGGTATAATCATGACTCATACAGATAGAAAATAAACATGTGTCAGATTTTATTTAACTTATTAGTTAATGTGGGAACCAGTGAGATGTTACAACTGGTTCAAAGGAATGCTGAAATGAATTTATAAATAGATGCAAAATGGGTAAGTTATCAATTGGATTTCACAGACACAGTTTCCATTTTTACAGTCATGAATCATTTGCGCTTATATCAGTTTTCTACAACTTACATGGTTGTAAATTGCTCCAAGGAAATGAAAAGCAAAGGTAACCTGGAAGGGTGAGTTAGACATTTTTTTGGGTCCATTTCAAAGTCTTTCACAGTTTTTCCTGACAGATGGTAAATGCTTTACTCTGACGGGTGGCTCAAATTCTACTTGGAATAACACTATGGTAATGTGGACAGGGGAAGCCCAGGGACAGAGTGTGCCAGCCATGGAGGTGTCTGGGGAAAAATCCCTTTTTCCTCTCAGTACTGGGACTTGTCAGTTGCATAGATTCTGAAGAACCAATTACAGTGTTGACCTGCTATTAGGAAAAGTGTGTTTACTTTGAAAGTGCAGTGGCCAAGGGGGCAAACTTGGGCTTCCATTCTAGCTTTGCCAATGACTGGCTATATGTCTTCTCTGTGCCTTAGTTTCCTCCTTGGTAAAACGAGGATAATAATGGTACCTACCTCATGGGTAGTAGGTTACTAAACAAATGAATATATGTAAGGCAGTAGACTTAGTACCTGGCATTTACCTAGCACTAGGCAGTTGTTGGCTACTCTTAATTTCCAAGCAAGGATAATGGCAACCAAATGTAAGTCCTGCATCTCACCATTTTGGGAGTTGCTTTATTGATCCCATGATATGCAATTGAGAGAGGTCTCTGGCCAATAAGCTTATAAACCCTCTTGTCTCCTGAATATTGTCAGAATCTCTAGGCATTCCGTGGGACCGGAGTACTTCTAGAGTTCACATTTAATTTTCAAACTCCAACCTAGTGATGAATGTTTATATCAAATCATATTAGAGACAAAGTATAGGGTATTTAATTTTTAAAGTGTTATGTTAGTTTCATTAACTTTCGTATAAAGCACTCATTTGAAAATTCACTTAGAAACATACTGGGTAGGTTTCTCAAAACTTCAGACTGTTGGGTTAGAGTCATATTATTCTTTACTATTACGTTGTTTACATGAAAACTGATTTCAGGGAATGACTGTACCTGGGCGATCAACCACATTTTCATAAATTTGGATGCTTTTCGTATACTTTTTGATGACTGTTTGATAAGCTGTTAAATAAGTGAGTGTGTGTGGGAGTGATCTTTAAATTACCTCGTATGATTCATAGCACAGCATTGCAAAGCAGCTGTGTGGAGAAAAGTTATATGTGTCATTAGTAATTTTTATGACTCAGTTTGGTATTATGAATCTACCTGTCTGCACAGCATTTTCATCTTGGTGGGAGACAATTTCGAATAACTCAGCTTGTGGATGACACATAAAGGTGGATGTAAGAGTTTTCCATGAAGAATTGCTCAGTCCTTTCACTGTTCAGGCTGTTGGGTGCTGTCCTTTCTCTAGAGAAGCAGTGGCAGTAGTTCTCAGTGGACAGTCCGTCCCTCACAGATTTATCATAGCTACTACCCGTGGCTCAAAGTACGATTACACAGTTAATAAAGAGAGCTGTAGCAAATTTTTGAAAGTGTGATGACAAAATTTTGACTTGAGAAGAAAGTGCCTATTTTCTCTTGCTTGAATTTGTTGTTCATGTTCCTTTTTATCTCCTATCACAGAATGTGTTGCTGAAAGTTATTAAACAGAAAATATGATCTCATATTATTTTATCTTTCTCTTTTAATATTTGCCCACATGAATACCTGTAACTACAGAGGGTTCAAGCCAGCACATTTTTAAAATGGATCTTAGATGTTCAAAATTGGATTAATCATACTTTTTGGTTTATTACTCACTATGATTATTACTTGTAAACTAACTTTTATGATTCTAACAACTGGAATATTTTTTCATCAAATAGTTGTATAATTTAACTTTTCACTAAATTTTGCCAAATAATTGTCGCCTGAACTATCTGAATATTCAGCTAGCTTTTGGCAGTTTTGGAAAATGTTTTAAAATCACACATAGACTTTCATGATAAAAATAAGGGTTTGGGATCAGGGGATGAACTCATTAGCTTCTTTGACTTTTTATTGTTGCACAACTTCAGAGTTCAGTGATACATTGATGCTTGGGTAAGTGACTCGGGGTAAGGTTTCAGTGAACTGTTTTCAGTTGTTGTAACATGACAGAACATGCTAGTCATCTTCAGTGGGTGTCCTCACAACAGGAAAGGGGTGGGTTTAGAACTTATTTGGAAATGACCTAGGAAGTCAGTCATCTAATCTAGCTTCTTCATCCTTGCTCCCACCCAGGAGTCCTGTGGGTGCCTCTGCCACAGGCCACTTAGCCTGGAGTTGAATCTTTCTAGGGACAAGAAACTCACTTCCTCGTGACCAACCCTTTTCTTTCACAGACAACTTTAATTGTGAAAAATGAGATTGATTTTGTTGAACTGAAATATGATTCCTTAAAACTTCCACTCATTTGCTGATATTATTGGTCTCTACTTATAGATGACAAAAAGAGTCCTCACACTCATGAGGAATTCTTTAAAATATTGGTAGAGGTAGATGATTATGTGTAATTTCTGACTCTTGTATTCTCTCAGCGTGCTTCCCCACTAGATCTTACGATGTCTGCTCAATTCAGCAAGTGTTTGTTGGGTATCAGTTACATGCAAGGCGCTGTCCTCAGTGCTAGGGTGGAAGATGTGGGAACACTAAGGTGATTGGTCTCTGCCATCCATGAGTATGGGGTAGTGTGCAGTGCACTGGAAAAGCACACGGATTGATACAAGAGGAAAATCAAGTGTCACTGGGGCTCAAAGGAGAGAGATCCATATCAAACTCAGCTGCAAAGTTCCAGCACTGGGAGGGAATTGGGATAGGAAGGTGGGATATTTTTGCAGGTTGAGACTGGGAGAGAGAAGGGCATTCCAGGCAGAGACTAGCGTGGATGAAACCCAGGGATGGGACACATGAGTTATGTCCTAAAGGCAGGGAGTATCTTGTTTGCTCAGCTTATAGGGGCTTGTAGAGACAAAGAGAAGTTGATAAGGATGAAGTGGTTGGCTGAGCCCAGAGCTCAAACAGGCTTGATTTTCCTGCCTCAGTTGTTTGTTCAGTGGCACTGCAATTCCATTGCAGGAGCACAGACCTGGACTTGAATCCAAGCATTGCCACAGAGCCTCAGCTTCCTGGTCTGAAAATGGAGATTTGTGTCCATTATAAGGATCCCAGGACATGTAAATGAAGAATCCAGCACCCTGCCTGGTACATAGCAGAGGCTTGATCAAGGACAGTTGTTGTTATTAGTGAGTTTGATAGGCTGGGGAGCCATGTGAGCAGATCCTGCAGAGGGGGCAGAGAACGTGTAGAGAAAGACCATGTCAGAGGCGGCTTTCCCAGGTAAGAAAGGAAAGCGTGAATGACAGCGCTGGCAGCGGGGATTGGGAAAGAGCGGGCAGTGGCTGAGAAGGTGGAGTCAGCAGAACTGGAAGCTGATTTAATGTACTGGGCAGCAGGAAACGGAGAGAGGGGTCACCCACGTTTTTGCGGGGAAAGGAGGGTGAGGCGAGAAGGGTGAGTTTGATGTTGGGCGTGCTGAGGTGGAGGTGGACAGCCCACAGCAGCTGGAAGCAGAGAGACTGGGCCTTTGGAGTGAGCTGCGGAGGTGGGAAAGCTCAGCATGAGGAGGTGGCTGGATCCAAGGAGTGTGCCAGCAACACAGGTGGGAGCAGGCGAGGCAGGTCCTTGATCACATGGAGCCTGCAGTCCACCTCGGGTGTGTGGAAAAGGAGCCAGAACCAAATTGGGCTCATGTAAGAGCCAAGAAAGGAATGAATTCAAGAGACACAGTGAAAGGAAAATTGGTGGAGACAGCCTGACAGATGATTCCCGGTATGTTAGAGGTCTCGGGGGGGAAAAAACCCCAAAAACAATCTTCACATTGTTCTCTCTCTTTCTCTGTCTCATATATATATAAGTTCACTCCAAACACCATTTATTATTTAGTCCTGTTAGTTTCCTCAGAAAAACCCTCAGGAAATCCTCTGCTCTCCCAGAGAATGTGTCTATATTTAGAAGATTTTTAGAGAAAGCCTATTGTTAAATTTCAGTTTACTGGGTAATCACTAGGAGACTGTACAGTGTAACCTGCACGTCGGCTGTATAGAGTGGGCTTTTTGTTCTGTTCAAGACCATGAAGGGAGGCACGGCCGCATGAGTGGTGAGTGCTTCTTCCTTGCGCTTTGCCCCGGGGAGCTCGAGAAGGGAGGTGCTGGAGGGCAACTCAGGGCTTGGCTGGCCTGACCCCCATGTGTAATAGATGAGGAAACTGAGGCCCAGAGTGTTGGGACTGGCTCAGGGTCACATAGCTCTTTAGAGGCAGAGCCTGTGGCTTGATGCTGGGCATTCCTGCTACTTGAAGTGACCCATTCATCTCAGGCCAGGACCTCTGGGCTCATTCATAAGCGGGTGGCCCAGACAAAGAGGGGACTTCAATTGAGGGGGGAGGAGAGAGAGAGAAGTTGTGTGTGTGTGTGTGTGTAGGGGGTAATTCAGGGACCATTCAACCACAGAGCTTCATTGTGGGAAAGAGTAGTCAGACCCAAGTGATTATTGTAATACCCTCATAATTTGTTAGCAGAACTTTCTAACAAGTGTCCTATGGAGGAAAGTGCTAAAACATGAAGGGTGAAACCCTTGTCATCAGAGGTCTTTACACAGAACTTGAATATCCACCTGCTTAAGTTAACAGTAGTTAACATTCACTGAGGACTGGTGTGCCTGGCATTGTTAAGTGTGTTTTGTATGGATTATGTCTCATTTCATCCTCTGTCTTTATGAGATAGGTAGTACTATTATACTAATTTTACAGATCAGGAAACTGAAGCACCAAGAGGTTAAGCAACCTGCCCAAGGTGACACAGGCAGTTTTAGTGGTAGGACCAGGATTATATCCATCCATTTGACCCCAGAGCCTGCATGCTCATCTTACATTAGTGGTTCTCAACCTTGCTGCACATTAGAGTTTGTTGGGAAAATTTTTAAAATTCTAGTTCTCAGTCTGCATCCCAAGCCAGTTCAATCACACTTGCTCAGGGTAGGACCTTGCGTTGGTAATTTTTAAAGCTCTTCATGAGTTCAACTCACAGCAAGGCTGAGGACCACTGAAGTACATTGGAGATGTGGTAGGGCAGTGCTTCTCAAACTAATGTGCACAGGAATCTCCTGGGATCATGTTAAAGTGCAGATTCTGATCCAGAAGATCTGGAATGGAGCCTGGAGTCTGCATTTCTCACAAGTGCCTACGTGATGCTGTGCTACTGGTCTTTGAGTTTCCTGTCTTGGTTGAAGGATAATCGTTGAGGTCCCTTCCAACTCTAAGATTTTATGGTTCTATGGATACTTACAAGAGCTGTCATATATTCGTGATTTTACTGTGTCAGCCTTCTGCTAAGAACATTACATACATTATCTCATATCCTCTCAATAATCTCTAAAGGAGATATCATTTTCCCTCTTTATAGGTAAAGAAATTGAGGCCTATGGACTTTAGCCAGAATCAACCTGAGTCTTCTGAATCTAACGTCTGTCTGATTACCACACTATGTTGCTTTCCCATATATGTGTATATATTGTGACTGAGAAAATCATCTATGGCCTTATCTTTTCTGACCCCGTGAATTGGTTATGTCTTAGTCCATTCAGGATGCTGAAACAAAATACCGTAAACTGGGTGGCTTATAAACAACAGAAATTTATTTCTCACAGTTCTGGAGGCTGGGAAGTCCAAGATCAAGGTGCCGGCAGGTTTGCTATCTGGTGAGGGCTGCTTCCTAGATGGGCATCTTTTTGTTGTAACTTCACATGGTGGAAAGGGCAGGGGGGCTCTCTGGGTCCTCTTTTAAAAGGGCACTAATTCCATTCATGAGGGCTCCACTCTCATGACCTAATCATCTCCCAAAGGCCCCACCTTCTAATACTGTCACACTGGGGGTTAGGATTCCTTTCTTTAAAATTTATTTTTATTTTTAATTTTTAATTATTATGGGTACATAATGGTTGTAGATTGTTATAGGATACGTGTGATGTTTTGATACAGGCATACAATGTGAATTAGTCAAATTGGGGTAATTGGGGTATTCATCACCTCAGGCATTTATCATTTCTTTGTGTTAGGAATATTCCAGTTCTACTCTTTTAGTTACCTTAAAGTATACCCTAATTTATTGTTGATTATAGTCTCTTTGTTGTGCTGTCAAGTATTATTCATTCTATATAGCTTTATCTAACCATATTTTTGCACCTATTAACCATTCTCCCTTTATCCCCTCTCCCTGCTACCCTTCCCAGCCTCTGGTAACCATCATTCTACTCTCTGTTTCCATGAGGTCAGTTGTTTTTAATATTTAGCTCCCACATATGAGTGAGAACATACGAGATTTGTCTTTCTGTGCTTGGCTTATTTCACTTAACATAAGGTTTTCCAGTTCCATCCATGTTGTTTCAAATGGCAGGATTTCATTCTTTTTTGTGGCTGTATAATATTCATTGTGTATATGTGCCATGATTTCTTTGTCTATTCATCTGCTGATGAACACTTAGGTTGATTCCATATCTTGGCTATTATGAATAGTGCTCCAGTAAACATGGGTGTGCAGATATCTTTTCGATTTATTAAATTCCCCTCCTTTGGATATATACTCAGCAGTGGGGTTGCTGGGTCATATGTTAGTTCTATTTTTAGTTTTTTGAGGAACCTCCATACCATTCTCCATAGTGGTTGCACTAATTGACATTCCTACCAACAGTGTACAAGGGTTCTCCTTTCTCCACATCCTTGTCAGCATTTGTTATTGCCTGTCTTTTTGATAAAAGCCATTTTAACTGGGGTCAGATGATACCTTATTGTAGTTCTGATTTGCATTTCTCTGATGACTAATGATGTTGAGCACATTTTCATATACCTGTTGGCCCTTTGTATGTCTTCTTTTGAGAAATGTCTATTCAGATCCTTTGCCCATTTTTAATTGGATCATTTGAATTTTTCTTATTGAGTTGTTGGAGCTCTTTATGTATTCTAGTTATTAATCTCTTGTCAGATGGGTAGTTTGCAGATATTTTCTACCATTCTGTGGGTTGTCTCTTCACTTTGTTGATTGTTTCCTTTGCTGCACAAAAGCTTTTTAACTTGATATGATTCCATTTGTCCAGTTTTGCTTTGGCTGCCTGTGCTTTGGGGGGTATTAAGAAGTCCTTGCCCAGACTAGTAATGTTGTGAAGCATTTCCTCAATGTTTCCCCAAAGTTTCAGGTCTTAGAGTTAAGTCTTTAATCCATCCTGATTTATTTATATATTTTTTTTCCTGAGACGGAGTCTCACTCTGTTGCCCCAGCTAGAGTGCAGTGGCGTGATATAGCTCACTGCAGCCTCAAACTCCTGGGCTCAAGCACTTCTCAGGCCTCAGCCTCTCAAGTAGGTAGGACTACAGGCATGTGCTACCACACCTGGCTAATTTTTCTATACTTTGTAGAGATGGGGTCTCACTCTTGCTTAGGCTGGTCTTGAACTCCTGGCCTCAAGCAGTCCTCCCACCTTGGCCTCGTAGAGTGCTAGGTTTATAGGTGTGAGCCACTGCACCTGGTCTTGATTTATTTTTTGTGTATGGTGAGGGATAGGGTCTAGTTTCATTCTTCTGCATATGGATATCCAGTTTTCCAAGCACACTTTATTGAAGAGACTGTCCTTTCCCCACTATATGTTCTTGACACCTTTGTCGAAGATAAGTTCACTCTAGATGCGTGGATTTATTTCTGGGTTCTCTACTCTGTTCCATTGGTCTGTGTGTCTGTTTTTATGCCAGTACCATGCTGTTTTGGTTACTATAGCTCTGTAGTATAATTTGAAGTCAGGTAATGTGATTCCACTCCCAGCTAATTTTTCTATTTTTTTTGTAGAGACAAGGTCTCACTCTTTCTCAGGCTGGTCTCGAACAACTGGCCTTAAGCAGTCCTTCTGCCTCGGCCTCCCAGAGTGCTAGGATTACAGGCATGAGCCACTGTGCCCTGCCTGTTTTGAGAAATTTTTAATTTCCTTTTTAATCTCTTCATTGACCCACTGGTCATTCAGGAGCATATTGTTTAATTTCCATGTGTCCTTTGTTTGGAGAGATTAGTCCATTCACATCCAATGTTATTAATGATAGCTGAGGACTTACTACTGCCATATTGTTATTTGATTTCTGGTTGTTTTTTGGTCTTCTCTCCCTTTCTGTCTTCCTTTGTTAAAAGTGATTTTCTCTGGTAGTGTGTTTTAATTTCTTGCTTTTGTGTGTGTGTGCGCGCGTGCACATGTGTGTATCTGTTGTAGGTTTTTTGATTTGAAGTTACCATGAAGCTTGCAGAAAACGTTTTACAACCAATTATTTTAAACATATGTGACAACTCTGGTTACAAACAAAAAAACAAGCAAGCAAAGAGAAATCTAACAGAAATTCTACCCTTTAACTCTATCCCTCCCCCCCTTTAACTTTTTGTTGTTTTCATACGTGTCTTTTTATACTATTTCTCAAACAGTTGTAGTTATTTTTGGTAGGTTTGTCTTTTAGTCTTCCTACTCAAGATGTAAGTGTTTTATACACAACAGTTACGACAATAGAGTATTCTGTGTTTGTGTACTTACTCTTACCAGTGACTTGTATGCCCTCCGATGATTTCTTTTGTTCACTAACATCCTTTTCTTTTGGATTGAAGAACTCCTTTTAGCATTTCTTGTAGAATAGGTCTGGTGTTGAGGTGAAATCCGTCAGCTTTTGTTTGTCTGGGAAAGTCTTTATTTCTTCTTTATGTTTAAAGGATATTTTTACAGGATATAATATTCTAGGGTTAAGGTTCTTTTCCTTCAGCATGTTGAATATATCATGCCACTGTCTTATGTCCTGTAAGGTTTCCACTGAGAAGTCTGCTGCCAGATGTATTGCTGCTCCTTTATATGTTATTTTTCTTTTTCTTGCTTCTCTTAGGACTTTTTCTTTATCTGTGACCTTTGGGACCTTGGTTATTAAATGCCTTGAGGTAGTGTTGTTTGGGTTAAATCTGCTGGGTGTTCTATGACCTGCTTGTACCTGAATATTGATATCTTTCTCTAGGTTTGGAAAATTCTCTGTTACTATTTATTTGAATAAACTTTCTACCCCAATCTCTCTCCCTCTTTAAGGCCAATAACTCTTAGATCTACCTTTTTGGGGCTGTTTTCTAGACCTTACAGGGGTGCTTCCTTCATTTTTATTCTTTTTTCTTTTTCTCTTCTGACTGTGTATTTTCAAACAGCCTGTCTTGAGCTTGCTGGTTCTTTCTTCTGCTTGGTCACTTCTGCTATTGAGAGACTCTGATGCATTTCTCAGTTTGTCAATTGAATTCTTAAGCTCCAGAATTTCTGCTTGATTTTTTTTTTTGATTATTTCAATCTTTAAATTTCTCTGATAGGTTTCTGGATTCCTTCTCTGTGTTGTCTTAAAGTTCAATGATCTTCTTCAGGACAGCTATTCTGAACTCTCTGTCTGGAAGGTCATGTATCTCCATCACTCCAGGGTTGATCACTGGTACCTTATTTAGTTCATTTGGTGAGGTCATGTCTTCCTGGATGTTCTTGATGCTAGTGGATGTTTGCCGATGTCTGGGTATTGAAGACTTAGGTATTTATCTCAATCTTCGCAGTCTGGGCTTAATTGAATCCATCCTTCTTGAGAAGGCTTTCCAGATACTCAAAGGGAATTGAGTGTTGTGATCTAAATCTTTGGTCACTGCAGCCATATCAGCACTGGGGGTGCCCCAAGCCCAGTAATGCTGTGACTCTTGGAGACTCTAGTTGGTACCACTTGGGTGATACGGGAGAATTCCCTGGATTACCAGGCAATGTCTCTCACTTTCTTCCCTCACACTCTGTGCTGGGCTGCTGGAGTTGGGGGAGGAGTGACGTGGGCACTCCCTTGGGGCCACCAGTGCCAGGTCACACCTGAAGCCAGCCCAGTCCCACCCAAAGCCCATAGTGACCATTGCCTGGCTACCTCTGATGTTTATTCAAAGCCCCAGAGCTCCTTAGTCAGCAGGTGGTGAATCCTGCCAGGACTGGGTCCTTCCAGTCAGGACAGCATGTTTCCTCCTGGCCCAGGGTGGGTACAGAAATGTTGTTCAGGATCTAAGGCCTGGACTAAGGGACTTTAGGAGTCGCTTGGTGCTTTGTTTTACTGTGGCTGAGCTGGCACCCAAGATGCAAAACAAAGTCCTCTGAGCTCTCGCCTTTCCTTTCCCCAAGTGGAAGAAGGCTCTTCCTGAGCAGCACTGTCTGTGGTTGGGGAAGGGGGTGACATGGGCACTGGCTTGACTGCCATAGCTGGTGTCTCACTGGGTCACATGTACCCCATGTCCACAGCTCTGAGTCAGCACAGCCACAAGAATTGACCAAGGACTGCTGCCTTTGTGGCTCAGCTGCCTTATGGATTTAGTCCAGGCCCCAGGCTGCTTTTTGTCAGTCGGTGGTGGGGCTAGCCAGAACTTGGGTTTTGGGGAGAAGGATTTCCCTGTTGCTGGGCTTATGTAAATGCTCCCTCCATGGGCACCAGCAGAATTCTGCCCTGTGCTGTGTTCTCCTGTGCCAGGGTGTCTCTGAGTTTCAATGGAAAGTCCCGTAATCACTTCATTCTCTCTCCCCCAGGCACACAGATTCTCTCTCCACCCAGTAAGCTGGATGGCACTGCTGGGGGGATGAGGGTGGGTGGCACAGGAAATGTAAGACTGTCTTTTCTGGCCTCTTTAGTGCCTCTTTCCATGATATTATGTCAAAACCAGGTAGTATGATCACTCACCTGATGTTTGGTTCTTCTGAAGATGCTTGCTTCTGTGGATAGTTGTTGAATTAGGTGTTTGTGCGGAGGGATGATTGCTGGAGGTTTCTATTTGGCCATCTTGCTCCCAAGACTTTCTTCTGGGTTAGGATTTCAATGTAAGAGTTTTGTAGGGGGCACAAACATTTACATCTTAGTAGGGCCCTAGAGACCATATCCCAGGAAACCCAGCAGTTATTTGGAACTTTTCTAGTTCTAAGGGTCCTTATTCTCTCCTCCTTATGTTGGACCTGGTAGTAGTTCAAGAGAAAGCATCTTAGGGTTGCAGTTGTAGTGTTTTATGAAATATCTTTACGATGTTCAGACTCTTTCCAGTAAAGTGTACTGTCAGTACCAGAAAGGCTTATTGTATTTGCAAGATGCAAATTCTAGATTTGAGCATGGTCCCTGGATTGGTGGACCACACTAGTCCCTAGAGAAGCTTATTGAGTTGTAATTCTTGGGCTTCTCCTCAGGCCTACTAATTATATGGATTAGAGCTGGTGACCTCTGTTTTTGAAAGCTCCCCAAGCTGTTTTAATGTATACTAATAATTAAAAACCATGATTGTTAAGGACTGAATGTTTGTGTCCCCCTCAAATTTATGAATGGAAACCCTACCCCTCCCATGTGATGGTATTAGGAGGTGCGGCCTTCGGGAGGTAATTAGGATTAGTTGAGGTCCTGAGGGTGGAGCCCTCATGACTAGAATGAGTGGAGAGTCACAGAAGAGCTTGCTTCCCACCTCTGCTCTCTGCCAGGGGAGAATACAAAGTGACCTCAGCAGTTTGCAGCCCAGAAGAGGACCCTCACCAGAACCCGACTGTGCTGGCACACTGATCTCAGACTTCCAGCTTCCAGATCTGTGAGAAGTAAATTTGTGTTGTGTATAAGCCACCCAGTTTATGGTATTTTGTTACAGCAGCCTGAGGTAAGAGCATGGTCTGGACTAGTGGTTCCAAAAATGTAGTCACTGGCCCATCAGCATCACCCTCAGGTGAATTGTTAGAAATACAAATGATGGGGTCCACTCCAGACATACTGAATTAGAAACTGCAAGGGTGGGCTCAGTAATCTCTGTTTTAATGAGCCCTCCAGATGATTCTGTTGTTTGCTAAGGTTTGAGCATCACTAGATCCTTGCAGCTCAAAATGTGACCCATGGACCAGAACTATCAGCATCATCTGGGAACTTGTTGGAAATGCAGAGTCTCAGGCCCCACCTCTACCTGTTGAATCAGAATTTGCATTTTATTTTTTTAATTTTTATTTTTTTATTTCAGAATGTTATGGGGATACAAACATTTAGGTTACATATATTGCCTTTGCACTGCCCGAGTCAGAGCTACAAGCATGTAAGACAAGCATGTCCCCCAGACAGTGTGCACTGCACCCATTATGTGTGAATTTACCCATCCCCCCCAAACCGATGAATGTTACTTCCACATGTGCACATAAGTGTTGATCAATTAGTACCAATTTGGTGGTGAGTATATGTGGTGCTTGTTTCTCCATTCTTATGATACTTCACTTAGGAGAATGGGCTCCAGCTCCATCCAGGATAATACAATAGGTAGTTCACTGTTGTACTGGAGTAGTACTCCATGGTATACATATACCACATTTTATTAATCCACTCATGTATTGATGGGCACTTGGGTTGTTTCCACATCTTTGCAATTGTGAATTGTGCTGCTATAAACAGAATCTGCATTTTAGTGATATCTGTGCATATTCATGTTTGGGAAGCCACATTCTGGACAGTGGTTTTCTTCCCTGGATATGCATTTTAACCCCAGATGCCTTTGAAAGAATACCAATGTCCTGCCTTACCCAAGGTGATTAAGGCCAAAATGTATGAAGTTGAGCAGGGCCTAGACATTGCATGTTGAGAGCCCTGGTCTAAGCGTTGGTGCCCTGTTTTCTGAGCCCCATTCTCACATTTGAGGGATAAGACTATGAAAAGGGGTCAAGGCCTCAAGACATGCCAAGACTGCTTTCTCCTTCCTTCTTCCTGTTCTTGCACCATCCCAGAATGTGACCCAACACAAGGCTCTAGGAGTGGAGGCTCAGAACTCCCAGCCTCAAAAAGATCCAGACGGATAAGTTCTCTTTATATTTTCAAGTGTGCGTGTTTGTGTGTGTGTGTGTGTGTGTGTGTGTGTGAGAGAGAGAGAGAGAGAGAGAGGTGTGCACAGACAACACAGTATTATGGGAGTTGGAGGGATGGAGTGCATTATCTGGTGTCAGGCCACAGTGCTTCTCACTCCTAATGTACATAAGAGTTACCTTAACAATGCAGATTCCTAGGCCCTACTAAAGAGAGCCAGTATCAGTAGGGTTTGGGAAGAACCTAGGAATTTGTATTATTAACAGGCTCCCTCTAATGACGTAAAACTCCAGGGCCTCACTCTGAGACACACACTGCTCAAAGGCTGTGGTCTGGCTGATTATCAGAATTACCCAGGTCTCCAGGCCCTGTCCCCAGCTGTTCTAATTCAGTGGGTCTGGTGGGGTCCAGGAATCAGCATGTTTAATAAGTACCTGGGCTTTTCAAACTGCTCTCAGAAACCCTCAGAATTCCACCAAAGTATATCAGGGCTACCAACGGGGAGAGGTAAGAGGAAAACCAGGCTTGCTGGGTGTGTGTTTGTGCGTCAAACACTCACCCCCATTTTATCTGCTTCCTATATGTATTTTTTTGAGACAGGGTCTCGCTCTTTTGCCTGGGCTAGAGTGCAGTGGCGTCATCATAGCTCACTGCAACCTCAAACTCCTGGGCTCAAGCGATCCTCCTGCCTCAGCCTCACAAAGTGCTGGGATTACAGGCATGAGCCACCGTGCCCTGCTCATATATTAAGCTTCAGTGTAAAATTGTATTTGAAGAGAGGATTTCACTTTTTAGAAAAACGTTGAAAACAAGTCATGTCTGTCCATTGATACAGGACCTCTCTGAAGTTCCCCCATGCTGTCACCTGTTGAGCCAGTTCAGGACAGCCTCTCTGCCTTGTGACCACCTGTCCTTCCTGACATGTTGACCTTCAGTCTCTGAGCTGCCTCGTAGCTGGCCTGTGATGCTAACTGTCCTGGATGCCATTGACCCTATTCACATTATGGGGTTGCTTGACTCTGCCTTTTGCCCCAAGTACCAAATTACTTTGCAGCTGAAAGAACGCTGGTCACCCCAGAAGTGTCCTTGGCACAAATCATAGTACCTTGAGAAAATGATTCTCAAATATGACTCTGGCTTTCAAAATTTTTTGTGCATCAGAATCACCTGGAGTGGTAGTTAAAGCACAGATTGTTGAACCCCAGCCCAAGTCTCTGATTCCATGTGTCTGGGATGGGGCATGAGAATTTACATTTGTGGTACTGATGCTGCTGGTCTCAACACCATACTTAAGACCACTGCGTTAAGATTAGTGTTGGATACATCTGGGGTCCCGTGCTCCTGCTAGATATATTTTCTCACTGAGTAGTCCTTCCTTTGGTTTTAAAATATATGAGGAGAGGATATAACTTTCCTGAAGAGCAAACAGTAACTGGAATAAAGAAGTTCGTGTAAATTAGGATTATGGCTTGGGCCTGCTATGCACATATTAGGTTTGGCTGGGCTCAGCTGCCGAGCTGGTGACCACTTAATGCATTGTTTCTGCAGGAAAGTGCATGGTACACTATGGTCCTCTTGCTACTTATCACATAGACCCTAGCAGAATGGGTTGTGGCCGTGACAAGGATCTGGCAATGTTTCTGATTGCCAGGGTTTGGTTAGAATGTGACAAATCATCACTGAACATTGGTTATCAGAAAGGCAAATATTTTATCTTCCCTGAAACAAATAGTAAAAGGAGGAAGTGTCCTATATTAAATGGTCTTTTAGGGACTGTCATTCTTCCAGTCCCACACGCTTACAGAAAGCTGGGCAGGGTGGCAGGGCAGAGGTGTCCTCCAAGTGGCCAAGAAAACACAGCCTCAAGTTCGCGCTGAGTCAGAGGCCATCAGAGCTTTGGTCAGGTACTACCCCCGTCACTGCTGGGAAATCCCCTGGACTCTTCCCCTCAGTTGTTGAATGTTTTGACCAGGCAGATGACTATAATTATTGTTACATTAAAAAAAAAAATAGGCCTTGAGTTTTTTTTTTGTTTTTTTTTTTTTTAAAAACCTCTGTAGTGGTTCGGCTCTGTGGTGGAAAATATTTAATTTCTGTTTTCAACAGTACTCCTGGTTGACTTTACTGACTACCCTTGAACAGATGCAAAGGTTTAGTTAATAAGGTAATTACATGTGTGCAGGTGATGGGGCAGCCATCTGTAAGACGCTGAAAAGAGAAAAGAAATGTGTGTTTAATGTTGGGTGGGGTGGGGTGAAACTACTTTCTCCTTTTCTGTCCATAAGGCTGGGTGCCGAGCTGTCTGTGCGTTAGGATAAGTACTCCCGGGTGGGTGTGAACTCAGCTGCTGATAGGCACTGTTTGGGGGTACCCTGGAGGGTCAGGCCCAGTGTCTCTTCTGCACAGTGTTCTTGTGGGTGGATTTTCCAGCCTTCTCTCTCTCTCTCTCTCTTTTTTTTTTTTTTAAGTGACAGGCTCTCGCTCTGTGGTGTCATCACAGCTCTCTGCGGCCTTGAACTCATGAGCTCAAGCGATCCTCCCATGTCAGCCTCCCAGGTAGACGTGCACCAATAGCACGTGCACCAATATCATGCCTGGCTAATTTTTAAAATTTTTATTTTTGTAGAGACAGGGTCTCACTATGTTGCCCAGGCTGGTCTTGAACTCTTGGCCTCAAGTGATCCTCCCACCTTGACCTCCCAAAATGCTGGGATTACAAGCATGAGCTGCTGTGCCTGGCCTTCCAGCCATCTTTATCTTGTCTATTGAAGGAAGTAGCAGATAATGAAAAACATAGAAAGAGGCCCTGGGCATGTCATTCCTGGCACTGTCCCACCTGGGGGTCTGCTCTGCTCCTCACTGGGCTGACCACTTTGGAAACATCACATTTGATTTTGTTCTCCCCTAACAACAGATAACATAATAAAAGCTAGCATATTTGGTGGGCTTCCTGGCTTCCAGACTGTGTGCTAGTTGCCTAACATTGAGGTGGGTTCTCTTATAATGAAGTTGTATCATAGATGCATTTAATGAGCTTAAATTACTACATGTGCTTGGCAGACAGAGAGAGATTGTGTTTAAACAAAGAAAGTGGCCTGCTCAAATGTAAGACATTTTGAGAGCCAGTATGTTGGTCATACTAAGTAGATTTGCAAGACTAATTTTGACTACAAGTGATTTTCATCTTAGGAACTGACTTAACTCCCTGCTTCACTCCTCCCCCAAAATGACCATCCCCAATTTATAGATGTTGCAGTTGAGGCTTAAAAGGGTTATAGATCTCACTGAAGGTCACGTGGCTGGTTAGTGATGGAACTCAGATTTAAACCTACACATTCTGACTCCAAAGCTCATGCTGTTCACCAGCGCTGGGACCTACTGTAGTATACGCAGAGCCGTGTAACCAGGAACTTGAAACAATGTCCGCACGAGGAGTAGCTGCAGGAATGGGTAGATTGGGTCAGAAGAAAAGAAGTCCCAGGCAAGGTGGTAGAGCTTTCTTCAAACACTGTGTGGAAAGGGAGGCAATGAGTGGAAACTAGTTTAACTCAGTAAAAGGTATGAAAATTGTCAGAATCAAAACGCAGTCACTTGTGTCAAAAC
Source organism: Daubentonia madagascariensis (assembly GCA_023783475.1). Classification (NCBI taxonomy): domain Eukaryota; kingdom Metazoa; phylum Chordata; class Mammalia; order Primates; family Daubentoniidae; genus Daubentonia; species Daubentonia madagascariensis. Next base: position 27,973,929 of record JAKFHU010001035.1, read on the forward strand.
CCTGACAAATAGAGCCGTGGAAGGCCATGAAGGCAGGGTTCTCATGCACGTAGGCCTGATAACAAGAACTATCCCCAAAGACTCTGCAAAAACCATGGCCTTGCACAAAGGCTACTGCAACCTTACACGAAAAAATACTTCTGTGAGGACATCTGCCCGGTGCAACCTTGAACTGATGCCACCCTTGTAGCCAAGGATAATTGTCTCAAAGCAACTTATATAATCCTTCTAATTTTTCCTTTAAAAATACTTGTCTTCCTTTACCTCCCTGAATATACCCACGTGTATTCCCATTGCATTGCCCATTCCTGAATAAATATCATTTTCTTTTAGAGAGTCTCTTATTTAGGTTTGACAGAGTAAAGGTTTTTTTAAAATAGAGCTGTTCCAAGATGACCTGGGTTGTTTGCGGGTAGAAATCCTTGTTGGAGGTACTTGACTTATGCAGAGAGATTGTAGGTGAATTTTAATCCTTGGATGAAGTTCTGCTCATCCTGAGAGTCTGTGATTTAAGCTTTGGCTACAGCTGGGCCAATTTGTTTATATTTGTCCTCATGGACTTCTATGAGCTTTATGATAAGCTGTTTGATAGAATCATCTCATGTGGGTACAGTGATTTTTTAAAAAAACAGCTTTATTGAGATATAATTCACGTACCATACAATTCATCCATTTAAAGTGGGTAATTCAATTTTTTTGTATATTATACTATTTTAAAAATTGTGGTAAAATATATATAACATAAACTTTTTAAAATAGTATTCAGTTGTGGCTAGTGTTATCAAAGATGAGTGTATTTCTGTCCCTGATAACTTGGCAGGGAAGTCATTAGAAAGCTGGCTTTATATTGATCATGTTCAGTGCTTGAAAATGCATAGATAGGGAGGCCTGTGTTGGGTCTTCTCCCTGCTTCATAGGATTCATGAGGTTATTAATCACATCTATGCTAATTTTTATTTTGAAGACTTGTTCACACAGCCACAGTTGTGAGTGTTAATGCAGGAGGCTCAGCATGTTAGAATTAGTAGAAGCCCTGGAGTGAAGTGTGGTGACTCTTCTTCAGGAAGATTCAGTTATTTATTCCTGCAAGGTGACTTACCCTAATTCTTAGTGGTTTAAAACAAACATAGTCATTTATTTGCTCATGATCTTGCAGTTTGGACAGGGCTCAGTAGGGACAGCTTGTCTGTGCTCCATGTGACATTAGCATGGATGGCTTGACTGAGACTGGAGGATTTACCTCCAAGGTAGCACACTCACATGGCTGGTAGGATGCAGCTCAGCTGGGGCTCTGGGCTGGGGAGCCTCAGTTCTCTTCCACGTGGGCCTCTCCACGTGGTTGCTTGGGCTTCCTCATAACATGGCACCTATGTTCCAAGAGGGAAGAAGTGTTGCTGCCTGATCGTCTTCATGCCTGGGCTCCCAGTCTTAGAATGGCCTTTCTGCATTTCACTAGTCAGAATAGTCAACAGGCCCAGCTCATATTCAAGGGCGAGGGAACATAAGCTCCAATCTTTTGGTGGGAGGAGCAGCATAAGCTAATAGGGAGGGGTGGGATTCTATTTGAGGTCATCTTTAGGGACTAGCTACCACAAAGAAACACCCACCGTAGTCTTTTTTCTCTTTCTCCCTTGTTCTCACTCCACAGAAGCCTGTCCTTAGTCACGGTATGAGCTAGTGGTGAAAAACAATGGGAAGAAATCTAAGACAAATTTTAAAAAATAGGTACTAGGAATACATGATCTTTAGGGGATTGTGCCTTGAGAATCAATTACTGCATAGCCTGTTAGGCAGTTGTGAGATTCGTGATTATTGATGTTTCTCATGGCTTTATTCAAATCTTTACTTCCAGAATTGTTGTGTAGAGTTTCCTTATTTTCTTTCTCTTAATTATGTTTTTCTAGTATTGATTAGGGAAAATTTAGCAGTTCTACTTTCTAAGAAAACAGAGAAAAATAAAATTACTATTAAAATGAGTCAGTTATTCTGGCTTATTTTGAACAATGAAAAGAATTACTTGGATTTAAATCTTTAAAACCGTCTATGACCATTTATTTTCTTGGAAAACAAAAATATTAAGAATTTGGGGCTAGTAACACTGGGTTATCATCATCCATTATTTATCAACAAGTTTGGCATAGTGTTTTAGAAGGCAATAGTTAATTTAAAGTTCGCAGCTTCTAACAGAAAGATAATCCTTGTTAATTTCTGTTCTTAATAATTATTTAAATTTCTATTTGTTTAGTGCTTACACATTATTTACTTTTGTCATGGTCTGAATCTCTGATCAGAGGTACAAGGAGTAATCTTGTAGATCAATTAATTTAAAAAATTAAATGCATATGGAAAGCTAGGTCCAGTATATGCATAAAAGGAGCGTTTTAAATTCACAATATTTACTAGAATAAATTTCCCATTCAGGAGAATGTCAGAAATGAGAAAACCTATTTAAAAATTTTTAATTTTGTTTATTACTGTTTAGAAAACAGCTTTGCTTGTTCTTTTCAGCTGTTCCCTGATGGGCCCTTAAAGTCCACAGTTCTATTTCGGCTTAATTTCTGAAAAGGGTTATATCACATTTTCACAGTAAGAGAGCTAGTAGCCAAAGGACTAGGTGTTTGCAAATGCATCGTCTGCTGTGCAGCTTCCTTCCGGTTAGAGTAATGGCCTTATATTTCACAGTGAGGCTTCACCTGTTGCTCCTTTTTTGGGGTGTCAGAGTCTAATTATTGTGGTTTTTTAGCAGGGGCTATGCTCACAGCCTGTCAGATGTTTGTGTTCCACAAGGATACTCAGGCATCAGTGACATTTGGAAGCATTTTTACTTTAGCAAGGAAAATCCTTTGCGTGGCTTGGATTGCATTTCTTCCAGGGTGTTCCCTTAGTCACATAATACTACTAATTTACCTGAAGGAATGCTGTCAAAATAAATCAAATGGTAATTTTAAAAGACTCTGTTTTACTTATGTAGCTATTATTCTTTATTCAGTTAAGAAAATTAGTTTGGAAATACGAGTCTTGAGCATGAGAACAATCATGTAGTATTTTATGTTAGCTTAATGCTCTCTGTCATTTTGCTGCTGTCATTGTTTTACTCTGAATGGTTAAGTGTGGGAAAGAAAGAAAAAAATTGTATTTTATTATGTTTGATTCAACAAGAAAAGTTGTTTTAGGTTAGTGTAAAATTCCAATGGTAGAAATAAAATTTGATCCCACATGTAAATGTGACCTGCTTCTCAAGAGCTTCCTTGAAGGCTATTTTGGTGCATGCGTGGGATGAATTTGGTGCATGGGATAATCATAATTGTCACCTGTCTGGTGCTACTGTGAACCAGGAACTGTTTCTAAGTGCTTTGCAGATATTAATGAATCTACATGTAAGCCCCTTTTCATCATTTCCATTTTACAGATGGGAAAACTGAGACACAGAAAGGTAATAGAAACATACCCAAGGCCACACAGCTAGTCAGTGTCTGAGCTGGGGCTTGGTTTTGGCTGCCTGGCTTCAGTAGACTCTGGCTTTTGACCACTATATGACACTCCTTAATCAGAGTAAGTTATGTTTCCTTAGTCTTTTTTTCCCTTTATGTTAAACCAAGTTTCAAATACTTGATTCTCAAGTTGGCAGTCATTTCAGTCTTATAAAGCTTATGTTTTATTACTCCAGTTTTCAAAAAAGCTTTTCTTGTTTAACATTTTTGGTTGATGAAAATAAAAGAAGTTTACTTTTCCAACAGATTAAACATGCTGATAATAGTGCTAGCCATATTAACCAATCATAGTGTGTTATGAATAAGTTTCAAAGTAAAAATAATGTAAGTTCCAATATAGCACAGTTATCATAAAGCCTAGTGAATGGTACTCTGTCACACATATTGTTTAGATTGTAGAAATTATAGCCCTTAAAAATTTAAGTATGTTTAAGCTAGCCCTTAAGTGAATTAACATCTTTTTTCAAAAAAGTACTGTTGATTTTTGCCATACTGTAGAAGTAATAACAGACCACTTCAGAAAATCTGGAAAGTATAATATGGTATAAACAAATGATTTGTATAATTTCACCATTCATAGATATGTACTCTGTTAGCATTTAAGTATATTTTTCTTCCAGCCTTCATTCACACATCCATTCCTGCAACAGTCACTTACTGATTATCTTCTAGGAGTTTTTCTAGGCACAAGGGCAAAAGCAGTGACCAAAACAGTCTCTCTCCCTGTGGAGTTTATACTTTAGCGGGAGGAGCAAGCAATGACTAAATGTATGATATAATGTCAGGTAGGGAAAAGTGCTTTGAAGCAAAATGAGGCTGGGTAGGGGAACAGAGGCACAAAGGCTGCTGTTTGGGAGAGGATGGTCCCAGAGGACGCTGCGTGGTGTGAGGAAGGTATCCTGTGGAGGACATTACTGGAGGGGCACAGCCAGTGCAAGGGCCCTGCAGTGGAAGCAACCTTGGTGTGTCCTGGGACTGGCAAGGAAGCCAGTGTGACAGGAGTGTGGCACTCAAGGGAGTGCTAATGAACGACAGAGGAGAGGTTCAGAGGCTTGCAGGCCTTAGAAATAAGGGCTTTGCATTTCACTGAGTGAGATGGAAGCCTTTGGAGGGTTTGGAGCAGAGGAGTGATGTCGTCTGGCTTTCGTTCTAACACAGTCCCTCTGGCCGCCACGGTGTGAATAGACTGCAACAGGACAAGGTGGCTGGGAGGAGGGCATGGGGGCCGGTGGTGAGAAAAATGGTCATGTTCAGGATGTATTTAAAGTAGAGCTAACAGGATTTGGAGATGGATTAGGTGTGTGGTGTGAGAAAAATAGAAGAGTCAGATATGATGATAACTTGGTGTTATGGGTTGAAACATTGCCCCCTCCCCCATTCATATGTTGGAAGTCCTAAGACCCTGGACCTCAGAATGTGACTTTCTTTGGAAATAGGGTCAATGCAGATATAATTATTCAAGATGAGGTAATACTAGAGTGTGTGAGGGGGGAGCTAATCCAATATGGCTGATGTCCTTATAAAAAGGGGATATTTAGGCATAGACATATATAGGGGGAAGATAACGTGAAGATGTAGGAATACCAGCATCTACAAGCCAAGGAGTACCTGAGGCTCCCAGAAGCTAGGAGAGAGGCATGGAACAGATTCCCTCTCACAGCCCTCAGAAGGAACCAAACCCATGGACACCTTAATTTCAGACTTCTGGCTTCCAGAACTATGAGACAATACATTTCTGTTGGTTAAGCCACCCATTTTGTGTGGCGCTTTGTTACAGCAGCCATAGCAAACTAATGCACTTGGCGAGCCACTTAGTTTACAGCGATACCTTTTAAGGTGATGACTGCTAGGAAGGAGCAGGTCTTGGCGTTCGGGGGAGGGGAAGGCGACTGAAGATGTGCTAAGTTTGGGAAGCTTGTTAGATATTCACACAGGGGTGTCGATGAGGCAGCCAGCCATGGACATCTGGAGTTGAGATAAGAGGGCAAGACCAGACATCTAGTTTGGGCACACTCTAGATGGCAGTGAAAGTCATGGGACTGAGTGAGATCACCAAGAAAAGTGCCCAAGGATCAAGTTAGCCCTGGAAGATTTCAACATTTAGAGGTCGGGAAGAGAAGGAAGAGTGGGGAGACTGAGCAGGGTGGGCGGTGAGGTGAGAAGGCTGGCGGGGTGTGGCACCTCAGCTGCCACAGGAAGGAACGGTGAGGAAGGAGGGGTCGGGCCACGGTGGCCAGCGCTGCTGTTGGTCAAGGAGGGAGAGGCCTGAGAACCCCCACTGGATTTGGGCACCCGGAGGTCACTGACAACTCTGACAAGATCAGATTCAGTGGGAAGGCGGAGGCACAAGGCTAGTTGGAGGGAGTTAAGAGAAAGTGGGAACTTATTTAAACTTGGCATTACATCATAAGCATTATTCCACGTCATTAAAAGTCTCTTTTAACCAGGGGCTGGAAAGGGTGTGTGGGTGGGAGGGGGGATGAAGACAGGTTGGTAAATGGGCACAAACACACAGAGAGAAGAAATAAATTCTAAGTGGGATAGCAGAGCAGGCTGAGTAAAGTTAATAATATATTGTATATTTCAAAATAGCTGGAAGAGAGGACTTGAAACGTTCCCAAATACTTGAGGTGATGGATACCCCACATAACCCTGACTTGATGATTACATCTTCCATGCATGTAACAAAATATCACATGTACCCCATAAATATGTACAAATATTTATGTATCAATAAAATACTCTTTAAACATTGTTTTTAATGACTGTATCCCAGTCCATGATTTTTATCTATTCCCTATTTGTTTTATAAGTTCATAGTCTCAGGGAGGTCTTTCCTAACTCTAACTGTATTGATTGTCATACTGTGGTAAACATATTTGAATATAAAATTTCCCAGATTAAAAATGATCAGACACAGCAGGATGATTATTTTTAGGGCTCAATCCTAAAATATGGCCAGTTGTTTTACCGACAGTCTGTAGTGGCGTGCACCCTCCTCAGCAGCGTTGGGGTAGGCTTGTCTCAGGACACCTCCCTTCCCTGTATTATCAAGCATTAAGTTATAACAGTGTTGGGAGGTGTCATGGGCTGAATTGTGTTTCCTCAAAATTCATAGGTAGAAGTCCTAATTCCCGGTATCTCAGAATGTCACTGTATTTGGAATTAGAATCTTTAAAGAGGTAATTAAGTTAAAGTGAGGTCATTCGAGGGGGCCTTAATCCAACATGACTGATGTTCTTACAAGAAGAGAAAATTTGGACACAGGAAATGTGGAGACACAGGGGAAAGATGGCCATCTGCAAGCCAAGGAGAGAGGCCTCAAAAGAGACCAACTCCGCTGATGCCTTGACCTTGGACTCCAGAATTGTGAGAAAATAAATATCTGTTATTTAAGCCACCTACTCTGTGGTACTTTGTTATGGCAGCACTAGCAAACTAATACAGTGGGCATCAATGTTTTGTTCCTGATTTACAGAGTAATGTCTCTGGTGGTTGTGTATTATACTAGAACACCACACTAGACGTGTACATTTAAGAACATGTTATGATTCTTCCTCCCAAGCCTGATCTCCCAACCCTGAATCAGTAGAGTCTATTTCTGTTTTGATACTTTGCTGCTTTGTGGCAGGTTTTACCACTAACATTTGGTCTCTCACTCTGGGGCCAGATCTGTGTGTTATTTATCTCTCTCAGCTTTCAGGTCTTGTGGTTAAGTTCCTGATCTCAGGGAGGTCTTTCCTGACTCCCTGAATCCCACTGAATTCCTAACTTCTTGGATCAGTTCCCATTGCACACTATTCTTCTCTTTCAGAAAGGCTTGTAATAGTTGTAATCAGTTTCCTTGTGGGTTGTCTGGGCTGGGCTGTGAGTGCCACAAGACAGAGATGGTGTTTTCTTGTCTCCAGTTGTAGCCACAGGGTGTGTGTGTGTGACAGTGTCTGGTGCAACATTGAGTGCAAAATTGTCACTTCAGTATTTTGTTGAGTGAATGATTAAGGCACAGGTCAAATTTGGCATCTTGTCCAAGGGCATGGAGCTGAGGGGGAGGGGTCTTCAAACTCAAATATGTGCACCCCTGGAGCCTAGCCCCCTCCTACCCCTTCCTGCCCAGCCGTAGATGAGCTTGGGCAGGGAGGTGGATAGTCACATTTTTAGATTTTCTATCTTCAATTAGGTAGTAGCTACTCAAGGAAATAAACCATTTCTAAGAATTCTTTGTATTTTTGGTCCCTTGGATATAATAATTGACAAATGTTTGCTGATTGTTCTATTAGGATCCCTTCGTTCCTCCTTCTATACCTTTATTATTACAACACATAACTATATGGTGATTTTTTTTCCTATACTTATGTGTCTTCTCTATTGGGCTCTGATCTCCTTGTGAGCAAGCAGTTTGTCTCCATCTTTTACACAGTTCTTGGCACAATGCTTGCATTTAAGGGGGGCTCTCAATTTTTCAATAATGAATAAACAAAGATAATATGGATGGGATTAAAACAAATTTAAAGACTATTTAGAAACATTGTCTTCTTTTGATTGAACTATTAAGATGTCAGTTATAACAATACTTTATATATGTATAATAGTTTACAGCCAGTAAAACCCAAGATTTGTCAAAAGCTTGTATTCATTGTGCATATGTACTATCATGAATACATAAAGTAAAATTATACTATTATTAGAGAAGGTGCTTAAGGAATGAATGGCTTGAATGAGTAATGAAATAACATTGTATTTATTCACATTAGTACTTTAAAAACTTGTAATGTCACTTCATCATTCTAATTTTGAATGGCTATATGATAACCATATTTTACTCAACCTTTATGGTTCTTTTGATTTAAAAAAATTTTTTTTAATTTTCTTTTTCTTTTTTTTTAACATGTTTGTGGGGTACATGTGATGATTTTTTTTTGTTGGTGTAAATAACACTGCTGTGGACACCTGGACATATGTATGCACATAGTTATTTCTTTTTTTTTTTTTTTTTTTTGAGACAGGGTCTTGTTCTGTTGCCTGGGATAGAGTTCAGTGGCATCATCATAGCTCACTGCAACCTCAAACTCCTGGGCTCAAGTGATCCTCCTGTCTCAGCCTCCCTATTAGCTAGGACTACAGGCATAGGCCAACATGCCTGGCTAATTATTTTTTGCAGAGAAGAGGTCTCACTATTGCCCAGGCTGGTCTTGCAAGTCTAGCCTCAAGAGATCCTCATCACCGTCCCGCTCCCCAAATGCTAGGATTACAGACATGAGCCACCATGCCTGGCCTCTTTTTTTGATTATTAGGATAAATTTCTAGAAATGAGGCTACTGAAGTATTTGAAACATATTGTTAAACTGCTTTCTAAAAGGCTTGAATCATTTTACTATCACCTTTGTAGCACTTTATATTAATATTTTTAATGTTTTATTAAAAGTTAAGTAGCCATAATCTAGTTCCTTGTTTTAGTTTGCATTTCTTTTGATGACTTCATTAATTTGGATGTTACCCCACAAGTTTATTTACTAACTTCATTTCCCTTTGTTATTTCTGTCCTTATTTTCATTTTTTGATTTTGGTCTTAACTTTGTTAAAGACAACTTTTCTTAATTTTTTAAAATATAATAGCATTTTCTGAAAATATTTTTTCCGGTTTATTTTTTCCTTCTTTTGCTATTTTAAATTAAATGTTAAATGTTTGTATAGTCAAACTATAGATCTTTAACTTTTTTTTTGTTTTGCATTGAGCTTCTGTGTCTTTAAAAAAAACTTCATAAAATGGCAGTAATAACACCAGAAACAGAATCCAGAAAAAACTGCTGGTTGCTTTTTATTACATGACTTGTGATTTAATGATGTTATGTTCCGTGAGTGAGTGATTTTACAGTTATTGATGGCCTTGGGAGGGGTGTGTTTGGCCCCAGCTGACCACCTATTTTCAATTAAATCACATGGTAACAGCCACTCTGCTGAGCTGAGGCTTAGAGAACCTCAAGCTTTCAGAACACAGTTCTTGGGGAGTTGGTTAGACGGGGGGCTGCATACTTGACATAAAAGCATTCAACTCCTGACTGAAACCATGAGATTCTGCACACAGCCTTTGTGACTCGCATTGCATGTAATCTGTGCTGTGCTCAACTATCTATCTGCTTGGTTGTTACTTGAGAGTAGATGAGAAAGGCAAATGAGTAGGAAAGGGTGGTGAAAAAGCCTGTGTGACTGGACAGTCTGACTTGGAGCAGAAAGAATGAAAGCAAACACACACCCTCACGTATTTCAGATGGATTTTCATAACCATCAGAATCCCGTAAGGGTTATTAAATGTATTGGTGCTTGATGGGGCATGGTTCACCTATCTAGAAAATTTGGGTGTGTGGAATTCTTCATTATTCCAGAAGGCTGGATAGAAAAGGCATTGGGATGTTATGATAATATTTTTTTCCTTTTTAGGGATTTTGGAGGAGGCTGACCCAGAGACATTTACAAGGAAAGTACAGCATTTATTTGGGTTTGGTACAACGAGCAGACATAGTTAGACTAAAATGTGTGACCTCATGCTATGTTTCTTGTGATCTGATATCTTAGTGTTATTGAATAACTTCAAAGGGCAGCTGGGAATTACTGGGAAGACACACACAGCAAAGCAATTTCTCACCTGCTGTCTCTGATCACAGAAGACACAGTTAAACTCACATTTCTCCCCAGGACACATGCGGTAGACATGCTGCAACTTGTTTGGAGAGAAAGGCAAGGGGCAGAGTCACACTGTGCTGTGTGGGCTGAGGCAAGTTTTAAATATAACGAAGGGTTACTTTTTTAGAATTAAAAGCAATAGAGGCTGAGCTTCAGGGCATGGGTTACTTCCTAAAAATATAGTCACTGAACTTTTAAAGAACTTTAGTATCAGCTTGTCAAACTGGAGTAGATTCAAAGGTGGAAGAAATCTGACATTATTTACTATTTGGGGCAAAAATGGAGCATTTACTCAATTTTGACTGTTTCAAATGATGAAAAGACTGTTTTCAGAAGACCAACCCGGTAGCCAGGATGGAGTAGGATTGTGTTGCCACACCTGCTCACCCTGATCTTGATGTCATTGGGCCTTCTGCAAGCCCAGTGTGTGCAAACTGAGTTTATCACTGTCTTGGTGGCAGTTTTGGCCACTTTTGGCTGACCCCATCTGCATCCTCACCCCTTCACCCTGCGATTAAGGAGCAGGTTTTAACTGTCTTCAATTCTCGCTTTTTGTGTTGGGTTATTTAAAAAAATTATTTTGATTTTGAACAATTGAAAAATACAAAAAAATGTAATAGTAAACATCTATGTCTCTGCTACCCACAGTTAATCCATATCTACTTATTGTCATATTTGCTACCTTTCTTTTTTTTTTTTAAGAAAAATATATTCCAATCAAGTGAAGTGTTGTTCCACTTCCTTCTCAGAGGTCATGAACTTAGTCATGAACTTTGTGTCACTCCAGTACATATTTTTATACTTTTGTTCATTTTATATGTATCTATAAAAGCAAGTAGTATTGTTTAAAAATATACATGGACTATTGTTATAATATCATATAAAGGACAGTAATATAAAGTAGCATCCTATAATTTACTTTCTTCAGTCAGTGTTATTTTTAAGATCCATCCATGTTGCTAGGTGCAGGTGTAGATCATGATTTTAACCGCTATATAGTATTCATTGTATGTATATACTGTAGTTTATTCATCAATTCATCTATCAATGCCAATATTCTGCAGCTATAATTGTCGTACAGTGAATATTCATGTATATGCCTCCTTGGGCATATGAGAGCCTAGAAGTGAAACTGCTGAGTATTGGGGTTTTCACATTATAACCATGATAGATATTGCCAAATTGCTTTTCATAGAGGTGGGTAGAAAATATGTCCCCACCAGCAGTAAATAAGAGTTCCCATTTTCCTATGTCTTTGCCAATACCTGGTGGTAACAGACTTTTTGCCAGTCTCTTGAAGGTGAAATTGCATCTCGATGTTGTTTTGATTTGCAGTTCTCTGATAACTGAAAAAGTTGAGTATCTTTTCATGTTTATTTGCCACTCAAATTTAATCATCTGTAAATAGCTGGTTCATATCCTTTTTTTCATTTTTTCTTTGTTTATTGTTTTCCTATTGATTTGTAGGAATTCTTGATATATCTGGTTACTAATCCTTACTAATATGTTGCAAGTGTTTTCTCTTTGTCATTTGTGTTTCATTTTGCATATGATGTCTTTTAATTTTGACAATCAAGTTTATCAGTCCTTTTTGATTTTTACTTTCCATTTCACATTTGAGAAATTCTTCTTACCACAAATCATGAAGATATTCTCTCATATTTTCTTTTAAGGATCTGGAATGTATATTCTTGTGTGAAGCATAATCTAATTTTCATCCTTTTCACAATGCTTTTAATTTGTTATTAATTCTTTCAGATGGATGGCTATTTCTTTTCCAACACAATTTATTAAGTACATTGTTTCCCTACAGATTTATTATATTTCCTCCACCACTTTCCAAGCCTCCATTTATATTTGAATCTGTTTCTAATATTTCTATTAAATTTCATTGATCTGTTTTTCTATCTCTGAACCAGTACCACATTGTCTTAATTATTTTAACCTTATGATTTTTAATATCTAGTAAGGAAGATCTCCCCACAGTCATCTTTTTGAGCATTCTTTTGACTATTCTTGGCCTCTTTAATGTGTTATTAATTTTAGGATCAGATTGTCAACTTGTCTGAAAAATCATTAAGATTTTAATTGGAATGGCAATGAATTTACGGAAAGATTGGAGAGAACTATATCTATCTGAATTAAATCTTATAATCCACCTGTATGGTGTATATCTTGACATTCAGGTTTTTTCCTCCCCCATTTTGGTCTTTAAATGCTTTGTAACTTCCTTCAAAAGTCTTGCGTATCTTTTGTTAGCTTTTTGATAGGTATCTTATAATTAGTGTTGCCATTGTGAATGGTATCTTCTTTTCATTACATGTGTCATTACATGCTGCGTGTTACAGGAACGATGTTGATTTTTCTAGGCCGATCCAGTAGATAGGAACCTTGCTGACCCTCTATCTTTTGTGTTATCTACAAAGACAATTAGGTAACTGATGATACATTTGTTTCTTCTGTTCTAGTACTTACACCTTTTATTTCTTGTTCTTGTTTTGTCACCTGGGACCTACAATGCAATATTAACTATTTAAGGTTATTGTGGACATTTAGACTTGTTTCCAGCTTTGGTAGGAATGCATCCTATAATTTCCTCATGATATTTGCTGTGGGTTTTGATATGCTGTTTGTTGTGGGATTTGCTATAGATACTATTTACCAGAATAAGGAAATCCCTTTGTAGTCCTAATTGGCTAACAGGTTTTGTTTGTTATCATGAATAAGTGATAAATTTTCTTGGAAGCTTTTCTGTACTAATCGAGATAAATTCTCATTTAAATTTTAATATGAGGAATTATATTGATAGATTTATTAACATAGAGCCATCCTTATATTTCTTGAATTAATTCTGCTTGCTTTTTGTTTTTGAAATACTAATGTATTTGATTTGTTAATATTTTATTTTGGTATTTTGCATCTATATTCATAACTGTGATTTGTGTGTTAGTTTTATTTTGGATACTGTTCTTGTCTGATTTTGATATTGAGGTTATACTATTCTTTCCAAAGGAGTTTAATTCTGGGGTCTCTACTAATATTCTGATTCTAGCAGCTCAGAACTGGAATAGCATCCTAGGGGAGTGCTGGGAATTTGCATCTTACAGGTAGTTGTCATTTCTCTGGCTCACCTTGTGCCTGTGCAGCTTAGTTAGCATCAGGCAAGGATTCGTGGGGACCCCTGGCAGACTTCTGGCTTGTCTCTGGGTGCAGGTCTCTTCTCTCCAGTTCCCTGCCCTGCAGATTCAGCTTCTCAGCCTCCTGAGGCAGGTCTCCCCAGCTCAGCAAAACCATCAAGCTCTGCTTGGTTCTCCTCTCTGTGCTATGGTCCCTGCAGTGCTTTCTGCAGAAGGGTCAGTGATTATAGGGCTCACCTGATTTGATTCCCTTCTCTTAAGAAGCAGTCTTGTGCTGCCAGTGGTCCAGTGTCCAAAAACAGTTTTATTTCTTATATCCAGTCTTCTAGTTGTTTATGGCAAGGAGGTTTGTTTGGTAACAGTTATTCCTTCATGCTCAGCAGAAGAAATTAATAAAGATAATTTTTAACTTAAAATTTTTTTTAATCATTGTTTTGTGTTTGGAATGGAGGAGGGTATTTAGGGGGTTAATTCATTGTGCTTTTTTGAGCAGAAGTTCTTTTATAGGATTATCTATTTTATCAATTGTCAAGTTTTCCCCCTTCCTTTTCTAGTTCCTTTCCACAAACTATTCCAGAAGCTCTTTTTTCCTACTGCACCTGAACTTATTAGGCTTAATCCCCTTAATGTACTTTTGTATGGGAAGTTCGATAAGTCATCACAGCTCCCACCAGCCCATTGTGATGTTCTTTTCTCTTTGTCTTCGACTAGTCTGTTTCACTCTTACTACCCTTCAGAGTTCTTATAGAACAAACACATTGGATCTGGCTTCAGAAACTGTTTCTATGAGTAACTATAACATCCTGTGAAGTGTTACTACAGACCTTGTGTATTTGCAGAATATATTTGAATATTAATTTTGATGGAGAAACATCTGCTGTTTGATTGAGTTACTTGCAAACCAAGCCTGGAGGTGTAGCCATTATTAAGCAATGCATGAAGAGCCCATTGACTGTCTTTCCTTTATAGATGTCCTTAAATCCCAGCATCATTTGGAAAGTAGTGGCTCTACATTTACGTCAGTCAGTCAACCCAGATGAAGTGCAAGCTCCTGACCCAGGGTACAGAAAGTTCTGCATACGCTGCTTAACTGACCTCCCATTTTATAATCTAGTTGGCAATTACAAGATAACTCTGTAAAAAGATGACTAATAATACATGAGACTAATAATATGTGACAGTAAGTGTGAAGTGTGAAGTGAATGATAAAGTGGGACAGGAGCCAGGTGGCACGAAGATCGTGGTAGGGTGTGTGTTAGTAGGGTGTGGTAGGGTGTTTGGAAGAGACTTTGCAGAGAAGGAAGGACTTGAAGGATGGGGTTGCCGATGCGCTCAGTGGGTTTTGGGGCCTGTGTTTCTGGACAGGGCACCCTGTGTGCAGAGACAAGGAGGGGGGACTCCCAGAGGACTGGCGAGCTTCTGCAGGGATGGACCAGGGGGAAACAAGGGTGGGAAGGGAGGGGTTTGGGCCAGAGGTAGATGGTCTTGAAATTTTCCCACGGGCAGCTAAAATGTGTTGAAAGTTTTTGAATGAAGGAGAAAAAAATGATTCAAAAAGCAGCATTTTAGGAAGACTAGTTTATCAGCAAGTCTGGATTAGGATTTTGTTCCCTAATTTACTGCTTCTCAGACTTGGCTGCACATTGCAATTACCTGGGGAGTTAAAGTACTGAAGCCTGGGGCCCTCCCCCAGAGATTCTAATTTAATCCATCTGGAGTCGGCCTGGGTTTCAGGAGTTTTAAAAGCTCCCTGGGTGATTCCAATGTGCAACAGAGCCTAAGAGCTACTGCCCAAGCCACTGATAAGATCGTGATGTAGCCTCTACTCACTGTGCTCAAACCCAGCACAATGCCTGCCTGGGCAAATGCAGAGTCAACTGGTGGGAAAAAAAAAAACCCATTTTAAAAGTAATTCTGTAACATTATTTATGATATTCCACGTAGTCCAACACCTCAGTTATAACAACAGTTTTCTTATAAATGCCTACAAATTTTTGCATTGGCCATGAGGTAGATGGTGACAAATATATATAGTTTTGGAAATGTATAGACGTGGAAAATGTACCCTCTTTTGCATTAAAAATAAAAGGGCAAGATAAAACAAATGCTTTTATCATAGCAAAGAATTCAGTAAAATAAAAGCAGTTATAATGTGAAAACACTAAACTTGTAAGTATAAAAATATAAATCCTCAAAAACTTATGGGTGGGAGACTGGCAATTTCCAAATGCTGTCTGTCAGTGGTTCACAAACGTGAGGGTACATCAGAATCACCAAGAGGGCAGTCACACTTTGCTGGGTTCCAGTTGCAGATTTAGCAGGCCTGGGGCGGCCCCAGAATGTGTATTTCTAAAGTGTTTCCAGGTAATGCTGCTGCTGTTGGTCTGGGCACCATGCTTTGAGAACCATTACTGCATGGGGTCCAAATATTGTAGGAAAAATGGCTTCATAAAATGTGATCCAAGGACGTGAGTTTTCTTTTTCATGTCAGATGAAGGGCTTTTCTTGACATTTAGGGAATCTGTCCCCTCCCCCACTTCAAGCCAACCTTTTGTCTGTGTGCTCCAGGGGGTTCTGCCTGAGCCTGGGTAGTGTAGGTGGAAGAGAAAATTGTCTTCTCATTCTCCTTACTGTCCTTTTAAAATTTAAATTTAAAGGGTGGTATTGTATATAGCCATACTGTTACATAACATGTTCTTTTTCTTCCAGTAAAAAATATTTGTGAGTTCAAAGTATTTTTTTTCCTTTTATTACTCTCCGGCTGCCCCCCTTACCCTACCACATGAGAAATTTGAAGAGTTAAAATATAATCGTTACCCTTTTACATTTCCAATCCCTCCATGGGTGGATTAGACAGGTCCTCATGGGACGTTCTCAGTGGTATGTTGGATGTCAGTCCTTGGCCTCCACATAGGTGCCAGCTCCTGCAAGCTGCTCCGCACAGCCTTCCTGGTGGAGAAGACATTTGCAGTACACCTTGGGAGGGAGGAGAAGCGGAAATCATTCTCAGATGTTAAACTGCAACATGTTGCTAATTGAAAGCATGGGAGAATGTGTACATGAAAGTGCCTGGGGGGTGATCTCTGGCAGAGGCGCAGCTTTGAAAGCCCAGTGCAGTCCTTGCTGTGGCCACTTCTGTTCTCCTGGGTGGAACCCATTCCCAATTCCTGTGACATTCAGTAAATACCCGTGGCTGAGTACAACATCTCAGATCCAGCGACAAGGTTTGTTCAATTAGTCAGGAAAACTCTGATAAATTAGAATCGTGAATTCTAGAAGAATATAGCTTTGAATTTGAATTCTAGAAGCATAATATGGGAACAGCCCTTGGGGACCATTTTGAAACAAGTAGCTACTGCTCTACTCATGACCCCGAACACACACAGGTGCAGAGGCCAAGGTTAAGTGACTCACAAGGTCACCTAGGGAGCTGGCTCAACTTTTCCTTCCTTCCTTCCTTCCTTCCTTCCTTCCTTCCTTCCTTCCTTCCTTCCTTCCTTCCTTCCTTCCTTCTGTCCTTCTCTCCCTCCCTCCCTCCTCTCCTACCCTCCTCTCCCTCCTTCCTCTCCCTCCCTCCTTCCCTCCATCCCAACTTTTTGAAAATTTGTCAGCCTGGTATTCTAAAGCTCAAGGGCCATTTTTAAATCATTATTTGCTGTAACCGATAGGAATAATATTGTAGAAAGATGGGAAAAGTATCTTCTCTCTTTTATAGACAATCAATAGGTTTCAGGGCTGTTAGGTCTTGGTCATTTGGCTCTTAATAACTAAGTCTCCTGAGGTTCATTTTGTAATTGTTTTGTGTACTGAGTCTTACATTGAATTTTGTGGGAGATTTGGCAGTGCGGTCTGCCCCAGGACAAGCATTTAAATCCAAGGTGGACTGATAGCAAAGGAGCAGCATGATAAATATATTTGAATGAATAAAGAAGGGACTAAAGGAATATACCCATAGGCCTATGACATAACCTAATAAAACTTAAGTCAGTAACATCTAAACTCCCAAGGGACCTTGCCTATCATAAAATCCACTTACTTCAGCCCTGGCGTCCAACCCTGCTGACTTTAAAACTCTGCTTGGTCACAAGTCTGGTGATTCAAAGTACAGACATCCTAGCAAATAGGAGATGAAGTAGTTGTTTCTTTTTGGTTGCCTTTCATTATAAAATTAGGGGTGGTGTACAGTGCACTGGAATTTTGTACCAACTAGCCAGGTGTACATTGGATGACTCTCAGCCTTTCTGCCCTTGGTTTTCTCAATATGTCAAGGAATGGATGGGACTAAATTTCTAAAACAGTGTCTCCGTGCTTTGATAGCCTATATAAGACAAAGTCTGTAGTAGAGCCCTACTACTTTTAGGGGTTGGGGATTGGATTGGGCTTTTGTAATTTGCCAAGTCTTGCAAAAAATTTAAGCTTACACATTTAAAATTAAACCATAAATTAAACTTAAATTTAAACTTAAGTCATGGAACACAACTTAAAAATAATGGCAGAGCGTTTTCTTAAGGTTTTTCCTGTGTTTTCTGATGTATTTTGGGGAGGCAACTATAGTAAAGTGGTAAAGAATGGTGGCTTTGGAGCTAGCTCACTTGGCTTCAAATCCCAGCTCTTCTATTCACTAATAATTGTGTGGCCTTTGGCAAATTACTTAACCTCTGTGTTTGTTTTTTTGTCTGCAAAATGGGCAAAATAAAATATCTATTAAAAATGGTTGCTGGGAGATTAAATTTGTTGATCTATATTAGAATAGTGTCTGTCATGTAGGAATCCTTTAATAAATATCAGCCATCATCATCATCATCATCATGAGTGTTTTAACGGTGGTTTTATTTTATCGGAGAACAATCTGATGCTACTGTTTACCCTTTGGAAGAATTAGAAAGTCTACAATGCTTTTCTTCAAAGCTGTGTCTTCTTTTGTCTCTGCAGCAAGCTGTGTTCCACCGTGCCAGAATGGAGGGATGTGTCTCCGGCCTCAACTCTGTGTGTGTAAACCAGGGACCAAGGGCAAAGCCTGTGAGACAATAGCTGCCCAGGACACCTCGTCACCAGTCTTTGTAGGGAAGAGTCCTGGGGTTGCCTCCTCCTGGGTTCCTCCTGAGCAAGCAGCAAAGCACACTTCATCTAAGAAGGTAGACACTCTACCAAGAGTGAGTCCTGTGGCCCAGATGACCTTGACCCTCAAGCCGAAACCCTCAGCTGGACTCTCCCAGCAGATACATTCTCAGTGAGTGTTTTGAACTTGCCTCTGGTTAAGGAGCATCTTAATTACTCTCTTGGATGCATCACTTTAAATCACTTCCCTTTTCCACAATTTGTGGAAATCATTTTGTTAATAATGTCTTTCTTTTTCTTAAGGTTTTACATGTTAGGTTTACATATCAAGTCTCTTAAAAATATTTGATATTTGTGTTTAGCCTCTGCATGGAAAATTTACTGTAAGTATAAACCATACAATAGTGAGGGTTATAGGGATCAAGTTTGGAAGGGAATGATGAAGATAGTTATTTGATTGTGGTGGAGTTGTGAGTTTAAAAATTCTTTTTTTTGTGGGGGGGGATGTGCTTTAATAGTTTTGAAGTAATTTAAAGAGAGAAACAGTGAGTGTGATTTTTAAAAAATACACGGAAAGGATAGGAACTCAGCTTTGCACAAAGAAGGTATTCAAATCAAAGTGAGTCCATGGAAAGAGATAATTTCTCAACCTCAGTAGCAGGTTAAGTGTATCTTCTGTTAACACCATGTTTATCTTCCAGTTGCCACGTGGGTCCATTTTTGGTGAATGAGCTTGTTTTCTATTTATGGGAACATGGGTTTTTTTTCTTAGTGTTAGGAAGTAAGTGCTATTTGGAACAAAATGAGAACTTACGGATCAGAAAGATTATCCCTGTCCTCCTCTGAGTTGTATTAGAAGCGGCCCTTCAGCTGCACTGGGTCCTTACACAAATTGTCTCCTCTTAATTAGCTGTTCTATATGGAAACTAAGATGCAGAATTTACCTCAACTATCACTTGTCATTTGTCTAGGAATGTAAAATACAGGAAGTTCCCAACTTAAAAATGGGTTGACCCAGCAGTTCACTTGTAAGTCACTTGCTTGGAATTTTAGAATGCTCTTTCCCTCCATAGAGACAGCTTCCACATGGTGATTAGTACCCAGTCAGCCCACAGAAGTTATTTAATCTGTTCCTGTAGCTGAAATTATCCTAATTTATACTTCCCTTTAAATAGGCCACCTACTATTTCTACTGAGTGGGGTCTTTATACCTTTTCCTTTCTCCTCCCTCCTTAATCCTTTTTTCTATTTTTCTTTATTTTTCTCTTATTTCTTCTTGTGTCATCATACTTCAGTTCTACCATGATAAATAGATTTGCAGGTTAGTTTAAGTCTAACCAGTTTGCATTTCCATTGGAAAACACATCCTGCAGCTCTCAACAAGGGGTGGTGGCTATGATGAATACTTAGTAAAGGCTATTGTATGCCAGATACTGTTTTACATGCTTTGTATGTATAATTAATTTACAACTCACAATGACCCTATAAGGTAGGTGTCATTATTGACCCCATTTTAAAGATGAGAAAACTGAGGTACAGAATGGTTAAGTAATTTGTTCAAGGTCACACAGTTAATAAGTGATAGTTTTAGGATCTAAACAGAGATAGTCAGGTTCCAGCATCCATGTCCTAAAGGAAAGGGTTGGCAAACATTTTCTGTAAAGTTCCAGATAGTGAATATTTTTAGCTTTGCAGGACATATGGTTTCTGTTGCAGCTACTCAGTTCTGCCTTTGTAGCACAAAAGCAGCCAAAGACAATGCTTAAATGAATGAGCATGACTGTGTTCCAATAAAACTTTATTTATGGGCATTGGAATTTGAATTTCATATAAATTCACAGGTCATGAAATGGTCTTCTTTTGATTTTTTTTTTCTCAACCATTAAAAAAGACAAAAATCATCCTTAACTTGTGGGCCATACAAAAACAGACTGTGGGCCAGATTTGGTTAGTTTTCTAACCCCTTCTCTAAAGGATAGTAGTGTTTTTTTTTTTGTGCCAGAACATGAATGAAACTTTGTGTCCCTGGAGTGATATAAAGCTTTGATTATATCATAGCTAGACAGCTCCCTTCCAGCGTTGTTCTGGATCTTAAAAACAAAGAACAATTCTGTGTTGAACTATGCTTTGGCGATCAAGAGTCAGATTACTGTGCATTGCAATTATTTTTTTCTAGCGTTATTACTTACATAAACTGTGAAGTAATTTACAAGCAACATTATTCATCTTGAATATCACCGTCCACTGTTAGAATTTGACCCTCTATGATGTGTATATATGGATTGTTAGTAAGAACCATATGTCGGATGTCAGTTAAAGGAACAATTTTTTTTTCCTTTCCTCTTTTGGTAGCAGCAGTATAATTTAGACAAGAATGTTGTGAGTCAATGAGGAGGCTAAGGTTTCAGCTCTGACTTGGCTTTGGTAAAATAAAGTCATTAGGTAATTTGCTTTGGAGACTTCATCTGCTGAATGAAGATGCTTTTTATGGTAGCATTTGTTATAGGCATGTGTATATGGGCGTGCCTACTGCGTGCTTTTGGGTAAGGAGAAGAGATGGCTTAGAGTGCTATCGCTTCTGATATTTACTTAATAAATGATTATCGATTACCCTATCATCTGGTTATTGCAGGGAGGATTAAGGTATACAAGAGTGTCCTCATAACATGGCTATTGGCTTCTCCCAGAGTGAATGATCCCAGACTAGGGAGGGCAAGGGGAAAGCCACAGTGCCTTTTTAGTCTGTAGTCTTGAAGATGACACACCTTCACTCTCACCTTATTCTACTCATTAGAAGCGAGTCACTAAGTCTAGTCCTCGCTCCGAGGGAGTGGAAGTAAGCTGCACTGCTTGAAGGGAGAAATATCAAGGACTTTGTGGACATTTAAAAATGATCACATTTAGGATGTGATTTGATTGGAACTTGATGAAGATGAAGACTAGTGCAAACATAAGGTAATATAAGGTTGAAAAACAGGCTAATGACTAAGATTTCAACAAAAAAATTCTAAAAAGATACAAAACAAAATAGAAAAAAAGTAACAGAAAAAAGGACTTATAGTTTAAAAAAGGCTTAGGAAACACATTAACCAATCACAGTATTTGGATTTTATTTCTATCCTGATTCAAACAAACTGGAAATAAAAGAAAAAGATAACAATGATGATTTATAGGACAAGCATGAAAGTGCTAACATTGAAAATTTGGTGATAGAAAAGAATGATTATTGATTTCTGAGGGCTGTGATGATGGCCTTGTAGTTATGTTTGTAAGGAGGAGAGTAAAGTGTTTACAGATGAAATTTTGTGATGTCTGAGACGTGATTCAAAATAATCCAGTGGGTTGGGGTACAGAGGTAACAAGGTTGGTTATGAAGTGGTAATTACTGAAAGCTGCATAATGGGCACATGGGGGTTTCTTACAAAATTCTCTCTGTTTTAAAGAGTAATAAAAAAGGGAAAGTTTCAAGTAGGAGAATGCTACAATTTGTGCTTTGGAAGATTAATCTGTCTGTAGTATCTAAAATGGATTAGAACCAGTGGTAATTGCAGGCTGGCTGTGTAACAGGTGTAGCAGTGATGGGATGGAAAGGGAGGAAGTGAACTCAGGAGTTACTGGAAATGAAGACTCTTGGCACTTAATTGAATGTGGAAGGCAAGAGGAGAGAGAATCAGGTATGGTTCCGGTTTGGGATGGTGGGAGAGAGGGAGGATAATGGGGGTCTTTCCATCCTGCCATTTTCTGAGGATCGCTTTAGTAAGATCATGGATCTCCAAGGTCTTTGAAGGTGTTTGATACTTGCTAAATGGATGGTCTCTGACAAAGCTTTATGGCTGAATAGCTAAGATCATCCTCTGTACCCCATTAGGGAATAAAAACAAGTAGGTATCAGTATACGTGGCTGGCCATTTGGTTGGGTACCGGTTTGGAAAGCCTTTGGCCAGGGTATTCTGGCAGTAGTTGTTGTACTTGCTAACTTCATTCATGCTTTTCATTAAAGTTTATTACTATGGTGTTACTTTTTCCAGTTTCGTGGGCCACATCATGGGTACTCCATGAGCTGATGAAAAGACCAAATGATGCCCCATCTTCTTGTATACAAATTTTCACAGTCACTTTTCAGATTCCTTGAACTTTTACTCTACTTTATAATACTGGGTTCCTTAGAAAGCCCATATTAAAACTTGATGTTATTATCATAATTGCATCCTATAGATGTTATTCATATGTTGCTGCCAGTGTGTTCATCCAAGACTCTTCACTGTTAGAATGCAGGTGCATCCCAGGGTCTGTCTTTGGTTCTATTTGTAAAAAGATGTTAATGCTTATAAGTTACGGCTGGAAGGATCGACAAAGGAGCAAATTCAAAACTGTTCAGCTTTCTAGAGTTTTTTCATCACCTGTCAGTATCATTATTCACATATGCATTGAAGTTCTCCGTAAAAGTTTGTTTTCAATTTGCAGTACTGTTAAATCAAGCTGTTAAATGACTTGTGTAAAATGCCCATTTTTTTTTTTGTCACTTCTCAGCCTTTTGGCTAAGATCAAATGTAGTATCTGTTCTTATCAGTTTAAAGTGCCCATTTTATCCTTGTTAATTGTGATGGGTATTGTAGGCACTGACCATGGGACCAGGAGGCAGCAGGTCATAAGGGACATTCTTTAGCTGCTAATGTCTTTTGGTTTTTGGAGATTGCTGGTATGCTGACCACTGCTTTGTCAAATGGGGACCTGTTATCTATACTGCATAAGAAGGAAGCACTTTTGCAGGAGACAATGTACCCAGTCCCCTCTCTTTGAGCTTGAGAAGGGAGTCTGGTTTTACTCAGGATATGGATGTCAGATCTATCTAGAGAGCTCACATGTATCCAGTCTTTTTTTCTTGCCTGGCGATGGCCGTTTTCATCATCTTATGGTGTCCTGATGTTACAAAGAATGTGGGATAGTTTCTCCAGAAAAACTAGTTTTTTCCTGTCTCAGAGCATTTGAGAGGACTGAATTTATCTAATGGCATTGATTATTCCTCTTTTCTATCATCTTCTTCAGACATGTGGTGAAGATAAAAGTTCTTTTGAAAAACAGGAATAATTCAAATGTGTTCTATATTTATCAAGTGAGTTTATAGTATGCCAGATATTTTCTAAATGCAGAGAAGCTTCTTTAAAATCAACATTGAGATGATGGGTTTTACTTTCCAAGTTCTTGAGAAATGAATACTTCACATCTATCATGGGTCAGGAAGCAGCGTTGAGTGATATCTGTGCCAGGAAGGAGGAGAGAGTGCTACACTGTCCTTAATCTCTGCCCACTTCTTAACTTCCTGTCGCTGTGGTTGTGAGTCTTCAAAAAAGGATGGAAGAACTTGTGGAATGTTGCTTGAAGTATTCCGCCCTCCTAATTGACAACAACAACAAAATGTAAGCTCATTCCCTTTATTTGGACTTTTTCATATTTTTTTCCCTAAAGGTAAAAAAGCCCATTATAAAGCTACACCAACAGTTAAAACTTTAGGGAAAGGTTTCAAACTTTTTTACAGCACTGGCAGTTGATTTTGGGACCTTGACTGAGCTTATGAAAGCAGCCAAGGAATTGGTCAGTACTCAAATAGACAATTTCCCCAAATGATCCCTCAGACTGTAAGGGAGGACCTTGCTCAATGCTGACCCCCCACCTCGACCCTGCTGACCTTGTCCCAGACTTGTCTTCTGTGCATCGCTGTACTTACTATTATCATAACGCTTACTGCAGCAGTCTTTCATCTCTGTTTCCACAGAGGTACACAGAGGGGCTTCAATAAATGTGTCCTTAACATATTTTTTTTTTTAGTTTTGCCTGGAGAAAATAAGTATTAATAACGTCTAAATTCTTGTCTGTGGATTGTTCCATGAATACTTATATTGCAGGAGTAATGACACCGTTTGCCTTTGTAAAGCCCTGAACATTTTGCAGTGTACTTTGCATTCCTTACTGTATTTGATCTGCCCAACAAGTCTGTGAGGGAGATGAAGTTTTTGATCCCTACTTTATGATGTGGGAAAAAAGGCAAAGTGTTAGAAAGTTGAAGAAAAGGAACTCACTCCAAGGATTATAGTGCTCATTTCATTATGCCTTAGGGATGGGATGAGAAATAAAAATTTGAACCAATGACTGATTTTTTCATTTTATATAAACTTATTTTAAACTTTTTAAAAATTGAAGTTAAATTGAAATCACATACAGAAAAGTACAAAGATCGTAAGTGCACACAGCCTAATGATTATTCCAAAGTGACATCACACTCAGGTAAGTACCATCCATGTTAAAGAACAGAACTTTTCCAGCACTACAAAGCCCCCTTGTTCGTAGATGCTACCCTCATCCTCCTCCCCAGAGGGAGCTACTATCTTGATTTCTAACACCACAGATCAGTTCTGCTATATATATAAGTGGTACAGCGTGTATTTTTTCACTCAATATAATGTCTGAGATTCATCTGTGTAGTCATGTGGCTGTAGTTTGTTGACTTAACATTGCCAAAGATTATTCTGTCATACGAATATACCACAATTTATTATTTATTCTGCTTTTGATGGATGTTTGGATTTTTAAAAATTTTTGCCTCTATTGATCCCCAACTTTATTGAAGTATAAGTGACAAATAAAAATTGTATATATTTACAGTGTGCAGTGTGATGTTTTGCTACATGTATACATTATAAAATGATTATCACAATCAAGCTAATTAACATATCTATTGCACATAGTTACCATTTTTTTTGGTTGTGATGAGAATATTTAAGATCTACTCTCTTAGCAAATCTCAAGTATACAGTAGTGTTATTAACTGTAGTTAATCTTCATAACTTATTCATCCTGCATAATTGAACTTTTGGATCCTTTGGCCAATTTTTGGCTCGTATGAATACTGCTGTGTAGGTATGTATATGCGGGAATTCCAGAAGAAGGCCTTTCTGAAATTGTAAAACCAAGCCTAACTGGACATAGCAATGTTAAAAGGTTTGAGAATGACTTCATAATCCATGAAAAGTGTGTAAAGTTTGGTCATATTGCTAACTGTTGGTCTGACCTGTTTTGTTGTTTGGGAAAAACAGGCACATGGGGAAAATGGCGAGGTGAGACGGTGTTTGGAGGAACTGGAAGCAAGGAACTCTTAACTTTTTCCTCCTGAGACAGACTTTGAAAGAAGGGTAGACGTTGGTATGGAGATGAGAGAAAGGACAGAGTAGGGGAGGTCACTTGTGCACTGTCTGCATACTCCTGGGTCTGGCGGAAACCCAAAGTTTGCAACTAAAAAGGGGAGGTGCTGGGATAGAGTTTGCTCCCTAATGGAATTGCTAGAAATCAGGATAGTGTTTTGGTGCTATGTCATAATAATAGCTAATATTTGCTGAGTGTTTTATTCTGTGCCAGACAGTATTCTAAGTATTTTTTGAGTTTTATTTCATTTAATCCTCTCAAAACAATGGGAAATGGATACTATTATTATCCCCATTTTACATGATGAGGCAACTGAGGTGCAGAAGGTTTAAATAATTTGCCTCAATTCACTTAGCTTGCATGTGTAGCACCAGGATTCAAATTTTGGCAGTCTGTAAAGTTAACCTCTAAACTATATTGCCTTTAAAAAATTTTTAACATTTGAATATGCTTTGCATTCCGTAGATATTGCCATGAATCCCTCCAAAGGTGCCTCTGGGGTTGCACTAAATCCTCTTTCCTTGTTTCCCTTGGCATAAGAGTTTGTTTACGTTTGAGTGAAGTGTAGACTAAATTTTAAGACTAAATTTTTATAGCAGTTCCCTGCCCCGGTGTTGCCTGGGATCAGAATAAAGAGCCTAAATGGTGTGAGTCTTGTGTGAGAGAGGTGAGAAGTACACCTCAAATTATATAAAATATACAGCAGGTCGGAAATAAAAAGCAAAGTTCAATAACTTATATGGTAAATATCCATAGGGTTAGTATATTTTCACTGAGGTTCTGAAGGTTGAATATCTTTTTTTTTTTTTTTAACCTACTTATCTGTTCCTCAAATGTGTTAGAGATGATCTAGCAGAAGTAGCTAATCCTGTGATTCCAGAGGCAAGAACTTCTAAGTGGAAAGAATGTCTACTTAAGCATTATGAAGAGGAGAAACCTTAGATTTTCCTTAGACAGGAAAAAATGTCATTATTCAGGACTGCTGTTTTTGGACAGGATGTTTATGTGTGTATGTGCCGTAGCAAGAAGAACCTGAAAGACCAGGTGGAATTCTATGCCCACTGGAGTTAGGTAGACGTTCCCATGAGTGAGGTGAGGAGGCCCTGACTGTCCCCTGTGTCCCAAGAACTTGGGACTTTATGAAGTACCTGAGGATTAAATCCAAACTTGTGTCCATAACTAGAGCGGTCTTTTCAAAATGTAAGTCTCATCTTGCCAAGCCCTGCATAGGAGCCTTCACTGGCTTCTCAGTGCTCTGAGGATAAAGATCAAAGTTCCCCACCACTGTGGGATCTGACTCCTTGGTCTCATCTTGTGCTCCTTGGTTGTTGCCATAAAGGCACAAGCAGTCCTTGACCTTGCCCAGCTCTTTCCTGACATAGGCCTTGACCCGTGCATTTTCTCTCTATAATCCACACTTCCTTCCCTATTTAACACCTATTCCTTCTTCGGATCGGATCCCAGTTTCCTCAGCGGAGCCTTCCCTGATGCCTCTGTGGCTCCCTGAAAGGAGCCCTCATAGCATCATGTGTTTCCCCTCCTTCATAGCACTCATTTCAATTTGTGGGAGTCTGTGATTTACTCTGCCTGAAACAGTGCTTACTTGGTGAATGAATACATGAAGATATTATGTGACTGCTCTGAATCCAAAAAGTCTGACCGAGTGGAAATGCAGATACTAACCCATCTTCTAGGCTGCCTCAGTTTCCCCAAAGTGATGATAAGAGACCAGTCCAAGGAGTCACTGATCAGAGTAGGCAAAAGTTGACCTGGTCATCCCAGTCCCTATCCCAGGACAGTAAGTAGTTCAACTGTGGTGTCCCGTTCTTCATGGCACTTCCAGGTAATGACGGGACCCACTTCTTGTATATCTCTGGATGTTGTAAGGGTTTTTATTGATTAGACCATATTTAATTCTCTGGGTCTTACGTTCTTGACCTTTTAATGCCGAGTCCTCTTGCTCTTCGTGCTCCCTAGAATGCCTGTGATAGACATCAGGTATGTTGATGAACAGAAGGGTGACAGCAAAGCCCAGGCAGCTAGTCTCTTGTGAAAATTACTGAAAATGATACTATAAATCCAGTTTATGAGCTTGAAACTTCCTAGTACTCATGAGTATTAAATTAAATATTGATATGAACCTTGACACAAGTTTGACTCAAGTGCTCTAGAAGGCAAACAGGGATGTTCAGGCAAACTTTCATTATTTTTTGCTTGGAGTTCATACAATTATGTGATTATGTTATGTGATTCATGGAGTTAGCTCTCACCCAAACACAGAAGAAACATTTTATCAATATTAGTATCTTTGAATAGAATTTATCCTGGGTACTTGTCCCTTTGAAAGTTATTATTTGAGCATAATGGGAAAAGGAACAAGAATTAGGTACAACATTTTTTCCCCCATTGTCCAGAATTTTCAATCAGTGCAAACCATAAAGTTTTATAACAGCAAGAGTCTGAATGCCTGGCTCAGAGTCACTCAGAAAGGGTAGTAGCAGAGCTGTGACTTGCACCCAGGCTTCCCGTCCTGTATTCCATATTCTCCTGGCATCTCTTACATGTCATTGTCTCCTCTTACCAAAATAATGAAAAAATACTTTGCACAGTATTTTTGAAGCCACAAATACAAATAAAAAGTATAGACAAGTGAAAAATTTTAGTTGTTTCATGAATTCTCAAGTAAATCACTGTTGTTTGACAAAAATTTGTTTATTTTCACAACAGTCATGATTCACTTAAAACGTATTCCGTTTCATGAAGAAAATGTGACAGCCTCTTCATTATAGTAAGTTACCATGTAGAAAGCTGTTCCCAAATCTTTAAAAGTTAGCTGAACTTTAAAAAAAAAGTCTCATTTTAGGGCTTTCTTGACATAGGCGTCGCTTTTGGTGCTTTCAAAGCGCTGCCTTTTGTTTCTTTGCCTGATGCTGGTGTTTTGCCAAGTGCTGGTATTTGGAGATTCGATGGACAGAATCTGAAGGGAGGCATCATTCTTTCTTAATTTGTTCAAAGCCTCTTTATGCAGCAGCTAATCCTTCCTAATTATATTTCTAGGAAGGATGTTCTTAACTCAAACAGGAAGATGACATACACATTTTGAGAAGATTAGGATGCACTTTACTCTGAGACACGAAATTTGAATGGAAGTACTCTCAAGTTCCCTTCCCCACTCCCTGGGTACACACACGCGTTTTCCGTGCCCCTTTGTGAAGCTCTTTTCTCTCCCTTTCTGTTCCTCTTTCATTCTTGTGGCTCCCATTTATCTCCTGGGTTAATAAAGCTATTTCAAAGGAGTAAAAAAAAAAAAAAATTCCTAGAAAACCCCTTTCTGTGTAATGAGGCAGGCATTTCACAACTTAATTGCCCTTAATGTCTTGAAAGGTGACCTGTGAATCTAAATAGCTGAAGAATTTAGTGTACGTATTAGAAATACTTTACATAAGGTTGGAACCCTTTGCAGGCTCCTGGATTAAGTTCTTTATTGCCATGTTGCTTTGTATTAATTTAATGTAGTGATTTTTATGTGAAAGTAAATATGTTAGTGACATCTGTGTATTAGATTATTTTACATCTTTGATATTTTAGATAGAGTAAGTGTGGTTTCTGTCAAATAAGACTTTGATAAATAAATTGCAGTCTGTGAAGTCTCAGTGGTTTTGAATATTCTTATGAAGTGTAATCTTATCACCTCACAGAATAATTTTAAGTCTTATTTCTTAGATTTTTTTTTAGTGAGATGAAACATTTTTCACATTTTGTACGTCCTTTGTATTTTTGTGTGAGTAATTAACATCTTCACACCATTTTCTGTTACATGTTCTTAATAATATTTTTTTATTTGTAAGAGCTCTTTTCATATTAAAGAACCTTTTTGTCAAACATTTAAGAATTCTCCAAGGGCAGGGGTTTTATGTAAAAAATATTACTAGTACTTACTGAATTTTTTATCCCCAAATTTGGAAGAAACTTCTTAAATTGGATTTTTAAAAATCCCCACTTGTCCACAAGGACAAGAATACAGTCTTTTACTCATTCATTTCATAATCCGTTGGTCTTCTGCAAGGTTTATTGACTTACACAGATATAAATCTTTCTATACTACTGAACCATCTATAACTTTCCAAACATAAATAGTTTTCAGTGCATTTCTAATGGGTTGCCTTATCTCTAGTTCACCATAATGAAGATAGAATCTCAGTCTTCCTCACCTCCACAACATAAATTTTCGATTGACAATAGTTGATTCCTTTATTCTGTTAGCAAATATTTATTGTGTGCCAACCACATGCCAAGTACTGTTCTGGGCACTCCAGTTAGAGGGATCAGGCTAACATGCCTTAAAAATTGTGAATAATATAGGACAGTACCTAATTAACTGCAAAACTATGTGGTACCTATTCCAAATTCTAGTGAAGAATAAGGAAGGGTGGGGTGGTGGTGGTGGTGGAGTTCAGCAGGGACTGAAGGACTGGAATACAGGAATGTTTACCAGAGTCAGGGGTACTTGGAAAAGTGTATAGGCTGGCCTTTAAATAAATAATAGGGTGGGTAGTAGGGTAGGAATGAGTCTCCTGTTTCCATAGCACCGTTGAGGGGGAATTAATCTCTTTGTGGGGATTGAGGAATAGCAGGAAATGAGTTTGAGTGGGCAGGTCCAGATTATGGAAGACTTTGGCAATCAGGCAGGGGATGTTTGAGTGTGGCTGTGAGAAATAGAATGATGGTTCTAACATCCACTTAAGTGTCACACTCACTGGGGGTGGGGAGGTGGTGGGTCGTGGTGGGGGCACCAGGTCAGCAGGGTGCTGGGTGAGTGTGAGGGAAGGCCCAGGGGTCAATGGGCTGATTAGGGAAAGGGAGGCCTAGCGGAGCTGGCTCTGCAGCCCGCCTGCCTCTCCGGGTGACTTCTTGAGACGGGAGGGAATGCAGTTTCCTTTGAAAGAGAAAGGATTCAGACCACCAGTAAGAAAATAATTCCTTTGGATCCAGGTTAGGGAATAATGCGTAGTGTAATGTTTATCTATCGCTCTAGATATGTTGAATGGAATGATAGGTAACCGTATGCCTTTAGGAATGGGAAAGCAGGGGCTGTCTTTGAATGCTTCCTTTTCCTGATTCCACTCCATCCCTAAATTCAAGTTCACCAACCCATAATCAAAACCAGATTGAATTTCTCTCTGTGTTGATCAAACTAACTGTCCTCAAAATATATTTGGTGACCATTCACTATGTTCTGTAGAAAAATCAAGGTCTTTTTTTTTCTTTTTCAAATGTTCAACAGACTCTGGTTTTCTACCTTTCTTTATCTTTGTTGGCTTTGCAGCTTTTGCCGTAACTGCTTCATGTTATCTCTGCCCCTTCCAGCATGAATCTCCATGTGTCCTCTCTCTGTTTTTTCATGCTGCACTAGGAGTGCTCTGCTCATCTATATTCCTCCTCCTTTAGGAGACAGAAGTCCTACATTTTTCTTTATGCCCATATTGGTGAACTGGAAGTGAGGCTTGGATAATCTCACATACACACACACACACAGACACATAACTCTCATGTTGCTATACTCTAAATGTCTTTCTAGTTACATTGCATTCTCATTAGTTATATTATTAGTTAAGATAATTTAACATGAAATAAGTAATAAAGCCTGAAACAAAAATTTCTTTATTTATTATTAGTTAATAGAACATAAAGAGGCAATTTTTGTTTCAGACTTTAATTATATTTGTTTAATTTAGCCATTAAGGTCTAAGGTTGCTAGGAAAGTTTTTATGATTAGCTTTGTGAAGTATTCGGTCCCATAACATGCTACTTGATAGAAATAATAGTATTGCCTTTCACAGAATCAGAAATATTTTACAAACCCAGTGAGGAAATGCTGTGCTTCTTTTAAAAACTTATATATCATCTTTATGTTCAACTTAATTTAGAATGCTCATAAAAAATAAGGATTTGATTAAGTTCCATCAGGAAGTCTTTGAAGAAACCAAAAGAAATGATTTGGGACTTTAAATCTCACATGTATTTATTGAATATTTACTATGTGCCTGGCATTGTCCTAGCAGCTAAAGTAAATATTCTTTAAGTTTTAATGAATAATCCATACCTGGAATATTTTTTTCCTTCTCTTTCTATTATTTCTAGAATGATTAATAATTTTTCTAAATAATTTTTTTGGTTTTTTAGTTAAGAGCTATATTTTTATGGGACAACGCATATGTGAATAATGTTATTCTCTCTATTTATATTAAGTCAAATATTTGACCTGTTCAGTCAAAGCCTAGCTCTGGTATTAATGGGCCTGGAATCAATTAATTAAAGGATTAACTTAACCGTATTATCACCTGTGTGCACCAGGCGCCCTTCTGAATTGTAGACTTAGCACTTAGGAAGCTCTAACTAAACTCTAGCCTTACGAACACAAACCGTGTGTGGATGTTCTCAGGTGTGGGCAATCAGATGAGAGTGGGAAAGAGATTTTTCCCTGATCAGAAACACTGAGCAACAATAGTGTATGAATTAATAGCTCCTGTAGAGTTTTAGAAGGAGGGTTAATCCAACCACAGCACAAAAAGGACATTTTTTGTGTGTGTGATATTCTCCAGGTGGGGGTGAGGGGAAACTCCCTCTTCGCCCCAGAAGTTTCACTGAAAGATCAGCTAACAGTAAGGCAGATTAATAAGAGAGATTTATTTAGCGTGTGCGGGGGAAAATCAGAGTGATGACCCACTATCCCAATGGGGTCCAGAAATTTATATACCCTCATTTTAGAGGGGAGGGGTGATGAGGAATATAGGAAATCGTTTAGGGGTGATAAATGGTTACTAGAGAGGATAAATAGATGCTTGGGAGAGTGAATGAGGGGGGAAACAGATTGACTTGTAAATGATTCTCTTTGGAAATTAACCTGAGAGACAGGTATTATATTTAAAATGATTTGGGCCAGGTCTGGTTGCATCCTTGATCGTCTTTCCTGTAATATATTGAGATAACAGGGAGGGGAAGGAAAGTCAATTGTTCTTTTTGATGGGTCTGGTTTTTTGTGAAAAAAGAAGGAAAGCCCCTTCCAATGCCTGTTGCTCTCTAAGGGCCTTTAATTCAAAATACTCTTTATACCAAGGGAATCATATTTTGAGGTGAGGTTTCCTGACCTCCTTCACCCAGGAACAGCAGTATCTGAAAGCTAACCGGCTGCAGCTGGATGGGCTTTCTTTTGTATGGAGACGCTGCCTCTAGTGTTTGGAAAAAAATGCGCTCTAGAAAACAGTGCAACATTATGGTGCCATCTGTCTTGAAAATGAATTATTTTTTATTGTTTGCTTTATAGTAGTTCCCAGACAACTGAAAAACTTCAACTAGCTTTGGTGCTATTTTACATATGGATAAGTTCATGAGGCAAAAGCCTTTAAAGTTGCATTTCAGAGGGCCTCCGGAGTGCCCAGTGGGATGTGATGAGACCGCCTTCCATAAGCTGTCAAGGAGCCACAGCCCCCATGCCCTCCCCAGCTCCCTGGTGACGGGAGAGCATGTGGCCTCATCCTTGGCACCATTCCTTCTCCTAGCCAGGTTTGGGATCAGCTTTTGGGGCATCTCTCTCAGATGGCATTTTCTTCCTTAATTCAAAGTTTCACTTTCTCCTTAACAGTGTTCTGAATTTTTGAGGGGAAGATGATGTGGATACACGAATCTGCAGTTAGGAGAATGAGACAATACTTGAATTGTTTTTTTTTTAAAGGCTAAAATGCATTTACATCTCTGATTTTCTTAGAATAAATTCAAATGAAAAAGAATACTGAAAATTTTTTTTTGAGAACTTAAAAAACACTTATCAGTATTACCATGATTAAGATATTTAAAAGTTTAAAGGTTTAAAGCTGACAGATCTTTGAGGTAAGAGTTTTCTTTCCGGTTAGCTGGGCTGCTACTTAAAATTTTGTCATATGAATGTATGTAAACTATAAACTAGCTTAATGCAGTTAAGCTGATACTATTTGGATTTTAAAGTCTGCATGGGTCAGAAAATGGATTTAGTGTTCCATACCATCTAGAATGATGACAGGCCATATGTAGAAGCATAGGACAATGTTGGCACGTTTTCAAAGGAGTTCTTCCCTGGTCTGGATACTGTAATATACACAACTGCAGTTTGGTCGATTTATTGTATGCAGTACACAACGTGTATAACAATTTGGAAGTGGGTGTGGTTTTTTTTTTTTTTTTTTTGCTTAGAGGCACACTAGTTTGAAATAGCATCTGGTTAAAAACTTTGGGAGCTGACATTCCCTCTTAAAAGAAAAAGGACTGTGGTGAGAATTAAATATTCAATATGCAGACATCCATACTAATCAATTAGTAAAAGGGTTTAAGTCAAAAAAACAAGGACACAATTTGAACATTTACGATTATGCCATTGGGCAGCAGGTGGCAAGCTTTGCTTTTCAATGTTCTTTGGTTTTACTTTTATACCACAGAATGCCAAAATTTGAAGAGGGTGGTTTGAGTCCACTGGAATATGTCATTTCTTGGCAGTGCAACCTTGAACCACCTCCTTTGCTCATTGTGCATAATTGCCTTTCTTTGGATGCTATAGCAGACCCTCGGTTGCCCTTACTGCAAATGGATATGGATTAATTCGTATGAGCAATGCTTTATTCTCTTGTGATTTTTAGTAACACGTTGCTAATAGAGAAAATAAATTAGAAACAAATGAGTTTCTTAGGGCAGTCCCTGTATGATTTATAAGAGGTTCTGTTGTGTAGTTTTATTTAGTACTAAATGATACATACATTGCTTGTAATTAAAAAAAATTACTTCTAACTGGCTAAATACCTTGATAGGGAGGTGAGAAGTAAACAAAACTGAATAGAATTCCATGAAAATATTTTGAAAAATTAGGGAGGAAAAACACATTTTGAGACCAGAGTTGAAAACCATTATCTTCCCATAGGCTATACTGTGCGTTTAGTCAGGATATGAATTTTATGTCTGGAAAAGAGACTAAGCTTGAAGATGGGAGTGATGGTGAGGTGAGCACCAAATTATTTTATAAACTACAGTATTTGTTCATACTTTCTATGTAAAAAAATTTCTTTTTGGGTTGTTACTTTATGCATTGTGAAAAATTTGGGAGAATGGAGATAAAAAAGCACATCAATCACTGTAAACGTTTAATAGTCTACTGGTACTCGCCACCTGCTATGTACTCAGTTTTTCCTAGGCCTTTCGTTAGAATTGAGTTTACTTGGGGTATCTTATGTTCGTGACTTTTTAAAATATATTCTCAATATTTTTGCATTCCAGCTCTGCATTTTTCCTTTTAGAAAATATATCATTCATAAAATGATACATAATTTACAACACACACGCAGTTTAAAGGATAAATGATAAAAAACCCAAACTCTTGTACCCACTCTCTAACTGAAGAAATAAAACACTGCCTTTATCTTAGAGGCTGTCTGTGGTCCTTCCCAATCCCCTTATCCTTTCCCGCCGAGCAATTTCTGTCAATCATTTCCTGCTTTTCTTTATAGTTTTACCATATTTTTAGGTATTTCAGAATTCTGTGCTATTTAGTTAGCCCGTTTTTGACTTTAAATGAATATAATATTGTTTGTATTCTTTTGAGACTTGCTTTTCTTGCTCAAGGTATTTTTGCCATTCATCTGTAACAGTCGCTCTCAAACTTGAGTGTATCAGAATCACCTGGACTGGGGCTCATTAAATAAAACACGGCTTGTTGGGCCCCGCTTTAGAGTTTCTGATTCAGTACGTCTGGGGACGGGCTGAGAGTTTGCAGAGCTGACAAACTCTCAGGTGATGCTGATGCTGCTCGTCTGAGGACCATGCTTTGAGAATCACTGATTATGCTGATGCTTATAGCTTGCATTCATTTACTTTATAGTATCCCATTATATCGGTATACCACAGTTTATCCTTTCTACCGATGATAAGCATTGGGTTGTTTTCGGTACCTTGCTATTACAGCAGTGTTGTGGTGAACATTTTTGTACAACTCTTCTATAACATTTTTAAGAGTTCTTATAGAATGGAATAAAAAATATCAAAATGTTTCACTTGTATTAAGGGTAAGTCTTGTTTCCTGAAACTTGTTTTCGAAACACCACATTCAGCTATGTAAAATGCCTTTCTTGTAGTGAGCTCTTGTCAAAAAAGCTGACAAGTCGCTTGTCTAGGGTAGTTAAATTGACAATGTTTTCTTTATAAATTATATAAAA
The DNA here is from genome assembly GCA_023783475.1 of Daubentonia madagascariensis. Classification (NCBI taxonomy): domain Eukaryota; kingdom Metazoa; phylum Chordata; class Mammalia; order Primates; family Daubentoniidae; genus Daubentonia; species Daubentonia madagascariensis. The sequence goes on from JAKFHU010001035.1 coordinate 28,009,722, forward strand.
GAAAAGAAATCCTTTTCTATTTCATTGCTGTAAGATTTTCTTCCATATTTTCTTCTAAAAGCTTTTCCTTTCACATTTCCTCTAATGTACCTGGAATTAATTTTGAGTATGGTGATATTATTTTCCTTATGGATAACTTACTGCCTTAATACTATTTATTGACTAATTCTCTCCCTCCCCTCAAAAAAGCCCCCAAAACTACCATATTTGTCATATTCATGTTTCTAGATATGTGTAAGTCTGTTTCTGGGTTCTCTATCCTATTGTGCTGGTCTTTGAGTATCCTTAAGTCAATAATACCATGCTACCTTAAATACTATACTATTTAATATAATTGTGTAATAAGTCTTGGTAGGTATAATAATCTTTGTCTCTCTGTGCTGCATTCTGGCCAATTTCTTCTAGTTTAATAATTCTGTATATAGCTCTGTTATACCTGTTATCATACTTTGGGTTACCCGTTTAAAATGTTATTTATTTTTATATGTAAAAGTTCTATTTGGTTCTTTTTTAAATTTTCCTAGTATATATTAATAGTCTCTTATTATATAGCCATACTTTTTTTTTTTTTTTTTTTTTAAGATGAGATCTCACTTTGTCATCCAGGCTGGAGTGCGGTGGCACAGTCATAGCTTACCGTAGCTTTAAACTCCTGGGCTCAAGCAATCCTCCCTCCTTAGCCTTTCAAGTAGCTGGGACTACAGGTGTGAGCCACCACACCCAGCCATACTTTCCACATCTACTTTATTTATACATACTAAATATACTTATATTCTTTACCTTACAATTGCAGTCTAATAATCTATAGTTGTTACTGGACTGATTCTTGCACTTTGGTTTTTTTGTACTGATTCTGGTTTGTTTCCTTGTTCATTTTGTGATTTCTGATTGTAAGTATTCATTGGAATTTTATTTCTGGAATTCCTTAAGATCTAATTTTAAGGTAGGTTACTACAGAGGGCATTTGTGTTTGCTTTTAACAAGTTCCTAGGGGGTACTACCCATTCGGGCCCACTTTTAATTAAATTTGGGGGATCAAATTTGTTTTGATCACTAGGTATTTTTAATTTATTTTTAAATTTCAGAATATTAAGGGGATACAAATGTTTTTGGTTACATGGATCACTTTTGTAATGCTTCACCCAAATAGTGTTCATTGTACCCATTAGGTGTGCCTCCTTTCCTCACCCTGGTTTTTTTAATTTGAATGCCAAACTGGCATAAAGGTGGACTTGTAGTTAGGAATTCTCATCTGAGATTTTTGTTGTTGCTAGTTTTCATGTTCACCCAAAGGCCAAACTAAGACAGGCATAGCTCCTCATGTTTTCTCACTACAGGGCTTTTTTTTTTTTTGAGGGGAGAGGGGGCTTACCTACTGCAAGTCTCATGTTGGGGTCTTTGATCTAATCTTTCACCTTGTGCAGTCACCAAGCTTTGTCCCCATGTACATTAAAACCTGTAATCTAGGCATCCAGAAATGGCAGATGCCCCTCCAGGGAAAATTCCTATTCTGGGGCCAACTCATTTCCCTGGATTCATGCTCTCTGGTTGTTCCTGGCCTCTGAGGGTTTCTCTTACTCTCCTGCCAGCTCAGCCATATTTTTATATTTTGTCCAGAAATCTTAGTTGTTTTATCCTGGCAAATTTTCTCTGGACATCTAATCCTCTGTTTTGCCAGAAGTAGAGATCCTAGTTAATTTATTTTAAAGAGTTTTAGTTCTGAGAAATAGAAAATATTTGGAGGCCAGATCATAAAGTTTCTTGTGCTGCAAGGAACTGATATCACAGTTGAATAACTATACTCTGGGTCATTGGAGAGATTCAGGCATTCTTTTCTTTGTCATTTGTCACATGAGAAGTCTCATGAAAACCTCTTTTTTGGTGGGGGTGGAAGGGCTCATCCAACCAAGTGGCTGGTGAGCCTGGGAGATCTGTAGGCTACTCTGGGGTGTCTTTTCCCATGTGAGCCCCTTGGCACCCCAGCTGGGGCACCTGTTCTCTGGGCTGTGCCTCCATTTCCTGCCTGTCTTTTTGTCCCCAGCCTAGTTGTTAAACCTTGTCATCTGAGTCTTCATTTTGCTCAGCAGTTTCATTTGGGCGGTCTTTAGCTCTCACAGACTTGTACTTCTAGAGTACTGATTAGTGTGTTCAGAGGTTAAATTGGCCTTTGTGTGTTATAATCCCACTCTTCTCTTTGAGGGTTTGATGAGAGAAAATTGCAGTTCTGTTCATTATTATTCTGGGAAGAGGAGAGGGATAGTAATTTTGGGGTAGGGAAAGGGCAGACACTTAGTTGTTGCTTCTAATCTAGCGGCATCTGACAGGAAAAAACACAATTGCTCTTACAAGGGAGAGTTGATAGAGAAGCCCCCCTCTATTCATATTTTAAACTATGAATACCCCTGAATTTATTTTGGTAGAGTTGTACACTTACAAGTGGAAACAGTATTATATCCATTTTGAGTGTGTTTCTTACCTCCTGTATCTAAATTCATGATCTTTAATGGTGTTTTAGACTCATCTTTTGCAATGGCCACCTGTAACTAGGCAGCCTGCAGAGCATTGCCAAATATATCAGGACACAAGTGAAATATCTTTTTTAACCAAAATTAAAATCTAGTATAATTTTGGCTGGCCAATTCTAATCCCAGACTTGTCTAAGTCATTGAGAAATTACAGGTTATGTTTGTGGGGGGCTATAATGATATAATTATAGGCAGTTAAAGTAAATTGAGGGAGTGAATGAAATTAAAATTTTTTTTTGCCCCATATTATTTCTTTTTCAGGAACCTGAGTTGGAATTTGATAGCCGTCAGTTTGTTATATCAGGGTCAATACTGGAGTGATAATGGGTTTGGAAAGGCAGGTCCTGGGTGAGGGAAAGCTGATAATGGTTGCTTAAAGTTGAGGTTTTCGATGCCGAAGGCTTGGTTTTGTGTGTGATTTAGATTGGGACTGCAAACAAGAGGAGGAAGGAGAGGAGGTGTAGGATCCTGGAGTGTAGGGGAGGAACCAAGGAGAAGTCAGGTAAAACAGATCTCATGGGACAGGTTTTGGAGCAAGGGAGTGGTTGGCAAAGGCCAGGTAGAGTAGGGTGCAGAGGCCCATAGAGATTTCATCTCTTGGCATGGAAGGAAAATGAGCGAGGGTTACTTGAAGGGTAAGCTTTGGGTTTGAGGTGTTGGGTCTTGATTACAGGAGGCAATAATCAGTAGTTAGTGAGGGTCTGCAGGCAGGAGGGAGCTGCTCAGTTGGAGGGAATTTACAGGCTGTCTTATATTGGGTGTAGTCAGGTGATTGGAGCAGTGGGTATCAGGAACTCCAGCTCCAGAGAAAGCTTGCCCCCCACCCCCACAGGATGATCTGAGTCCCTTTCTTGCTGTTAAAGAGCTCACAGTTCAGTGGAAAGTATACTACATACATACACAGAATAATATGTCATCGTGGTAAAGGTAATGAGAGAAGCTTTGCAGCAGGTGATCTGGGAGTTCCGAGAAGACTGATGTCCATTTCCTCCTCCTTCAGACCTGATCTCATTTCAGGACCCTCCGTAATGTGGGCCCACCTACTGCCTGCTGAGCCAGGTACTTTTTCCTCCTCTTCAGTCCACGCTTTGCTGTCTGTTACCTCCTCGTTCTCCTTTTCCACTGCACACTGTGTGTTCCCTTTGCCGCCTCCTGTCTAATCCTCCCTTGAATTGTGAGGCACAATTCCATTCTAAAGAGCCTCCTCTGAACTTTTGACGGCAGCCAGTATGTTTTGAGAACATACGGTGTTCATAACACATCAGGTGTTTCGCATGCATGATCTTGCAACAGGGTGATGTTCAAATTATTGAACTATTTACTGGACAGCACAGGCATAGAGCGATCAGAACAGAGCCAGCTGTGCTGGGGCACCTGCAGTCCTGGGGGGGTTATTCCTCTAGTGTTGGTGCTGAGTAGGGAGGTTGGGTGGGGGTGAGCTGGGGTGGTAGCAGCACATGGGGAACTCAAGACTGCATTTCTTTACCATCTGCTGTGGAATAAGTTGGGCAGTTTTACAATGGTCATGCTAGACTGGTACCTACCAGCTGACTGTAGGGCTGCCTCACAGCCACCCCACCGTTCATACTCTCTTTTACAGATCAGGAAAATTACTTTTAGAAAGGTCAAGTCGCCTGCTGAAATGATAGCTAGTAAGCGAGAGTCAGACCTTGAACCCATGCCTTTCTGACCCGAAAGAATGATTAAGAGCCCTTTACCACCACAGTGCCTCACATAGCGAGCAGTTACTCATTCAGAGTCTTGTGTTGCTCACCATTTCATCTGGCTCAAGCCTGTTTTCTCTAGCTAGATGGCTCTGTAAAGATACAGACTGTATCTTTTCTGTATTCCCAGTGCCTAATCTGGAATAGAGAACACAGTAAATATCATTCATTTATTTATTCTGCAAACTCTTAGTAGACACCTACTATGTGCCAAGCTTTGTATTAGGAGATAAACAGACAAGATAGGATAGTTACCCTTAAAGAACCCACAGTTTACCGTAAGTGTGTCTCTGTCCTCCTCACAGATCATTATAATGCAATGTGATAGATACAATGATAGAGATTTGCACTAGATACATCTAGTTGCATCTATTTGAAGAGGTTAGGTGGCTGAGGGTCATACGGCACATGTATGTTTAATTGTACAAGATACTACTGAACTGTTCTTCACAGTGACTATACCATTTTGTATTCTTACCAGCAATTTATGAGCATTCTAGTTGCTCTGCATCCTCACCAGCACTTGGCATTGTCAGTTTTTTCTTTGTGCCATTCTCATAGGTGTATAATGGTAGCTCATTGTGGTTTTAATGTGAATTTTCCTAGTGATTAATCTTTTCACATGCTTTTATGAATATTTTTTCATATGCTTACTTGCCACCCATCTATCATTTTTGGTAAAGTGTCTATTTGGATCTTTTGCGCATGGTTTTAATTGGGCTGTTTACTTTCTTATTTGTTGATGTTACTGACTCTTAACAGAACTTTCTTTTTAGGAATTTGTTAATTAGGTTTCCAGTGCATCTGATATAAACAGTTTATAAAGTGCTTCAAAGAAGATGCTCTAGGAGTGGTTGCCAAGGACGACTAAAGCGGACTTTGATCCTGACTGGGGTGAGAGTGGTGAGGATGAGGTTTGATGTATGCTTTTCCTCAGTGTGGTTTTGAAACAGGAGGACAGAGAAAAGGGAGAGGCATAAGAGCCAGGAAGCACAGGGGGGACTTTGATCTTCAGTCTAAGAGGGAAACAGGGATTCTTTTGGTTGCCAGTGGAAGCTGGAAGGGTTAGACATGCCAAAGGGATGGTTTACTCTGATGAGAAGAGCAATTGGACAACAACAACAAGAAACACAGCAAAGCTATTAAAAACGCCCATCCTTTTTAGCACAGAACTGGATGAGGCAAGACCAATGGAAAGGCTCCACCGCTGCAAATGAGGTCAGATTATTTTGAAATCCTGCAGTGATCTAAGCAGATATTGAATACTTTTAGGAAGGGTAAAAATGCATTAATCTATGCCTAGATATTTACAATATATACATATTTTTAACATCTGCGTTGACATGCTAATACATTGGTATTTTTTTTAAAAGAAAAAATATTTGGCTGATGATGTAAAAACTGTTCTGGGAAGGAGTCTGTATAAGGCTAAAACACTCCCTGCCTCCTGGCACCTGACTCACAGGCCCTGTGCCGTTGGATAAAAACCAACCCAAGCTTCTTATCCTATGGCTCAAGGCCTTCTGGGCATCTGACCCCCTGCACCCTAGCACCGTTTACATGGTTTTGTGTATATGAGTATTTTTAGGGGGAATGGGTACATAGCTCTCCTCAGCCTCAAAGAAGCCGATAATCCTTAATTGGCTGTGAACCACCATTCTAGAGGGCGTGCTTGGCAAATTCATTATTGTGATGGCACAGCAAATATTCTGTGTCTCAGCTTGAAAACATTATGGCAGGAAGTCCTGCGTCAGATGAAATTAGGTATATGTTAAAGTAGTGGGATTGAGCCCAGAGCCTTTTCAGCTCTTGTATAAGCAGCTTTGATTCTCTGCCTGACATAATGAATCTATAACAATTGGCCAAGAAAAAAAATTTTTTTTTTACTTATTGAAAGAGTTACCCCAGATATGTGTGTTCCTGATTATGTAGCTATAATTATAAAAAACCTATGTTATTGTGTTTAATAAAAATCACACTTTATAGGGTGGGCCTAATATATGCACCATGCCATGCTATACATTGGAGAAGACAAAACAGTGTAAGCTATGATCTTGTTGAGAAGAGAAGAGCCATATGCACAGGGCATGAAGCCCAAGGGAGAGTGGTGGAGGGAGAGAGCATTGCAGGGTGGGGTGGCAGGTTTTAGCTGTTGGATGGATGGGAGGAAATCTGTAAGCAATCTCTCAGAGGAGGAAATAGAAGGGGAAATTGGGCTGAGTGTGCTTTATATGGAGTATTCCTGTTAGGGGAGTAGCTGCAAATGTTGTTGAAAGTGTAACACAGGTGAAACGACATTTGGGGAAATATGGTGGAGGGCCAGGTGTGTTGTAGAGAAAACAAGAAACTAGGAGAGACAATTTTCATGCAGTCACGTAGCCATGAAGAGGGAAGGATTGTGCCCTGTGAAAAGAAGAGGGAGGCAGTGGTTCAGATGGTTCCACTGACTCATAGACACTAGGTCCACAGTATAGATTTATGTTCCCTTTTTTACAAGGTTTTTAAAAATGTTAAAAAGGAAAGCATTTGGACCTTTTGTGAAAGAGTTGTTAAAGGAAAAAAAAAATTTTTTTTTTTTTTAACCCACAAGGGATAAACTCTGAATAAGTTAAGAGCTATAGTGTTGTTGCAGGCATAGTGTTGTTAACCCGGCACTATTTTGGAGTGGTCTATTCAGACATCTGTGGTAAAGAGAACAAAAAAGCAATCAGGAATTCAAAAGCAGGGGAGGGTCTCAGGTAGTGAATAGTCTTGATGCAAAGAGATTAAGAGCACTTATTTAGTACAAGGAGGTGTGTGACCACAGTTGAATCCGTTCCTCAGAGCACCAGCCAAGCACTGGCAGGAAAGGCAGAAAACCAGAACCAGCAAAGTATTCTGGGAGTGCAGTAAAAATCCTCCAACTTTTCTCCTGAAAGAGAACAATACTGTTGTCCTCTAATCATAGAGAAAAACAAATAACTGGATTAGAAGTGGTTATTAGAGTTAAATGTTGACCAGATACATTGATATCTAATAGCAGTGCTTTTCAGATTAAGGTGCTCACACCCCAGAGGAGTATAAGACATTCCACTAGCATGCAAGAAAAATATAGTAAACGTTCCATTTATATTTACTTCTGTCTAAAGATAGACATTAAACTTAACTAATACTCAACCTATAGACTGACCTGGTGTCTTCATATGGTCCAAATGCCAGAGGACCAGCAGCCTTATTTGTAGCCCGGAGAATTTTGAGGGAAAAGTATGCATTCTTCTGACTTTGTTCAGAGAGGTTTATCTCTACCTGATTAGGTAGATTTACAGATGACAGGATCTGAAATAGCCAACAAATCTTACAGCATTTAATGATGAGTTGGGGGGTGATCCTGATAAATCTTAACACCACAGATGCTAACTAGAGCAAATTTCTTAAAGGAATTATTGAACGTGAGTTAACAATGTTTCTTGAAAAAGACAGACATTTCAAAATTGCTGGCCTCTTGCATGATATATGGCTATGAGTGGTATTATTGCCCTGCAGATATTTAAAAAATTAATAAACATGCAACAGTGAGTAAGAAAGTAACCTTTTTTAAAAGAAAGAAATCTTGTGCTATACAGAGTGCATTTGTAAAATAAGTGTATGGAAATAGTGCCCTTGTTACGTGATTTTCGTTGCCAAAAACAATAGTTGTGTGTCATATGTAAACACTCATATTTGCATACTTAAAAATCTTGGAGACAAATGAAAGTCTTCCAAAGAGTTTTAAACCCAATAAAAAATTTGTCAAAATGTAACTTTTTACAGGAAGTTTGTAAGACCACCTGAATGACATTAGGGAAAATGTTTAGCCAAACGTTTAGCCAAAAAGCTTTCGAGTAATTAGTGTATGAGATTGAAACACGAGTATCATGACTTTGTAGGTACATTTCTTCCGCTTGCATCCATGTGTCTTTGTCAGATCTCTTTTGAGCTAGTCCAGACGTTAAAAGCTAAATATTGACATATACTGAACTTAGAATCAGACCTTTGAATTGCTGTATTACAAAGTGTTAAACCAAGACTTAAAAAGAAAATGAAGTACATTCAGTCACATTGCAGTCCCTGAGAAATATTTTTAGTGAGAACAAAAAGGATTAATAAAACATTATTTTTAAAAATTCTTAATTCATCTTTATCTCAGCCTTCTAAATTTCTGTTTTCGAGTATGTTTTATACTGTACATATTATTGCTATAGTAGGACCTGTATATAATTTATAGATATATATGAGGTTAGGCCTTTTTTTCCCCCTTTGACTAATGTGGCGCGTGATCAAAAAAGTTAGGAGGTTTAGCCTGGTGTGGTGGCGCATGCCCGTAGTCCCAGCTTCTCAGGAGGCTGAGGCAGGAGGATTGCTTGAGCCCAGGAGTTCAAGGCTGCAGTGAGCTATGATCATGCGCTGCACTCCAGCCTGGGCAACTGAGCGAGGCCCCTTCTTTAAAAAAAAAAAAAAAAATTAAGAGGCCATTGATCTACAGAAGGAAATCTGTTGGAAACCTTTTTACAAAATCATCCTGGTCTTTGAGGAGTTGATGGATTTTTCAGCTTTTTTGGCAGTGGAATGGCAGCAGCAGTGAGGAGAAGAGGAAGAGGTGGCGGCAGAGCTGGTCGATTAGGTGTAGGCCTTGCTCATCTGAGTGGTGGGGGATCACTGCCTGGGCTAGGCTGTGGGTCGGGGGCTTTTACTGAAGAAGGCAGGACTGTGCCCTGCTGGCAAGAATCTGGCTGCCTGTGGGGAAGGAGGAAATGCCTGCAGAGGTTCTGCCCAGGCTGTCATGGTTTCAATCTCTGACAGCAACAGTTTTGATCGTGAATTCTGTCTTTAGAACAGTGCTATCCATGGAAATACGTTATTTTATTTTATTTTTCTTTAGAGACAGGGTCTCACTCTGTCACCCAGGCTAGAGTGCGGTGACATCATCATAGCTCACTGCAACCTCAAACTCCTGGGCTGGTGCGATCCTCCTCCCTCAGCCTCCTGAATAGCTAAGACTACACGCGTGTGCCACCACTCCTGGCTAATTTTTTAAGAAATGTTTTGTAGAGATGGAGACTTGCTATGTTGCCCAGGCTAGTTTCAAACTCCTGGCCTGAAGTGATCCTCCCACCTTGGCCTCCCAAAGTGCTGGGATTATACCTCCCACTTTTTTAAAAAGTGGAGTCCTGTATATTTTTAAAGACTACATAATAGTTAATTGACTTGAGCACTTTTTGGTAACCAATGTACAGGTGAGTTGTGCACTCTTTCTTGGAATCTCTGAATTTTCTCCATGTGCGGAAGGATTCAGATGCTATTTTTCACCTTTTGACATCTATTCAAAGAATAAGGAGAAGTTCTACATAACAGGTCATGTAGATACCTCTGAACCTAAATTGTTACGTGAATGTGCTATATACAGTTGGTGCCTAAGAGCCTTGATCTAGGGAAAAAGTCCTGGACTTTGAATCAGAACATTTGGGTTTAGCTTTCTACTTTGCTCCATCCTGGCTTTATAATCTTGGCAAATCATCGAACCACTTGATGAGGTTTCCCTAGCCAGAAAATGAGCATGGTCCTTCTTCGTGGCATAATTGCAAAGCTCAGTGAGTTAAGGCAGAAAGAAGTGCTGTGAAAACTGTGAAGCCCTCTGCAGTGTTCGTGAGTGAGGACTGACTGAGACTTGAGATGCAGTTAGGCAGCCCCCTTCATTCTAACTGCGGTGGTCCTACCCTAACTGAGATTAAGAATTCTCTAGATGTGCCTGTTAAATGTTTGTATTGCCCCGGAGCAACATTCAGAGCTGGATTTTGTTTGTGATGGCTCAGTTGCCCTCCAGCCTGCTCTTGGGTTCCCAAAGCTAGTGTTGCCAAGTAGCGTGATGTGTGCAGAATTGCTCTGGGTTTGCAGCGCTGGCCTCCTGTGTGGTGTACAGAGGGCCCCGAGATACTGGTGACTCATAATCAAAAGCCACTTTATTTCTGCTCCCACATCTTGCTCAGTCTACTAGACTTACAACCATCTAAATCCTAGAAGGCCTATCAACTCTCCTTAGGAAATGTAGAACCCAAAGACATAGGCACATATTTTCATTTCCTTTTTAAATGAATACAATCTCTTTAAAAGTTTTATTTGAATACCGATCCATGGTTTGCACAAGCTGTTTGAATTTTAAACAGATGTCTGTGCAAAGCTGGGAGTCAGCTTTGCGTGCCTCAGTCCAGTTTTACAGTCATTGACTTTTAGGGGTGCCGCCTGGTCTCATACCTGTGCCTTGAATAGACAAGCTGGCGAGGACTTCCATGTGCTTTTCTGTCCATAGCCATGAAACTTAAGCCAGGACTAGGGCAGCTTCCTGGGTGTCCAGTGGAGAGCCATGTTTTTTGACCATTGCTTTGGGAAAAACGTGTGAGCTCTTATGTTCCAAAATTTACTGATTGCCAAATACTTGGATATGTGGTATTTGGAAAGCTTTAGGTGAAAAAATATTTAGCAATCCACTGATTCTTTGAAGAGGTGTCATCTGATGTTAACTTTTTAAAATTGTGAACCAGTTTTAATAATGTTCATACCTAGCTAAGATTAAATTAGGTTACTTAAACATTTAATCATTGTTGATCCAAGAGTGAATTGGAAAATACTAGACAAAACAGACAAAACCCCTTTTATTGAAAGCTAGGAGAAATGGATTAAAAAAACCCAAATAATTAAAGTCTAATATGCACAAGTGAGTCTAGGGACGTGATTAACTATTAAACTATGTTTTTTGTTGCCAATAAACGTACATCGACTAAAAGAAAAAAAAAAGTGTAAAGCCAAGATACAGGGAAAAGCAAAGAAGAAAGCGTGATGCTAAGGGAAATTGGTTTATTGAGGAGGTATTAATAAGAATGATTTCATTTTTTTCTAGTGACCATTTTATAATCATGCTTTTGTTAAAATCTGGTATCTTGGTTGTATTCTGGGATTTTCAGGTCACTTTCAATTTTGACACTCCAGTCTCATATCGGATGACAAACTTCCTTCTCTCTCTCTTCCTGTACCCAGTGAGAGTCGAGGCTTGAGGGAATGGGAGGAGGAAGTGGTATGTGGTCTCCTCTTTCAGTCTTTTGGGAGCAGAGAGGGAGGGATGTGCAAGACATAAGTGGCCACTGGTAATTTTGATGGGCAATCACCTTTGGTAGCATACCAGCAAGAAAGCTCAGTCTGTCTCAATTAGGATAGACTAACCTATGCTACAATAAATAAAATTCAATAGATTAATGCATTCATGTCACAGATTAGAGATGCTCAGTTTGTATATCAAAATTCCTTGGATTATTGGCATTTTATTTAAATGAGTTAATACAGAGTCTTAGAGTCACCATGTAATAAATTTTACCCTAAATATTTAAAATATTTTGAGTATCATATTAATAAACTTTATTTTGGAATAACTTCAGATTTACAGAAAAGTTGCAAAGGTGATATAAGGAGTTACCATGCATCTTTTACCCGGTTTCTCCTGATGTCAACATCTTGCATTACCACGTACATTTGTCAAACTAAGAAATTAACGTTGATATAGTGCTATTAACTACACTACATATTTTATTCTGGTTTTGATTTCACCAGTATGTGCATTTTCTGTTCCAGGATCCAATCCAGGATAGTATTTTGCACTCAGTTGTCATGTCTCCTATAATCTGTGTCAGTTTCTCAGTCTTCCCTTGTTTTTCATGATTTTGACCATGTGAATGTATTTTGTAGAATGTCTTTCAATTTGGGCTTATTGATGCTTTCTCATGACTAGACTGGAATTATGGGTATTGGGGTGGAATAGTGCAAAAGTGAGTGCCCTTCTCATCACATCATGTCAGGGGGGTATATGACATAAACGTGACTTACCACTTCTGATATTAATCGTGACCACCCGGTTAAGGTGGTATCTACTGGCTTTTTCCACTGTAAAACTACTATTTTCCCTTTCCATACTCTTTTCTTTGAAAGTAAGTCAGTAAACACACACTTGGAGGGGATTAAGCTGTACCTCTGGTGGGGGATGTATCTTCATTATGCTATTTATAATTTGTTGTGTGGAGGATTTATTCTTCCCTCCCTCCCCCACACTGAATCATTTGTTTATTTTACTTTAGCCTCATTTATTTTATTCTTCAGGTTGTATTATCATTTTATTGCTCAAATTATTCTACCTTTGGTCCTTGGGAGCTCTTTCAGATTGACTCCTGGATCAAAATACACTTTTTAAAAAAACACTTTAATTTTTTAGAGCAGTTTTAGGTTTACTGCAAAATTGAGGGGAAGGTACGGAGACTTTGTATATAATCCTGACCCCACACAGGCATAGTCTCTCCTATCATCAATATCTCCCAGCAGGATGGTACATTTGTTAGAACTCATGAACCTACACTGACACATCATTATCACCTAAATCCATAGTTTACATTAGGGTTCACTCTTGGTGTTGTACATCCGATGGGTTTGGACAAATGTATAATGACATCCACCATTATAGTATCATACAGAGTATTATCACTGTCCTAAAAATCTTCTGTTCTCCACCTATTCATAAAAGTAAGAAAACTAGGAGTGTTTCTATTTTTGGTTTCTATTTCTTATGCCTGGGATAAATTGTGACTTCTCTATTCCCTCAAAGTGGTAGCTGTTAAATGAGAAGCATTTTATGATCTTTCTAAAGCTCTTATAGACCAATAATAAGTATCTATAATGAAGGATATGGAAATTTGTTAATATTTATAAAAGTAATAAGCATTGAGTAATAGAATTATATTTAGCATTAAAATTCAGTTACTAAGGGTGGTACGAACCTGTGGTCCCAGCTACTCAGGAGGCTGAGGTGGGAGGATCACTTGAGCTCAGGAGTTCAAGGCCAGTCTGGGCAACATAGTAAGACTCTGTCTTAAAAAAAATTATTTAATAGTTACTAATTAAATTATTATTTAAAAGAGACTAATTCTTGCAAAACACTGATTGTAGGTTCTTAGAGGCTAAAAGGAAATTTGAAGTCAACTACCCTACCTCCTTTATTTTATAGATGAGAAACAAAAGCCTCCAGAGTTTGTGATTTGCATGGGCAAAGCCAGGACTAAAACTCAAGTCTGATGACTTCTAAACATAGTCCTTTCCACTGAACCAAGCAGTTGGTCTTCCTGTTTTTATCTTCTTTTCTCCTTCTCTTTTTCAAAAATGAATATACTGAAATATTTTCCAGATAGAGAATCATTGATATATGTTAATAAATATGCAACAGATCAATTTGCATATTTTCTTACATTTGCATTTCAAGTTGATAGCTCATATTAATAGCATATTTAAAAATACTTTAGTGAATTTTATATTTTTATATGGCTTTTGACACAGACCAGCAATTTCTCTCATTTTTTGGGTTATACTTTTGATTCCAGAAATTCTGTTTAACTGGTACTAATTCAATTGCTTTTATTTTTATTTTGAGAATGGCAGCTTACTCTAAATATAGCAGGAGAAAAGGCATTGCCTTTTAACCTCAAAGTACTGAATACGACAGGCATGCATTGAAATGACAATGCTACAGGGAGAGGTTGGAAAATGTGTAGTGCCATCCTGTTAATTTTAACTGGAGTTTATACAAATATGAGCATTTATCTTGTTATTTTCTATAGCTATATGCATTCACTGCCACTTGGAGTTATCCTTGCAAGAGATCATCGTTAAATTAAGTTTGTCAGGAGCAGAAGGAAAAGGATGTGAATTTCACCTTTAAAAGGCAATATTAGGCAGTACAACATTTAAGAAGTGTTTTTTGCCTGTGCCCATAAAAAGCTATACCGTTATGCTGATGGATTTGCTACTTTGTGTCCTATTAAGTATAAAATGTGACCATATATTTTGGATTCCAAGGTCTTTTCTGGTTTGTTGAGCACACTGGTGCTTAAGATGATGATTTAAATTAGTTTTAATGTACTTGGGCAATCAAGCATACAGTGCTTTGAAGCCACTAACGGAGAAAAAGAAGAGAGCTATTTCAGCCTTCCCCAGTAATGAGACCCATAAATCAAAAGAGTGAACATGGAAACTTCAAGTGAGCCTTGGGATCTAATTTCAAACACCTTAAAGGGACTCCTTTTTTGGTTCAGGCTTGCTATGTCTACGGTGGCCAGTGTAAGGGCTGAACTGAAAAATCTAGATGAAAAACAGGGAACCTCTATAGGACTATAACAACTGAGCCAAACACTCTCATTATTAGCCTTCAGATTTGGGAGGCTTGTTAGGAAGTCTGGGCCTAAAGAGGTGGAAATATACAGGGATATGTGCAGTTATATGCATGTTCAAATGCCAAATGCATGTTATCTAAGGAAATCATAAGATGAATGTGCAAGACTTTTTACCATTCAGCAAATAATTATTAATATAATAGACTTTTTATACTAACTCTCAGGTGATAAATTTTAAGCATAAAAGCTTTTCAACTAATGAAGGGAGATGACATGAATTTCTGAGAAAAATCAGACACATCCCTAAAACAACAGGGAAATAAATGCCTTCTAGACTTCAGATGGATCTATGGCAAGTAGGAAGACAAGCTATTTCTAGACCTCTGGCAGGCAGACTGACCTTTTACTCAGTACTTAAAAACATAAAAAAGAAAGAAAGAAAGAAAATAGGCAAGAGAAGTTTGGAATAAGAGATCCAAGTTCGTCTAGATGTTGTTGGTTCAGGTAATGTCCGATTTTTCGTAGCTCCTCTCTTGCAAGCTGACTTTGGACTGGGCGCATGGACCTATTTTTAAACTGTGGACTCCATTTCACTCCCGCATATTTTACCGTTCTGTTCAAGTACTAAAACCAGGGATATTTAAGTTAGTTTACACTCTGTTGTAGGCTGGGATGAGAATCTAGGATTCCTAAATTGTGTTAGAAGTGGGGTGAGAGGAAATAAATGTGGAGAGGCCAGATGACGATGGTGATGTGGATCCTTTGCCTTTTAGTTTTCCTCTTTCTTTTAAAACTCACTAGAGTCCTAGAATACACGAAGGTGTATCTGTGTACCTTTGACTCTATATCTGTAGGAATATTTGCATTCAGGGTAGGTTTCTTTTGATTTTAGTAACATGTTGCTTTTGATTATTGTTGGGGATAATGTAAGCCCAAGGTGTCAGGGCACAATTATTTTGCCATTCAGGTATATATCTTAATTTGGGCTGTGCTTAAATAATCTTGGGGTGTGTATGGTGTGTGCATGGGGTGGGTAGGGAAGGAGGGAACTTTTAATTACTGTTGGTTGCACTGAATTTAAAATTCAGATTTTTTGGTGTGTGGAAAGAAATGAATTTATGATGGCTAAATATTTATGGTCTTTAATAGCAAAGTGATCAGGGAGAGAATGGATTATTTTCTTATTCAAAAGAAAACAAGAGGGTCAGAAAGGTAGCTGGTTTTCAAACCAAAAATGTGCAATGTCTATGTTTTTTAAAAACTCACAATTCAGAAGTGCAAAGTTGTGCAATCAGCCTAAGTGCCTGTCAGTTCATGAGTGGATTAAGAAAATGTGATGTACACACACACACCCCCCCACCATGGAGTACTACTTAGCCATAAAAAGGAATGAAATAATGTCTTTTGCAGCAATTTGGATGGAACTGGAGACCGTTATCCTAAGTGAAGTATCTCAGGAATGGAAAACCAAACACTATGTGTACTCTAACAATTGGGAGCTAAACAGTGGCACACACGAGCACAAAGAGATGTAAAGGACACTGGAAACCAAGACGGGAGGAGGATGGGAGAGGGTGAGGGGTAAAAACTTACCTATTGGGTACGATGAGCGCTATTCTGGTGATGGACACACTAAAAGCCCTGACTTAAGAATTATACAAAGTATCCATGTAACAAAAACATTTGTACCTTCCTAATATTTTGAAATAAAAATAAAATAAAACTCATGTTTTATAGCAATTGAAGTTTTCTTATTTGGCAGCCTTTTTGAAAATTAAAAATTATAATATTTTCATAAAATCTTTTCTGAAATAGCTCTTGTATACAATTGAACAAATCAAAATTGAAAACTGTTAATAATTGTAGCCATGTACTTGATTATATCAGATCAGATCATAGAACATTATTGAAGGTGCTTTACCAGGTACTGAGATGTAGAAACTGAAGTTGGTGGGACCTATTCTTTTCAGTTTGAGGGATGATTAGGGATAAGGTAATAAAAGTGATTATGCAATGTAATGCAGTCTGTGTTCATGAAAGATTTCATTTTTCTAATCAAATATGGTCTTTTTTTTTACTTGTAACTACAGTGTCCATCAATCCATCATATTTTCTCGATGCCTTTCAGACTAAGATGTGGACATCATTAGTACATTATTTTTACCCATAAACACTTTGGCATGCATGTCATTAACTAGAGGTCATGGTGGTTTTAAGGTAAAACTTAACAATGTACTGAAACACACAATCTTACATATACCCTTTGAATTTTGAGACATGTGTACTTGGGTAATCCAAAACTCTATTGAGAACTTGACCATTACCTAAGTTTTCTCGTGGCTTTCCCCAGTCAATCCTATCCTAGACACAACCACTGTTGTGATATTTTTTGGCCATAGATTAGTTTTCACTATTCTAGAACTTCATATAAATGGAATTATATAGTGTGTACTCTTTTGTAGAAGGCTTCCTTTACTTATAATACTGTTTTTGGAATTCATTAATACTGTCATATGAATAATTCATTCATTCTTTTTTGTTAAGTACTATATTCCATTATATAAAATATATGGCAATTTGTTTATCCGGTCATCTGTTGTTTCTAATTTGGGGCTATTATAAATAAAGTTGTCATGACCATTCTTGTACAAGTCTTTTTGTGGACATATGCCTTCAATTTTGTTGAGTAAATACCTAGGAGTAGAATTTCTATATCATAGTTAGTTTTGTAAGAAACTCAGACCTTTTTTCAAAGTGGTTTTACCATTTTACCATTTTACTCTTCCAAGAGTAAAATTCCACTACTAAGAGTGGATGAGAGTTCTGGTTGCCCCATATCTGGGCCAACTATATGGTATTGTCAGTTTTTTTAATGTTAATCATTCTTCTGAGTGTGTAGTGGTATCTCATTATGTTTTTAATTTGCATTTCCCTGGTGACTAATGATGTTGAATAGCTTTTAATGTACATATTGGCCATCTGTATATTTTCCTTTGTGAAATGTCTGTTGAATCTTTTGCCTATTTATTAATTGGCTTTTTTTCTTACTGAGTTGGAATTCTTTATATATATCCTGGATACCAATCTTTTATCACACACAGAGCACTTTTTTCTCTTAGTCTATTAATTTTTTTAGTGTCTTTTGGTGTGGAGAAGTTATTCAATTTTTTTTATTTCAAAGTGTTACGGGGGTACAAATGTTTTTGGTTACATGGATTGCTTTTGTAATGCTTGAGTCGGAGTTAAAAGTGTGCCTGTCACCCCAGTAGTGTTCCTTGTACCCGTTAGGTACGAGGTTTTTTGCCCATCTCCTTTTCCCCCTTCCTCCTTCCCCCTGCTTGATTTCCATCGAGTTTTACTTCCCTCTATGCACGTGTGTGCTCATTAGTTCCAATTTAATTGTGAGTACATGTGGTGTTTGTTTTTCCATTCTTTAGATACTTCACTAATGATAATGGTCTCAAGTTCTATCCAAATTGTTGCAAAAGACCTTAATTCATCCTTCCTCATGGTTGAGTAGTATTCCGTGGTGTACACATACCACATTTTGTTAATCTACTCACAAATAATTTTGATGAAGTCTAATTTATCTGTATTTTTGTGGTTACTGATTTAAGAAATCTTTGACTACCCCTAAATTCTAAAGGTATTTTCCTATGATTTATTCTAGAGGTTTATAGCTCTAGCTCTTACATTTAGGTCTATGATTAAATTAATTTTGAGTAAACATTTGTGTGTAGTATGAGGTGAGAATCTAGCTTCATTTTTTTTCATACTGATATCCAGTTATTCCAGTATCATTTGTTGAAAAGTTTCTTTTCCTCTTTGGAATGCTTTGACACCTTTTCTCAAAAGTCAATTGATTGTGTATGTATGAGTCTATGTGGTAGTTTCTAGCTATTTTGTTGATTTCTTTGTTGATTCTTATGCTAGTACAGTTATCCCCCCGCCCCCATCCATGGGGGGAATACATTACAAGACCCTCAGTGGATGCCTGAAACTGTGGATGGTATGAAACCCTATATACACACATACACACACACATACACTGTTCTTTTGATCTGATAACTGAGGTGGCTACTCAGTGACTAATGTGTGGGTAGTGTGTACAGTGTGAATATGGTGGAGGAAGGGGTGATTTACGTCCCAGGTTGGACAGAACTAGATGATGTGAGATTTCATCATGGTGCATAATTTAAAAATTTTGAATTTTATTTCTGGAATTTTCCATTTAATATTATCAGACTGAAACTGTGGGTAACTCTGAAACAGCAGAAAGCAAAACCATGGATAAAGGGGACTACTGTCCCACACTGTCTCGAGTACTGTAGCTTCAAAAGTAAATCTTCAAAAAACGTTGTGTAAGTCCTCCAATTTTGTTCATTTTCAAAACTGCTTTTTGACATTTGTAGGCCCTGTGTATTTTCATACAAATTATAGAATTGTCAGTTTCCTTTTTAAAAGTCCGGTGTGATTATAATTTGCATTGTCTTAAATCTGGAACAACTGGGGTTCCCCAGGTTAAAACTATTTTTAAAATAATGCTAGGACATTATTTGCTTTCACACTTATTATTTCAGGAGCACAATGGAGTTTTCCAAGGCTAAATAATGTGTGATATTGCAATAGCTTGAATGCAGAAGCAGATGTGCAAATTGAGCTGTCTTCTGTTATAGTAAACATTAAAGATATTTGCAAAAATGTAAATCAATGCAAATCTTAATAAATTTTATTGTTTTAAGAAAAATTTAATAAAAATTGTTAACATTTAATGGGTTTGTTAATTTTAAATTAATATTTTAATATTTTTAATTTTAAATTTCTTTTATGGCAAATTTTGATAGCTATAACCCACATAAATAAAAGCTTTTTGGGATCCTCAGTTATTTTTAAGAGTTTCAAGGAGTCCTGAGAACAAAGAGTTTGAAAACTGCTGCTATATTTCAATTTGGGAACAACTGACACCTTAACAATTATTCATGTTTCCAACCCACGAACATGGTCTATTTCTATATTTATGTTTTATAGTTTTCAGTATAGATATTTGAACATCTTTTGTTAAATGTATTCCTAAGTATTGCATGCTTTTTGACACTTATATAAATGTAATGAAACTTTAAATTGAATTTTCCGATTTGTTTGCTGCTAATGTATAGAAATCCATACATTTGATTCATATTTGGTGATTTTGTAGCCTGCAAATTCTCTGAATTCACACATCAGTCTGGTAGTTGTTTGTCAAGAACTGTGAAAGTTTTGAGATTTTTATCCTGCTTGCAAGATAACAAATTAGCCTCCCGTATAGTTTCATGGATGTTGAAAGAAGACATGAGAATCATGGATAACAGACAAAGGACTATGTTACTCATGGCATAGCAGGCAGCCTGAGCGTTGTGTTCAGATTGGTTCTCTATATCCCTTAAGTCCCATGGGTAAATGCCGAATAGCCCAGGTAGATGCTACTCATGTAGTGGGTTTGTGTCACAGCTTGGGAACAGTGAGCTTAGGAAAGAGCATTCTTTAAAAGGGGCTGCTAGCAAACCTTGCCTAACCTTTGCCCCAGAGGGAGACATTATTTTCGTTTTCCTGAATAACAAACAAATCTGCCCTTTGCACCAAAGGGAGACACTACCTCTGTCTTTCAAGGCTGTTTTCTATACAAACATCCTTGAAAGGATAGTTTAGAACAAAAGCTGATAAAGACATGTAGAAACACAGGAGACACATGGGGAATTGTTTCTCAACTTGTTCTGCTGGGATTTTCTTATTAAACAATCATGTCCTGTCAAATATAGTCAGTGTTACTTTTTTCTTTCCATTATGTATGCCTCCTCCCTTTTGTCTGTTGTACTAGCTAGGACCTCTAGTACAATGCGGAACAGAAGTGGTGAGAATGGTCAACCTTTGCCTTTCTCTCGTAGGTCTTAGGGTAAAAGTATCCATTGTTTTACCAATCAGTATGATATGTTAGCTGTAGGGTTTTTTTTAGGTGAGGAAATTTTATTCCTAATTTGCTGAGTGTTTTTATTGTGAATCCTTCTTGTGTTTATATATCAGAAAATGCTTTTTCTTCATGTAATGTGAGTGTCATATTTTAATTTATTCTGTCAATAGGGTTAATGACTTTGATTAATTTTCAAATGTTAAACCAACCTTGCATTACTGGGCTAAATGCCCCTTGGTCAGAATGTATTAGCCTTTTTATATATTATGAATTTGATTTGTGGATACTTTGTAAAGGATTTTTCCATCTATGTTCATGAGGGATATTGGCCTGTCAGGTTTTGGTATCATAGTTATGATGGCCTCAAAAAGGAAGTTAGGAGGTGTATATCTTCTTCCTCTATATTTTGAAGACTTTTTATAAGACTGGTTTTCTTTCTTTCTGAAATGTTTGTTAGAATTAACTGGTGGGCCATTTGGACCTGAACTTTTATTTTTGGGAAAGTTTTTGATAAATTGATTTTCTTTACTAGATATAGGACTATTTTTATTTTCTGTTTCATCTTGTGTCATTCTTTTTAAACTTTATCTGGCAGATGAAAATAATCTGTTTTAAATAACAATGAGGTTAAATACTCATAGTTTATTGGCTATTTGCATTTTTTTCTTCACATTCTTAGGCCAGTTTTCTATTAGGGCATATATCTTTTTCTTATTTAACTCCTTATATAATAAGAATGTTAACCCTCTGCTGTATGTTATCAATATTGTCCCTAGTTATTTTGTCTGCTATTTTTGTTTATATGTATTTGGTATGCATAAGATCATAATTATTATTCAGTCTTGTCTATTTTTATAAGTTTTTTGGCTCTGATGTCATAAGTAAAGTTTTATTGGGCCATGCTCACTTGTTTACGTGTTGTCTATAGCTGCTTTCTTGCTGTAATGGCAGAGTTGGGGAGTTGCGAAAAGAGACTGCATATAGCTCTCTAATCATTTTTGCGCTGCTGCTTGGCACACTACAAATTACAGTGACACAGTTATAACTCAACGGTGTTTTGAGTGCCATGTGTATTACCTTACAGTGACATTTTATTTATTTTGTATTAGTACAAATCCTTGATATCAAGCAAGAACAGAAAAGTAGACTTTGAGTGTCATACTTTAAATGCACAGTGGGGAGTGTGGGTTATTTTGTTATTGATTAGATGGCAAGCATTGTGTTTGTTATGTAATAATACTGTGCTAAAAGGATATAATATATGTTGACAAGTACCAGATCAAGCACTTTTTACAATATCCCTAACTCACAGAAAAGCAATGGTGAAAAATTAGAAAATTCAAAATCAAATATCTCATTAGAGCAGAATTCTTCACACACAAAAAATTAGGGTGCAACCAAAGTAAGTTTCCAAGTGACTCCTTTGTTAGCCAAGCGAGAGACCATTTATTGATGGTGAGCTAATCAAATTATATTTGATTGCAGCAGCTGAAGAAATGTGTTCAGAGAAAACAATTAAGCCTTTAGGAGAGAACAATTGCTGGAGGAGTTGAGGACACTAAGATCAATGTCAGTGGTCAATTAACAAGGCAAATGATTTTGAATGATTTTCCCTGGCTTTTGATGAGTTGACAAATATTGCTAATACTGCTCAGTTGTTTTTTTTTTTGAAGGATCAATGTAGAGTTTGAAGTGACTAAAAAGTTAGTCTCTATGAGTAGTGAATCCACTACAATCTGAAGTGGAATCTACTAAGATGTTTTACAATTGATGGTGATAAATGTGTGGAACAAAAAAGGGCTTAGTTGGATAAATTTACAAAGCTAGTGAAAATGTGAGGTATTTAAAGTCTATGGATATTTATTGTTTTATCCCTAGGTACTTTGCAAATATTTGAGTTCGTCTTGTGTTATTAAAGAAGTGATGCCAATGCCAAATGAACTTGATTTTATCTCTTGGGCTTACATCAGTCAGTTCTGTGAATTTTTGTGAGAAATAGAAGAATATGCTGAGTTGCCCTACTATACAGCAATTTGATGGCTTAGTAGTGGTAAAGGTTTGTTTTGTTTTGTTTTAGCCCAGGGCTGATATTAAAATTTTTCTGAACAGGATAAACTGCCTTTAGCCACTATTATTGAACACTGAATGTCTTTGGAAATTAGCTTTAGCTGCAGATTTGATAATGAGTTCAACATAAAAGTATAAGGCAAAACAGCGCTTTCATGTGAAACTTAATATTGAAGTCATTTAGATGTCAACTAACATTGTTTGAGTCACTAGTAACATCAAGCTGCTTTATGTACTGC
Organism: Daubentonia madagascariensis; assembly: GCA_023783475.1. Lineage (NCBI taxonomy): Eukaryota > Metazoa > Chordata > Mammalia > Primates > Daubentoniidae > Daubentonia > Daubentonia madagascariensis. The sequence goes on from JAKFHU010001035.1 coordinate 28,032,435, forward strand.
CTATGTGATCAAAAAATTAAAATAAGAAATATGATCTCTGTTACCAAATCAGTTTGTAGCAGATAAATTTCTCAATTAAGTCCAGTTGACCTTCCATATCTGTGGATTCTGCATCCACGGTTTCAACAAATGTTGGATCAGAAATATTAGGGGAAAAAACTGCATCTGTACTGAACATGTGCAAACTTTTTTCCTTGTCATTATCTCTAAACTATACAGCATAACAACTATTTACATAGCATTTGCATTATAGTAGTTATTATGACTAATCTAGAGATGATTTAAAGTGTGTAGGAGAATAGTCATAGGTTACATGCAAATACTATATCGTTTTATATCAGAGACTTGAGCATCCATAGATTTTAGTATCTGAGGGAGGCCCTGAAATCAATCCCCCATGGATACTGAAGGACAACAGTACCAGCAGTGCTTTTTAGACTTCAGTGCAAGTACACAGGAAATTTCCATGTTTCAAAATCCATTTAATTGTGCACTTGAAGAGCTTCCATCTAATTTCGATTAGAAGGGAATAATCTGCAATATGGTGACATGCTAAAAGGAAAACATCAAGAGAGGAATCTAATAGAATTTCTTAAATGCCATCCAAGTGATGAATATGCTTAATTAGAAACATGTTTTTGGAAATCAGTACTTGAGACTATTACCTATTTGTGTAAAGACAATTTCAAATATGAAATAAATAAAATCTTATTACAGATCAGTATTAGCAGTAATACTCGTGTTTTTTTTTTTTTTTTTGGTGTAAACATGTGTTTATTTCTCTGGAATAAATGCCCAGGGGTGCAGTCATTTGGTAGTTGCATATTTAGTTTTTTAAAAATAAATTATATATTTTAGATCAGTTTTAGGTTCACAGCCAAATTGAGCAGAAAGTAAGAGATATTCCACATACTCCCTGCCCCCAAACATGCACAGCCTCCCCCATTATCAACATTTCCCACCAGAGTGGTACATTTGTTACAATTGATGAACCTACATTGACACGTCATTATCATCCAAAGTCCATAGCTTATATTAGGGTTTGCTTTTGATGTACATTCTGTGGGTTTAGTTTAGACAAATATATAATGACCTGTATCCACCATTATAGTATCATACAGAATAGTTTCATTGCTCTAAAATCCTCTGTACTCTGCCTATTCATCCCTCTCTCTCCCCTAATCCTTGGCAACCACCGATCTTTTTACTACTAAGAAATACCTGAGGCTGGGTAATTTATTAAGAAAAGAGGCTTATTTGACTCATGGTTCTGCACACTGTATGAGAAGCATCTGCTCCTGGTGTGGGTCTCAGGAAGCTTGGAAGAGGGAGCCAGTGTGTCACATGGCAAGAGGAGAAGCCTGAGACAGAGGAGGGGGTGCCAGGCTCCTTTAAACAGCCAGTTCCCGTGTGAACTAATAAAATGGAGGGCTCACTCATTACTGTGAGGAGGGCATCAAGCCACTCATGAGGGATCTGCTCCCATGACCCAGATACCTCCCACCAGGCCCTACCTCTAACACTGCAAGTTAGGTGCTCAGAATTTACTCTTGTTCTTGAATTGTGTTGTCTGGGAGAGGATTGAACACAAGACAAGAGAGTTGATTCTTGTACTTGTTAGGTATCCCTGGTTTCTGAGAGGATGGCCCTACTCAAGGCCAGGTTTTTGAGAACTTGGACTGAGGAGGAGGATGCTACTGGCTCTGTGCACTGATTCCTTCCTCCTCACCCCACTCCATTGACACCCACACCCCATCTTTCTGGTCTGCTCCTCTCCCTCCTGTTCATGGGAATATCTGTAATCCCTTAATTTCCAGACCTCCACAGATCAAGCACCCGTTCTTGTCATTCCTGCTGACAATACATTTTTGGTCTGGAAGACAGTATTATCTCCTAGGAAGGCAGTAGGCAGGTCGGAGCTGCCTGCTCCAGAGCTTTTGCTGTTTCCTAAGGCATCTCTGGGATGAAGAGGAAGAGGAGACTGTACGAGTGACCCCGCTGACCTTGAAGGCCCTGGTGCATGTGTACATGCACAAACTGCCTGGAAGTCCTGGGTCAGGATTATTCTTTAGCCTCATAGGCCTAGGTTCCTAGCACAGACATCTGCTTACAGACCAATTTTCTGCTCACAAAACAAAGTTCTAGAGAATAAGAATGGAGACAGTGCAGTTTCAATTTTTGCCTTTCAATTCTCCCTCTTTTGCCTTTTCTCATCCACAAATGCCCACTGTCTTTACCATTTTGTGCAGTCTTAATTTCTATGGGTTATTTGGGGGTGGTGGGTGGGTGGGTGAATACAGTGCTTCTGTACTTAGAATGGAAGACGCTATTCTCCAAAGATCTCTCAGCTCACAGTCTAGAGGAGGCCCTATGAGTACTTGGCCTATTGATCATGTTGAAAAATGAGCATAGCGTGTGGGAAAATGACTCATGGATGTGACTTCACCATTGCCCTCATTTTAAACTTCTTACAGTGAAAGCATAACCCAATTCTGACAAAGATTTTCAGCCAGGGCTGGGCCTGTCTTTGACTCAGTGATGTGTCACATTCTCTCTGCCGGAAACTCGCATTCTTAACACCAGTCATCATGGTCCTGGCAAGAAACTTTTTGGAGAGGTGTTGGTATTTGGTGGATTTATTTTTTTTTCCAGCAGCCCACAAAAAACAAACTCAGAAATATCTATTTTTTTTTCCTTTGAAAAGTTAGTTGGAATAGTTTGTCATTTCTCCATCTGGAGTTGTTGTTGCTTTGCCAAGCATAGTTTGCTTAGGGCCATGGCAAGGTGACGGTGGCCCTAAGTGAAGGGTAAAATAACCGGGGCGGTGTGCCTGTCTGTGACAGTGAAACCACTTAGCTGGTGTTAGGCGGTGGGTGGCTCGCCATGGCTGGTGGCCACAGGTCCTCACTTCAAGTGTGGCTGGGATTTGCTTAAAGAAGTCCTTTAAGTTCTTTAAGTGATTCCTGCCCAGTTACTCACCTAAGTGGGTACCTCTTTACTGTTCAGTGGTTTCGTGCCAGGAGAATGCCTAGACTTGCCAGCCCACATTGGGAACTTCCCAGAAGCCTAAGGGCCACACCTAATTTACAAGAACTGGGCCCCTATTCCATTCTTTGGTTTATTCTTACAGCTTATGGAAGAGGCATGTTCTAACAGGCTCTTTTACTTCTAATTTGCAGATCCTGGCAAGCAGCTCCTTGAAGGGAGGCAGCCTTTCCCAGGTGCTTTTCCAGAATGTTCAGCTCAGAGGGGACCCCAGGAGACAAGGAAGTGTGGTGTGGGGGAGTAACACCTGTCCAGGAGTCAGGGGAACCAGGTCAAAACTCTGAGTTGACCATTAGCTATAGGATCTTGGTCCGGACAATTCGTTTCTCTGAGCATGTCCTCATCATCTAATTACTAGTCTGAATGACTGATTCTCCAAAGCAGTGGTTCTCTTGCTAGGTATCAGAAACACCTGTGGACTTTTTAGTCTTTAAATATACATGATTGGGCCACATCCTCAAAGTGGGGTTCAGCAAGTCTGGATAGAGCTTGGGGAGTGAAGATTTTTCCAAAGTTCCCTTTGGCCAGGATTAAGGACCACTATTTGCAATCCCTCCTGTGTTTTATGAATAATGTTAACAATTGACTAGATGTGCAGTGGGACAAAGACTGAATAGTTAAATGTACTTCCAAGTTCACTCACATGGGTTTGGGTAGGTCTTGGTTCCTTGCTAGCTGTTGGCCAGAGGCCTTGTTCATGCCTCTCCACAGGGCAGCCATCTAGGTAGCAAATGAACAAGAGCGTGGGCCAATGGAAGCCACAGGCTTTTTGTAACCTAATCTCAGAAGTGACGTACTATCACTTTTGCCATATTCTGTTTGTTAGAAATGAGCCACTTGGTCTGCCTCACACTTTGGAGAGGGGATTATGCAAGACCGTTGAGTACCAGGAGGCGGGGATCCTTGGGAGCTGTCTTAGTAGCTGCCCAGCACAGCATCTGAGAGGTGGGCTGCAGAATGGGTTTGGGGCAGGAACAGTGGGAAGGCAAGTGGAGAATCAGAAGGGTGTGCTCCCACAAGCCAATGCAAGGAAGAGACAGTTTGTGATAAACAGCTCATTACCTGAGGGGATTAAAATAACAGTTTTATTTCTTTCTCATGCAAATATTCATTACAGGTTGCTTTGGGCTCTGTGCCACATAATCATCCCTGGTACATGTCCATTGCAGGTCATTGGGGATTCTTTCCCATGTCATTTTCACTGTGGGACCCAAGCTGACGAAGCAACTTGAATGTGGAAAAACTCAAACCGTGTTTCTCTTACTGTACTCTCACAACATGCTTCTGACACCAGCAAGCAAGGAATCAGTCCCACAGTGGACTCTAGCTGGGTATCCTCCAATTCAATTCTGATAGTATTGACCTGGAGATAGTGTCGTATTCCACAGGTTGAGGACTCAGTCTCCAAGACTACCACCCACCTCAGACACCAGTCGCCAGTTTGGGCCTTTGGAACTTCTGACTGACCAGCTTCAAGTTGGGCTTCCTATGACCCCATTTGATTCCAGTTTATGAAAAGGATTTTTACAAAGAATACGGATGAAGAGGTGCACAGGGTGAGGTATGGGAAGGGGCATGGAGCTTCCATGTCCTCCCTGGGTGTGCCACCCTCCAGGAACCTCCACATCTTCAGCTGTCCTGACGTTCTGTCAACCTGTCCTTTTGGGCCTTTAAAGGAAACGTCACTGGATAGGCAAGATGGAAGCCTAGAGTGGGGAAACCTAGCAAGGCCTGTCTCTTCAGGTATTTCTTGGCCTCTCAGTACAGCATCCCTTCCTCCAAGGTATGGGGCAGGACCCCTTCTGAAATGGGGGTCGTATGACCTACAATCAGACAAGGTAGGTCAGATGGTTTTTATGGCTGGCTCTAAGACAGAAAGGCAGGGGAAGATTTGTATTAATGTATATTTTGTTTCTAAGGCCTGCCTTGTAGAGAAAAAGGAGCAGGTGAAAGGAGGGCAGGAGAAGGTCAGAGAAAGAGAGATTTGTTTTCTGAGGCCTGAAGTGCCCCAGCGTTACATAACAAGGGCTATGGGAGTTATGAGCCACCATCCATGGACGAAAACCCGTATATAGATCATAATATCACATAACTGCTATCTGAAACATTGCTGGTTGCCATGGCAGAGGGAAAAAGTTATGGAGAAATATGTATTAGCTCTTAAAACCTCAGCCCATGTTATTTCCATTCACATTTCATTGGCCAAGTTATGTCATATGGCCTGTGACCACTTCAAAGGGGGTGAGGATATGTACTCTGCCATGCGTCCCAAGAGTAGAAATCCAGAGATATTTGATCAGCACTAATGACCACCCCAGGGGAAGTAGTCGGTAGTGTCACCCTCCACAGAGGGGGCCGCGTGACTCATGGGTATGGTGTTTGGTTTGGCAGTAATGTGGTCATTGTTCATCTTAATCTTGGAGAGATGCTGTTTGCCCTGCTTGCATGGCTTGAAGAGGGAGTGGGAGATGAGAAGGTGAACAGCGTGTGGAGGAACTAGCTGCGAACGTTTCTTTATCAGGCAGGAAAGAAGCTCCAGTCACCAGTCTTTCCTCATTCTTTTTTAATCATAGAATGATGTCGTGGTTTTTTTTTTTTAATTTTCCTCAACTCTAAAGCACTTTCTATATTTATGCTTTAATCATAACCTCAGAAAGGACCAGGGGGAGTTAATCTTGTATGTCCTTTCAATATTATATTTAAATAAGAAATCATTCCTTTTATAGTTTTCTTTTATGCCAAACAAAGTCAGGGTATTGTGAGAACTGCAAAAAAGCTACCATACATTTGGTGTTCTTTGGTTTTCTTTTTATTAACTGTTTTTGGAAATTTGGAAATAATTAAGTTTGATTCAATCTCCAAATTTACTCTGAAACATCAGTTTTCCATTTTTTTTTGCTGAGTTCAGTATTCAGGCAGGATTTGGGAAAGTACTTGGTAAATTGTAAAGTGATATACAGATATATGTTGTTTTTGGCACTTTTTTGGTTACCTTTGGGTGGCCAAGTAGTAACGTTGTGCACGTTTTGTTTCTATTGTAAACTAGTGGTCTGAAGTCAAAGTGTAGATGATCCGAAATTGGATAATTGAGACTTTGATTATATGTGACTTCACAGAATTTTAAAAAGTAGATTTAACATACTATTTGTTGCCCTGAACTAAATAATTAACTAAGCTGGTACTTCATTAACATTTAAGAATTGATAGACAATAGATGTAGCTACAGACCAGGGCTGAATTTGCCCAACTGCAACCATGATGGTTATTTTGTCATAATTGTCTTCTCATTAGCCTTCCATCTCTTGTTGTGGCCTTTTCAACTTCTTCCTGCAGCAGTTTCAATTGATTCATTTATTTTCTCTGGGCCTTGCACTAGATGGAGATACAGAAAGGAAAGAGTTGGTATTACCTGTCTTCGAGAAGGCTCAAAAAAAAAAAAAAAAAACCAAAAAAAAGATGTTGTGGCAGAATTTCAGATAACAGGGGCTGACATCTAAGCATCCCTAAAATCTATCTTAGACATATGCAATTCTGTCTCCTCAGGGGGCTGATCTTACACGGAATGGCTTAAGATGTTAAGAAGAAATTAGCTTTGATTCAAGTGTTGTGAATTATTCCCATATTGCAGGTTTTTGGTGACCTATGGATAATTGAGACTTATATGAATGATTAAAAAATATTTGTGGGGTTAAAATTTTCTAAAAAGTAAATATTAGGTATACACATTGATTTATTACTAGCTTGGCATTGTAACATTTGAACTTCAAAATTTGAAATGCGGTAAAGTTATCAGTATTATAATTTAAAATAATGATCCTAGCCAGGTACCATGGCGTGTGCCTCTAATCCCAGCTACTTGGGAGGCTGAGGTGGGAGGATTGCTTGAGCCCAGGAGTTAAAGACCAAAACGGACAACATAGTGAGACCCCCATCCTGCCCCCAAATAAAATAATTATCCTGAGATATCTGCAAAAAACATTTATTTGTTGGTCCTGTCAAAGAAATTGACATTATTCAGCTATGGAGTTAGGCTGGATTTATGTTTACGAAAAATTCCTTTCCATTTTCTTGGCAATATGGAAGAATGATGGGCTGTAAAATCGAGCCATTAAAATGGCCTTATGTGTGTTTGAACCAACATCTGACTTTGAAGTTACCCAACTGCCTGGTACCAATTTACCTGTTTTACTGGGTGTTATGTTTTTGTCAATGGGGGTTATTAATTTTAATACTCAAGTGATATAATCCATACTCCTTAGAACATGATGGTATTCTGATTAAAGTCACTTCCAGGTGCTTGTAAGTGAAATGCTTTGGCAGGCAAATCCATCTAAGTTTTTTTTTTTTATATAATTAATATAAATGTGCTTATTTATTTTTCTAGGTATTGGACTTTTTTAAAGCTATTACATATATATGTTGTTTAGCTATTGAATTATTTGCATGCAGGAGTAGGCAACCAAAGCTTTATTATTTCCTAGTAATAAATTAAATCTCTTTGAGTTGTTGAAATTATTCCTGCCCATGTGCAACAGTAAAAAAGGAGTATAAAGCGTGTTTGGGGTTGTATGTATTTTGACTGTGAGTGGTTGAGAGAGATGAGTTTCTGTCTCTCCTCCTCTGCCAGTGGAAATATACTCCTAGGGCAAAGAAGATGGTATTCCTCCCCATTACCTAGAGAAGAAAAACTGAATTATAAAAGATGACATGGTCAGCCATGATAGTGTAAGACGGCCATGTGGCGAAGGTGAACATCCCCTATAAGCTTCCCAGACCGATCTTCTGTACAATGGAAAAGTTGTTATATTGCTAGTTTAAAATTCTTTCCTTGAGCACAACCATAACTTGGATTCCAAAGAATTACTAAAGGTGACACAGAGCTTTCTCTGTTTGCTGATTTGCTTTTGGAAAAGGATTATTTTTATTTCCTAGTTTTATTTAAAAACAAAAATTCTCAAAGGTTATATTGATTTAAAAAATTCTGTTGAAACTGTAGTATAGGTAATATGGATAAATTGTGTTCTTTTCTGAACTAGATGACTTTTATAACACTTTGGATGTGAACAGTGAGGTTTAGGCAAAAACAGGTGTGTAGTTTGGATTACCAGTTCGCTGAAAAAAGGGTACCTAGCAGGAGGTGAAGCTAATGAATTCACTGTTGTAGATTTTGAGGTTGATTGGCCTACAGGGTGTCATTCAGGGGGAAATGACAATGTGCAGTTGCAAATGCCTGGAGTTTGGAGGGAGGTCACATCTAGATGTATAAATTTTGGAGACATTTATGTGTGAAGCCTTGGAGATGGGTGAGACTGTTTGTTAATCATGAAATGTGATAACCCCTGTTGTAACAGCATGAACTTGGTGTTAATCACACAACCAATATTATTAAATGATATTAAGTGGTGGGAGCTCAACCAACATTTTCTTTCAAGGAAGTGGAAAGGCTGCATCTTTGACCTAACAAGTAAATATTTTAGAGGGTAAAGTTGACAAAATTTAATGAAGCAGCCATACAGTTAGCACAGGCCTACAGATCTGAATTTTGAAGCAATTAGACCTTACCTGAATATAACCATGCTGTTTGGAGATAATAATGCTAATCATGTGACCAGAAGCATTGATATTAAAGCCAAACTCATTTTGATTACATGTGTTTTTACTGTGAGAGGAATAATTGTGGGAATAATTGTCAGAAAAAAAATTGGGGTAGCAATAAATACTCTTTATATGCATGATTATTTTTAGTTCAAACCAGAATAACACGATAGTGTTATTTATAGTCTAACCAGATTTTGTAGTCAGTTTTAACCAAAGGTAAGCTTGAGTTAATTTTAATGAAATTCTTTAGTACATATCTATTTTTAAAGGTAGAAATTTAAGAATAATATATCACTAAGCTGGAGTCTATATGATATAGTCAAATAGCAAGGTGATTATTTTAGCCCTCCTGTGGTATCAGGATAGAATAATTACTTTTTTATTTTATCCTGTTAATTTTGTTTTCTTTTATTTATTCTTATATATTCTGGCCAGTGTTGTAACTCTGTTTATTCAACAGCATTAATTGAGCACTTACTTTGCATAATGTGTAGGAGACATGAACATGAGTAAGTGAGTGTCTCAGTCCTCAAAGATAAAACATTCCAGTGGAGAAAACAGGTGAAGAAACCAGAATCGCAGGATAGTACCAGTGCTGTGAGGGAGATTATCACAGTGAAATATGAGCACAGATGTAGAGTTGGAGGAAGCTTTCTGGATGTTTCTAGCTGTAGTGCACTAAAACAGCAAAACCCACAAGTAGGAATGTAGCAATTCATTTATTCAAACTGATCATATATCTAAAAAATTAGGCAAATCAGGCAATTTGGAGAATTAATATAGAATTAATATTATCAAATCAGGAAGTCCAATGTTAATAGGAAGGACATGTGTGAGATTATTGGTGGTTATTCAGGCAATTCCATTTTTACCAGGGGGTAAAAACTAAACCTTTGGAGTGAAACTTGTGATTGTCATAGAAATATGTTTCTAGTTGGGACTACGTGACTATGAAGGATCCATTTGTTGGAATAACCAGTTGCACTATGCTTTCTGGGGCACTGCAGACTTGCCCTCCCAGTTCTGGTTCCACTGCCTCTAAAAGCAACCAGGCTGTCCTAGACTGATGGAGATGCCTGAGGCCTGTCACCCTGCCACCTCTTTTCTGGCTCCTCAGGAAACTTACCTTTGTTTTTCTTCTGTTTGATCACTTGCAACACAGTTAATTCCCCAACACATTTCCTTTTTTTTATATGTACTTATGTTCTTTTTAATCTATGTACTCATTTTCTTTGTTTTTTTCACTTGCCACCCATCTTTCCCTCTGTGTTCTACATGTAGACTAAAAAGCCCTAATAATGACTAGCAACAATAAAAATAAATGATATAGTCAAATTACTTAGTGGGTACAATGTATGTTGTTCAGGTGATGGATACCCTAAAAGCCCAGACGTGGCTACTACACATATAACTAAATTGCACGTAACTAAATTCCATAAATTTATATAAATTGAAAAAAATTGATATTGCTATGTTAAGAAGACAGAGCACATATTTTGAGGTAGAACCAGTGTCCCTGTTTGCTTATGCCTTTGACAAGACCTGGAAGTCCTGCTTAAAACCTCCATGTCTTTATCTGTTTCTCTGTCACCTACTGAAGTCTGTGCTCTTCTTTTTATATCTGTGTTCAAGATAAAAAGAATCTAATATTCCTTTCTATTTTTTTGTATAAAATCTTTAAAAAATATGCATTGAAATTATTGCATGATTGTTTTTATTAATATATATAAAACACTGTTTCTATGAAAGACTGTTCTGTTTCAAATAACTGACTTACATGTTAACCTTTGAAATCAATCAGTTCTTTTTATTCATTAATTTGTTAATTTCATTTCTTTTTTAAAATTTATTCACTGAATAGTCTTTTTTGTTTTTGAGACAGGGTCTTTTTCTGTCACCTAGGCTGGAGTGCAGTGGTACAATCATAGTTCACTGCAGCCTCAAACTCCTGGCCTCAAGTGATCCTCTCACCTCAGCCTCCTGAGTAGCTGGGACTACAGGTGTGTGCCACCACACCCAGCTAATTTAAAAGTTTTTTGTAGAGCCAGGGTCTTGCTATGTTGCCCAGGCTGGAAACTCCTGGGCTCAAGTGATACCCCTGCGTAGGCCTCGCAAAGTGCTGGGATTACAGGCGTGAGCCATCGCCCCCAGCCTGTTCACTGAATGGTTACCGAGGCACTGAGTGCTGGGATCTCAGCTGAAAGAGTTATATCTTGTGCCCTTAAATAGTTTTGTCCTGGGATAAAGCTTGCACGTGTGTGTACACACATACATGGAGAGAATATGTACATATTCTCTTCATGCACTTTCTGTACACACTCGTAAATGTACAGTATATATCATTCACATACACATACATGTGTATTGTAGGGAGAAAAAGTAATACTTTTCTTCACCCATCAGAAGACATATACAGGTGGCTGAGGCACTCATAATAAAAGACAGATTAATAAGAGAAAAGCATAAAATTTATTTAATATAAATTTTATGTGACATGGGAGCTTTCAGAAATGAAGACTCAAAGAAATAGGTAACCTGTGTGTTTTTATGCTTAGATTTGATGAAGAATGAAGATTTGTGCAGAAGTATGATTGGTCGAAGGGGGTACAATCTAATGGTAATAATCTGGGGAACTTGGCAAGGACTGTTTGTTCAGATTCTCCTTGGCTCTGTGTCTTTGAGAATAAGTATGTTTCTTTCCTCTGGGTATGGGAGGGTACCTCTGGAATGAAGATTTTATGACCTGCTTCAGGGAAGAAGGGCCAGGGGAAAGAGAGTGACTTTTCTGCTTCTGCTGTTTTTTCAAATGCCAAGGTGCCATATTTTTGGGTAATGTGTCCTGAACCATATCAATATATACACGTACACACATATATACATATACATATATGTGCACACATGTATGTGTACACACATGTACACACATGAAGTGGTATTTGGTCTAGGAATTGAAGGAATGGGTAAAAATATGGGAAGGGCATTGCTATGGAGGGAATACCATGCTCAGTGCACTAGGATAGGAAATCCCAGGATCTGTAATGTTGAAAGGACATGGATTTGTTAGCATGTTGGTTCTAAACAAGGGAATAGTAAGAAGGCTGGAAAGATAGTGCTATGGTTTGAATATTTGTCCCCTCCCAAACTCATGTTGAAATTTAATTACCATCATAACAGTAGTAAGAGGTGGGATCTTTACGAGATGATTAGGCCACGAGGGCTCTGCAGTCATGAGTGATTAATGCTGTTATTGCAGGAGTGGGTCCCTTATAAAAGGATGAGTTTGGCCCCCTTTTGTCTCTCTCTTGCCCTCTCTTTGCCCTTCTGCCATGGGATGATGCAGCAAAAAGGCTCTCTCAAGGTGCCGGCCCCTCAATCGTGGACTTCCCAGCTTCCAGAACTGTGAGCCAACAAATTTCTGTTCATTATAAATTACCAGTCTGTGGCGTTCTGTTATAGCAGCACAAACAGACTTAGACAGGTAGCACAGTGGGAATGAATCTCAGCCCGCAAAGTTAACTTTGGCAGAAGTGTGACTAATTTTTTTTTTTTATCACTCAGTTTATGTTTCAAGCTCATTTCTGACCGTGCTCTGAGAAACATTTCCTTACTCCTCTTCTCTCTGCCTTGTATCATGGTTCTGGAATCTTACTGTCAACTTACTGGGTGGGCGTCTTCTCATTATAGGCTTATGTACGTTATTGCTCACATGACATAAAACATCCCACTACTTCAGGCCCTCCAGTTCTCTGCTGCTTGAGGATCTTGTTGTAGCTGCTGACTGTTGAGATCCAACACAAAACTCTTGCTTTGTTGGGGTCTTGTCCTTTCCGCAGTAGCTCTGCTTATGAACCCAGAAACCACCTCTTCTCCCTCCTGCCTGCTGCAGCCTCTTTCTAGTTCTGGTAGAACTTGGTAGTTTTGGCCCAGTTATTTGCTTTGCACATGAGAACCATCTCGCATCTGTGGGCTTAGGCTTTTGGAAATAAAAGTCAGCAACACTTGTAGGCTGGTTTTGCTACTTCCTAGCCACATCCTTCTCCCAAGACAATGGACCTAAGGACCAGTTCCTACCTTGAATTAGGAGGAAAGAAGGGGGATGTACCAGGAGCAGAAAAATTGGATCATGTCTCAAAAATATTATGTCATCCTCTCCTTCCCCACAGGATGGGTCTCAGTTGAGGAGAGTTTTTGATATCAAATTTAAGAGTCTGGACTGCGCTGGGGTGGTGACAGAAAGCCTTGAGTGACTCTGACCTGGGGAGTGACACATGATGACGGTTGTGCTTTAGGAAGATCACCTGATGGCAGTGGGAAGCATTCAGGACAGAGAAGAGTCTGGAGTCAGGGAGACCTGAAGAGACTCCTAGGGTGGTCTCTGCTGAGTGATTTCTGGTGCCCCAGTGAGTTTCCTTATCATAGAGGACAGTGGTTAGTATGGCTTAAGTCCTGTGGGCCTCACCCAAGGGTTTTGTTCCTGGAACTCTCAAAAAGAGGTTGTGGAACTAACTCTGATCTATATGTTACCTTAAGGCAGAGCTGTTCTTGTTGCAGAATGTCACCATTTGAGGTCAAGAAAGGAGCAGTCACTGAAAAAGGAAGTTACAGAAGGTCATTCATGGAGGGAACATTCTTTCATTTCATGACCGCCTGATGCACTGTCAAATGGAGGAAGCTGAAATTCCTAATGGGTTTCTTGACCTGAAAGGACACTGGATACTTTAAAAGAGGAAGCTACTCTAATAAGATTGTGATAGCTAATAGTTCATTAACTTCGGGAAACCTTGCTGAGTGTTAATTAAATATGCATCACAGGTGGAGAAATCTGATGTCTGGAAAAACTTTCTCATTTCATTTAAAGGGTAAGCTATAGATCTCCAAGGCTATCTTTGTGACACTTAAGAAAATAGACAAAGAAAGCTTTTGTAGGATAAAGAAACATGGGAAGTTTTCTTGGTGAAACTTGATGATTCCACATTTACAGCACATACATGTATCAGGTTTTTTTGTGTGTGCCCAGATAGGCATTTATGCTTTTAGATTTTCAGCCGAGTCTGGTTACCTAATTAGTTCAGATTGGCCCCTTCAGCGGGAGACAGGGAGGAAAGAGGCTTTGAAGTTGTGAAAGGGACCGTGAAGCAGACAGGCCTCTGGGAGCTGGGAAGGTGCTGCCAGCAGGAGGTGTCTTGGAGGCTCCTGTCTTTATCCTCCTTGCTCTGTAGCAATTCATACAGGGGACCTCTTAGGGAGCCTGGGGGGATAGCAGTCATCTGGTTTTAGGGAACACTGTTGGATAGCTTGTAGGCAAGCAGATAAAAAAATCAAACTGTTCAGAAATGTGTAACGTACAAAGCAAGGTCACCATCCCTGATAGCCCCCCTCCGTAGGACATCCTACTCTCTGGAAACCACCATTGACAAGAGTTTCCTGTTTATCCCTATAAAAAACCTTCTTTTCACAAACAAGCACACATGCTTTTAAAGACACATGAATTTTCTTTGTTCCTGTTATTCAAGTTGCACCACCTGGCACACTTGACTCTGCTGCTCGCCTTTGTCTCAGTCAGTCCTCCCGCAGCTGTGGAATGGTCCACTGTGACCCACAGTTTGTTTAACCAGGTATCCATGATAAACACCTTGGCTGTTTCTGGATTCCAGCCTTTAGTGGGTTGAATGTCCCCCTCCCCAAAAGGTATGTCCACATCCTAGTCTCCAAACCTGTGAATGTGACCTTACTAGAAAATTTATTTAAGGATCTAAAGATGAGATCATTCTAGTTTAACCATGTGGACCCTAAATCCAATGACAAGTGTCCTTATAGGACACAGAAGAAAAGACACAGGTCTCCTCACAGGAGGAGACCTTGTGAAGATAGAGTGATGTAACCACAAGCCGAGAAATGCCTGGGGCCCCCCAGAAGTGGGAAGAGGCAAGAAAGGATTGTCCTTTAGAGCCATTGAAGGGAGTGTAGCAAGTCTTCATAACCGTGAGAGAATAAATTTCTGTTGTTTGAAGCCACCCAATTTATAGTAATTTGTTATAGCAGCCCCAGGACACTAACATATCTTGCCCAAACTCTTGTCTAATGAACATCTCTCTCATTGTTAGGAAAGATAATGAACACCTGCTCCAGACACATCTGTGCACACCTGCTAAAGTTCATCTGCAGGACAGGTTTCCAAAAGTGGAATCCTGGTTCTCAGTCCTGATAATATTTTCCTCCTTAAATGTATCACATATATCCTTGCCTTGGGATTAACAGTGCAAGTAACAATAGCAACTGCTGTGTGTTGAGTGCTTTTTGGGTGTCAAGCATTGTGCCCATACTCTCTTACTTAATCCTCACAACAGCCCTATCACACATTCATTATCATCCTCTTTTTGCAGATGGAACACTGATGTTTAGAGTATTGAAGTCGCTTGCACAAGACCGTATGCTTACGTAAGAGGCAGGGCCAGGATTCAAACCAATGTCTAACTCCAAATTCTGTGTTCCAAATTCTTAGCCATGATGCTGGATTGAGAAGATAAACCACAGTTTAGAATTTTTGGCTCTGTGTTGTATGGACATGGTCTGGCACATCCTGGCCACTGTGTGTAGTGGGTTCTAGGAGGTTGACAGACTCAGTTGTAACTACTGGAAGAAGTCTAGTCTGGCAGGCAGAATGTGGCATCCATAGGGCATTGGGAGTCTGGTGAAATAGCACCATGCAGATGGTCCATCTTGGTACAGTAATGGGATCCCAACAGGTGGACTGCAAATCCAGGAGTTAGAACATCAGTAATAATAACAAACCTTCAGATATTATTAGCTCTTATTATGTGTCAGGCCTTGTTCTGAGTACTTTATGTGTATTTGCCCATTGTGAAGCAGGTACTGTATTAGCATAGAAGAGAACCGTCAGTAAGTAGTGGGGTGCAACTGCTTGGCATTCAGGTACAGATAAGTTCCTGAGTAAGGAGGCTGCAGGAACGTGGCAGGGTTCTAGTCTCCAGGAATGGAGGTACCAGGTAGGTTTAAGAAAGAGACATCAGCTCAAGCTACCAGGTGGGTGTCCAGTTAATGGAATAGCGAGGTGGGAATCCCATCTCAGAGAGAGGCAGAAGTTTAGTTATTGGACTGAGGCCCTTCCCCAGAGGTCAGCATGTGACAGGAATGACTTACACCAAGCCCAGAGGTCACTTGGTGCCTGTTTCGAGGAGTGTAGTGGCAGCAGGGCTGTGACGGGAAATAGTGGAGCTCGACATTGCGTTCCCCAGGGTTGTGGCCTCATGGTGATGGTGACGTACGTGGGGCCTAAAACTTTGTGGAGTGAGTCCTTCATGGGAGTGTGTTTCCTTCTCATTTATCTGTCCATTGTAACTAGGGAGCAGAGGGCTCAGCTATGAGACTTCTGGGCAGCACCACACAGCAGACTCTCTGTGAACTTAATGGTGTCTCCTTTGACTGATTTTCATCTTTCGTAAAATTATCTTTACTGGCCTTATTGGTATCTTTTAATTCATTAGGAGCATTAAGAAGAACAGTTTCTGTTGATTCAGCAACCAGAATCACTTTCACTTCCTTGTCTCTTCGGGCCCCATGCCACCATGCCGTCTCTTGTTAACTTTTGGCAAAGGGAAATAAAGTAACACATTGTCTTCTTTTTTTTTTTTGGTGGGAGAATATCCCCATCTTGTGGATATGTGCGTTGTGTTTTAGCTTCTACAGAGGTAAATAGAAATTCACCTGGTCTGAGCATTTTATCATAAAGATCGTTCTTAGAGGCTTCTTTGGCCTCCAGTTTTGCCATCATGTTGGTTCTGGACGTAGACGCACTGGACAGGCTCACATGTGCTCTGTTTACCTTTACCCCCTCATTGCATTCCCAGTATTTTATGAGTCCTCTCAAAATGATGGTCTCCTTTGCTTCTCCATGTAGTCTTAGGAAGAGGGTACACATTCTATTTTAAGATGAGGGGATTTTAATTTTAATTTTATGTTAATATGAAGGAGTTTATCATGTAACACAGAATAAATCGCTATTAAACCCGAGGGCAGAAATCTCGGATTCTCTTGCCTTAAGATCACTTCTCAACCCCACACCCGTGCCTTGCCCCCAGCTTCAAGCATGGAAGAAAGCACAGTGTAAATGATAGCAGTATCTCTAACCATCTTTCAGAAAGCTGACCACAAATATAAGTCACTTCGTAAAATGTCAATAGTTTATCCAAACAATTTGCTTTGCCTTAATTATTTGTTAAGTATGTTTCTCCAATTTGCAGAAATTGAACTGAATTTACTTTATAAGCCATGCCATCATGTTCTGATTACTATTTTAAGAAATTATAGAACTTCAAAAATTGGATATGAGGGTTGAGAAAAATGGTGGTCTGATAGAGTCCTCCCACCGCACCGCTCCCAGGGAAGGAGGTGAAAAACACCAGCGGCTACCTGCGAGCACGGACCGCTCACTCCGAAAACAGCATTGTGGAATTACAGAGAAACAATGCGGAACGCCCAGCCCAAGAAAACAGGTACAAAATTTTCACAAAGATGGAGAGCGCACGGAGCACAATAGAGCCCAGAGCGCGGGAAGGACGCGCTCGCCAGGTCCGCGCAGCGCGACCTGCCCCCCAAGCGGTTATGCGCCTCCCCATCCACGCAGTCAGGGACAAGCCCAGAGTTGGGGCAAAGCGGTTGCGCGAAGCAGCAGACCCTGTGGAGAGAAAGCAATTGCGAGAGCCAAACAAACACAACTCTCAGCTGCAATATACAGAGACCACTCAGGGCTGGGGAGGGACCGGGTAGGGACCGGGCGGAGATACAGCTTCCCGGGACAGTGCGCGGGAACCCGCAGGCCGGCACTGCGCCACGAGAAGTCAGCAGGACTGGGCACAGGAGTTTAACGAAGAGCGGGACATGCCCTTAGAGGTTGCTGGCAACTGCCTCCGCGGCCGGTGGAGAAAAGCTGCGCTCCCAGTGCGATCGGAGCCCGGCTGTGCGCCAGGCTGGCGGCGGCCGCCATCTTTACAGCTGCCCACGCGGAGCTGTGAGCCGCGTCTCCAGCTCTGCCCCACCACGGCCCGGGGCTCCTCCGCTGGGGCGAGACAGGCTTTGCCTGTGGTGGTCAGGGACAGCTGCATCCGTGGGTTCCAGGTGGGACGAGATCTCGGAACTGTAGCGGCAGGACCTTTGTGTATTGGAAACAGTTTGCAGCTCGTCCATCTTGTCCTGCTATCCCGGCTCTGGCCTCCGACAAGTCCGCTACGTGCTGGTCCTAGTGCCTGCCCTTCAGGTCCCAGCCCTCCTGTACCCCAGCGATCGGTCATTTTGAAGGTTGCTGGCTATAGTGACTCATTTGGTATAACTGTTGGTTCTCATAACAACCAAATACCTCAAGAGCCACAGGCTGAACCAGAGCAGCTCCCCATAACCCTGCCACTTCATTAGGGAATTTCGCGCCATCCAAGAGCGCTTCCAGCGGCCACTATTCCCCTCTCCCCATGGGAACATCCCCCCGGTGGAGACTGCTGGGGATAGAGACGGCCACCCGCCTCGCCTTGGGGTCTAGTGGTGGAAAAGGGGTGCACAATTGGAGATCCCCCTATCAGCCAGTATCACGCAGAGATGCACATCAGAAGGGCAGACACACGTGGCTAGATAAGCAACCTCTGAGCTGTGTAGAATTTTCCCAATTCAGCTCTCACACTGCAGCCAAAAGAAATTACATTTCTACCTGCACCTCAGGAGGAGCAGGGTCAAAGTAACCCCTAGGAGCTACAAGGTCCCTCCCAAACCATGGGGCTTTCACATACCCTAACTGGGGGATCAGAGTCTGCCATGGACATAACAGAATACCTAGCTAATAGGGAGCTGTGGATTCATATTCCTCAAGTACAATTCACTAGCCTAGAGCTCAAGCTGGGGGGTCAATCTCACCACACCCCACCGGGAAGAGGAGAAGACAACAGGCCAGAGATAACTCAAGATCCACCAAACTTGCTAAAATACACCTAAGGCAATACAGGCCACTACTTCTCTCCCTGGCTCTGCCAAGGAACGAAAATCGTGGGCCTGGAGACAGGGCCATAAACTAGCCCTAACACCCCCAGCTCTCGACCAAGAGGCCAGATGAGAAAAAACCAGCGAAAGAACTCAGGGAACATGAAAAAGCAGACTGAAAAGTCACCCCCAAAGGAAACCATCAGGTCCTCAGCAATGGATACCAACTCAAATGAAATGGGTAGAATGACAGAAGAGGAATTTCGTTTATGGATTATAAAAAAGCTCAATGAAATTCAAGAGAAAATTGAATCCCAGCACAAAGAAACCACAAGAAAAATGCAAGAAATGAATGAAAAATTCTCCAAAGAAATAGAAATATTACAGAAAAATCAAATAGAAATCCTAGAAATGAAAGAAGCATTCAAGGATCTGCAAAACACAGTGGAAAGCCTTAAGAATAGGCTGGACCATGCAGAGGAAAGAATTTCAGAGCTAGAAGACAACTCCTATGTACTAAATAAATCAGTTGAAGAGAAAGAACACAAAAACAAGAGGCATGAACAAAGCATACAAGAAATGTGGGATTATGTAAAGAGGCCAAACATAAGGATCATAGGCATCCCTGAGGGAAAGGAAGAAAATTCGCATGGGCTGGAAAATCTCTTTGAAGGAATAATAGAGGAAAATTTCCATGGCTTAGTCAGAAATCGCAATATCCAAGTACAAGAAGCACACAGGACTCCTGGGAGACTCAACATGAAAAGGCATTCACCACGCCACATAATTATTAGACTGACCAAAGTAAACACAAAAGAGGCACTCCTCAGAGCTGTAAGACGAAAAGAGCAGGTAACCTATAAAGGGAAACCAATCAGATTAACTGCAGATTTCTCAGCTGAAACCTTACAAGCCAGAAGGGAATGGGGAGCCATCATCAGTCTCCTGAAACAAAACAAAGGCCAACCCATAATTCTGTATCCTGCCAAAATAAGCTGCTTATATGAGGGAGAAATAAAGACTTTTCCAGACAAGCAATCACTGATAGAATTTGTGAAATCCAGACCTGCCTTGCAAGAAGTGCTTAGACCTGCATTATACACTAAACAGAGCAACAGACACCCACCTATGTAAAACTACACAAAAGCTAAAACTCCAGAAACCAGATTCCATGATGACGCAAGAGATAAAACAAAAGACATCACCCAATAGAATAATCAGAAATTTACCCCAAATATCAATTCTCTCAATAAATATAAATGGCTTGAATTGCCCATTGAAGAGACATAGGCTGACTGAATGGATTAAAAAATACAAGCCAAGTATCTGTTGTCTTCAGGAAACACACCTTACACACAAAGACGCATTCAGACTCAAGGTGAAAGGGTGGAATACAATTTTCCAGGCTAATGGAAACCAAAAGAAATCCGGAGTAGCCATCCTTATTTCAGATGATATAAACTTTAAAGCAACAAAAGTAAAGAAGGACAAATATGGACACTATAGAGTGGTGAAGGGAAAAATCTTACAAGAGGATTTAACAATCCTAAACATTTATGCACCCAACACAGGAGCGCCCAGGTACATAAAGCAAATACTGCTAGATCTAGACAACATAATAAACAGCAATACCATAATAGCAGGGGACTTCAACACCCCACTGACGGAACTGGACAGATGCTCCAAACAAAAAATAAATAAAGAAACAAAGAACCTAAACAGGACTCTAGAACATTTGGGCCTAATAGATGTCTACAGAACACTCCACCCAAATAACACTGAATATACGTTCTTCTCATCAGCTCATGGAACTTTCTCTAAAATTGACCACATCCTAGGCTACAAAACAGATCTAAACAAATTCAAAAAAATAGAAATCATACCATGTATCTTTTCAGACCACAGCGGAATAAAATTAGAAATCAGTTCCAACAAAAACTTACATCTTCATCCAAAAACATGGAAACTAAACAATCGGTTGCTGAATGACTATTGGGTCAAAGAGGAGATTCAAATGGATCAAAAGATTCTTCAAACTAAATGATAATGGGGACACAAGTTGTCAAAATCTGTGGGATACAGCAAAAGCAGTCCTGAGAGGAAAACTTATTGCCTTAAATGCCCACATCCAAAAGACAGAAAGGCCACAAATCAGTAAACTAATGAATCATCTTAAGGAAATGGAAAAGGAAGAGCAAAGCAATCCTAAAGCCAGCAGAAGAAAAGAATAACCAAGATCAGAGCAGAATTAAATGAAATCGAGAACAAAAGAACAATACAGAAGATTAATAAAATGAAAAGTTGGTTCTTTGAAAAGATAAACAAAATAGACAGGCCACTTGCCAGGTTAACCAGAAGCAGAAAGGAAAGGACTCTAATAAGCTCAATTAGAAATGAAAAAGGAGAAGTCACAACTGATACCATGGAAATACAAAACATCATCTTCGAATACTACAAAAATCTCTGTGCCCACAAACATGAAAATGTGGAGGAAATAGACAAATTCGTAGAAACATACTACCTCCCTGGGCTCAACCAGGAAGAAACAGAATTTCTAAACAGACCAATATCAAGCACTGAAATTGAAGCAGTAATAAAAAATCTTCCAACAAAAAAAAGTCCCGGACCAGATGGGTTTGCACCTGAATTCTACCAAGCCTACAAAGAAGAACTGGTGCCTATACTGCAGAAATTATTTGAAAATATCCAGAAGGATGGAATCCTCCCAAACTCATTCTACGAAGCCAATACCACCTTGATACCCAAGCCAGGAAAGGACACAACAAGAAAACAAAACTACAGACCAATATCCCTTATGAATATAGATGCAAAAATTCTCAATAAAATCCTTGCAAACCGAATTCAAATGTACATCAAAAAAATAATTCATCACGATCAGGTGGACTTCATTCCCGAGATGCAGGGATGGTTCAACATACGCAAATCTATAAATGTAATTCACCATATAAATAAAAGCAAGAACAAAGATTATATGATCCTTTCAATAGATGCAGAAAAGGCTTTTGACAAAATCCAGCACCCTTTTATGATAAGAACTCTTAACAATATAGGCATAGATGGCTCATACCTCGAAACTATTAAAGCCATATATGATAAACCCACAGCCAATATCATACTGAATGGGGAAAAATTGAAAGCATTCCGCCTTAAAACTGGCACCAGACAAGGGTGCCCACTATCTCCACTTCTTTTCAACATAGTGCTGGAAGTCCTGGCCAGAGCAATCAGACAACACAGAGGAATCAGGGGCATCCAGATGGGGGCAGAAGAGGTCAAACTTTCAGTATTCGCAGATGATATGATATTATACATAGAAAACCCCAAAGATTCAACCAAGAGATTACTGGAATTGATTAATGAATTCAGCGAAGTCTCAGAATACAAAATTAATACACACAAATCCATAGCCTTCACATATGCTAATAACAATCAAGCCCAGAAACAAATTAAAGATGCAATAACTTTCACAATAGCACCAAAGAAAATTAAATATTTAGGAACATATCTAACTAAGGAGGTCAAAGACCTATATAGAGAGAATTACAAAACACTGAGAAAAGAAATTGCAGAGGAGGTAAACAGATGGAAAACCCTACCATGCTCTTGGATAGGCAGAATCAACATTGTAAAAATGGCTTTGCTGCCTAAAGTGATTTACAGAATCAGTGCAATCCCTATCAAAATACCAACATCATTTTTTGCTGATCTAGAAAAAATAATTCTACGCTTCGTGTGGAACCAGAGAAGACCCCATCTAGCCAAAGCAATCTTAAGCAAAAAGAACAAATTGGGAGGCATCTATCTACCAGACCTCAAACTATACTACAAGGCTATAGTAACCAAAACTGCATGGTGTTGGCACAAGAACAAAGACACAGACCAATGGAACAGGACTGAGAACCCAAATATAAAACCAACCTCGTATAGTCACCTGATCTTTGACAAATTCCAGAAAAACGTACACTGGGGAAAAGATTCCCTATTCAATAAATGGTGCTGGGAAAACTGGATGGCCATATGTAGAAGACTGAAAGTGGACCCACACCTCTCACCTCTCACAAAAATCAACTCACAATGGATAACAGATCTAAACCTAAGACATGAAACCATAAGAATTCTCGAAGAAAACGTTGGAAAAACTCTTATGGACATTGGCCTAGGCAATGAATTTATGAAGAAGACCCCCAAAGCAATCACAGCAGCAACCAAAATAAATACATGGGACCTGATCAAATTGAAAAGCTTCTGCACAGTCCAAGGAAACTATCACTGGAGTGAACAAACAACCTACAGAATGGGAGAAAATACTTGCATGCTACACCTCTGATGAAGGGCTGATAACCAGAATCTATACAGAACTTTGGAAAATCAACAAGAAAAAATCAAACAACCCTATTAAAAAGGGCAAAGGACATGAACAGAAACTTTTCAAAAGAAGACAGAATAATGGCCAGCAAGCATATAAAAAATTGCTCAACTTCTCTAATCATCAGGGAAATGCAGATCAAAACCACAATGAGATTTCACTTAACTCCAGTGAGATTGGCTCATATCAAAAAATCCCCAAGCAACAAATGTTGGCGGGGATGTGGACAGATAGGAACACTCATACACTGCTGGTGGGACTGCAAATTAGTACAACCTCTATGGAAAGTAATATGGAGATACCTCAAAGAATTAAAAGTAGAATTACCATTTGACCCAGCAATCCCACTACTGGGTATTTACCCAGTGGAAAAAAAGATATTCTATAATAAAGACATCTGCACGCGAATGTTTATAGCAGCACAATTCACAATTGCAAAGTTGTGGAAACAACCCAGGTGCCCATCAATACACGAGTGGATTAATAAAATGTGGTATATGTATACCATGGAGTATTACTCAGCAATAAAAAACAATAGTGAATTAACACATCTGGTATTATCCTGGTTGGAGCTAGAACCCATTCTTCGACGCGAAGTGTCACAGGAATGGAAAAACAAGCACCACTGGTACTCACCATCAAATTGGTACTAGCTGATCAACACTTACATCACACAGGGCAATAATATTCATCAGGGGGTGGGTAGGTGGAAGGGGGGTGGAGGGGATGGGAAAAATTCTCACTGAATGGATGCAGGGAGCACAGTTTGGGGGATGACCACGATTGTAGCTCTGACACGGGCAGTGCATGGGCAATATATATAGCCAAAGTGTTGTACCCCCATAATATTCTGAAATAAAAAAAAAAATTGCATATGACTTAAGGGTAGAGTATATGGTGGAGGAGTACAGATTAGGACTTGGCGTGATTTTGTCTGATACCCAGAAAAAATTATATACAGATAAAATGAATTAAAAAAATTTGGTGCTAAAATAGTAAACTTCAGTCTTGAGGCATTTGCTTCCGTAAAATTCCTAGATAGCACCAGGCATATGAAGTGCTGTTATAGAAGTTTTTACAAATATGGGATTTGAAGTGACTACCTTCATTGCATAGAATAATGCAAAAGATGTCTCTTGTTAAATATAGAAAGAGCATTCCTGGAGACAGTGTATTGAAGCAGAAAATGCTAAGGCAGGTTGTTGATTTGCATGTGCTGATGCTTTCATGTGTTGAATTCTGTTTGGAAATATTTCACTAGAGTGTAAGCTCCATGATGACAAGGCCATTGTCAGTCTTGTTCATTGCTGGATTCATTGGCGTAGAACAGTGTAAAGTAGGGACTTAATATATATTTGTTGAATGAATTAATAAACAGGTGCATAAAGGTGGCAAGAAATGAAGGTAGGTCTTTATTAGTGACAAATAAGTGAAACTGTAAAATTCAAGAATTAGGGACTGGTGTACTGTTTGATCATGGTCATGGTGATAAGAATATATAATTTGAAATAATATATCATCTAAAAATAATTATGCATTGTAAATATATGATAAAGTGGGTAAAGCTTGAGGTTTGCTGCTAGAAAGACTACTCTATGGCCATCTTTTTATAGTGGGCACAAAATAGATTGTGTGATTGTTGATGACACATGTAGAACACCTACCAGAGCCCCTGGGACATAATAGCAGCATAAAATAATTATTTTCTGTTCTCATTAGTGTTTTTCAGATAAAATTGAGAGGGAAACAGCCATGTCTTAAGTCAGTGGTTCTCAAGCAGGGCAGTTTTTCCCTCCATGTGACATTTGGCAATGTCTGGAGACACTGTGAATGGTCATGACTTGAGGGAGGATACTACTGGCATCTCGTGGGCAGAGGCCAGGGATGCTTCTAAATGTCGCGCAGTATAGGAGACAGCCCCCTGCAACACGAATTATCCAGCACCAAGTATCAGTAGTGCTGAGGTTGAGAAACCCTGTTCTAGTTACTCATGATGGTATATTAAAATATTGAGCCAGATAAAAAGTCTGTGTTACTGTATGCATCTTATGTCGAATCAGATATTACTTAGAAACGAAAGTGTGTTAATATGTAGTAAATAAGTGATTTTTTTCGTTTCTTGCTACTTTGGTTCCTGATGCTTTCTGTTAATATCAGGGATTCTTTTTATCAATATATTTTAAAAAGCTGTTATTTGCTTTCCAAACAGTGCAGTAAACATATACCTAACGAATCATTGTTGAGCTCAGCAAACACTATCATTTGATATAATTATAGCAGCCACACAAGAATGCAATTATTAACTTGTCAATAGTTTGATCAAAATACATTTGATCAATTTTCTGACATTTACTGAAATGAAACTTAGTTGATATTATCTGTCTTAAATACATTTAACCTACATTCTAGATCTGGTAGTTTTTTTTACATCTATAAAAAATTTCTCTTTTCTGTGGAAGAATACTGTGAATTTCTGGGGCAGAAGAGAGTTGGAAAATTAGGGTAATTCCATTGTTCATTTATTTTCTCATGCAGACACTGTGAAATGTATCATGTTTGAGTAATTGTATGTAATGGAAAAGACTTTGAAGATCTTCTTGTGTTTATTAACATTGGCTTGAAAGATGACCCTTTTCCCTGGACATTTCATGACACATCAGTAACTCACTTGGTAGGATCACAGGTGTTGCCTTTGATGGTCTGATAGTATTCATAATACGGATCTGATATACTCTGTGCTCAATCTGTTTTCATGCTTGTGACGTTGTTCCCAACTCGTGGCTGCCATATCAAGTATAGTCTCTTGTGGTGAAAATTGATGCTATTTACTGAGTGCTGAGTTTGTATCAGGCACAGTACTAAATGCTCTCCATGAATTACCCATTTTATCTACATCACAATGTCATAAGGTAGCTACTATGATGATTCCCATGTTAGAGAGAAGGATACTGAGGCTTGGAGAGGTTAAGTGACTTGTCCGCAGTTGCATAACTACGGGGTAAGGAGGCCAGAATAGGTCAAGTTACCCTGCTAATAATCTTTGCTGTCTACAAAGTTGAGGTTGTTGTGGTGATGGTACTTTGAGTGGGATACACTCAGAGAGAAATCTGACCTTTACTCTAAATTCCAACAGTAATAAGATATCAGTGAAGTATAACTCAACACCATTTCTTACAGCTCTGCAAGGAGAGGGAAGGCACTTGCTGGTAGAAGAGTTAGGGTTTAAAGGGATTACCTTGTTAAGTAAAATTTCCCTCCCCTTTGCTAGCAGTTGGAGCAGAATGTGGAAATAAAGACTTGCAGCAATGCACATGACCTGAGAAGAAGCTGCTTGAGTCAGGTTTGGCTTCCATGGTCTAGACAGACCTCTTTGTGCCCCGCGATGCTCTAGTTTTACCTATCAGCCATCCAGGATTGCTGTGCCTCTGGGTAGCAGCCCTTTTATGGAGCCTCCATGTCCACGAAGCTGTATGAATTGAGGTTTGTTCTGTACTTAATGTGTGTGTATGTATGTGTGCATGCACATTTGTCTTACTCCTGTTGGTGGTGATAGGGACGGTAGAGTCTCCTCCCATGGGCACTTGGTGTATGCCTATTAGAGCTCTGGTCCTACGAGGCATGTTAGTAGGACATGCTAGTGAGCCTGTAACTAGTTAACTGTTCCTAGTCCTCTCTGGTCTATGAGCAACTTAAGGACAGATGCTGTGTTGATAATAGTAGTAACAAAGGCTCTTTGGATTTTGGGCTCACTCTGTTTTACAGATGAAGCAGTTGAGCCAGAGAGGGGAACATAATGCCCGAGGTAACTCATCCAGTGCATGGAGAGCTGGGGCTCCTACCCAGGGCTGTCTGATGTCAACATCTGTGCTCTCCTCACCAGCCTCTGCTGTCTCTTTTATCTTTGCATCTCTGGCACATGGTAGTTAATCAGTAAATGTTAGTTGAATGAACGAATGCTTCTTGTGAACACTCTAAGTGGAAACCAAGCATTGCTTTTTACCAGAGTATAACGCATGGTAGTAATATGTTCAAGGATAGTGGCAAGAATCCCTGGCACTTGGCACCTGACTGGGTACCAGGAGGAAGCCCTCTGTTCTCAGGGCCTCTGCCCTATTTATGTCTCTTGGGTCTGGATTTCTCAATTTCTAGTCCAATTTCACAATCTGTTTTCTGAGCTCTTCCAGGAAAAGTTTCCGAGCTTTTCTTGTTGCTGTTTGGACTTTCACTTTCAGTATGATTTTTCATTCTGATATTCCCTGATTGGAGCCTCCCCTGTTACCCTGGAGGAGGTCTGCACCCTACCCCCAGCTCTAAGACACAACACTGGCCAGGTGTGGGGCACCTGTAGGTGTGTGACTATGGAGAGGGTTTGGCCTTTTTGCATCTTGAGTTTTTCATTGACAATGTGAGGGACTTACAGTAGCAGGTAATCTAGTTCTATAGTTCTTTGCCGTTTTTAAAAAAATCATGGACCCTTCTAAGAATCTTTTAAAAATACACATCATTCTTGCGCATGTGCACACGCACGTGCATGCACACACACACAAATTTGTTACACAATTCCGAGGGACCCAGAGACCCTGCTCACTCAAAGCCCATCCTTTTACCAGTTATCCCATATGTAGAAGATCTTTTCTTTATTGGGTTCTATCCATCTTTGACAGTCTATGGCATGCCATGATAAAGTTTTTCTAAAAATTACCAAATCTAATGAAACAATAGTCTTCTGTTAGAACTTGTAAAACTCACAAACCTTTCAGCCTGGGCTTTGAAGCAAAAAAGGAAGGTTTAGAATTACTGTAGACTCCCATCAAACAGATGTTGACAATTCCAGACATTAAGATTTGTGGATGATTCCCTGCTCCCTGCCTTCTTACTTTTTAATCCCATGCTCTCATCATCTATGTTATATACAGATAATGGGATGAATATTTTTTCCTCACAGGAATAAATAGTGGAGAGCTCTTTCATAGGTAGAATTTTAGCCTTAGAGAAAACATCAATAATTTATCTTCAGTTTTAGTTTAAATAGTTAATGGATGAAGAGTGCCAGTGTCCCACAGAAGAACTTGAAATCCTCTCTCCTATTGCTCTTGAACTCTGCACACACAGCTATCTCCAGAGAGCCCCCATTTTCACAACCTTAAACTCTTTCAAACTTTTCTCACCACCTTCCCTACCCTCCCAACCTACCTGGATCTGTTTTCTGCCAATATGTTTTGTTCTTTATTGTGTAAATCCCACCTGCCCTTAAGGGACTGCTTCATGGACCTGGGCCCCCTCCTCTTATGGGGAAAATTTCATTCACTAACAATTTCACTTATTTCTTTCATTCCTGTCACAGAAACCTAAGGAGTAAGAGGAGGCATCCCACGGGGCGTGGATGTATTAGGAGACCGTGTGGTACCCACACTGACTCTAGCAGACATTTTCTAAAGTGGAACATATCTTTCAGCAAACTAGCGTTTTGTTCATAATATTCCAACCAGTCCCTGGTATATTTGAATCAAGGCTTTGTTTCACTTATATGTATTTTCAAAGGGAAATAAATGTGCAGGATCAAATATTTGATTTACAGCAGTTAAGATGGTTAAATGCAAACGTTTTTGGCTCCCCCCCCCCCCGATTCTTTTGCTCCTGCTTGTCCTCCTATTCAATGAGATAGCCTGTTGCTCAAGGACTCTAGTGGGGTTTTATTTACTGCCTGGTGGGAACAGTTGAAAAAAATTATGCAGTTAGAACAATCCAAGCATTTTGAAACATTTTCTTGGCAGTTTTTTTTTTTCTTTTTGGCAGCTAGGATACGCCTGCTCAAAACATTTTTAATGTTTCACCTTCTTAGGCTCTGCATTTGCCAGTGTAAATGTTTCCAAATTGTTCTCTTGATTTCATTCTTGAGACCCATTCTAGGCAATGAGTATAAAATATATATGCACACACATAAACACATGTATATATATATGTATGTGTAAGGAGAAATTACTCTTGTTCCTTTGGTTTAAAAATGCAATTATTTCTTTTGAGGAGAAATCATGATTGTGAAGTTACAGATATCAGAAGCCAGCTAGTTCAATTCTACCGAGGAGAACTGTAATAATCATATAAAGTGATGATGATGATCTCATAGAACTTGCCTTGGCATTTATGGGAAATCTCATGATAGCAGTACATCTTAGAAATGAAGAAATCACCAGTTTTCTTTATTTTCTTTTCAACATTTCAGCAGATAAATTGGGGCTTGAACTTAGTATCTCTTGAGTCCCACATGGGTAGTTTAATGTGGAACTGAAAGATGTGAAGAGATTTTAGCGGGATAAATGGGTCCTGGCAATAAAAGGTAGTGGGTTAGTAATGTGTGAGTTAATGATATATAACTTTAAATAGAGCTTTTATGCTTTTTCATATTTGAAAACTATTTGTACTTCTTATTAATAGTTCTGCAAAATAACTCTTTTGGAATAAGTTTATTTTGCTGTTTCTCTTCTTTAATGATGTAAGAAGGTTAAATGCCCAATCATGCCAAACAGTGAGAGAGTGAAAACCTAGGGGTTTTTGTTTGTGTTTCCTTCTTCCCTTAAGACTTTTGTCTCTGATGCTTTCTTTTTAAAAATTTTTTGCTAGATCTAGGAGAGCTAGTGTGAGATATTGGAATAAGCAGTTGGCTCTAGACTTGCTTCTACCATTGTTGACATTTACTTAATTTTTTGGTGTTGAGATAGTTACTTAATTTCTTTGGCCTTCAGTTTCCTCATCTGTAGAATAAAGTGACTGGACTAGATGATATCCTAAGTCCCTTTTAGCTGTCTGAACACTGCTTTTCATCAGTGAGGTTATAGCTGCCCTCCTTGATGAATGTAGAGTACCAGACTATTATCACATGAAATGCAGATTAATTTTGGGGGGTTGCATAAAGCCATTTAATTGGCTTGCAGCACTCTGTGAGTACCACATAATGATGTTATTTTATTGTTTGGTGCATTAGAGCTCACAGATTCCCCAGTTGCCAGAAATGTGATGAATCCCTTTGGCATTGGCAAATGGACTGCTTTCATGTGTTGCATTGCCCTTGGTTATAAACCCCATGGTTTTCTGAGCTAATGTGTGAGGTAATGCTATCTTCCAAATGAAAAAAATTACGTGTTTGTTCCTCTAAAGAGAACACATTTTTCCTCACTTTAAAAATAATTCCATTATCAAATGTAAACATGCATTATAAGATAGAATCGTTTCCAAATTTATGCCCTATATTTTTGTTCTAGTGTGAGTAAATAGTTCCTATGGAACTGAAAACTAATAGATCTTTACTGCTCCTTAGGTAATTTAATTACTTAAAAGTTAAGAAGGAATGTTTCTATTCTGTGTTTTTTTAAAGCACAAAACATACAAATATCAATGTAAAATAATAGTGATCGTGAATGCAAGAAATACGTTTATAAAATATAGGTGGGGAAAGTTTTTATTGTCAGAGTAACCTTACTACATATAACAGTTTAAACACTGGACAAAACATAAAATCAGCTATTTGAGGGTATTAGAGAGTAACCAAAAGCAGACAGAAATTGGAGGAGAGTTGACTGTTCAAAGAAGGGGGCCCAAACATCTGTGTATAAACTCTGCCCAAATTCTTGGCTGATCCTTGGGAGACTCCAAAGTTCCCAGTGAAAAGCAACAGCTGGAAAGCTGAAAGAACTAAGCAGTTTCAGCCACTGCACATTATGGAGAAAACAGAATTTGGAGTTTGAATCCAGCCAAGTAACTGCCTGGTGCAATAAAACAATTCTGAATAAGATTCAGAGTCTCCACAACATAATATTCGTAATATTCTATACATAATAACAATCATGAGAAGAAAGGGAAATATTCCTCATAGTGAAGAGATAGAACAGTCAGTAGAAAACAATCCCAAGATGACTGAGATGTTGGAATTAGTATGTAAAGACTTTAAAAGCATCTATTATAAATATGCACAAGGAATTAAAATATGGTCTTAATTAAACAACAGGTGGGGATTTTTAATATAAAAATAGAAAACATAAAAATGTGGAAGTTAGAAAAGATAAATGAACTTGAAGATAGATCAATTAAAGTTATTAATTCTAGAGAATGAAGAGAAAATTATTTAAGAAAAATGAAAACATTCTCAGTGCTGTTGGGATAATATCAAGTGATTTAATACATGTGTAATTATAGTCTCAGAAGACAAGAAGAGAGCAAATGTAGCAGGAAAAATGTTTAAAGAAATAATGGTCAACAATTTCCCAGGTTATATGAAAAACATAAGTTGAGAGATCAAAGAAGGTCAGCAAACCCCAAGCAACATGAATAAAAAGGAAACCACACCAAGGCGCTCCATAGTAAAACAGCTGAAAACCAAAGATAAGAGAAAATCTTGAAAGCATCCAGAGTCAAAAGACATATTACATACAGTGGAACAATAATATAAATGATAGGTCACCTCTCATTAGGAACAAAGGAGGTTATAAAACGGTGGAATGACATTTTAAAGTGCTAAAGACATGAGCTGTGTACTCAGAATTCTGTATCAAAAGAAAAGTTCTTCAAAAATGAAGGTGAAATAAGATATTTTTATAAATATGAAAATGGAGACAGTTTGGTGTAGCATAGCTGTACAACAGGAAATTCTGAAGAAAGTTCTTTAGACTTACAAAAAATACACCAGATAGGAACTCAGTATAATAGAGTAGCGTGGGGTTTATAACATATGTAGATGTAATATATGTAAAAATGTAAGAATTTTGTAACAAGTGCTGGAGGTATTTCAAGAGTGGTGAGATCTGTCAATCTGTTATTGTTCTTACAAGAATGACAAGAGGATCATTGGTGGCAATTTTATTGTGCTTTGTAGTTTTCAGAGTTTTAAAAAAATGTGTATTCTCAAAATCAATCATAGGATTATTTGGGAGAAAGGAATTACTTGGCGATGTTGTGAAGATCAGATTGTAAGAAAATGGAAACGAAGTGGTGGTGATGGGTGTCTATACGTCACGGATTAGACAGAAAGTAGCTGGGTGTGGTGGTGTACACCTTTAGTCCCAGGTATGTGGGAGGATTGCTTGTGCCCAGGAGTTTGAGGTCAGCCTGGGCAACATAATGAGTCCCTGTCTCTAAGAGAAAAAAAAAAAAAAAGAAAAAAAATAAAGTAATATCAGGAGCAAAGATTTTTTAAGAAAACATTTACTTCTGAGTGGTCTTGCTCTGATAACTTGGTGACTCTGATAGAGTAGAAGGGGTGGGGATGGAAGGGAGAAGAAGATGCTGATCAACCCAAGCTGGTGGAAACAATGGCTCTGGTCGTTGTTCCTATAGAACATTACATGCCCATAGATTCTGTAGAATTAGGCAGCTCGGTGATCAGAACTGTCCTGAAGGAGTCGTGGTATTAAAAATTATCCTGCTTAAATGTATATACCATGGTCTCTAAACTTTTTAATTGCATATGTATATTAGCAAAAATGTGTTAGTATGCACCCTGTACAGGTATCTATTGAGGTAATACATTATTAATATTATAAAACATCCTAAAATAGGTAAAATGGATGAGATAAAAATACAAAAAAACATTAAAATAGATCTGTAAAGTTCTAGTATTTTCTTCTTGGATCCCAGAATTATATTTTCTACCCTTTGGTATGGCACCTAGTTTGAAGACCACTGCAGTACATCAAATGGGATGTACTGGAATAATTATTTTGTTTCTGATCATCTATTTATGAAATACACATACAATTTTATGTAATTGGAATATATGCTTTTTAAAAATCACAGACATCTTTCAAATTCAATTTTATCTCTTTTAGCTTCTCCTCCCTACTTTAACCGTACCACTCCCCTTCACAAATAACTAATGTTAACAATTTGGTGGATAACCTTGTGTTTTTCTCCTATCTATATAATCATGTTTAACTTTTTTAATTGCTGATAAACAACAGGAATATAGTATGTAAATGTTTCTATGTCTTGATTTTCTCACTTAAAATAGAACATAGAAGAAATTCCTCCATAACATTGATATAATTCATTGTAATGGTTATATGATATTCCATTTTGTAAACATACTGCTATATTGAACCCTTCTTCTATTAACAGATATTCAACTTGTTTCCAGTATTTTCATTTTTTGCTGTATGAACAGTAATTCAGTAAACATGTTAAATGTATATCTTTACATACTAGAGTTTTATTTCTTTAAAGTAAATTATAAGGAATGTGATTAGTAGGTCAATGGATATGTTCATTTTGAATTTATGCTTTTCTAGATTGGTTTCCAAAGTTTGTTACAATTCACATTTCTACCAGAAATCCCTAAGAGTATATTTCTCCCTCTACTTTATATCCCTGTCAGCAATAGTTCTTTTATTTTTTTTTCAAATTTTGCTAATTTGAAAAAATTAGTGAAGTGGGTGAAAAATGTAATCTTGTTAAGTTTGCATTTTCCTGAGTACGGGTGAGGCTGGATGGTGGTCATTTGGCTTTATTCAGTGAATTGCTTGTTCATGTCCTTTGTCCATTTCCCTGTTGGGTCTTGTTTTGTCCCTATTGAGTTACCAATTTGTTTGTTGTCAATTTATAAGACTCTTCTGTATCTTATGCTCTAATTTTTCATGTGCATTGCAGACTTTTTTTTTAATCTGTTATTTAGCTATTAACTTTATTTATGGTTGATACACAAACCATTTTTATTTAAAAAAGTCAATATAATTTTTTCCCAAAGTCAAATTTGAATTATTTGCTAGGAAATTCCAATGCAAAATAGGGCAACTAGCCTCAGAGCAAGGCTCTCCTGGTATACATAGAAGCTAGAGAGGCACTGCCTTCACCATGTTCTTTGACCAGACCTCCCAAGCTGGGGCTTAAATTGGGTATATACCCAACTGAAGTTTGGCCAGGAGCCGTGTTGTCCTAGTATAGGAAGATCCAGTGTGGGAAGATTTACTCGATCAGATTTTGCTGCTTCTCATACCGTTTTGTGCTCATTGTACTCCATATGTATTGAAATAAGCCATATATATATATATTTATATATTTATTTATTTTTACCAGATACATTGGCTTTAGGAAAAACCCCTAACATTTTCGGCAGTTACAGGATCTTGGAGGTCCTGAAGGGCAGTGGATATTTTGTTTCAGCTGGATCAAGCCCTAAAAGAGGATTGGAACAGATGTTTGAGTTTGGTTAAATGCTTTCAATATTTATTACTTAGGTGACCTAGTTTAGCAGCAATTGTAATAGAAAAAAACAAGGCCATTTGGGAAAAACAGAGTTTATTGCATTCACCTTAAAAATTGAAAGAATTTTCCCTTTTTATTTATTTTATTTAGCTTGAACGTGGGAAAATAAAACCCTGAGAGATTCTCTTCCTACTTTAAACAGATATCTACATATATATTACATTAAAAAATATTATTCCACATGAAATATTTTTTGGTGTGACTGGAGAATAGTTTTGGAACTACAGTTCTTGATGTGCTGGTTTAACTCTGAAAGCTGCAGAGCTATGGAGGCCATTTCTTAGAGCCCTACACTTTTTAAATGAGGAGACAGAGACTTGGAGGAGTTGGATACAGTTTGAGTCAGGGCTGTCAGAGATTCAGTGGCATGGGCAGAAGTGTGATCTGAATTTCCCAGATCCTCCTTAGTACTGTTCATTCTGCCTCCATCTGGAGCACTGTGTGCTGCACGGATACCCTGTCCTGGAGGCGTGGGTGCTTGCGTTCTCTATTCATCCTTGACTCTTTGGATGCCTGTGCTAGTGCTTAGTGGAAGGAAGATGCTGGCTAGTAAGGGGGGAAATTGTGAACGAACAACTTCTCTGACATGTTTCCACTACCTTTTCCGTTCTTCCAGGCTTATAGGTGGTAATAGGGGCAATGTATAAAGTTAGCATCCACAACCAAAAGCCATGAATGTCTCTTCCTGCTTCCATTAGGGCATGAGATGGAGAGCTGACTAAGACTACCGTGGAAATGCAATAGCTGCAGCAAGGCAGTGGGAGAAGAATTTGGAGAATGAGCAAAGTTAGGTATAAAAGGCTTCCCAGGCACGTGGATAGAGGTTATTTCCCACATCTGGCAAACCAGACATGAATTCCTCCCAGTGCTGTAAGAAGAGGATTGGTAGAGAACATGACACGTTATGGTTACAGAGGCTGCAATATGGTTCCGGGAATGGCTGACATCGTGAAGGGCGCTAGGATGCGGGAGGAGAACAAAGACTGAAGTGATCATATGAGGGATAGAGCCATACGTGCAGCTACTCCTCTAGAATTGGCATCTCAAACAAACAATTGGCTAAATAGGGATAAACACATATTTGAAATTGGCTGAGATGAACAAGCCTTCGCTGTATCATCCAGAAATATGGAGGATGGGGCCAGGGAGGTAGGAAACCTGCCTTTTTCCATATTCCTTGTGCTCTGTGATGCTGGGTTTTTTTTTTTTTTTTTGTTAAAGGAATCTAGGGTCTAATTGCTTTTATCTAAGTATTTTTTTTATTTTGGTAAAGTATATATGATGTAAAATTTGCCATTTTAACCATTTTAAGTGTACAATTCTCTGGCATTAATTATATTCACACTGTTGTACAACCATTACCACCATCTCTTTCCAAAACTTTTTCATCACCCCCCCAAAAAGAAACTCTACCTATTAAACAGTGACTCCCTATGCCTCTTCCCCTAAACCCTGGTGATAACCTCTATTCTATTTTCTGTCTCTATAAATAATTTACCTATTCTAGGGACCTTATATAAGTAGAATCATACAATATTTGTCATTTTTTGGTCTCTTATTTCACTTAGCATAATGTTTTCAAGGTTTGTCCTTGTCACAGCATGTATCGGAATTTCATGCCTTTTTACGGTTCAACAATATTCCGTCATATGTGCATTATGCATTTTGTGTTTATCCATTCATTTGTCCAAGGACATTTGGCTTGTTTCCTCCTTTTAGCTATTATGAATAATGCTGCAGTGAACATAGGAGTATAAGTTATGTTTGAGTCCCTGCTTCCAGTACCTACGAGTGGAATTGCTGAATCATATGGTAATTTGGTGTTCAGCTTTTTGAGGAGCTGCAAAACTATTTTCCACAGTGGCTTTGGTGCCAGGTTCCTTGACTCTTCTACAGACTTTTAGGTACAACAGTATGAACGACTGACCTTAGGGTTGCTGAACTTATTGTTTATAAATGACTTCAAAAATTTTCCTAAATAAAGCTTTTATTTAATAAAACTTTAAAAAATAAGCTTTGCATTTTTCTTAACTGTACATTTAGGCAATCTTTGAATATGAACTCTAATATTATCAGAGGGTTGAAATTCCGTCTTTGTTTTGTCCTTATTGGAAGAGGGGAGAGAAGGAATTGAATACCCTTGTGTGTGTATCAGGTATTGTGCTAGGTATTTTCGCACTTAGAAAAACTATCACATTTCCTGATTGTTTTCACATAACTTTGTGAGGTGATGTCATTACCCTTATATTGCAATGAAGAAATTGAGGTAACTCTCCCCTTCCTTTCCATGACAAGTGGTAGAGCTCGGATTTGGTTCGGTTCTTAGGATTCAGCTCAAAAGTCTTGTGACTTGGCATTTCCACAGTAGGCTAGGAGCCTTAATTATTTGTTAAACTGTTTACATTTTGGAATTTTTGGGGGGATTGTACTAGTTAGGTTTTCTCTGGCACCTCTTAGTTTAGATAAATAGGAGATGGCCGCCACTCCTTTTTAATTTGGGTTTAGGGAGGCTGTCTTAAGTAACCAAATGTAGCAGCTCATTTTTTATAAACTCAGGACTTTAGTTATTAACAGTATTTCCTTCAGTGGTTACTTGGTAAATAACTTAATCAGTTCAAGGTTTTAATGATTTTAGTCTTTTGTGTTTTTCAGAGCTTTTGAGTACAGTTACCTCATCCTTTGCAGATAGGGTATCTGCTTTATTAGCATGTAGCTTTGATGATTAAAAATAGAAGAGAAGAGGGTGTGCCTTGTGTCTAGGCCACATGAAGTTCAGGCCACTCTCTGGCCTAATAGGGCTTCCAAAAGACAATTTAGGAGGTTCTGCTGTTTCGACCTTTCTTTTCTAGAGTCTAAATTTTTGTGTGCCTGGCCCCATCATTTCTATAGACCTATCAGAGGCCATTGGCTCTTTACTCCTATATCAGTTATAATTGTTTGGTGATAGTAGCCCCTGTTTAGAGCAGGATTTATCAGCCTTGATAATATTGACATTTGGGCCAAATACTTCTTTTTGTGGGGGGCTGTCCTGTGCATTACTAGATATTTAGTAGTGTTCCTGGCTTCTTATCCACCAAATGCCAGTATGCCACCTCCTAGTCTTGACATGTAAAAATGTCTCCAGACATTGCCAAATGTCCCTGAGGGGTAAATCCATCCCCTAGTTAAGAACGACTGGTAAAGGATAATTGGTTTCAAAACTACTTGGTTGTGTTGACCATGCTTATTAATCACCACTAATAACATTGCCTTATTTTCTATATTTTCCCCTCGAATATCTACCTTCTTTCATTTAAATTTCTCAGTTCCTTTTGTTTCCTTCATTTAAGTCTAAGACAGAATTTTGATTGGTCTATCTCCTACATTTATATTTTCAGAGTAATCTTTTCTTTCCTCCTGCTCTGATGGCTTTGTGTTTGCTTGTTTCATTTTACTTTTGCTGTGTTTATTCTGGCACACTCCAGTTCTCCCTTAGTCTTTTACTGGCAGTCTGTGTGTGCTTTCCTTTAGTCTGTTCATCAGCAGCCTTTTCTGTCCCCATTCTTTCTTGGTCTGATAGGTAATTCCTATGAATGGGGTCACTGACCACAAATACTGTTTTCTCTTTACGTGTGTGTATTATGCTGCCACGTGGCATAACGGTTTGCTTTGTCTTTGTCATACCGTGTGTGCACATTGTCCTTGAATACTGTCCATGGGGAAGAGGTTTTCTCCATCAAACCATAGCTGACATTTTCCACGTACTCTGGTGCCTACCCTGCCTGTTCATTGAGTAGCATTCACTCATGCTCCTCAACAACTGCAAGGCAGGATGTGTGGACGATCACTTGAATTTTGTAGAGAAGAACTGGCCCTGAGAAACTTGAGGTGACCCCCTGTGCCTTCCTCCTGCGTTGCTATTTCCTCTTCTGCTTTTTCTCACTCCTGATTGTAAACCCTAGGACTCTCAACATAGGGGAAAGGGTTAGATAGTGTTGGATCGGCCTTCTGTGGGAAACTTCTTATAGCCTGTTGGGGGTTCCCTTCTGTGAGGTCCAAAGCCCTTTTCTTAAGTGGAAATAGCCTTGTGTTTTGCCAGATCCTCCCACCCTCTCTGCAGGTCAAATAATGGATTTAGTAGAAATATGGAAAAGTTTAGTCTGTCCGCATGCCAAAATTGCCACTAGGAAGGCAGCAGTGTAAACAGTGTGTGACTAATCCTTTCTTTTAAGGAAAGCAGTTTTAGACGATTGTTTCCCCTCTGCTTACAAAGATAGAGGACTCCACAGATTTGAGTCAGAAATGTGGCCAGCTGTACCCCAACCTCTGGCCTGTTTCTCATGTTCTTTCCTTTCTTGTGTCACCAGCATCACCTGGTGACACACACAAGTATCTCACCCTATGCCCCCATCAAGTATCTCACCCTACATGGTCACATGAATACTCCTACCACTCCTAACACCACACTGTTGATGTTGCCAGAGACCTGCTACCTAACCCAGTTTGTATTTCCCTGCTTTTCTGCAGCAGTTTGTAGGTGATCCTCTCTCCCTTCTTCCCAGAAACTTTCTTCCACTTATTTCTGGACTGACATTATTCTTGTTTTTCTCCCGTATTCTCTTTATGCCCCCATCATTAAGTATGAATATCCTCCAAGACTGTGTGGTTCCATGTTTTGTTTTGTTTTGTTTTTTTTTGTGAAACATTTTTGCCTTTGAAGAGGTTGGTCCCTCTTAGAATGTCACCATTCCAAAACTCGGAGGCTTTCCCCATCTGTGCCCTAGAGATCTGGCCCACATTTCTGTCTCTAAACTAATGTAATCCTCTTCCTCAGACTGGCCCTTTCTTCTCACTGCCATGGCTTGGCACACCTCTTTGCACTAACTTTTCCCCCTGGCATTGAATCAAAAATATCCTTCCAGTCCACCAGGCCAGAGACCTGGAGTATTGCAGGACTCCTCTCTATTTTGTCCCCAGCCCTTGCTCATTTAATCCTCAAGTCCTGTTAGTTTTTCTGGTAGTTACTTCCATGCGGCTCCTTCTTGATTTAGTCACTTTAAATGTTGTCTGAAAGCTTCTTGCTGTAGTAGGTGAAGATTTGACATATTTACTTTACCCCTTGTCTCCCAGCCTTCCTTCCAAAGTCATTATAAGCATATCTCAGATATTGAGGGTTTGATTCCAGACCACTGCAATAAAGCGAATGTCACAATAGAGTCACACAAATTTTTTGGTTTCCCAGTGCATATAAAAGTTTTGTTGACACTATGCTTTAGTCTGTCACATGTGCAATGGCAGTATGTCTAAAAAAACAATTTATATACCTTACTTAAAAATACTTTATTGCTAAAAAATGCTAACAATCATTTGAGCCTTCAATGAGTTATTATCTTTTTGTTGATGGAGGGTCTTCCCTCATTGTTGATGGCTGCTGACTGATCAGGGTGGTGGTTGCTGAAGGTTGGGGTGGCTGTTTCTTTAAATAAGACAACAACGAAGTTTGCCACATCAATTAACTCTTCCTTTCGTGAAGGATTTCTCTGTAGTACGTGATACTGTTTGATAGTGTTTGACCCGTGGTAGAACTTCTTTTCAAAATTGGAGTCATCCTCTCAAACCTTACTGCTATTTTGTCAACTAAGTTTATGTAATATTCTAAATCCTTTGTTGTCATTTCACAATGTTCAGAGTATCTTCACCAGAAGTAGATTCCATCTCAAGAAACTACTTTCTTTGCTCACCCATAAGAAGTAACCTCTCATCTGTTCAGGTTTGACCATGAGATTGCAGCAATTTGGTAACATCTTCAAGCTCCACTTCTAATTCTAGTTCTCTTGCTATTTCTACCATTTCTGCAGTGACTTCCTCCACTGAAGTCTTGAGCCCCTCAAAGTCATCCATGAGGACTGGAATCAACTTCTTCCAAACTCCTGTTAATATTTGGACCTCTTCCCATGAATCACCAGTGTTCTTAGTGGCATTTACAATGGTGAATCCTTTCCATAGGTTGTTGATTTGCTTTTCCCAGATCCATCAGAGGAATCACTATCTATGGCAGCTGTAGCCTTACAAAATGTATTTCTTAAATATTAATAATGAGACTTAAAAGTCAAAATTACTCCTTGATTCATGGGCTGCAGAATGGATGTTGTATTAGCAGGCATGAAAACAACATTAATCTCTTTGTACTTCTCCATCAGAGCTCTTGAGTGACCAGGTGCATTGTCAATGAGCAGTAATATTTTCAGTATTTTTTCTGAAAAGTGGGTTGTAACAGCGGGCTTAAAATATTCAGTAACCCATGCTGTAAACAGATGTGCTGTCATCCAGGCTTTGTTCTTCCATTTCTAGAGCACAGGCAGAGTAGATTTAGCATAATTCTTAAGGGCCCTAGGATTTTTGAAATGGTAAATGAACATTGGCTTCAACTTAAAGTCACTAGCTTTATGAGCCCTTAATAAAAGCGTTGGCCTGTTCTTTGATACTTTGAAGCCAGATACTGACTTCTCTTCTTTAGCTATGAAAGACCTAGATGGCATCTTCTTCTAATATGAGGCTGTTTTGTCTACATGGAAAATCTCTTAGTTATTGTAGCCGCCTTCATCAGTGATCTTTGCTAGATCTTCTGGATGACTTGCTGCAGCTTCTCCATCAGCACTCGCTGCTTCATTTTGCACTTTTATGTTATGGAGATGTCATCTTTCCTTAAACCTCATGAACCAACTTCTGCCAGCTTCACACTTTCTTCTGTAGCTTCCTCACCTCTCTCAGCCTTCGCAGAATTGAAGAGAGTTAGGGCCTTGCTCTGGATGAGGCTTTGGCTTACGGGAATGTTGTAGCTGTTTGATCTTCCATCCAACCCACTAAAACTTTCTCCACATCAGCAATAAGGCTGTTTCACTTTCTTACCATTCATGTGTTCACTGGAGTAGCACTTTAATTTCCTTTAGGAACATTTCCTTTGCATTCATAACTTAGCTAACTGTTTGGTGCCAGAGGCCTAGCTTTCAGCCTATCTTGGCTTTCAACATGCCTTTGTCACTGAGCTTAATCATTTTTAGTTTTTGATTTAACATGAGAGATGTGTGACTCTTCCTTTCACTTGAACACTTAGAGACCATTATGGGATTATTAATTGGCCTAGTTTCAATATTGTTGTGTCTCAGGGAATAGGGAGGCCTGAGGAGAGGGAGAGAGACGAGGAATGGCTGGTCAGTGGAGCTGTCAGAACACACCCAGCATTTATTAAGTTTGCTGTTCTCCATGGGTGTGGTTCATGGTGCCTGAAAACAATTACATAGTAACAACAAAGATCACTGATCCCAGATCATCATAACAGATATAATAATAATGAAAACGTTTGAAATATTGTGGTAATTATCAAAATACGACACAGGCACAAAGTGACTTGCTTGATGCAGGGTTGTCACAAACCTTCAATTTGTAAAAAGATGCAATATCTGTGAAATATAATAAAGTGAAGTGCAATGAAACGAAGTATACCTGTATTTTTCTTTCTTTTTAAGAGGCAGGGTCTTACTCTGTTGCCCAGGCTGGAGTGCAGTGGTACGATCATAGCTTGTGTAACTTTGAACTCCTGGGCTTAAGCAATCCTCCTGCCTCAGCCTCCTGAGTAGGTAGGACTACAGGTGTGAGCCACTGTGCCTGGCTACTTTTTAAATTTGTTGCCCACACAGGTCTCGAACTCCTGGCCTCAAGCGATCCTCCCACCTCGGTCTTACGAAGTGCTGGGATTACAGGCGTGAGCCACTGCACCCTGTGCACCTGTATTTTGCATTCATTGTTTTTCTGTCTCTGCAAACTCAAGCAGCACATTTAAACCTTGATTTTCTTCTTCTGTCAGTGTTACGTGGTGAGATCACGAATGTTCCCTCATGACCCTTCATTTGGTATGATGAGGGCACTGGCCCTCCTAGTCTTTCCTCCACTTCTTCTCTTCCTCTTCCAGAATTTTCCAGCCTCCTTCAGCTAATTCCGTACATTTATATCACCAGAGTTGCCAGCAAGGGTTGCTTCTAACAGTTACAGCATTGGCAATGTGTTGCCTATGTATGAACCACTCAGTGCAAAGCCAAATGGGGTGCTTGGTTTTCTCCCTTCTGTTCGTGTCCATTGCCAGCATCTCTGTGCCTCTTGGAGGAGCTTATTTCTAGCATCTCATTTGAATGGATTCTCTTTTTCTGCTATATCCGTTGCACTTTTCACCATGTGGTGAAGTGTTTTCAAAATCTCAGTCACATTTTCCATTCTGATGATTCCCTTTCTTCTTCCTTCCCTTCCCAAACCATTTGCCTACAGCTCCCTGTCGTCCTGGTTGCCCAGCAAGCTTCCTATTACAGGAAACATGGGAAACCAGCCTTTATGCTAGGGGAACTCGAAATGCCAGAACAAGAGGGCTTTACTTTGGAGGAGTAAGTTTTGTGGTTCATCCCAGATAACTGCATTCTTTTAGAGAAGAATACTGATTTTATTCCCTGAAGGGTGATAAAAATTTGACTTCTGGATGGTCTGTTTGCTTGAGTTGGGGAGAACAATTGTCTTCATATGTTGACTTTCACTTGAGACACCAGTGTTAAGCCCTACATCTCCTCATAACCCTTTGCGTTACTTGGTTTAAGTGCTCAGAACCTTTCTGCAGTATCCTGACAAGACTGTTTTCTCTGTCTGTACTCTCACAGAGTGATTCTGACCCATGTTCTTAAGCTATGGGTTGCAACCCATTAGGGAATCCTGAAGTCACGAGATAAATGTGGTGGTTCAAGACTGTATTATTATAAGAGAATAGATTAGCACAGAAAATGTCAGGTTGTCTTGCACATAGTAAGGGCACATGCTGTTTTGTAAAACTTGTTTTAGTTATATAAAACCACGGACATATATGTAGCTGTGTACTGGATCTCTATGTACAATGTACTTCTTACTGTGGGTTGACGCAAAAGAAGTTAGAAAAAAAATTTTTTTTAGTCCATGGTTTCCTCCACCCTGTTGAAACAGTCAGTGTTTCTCAATGTACTTTGACTCTCTTAGAAATTTACTGAAATGTGTTGTGTGTTTATTAATGGGTGATACGAAGCATATTTAGTAACCTGCATGGCACAGATACTGACCAATCAGAAGGAAGGCTGGAGCAGAGACCCAGAGGTTTCCAGATTGCCAGATGTTAACTCCTTATTGACAGGATTGAGAGGATGTCTTGGGGGCTCTGGTGGAAAGGGAGGTCCACCAGTGGAGGGGCACTGAGGGGCTTGGGGCAGCTCTTCACCAGTACACAGTCTTTAAATACTTTAAACTGCTAGTGTGGCTGTACTGTTGTGTGACAGCCAAATATCAACTCTGGGTTTATATCTTTATTTCTTACCTATAATTTTAAGGGCATCTTTGGAGGAAGGGGAGATAAATCAGTGCCCCCCAAACCATTTCGAACTAGAAGCCCTACAGTTTTTGTTTTTGATCTAATTTTCTCTTAAGTTTAATTCCTTCCCTTTTAAAAAAATTACAGTTACATTGCTATGACTAATCTCATACTCACGAATGATAGTTAAACCTTTTTTTTCTGGGAGGAGGAAGGGAGGAAGAAATCCCAATTTAAATAAAGGGAGAGAGATTTTTCCTGAAATACTTGGGGTAAAAAAGGACAGGAAAAAGAGTTAAAGAGGATGCGTATTTGTAAGGCTGAGAGGTGGTCCAAAGCGGAAATAATTGTGAGTGATGAAATTGGGGAAAATGAAGGAGAAAGTTAGGAAGAGAGAGTAGAATGGTGATTCCACTTAGTAAGCATTTGTGGCATGAGTGGTGGGACAGTTTCCTCCGCTTGCCCCAGCTGGCATAGCATCCCTGGCTTTGCTTCTGCCTCTGGGGTGGTGAGGCAGAGTGGCGTCAGCCTGACTGCAGATACCTGCCACCGGGGGAAGGGGAGGAAGGTGGAGGGATGGGCTGGACCTTTGTGTAGCTCCGTATTTGCAATGTGTTTGTAACCTGGGGAGTACTTATACAGTAGTGGGACTTGAGTACTAATTTCCTTAGTGACTGAGGGTTGTTACTCAAGTTATAGACC
This sequence comes from Daubentonia madagascariensis, assembly GCA_023783475.1. Classification (NCBI taxonomy): domain Eukaryota; kingdom Metazoa; phylum Chordata; class Mammalia; order Primates; family Daubentoniidae; genus Daubentonia; species Daubentonia madagascariensis. The sequence goes on from JAKFHU010001035.1 coordinate 28,076,750, forward strand.
TGGTACCACGTGGTCTTACTTGTTTGTTTATTACCTTGCTGTTATGTTTAGGGGAATGGGGTCCATGCATACATATGCTTTCAGCTCATTTCTTGCTGTCCCCTGCTCCCTCGATTTAGAGGGAGAGAAGGGAGGACCTCAACTGGAAGGCAGACCCAACATCTTTACCTTTTTGGTGGTGATCAGGGCAGGAATTAGTTGTAGCAGCCCAAGGTCTCCTGGAATGCTAGGTTTTCTTTTTCTGAACAGGAGTTATTCTGTATGTCTCTCAGTGGGTCACAGCAGCATAGTGACAGGGTGACAGCGTGCCTGGAGAGCAAGTGGCTTCTGAGATGAGTAGGAGGGCTTCTCCTTTCCACAAGGCTGATAGAAGAGAATTGTGGTTCTTATCAGTCACCACCAGATGTGTCCAGCTGTTTCACTTTCTACTGTGTCCCAACCAAACATATTTGAAGTTCAAAACAACACTTACATCATCAAAACAAAAGTGTTTACAATGTTAAGCCTTAGGCTTTTAGTAATTTAGTCATTAGTCTGGTGACAAAGGGAGCGCCCTTGCGTGGTATTGTGTCTGGGAAGATCCAGGCCCAAGATGGATTTTCCAGGCTTTCTTGAGACTGTAGGGTTTAATGTGATAGATCTAGATCACTGACTGTTTAAGAGGGAAGCACCCTAATCCCAGCCTCTTCTATTCCTTTATCTCTAATGAATGCCTTGTCCCACAAAATAGTTCATTTATCCGCCCCAGCTAGAATGAATTCAATAGAGATAGTCTATTCAAGATTCTTTTACTGCTTTTGATGAGACATTGTGTGGTGACTTGACAGTTTACTTTTTGCACTGGCCTGCCATGGTGTCATTTCTTCCCTTTATCCCTTGTTCAGTTAGTCCCTCATTAGGGTTAGTCTTTTGGGTCAGATTACACTAGAGAGCAGATTTCCTTCTAAACTAAAGGCTTAGTTTGCTGCTAAAATGCACTGTTCTAACAATTTCAGTAGTAATTTTGCATATTCTGGAATTAGTTGGTCTATCTTCTTTATATTTTTCATTACTTATTAGTCTTAGCTAATGATTTCATTTCTGTCCCTCAGGGAATAATTGAATCTGGGCAAAAGCTTGTTATTTTAAAGTATGCATTACATGCAGTGGAAGAGAGCTGTCACAGAAAATAAAGGGTTGGGCCAGGCGTGTCAAAACACGGTAATCATGTTCAGAAGTCCCCAGAGGTCTTGACTTGCGTTACTGGAAAGATAATGAGATTATGATTAGTTACTATTCTTGTTATTCTTAGGAAATAGTAATTATAAAGCATTTAACTCTAATAGTACAATTTATATCATTATGAGATACAGCGTAAAAAATTGTTTCCCTAAGGCATCATTGTAATTTATATTTCAAAAGGGAATTAAAATTATTTTATTCTTTTTTTCTTTTTTTTAAGTTTTTGTGTGTTCAGATCTTTATAAGCATGTTTTTTTCCTCAGCTCTGTGTGGCAGAGATCCCATTCTACAGATTAGGAAACTGAGGCTTAAGGAGGTTGACCAACTAACCTTCTAGTATTAGGCAGAGTTGGAAGGTGCCACTGTACCATATAGGCTCTAATTGTTTCTAGGTGATTTTGCTTAACTAATGCAGCTGGGAATTTCTTGCATAATCCCCTTCCTGTACTCTCTGCCCCATTTCCCCTTCCCATTGCCTATGCTGCCCACTGTACTCATTCGTGTTTATATCTTTTTCTTAAATATAAATGCTATGTGTTTTGCTTGAAGGCTTATGGTCGCTGTGCTCTGAATCCTCTGATAAAATGCACTTGTGATGACCTATTTATTGTTATGCTTCTTGACTAGACAGGCAGAGTCCCTTTCATGTTGGAGATTTCCAAGGGTGAGTTGTTAGTTCCTTCCTTACACGTCACAAATGGTCAGCTACAGTATTTGAAGGGAAATATGAGCCTCACGTACAATTTATGCTCCTTTCTAAATTTAACTAATGTCTTGTTCTTTCCTTCTTAGTTGACTTTTAAAAGTCCATTATTTATTTCATTTTATTCATTTTGTTTCTTCCCAGAGTAACACCCCTTTCCTCACAAAACGTGAGGATTCATCGTGGCCAGACCCAAGAATATGTGCTCAAGCCCAGGTACTTTCCAGCCCAGAAGGTGATTTCGGGAGAGCAGTCCACTGAAGGTTCGTTCCCTTTAAGATACGGGCAGGAGCAAGTTGCAGCACCTTTTCAGTGTGAGTATAGTCTAGTCGCTCATTTTCCTAAGTTATAGTACCATAGTTTGGAAACACTTTGTTCAGTTTAGATGGCTTTAGTGTGTCACAGTAGATAAAATTCAAGAGTCATTAAAAAACCCACAGTAGTTCCTAAAACAACCAGACAGCAGATGTTTAGCATGGTTTCCTTATTCTGAGGAAAGGCAGTATTCATGGATTTTGGAAATGAGTCTGAAATGACCTGCCTGTAGTTCTGTTTCTGCAAGATGGCTCCATTTCTAAGACATATTTCCTCTAATTTTAGGCACAGTCGTGTGTCTGACATGTTTACATTGATAAAATATTTTCTTTAGTAAGCTTGCCAGGATTCATTCCTTGTGAAATGTCTGAAATGTCCTGCATTACTCTTTGAGGTTCACCTACTGTGGATATTTTTATGTTATAAGGTCCACCTACTTTTTAGTATATCAAGCAGATGGTGTGGCAGATTTTACTCTGAAGTTGTAAAGCACTATTGTATCATTGGCCAGCTTTGGTTAATATCTCGCTATGTGGGAAGCTCAAGGACAAGCCCTGGCTCAAAGGGTGGGGAATGTGATGATTTGTGGTTTAGGTATTACAGAGTGTCTGCTGGCAGCATCTGGAGAAAACGTTCTGGTGTGAGGCGCAGACCATCCAAAGGCGAGAGCTAGACGCACGCTCTCGTTCCAGCAGCTTCCTGCCCTGTTGCATGTTGACTGATTGCCTGCACCATAAGTAGTGCAAGAGGATGCCAGTTGTGAGGTGGGAAAGGACTGTCTTTCACCACCAAGAGTAGGATGAAGGGCTGAGATAGAGTTTTTACTGTTGTTTGACACTTGAAGTCCATATCTGTTGTGGATTTGGTCCACTCCCACCTCTGAGTTTCTGTACTGAACTTAAAGTGATTTATTGTTCCCTCAGAATTGGTCATTTAACAAAAAGAGTATCAGATGCAGGCTTGTATATGCACTTTTCATCTTTCGAGAGAGTTCTGCGCAGTGACTGGTGGCTGGACCCCGGAGCAATAGTTTGGTGTGGCTTATTGGGAGGATGAGGACAGCATGCCCTGAGGACCTTAGGGAAGAATATGGAAACATTTAGATCATCTTCTTGCCTTTCGGCAAGATCACTTCCAAGTCATCTGCAAAAGAATAGATGTATCTATATTATTTTTAAAGATCCTTTGATTCAAGTACTTAATAGCTTGTTTCTCTTACATGAATATCCCTTGAGTGTATAATAATTTTCTAATCTTAATTTTAAAAATTAAAAAAAAAGATACTTCTTATTTCCTTTGGGGTTTTATTTAGATGATATTTTAAAAGAAGCTCTCCAAAATTAGAGTGTGATGGGAAGAGAGTTTTTGAAAGTTTATGATCATACTGACAATGAAGAGAATTCTGAATTATGTGGTGGTGTCAGGAAAATGATTTGAGAATCGCTGGTATTTAGACTGGAGACTAGACTGCTTCAGTTTGTTGTTGATGATTTGGTATTGGAATGAAAATTCCTACTGTGTATGTGTATGTATTTTAAACTCTCAAACCTCGGTTGAACTATTAAATATGTTGTGGAAGATGGAATTATATTTTAGAATTAAAATTGTCTTATCTGTACTGTTTATAACTTTCCTGCTTATCCTGTTTAAATGTATTTTCTACATAGTGGGGATCTAGCAAAGGAATGAAGACTAACACGTTGTTCTCTGCTCAAACCCTCCAAAAGATGGCTCTTGTTCAAAAAGAGGCCCAGAAATTAACTGATGGGGGCATGTAGGAAGGACAGGAAGGGAAATGTGACTATTTTTGCTGAGGCCAGAGCTCTGCCGAGAGCTGGAGGGCTAATTGGAAAGTTTTAAAAAGAGGTAATTTGGCAGGACGATTAAGGGTACTGAAATAGCAAACTTGAGAGAGAACCACAATAGGAAGATGAAAACTGGAAAGGAGGTACGAGTAGCAGGAAGGAACTGAAAGTATTCCATCTCCATACACCCCCCACTCTGCCGTAGGTAGGTAGAAGAGGGGGCTCGAAGGAAACCTTACATGGAACAGAAAGGAAGGAAAAATGAATAAGGGAAGTCTGAGGAAAAGTAGAAGCTTTTAGTATCTTTATTTTCATCTTTACGGAGATCAAATGCAACAGATTAAATTCTCATTGTGCTGAAAGATTTGAAGGTCAAACAGAAGCTGATAATTCTGACTCTTTAGAAAAATAGAAGATATTAAGATTAGTTGGACATGATGTATCTTGGGGTGAAGTTGAAGGATTGTGGGTGTCATAGCAGTCCACTGCTGTTACTTTTAAGAAGCTACTGGGACTAGAGAGAACATTTAGATTGGCAGGAACAAGTGTTATTTTCCCCCTTTAAATGGGGGAAAAATAAAATAAAAGTGGTTTACAGTAATTAATTTCCAATGGGTAGGCTTAATATTGTTATCTTGCAAGCAGCCATAATAATGTATACGTAGAGCTGTAAGTATTGTGTAACTTAATAGCTTATTATAGGAGGAGACAGCAGTCTGCAAGCCCAGGGGAATAAGGATTTGCTATTGACACCTGGTGAGAGAAGAGAGCATTGGTCAGAATGAGTAGAAAAGGGATGAGGGTGGAGGTGATGAATTTAGTAAAGTGAAATAAGTTAATATGCCAAGTGTAGCACTCTCCAGATAAAAAAATTAGATAGAAGGAACCAAACCATCAAGTTGCTAGTGAGGTGCTCTCTTTTGTGAGGAATGAATATTTATTGGAATTTCCCAGAGTTTTGGTATCATAACTTGACATTGGTGTCTAATGCACACATAGTACTTTTCCTATTTTGGTTCTGTGTATTTACCAGCCTTCAGAGTCACTTTCTAGGTAACTTGACATCCTGGGTTGGTTCTCTGGTCACTGCTAAAGGATAATCTATAGTGATAAATTAATAACTCAGTGCTCTTCTCTATTCATTAGTCTTAAAAGAATTTAGTTGGAATGAGTATCATCTAGAGCAGAGATCAGTAAATTTTTCTTAAAGGACCTGGTAATAAATATTTTAGGCTTTGTGAGCCAATAGGCAAATTGAGGATGTTATGTAGCAACTTATATAGCTATTTAAAATGCAACTACTTAAAAATGTGAAAATCAATCTTATCTTGCAGGTTGTAAGAAATTGGGTGGCTGGCTGAGTTTGGCTCGTGGGCTATAGTTTGCCATCTCCTCATCTGGAGACTCACAGTCTCTCATTCTACTGAAAATGTCTAGATTTTGGACCTGATTTATTGGTCCCTGGAACATGACAAATGAACTAAAAGCTGCCCAAGGGACCATGCCTGTAACCCACTGCCCTTCATTGTCGGTGCCCCCATCAACCCACCCTCCACACCATGATAATTCTCAGTTACGTCTCCACTTAGTTTGAAGGCAGCCAGAAAAGCATGAACTACCCGGAAACTACTATGTCAGATAAGTCTAGTTACTTTTAATGTTAGAGTGGTAGGCCACATAGCAATTGGGAAAGTAATGCATGTTACTCTTGGTTGTTTATAGAAAACCTTTTAATATTGGTGGAAATAACATTTTTATTGGATGAACCAGTACTGGCCATATCACTGCATAGTATCACATTGAGATACTACTTGAGTTCCTCAAAAAAGTTAAATATGGAATTACCATATGGCCTAACAATTCCACACCTAGGTTATATATCCAGAAGAACTGAAAACATATATTCACACAAAAACTTGTACACAAATGTTCATAGCAGCATTATTCATAATAGCCAAGAGAGTGGGAACAACCCAAATGTCCATCAGCTGGTGAGCGGATAAACAAAATGAGATATAGCTGCACAGTGGAAAATTACTCAGCTATATAAAGGAATAAAATACTGATACATGCTACAGTTTGGGTGAACTTTGAAAATACGCTGAGTAGGACCACATACTGTCTGATTCCATTTGTATAGAATGTCCAGAATAAGCAAAGCCATAGGGACAGAAAGTAGATTAGTGGTTGCCAGGGACTGGAGAGAGGGGAGATGGGGTGTGGCTATTTGTAGGTAAGGGGTTTCTTTGGGGGTGAAGTGTTCTGGAATTAGATGGTCACGGTGGTTGTACAACCTTGTGAATATACTAAAAACCACTGAATTATACATGTAAGGGTGCATTCTATGGTATGTGTATTATTTCTCAATTAAAAATTACAAAAATATGTACAAGAAATTATTGCTGAGTAGGTAGTTATAGAAGACTCGGTATCAGCTCCAAGGAATGGAGCTTATCAGCTCTCAGAAGTCCTAAGCATGGTGTGTGATGAATGTATCCTCATTAGTGACTTGTAGGAAAAAATTCAGTATGTAAAACCAAACTCTATCGTGCATAGTTTAGTAGTATTTTTAACCTAGAGGAAGAAAAACTGAAATGACATACATTTGAACAAGATCATCTTATAAAAATGGTCAGTCAAGATTAGAATAGCACATGCTCAGGAGCAAACCCAAGTAACTCATGCTTGAAGAGATTAGTTTGGCACAACGCACTAGAAAAAGACCTTGAGGGTAATGAGTGTCCACATCATACTATCTACTGTTGTAAAAATATTATGGAATGCTTGATAATACTAAAACCAGAAAATAGTATTTCTGTTATAGTCTATGGTGGAAGGACATTTTTATCATCAGGGTTATAAGACACTGGGGAACTTACTAAGATTGTAGAGTTACTTATAAAGAGATCATTAGGATGAGCAGCAATAATATCAACGGGACCGAAATGGTTCCCTAGACAACTGGTTTCCAGACTGCACGAAGAGGAGTCCTAGAACTAAAACATTAGGGAATCTCTGATTTAAACATTTGCCTGTTTTGTCCCCCTTTCTACTGTATCACTTTAATATTTGGAACGAATGAGAAATTTGAACTTCTCTAAACTGGATTTCTTATTGCTAATTCCAGTTGTTTTCCTATCAAGATGGGCTTAGATTTCAAATGGATTACTTATCTTTCAAAGTCATCTTCTAAAATTTTAGTTCTTTAAATTCAACAAAGCAGAAATTTTAAATTTCAGGAAAGGCAGATGTTATGTTTTATACACTAACTTCCTAAAGGTCTTTTAAATGATACAACTCTTTAAAAAATTGCCCGTGTATCTTCTTATCTGCTAAGATGGAGGGGGAGGGAAGAAATGACTGGCATTTGCAAACACAAAGTACTCTTAGATTGCAAAAAAAATATAAAATGAGGACCCCCATTTTTTTACTTAAAGTGTTAAATCTGACCCTTTTTGTTTAAATGAGCAGCCACAGAGGTGAAAAAGCACACACACGGCCCTCGGTAGGCCACTTCTGACGGAAGAAAACATAATTCCTGCCTGCACTGGCACCATGGGAGGATCTTAGCCCTGAATTCTGGTCTGTGCTGATCTCTCCCACTCTTGCAACAGGCCAGTGAGTCCAGCTGCTACCCAGCTGTCAATCATGGGCTAACTGAAATCTCCCAACTCCTCCATTTGGAGATAGAACAGCTCCCGGGTCTCCTGAGCTCTAGTCTGAGAGGGATGCAAAGAATCTGTTGTCCTTGGCAGCCTTGTTGCCTGAGCCCCTGCATTCCAGTTCTGGCCTGACACATTCCATAGTCCCAGACCAAGAAGAGTGTGTACACTTTGGCCACGCAAGGCTGTTTCTTTACACTTTTAATGACACTACGGTTGAATGTGTTGCTGGTAGCATTAGCCTTCAGGCCTGTGTTCAAACTGACGTCAAGAAGCATGACAAGGCATGAAAGCATCTCAAAGGTTTGATGACAAATGGTTATGTCTTCCTTTGAAAATTCTCTGTGGTTAAAGTCTGATACAGCAAAGAGATTACCAGTAAAATTGTCTGGGTCTTTCTGGTTGTCCAGAGTGAGAGAGCAGAGTAGTTCTGCAGAAGGTTAGAGAAGACATCCAAGATTTTTGCTTTGGGAAAACAAATCTGCACATTAGTATTTGACCTGGGCAAGTCTACTTGTGCCAGCCACGTCAAGGAAGTGGGCAAGAACAATGATTATAGGGTCTGGGTACCTAATGCCAGTTACCAAATGCTCACAGGGGAGGATGTCCGTGGCGTAGTTGAGAACATCTGTGATGGGAGAAATGCTGGCTCCAGAGCATGGAAGACCAACTTCATCCTTTACTTATTGTCCCTTTGCAGAAGAGAGAAGATTACAGTGTGGAGATCTTGGAAAATGCTAGTGAAGAAGAGTCTGGTCCTAGCCTCAATTTCGATGTTGAAGTTGAAGATATGGGTGGTATTATACATTGTGTAATGAGAGAAAAGCAGCAGGAGGAAAAGTCTAGTGTGTTGGCAACTCCACTTCTCTGAGACATCCTCACTGGTGGTTACTGGCAGGTTGATTGGGAGCCCTTTAGGGCAGAGCTCTGCAGATGGATCAAGTGGGTACTTGGAGGGAGAGAAGACTTCCAGAGAGACACATTCTGCAGCACTGAAAGCCTTCCCTGTGTGGAGACTACTTTAACTTGTCGTGTGCACACAAACATGTCTTTGGGATTGGCCCCACACCAACTCGGTGGGTACAAAATGGCAGTGGAAGTTGGATCAGCCAGAAATTACAAGATGATGAAAACAAACAAAAAAATGCTTAAGCATTTAAGAGGGATACTAGGTGTGAAAACAGACTGCTTTAAGGAAGGAATGATGGTAAAACTTTTTCCCTTGTGAAAAAGGGAAATCAGCAAGTTCTTGAAGCTACTTGGGCACCCGTGCACAGTTCTGTGTGGGAATCAGGAACCTTGAGCCAGTTTCTCAGCATTATGATGGTGTGGATGTTAGTACTAAAGATGCCTAGAAGGAAATCACCTCCGTGGTGATTTCTGCAACTCCTTGGTTTGCAAGTCTAGAGAGTAGAACAACATTGCATTGTGTATAGACTGATGCCTGAGAAAGCATTCTGGTGAATGTGAATGGACAGGGTTCAGCTGAGCTGGTATCCTTGGGAATGCAGATTTTATTGAAGGACAGGTTATAACCTATTGCAAAGAAAGTTTGTGAGCAGTCTTGCTATGGATGGTGTGCTGGGGAGGGGGGCAGGTGAGGGATAGGGGAGGATGGTATGTTTTATCTGAGAGTTATTTGATAACATCCCAGTTCATGGAAGCTATGTGAACATGAGTGTTCTCTTTGCCTCCTGATTGGCCAAAGTTTAAGATAGCTGGGAAATGGTAGATATGGATTGATTATAAACACTTCCAAGAAACTTATCCAGCAATATGAAAACCGTGATGGAGAAAAACCTTCTGAAGTGAAGGATTATGTAGTTTAAATTCCTCTCTCAGGCAGCCTTTAGTGCCAGAGAAAGTTTTTAATTCTGATGGCCCAAGTTTCTATAACAAGCAAATTCAAGGATATTTCTGGGTGTTGAGACTATCTGAGTTTAAGATACTGAGAAATCAATACTTTTTGGCTCCAGAGTATTCTAGAATAAAACTGTGATTTTTTCCCCCCTAGGGAGAAATAACGCAAATGAATTTCTAGTTTACATGGAGAGAAACTACAAAGCAACATTTTGGGAGGAGAAAACTTGCATTTGGAAAAAAAAAAAAAGAAATGGTGCCTACTCAGCCTTAGGATGTCTTTGTCAGACATTGAGGGCTTTGCTTGATTTTACTTCTCAATGGGGAAATAGTTTCGAGGGAATTAATCATTATTAGAGTTGAAATGATAGTTTTGATTCAAAATAAATAAGCCTGTACAAAATAGTGCTCATGAGATGTTTCCAAGGGAATTGAAGTCGAATGCTTTGTCTTCTCATGAGTTAGACTCCTTATAGAAGAGTCCTCTTAACACTGAAAATGACTGCCTTGTGGTGAGTCTGTCCCCACTTTGAGAGAAGGATCAGTACCTTTCTTATATTTTTATATGACATTTCTTAAAAGACTTTGTGTTAGATTTTCTATTATTTTAGTTCTGCATTGTTTGTTTTTTAATGTTTACTGGGCGTTATCCTCTTGTGAAATTGAAATGTACCTAAATTGAAACCCATCTGCCCTGGCTCTCCTTTGTTCCCATACAAAGGAGGGAGAAGTTAATCCATGGCTGGAGGAGGAGAAGGAAAAACTTTCTTCCCTAAGAGGTAATTGCAATATGGTTATAGTTGAGTAATTCTTCTCATAGGCAAACTTTAAACCTGAAATATGTGTGTGTGTATATATGTATGATGGTTGTGCATATGTATACACACACAATCAAGTAGATACGTACGTATATTTTTTAGAGTCTTTTTTTTGAGCTTCTTACATTATCCAAAAAGGAAGTATCCACTTAAAAAAAATTCTCATAGCCCTAACTGCACCAAGTTTGGTTTTTCAAGGTTCTGGTTTTTTTTTTTTTTTTTTTTAAACTAAATGAAAATATTTTAAATAGGCAGTGGTTGCTTTTGTGATAAACATCATAATTATTTAAAAATCCCTATATCCTAGAAACAGATTTAGAAAGCTTTGGTGAAAGAAAGAAAAGCATACAGAGAGCAGGAAAGCAGGTGAGAAGGCGGTGGTTGTGGTTCCCAGTGTTGATGGCTTCTGAGCTTCTTGTGTGGGATTGAGTGCTGTCCCCCTAACGAGGCCTGGAAGCACATGCACCCGGCAGCTGGGCTCCTTGTTTCATGAACGCCCCCTTAATGGCTACAGGTGCAACTCATGAGTGCAACTGCCTGACTCAGAGCCAGCAGAAACCAGAGCTCTTCCTCCCACGCTTTCAGCTTATGTTCCGTAGAGTAGCCAGCTATAGCAGGCATCTGCTTTACTTTAGAGGGTTACAGAAGAATCCTCCCTCCAAACAAAATCTTTTGATTTATATTTTTTTCCTTTATTCATCAATCAAAAATTTTGATTTTATGATTCAGTTAGGTAGATAATTTCTGATCCAAAGGGTTGCTTTTTTTTTTTGGAGCTGTAGAAATTTAATGAAAATGAAGAAGTATTTAAGGGCACTGTAGCTTTTATAGGGAGAGAAGATGGTGGATATATTTTTGTTAAGAATGATTCTCTGATCTATTTGACTTGTTTCCCCTAACATTTTATTTGCCCTAGAATAAATAATAAAAATGGTAGATTGTATTATTTGTGCATAATTCTTTCTTCCTTCCTGCCTCCCTCTTGTGCGTGGCTTCCTTGTGGGTATAGTGGACTTTCCTGCCTCCTTGCTGCCCCAACTCCCCTACCCCCTGCCCTTGGCTCTGGGCTTGGCCACATGACTTGCTTTGACTAGTGGAGGCTGGGTGGAATAAGTGTGCAGGCTCTGAGTGAGGGCTCTATGAGGCATTGTATGTTTCTACTCTTCCTTCTTCTACCATGAAAAAGGCATGCGTCTGATCTGCTGACATGCCAACTCCCTTGAAATCTGTTGTTCTTGGATTACCATTTCAGCAGGGCAGAAGATTTACTTTTTAAAACAATCTGGGCAAATCAGTTGTTCGTCTCAGTAGAGCAGATGATAGTGTTGTAATCAGACAGGATACATCTAGGTAAAAGTGCTATTATGGGTGACCTCACCTTCTGGCCACAGTGGGCTGGAAAATGGGTAGGCACTTGACCTGAGTGAAACCCACATGAAGCTGGCCAGCTGCCTATGAGGTGGCCTGGCCGAGGAGCTTTCCCAAACAGGGATGATGTTGACTAAATTAGATTAATCAGAACCTCTCTTAGGGAATTTGTAAATTAGAGTTGAACAATAAGTAACTGGAACAGAAGTGGAATACTAAAAAGAAGCAGAAACAGCCAGAGAGAAGCTTTCTATCACATTAATGCTGGGTACAAAAATGAAGTTCAACAGCATTTCTGAAAAGGATTGGGGATGGGGCGGCATATAATGGGTTGCTAAAAGCACTGTGGGTTCTTAACATCTTTTCAGTTACTGAACTATGTGAAGTCTGGCTTGTATGGCTGGCTGTTCCTGGCTTCTCTAGAGACTCCCATCTCCCTTACTGCTGCATGCAGCCTTGCTATAACATCCTATTGCTTGAGATAATGTGCACCCCCCCGCCATTGTTTTGTAGGCCAAAGACCCCAGCTAGCACATGTTCTATTTCTACCCTGCTCTCTAACAGCTGCATGTCCTGATTACTCAGAGCACCAAAGCTTGCCTTCTAGAGAGGGAAAACCCAGCTGCTCAACTTCTTTTCCCCACTCCCTTTATAGCTCTTACCTCTGTCCACACCCCCTCACTTCTGAGAAAGTTTGAGAGGGGTTGGCAAATGGAGAGAGGAGTGGGTGGGTCAGTTCTATCAGTTCCCTGAGACCCTGGGAACACTTGGAGAATTGTTCTGCCTGGCCTGGGGGGTCAGTAGGGCCTGATGTGTTGCCACATGAATGTCTGAGTACCCACTTGAATTTTTAACAGAAGAATTCTCAGGTCTCAGGGATTCGTGCTCACACGGAATGGAGGATGTTCAATTTCAGTTCGTTAGTGAGTGTGGATTGGGGAACCTTTTCAGAAAGACTCCTGAAATACCATCATGCCTCCTATTCATTCATGTTTTTTCATATGGGTTTTCTGGCAACCACAACGTGGTGTGCGTGTAAGTATGTATCAGGCATGCTCTGCCATGTCTTGAACATGGAAATATAGCAGAATTAGATGCCTCTCTTTAAGGAGTTTTACAAAGTCTCTTAGTGGAGAAAGTGATTCATAATGTTTCTTGTCAGAGATCCCAGTTTCCAAACCACACCTTAATATACCTCAAGAACAAGTACTCTGAGAAAAAAAAAAAACCCAAAGATAATGTAAATTGAATTCTTGTCATTGAAGATCAGGTAGTTAGGAAATTTGGACATAGGCTCAGTTTTCTACATCAAACACACTAGGTAAATTCCTTCTTCCTTCTCCTCATCTATTTAGCACTTTCTGCATGCCAACCACTGTACTAAGCACTTCATGGTATTCATTAATTCAGTGTTACATTATAGTATCAGTGCATTATTTGACTATTTAAAATGTACCCCACATGTTATTCATGTGTTTAAATTAGGACCCAAAAATGTGAGTTAGAAATTGCCCAAACAAATCTTATTTATTGAAAGAAGTGGCACTTTTAGCTCTTTGTGTAAGTTATTTTTAGGTGAGTACAAAGTCAAAATTTGACTATATTTTATATATTTATAAATTTATTATATGTAGGATGTTTAAGACAATAACATGTTTAAAAAATTATTTGACTGTAGAGCTACTGGCAAGAATTGTTTATCTTAACAAAAATTATTCAAATGCAAAGTAAACATTTCTGATCAGTGAGTTTCTACAGCTGGTTGAAATCCATTTTGATACCTTTCAAACAAAGTTCAAGCAATCAAGTTGTACCTGGAAATTATGTAGGAATGAAAGTCCATGGTAGAACATTGCTTTATGCTAGAGTCTTTAATATTAGTTATGATCATGAAAGCAAACATCCTGAGATAAAAATTGTTCTATATTTAGAAGCACTTGTAGATTTTGCTCTATAGTATATCATGGGTTAAGTGTCACTACAGGTTTGAGCTTTTCTCATAGTTGCTCCACTTAGAACTGACCACATGTAATATCTTCTTTGATTTGCATAGTATTTTACAGCTTATAAATTATATCCATACAAATTATTTTGCATGGCCCCTGCTACAGTCTTGTGAGGTATAATGGATGGGTTGGATGGTATTATTCTTTGTGTGTCTTTTTTTTTTCCATTCCAGATTTCAAGATCCTGGAGGGTAGAGCCTGTGAGTGGTTTTACTGTATCCTATCCCCTTGAACCCCTGAAGATTAGTTTCTTTGCCAAATAAAAATCTTAACACTTATTGCATAGGACTGTTGTGAGAATAAAGTGAGAGGAAGGATATAAGATCTCTAGCATACTGCCAAACACATAACATAGTAGGTATTCAATCTATGTTTGTTTCCCTTTCTCATCTCACCTTCCCAAGCACTTAGTGTCATATAATTTTCATAGTAATGTTCATTACAAGTGTAGGAGAGGCATTGGGGTATTGAGGAAAGAGCAAGGGCTTGCATTAAAATCCTAGCTCTACCATTTCCTAACAAAATGACCTTGGTCAGGTTCTGACAGACATCTCTGTGGTTTCCTTGTCTGCAAAATGGGTATAATTGTAGCTTATGTGATTGTGGTGTGTATTTGAGCTCTGTAGCTTAGTAGGTGCTCTACGTGTTTCTTGAGTCTGTCAATCATGTAGACAGTGCTCTGTGCTTTTAGAGAGGTACATAATTTCTGCTGTTCTCAGAATCTAGGCAAAAAGAAAAGCAGAAAAAGAGGAGTGTGTTATGTGTGTATGTTTATGTTAGTTATCTATTGTTGCATATCAAAGTTTAAAGCAACAAACATTATCTCACAGTTTCTGTGGTTTAAGAATTTAGAGGTACCTTAGCTGATTGGTTCCAGCTCAGCTTCTTTCATGAAGTTGCAACCAGGATGTCAGTAGGAGCTGCAGTTATCTGAAGGTTTGACTGGGGCTGGAAGATCTGCTTTCAAGATGGCTCGTTCACATGGCTGCTGGCAGGAAGCTTCAATTCTTTGCCACATGGGCATCTCCATAGGTTGCTTGAGTGTCCTCGTGGCATGGGAGCTGTCTTCTCTCAGAGTGAGCAACCCAACAGAGACCAAGACAGAAGCTGCAGTGCCTTTTACATCTAGTGTCTGAAGTCCCAAACCATCATTTCCTTATTCTGTTTTGTAGAGAAGATTTACAACAACCCGTCCAAGCTCAAGGGGAGATTAGATTTCATCTCTTGAAGAAAGACATATCAGGGAATTTTTGGACATACTTTAAAACCATCACAATGTTCAACAGAGGAGGCACTCTCTTGATGAGAGTTAAAGGAAAAGAGGGCTTTGAAAATGGGTAACCTAGAAAGAATTAGCTGACAGCTGGAAAACTTACAATGTACAATTTTACATTGGTAATTTTTTTTGTCGGCAACTAATCGTTTTTCATTTTTATTTATCACATAATACTGGAGCATAGCTAGATATAATATGATGACTTTGAGAAAAGGGATATTTTAGGCTGAAATCTGTCTTAATGATGAGCTCTATTGACTTTAGCAGTAGTCCCTTGGGGGGAGTAGTTGGGGTCATTTGATGGAGTCATTTAAAAACTGAGCCAGAGGGAAGTTTGTACTGGAAAAAAAACGAAGTAAATGACAGAATCAGTATTCTGCAAGCTTGGATTCCATGATGCTATATTTCTGAATTAATTCAGAGATTTTAAAATGCCACTTTTGACTTTTGACTTTTTTTTCCCTTTTAAGCAGAATTTAAATTTTGTAAAGCGTAATAAGTCATTTCCTTCGTTGTGTCTGCCTTTGGTGTCAGGAAAATTTCCAAGCCCCCTTTATGAAGATAATACAAGCCTGAGGGCATTCAACTCTTTCAAAGTTTTGTGACTTCCAGTTACTCGTTTGAGTAAAAGTCGCTTTTCTGCCCTTGCCATTGTTTGTCTTCCCATGTATTCCTAGGCTCAGTTCATATCACCTTTGATGACTTTTCTTCATTTCCAGCCACTGTATTTTAGTCCCATGATGCTCCCCTCTTACCACATTCTCTTTCCTGTTCCCCAAGAGAGAGAATGACCAGGCAGGACATTTGTTATAGATAGAAAAGGAGGATAAGAATACGCACTATTTTCTTCGGCTTGACTGAGACCAAAGGAAGGTGGAAAAAGTAGAGGAACATACATGAATAGAATTATCTGCAGAGAGTCAAGAATATGTGGAGGGTTGTAACATTTGGTTGTGCCTAGGTCAGTAAAAATCATGGGGGGGTGTGTTTTAGTTGAGTGGAAAGGATGCAAGTTGGGAAGGGGGGAAGGTTTTCTAGGGAAAGGCGACTGCATGTGAAGGAAATAGGCATATGAGTCAGGCCCTCTCAACGGCTTGGCCTGGCTCATGCCTTGGCTCTACGTGGGGGTGTGGCAGGAGATGAGGCTAGGTTGGGCCTAGGTAGGAAAGGGTCTTAATTTCTTTCATGGAGTTTGATTTTGTCAGAAATATTTGTTGTAACAATTATATAGGATCCTAATTTTCAAGGTGTATGGTAGAGATCATCTAGGACCCTTGAGGGGAATGTCCCCTACTTAAGCTTGTGAATAAGCCATGAACTTTGTTCCTTGGTAAACAAATAGACTGTCTGTCGTCTAGTCAGACTTGCTCCTCCACGTACAAACAGATGTTATTTATGGAAATGGTGAGTGATAGACCAATAGCAAATGCCTCCATTTACTTGCTCTTTGAAAACAACAAATGTGGAGATAAATAAAACCTAATTCTGTTCCAAAACTAAGGGACAGAAAACCTGAGTCACATAAAGCCTGTCTAACCCATTATTTTCGTAAGAAGCCCATGCAAACTAGCCAGATAGCGTGAGTGTTAGAGATGGAAGACAGGAAAGTGTTGACTACTCTGCTTGTTACATTTCACGGACAACAGTGAAGTCAGTCTTCTTGTCGATTGTACATCTGCCTCCTCCATCCACACGCCATGGTGTGGAGTCTAAAGTTGTGCTGCTGCAAAGACTGGCGTAGGATCTTTGAGGGAGGTAGAGATTTTTCACTTAGGAAAAAAATGTATCTTTTAAATGGTTTCCCCCTTGGGAGACAAACCCTTAGAGTAACTTCTTGAACCATGATGCCCCTCACTTCCCCCCAAAAAATCTTAGGGCAAACTCATTTAACCCCCTCAAGTATGGTTCCCGTGATCGTCAGGATTCTAGGTCGTGGCTGTGGGTTACACTCCCAATTCAGAATTGAGACTAAGGGTCTCCTCCTTTCTTTCTTCCTTCTTTTTATGAACTGATTCAAGACTTTCTTCTTGGAGGATGTGTTTGTTCAACCCTTCAGTCACAGCATTTCAGATACCACTGTCCCTTCTGGATGGGACAACACTGGAAAGCTCTCTAGTATTCAGGATTAGGAACAGGGGGTGGATTTCCAGATATGTTCTAGTCAGGTGAGTTTTAAACGTCATCTTGAAAGAAGTACCACAGAACAGCCTGGTGCAGTTCCGGGGACACCAGGCCTGAGACGTGTGCCCTGTCGTTGCCTGTGGTTATCAGGGTGCCTTAAGCAAGTTCTGTCACCTCCGTCCTTGGACTGCAGTCTGGAGCCTGTACTGAACTTTTCTGGGCATTCCTTATCTGTATGCTGAAGAAGTATGCCTGGACTGTTGAATCCCTTCGGGGTCTGTGATGGTAAAGAAAAATATTTTACAAAAAAGGTCAGAAATGAAAATGTCAAAAAGTCATTGGTTTGTTTTGCTGGTTTTCCTCTTTTATTACTTTTATTATTTTCTTTCCCCAAACACTGGGTCAGGTCCTGCTGGGTGAGTAAACTACTTGTTGGGTGAAAGTCTTTTGACTATAAAATATAGTATACCTTCAAAAATATTTGATTTAGTTCTGGGGATAAAAATAGAACCTTTTCTTATATTTGTAGAGAAGAGATTGGTTTTTAAAGAGGGAAAACTTTGAAGAGAAAAAGGAAAGATTAAAACAATGCCAAAGTCTCAAGGTATGCTTTTTAAAGTCCTACTGGGGGCAGTGGAGTCAGGCTGGCAGGGCAGGATTGATGGTGAGAAAAAGCATATTCTAGGTGGAAATTATAGTCCTTAAATCTTGAGTCAAGATAAAACAAAGATTAAACGAGTGAAATAGGAAATTAGACCTGACCCCCAAAATAAGTGGAAATTTGGGATGATATCTACCATCTTTATTGCTGGACCTTTGGTTTGTCCCTTGGCCAGTCTCCCTGAGCTGTGAACCAAAACGTATTTCTCTTTTTGACTGAATGTTGTAGCCTAATAGCAGTTTCCATAAGAGTTGTGGCATCTGGGTAGTGGTGTGTTAAGTTTTCTTGTTGTTCTTTGCCTAACAAAGGGAATGAATACTTAGTAAATCAAAAATATATTAAAAATTAAACACCTTACACAGATTTTATCTGTAAAGCTAGAAGTTGTTTTTATAGTGTATAAATATGATTCTTACATAATACGTTGTGCAATTTTGGTAGCAAATAACTGTTTTTCTTTTGAAAAGTGCTTTAGAAATTGCTATTTCCTGTTGCTTATTCAGTTATTCTCTTTGGCATATTTAATTAAAAATTGTTTTACTTTTTAAAAATATCATTGGCCATTTTTAAAATAATAATTTAGGGGAAAAAAGTGTTTCGTAATGATTGTAGGGTTCCAAGCCATAATAACTTATGCTGTCCTTTGATCTGAGACTTTTATGATTAAAATATTTCTCTCTGACAAACATGTAACAAGTATCTTTTGAAGCTAAAGGTTTTATAGGAATGTCTTTTTTTTTTAAAACCCTACTGACAATTACCCCATAGACAAATACTAATATTTATTTAGTTCCCTGTCAGTGAAGTTTATTCCATTGTTGTTTTTTGAGCACAATAAACATATGAAGTATATTTATAATAAATAGGAAAAGTAAGGCAAGGTACAAGGGATGGGTAATGCGGGGGAAGGTGTTGCAATTTTATGTCAGATGGTCAGGAAAGGCCCGCATAGTAGGGCCTTGAAGGAAGTAAGGGAGGAGGCTGTGTATATCTGTGGAAAGCATTCAAACAGAGGGAACAGCAAGTGCAAAGGCCGAGACAGGTGTGTGCTGGTACGTGAGGAATAGCAGGGAAGCCAGAGTGGAGCAGGCTGGAGAGAGTTGTAGGAGATAAGGTCTCAGAGGTCACAGGGACCAGCTTGTGGGGAGCCCCATGGGTCATTGTGAGGACCCTGGCTTGTCTTCTGATTGAGCTGGGAAGCCAGCTGGGAAGCCAGCAGAAGGGAGGAGGGCCATGATCTGACTGATGTACATTAGAAAGGATGCACTGAATACTGTGTGGAGAATGAGCTGTGGGAGGGCATGGGAGGAAAAGGGTTGGCCAGCTAGGAGACTGGTGGTGTATTGTACCAGGGTGCTTTCCACGGAGGTGGTGAGAAGCCGATACTTTCTGGAAATAGAGCTATAGGACTCACTGTTGTGCTGATATCAATTGATGAAAACACAGAGTCAAGAATGGACTTGCCATTTTCTGAGACAGAGAAAGGCTTGACGAGGACAGGTTTGGATGTGGGTACAAGGAGAAATCAAAGCTTAATTTTGAATACATTGTGTTTGAGATGTCCATTAGACATCTACCTGGCCAAGTCCTATAAGCAGCCATATTATTGGAGAGATCTATATGTGTGTATGTACATATGTGTATGTATTTGTGTATGTATGTACACATATACACACATATTTATAGTATCTCCAATACATGCACACCCACATATATACAAGGTAGAGGTGATTGAGGCAGGAGTTATACATTTACTATACAGAAGCCTATAGGTGGTATTTAAAACCATGAGATAGGACAGGATGATGTCATCTAGGAAGTCATTATAGAGAAGAGGAGGCTACACAGGCTGAGCTCTGGGGCTGTCTCTTAGATAGGATCATGAGGACAAGAGGCCAGCGAGTTAGGACAGAACCCCAAGACAGCAGGGTGAAGCCGGGTGGAGAAAGTGTATCATGCAGCAGAGTGTTCTACTGTGTCAAATGCGCTGAAAGTTTGAGAAGAAAGAACTAGAGAGGATGCTGTTGGATTTGGCAACATGGAGGCCACTGGTGACATTCATCAGGGAAGCTCTAACAAAGTGGTGGCAGCAGGGTCAAGAGAGAATGGGTAGGGGAGGTAGCAGAGACAGCCAGTATAGACAGCCTTTGGGAGGAGTTTTGCTGTAAGAAGAGCAGAGAAATAGAGCATTAGCTGCCATAGAATGGAATGGGGACAACAGGATGGGGGTGTCTCCTGTAAAGATGGGCCAGAGTCCAGCATGTCTGCATGCTATTGGGAAGAGCAGAAGGGATCTGCTGCTTCAGTGGAGGGCTTGACCATAGGTGGGACCAGGTCCTTCGTCAGGAGGAAGGCGGGACAGCCACAGATACAGGAAAGTTGATAGTAGCGTGTGCCTTTTAGCTTCTGTTTTCTCAGTGAAACAATAAGTAAGGTTACTCTGAGAGTGTGTGATTAGGTAACTGCTGCACAGCTGCTCGAATAGATATTTTTGGGGCTGTATTTACATTTTCAAACATGGTGTACATTTGAAACCTGCTTTTCTGATGAGCAGTCGGCATTTCCTTAGGAAATCCAGAATATGTCCAGAAATTTATTCTTGTATTAAATGATGCAATATACTCTTCTTTGCCTCTCTGTAAGGCTGTCTCCTTGAATGTGTATAAATGGAAGGAAATCGTATGTATGTATTGGAGACAGGATGAGTAACTGACATACAGTTTCCTTTAGTGAATATTAAGGGAGGATTGGAAGAAAGAAAGCTCAGATGTTTTTTCACTTAGATTTCTATCACCTGGGTAGCAGCTGTTTCACTCGCTACCTCTTTATTTAGTTCCTCCTACCCGAAAAACTCAAGAGATGGAGCTGGAACGTACCTCCAGATTCTTACCTGAGGACCTGCCCACATCAGTACTAGTGATCTCATCTGAGTTTCCCTCTTGGAGGGTTTTCCAGGACTGGGGCAGCCTGGTGAAGTAATAGATTTGATCTTAATTTTTATTTACATAGCACCTTTCTCGAGGAACACAGAGCACTCTATGGGCATTATTTTAATAGTCCAGGAGGAGTTAAGCAAGCCTGGAGAGCTGAGCAATAAAGTCCTGTTATTCTAAGCATTATTTAATCCTTTTATGATTTGTCCTTCAAAGAATTCTTGGCCTTCGGGCAAGCGATGGACTGCAAGTGGGACAATGAGCTATTAGCTCAGTTTTTCTCATGCCCCAGAAGAGAGTACACGTGACCTGTGTACTGAATCAGCCTGTGGGTCTCTTTAAACAGGGTGGTGGCTTTGAGCCACGGAGAGGTTGCTTCTTCCCAGAGGATATTGCCTGTGCAAGTTGGTCCCTATTGTTCAAGTTGGATGAATGCTGACTGCTGTCGCAGCATTCTGGATGAATGCTAAGGAGAGGTATTTGCTCGTGACATCTGATGTGAGTCTTCAGCTTGTGATACTTATTTCTTTGGCTGTCTTTGCTTTTGGTCACATCCCGGTGTAATGACTGAAAGATGGCAACTGTGCTCTCTTCTAGACTGAAGCCATTTGCAAGAATTTTCCATTGTTTTTCCCTTCCTAAGTTGAACGATGAAACTTTATCTAGAGAGGTGTCAGCTCTTCTCCCATTGCCATCAGATACTTGTGTTTAGACCATGTCAGTTGCCTCTTCTGAGGTATATTTGAAGGTCTGCAGCTGCAGACGTGTTGCCTCCGAGTCTGACTGCTGCTAGAGCTCATGAGGGTCATGGCTGGCAATCTGGCTCACCAGGCCTCAACTGTTAAATGCTTGCTAGATCTGAGCTGATTTACCTACAGGGATCTAAAAATTACATTTTTTTCCCTCACAGGGACCAAGCACAAAAGCTGTGCCAGTGGTTTCCCTGTTAACTCTTGACTGGCCTGACTTGTGCTTCTCAGATTTGTAACTCCTGGTAATTCCTAATCAGCCCGTAGGTGCTGCTCGCTGGGGGTGGTCTTCTGCCACAGCTTAGTACTGAGCTTGTCTCCTCACTGGTGAAGCAAGGCCTTAGACCAGAATGACCTCCAGCATCCTATGACTCCTGGATCTCTGTGGGGTTCAAAAATCACCCTTGCTCCATGGACACCTTCAGGTCGCTTCATTTATCCCACATTTGTTGGGTACCTACTCTATTTAAGGCACCAGGGATCCTTCAGTATTAGCTTATTCAAGGCATTCGAGGAAGATGCCTCTGATGCAACACATGGGCTATGGAGGAGAGTTCGAGTCCACAGTTAGTGAATTCCTATTAAACTCTTGAAAAGTGAGTAGTAGTGTATTCAGCTTATCACGTGAGGAATTTGAAGCTGAGAGCAGAGAGTGGATCTTTGGTTTGTATATTTTAAAATGTAAACTCTTTATATCCTAGATATGTGGGAAAGATTTTTAAAAAGTAGGGATGGGAGGATGTATTTTCTAACCCATTCAATATTCATGGAGAAACTTATTAGAGATCTGAAGGACAATTTAATGTCAAAGGCAGTTGTGAGTTTTTGCCACCAATTTTGAGAAGATTGACATGGAACCCTAAAGCTAATTATATTAAAGAAACAAATGCTTCCTGAAGAGACA
This sequence comes from Daubentonia madagascariensis, assembly GCA_023783475.1. NCBI lineage: Eukaryota > Metazoa > Chordata > Mammalia > Primates > Daubentoniidae > Daubentonia > Daubentonia madagascariensis. Next base: position 28,099,152 of record JAKFHU010001035.1, read on the forward strand.
AGAGGACCCAGGAAGGCAAGTGTCTGTTTTAGAATTAGATTACTTTATAGCCGAATGCTTGTAAAACACAAGCATTTTTATTTTTATATGAAACAAAATGTATCTTCTGCTTCCAAGAAGATGTGAACATTGTAAAAATCAGAATTAAGTCGTATGAAACTGTCTCTGCCTTTTGAAAATCCAGATGATTCCAGGCCAAAAAAATTTTTTTTGGCAAAGAAATATAAGAAGTTTTTAAAAACAATAGGCTCAGAGAATCTTCAGTGCCTATAAAGTGACTACTGTAGCTGGGAGGTGAAACGGGAATGATGATGAAGTGCTTGCTTTCTTTGGATGTCTCAGTTTGCCTAAGTGAGCATAATTTAGGTGACTGTATGAGCATCTGCATGGCAGCTGCTGGTGCTACAAGTTAATGCCAGAGAAGACAAAATAGTTGGCACACTGTTTCTAATTTCATTGTTGTACCAGGAGCCAGAAAAAATAGAAGTTTATATTCTTTTGAAGTGGGAAGATGTTGTCTCCTTTTTTCTTGGGCTTCACACACTTGCCCACACAAAGTATCCTCAAGATATTTATAAGCATACTCTGAAAATTTAGAGTATAAGCTGACTTGTTTGTGCTACCGTAAAAAAAACAAAACAAACTAGGTGGATTTTGTCTGATTGTGGAGTCACCATTCCATTTTACTTTTTTTAAATTTCTGAGTTAAACTCCCAGATAATTTTGGAACGTCATATAAGCATTTAAAGCCGTGATCAGAGGGAAAAAATGGCGGTGTGATAGGGTCCTCCCACCATACCGCTCCCAGGAAAGGAGGTGAAGAACGCCAGCGGCTGCCGGCGAACACGGACCACTCACTCCAAAAACAGCATTGCGAATGACAGAGAAACAACGCCGAACGCCCAGCCCAAGAAAACAGGTACAAAATTTTCACAAAGATCGGAGGGCGCACGGAGCACAATAGAGCCCAGAGCGCGGGAGGGACGCACTCGCCAGGTCGGCGCGGCGCGACCTGCCCCCCAAGCGGTTACGCGCCTCCCATACACGCAGTCAGGGACAAGCCCAGAGTTGGGACAGAGCGGTTGCTCGGGCCGGCGAGCCCTGTGGAGAGGAGGAAGGTGCCAGAGCCAGACACAACTCGCAGCTGCAATATACAGAGACTGCCGAGGGCTGGAGAGGAACTGGGCGGGGACCGAGATTCAGCTTCCCGGGACAGTGCGCGGGAACCCGCAGGCCGGCACTGTGCCACTAGAAGTCAGCGGGACTGGGCCCAGGAGTTTATCGGAGAGCGGGACGCGCCCTTAGAGGTTGCTTACAACTACCGGCGGAGAAAAACTGCGCTCCCGGCGCGATCGGAGCCCGGCTGTGCGCCAGGCTGGCGGCGGCCGCCATCTTTACAGCCGCCCGCGCGGAGCCGTGAGCCGCGTCTCTAGCTCCGCCCCGCCCCGGCCCAGGGCTCATCCGCTGGGGCGAGACAGGCTTTGCCTGTGGTGGCCAGGGACAGCGGCATCCGTGGGTTCCAGGTGGGACGAGATCCCGGAACTGTAGAGGTGGGACCTTTGAGTATTGGAAACAGTTTGCAGCTCGTCCATCTGGTTCTGCTACCCCGGCTCTGGCCTCCGACAACTCCGCTCCGTGTCGGTCCTAGTGCCCGCCCCTCAGGTCCCAGCCCTCCTGTACCCAGAGATCGCTCATTTTGAAGGTTGCTGGCCATAGTGACTCATTTGGTATAACTGCTGGTTCCCATGACAACCAAATACCTCAAGAGCCACAGGCTGAACCAGAGCAGCTCCCCATAATCCTGCCCACTTCAATAGGGAATTTCGCGCCACCCAAGAGTGCTTCCAGCTGCCACTACTCCCCCCTCCCCGTGGGAACATCCCCCCGGTGGAGACTGCTGGGGATAGAGACGGCCACCTGCCTCGCCTTGAGGTCTAGTGGTGGAAAAGGGGTACACAATTGGAGATCCCCCTATCAACCAGTTTCACGCGGAGACACACATCAGAAGGGCAGCCACACGTGGCTAGATGAGCAACCTCTGAGCTGTGTAAAATTTTCCCAACTCAGCTCTCACACTGCAGCCAAAGGAAATTGTGTTTCTACCAGAACCTCAGGAAGAGCAGGGTCAAAGTAACCCCTAGGAGCTACAAGACCCCTCCCAAAGCACAGGGCTTTCGCATACCCCAACTGGGGAATCAGAGTCTGCTACGGACATAACAGAATACCTAGCTAATAGAGAGCGGAGGACTCATATTCTCAAGTACAATCCATTAGCTCAGAGCCCACGCTGGGAGGTCATTCTCACCACACTCCACTGGAAGAGGAGAAGACCACAGGTCAGAGTTAACTCAAGATCCAACAAACTTGCTAAAATACACCTAAGGCAATACAGGCCACTACTTCTCTCCCTGGCTTTGCCAAGGAAAAATAATTGTGGGCCTGGTGACAGGGCCATAAACTAGCTCTAACACCCCCAGCTCTCGACCAAGAGACCAGATGAGAAAAAACCAGCGAAAGAACTCAGGGAACATGAAAATCAGAGTGAAAAGTCACCCCCAAAAGAAATTATCAGTTCCTCAGCAATGGATACCAACCCAAATGAAATGGGTAGAATGACAGAAGAGGAATTTCGTTTATGGATTATAAGAAAGCTCAATGAAATTCAAGAGAAAATTGAATCCCAGCACAAAGAAACCACAAGAAAAATGCAAGAAATGAATGAAAAATTCTCCAAAGAAATAGAAATATTACGGAAAAATCAAATAGAAATCCTAGAAATGAAAGAAGCATTCAAGGATCTACAAAACACAGTGGAAAGCCTTAAGAATAGGCTGGACCATGCAGAGGAAAGAATTTCAGAGCTAGAAGACAGCTTCTATGCACTAAATAAATCAGCTGAAGAGAAAGAACACAAAAACAAGAGACAGGAAAAAAGCATACAAGAAATGTGGGATTATGTAAAGAGGCCAAACATAAGGATAATAGGTATCCCTGAGGGAGAGGAAGAAAATTTGCATGGGCTGGAAAATTTATTTGAAGGAATAATAGAGGAAAATTTCCATGGCTTAGCCAGAAATCTCGACATCCAAGTACAAGAAGCACACAGGACTCCTGGGAGAGTCAACGTGAAAAGGCATTCACCACGCCACATAATTATAGACTGACCAAAGTAAACACAAAAGAGGCACTCCTCAGAGCTGTAAGACAAAAAAGGAGGTAACCTACAAAGGGAAACCCATCAGATTAACTGCAGATTTCTCAACTGAAACCTTACAAGCCAGAAGGGAATGGGGAGACATCATCAATCTCCTAAAACAAAACAAAGGTCAACCCAGAATTCTGTATCCTGCCAAACTAAGCTTCTTATATGAGGGAGAAATTAAGACCTTTCCAGATAAGCAATCACTGATAGAATTTGCGAAATCCAGACCGGCCTTGCAAGAAATGCTTAGACCTGCATTATACACTAACCAGCGCAACAGACACCCACCTATGTAAATTATGCAAAGGCTAAAACCCCAGAAACCAGACTCCACAATGACGCAAGAGGTAAAACAAAAGATACCACCCAACAGAATAATCAGAAATTTACCCCAAATATCAATTCTCTCAATAAATGTAAATGGCTTGAACTGCCCATTGAAGAGACATAGGCTGGCTGAATGGATTAAAAAATACAAACCAAGTATCTGTTGTCTTCAGGAAACACACCTCACACACAAAGACGCATTCAGACTCAAGGTGAAAGGATGGAATACAATTTTTCAGGCTAATGGAAACCAAAAGAAATCTGGAGTAGCCATCCTCATTTCAGATGACATCAACTTTAAAGCAATAAAAGTAAAGAAGGACAAAAATGGACACTATATAGTGGTGAAGGGAAAAATTTCACAAGAGGATTTAACAATCCTAAACATTTATGCACCCAACACAGGAGCACCCAGGTACATAAAGCAAATGCTGCTAGATCTAGACAACATAATAAGCAGGAATGCCATAATTGCAGGGGACTTCAACACCCCACTGACGGAACTGGACAGATCCTCCAAACAAAAAGTAAATAGAGAAATAAAAGACCTAAACAGGACTCTAGAACATTTGGGCCTAACAGATATCTACAGAACACTCCACCCAAATAACACTGAATATACATTCTTCTCATCAGCTCATGGAACTTTCTCTAAAATTGACCACATCCTAGGCCACAAAACAGATCTAAACAAATTCAAAAAAATAGAAATCATACCATGTATCTTTTCAGACCACAGCGGAATAAAATTAGATATCAATTCCAACAGAAACTCACATCTTCCTCCAAAAACTTGGAAACTAAACAATCTATTGATGAAGGAGTATTGGGTCAAAGAGGAGATTCAAAATGAAATCAAAAGATTCTTCGATCTAAACGATAATGGGGACACAAGTTATCAAAATCTGTGGGATACAGCAAAAGCAGTCTTGAGAGGAAAATTTATCGCCCTAAATTCCCACATCCAAAAGACAGAAAAGTCACAAATCAGTAAACTAATGAATCATCTTAAGGAAATGGAAAAGGAAGAGCAAAGCAATCCTAAAACCAGCAGAAGAAAAGAAATAACCAAAATTAGAGCAGAATTAAATGAAATCGAGAACAAAAGAACAATACAGAAGATCAATGAAACGAAAAGCTGGTTCTTTGAAAAGATAAACAAAATAGACAGGCCACTTGCCAGGTTGACCAGAAGCAGAAAGGAAAGGACTCTAATAAGCTCAATTAGAAATGAAAAAGGAGAAGTCACAACTGATACCATGGAAATACAAAACATCATCTTTGAATACTACAAAAATCTCTATGCCCACAAACACGAAAATGTGGAAGAAATGGACAAATTCTTAGAAACACACTACCTCCCTAGGCTCAACCAGGAAGAAACTGAATTTCTAAACAGACCAATATCAAGCACCGAAATTGAAGCAGTAATTAAAAATCTACCCACAAAAAAAGTCCTGGACCAGATGGGTTCACACCTGAATTCTACCAAGCCTACAAAGAAGAACTGGTGCCTATACTGCAGAAATTATTTCAAAATATCCAGAAGGATGGAGTCCTCCCAAACTCATTCTACGAAGCCAATATCACCTTGATACCAAAGCCAGGAAAGGACACAACAAAAAAGAAAACTACAGACCAATATCCCTTATGAATATAGATGCAAAAATTCTCAATAAAATCCTTGCAAACCGAATTCAAAAGCACATCAAAAAAATAATCCATCATGATCAGGTGGGCTTTATTCCCGAGATGCAGGGATGGTTCAACGTACGCAAATCTATAAATGTAATTCACCATATAAATAAAAGCAAGAACAAAGATTATATGATCCTTTCAATAGATGCAGAAAAGGCTTTTGACAAAATCCAACACCCTTTATGATAAAAACTCTTAACAATATAGGCATAGATGGCTCATTCCTAGAAACTATTAAAGCCATATACGATAAACCCACAGCCAATATCATACTGAATGGGGAAAAATTGAAGGCATTCCCCCTTAAAACTGGCACCAGACAAGGGTGTCCACTATCTCCACTTCTTTTCAACATAGTGCTGGAAGTCCTGGCCACAGCAATTAGACAAGACAGAGGAATCAGGGGCGTCCAGATGGGGGCAGAAGAGGTCAAACTTTCACTATTCGCAGACGATATGATATTATACATAGAAAACCCCAAAGATTCAACCAAGAGATTACTGGAATTGATAAATGAATTCAGCAAAGTCTCAGGATACAAATTAATACACACAAATCCATAGCCTTCATATATGCTAATAACAATCAAGCCGAGAAACAAATTAAAGATGCTATACCTTTTGCAATAGCAACAAAGAAAATTAAATATTTAGGAATATATCTAACTAAGGAGATCAAAGACCTATATAGAGAGAATTATGAAACACTGAGAAAGGAAATTGCAGAGGATGTTAATAGATGGAAAACCTTACCATGCTCTTGGATAGGCAGAGTCAACATAGTAAAAATGGCTTTGCTACCTAAATTAATTTACAGAATCAATGCAATCCCTATCAAAATACCAACATCATTTTTTGCCGATCTAGAAAAAATAATTCTACGCTTCGTGTGGAACCAGAGAGACCCCGTCTAGCCAAAGCAATCTTAAGCAAAAAGAACAAATTGGGAGGCATCTGTCTACCAGACTTCAAACTATACTACAAGGCTATAGTAACCAAAACTGCATGGTATTGGCACAAGAACAGACACGTAGACCAATGGAACAGGACTGAGAACCCAAATATAAAACCAACCTCATACAGTCACCTGATCTTTGACAAATTCCAGAAAAACGTACACTGGGGAAAAGATTCCCTATTCAACAAATGGTGCTGGGAAAATTGGATGGCCATATGTAGAAGACTGAAAGTGGACCCACACCTCTCACCTCTCACAAAAATCAATTCACAATGGATAACAGATCTAAACCTAAGACATGAAACCATAAGAATTCTCGAAGAAAATGTTGGAAAAACTCTTATGGACATTGGCCTAGGCAAAGAATTTATGAAGAAGACCCCCAAAGCAATCACAGCAGCAACCAAAATAAATACATGGGACCTGATCAAATTGAAAAGCTTCTGCACAGCCAAGGAAACTATCACTAGAGGGAACAGACAACCTACAGAATGGGAGAAAATATTTGCATGCTACACCTCTGATAAAGGGCTTATAACCAGAATCTATACAGAACTTAGGAAAATCAACAAGAAAAAATCAAACAACCCTATTAAAAAATGGGCAAAGGACATGAATAAAAACTTTTCCAAAGAAGACAGAATGATGGCCAGCAAACATATAAAAAAGTGCTCAACTTCTCTAATCATCAGGGAAATGCAAATCAAAACCACAATGAGATATCACTTAACTCCAGTGAGATTGGCTCATATCAAAAAATCCCCAAATAACAAATGTTGGCGGGGATGTGGACAGGTAGAAACACTCATACACTGCTGGTGGTACTGCAAATTAGTACAACCTCTATGGAAAAGAATATGGAGATATCTCAAAGAATTAAAAGTAGAATTACCATTTGACCCAGCAATCCCACTACTGGGTATTTATCCAAAAGAAAAAAAGACATTTTATAATAAAGACATCTGCTCTCGAATGTTCATAGCAGCACAATTCACAATTGCAAAGTTGTGGAAACAACCCAGGTGCCCATCAATACACGAGTGGATCAATAAAATGTGGTATATGTATACCATGGAGTATTACTCAGCAATAAGGAACAATAGTGAATTAACACATCTGGTATTATCCTGGTCGGAGCTAGAACCCATTCTTCGAAGCGAAGTGTCACAGGATTGGAAAAACAAGCATCACTGGTACTCACCATCAAACTGGTACTATCTGATGAACACTTACATCACACAGGGCAATAACATTCATCAGGGGGCGGACGGGCGGGAGGGGGGTGGAAGGGATGGGAAAAACTCTCACTGAATGGATGTGGGGAGCACAGTTTGGGAGATGACCACGATTGTGGCTCTGACACGGGCAGAACAGGGGCAATGTGTATGGCCAAAATGTTGTACCCCCATGATATTCTGAAATTAAAAAAATTAAAAAAAAAAAAAAAAAAAAAAAAAAAATAAAGCCGTGATCAGGAAACTCTGACTCTTTAAGTAAAGTTTGATTGGAACATGGCCACACCCATTCATTTACATATTGTTTTTGACAGGCTGCTTTTCAGCTATTGCAGTAGAGGTGAATAGTTGCAACAGAGTTCTTTTGGCCTGCAATCCTAAAATATTTACTATTTAGCCCTTTGTAGAAAAAAAGTTTGCTAGGCCCTGATATAAAGCGTCGATAGTAGCTTCCTATTGGGTGCCATTTTACAAGGTGCCAGAAGGCCTAATTAACCACTAGGGTATCTCCCCACCTCAGACAGCAAGTCTTGATCCTCCAGTGTTGGGATCACTGGTGAAGGAGAAACTTTCTTGGAAAAACATTTGAAAGGAATGGAGGGCTTCATCTTCCTGAGGAATCATTTTTCTTCTCCAGTTAAGTGAGAGGGCCTACCCAGCTGATGGCTTCAGGTCCTTCTAATTTTAGCTTTCTTTGACTTTGTGGCAGTTACCTTTAGTATTTGAGGGGCTGTCACGTGGAAGAGGCATTAGATTGTAAGATCATGGTGAACTGAATTAGGATTAATCGGTGCAAGTTACTGTGAGAACATATTTCAGTTCAAGAAAAAAATAGCACTTTTTAGGGACTGCCTATACCTAGGATGTGCTTTGTGGGTAATGAGCTCCTGGTCATGAGAGATGTTCAAATAAAGTCAAGGTGACCACTTGATACATGGAATGCAAGCAGTGGATAACAGATGGTTGTGTCAGAAAATTTCTGAGGCCCCATTCCAACCTTGAAATCCCAATGGCTTCTTTTGTTAAATTTCTTTGTTTCCAAGCTCAGATTTTGACCACAATTTGATTTGTTAAGGACCTATAGAGGCATCTTGCATGATTTTCTGAAAGTATTAATATAATACTGGCCAAACCAAAGCGATATAAAGGGGAAGAAGCTTACGTGGTGGGCAGAGAAGGCAGCAGAAAGGCTGACCCACAACCAATCTCCCCTTTTAGTTATGTGCTGGCAACAGAAGGTCACTGCTTCTTACTAGCCTTAAAGCCTCCTAGATGAACCATCTCTCTTCAGCTACTGCTACCATCTTTGCTTTTTGCCTAGTCTCCTGGAAAGAGGAAGGACTTGGCTGGGGTCATATCACAGATGTAGAAGTCGAAAAGGGTTTCTGTATCACAATTTTTTTTTTTTTTGAGACAGAGTCTCACTCTGTTGCCCTGGCTAGAGTACAGTGGCATCATCATAGCTCACTGCAACCTCAGATTCATGTGCTCAAGCGATCCTCCTGCCTCAGGCTCCAGAGTAGCTGGGAGTACAAGCGCACACCACCACATCTGGCTAATTTTTGTATTTTTTGTAGAGATGGGGTCTTGCTCTTCTTCAGGCTGGTCTCGAACTCCTGAGCTCAAGCGATGCTCCCGTCTCAGCCTCCCAGAGTGCTAGGATTACAGGCATGAGCTATTGCACCCTGCCTCTGTATTGCAATTTGCCAGAGAGTTTAGATTGGCAGTGAAGGGCAGGTCTGGGTGAGGCCATACGGTCTCTGTGCAACTCTGCTGTCACAGCACAAAAGCAGCCATAGATAATACAGAAATGAATGAGTAAAACTTTATTTACAAGGACAGGCAAAAGGCTGGGTTTGGCCCCTGGGCCATAGCTCATTGACCCCTGATATAGACATTGGAAGTTAGAACTGCCTAGAAAATGTCAGCTCCAATTCTGTCACGTTTTGGAGAAAAGGTGAAATGACATGTCCAAAGTCATACTGTGGTTGAGCCAGGATTACCAGCCAGAATCTGCTTTTAGTCTAGTGCCCAGTTTGTGATACTGTGCTGTGTTGGCTGTGTGGTCAGGTTGTATTATAGCATCTGGTTTTTAACAGAGAGCTATGTGAGAGAAAGAAATACCTGTTCCAGGTGGTCTGTGAATAGCAATAGCCAGAGCTCAAGGGTGGTATCTCAAGGGAGGCAACCCTTTCCCCCTGTGACCTGGCTGCCTTTTTCTTAGATGGGCCCTGTTCACAGTAAAACAAAATATATGTTGCATAAATTCATATAGAGTAATAGTGCCCCAGAGTTGTGAAAAAGAAATGGGCTTCCGCAGCTGCGTCACAGGATTTGATCACTTCAGCTGAGAGTGCCAGGAGATTTGAGACAGATGTTTTCAGACATGCCGCATGCCTAAAACATTTCCAGGGGTCGGGCTGCAAATAGTGACTTAATAAGTGGAGAAACAGGGAAAGTATGCAAGTTGAGGACACAAGAGTTTATTCACCACTAGGTGCACAGCCAACCTCTTTGCATTACATCTGCCCGTCAGGGTTGGCTCTTTAATCTGTCGTGCCCTCGGTGTTGCTCTTTGTCTGCCCGTGAATAAAGTGCAGCATTGTGGTTAGTAATCCCACTCCAGTGACTCGACTTCAAATGTGGTTTTGGAGTGCATCCCAGAGTTCTGTTTGCTAAGCTTCCTACTCCTGTTTCAGAGACACCACTGGATACAGAGCAGCGAGCACTAAAGGCTTCCCTCTTTCCTTAAACCTGTCGGGTTGTGGGCTCTCTCTTTCCCCATCTTGTGCCTTTCTTTTCTTTCTTTTTTTTTTTTCTTAGACCTTCCAAGGCAAGTTCATGGATACTAAGCTGATGTGTTTGTTGTTCTTTTTCTCCCTGCCTCCACTCCTAGTGAGTAACCACACTGGCCGCATCAAGGTGGTCTTTACTCCGAGCATCTGTAGAGTGACCTGCACCAAGGGCAGCTGTCAGAACAGCTGTGAGAAGGGGAACACCACCACTCTCATTAGTGAGAATGGTCACGCCGCCGACACCCTGACGGCCACGAACTTCCGAGTGGGTGAGTTCCTCCACGGTCCCTAACTGTCCTTAGTGAAGAGAGTTTTATGAGACTGTAGCATTTAGACGCCCCCTCATTCACAGTGCTCTCTGCTTCAGTGGGGTTCTGTCTAGGAGTACGAATATGCTTCTTTCTTTGAGATATTTTAAATTACTTTCAGAATAACTTTAAACCTGATTTTGATTTGCTAGAGAAATGTCAACTGGAATATTTTCCCTTATTGCTTAGCATTTATGCAGCCCTGTGCTGATGGGAATGTATATAGTAGAACAGAAGAGAATAGGTTTTAGATGGAGACCCGATCGTATAACTTGCTCTGATCTGATCAGCTTCGCATTTTATCGGCCCGGTGATAAGGAGAATTTGTGTTAGATTTGACTCATGTTACAAACTTTGGAAGGTGGTGATGAAATCTAAATTTTTACTTCAAAAATAGCCAGACTCTAAAAAAAACCCTAAGAATTGTCAAAAACCTGGTTGTGGAAGTAAATACAGACTTGCATCTTTTGCCAGGTTTCTGCTCTGTATCACAAGACTGAATTATAAATCGATACATAACATGGATTTGGGGGAAGATATATACTAGTAGATTACTGTCAGCAGTCAAAAACTGTAAATTAATTTACATATGAACTAGTAGTTACTGACTGCAAGAAAACCTTTTTGGTTCTTTTGAAATTTTTGTTTTTTACTTTTTTGTAAATGGAGAAAGTATTGCGGTCCACTGAGTGCTGTCATACTGTCATGTTGTCATGCAATACAGTATTTTTGTCACAGAAAAATGTCTTTTATTATTTTTTGACCAATTATGGTTTGCCATGTGTACTCAAATAATCTCAGACACCCACGTTGCTTTATGAGTTACTCACAAGAATAACCCAAATGTCAGACAGATAATAACACTGGCTAGATCTGGTCTTTTTATGGAATATTGCTGTTTAGTCTTGGGAGTGTGTGTCTGGGGGAGGGTAGGAAAAAGGGGTGTCTATTTCAATCTGATTGCCATCAAGACAAAATACAAGGGACAGCTTGAAGTCCTTATTGGCTCTTTGATTATTCTACTGCTTTATTGTGACTCCTAATCCTTATGAGGTCCAACCAGTATTTTTGATTGTCTGTACTTGGAAAAAACAAGTGCCCGTAAATACGATTTAAAAGGGCATTGTAAATTTCCTGGCTATGATAGGGGTACTTTGGGCATATTTTTAAAAGAATTTAGCTGATAGGTGCCAAATGGCACATTATGTTTAACAGGGCAGGGAGCTGAGTCTAATAGGAAGCATGTTGAACTGATGATCAGGAAACTGGATTCTGGTCCTGGTCGTGCTACTAACTAGCTAATCCACAGGGCATGCCAGTTAATATTTCTGGGTCTCACTTTTTCTCATTCATAAAATAAATGGGATTGTATTTAGTGACCTCTAAAATTTAGTCCATCTCTAAAATCCTACAACTTATTATCAGCAGTAAGTAATATTATTTTATGTCTTTTTTGGAGGGCTGTAGACAAGGAGGGGCAGGGAAAAGGCAATTCCCAAGGGGTTGTTATGGACATAATGGGTTTTCCCCACTTTACTTTTTTTGGTTGACTTCCTCACCCACTGCATCCCTTCTACCATCCTCCTCAACAATGTCTGGTCCTCCTCCTTGCATTTATGGTAAATCTTTACAGTAGCAATGACAAAATAATTGAATGGGTGGTAATTTTTTGGCTTACGGTGTATTCGTTTTGAAACTAAATATTTGAAGGCTTGGAGAAACAGAGGAAGTCTACTTGTTAAAACATTCTGCACACTTTCCTTTCTGGCAGTTAACCAGATATTTAGGAACAGAATACACATAGCCTATTCGAAATACAAAATGGAGCAAAATTATTTACAAAAGCATTTCAAAATCAGAACTCAACTCTCCACAAAAGGATTGGCAGAGTACTTTAATTAAAAAAAGAAAAAAGGTAGGGGGTGGTGAGGAGGGGCTTTGGTAATAAATAGTTTAACATGGGAAATTGTGGGAAATATTTTATTAATATCCTGAGCTATTTCCCTTTCCTATTTACACTTTAGTTCAAATACTGGATAGTTTGAGGGACAAGTTTTATGATTTTTCTTTATTGAAGAATGATAATTTCGTAGAACTTACAGATTGTGTTCTTTCAAAAATACAGAAAGTTTTCAAAAATTCATTTTCATGCATATATCTTTTTCAGATTTTGCTGGTTTAGTATAATTTTATTATTTACAAAAAGTGGTTTTATAATTTTTTCTATTATATTTATTTATAATATATTAAATCTTTTTGAAAAATAAGATATATATATGGAAAATAGTTCAGTTTGAAGAAAATTCAAAATTTATCATCACTTGTTTACTCTCTTTGTCCTCTGATATTTAAAGGCACTAAAAGGTGGGGGCTGGCAAATTTTTTCTGTAAGGGTCCAGATAGTATATGTTTTAGGCTTTACAGGCCATACGGTCTCTGTTGCAACTCCTTAACTCTACCATCGTAGTGTGACAGCAGCCAGAGACAATATGTACAGGAATAGGCGTGCTGTGTTACAGAAACAGTCACTGGGCTCAACTTGGCTTGAGTGCCATAGTTTGCTGACCCCTGCTCCAAGGAGTCCAAATAATACAAGGAAAATCATAATGGACTTCATGGTTGAGGCACCTTAATTAAATAGTGCATTTTGTTAATCAGAGCAACAGAAATTATTTTGAACATTGTGATTTATAGTTTTTTTTTTTTAAGGAATTAGAACAGATATTATTGTCACCATCTTTTTAATAAGGAAACTTAGGTAGAGAGGGTTAAGTGAGCTTGCCTAGTCAGTTAGCTAAGACTAGAACCTAGGTCTCCTTATGTCATCTGTTTACTTACCTCCCTAGAGTCTGACTATGATGTATAGGAGGAACAAGGTGAAGGACCTCGTGGAGTTGGGTCTTATGGGAAGGCCAGATGGTATAATAGAGGGAAAGCATATGAGAGTCGAGCAGGCCTGGGTTTGAATCCTGACTTCATTATGGCCATTGGGCATGTTCTGGCTCTATATCCTCTCTGGGCCCAGCTTACCTCATCCATACAATGCAGGTACTAATAGATACATGGAGGGTTGTTCTGTAGCAGGCTCATGGGATAGTTCCCTCCTTCATTTGTGCTGCCTCTGTGTTGATCTTCTGTTCTGTGGTGACTGTGAGTCTGGGACATACCGACATGACAGGCAGCAGGTACTTTTCCCATGACTGTTAAGCACATGGTCTCTATTCTTGGGTATTCAGTGGGAGAGATAGTAAATATAACCTCCACTTAATGAGAATCTAAAAGTGAGGCCCAATTGAAGATGATATCCAAGGGAAGTACTCTGAGATTCTAGAATAAGCTTATTTTTATGAGTGGCCATATTGGTATGATGTAACAGGATATTTACATTAAATGGTGTTTCTTATAAAGCAGATATGGAATTATAATGACTTTTTTGGCAGCAGTCTGAACTCTACCTCCCTGTTCCCCCCACCCCGCCTTTCTAAAAAATGGAAACATATCCCTAGTTGGGTGGGCCAGCAGGTTCACCACTGTTGTTTTAATGGATTCTTAACATTTCATAGGGATATAATGAAGATGACCTTCTGGGATTTTTAAGTTGTTTATAAAGTCTTAAGTTCCTCCAACAAGAAGAACATACGAATTCATGTTGTCACAACTAGAATATTTCAAATACAGTAATACTGTCACTTGGCATAACTTATTTATAGAGACATTGACAAGCAGTCATGATTGCTAAAGTAACACATTTGGTTTATATGATGCTGCTTTCTCTGAGGAGTTACAAAAGAGTTGTGTTCCATTAGCACTGATTGAATGATTATAAAAAACCAACTGGTAATTTAAAAGGTACATTCCCATATTTATTTCATTTGATGTTTACTACTTCTGAGAGAGGTAAATGGTAGTATACGTAATTTGCAAATATGAGTACTGAGGCTTTAGTGGCTTGATTAAAGGTGATTTAAGTCAAGTTTTCTTTTCTTTCTTTTCTTTTTTTTGAGACAAAGTCTTGCTTTATTGCCCGGGTTAGAGTGCAGTGGCATCATCATGGCTCACTGCAACCTCAAACCCCTAGACTCAAGCAATCCTCTTGCCTCAGCCTTCTGAGTAGTTGGGACCTATAGGCATGTGCTACCATGCCCAGCTAATTTTTCTTTCTTTCTTTTTATTTTATTTTTTGTGGAGACAGGGGTCTCACTGTGTTGCCCTGGCTGGTCTCGAACTCCCGGCCTCCAGCAATTCTCCCGCCTTGGCCTCCCAAAGTGCTGGGATTACAGGCGTGAGCTGCCGCACCCAGCCCTAAATCAGGTTTTCTTATCCTAGAGTCCCAGTACCTCTGGTTATCCCATGTTGCCTATTATGAACATAAATTAAGGGATTATGTATAAAACACAGTAGTAGATTTTCCGAGATAAGCAAATCATAAACCTGCCCTCTAAGAGCTTATGCTTTGAGGAGGAGATGAGAAGTATGTGTAAATAGCCCTAAATCAAGGTCGAAAGCTCTTAGCAGGAGCCCGGAGAAGGGAGATATCACTGCTGTCTGAGGGAGGAGGCTTACAGAGAAAAGGGCTGGCATGCAGTTTTCTGTTTAGTTCCCCATGCTGTCCCCTAAACACATTCCTGAACACATTGTCTCATGGTGGGAGCTGAGGAAATAAATGCACATGTGCCTGATTGTGGACTGAAAGGGGTAGTGGGACTTGAAACATGGGTAAGCTCCCCAGTAAAGATGGACGAAGGAGTAGAAGGAAGAGAGAGGTGAAGTTGACGTGGGAAGGAAGAATTTCCCCATCAGAATTGGGCGTGGAGGCCAGAAGGCACGGGCGGTTTCTGGGTGTTGGGAGTTGCTTCACTGAAATACAGGATGCGTGAGAGGCAATAGCGGTAAATGGAAAGTCCGGGAAGGTAGGCTGGGGCAAGGCTATGGAAAATCTTGGATTTCAAGCTTAGGAATTTGGATTTTACTCTTTCAGAACTTGTTAAAGTTATCTGAAAAGGAGAAGTTGATATCATTTTGAAAAAGAGAGAAGTGTTCCCCGTTTTTTAGGTAGGAATCGAGTGTTTAAGGAAGCTACATATGTTTTTGAAAGGATGACAACCTCCAGCCTCCTTCAGCTAGCTGTTCTGAGGTTTGTCAGATGCTCTGCACTGGAAACCTCCCCATATATTTCACAAAACCAGCCTGATACTATGATGCTTTGATGAGGGGTAGAAGCACTTCATGTTGTTAAACTCACTCTGCAGGTTCTCCTTACAAGCAGGGAAGAGAATCCCCTCACATTGAAGCATTGAATAAACTGACATAACTGCTGAAGGAGGGGGAAGCATTTAGATTTTTTTCTGGCAGCTTAGTTCAGTCACTGAGTCTTATATCCTCTGCCGTTTGTCATTGTTTGGACCCCCTGATGTTTATCCAGCGCAGAAACCAGTGAAAATGCCAACGTGTCATGCTTTGCTTAACTGGTGAATATATTTTCCCCTTAATGCATTGTACAGGTATATCTTATATTTTTTAAAGATGATTCAATACAATACAAAAAGAAAGTGGTTGCTTTTCATTTGGGCAATTTAGAATGCCTAAGAACTTATCAAAGAAACTACTCCCAAATTTATTTAGTCCTATCAAATAATTTTATTTTTTTTAATACTGAATATGTGTCATAATGTAGAACATTTCCTTTTTTATTTTATTTAAGCTGTAGAGCACCCTCAAAAGGCTGGTATTAGGAACATTCATTCATTTAACATATATTGATTAAACACAAATGATGTGCCAGGGATTGGTTTCGGCATTAGAGATATAGCAATGAACAAAACAGACAAAGTCTTTGCCCTCCTGTGACATTAAAAAATATAATGTGGCTACACCATGCATGAACCTCAAATATATTATGCTAAGTGAAATAAGCCTGTCATGAACAGGCAACTATCCTATATATGAGATACCTAGAGTAGTCAAATTCATAGAGAAAGTAGAATGGTGGTTGCCAGGGGTTATAGGGATGGGGAATGGGGAGTTATTATTTAAATGGGTATAGAGTTTCAGTTCTGCAAAATGAAAAAGTTCTGGAGATTGGGTACACAACAGTGTGAATGTACTTAGCACTACTGAACTGTAATCTTAAAAATGGTTAAGATGGTAAATGTTATGTTACATGTATTTTATCACAATTAAAAATAAAAATAATTTTTAAAATATAGTATGTGAATATATCATGGCAAATATATACTGCTAAAAATGTACTGTAAGGGACATTATATATGATATAATGTTCAGGAAGTGATTAATTCTATGAAGAAAAATGAAGTTGGGAAAGGGGGTAGTGAACGGGGAGTGTTGGTGGAAGGCATGGACCGCTATTTTAGACAGCTCAGGGACGGGCTCTCTGGCAAGACGACATTTGAGCAGAGACCTAATGAAGTGAGGAGTGAGCTCTGTGAGGGGACATCACAAACATTATCACCTGGCTTTGTGACCCTACTTTTTATTTTGTCTAAACTGTGGAGCACCTGCCAAAGGCTGGTATTAGGAACATTCCTCTGGACTTTTCCTGTGTCATCTTGGGTTAGGTTTCATCAACCTGTATCGTATCAGGGAATCGAATGAATACTGTATGTAGCTCAAGAGTCTATACACAGAGCACACAGGCAAGCAAGTGTTGTCCTCTGGGTGAAAAAAGGATATGGTCATGGAATTATTGCAGAAGGAGTCTTGGTGATTTATAATAAAAAGTAAAAATTCATAGATGTCAAAAATGAGTTACCAAAAAAGCAGTGTCACCTTTCTCCAACATTCTTTTATATAAGGCACATCACATGATTTTGGTGTGGAGCTTGTTTTTAATTAAGGGAACTAAAATGGATTCTTGCTTGTGAGTGCAGGTGTAGGGGTGTGTGTGTGCATGTGTGTGTTCTAGAGGGGTGGTTTGGGTGGGGAGAGGCGCTGGGAAAGGTGGTTCCAGGGGCCGGTTGGAACAAGTAGAGGCAATAGGTTGGCCCTAAGAGCCAAAATCAGGAGAGAATGAGGTCCTATTTGGCTGAAGAGGAAGATGCCTGAGGCGGGGAAGGTAAGGGGTGTCAGAGTGGTTGTGTAAGAAAGTACGTCTGCAGCCAGGACAGTTTTTAAAAAATTAACCTTAGGTAAAAGAGGGTTCAGCAGTTTGCTAGATCTGGGAGAAAGGTATGTGTGATAGATTGTTTCTTTTAAGCCATGCCTGGCCTGTATCATGGGAGTGGATGGGGCTCCTTAAAGGGGTTGTGCTAGGCCAGACTGGAATAAATAGCCTTTCAACATTCCTTGGAGTGTGTAACACAATGTCACAAAGTGTATATTCTTTCCTAGTCTGTCGGCTTGAGCGTACGGAGTGATCTTTGGAAAAGTCCAAACTGCTTAGCATAGCGTGCAGGGCCCTCCAGGATCACTGCCACCTGGCTCCTGGCCTCCACTCTGGCAGTGCCCTTTCTTCCACCCTCATCCCCCACTTCTGCCAAACCGAGCCTCCACCAATATCAATGGTCCCCGAATGCTCAGGGCCCTCTGTGCTTCTGTGTCTCTGTGCATACTGCTTCCTCTGCCTGGAGGGTATGTTTCCCCACCCAGTCTGCTTGGGCAATCACCCGCTTGTTTCAGTTCTCAGCCAAGTGAATATCTTGCTACAAAGCCTCATTTCCCTTATTTGCTGACATGCCTGTTTCTTCCACTACACTCTGTGCTGCATGGGAACAGGAACTTGTCTACTTCATCTTGGTATCCCAGTGCCTCACTTCGGAGATGCTTAATGCATTTTTGTTGACAATAAATTATATCTGCAGGTGCCCAGGTCATGAGGCCGTGCATAGACCTTACCTGATACAGCTTCATCATTAATTTCAGGCAAGTAAATTCACAGAAATAAAAGTAATCAACTGAGAAGTCTATATAGAGTTCAGAGGCACAGGGAAGAGGGTATTCCACTGACCACAACAAACATGAAAAAGTAGCACTTGTAGCACTTTGTGCAGAGTTTTAAGTTTTTAGCACTGACTACACTCTATTTTCTACCCATGGCAAAGTACAGCTAGACTTTCATATCTTTAGTGTAGCTGTTCCAGCTGCATGGAGCCCGCTCACCACTCCTGCTTCTATCTATAAATACTGCCAGTCTTTTAAGGAAGAATCTTAAGTTTCATTCCAAATGGTTCTGCCTGTGCTGTTTTTTTCTTCCCGGTAATACCTCTAGTCATTACCGTGTCATTTGATATTCGGTTGCCTAGCTCAGGGATACTGTTGGCTGGCTCCAGGACCCTGGGTTAGCAGTCTCACCTCTTTGATTCCCAACTTCCAAGCTGGTAAAATGAATCATATGATGCCCTGACCTTCCTTAGAGAGCTGCTCTCAGGCGCACAAGGAGGAGCACACTGAAGGTGCACATGGGCTCCTTGGATTGATTTGGAGACCTTTGTCTTGTTCTGAAGATGATAAATTCTTCTCCTAATTCTCAAACCCTATCTCCTGTGCCTGGGGGTTGAGGAGGGGAGGAGAAAGGAGTGGGCTTACGTCTTCTGGAGCTTGGATAGGGGATGCTTCCTGTGTACGCCAAAAATGGTGGTTCCTTTTTTTACTGATCCCGACATCACAATAGCATCAAGAAGTACATAGAAGGTTGTTTGTATTGCTGCTTCACTTTGGTACTCCAGTAGGAGTACACAGAAGGCTCTATACTTGTTCACATTTAGGCTTGCTCTGAGCAGGTTAGACTTTGCACAGAACAATGTCAGGTGTCGTTATCATGTGGCCAAGACAATGTTGTAGCACCATGTCCTTTCTGCCTTGGATCATGCTCCTCCTTGAGGAGCTCACTTGCTTACACAGGAAGCTCTTGCCTGTTGCCAAGCTTGCTGGCAAGGGTAAAAGCATTTAAACAGTGTAATACGTTTTGGAACCAAAAGCTGTGGTCAGGAGGAAAAGTAATCATCTTGAATAGATGGGGGCATCTCCAATGATGTATGATTATAACGTTTGATCCTACTTTGTGCTATTCACTTTGCTGTCAGTTGTGTAATTTACCTCTGGGCTCCTAGGTTAGAGTAAATTTAAGGAAGCTGGACTTAAAACAGATATTGTAACTGCATTTATGAGGTACAGTATATACCTACGGCATTTATTGGCATATGAGTTGAGCTCAATTTTGCATTTATAGTACAAAAGTCAAATATTTGTACCAGCTTTTACTGTCAAGGTATATATATATTTTTCCAAGTGGAGAAAGAATAATGAATTTGTGTATTGTTGGAAAAACCTCCTGGAACTAACATCTCAAATGATGTGAAAATGTTTTTGAGGGCAGCCACACAGTCATCTTCATGCTAAGCAGTCCAGGAAAATAAAATAACTACCAAATGGGGAAGGATAAAGTTAGTGAGGAAGTTTGGTTGAAATTCATTCTTCAAACTTATATCACAAAATAAGAAGATCCAGATGCCCCTCTATTGCCAATTTAATGTAATGCTGTTATTGATACACTTATTGAAACTTGATTTTCTATTTCATTGAAGGGTATGGGCTTAAGGAATGGTTTACTGTTCAACTTCATTATTTTGAATTTAGACTCATGCAATAATTACTGAGAAACTTGCATGACTGTAGTATTGGTTTTTCCTAAGATTTGTTGGGGGAAAAACACCCAACTTTATGCAGTAATGAGAGATTTCTTTACTCTGAGACCAAACTTCAGATGCCCATCAGATTCAATAAGAGTCGGGGACTTTCTAAGTTTTCCTAGTGCAAAAATTCGGCCTAATTTTTATCAGATTCTCCCTAGAAGAAGTAAAAGGGAAACTTGACATTAGAGTCTTTCACAGTGAGGAAAGCAGACCACTGCTCTTTTCCTGGCAAATTAGGAAGTGCACTAGAACATTCTTAGCTAAAGTCTTATTTAGCAAAATTAGAATACGTCACTTTTTGCCACTGCATTGTCCCTTTCTGAAGAAAGGGTGATTTATGAGCCCTCTGGATCTTCTTGGGGTATTAATAACATCTTGAGCCAGCTGTTTTATTGGGTGTACACAGAGGGTAATTAGAAACATCTGAGAATCCCATAATGTGCCCAGAAAACCATGACGTTGTATGGAAAAGAAAAAAAATAACATTCATGCCAAAACTGTGTACTTGGTAAATAGATGAATTAGTATTAAACAAAATTTACTTTGTATTATGCCGTTTTCCAGAAAGAAGTTAAAGTCTTCAGGCTGAAAATATTCTTTTATTGAAATACACTCACTGCAAAAATCATAACCTTATTTGGTAAAAGACTTCTGACTCTGCTGTTCATACAGTAATTATCATTTCCCTTCTGTCAAACTCCATCATATTATAGACCATTTTCTGCCAGAAGAAGTATTTCTTCTTTTTACCTGGCAGTCACTTGAAAATTTTAGACTTCTGAGAGATCTCATTTAAGGAAATTAACTCTTAAAAACATACTGCACCAGGGACTAATAGTGTCCGATTTGCCTAATAGTCTATCCTAGAAATCAGGTTGGGACGTAGAAACTTGGGCTCTATTTCAGCTGGTTATTTGAAATTTGATCTGCTCCAGTGGTGGCTGAGTTTGAAGTATTTGGGTGTGCAGCAACAACAGCAGCTAAGTTAGGGCCTGATTTAAATCAGACACTGTTCTTCCTTCCCTCAAGACAAAATCTAGACAAGAAAACCTAACAATTCGGTGGTGGCTTGTGAATGGTTCCTTTCATCTTCATTCACAAATAACAAGTCCTTCTGAGAAGTCAGTATTGAGTCAAACTGACATATCCCAGGCAGACATGGACAGAATCAAAGTTGGAGGCCTCCCGTGTATATTCAACCTGTCCTGCTTTGCATGTCCCTACTGGGTATGCCATTTTGTCCTTTTTGATCATTGTTAATGGGATTCCTCGTTGATCAGGAAGATGAAATTGTAGCTAATTGTTATGTTTTGCTAGAGATTATCAGTGACTTAATGAAGCTTCTGGAATAAGAAGTGGATTCACCTGTATAAAAATGTTTGCAGGGTAGGACAGTAGTTAGTAGCTGTGCCTGAAACGTGACTTCCAATGCTTGCCTCCTTCAGTCCCTAACAAGGCTCTCAGTACTGGTTATATGACAGAATCTAAGATTGCTTAAAAGGTACAGATGCCCAGCCTGCATCCGAGGCTCCCTGAATGAGAATTTTTGGGTGTGCTTTGGGTTTGTGTATTTTGAAAACAAATGATGCAGGCAGTTATTATACATAACTCCCGTGGAGAACCTGTAGTCCAAGCCAGTGCTCTTCACCTTTTCGTGTCCATAGGAACCACTGTGGATCTTGTTAAAATGCAGATTCTGATCCACTAGATCTTGGTGGGATCTGAAATTCTGCATTTCTGGCAAGCTCCCAGGGGATGTGATGCTGCCCACCTGTGCATCACCCTTTGAGTCACAAAGATCTAAACTATTATTAATCCATGATAAATAATGGTTTTACAAATATATATTATCATGAATTAATGATATTTATTTATTGAGTTCCTTATGTGGGCCTGATACTGGATTAGGAAATGATTTATAAATTACAAAAGAGACTCAACCATGTAATGAAAATATGTCAGCCTTTTTCAAATTTCCTACCTCAGTTCCTGTCCCTATTAAAGCTGAGATTTCCTCACGCTGCCAGGCAGTCCCCCAGGCAGAGTTCCACCAGGATGGCTTAAGCCTGTGGGGAACTCCTGCATCCCTGCCACATGAAATGCTGGGAGTGCAGGCTGCCTTCTCCCTTCACCTTCCTGTTTCAGCTTGCTCCACTCTGCCTCCTGACTTCAAAGTTTTTCAGGGAACAGTAAGAAAGTTTCCTTGTTCACCACGTCCCCCAAATTCTAAGGGATATGTATCAAACTCTCCAAAGAATTTTCACCTTCTCTGCTCTAGTGGAACAAGCTGATTTTTGCAGCACAGTCAGCATCCTAGGAAATGAAATGATAGTTACTGCCTTTTGTCCTCAGCTTTGGGATGTAGTGCAAATCCCATAACAAAAGTTCAATTCCGTAATCTGCACAACATTTCAACAAAACATTACCAACTGCCGATAGTGTGGTATTCTTGTATACGAGGATGATACTCTTGGTTTACTAGTAATAGGACAGATACTTAGTTGTTTTTTCAGGAGAGGTGGAAGGGGGGATGTATTTACATAGATCCATCCTTATTCTAGTTAAGTCCTATTTGTGATTAATATTAAGTGTTTTGACAATATTTGAGGACACAGTTTTTTGAGATAAGAGATAGTGTACTCGAATCACTCGAATGATACCAGTTAGTTCAAACTTGTCATGCGACCATCATCCTTTTGGATAACATGTGATCTGTGTGCTGAACTTGCCTACATAAAGTGCCTGGATTTTGACATATAAACATGATGCTTGATGGGAGGATTGCTTGAGCCCAGGAATTTGAGATTACAGTGACCTATGATTGAGCCACTGCACTCCAGCCTGGGCAACCTGGGTGTCAGAGTGAAACTCTAACTCTTTAGAAAAAAAAGGGCGGAATGGTCTTTCCTTGTGTATATATGCCACATTTTCTTTATACATTCATCCACTGATGCACTAATGGACACCTAGGTTGATTCCATAGCTTGGCTGTAATGAACATGGGAGTGCAGATACCTCTTCATTCCCTTTAGATATATACCCAAAAATGGGATTGCTGGATCATATGGTGGTTCTGTTTTTGATTTATTGAGGAACCAACCCCCATACTGGTTCACACCCCTAATGCAGATGGGAAGGGGAAAAGCTGTCTGTCTCATGGTTTTCAACCGGGGTGGTTTTGCCCTCCAGGAGAGACTTTTGGCAATGCCAAGAGACATTTTTGGTTGTGCAGACTGGGGGGTGCTCTTGGCATCTAGTGGGTAGAGGCTGGGGATGCTGCTACACATCCTACAGTGTACAGAAGCCCCCACAGCAAGGCATCATGCTGGCCCAAAATGTGAATAGCTCCAAAGCTGAGAAACCCTGCTCTAGGCACTGCCAATTTTTCCTGTCAGAAAACATCTTAGACTCTTTCTCTGATATTTTGTCCAGGTCCGTGGAAAACCCTCCCTTTTAATCTCAAGATTATTCCCTAGAGATGAAACCTCCAGCATTTTGTCGCAAATGTATTCCTTTGGTGATGGTACTGGATGGAGCACAAACTCACAGCTTCCCTCTCAGCCGTCCTTGTATGTGTGTAACCAAATAAACTGGACCCAGGATCCTGGAGGCTTGATTTACATTTGGCGATTTGTATGAGATGATCACGTTGGATTTCGGAGGGTGCAAGGGTTGAGATGGCCTGGGCTGTGGTAGGCCTTTATTATGAGGATTCTCCAGAAACTGAAGTAAGAAGTAACGGATGGGAAACCACTCAGCACAGGAAGCATTTTTGCATATCTCGGAAGTGATTGTATAATAGAAACTGCTTTTCAACACTAACCATTGCTACTGTGGACGCTCATTTGCAACGTGTCTGAGCTATGGCTGTTGGAAAGGGAGAGAATGCTGAGTGTGTTTATTTGAACAACAGCATCATCACATGTTCAAATAAACACAGCACGTTGGGAGGGTACAGATTTGTTATTTCTAACCCAGACGTCTTTACACATGCCTTTGGAAGGGTCATTTTGCCAAGTTTGAAAGAAAAAACTATCCAAGCATTAAAAGTCTGACATATTATTTAACTTGTTGAAAAAAGAAAAACCTCTTTGTGGCCAAAACACTGTAGGTCAGCTGGACAATGGTGTATATTCGTATTTTTAAAGCATTCACTTTTGGACCAAGAAACAGCCCTAGAGAGCAAGTAAAAGACATTGCCCTCACCTGCACATAAATTCGTGGAGCTGTGTTCCCTTATGTTTTGGCCATCTTGCCCAGGGAACTTGGAATTTTCACAGTTGTTTCTTTTGTGCTTTTTTACTTGAATGAAATGCCTGTTCTTAGTTCCATCGTTATGGAGGCGGTTATAGTTCACCGCTTATCTTCATGAGACCCCAAATCTATAATTTATACGACTGATTACTTTTTCAATTACTTTTTTTAGTTGTGAAATATATATAATATAAAATTTATAATTTTTACCATTTTTAAATGTACTTATCAGTAGCGTTGAGTACATTCCCAATATTGTACAGCCATCATCACTGTCCATGTACAGACCTTTCCATCATCCCAAACAGAAACTATACCCATTAAACAATAATCCCCCATTCCTCTCTTCCCCTAGCCTCTGGTAACCTCGGTTCTATTTCCTGTCTCTATGAATTAGAGTATTCTAGGGACCTCTTGTAAGTGGAATCATAGGGCATTTGTCTTTTTGTGGCTAGTTTATATCACTTAGTGTAATGTTTGCAAGGTTAATTCATATTATAGCAAGTGTCAGGATTTCCTTTCTTTTTAAGGCTGAATAATAATTTGTTGTATGCATATACTACCTTTTGTTTATCCATTCATCTGTTAATAGACATTTGGGTGGTTCCCACACTTTTTGGCTATTGTAAATAATGTTGCTATGAGCATTGATGTACAAATACCTGTTTGAGTCCCTGCTTCGAATTTTTTGGGGCATACCCCTAGAAGTGGAATTGTGGGCTCATATAGAAATTCTATATTTAACTTTCTGAGGAGCTGCCAAACTCTTTTCCCTAGAGACTGTTCCATTTTACATTCCTACCAGCAATGTTTGAGGGTTCCAGTTTCTCCACATCTTCGACAATACTTATTTGCCTTTTAAAAAGTAATACCCATCCTAGTGGGTGTCAAGTGGTTTTGATTTGGAATTCTCTAGTGATTGACGACATTGGGCCTCTTTTCATGTGCTTATTGGCCATTTGTGTATCTTCTTTGGAGAAATGTCTATTCAAGTCCTTTGCCCAATTTTGAAGTGGTTTGGTGTAGTTGATATTTTAAAAAACTGAAATTTTCACTTACCAAGCTAAATGCTTATTTACAACATTATTTCTAGCTGATATTGATTGTGAGTCTTTTGGGAGACCTGAGTTTTAATGGTGGTCCTGCCACTTGGACAAGACTCATTTTTAAGTCTTAACGTTGTCATCTGCAGAAGAAGGAGTTTAGGGAGTAGATGTTCAGGATCCCTTGCATGCCTAAAATTCTATTATCTTGTCTAGTATAAAACCTGTCTGTGAAGAGGATGATGGAGTGTAAATGGGATTAGGCTATCTTTACTATGTTTTACTCTGAAAATATCTTCTGTGATTTCCAAGTATGTACAGTGTGTTCCCTTTTGTACTTTTTTCAGCCCTGCTGTTCACTTTGAATCAGAGTATGATTTTGTACAACTCCAGTGATACATGGTGTGGTGATGTGTCCTCAGCCTGACAAGTTCGGTCAGAAAACTAGAGGCCTGAAACATTTGACAAACTGACAAATAAGTTGGACTTTTCTTTTTTTTTTTTTTTTGCTTAGTTTTTAAAATCAAAGTTCTCAGAAGAGTTTGGCCAGAAACAGAATGACTCCGTGGTGGCCTGAAGGAAGCACAGCTTGTTTGGAGCAGGATGAAAGGATGGAGTTAGCTTGGGCCAATAAGGTTGGGGAGGGCTAAGTTTTGTTTTCTTTTTTAAAGAAAACCGAAATGTGAGCCTGCATGCCTTAGAACAGCAAGTTTCATGGAAGACGATTTTTCCACAGACTGGTGGAGGGGGGACCATACAAGTCCGCGGCCTGGGGGTTGGGGACCGCAGCCTTAGAACGTGCAGGAGCCCTGCTACAAACTATCACAAGTGTATCATTTAGCATTAAAAATCTGAGCCATAAGGATTTAAATCCTTCACTAGGGGAGAAAAGTCTAAATTTAAATCCTTCACTAGCAGGTAAAAAGTCTAAAGTCAATTTTAAACTTAAGGAAAATAGTTTTATAGTAAATGAAGAGGTAGTTTTTCTAATACTTATTTAAATTCATTTGTCTCTTGCCAATTCCCAGGGTCATCTTAATTTACTTAGATTAATAGCTCCTTGAATTTTTTCTTCATGTGGAGTCAGACACATGAGTGTTCTTCAGTAGTCAAAATATGGTGTTTAACGGTGTTTGTGCTGGGAATCCACGGACTCTGTGCCCCCGGAGGCATCAGTGGCTCCTTTTCCCTTTAGGAGATTGGAGGGTGGAGGAAAGAGAGGTTGAGTTTTTATTCCCCCAGCTCCCTCCTGCAGGGTCCCTGGGAGTCTTTTGTGTTCCTCTACTGAAGGCGAAATTGCTGCATCAAAGGTATGTGCTTATTTAATTTTTAAGAGATATTTACAAACTTATCTATTATAAAAGTTGAACTAATTTATATTCCCCAAAATATATGAGATTGTCTATATCACGATACTCTTTCTAATACAGATTATTAAACATTTGAACTCTGCCACTCTGATAGCTTGGAGTTTTAATTAGCATTTTGCTTTTGCATGAGATTAAGTCTCTTTTCATGCATCTAAAACAGAGGTTCTCAATCTCAGTGTTATTCATATTTGGGTAGACAATTTTTTGTTTCGAGGGGGCTGTCCTGTGCATTGTAGGATATTTATAGCATCATTGGTCTCTGCCCATTAGATTGAAGTAGCAGCAAACACCTCCCCAGGTAGTAGCAACCAAAAATGCCTGCAGTCATTGCCTAATGCCCCCTGGGGGCAAAATTATCCCTGGTTGAGAACCACTGGTCTAAAGGTTTTTCTCCTTTGCCTGTTTTCCTTTTCCACTGCATTGTTAGGTGTTTTAACTTTGTTTATGGAGGTTTTGCTGTTTATTTCTTTTTAGGACAAAAAATTTTGGGTTTTTTAAATGTAGTAAGATTTATCAGTCTGCTTCTTCTCACTTATATACAATTGGTGGAGAAATTGGTTTTTGATAACATTTTGTTAAATAAAGGTACCAAACCAAATTATTCTTCCTTTATTTTATTTTACTTTATTTTTTCAGAGACAAGGTCTCTCACTCTGTCACTCAGGCTAGAGTGCAGTGGTGCAATCATAGCTCAATGCAGCCTCAAACTCCTGGGCTCCAGTGATCTTCCTACCTCAGCCTCCCAAGTAGCTTGGACTACAGGCATGCACCACCACACCTGGCTAATTTTTAAATATGTTGTAGAGATGGGGTCTTGCTATGTTGCCCAGGCTGGTCTCAAACTCCTGGCCTCAAGCAGTCCTCCTGCCTCAGCCTCCCAAAGTGCTTGGATTACATGTGTGAGCCACTGTGTCTGGCCTTTTCTTCCTTTAATCAACTGTTGTACCTCTTCTCTTCAGTCTTAGATAACAAACTAGGAGAAACCAGAGTAAGCCCTGAATTTTGTTGATGAGTAGCATACAGCTGTATTGAAGAGGATCAGAAATCTTAAATTAATAACAACTACTACCATTGAGTCCCTTCTGTATGCCCAGCATTGTGTTAGGTGCTTTGCATGTGTTATGTCTTACCTTTGCAACAGAGCCCTGAGGGATCAGGCTATTAGGGACATTTTGTAGATGAGGAAGCTGAGGAGCTAAGGAACAAGAGGTTGAGTAACTTGGCCAAGGCCACAGAGCAAGCAAGTAGCACAGCTAGGTTTCAAACCCAGATCCCCCAAAATCCCTGGGTCATGCTTTACCCTGTGCATGGTGTTGTCTCAAAGCTCTCTGTGCTGGGGCTGGCATGGAGCTTCAAGGGAATTCTCAGGGAAAAGACCATATTTGGCATCCCTGTGAGATCCATCTTCTTTCTGCTTGTTTTGGAGAGACCCACTGAGTACTTTGCTGCACTGCATCTGACTCACACTGGTCACTGACTCTTGGGTCTTGGTCTGAGCTCTGTCATGAACTAGTGTGAACTGTTCCCTCATCTGTAGAATGGGAAGAATAATACCCACCTCATAGGATGTTGAATGGTTAAATGAAAGCATGGTTTGCAAAAATGCTTTATGGTCAGCAGAGCAGTTTTCATATGTTAGGTGTTACTATTGGTTATTATTACTTTCTTGATTCCCATACATCATACATTTGATTACATCAAAAGGCAATTGTTGAGCTATGACAACTGAACATATTTTAATGTATTATAAGATATAAGAGATTGGTATGAACAAATGTAAGCAGTGTATACTTAATTTCTTGTGTATATTAAATTAAACTTACAAAATAGCATAAATTGATTGCATTGCCTAATACTTCAATATCTTCATGTCATTTAGCTACAATTTCAAGTCCGATTCAAAGAAATTGCTTGTGATACATATAGTTTTAATGAATTTTAAGAGAACCTGAAGAACTTTGATTCTATTTGATTTACTATTTGGGGTTTTCATGAAGAATTTAAAAATTTGACAGTTCTGCAATTGACAGATTTTACACAGTTGGCAGCCATCCCATTGGTAAGTAAAGAGTGGAGCTTTTGTTTGGACTCAAGGCGTGCATGGGAAACACATGTAATTTTCCCCTTTTCTAGAGTTCTTGGCCTTAGAAATTTAATATATACTTCAACCTTGAAATAAGAGATGCTGAAAAATGTGTCAAACATCAAAGAAAGGTGTTTAGATCCTAGAAACTTGTTAGTGTCTGTGATTATTTAAGACATTGTTAATCAGAATTGAAATGTGGCTAATGTGCACATGAGGATGAAGAGCTTTGAGGGCTGCAAGCAGTGAAGGGAGGAAAACCATATTTCAGATATGGCTTGTTTACTGTCACTGGCATTTTTCTGAAAAGTTGAAACCTTGTGATCTTACCGATTGTACGAGATGAGCCTGGGTGCAAGAGGAGTGAACATTTTGTGTTAATCTGTGGGGAACTGTTTGAGAAATGAATGGGAGACCCTTAGAGTTGAAAGTAGCTTAGAAAGCATCACATTCATTTTTTTTTTTCATTGTATAGATCAGAAAATGGAGGCCCAGAGAAGGAGGTGAGTACCTCAACGTCACAGTTGGTACCAAAACTCAGATTCAGACCCAGGCTTCTGACTCCCATTGCATTGCCAGATGAGATTGTTTTTGTAAGATTTTTATATCTGGGACATTTTTAAAGTGGCCGTCTGTAGGATGATGCTACTGTGTGATTTCTCATGCAGTCTTCATGTATAAGAGGGGAATATCAGAGAGGGATTCTGCCCCAGCTGCTGAAATGCAGATGTCTTTTTCTCTCCAATCCTTGTTCCCACTCAGATAAGGTGAGGGTGAGGTGAGAGCCTTTGGGTAACTGGGAAAGCTAGAATGACCATACTCAAGGGAGAATAGACATGTAAAACAGTATTCCTCAGTCATTATGTAAACCTTTGTTCAACAAAAGAATGAGTAGATTATGTTATGTAAACGTCAGACAGAGATTGTTGTATAGAATATCCAACCCAGTTATCCGGGGATTAAGAATTTAAGATGCGAGTAGTCATGCAGAAGACATATCCTGGGGCACTGACAGGCCACAGAGGCTACCTACTGTCCACAGGAACTTCTACAGGGGTTCGCAAAGATGGATACCAGAGTTTCTGGAATTTACCCAGAGGAAGAATTGAGGTAGGGCATCCCCTGAGCTCAAATCAGGGACACTTACGTTTCCCTGGCTAATTCCTGGAAGGGGTGGGGGGTCCTGAATAACATGTTTTTAGATCATGGAAAGGAAGTAGAGTAATAAAGTACCTATGATTCATTGACGTTGTGATTATCGAAGGAGTCACCTTCTAGCCAGAAAATGGAAGATTTCTTTCCAGTGATTCACATGTATTAACCAGAACACTTCGACTTCCTGGAATTTAAAACATAAACTCAAGTCTCTTGGCAATGACTTGTAAACACTGCAAATCAATGAATCTCCCCCTCCCAGCCCCCTTTCTCTTCTCCTCTCTAACCCTGCTCCTTTAAATGGATCATAGTTTACCTAAATGGTAGGTAGCTGTGATGACAAAAAACTTCAAAATATCTTCAAAATGGTACACAGAATGCACCTTTTTTTCTTTTCTACAATACTGATGATACATTCTCACTGTAGCACATCATGTAATGAAATAGGAAACACATTTCTTTGGAGAGCTCATTTAAGGTGAGATGAAAATATCTGTTGTGCTTCTTTGTCTCATGGCCAGACAGAATGCAATGCGATGGGAATGTAGGGGGCTTAGGATCTGCTTAATCCCAGCCCTGAGTGTGCATGAGTGAGGGAACAAGGCGTCGGCCTAGCAAGCTGTGGCCATGGTAGTAGTAGCTACGTTTCATTTGACTCCCTCTCCCCAGCCCTGACAGAATCCTGCTTGTCTTCATAGGGGTGAGCAGTGTGCTTGCTGCTGTGGCCCTGCAACTCAGGGGTGTCCTATCATAAACAATGAAAAATATGGGTCCTTCCAGGCTCCAGCTAAATTAATGGTAATAGTAGTCCCTCAGAACATGAGTGTTTGCTGTAAAGTCAAGGCCCAGCCAGTCCAGCAGCCACTTTACCAAGCTGTTGAGTTTGGGTTAACAAAAAGCTATCTCTCCTTGCACTTCCTGTCTAGCACCTTTTAAAGGTAATATCACTGCTTCCTCTGCCAGAGAAAGAATTTCTATTCCTCATTTCTTCTATTTCTTATTCTTTGTGCCCGATTCATTAACTCTTTAAATAATACTTTTAAATAATAGAAAGAGATAAAGTCTAATGGTGTTTGTCTAGTGCCACACTAGAAAAAAAAATTTTCCTTGCAGCCATAGTATTTTATTACAAAAATAGAATAAAAACGTCGAAAACAAAATGATCCTTTCTAATTTAATGAAAAATTTGTTATTTTTGATTGTTTTCTGTGTGTGAGTTTTATGCAACTTGAAAAATAGTTCTCACAGCCCCCAAGGTGAAGAGACATGTGAGTTACATATGCTTCATGAGGCCCTGGGCTCAAAACTAGTGTGTGTTAAATACAACTCATATGGCAGCTGATGTGTTAAAGGCCCCCCTACTGACCTACTGAAGCAACTTACTTACCCTGCCACTTGGCTGTATGGGTTGGGCCTGTTTAGGCTTCTTTAGTTTCCTGTGTGATAATCTACAGGATTATTAGAGAAGAAGAATTCCTGGAGTAAAACTGTGGGGAAAGATTTGGTTCAGAGATAGAAGGAAAGGAACACTCTTTACTGTGTACCTTCTGTGTATCCAGCATAGTTTTAGGCATTTTCACATGCTATTTTCTCTTCATCCTGAGGACAATGGGTATGTTATTTTCATTTACCGATTAGAAAACTTAGATCTATTAAGTTTAAGTAGAATATTCAATCCAGAGGAAAAAAATCCAACTGTAAAAATAACCATTATGGACAATTTCCATTTCTGTAGCCACACAGAGAAAATTTATTAGGATCTTGAGAAGACTTGCCCCTTTTAATTGTTGGTAGATTAATAGCAAAACTTGAATTTAATGGAATCCAAGTGCCTTGGAATGATTTGGAGCAGGTCATTCATGTGGTTAAGGCAACACTGCTTCCAAGGGAATGTTTTGATTGATTGTGTCAGCGTCCTTGGGTGGCCCTCTCAAGAACTTGAATGCCTGTGTAAGTTTTGTTTCCTCTAGCTAGTTTCTAAGCTTTTACAGATGATGTATCACATCTTCTCTCTATTGTGTTCCTCTAATAATGACTTAGTATAATAAATTAAATAGTGTGGCAATTCAGCACAGGTGGGCTGACCTAACATAGATATAAGCTTTTTCAGCTTTGTTGAGAATAACTAGGTATTATAGACAAGAATACTGTCAACTAGGTATCTGGCTCTTGTGATTAGTCGTGGTTGTTTCTGCCTCATGATTATTGGTCATTGTGTTGCTTAACTCAGGGATGGAAAGTAGATTTTATTTTTTGTATCAACTCTATCTGTGGCTGACGAGCATAGTATATTGAGAAGGATTGTGAGTCTACATCTAGGCCCAGCAAGAGCCATGATAGGTTAGTAATTTTTGTTATAGGAGAGGAGAGTGCAGCACCTGCCCCATAGCTGCCGCTCCCGTGGGTGTTTTCAGCAGCCCAGTAGTCATCGCAGTGAAGACTTGGTCTTTCTGTCCCCTCCTGGCCTTTCCAGAAGTTACTGGGACAATGTGTACACTTTGGAAATAGCATGGTAGACTTTGAATATTGACCCTGCCATTTATTAATGGTGTGCTTTCAGTTCTGTCTCAGTTCTCAGTTATTCTCAGTTCTCTTCTGTAACTTGGTGTAAGACAATGTCATTCACAGAATTGCCGTAAGGAACAGATGAGATAAAGAATATAGTACCCTGTAAAATAGAAGCTCAACAATTGTTAGTACCTTTCTGTACATAGAGGTCAAATAGGCAACTTCTTTACTGAGACTTTGTTGTCCTTGCCTTCTGCAAACAAATAAGAATATTTTCATATGGATGAATGGTCAGTATTAATGTTGGCTTTAAAACATTTTAAAGTAGATATGTTAATATTTCCATCACTTTTATGTACTAAATTATTAGCTGCAAGGAGTTAATATCTTTTAATTCATTAACAAAAAAAGAAAGTAGAAACCTTTCAACAGGTTTATGTTGGGCATATTAGAGAACCTGCAGTTTAGACTAAACATTCAGATGATAGCTTTTACTGATTATCAGTCTTAGAAATTATGAATCATTTGTTAGTTACTAAATACTTCTGTACTTCCAGACAGTTCTTATTCAATTATTTATTTATCCCCTATGGCTTTTGAATTACTTCTTCCAAGTGGAAATGGAGTGACTTGCTAAAAGTGGGCATGCTTGCTAGCATTTCTTGATGGCTTCACACAAGCTTGAGAAACACATGCTGAAGAACTTACTTGATAGACTCATCATTTTTGGAATAGACTGACAGCCATAGATAAATAATTTCTGTGTTTTGTCTGGCTCAAAAGAGCAAATTTGGAGGGAGACAGTAGTATCATCTTATCTACATTTTGTGGCTGAAGTGTTGAATTTAGGGTACCAGAATAAAGGGTGAAAAGTTTATCAATTTGACATGTTTATTTAATAGATTTTCACTTGTTTATATGTGTGTCAGTAGATTCATATATAATAAATGAGCATAAAGATAGTGGTCAAACAACATCCTAGAAAATCAAAATTAGTTCTTCCTTAATGATTATTTTTTGCATTAGCTTTAGGAATTCTGACTGGATGTCATGACCATAGATCTAATAATTATTTCTAATAATTCTATCAATCTCTGGTTTTTCCTCTTTCCTTGGGGTATTAGGCTATGAAAACCAGAACTTTCCATTTTAATTGTAAGAACACTGAACATTTTTATGCTAATGGTAAAAGCAGAAATTTTGTTCTTGTCTTCCAATGAAGTTTAAGCTTTCCTAATCTAGACCATATTGATTACACATATACTTGACAAGTACGATTCGCTATCTTTCATCTGCCTGGCTGTTGATCAGCTTGCTAGCAGCTGGACGATCTAGTCATAAATCACTCAGGGGAATTATGAATAAGCTGTAAGTTTATCCATGTGTATAGCCTTTCTTCTCCAGTGATATAGAGGCTTCATATTCAAGAAGGGGATTAATGATATGATTTTATTATAGTTTCTTACTTTTTTTCTTAAAAAGGAAATGAACAATGAAAGTGAGCCATTAGTTGAATTTCGTAAGAAGGATTCAGAAGAGACCTGCTGGATATAGACAGGAACCATCATCATTAGACCTAGGGCCAACACAAAAACAACACAAGTGTATGCTAGAAGCAAAGACAGAGGGCTTTGGTAAAGAGTTTAAGAAAGTGTTCCTTTTAGATGTGAGGGATTGGAAGCTTTAGGAGACTTGAAATTGGCACTTGGGATGGGAAATACTCCAGTATGCTAAAAATGATGGAAAGAATACAAGATATGGTCTTAAAAGTATTCTGGATGTAATATTAAATGGGCTAAGAAAATTTGAGGCTTGTGACTAAGGTAGCAGAACTGTTGAATTTTTCAATGATTGTCGCTGTCTTATGGTGGAAAAGCATTGGAAACAGTCTAAAATTGCATAGAATGCTAGTTGAAAACTATCACTTCACTTAAAGCATTATTACTCTACTTATTTTGGTGTTATTTGGAATAAACAATAACATAAAAAGCTGTACTGGGAAAAATACTCTTCATTGATCCGTGTATAGATTCAAAGAGAATTTAACTTTAAATCTCTGACCTCTGTCAGAAGGCTGGAGAGTTGGCTTCACTGAGGTTCATTCAGACTTTTGACGTTTATTTGGCACCTACGTAGGTCTGAGCAGTTTTTTAGGTATTCATGAGAGGATATGCATCCTTGAAGCTTGCATGTAGACAATTTCTGTATGGTGCATATTTGTGCAGATGAGTGCGAGAAGCAGATATGCCTAAGCCTTTAGGGAGCAGTCAAAAGGAGACCTCACTTAAAGGCAGGACATGGAGTGGTGGTGGGGCCCAAAAACTGAAGAAAAAGGAAGAGTGGGAAGAGGAATTCTTTCAGAATCTATCCAGAAGGATGGCATTTGCATTGGCATGGATTCAAGACTGTGAGCGTGGTATGTATATGAATCACAAGTAGTTCAGTTTCATGGTTGAAATGAACAATCAGAAAAATCCTGTAGGGAAATAAACTGATTGGTTGAGTATATGTGTCAGAAAGTCCATTCTGGCTATGTGGTATAGAGAGAGCATATTGGAGGGAGGTAAGAAAAGAGGTAGGGACATTATTGAAGCTTTGCCATAGTCTGTGAAAGATATAATAGCCTGAACTTGGACAAAGGCACTGGGGAGTGGAGAGCGAGAAACAGGCAAGACATTAAAGAGAAAAAAGCAGTAGAACTTGGTAATAAATCGACATCGACTTATGGGATAGGGAAGAATCTAGGCTCCAATGTTTACGGCTCATAAGGAGTATTCTTTAAAATTTAATAGATTACAGGACCATAAAACTTAATACTGAGAAGGAAATTTTGTCTATCATTTTACCAATTAGAAAACCAGTTCCAGAGAGCTGAATTGAATTGCTTAAGGACATTTAGCTGTGTGATGCAGACCTACGACTGGAACTGAGATTTCTTGGCTCCCAATACAGGTATCTTCGGACACATTAGACTTTAAACTTTGTACAGTAAAAATCTCTGTAGAAAAGGTGATTTTATTACGTCCAGGATTTAAAAAAAATTATTATAATTATCATTTTAGCAGGCTGAGTCTCTTTCTTGGTAAAAGTAATAGACTAGAAAATGTGACTCATATGGTCGAGATTGCTTAACAACATCAGTTCCATGAAGAGACGTAATAGAATTTTGGAAGTGAGCTAGTAAAAATGCTTTACTCCAAATGGCTTGTGAGAATATGTATTTGAAAATGGCTAGGTTTCAAGCTTTGATGATATTGAGCCTATTAGTAAATATAAAAGGTGTAAAATACCTTTTTCTTTCCCCATTAGCTTTTCAAGTTACTAGTTCAGTTTTGGAAATTACCTCTTCCACAACAGCCTAACTCTAAAAGTAGATGCACATCCTTCTGTGAATAATACATGGTTTTTTCCCTTATTGTTTGGAATGGATCAGCTATAAATTATGCAATTTCATGTTGAAATCAATTTGGTAAATATTTTAGTTTGTAAGAATTAGAGAAATGATTGAAGTTTGTGAAAATATTTCATTTTATATCAGTAAAAAAATCATTGTATATTTCAATTCTGAATTAAAACATCCTTATATAGTTGCCTTAACTTTAGTGTCTAGCCATAAAAGGGAAAGAGAAACAGAGAAACAGGAGGAATACTAGGGAAAAGTTTCTGAAATTCTTCTTTGTATACCCAAGTAGTTTCTCTGACGATATTTGGTTTATTTAGGAGAGTTGCCAGAAGGATTTGGAAATTTTTCTAGTCCTGATTAATGATAGTAGTTTTAATTTACTTTTCTTCCATGTCTCTGATTCTTATCCTGTACAAAATCTAGACCTCCAATTGTTTTTTGTGGTAACTTATTAGAGTATACACTAGGATGTTTCAAAAGTCAGCTTAGTCTAAGTTTGAGCTACATCTCAAGAGAGTTAATTAGAAACATACTCATGGGCCAATACTGAGGATTAGAAGGAATTATCTTCAGGAAGTCAGTTTTGATACATATTGTCTTGATTTAATGGAATGTTCCAGATTGAGGAAATACATATGGAGCCCTGAGGAAAGAAGAGGCATATTTTAATAACCTGAACTTGACATACCGAGTTATTTAAGTTAAATGGAAGGAGACATCTTGGCTCATCCCATCTGTCAGTAATGAATCACGTGGCTCTGAATAGCTTTAGCATTTGACTCTGGAAAGTTCTGCCGTGTGATTTTAAGCAGTGCACAGTAGAAGCTCTAAAATTACCTCCACGTAACTGACTTTCCAAATTAACCAATGTCTTCTACTTTCTTAATACACAGATACCCACAGTGTGCTGAATACTCCTAGCTGGTAGCTACTCCTGGGTTCACCCCACACATTACACCTCACGGGGCTGAATTGTATTCCTACCAAAAGTCAGTTCTTTTGTTCCTGACCTGAAATTATTTAATTAAATGTTATGTAAACTGATAAAAAATGAGTGTAAAAAATTGTTTTCATGAAAATTAAAATGAATAATTTGGAAACTCAATAAAAGGGAATCACTAATACAATACTGACAGCTGATTTAGGGTTAGGCAAGACAATGTTAAAACTTTGGAAAGCAAATCATAAAAATTGGGAATTTGGCATTCAGATGGCTTCCCAATTAATAAAATGTTTGTAAAAAGTTCATTTAGTCATTCAAGAAGACATTTATTATTAGGTACCTACCATGTGATAAGCATTTTGCTAAGCTCTAGGGATGAGCAGCTGAAAAAGGCAAGGTCCCAAAGAAGATCTCTTTCCTTCTGCAGTTCATGGCCTTTTGGAGGAGTCAGGCATGAACCCAGGCCATTATAGTCCAGTTCCATTTGTGCTATACACACATGCATTTGTTGCTCTAAGAGTATGTGACAGGGAGTGGGAGCTACCAGCTTTGCCCTGGCATCATTCAGGAAATGCCTTAGTGAGGAGGTATTGCTTAAGCGGAGGAAGCTTGGGTTGGGTAGTGAAGTGTGGGGAGTGGGTTGGGAAGAAGAGGAAAGAGACTGTGTGGATCCACACGTGTGTGCAGGAGCAGGGAGTGGCCAGAAGAGACCAAATGTTGAGTATGGCTGGAACTGAAGAGTACATGGAAGCAATAGCAGTAGGTAAGACTAGGCAGGTATCAAGAACTAGATTAAGAAGAGCCCTTCTGCCATGAATGTGGTCTAGATTTCTTCCACTGGTGATATAGGGCATCTCTAAGATAGCCAAACAGGAAGTTGGTGTGCTTGGCTTTTAGCTCAAATGAATCTGTCTGTGAAAGAATGATCCAGTTAGAAACTACTTGGAAACCTATTTGCTCTCCACCAGAGTTTGTGATAATATCTATAAATCATTTTCTATTTCCTGTTAGACATTCTCATCACTGTGCATAGTTATAAAACAGAGAATGGGTGCTGTGTAAGATAAGCAATCTGAATTAAATTTTTTTTAACCTAACAGGTTGTGAAATTAAATTTATGATGTAGTCTTACACATTTTTAATATTTAGTATTTGGGAAGAGCCATTCTTTTACCTCTGACTTGAGTTTCTTCAACTAAGGCCTGTAGATCTAAAGGCAAAAAAATGGAAAATCAGTTATTTTCTTATTAATTGAAGTAGAAACTGGGGTATCTAAATCATGGAAACAGTTCTCAGTTGGTTATTCAGCCCATTTTCATTCTGAGCAGTTCAGGAAATCTCTAGACTTTATCTATATCCTATGATTCACATGTAAAACTGTGAAACCCATCAGTGTTTGGAATGGTATACCCACTAGTCTAGAGAGGCCTCTAAAACCGGTTTTTCCTGGCTGTTTTTGCATGAGATTTAAAGGCCACAATTAGCCTGGGCTTTTTAGCATGTAAAAAAGGCATCAGGAGTCTGTTTTCCTGACTAAGCGTTTTCCAATTGAGGTATCTAGAAAGATCTGAGGCTGAGCTTCTTGAATGTTTGTCCCTCCAACAGCCACACAGGCTATTCCATATCCTTTAGGATGGATACTTCCCTAATCATGGTGATTTTGACACCTTGCGCTGCATCCCAGCCTCACCTACCTATATGCCGTCCGTGATAGCTTGCCCCTCAGAAGAGAGGATGTAAAGGGATCCCTGCCCTTTAAAAGAAATAAAAGACTAGGATAGAAAAATAGGCTGTGGCTGTGGCAGCACAGTTATGGGGGAGCCATGGGAAAGTAATGATCCATGGAGGGTGGGAATAAAAAGAAGCTGTAGACGGGCCATGCAGATTTTGTTTATAGTAGTGGTTCCCAAACGTTGTCTACTCAGAATTTATTCCTTTTGGCATCTGACTGAATTTTACAGACCCCATTTCATTTTATTGCCCAATGTGTTTCTTCTTTCATGTCCCGGGGGGAATGTTTCTCTGCTTTTGTGTTAGTCCTAGTAGGTCTCTATGCTCTTTTTCACCCTGCATTCTTCCTCTGTTCTTCCGTTCCTAACCCACCCTAAACTGCCAGATTTTATTTCTCTTTTCCACCACATTATGTCTCTCTCCCCCTTTGAAGCCTTCTGTTCAACTGTTTTAAAGATAACTGCTTATCTTTAAAAAAAAATGGGAAAGAATTTTTATTTAATAACTAATATTAAGATATTTAGATAATTTTGATTCAAAATTAGTTATAATCCATATTTATACACATCTGGGTAAAAACTCCAGATGGAATGAGTTAAATAAATTAAGCAAGAAAGAGAAAATAATCCAAAACACTAGCATGAAATAGGTTACTTATCAAATACTTGGAGGGTTAATAGCTTTTTAAGGATTAAAACAGTAGAATGTATTATAGAAACAAGAACTTATAAACTTAATTATATAAAAACAACTAACAAAACGAATTTTGTGTATCCAGGACAAACTGAAATGAACAGGAAATAGATTGACAAAGACATTTTCGTCAGTAGGACAAATAGATCTTAAAATCCATTATTGTTTTTGCCATGATTGCTTTTGGAGTCTTCTTCATAAATTCTTTGCCAAGGCTGATGTCTATAGGAGTTTTTCCAACATTTTCTTCTAGAATTCTTTTGGTTTCGTGTCTTAGGTTTAAGTCTGTTATCCATCGTGAGTTGATTTTTGTAAGAGGTATGGATCCTGTTTCAGTCTTCTACATGCGGCTGTCCAATTTTCCCAGCACCATTTATTGCATAGGGATTCTTTTCCCCAGTGTATGTTTTTGTCTGCTTTGTCAAAGATCAGAGGACAGTATGAGGATTGATTTATGTATGGGTTCTCAGTCCTGTTCCATTGGTCTATGTCTCTGTTCTTGTGCCAGTACCATGCTGTTTTGGTTACTACAGCCTTATAGTATACTTTGAAGTCTAGTAGATTGATGCCTCCCAATTTGTTCTTTTTGCTTAAGGTTGCTTTGGCTATACGGGGTCTTCTCTGGTTCCATACAAAGTGTAGAATTATTTTTTCTACATCTGTGAAAAATGCTGTTGGTATTTTGATAGGGATTGCATTGAATCTGTAGATCACTTTGGGTAGTATAGACATTTTAACAATGTTGAGTCTGCCGATCCATGAGCATGGTGTAGTTTTCCATCTGTTTGCATCCTCTGCTATTTCCTTCTTCAGTGTTTTGTAGTTCTCCCTGTAGAGATCTTTCACCTCCTTAGTTAAATATATTCCTAGGTAGTTTATTTTCTTCATTGCTGTTGTGAAAGGTATTGAGTCTTTGATTTGGTTCTCGGTTTGACTGTTGTTGGTGTATATTAATGCTACTGAATTGTGTGCATTGATTTTGTATCCCGAGACTTTGCTGAACTTATTTATCAATTCCGGTAATCTCATGGTAGAGTCTTTGGGGTTTTCTAGATACAAGATCATATCATCTGCAAAGAGTGATATTTTGATCTCTTCTGGTCCCATTTGGGTGCCCTTGATTTCCTTCTCTTGTCTGATTGCTCTGGCTAGGACTTCAGCACTGTGTTGAATAGAAGTGGTGATAGAGGGCATCCTTGTCTGGTGCCAGTTCTAAGCAGGAATGCTTTCAATTTTTCCCCATTCAGTATGATGTTGGCTGTGGGCAACAACAAAAATAAACAAATGGGACCTGGTCAAATCAAGAAGCTTCTGCACAGCCAAAGAAACTATTGCTAGAGCGAATAGACAACCTACAGAATGGGAGAAAATATTTGCCAGCTATATATCCGATAAATGGCTGATAACTAGAATCTATATAGAACTCAGGAAAGTCAGTAAGAAAAAATTGAAACAACCCCATTAAAAAATGGGCAAAGGAAATGAACAGAAACTTATCAAAAGAAGATAGAATAATGGCCAAGAAACACATGAAAAAATGCTCAACATCTCTAATCGTCAGGGAAATGGAAATTAAAACCACAATGAGATATCATTTAACTCCAGTGAGAATGGCTTATATCAAAAAGTCCCAAAACAACAAATGCTGGCATGGTTGTGGAGAGATAGGAACACTCACACACTGCTGGTGGGACTGCAAACAAGTACAACCTCTGTGGAAAGTAATATGGAGACACCTCAAAGAACTAAAAGTAGAACTACCTTTTGATCCAGCAATCCCACTTCTGGGTATCAACCCAAAGGAAAGACAGTCATCTTATAATAAAGACATCTGCTCTTGAATGTTTATAGCAGCACAATTCACAGTTGCAAAGATGTGGAAACAACCGAAGTGCCCATCAATACATGAGTGGATTAATAAAATGTGGTATATGTATACCATGGAGTACTACTCAACCACAAAAAACAATGGTGAACTAACACCTCTTGTATTATCCTGGATGGTGCTGGAGCCCATTCTTTTAGGTGAAGTATCTCAAGAATGGAAAAACAAGCACCACATGTACTCATTGATCAATACTGATTGATCAATCATTGGTACTGATTGACCAACACTTACGTGCACATATGCAAGTAGCAATCATTGGGTGTTGGGCAGGAGGAAGGGGGGAGGAAGGGAAGATAAATTCACACCTAATAGGTGTGGTACACACTGGTAGGGGATGAGCATGTTTGTAGCTATGACTGAGGCGGCACACTGGCAACGTATGTAACCTCAACGTTTTTACCCCATAACATTCTGGAATAAAAAAAAAATCCATTATCCACAAAAACCATCATGAAAGTAATTTTAAAAATCATTAAGAATCTAAGAGATAGGTTAAAATATATGGATAAAAAGGTATCTCAAGCAAGGAGAAATAAAAACAATAAACAAGTATGTGGGGAAATTTCAAAATCTTTAATAAAGACATGCAAAATTAGTATTGTGATAATATAATCAGATTTTAAGAAAAATGTTTATAGCTCAGAAATTATCTTGCAACTAGTAAATTAATAGAAATATTTCAAAATGAAATCCAATTGTTACCAGATGTGAATTTGATATGCTAATATACTGCTATTGATGTTATTAATTGACATACTCTTTTTGGAAGATTCATCTATCGTTATACTGAGAAATTCAACAGCTTCGCACTCAATTCTGGGAAGAGTAGTGAATGGAACAGCATGCAGTGTATTGCACAACCTGACTCACTGTAAGAATGTGCACATCCCTTCTGTTGCTGATACGCTGGTTTGGCTTCCCCTTTTTGATGTTCCCATTGTGCCCTGTCATAGTAATCATGCAGCTGATGATGATGACTAACATTTGCTGAGTGCTGACTGTATGC
Source organism: Daubentonia madagascariensis (assembly GCA_023783475.1). NCBI lineage: Eukaryota > Metazoa > Chordata > Mammalia > Primates > Daubentoniidae > Daubentonia > Daubentonia madagascariensis. The sequence continues at coordinate 28,141,398 of JAKFHU010001035.1, forward strand.
CGAGTTCTAAGGGCTTTGAATATGTGAACTCATTCAAGCCATACAACAACCACATGGAGTCAGATACAGTTATTATTCTCATTTTATAGGTGAAGAAATGGGGCAAAAAAGAAAAAGTTAAATAACTTGGCCAAGGTCCTACCACGAATGATGAAATTGGGATTCAGAGTCCTGGTGGTCTGATTCCAGGCTCTTGCTCTTCATGTGTGTGCTCTGTGTGCTCGCCATGATGAGACAGTTCCTTTGGTGTAATTGACTTAGGTATGTTTTTCTTGTTCACTGTATCTCCTAGTGTATCACCTAGTGCATACTAAGCCATCAGGAAATATTAGTTGAAAATAGTCATCGAATGAGCGAACACTTTTGAGCATCTTGCCTTCACTTCTCACCTCACTGGTACCCAAAGGGACAGGTGATAGACCAGCAGTGTGCAACAGAACTTTCTTCAGTCATGGAGGTGTTCCGTATCTATACTCTTCAGCAAATGCTGTTCATTTCCTTTTTTGTTTCATTGTTCTTGACTCTACTCCTACTCTTCCTCCAGTGCCTGTGCCCCAGAAAACTCCTCTGTCCTTCTGCTAATAAAAAGTGCCAAAGTGGACCAGCTCACAGATTTAGATCCCTGGGAAAGACCCTGAGTCTACCTGATGTGCAACTGGCCAAACCCTCAGTCCCCATTAAAGCTCCATTGCAGTACTCCGTTACCAGTTATAAAAAAAAGTCTGTGCCTATGAAAGAAGTCTGAAAAAGGGCTTGGCATAGACTGTGTGGTGAGATCTGTGGAACACAATGAGCCCCCTCTATCAGAAGAGGTGTGTGGGAAAGAGCCCTGAGACAGGATTTAGGCAACCTGGTTCTCGTGTTGTAAGCACGCAGAATCTCTGTACCTCCCTCCTTTTCCATAGAGTAAGGTGGTTGAATCGGATGATTTAGCAGGTCCCTTTCAGCACCTCTGTGGAAATCGTAGCACTTTATGGACATAGATTGAAAATTCCTTCTCTAGTGTATGCTAAAGTTATATTATGTCAGAAAAAAGAGAAGTATTAAAAGAGGTACATGCTGCATTTTTCCCATATGGAATCTTTAGGGAATTAAATTAATGTCAAATTTTTTTTTGTTGAGCTCCTATCTATAAAATGCTATGCTATGAAGTATGGGGGATGCAGAGATTAAAACATCATGGCCTCTTTCCTGCATATTCAAAATATAATAGAAAGAGGAACAAAATAATGAGAATACACGGCAAATGGGTACATGTTACAGAAATCATGTTAGATGTTACCCCCCACCCCATTTGCAAATGTCTCCAGGATTCCTTCTTACTATTTAGCATCCTCTTTTCTTCTTTGAAAGATAGTTTCTTTTCGTGGAGGCTGTATTTAGATGAGATTTTAAAGGCTACAAGAATTTGGACTGGCTATGATGTCAGAAGTTTTTATTGCAGTTTTGTGCTCTTAAGTTAAATATGTGTGTTGAGATTTTGACTTAGTAAACATTTAGAAATTCTAGATTTAGGTTCATCTCAAGTCCTTTTCTGAGACTCAGGAATAAATAGATAATAAGCAGATATTAATGAACTTAACTGGTGTATGGACTTAGTCTCTAGAGACAACCCAGCAAAACTCCATAATTTGGAGTTTTCAAATTATAGTGATAGTGATCAAACAAATTTTAAAAGGTTTTTAAGCTTATTTTTAATATTATCGTATATAGTCTAGGCCTAAATGGTGGTACTTGGTTTTTGAGAAAACATTTTGCAATGATGTTAAAGAAAATGTCAGGCTACAATGACTGAAATGGCAGGGTGTCTCTTCAGATAGTTGCACTGATACCATGTAAAAGGTGGGTCTCTAAGGATGAAGCACGCCATCGTTTTTATGAAGCCAGCTTCACTGTGCACTAGTGTGCAGCATTATCATTTCCGTAAGTGAAGTTAACTTTTTATAAATCCGTGAGCATTTTGTTAACTACTTTGTCAGTAAGTTTGAAATTTACATTTGAATCAGTGTCTAAGTATACATTAAAAATCAAAATAAAGCACACCACTCAACAGATTAATTCCAGTTCCTTCTACACAGTTTGCACATGGCTGGATAAATGTTTGTCCTTATTTTGAAACTTAAATCCTGCCAATCACATTAGATGAGATGAGGAAATCTGAATTTTACTGTTATTTGCTAACCTGGTTGGAGTTTAAGAACCAGAATTTGTGGGATGGAAAAGAAACTGTGGATTGTAGCACCCAGCCACCAAAAATGCACTTTGCAGATGAAGACAATATAATCTACAAAGTGATTTTTGAAGTTTTTGAAGATTGTTACTGAAGGAGGCCCCAGACTCAAGGTGTCTGGGATTTGTGTATTTACTATCTCTGCAGCCTGCAAATATTGCTACGTTTTTCGTAAGGGTAAAAGAGCATTGAGGTTTGGGAATTATTAGGAGATAGCAACAAGGACAGTGTCTGTGAGGAATGGTGTGAAGTGGAATTTTGTGATGTGGTTGATATATGGAGCTCCTTAGGTTTAAAGTGTTAAGATCAGGTCAGATAGCCCCCAGCAATGGTGAGTTTATTGATAAATGAACAGAAAGCCGTAAACAAAGCTGAGATGATGAATGGCTTCATCCCAAGTTGGAAGCTCTGGTGTGTGCGATGGGAGTTCATATCTCCTGGATTATAAACAGAGTGTGGTATTGAAGCATTTACTGATGTCCACCAGCATTAAGAATTGTTAGTATTCTTGGAATTGTTGTTTGCACTAAGGTTGATATTTTGCACTTGTTGAAAGCTGCATTGACTTTAACATTAGCCCAATGTACTTAGTATTTGATAGGTGGGGATGGAAGGAAAGTGGTCTTGTTAATTTTCAAAGCAGGTAAAACAAAGAGAATGCCCTATTTGATCAGGTGAACTAAACCAATGGCCAACTATAGTCTTTAAAGTCAGTGATGCTTGTATGGTATCTCACCAACGTGTTCGTTTGTGATGATGATAGTCTTGGAGTTCTGAGGTCGGTGCTATGAAGGAACTTCCTTTTAATGACTCTCGTCCCATTCCTACATCCTCCAGCATACTTTCATTTGCTTTTTTAAAAAGTCACCTCTCCATCTAGAGTTTAAAACTGGCTGGTTACTATGAATATTTGTGAAGTCTCTTAGTCCTTGTAAAATGCAAAATAGAAAATACTTTTATTACAAAGCAATGAAACTATAATGTGTGCATTTTCACATCTGGTGTCTAAAAATGCTCATATCCTTCAAAAAAAAAAATCAAAGAGATGCTCGTTTGTGGGCAGAGTGTGGTGGGTGCATTTTCAGCTGTCTTATTTAAGCATTTTCTCTTTGCCCCCAAATCTCTTTGGAACTCTGTTTTTTGTCTTTTGCATATCCTATAGAGAGTACTAGTCTCTTCTCTCACATGTATAAAATGTTAAAAAAAATCCTCTTCAGAATGATTATATATTTAATGAATTTTAAATTAAAACTTCCAGATATTTAATATGAATCTGGCTAAACAGTTATATGATCATGTAAAATAAGGTTAGGAACTCAAAGCCAAATTTACAGTGCACATTTAACATGCATAGATGGAGGATCCTACTCCTTTCTGTTCTTTGTTTTTCACTGGTTCTGTCTCCTGTGATTCAGATCTGCCTCGGTTCTAAGTGTTAACTGATTTTTTTTTTCCCCGTTTTACTGTATCTACTTTTATAGACTACGTGTCCTTGTGGACACAAATAGGAATCTGGTGCTTGCCTGTCTCTGAAACCCAACTTGTCTCCTTTTCCTCTTAGCTCCTACATGCCAGCCACATGAGCCGCCTTGCCGTTTCTGGGCCTTTCTAAACCACTTCACCTCAAGATCTTAGCCCATGTTATCGGTTCTTCTGTAAACACTCTTCTGCCAACTTTTCGCATCACTGGATTCTTCTCTTTTTAGGTTTAGCTTAAATTTCACCTCCTTGAACAGGTTATTCCAGACCATCCTATCTCATATGTTTTTTTGACTGAGTCTCTGAGTTGGTGTAAGTTAGCAGACAATCCAGAACAGATAGTAGGCAATTTTAGAGCACTGCAATTGTAAATGTCTATATTCCATGAGGACAAACCCAGTCTGCATTCTTCTCTCCTTGGTCGTGTGTAGGGCTCGGTCTTCCCAGTTCTTCTCTTCTAGCTTCGGAAGAAAGTAACTATCTTCTTGGATTCCAGCTCCCTTTTTTTTTTTTCTGGTGATACATGCTAAATTAAAAGGCATGCATATAGTTTTGTTTTGTTTTGTTTAGAGTGGCATAGGTTCTTAAAGTGAGCAATGGTTTGCTGTAGCATTTAATTATTATATAACATATTTGTTATCTGAAAGCTTTAAAGAGCCACAGTATTAACCCACTTTCTGGCTGAAAAGGGAGAGAAATAAAATGTTAACTTTCGTTTTCTAAAAATTTTACTATTCCCCCTCCCTGCTCTCCAAGGGATATCAACAAAATTGCTGAAAGCCTTTAAGAGAACATTAGTCTTCTCATCAGAGACAAGTGGGAAAGTTTTAGTAGCTATTCAAATCAAAATCATGTGTGTCTGTTCTGTGAATTGACAGATACAGGTTTTCCTTCACATGGAGGTTTGTTTTCTCTGTTCTGCCTTAGCCACAATAACTTGAAATGGTCTGTCTGCTGGCACAGAAAGCCAGAGGGAGGGTGGGTGGAGCAGCCCGGATACTGCTGCAGGAAGGTCAAGAACATTCTCAGAGTGCCTTTTGGGAACAAGCAGCTGAAGTATTTTTATAGTCAGCTAAGATGACAGGAAAGAAAGAGGTAGAGTCTACCTTTTTATGGTACAAATTTTTAGAAAATCCAGTTTGCCCATATTTACATAAAAGTCATTAATATTTGTTCATCTAAACTAGGTTCCAATTTGTGTCACAAGATGGGAATATTATTCTATCAGCCCAATTTCATGAATACTGCAGAATACTGTTTTACAGACCAAAGTGAATGGTGGAATACAGCTGAAATGCTTGATGTATTTAAAACTTCCAACTTCTTATTCTTCCAGCATGGATCCTTTTACTCATTTTGACCTTTTATAGTGGAGCCATGAGGTACTTTGAATGGTTGTCACAAAATTACACTTTCTGGAATGACAGGCTGAAGGCACACATACCTCTTGTTATTAGCAGTAGTTCCCAGGTGACCATGTGATACAGTATGGTAAATTATGGTAATGGCCAGCAAAATGTCAAGCTGAGAAGGTTATGGAATGTCTCAGTCAGCATTCTGTGTTACACCTTCTAGTTATATTTTCTAAAATGTATGTGCCATAGCTAGACTTATAACCAGCATACCAGAAGCATCTCAAGTCAACCTTCAAGATAACTTATTCTGTTTCGTCTTTATGTTCTGAGGTTTTGTAGAACTCTGGCAGCATAGACGATACATCACTAGGTGATATTTTGAGAGTGGCACAAACTTATGAAACAGAAAGAAACTATTCATAGTTAAATCCTGAAGTTTGTAGGTTGATTTTAAATTTGTTTTATTTGATATAAAAGACTATTTAGGTGTAAAAAGATTACCTGCCACAAAGAATTCAACTTGTACTTCTCAAGCTGAGGCAGGGGGCTTTATGTTGTCATTTAGCTTTTAAAAAATGCTGGAACAGGAGAATAGATATTTTATTTCTTATTCATAAGAGGTTATAAATAGTGGACTTTTATTGGTTGAAATAAGCCAAGCAGAAACCATTTCCTTTATAACCAGAGACACACAGGGTTATTGGAGTTAAGGGATTATTGCTGTATCCACTTTTGCTAGTATAATCCTTGAAACAATTGTATGGAATTTATCTCAGGGGTTTAAAAGTAGATTTAAACAATCTACCTTTCTAAATTCATGTTAGATTTCAAAATCTGCTATTGATCCTGGAAACATCTAATAAAAGTCAATTGGTTAATGTTTCTTTGTAAAAAAGATGGTTTATATCATTTATATGAAGTTATTCTAGTATGGATTATAGGTAGTCCTCACTTTGAATCTTAATAGTCAGTGGAAAAATTATGAGTTCTATGACCTTTAAAAATTTTTGCTAAAACATTAAAAAGTTTTTAGTGTAGGTTATAACTATATAGGGAAATGAAAAAATAATACAGCTAATATTTATTTAGTACTTTGTAATTTAAGATATTAGAAATAATGAGAATTAAAATGTTTTATTTCTTTGAGTAAAACTTATCAGAAATAATTTGAACATGTTTGCTTTCTTTTTATTGTATAACTTAAGATATAGAGTATTTTTTCTTTCCTGAACTGTCATGCTTCTTTTTAAGTTTGGATAAAATGTTAGAAGCTGATCCAAAGTTGTAAGATATGTGAGAGTTCCTTTAATGTTACTTTCTTTGGGATATCTTCATCCTTTCATCACAACCACCTTCCAATTTATCACTTTGTGTTTCTTTGCCGCACTTTATTTTTTGTTGGCCCATACTGTCTTTTGATTACCCACTCTATAAAATGTCCTGTGATTGTATCATTTCGAGATGAGGAGGTAAGAGAACCTCCGCCTTTGCTGTCTGTGCATGAACCAAATGACAAATGTTCAGGGACGAATCCCTGACAGACTTTGAAAGAAGTGACATGATGGTCATCGGTCATGATACACATCTGTTATTGACATTGTGATTTGTGGACTAAAGAGCTAGCAGTGACGTTCATACTTGATCCAGTTGCTTGGTTAGTATACTGTAGTGACTAAAATTTGAACTGTGTTGTTGGGGGACTATTGTTATTTAACTAAATTCTGGTAACTGAAATTCATGCATATTGGAACCGTGCAAAGTCAGGAGTGCCTTTATTCCAGTTATGAATTTATTTGTAGTATATTTAATCTTGGCCTGGCTTCTCTTGTCATTCCGTTACACATTGAGCCAGTGTAGCCAAACTGGGATTTAGAAATTCAATTCAGAACTGAACTTGGAGTTTCAAAGTCATTGACTCAACCTTGGAGTCAGCTTTGACTTCCTCTTCTCTTACCCAAGACCTCACAGAGTAGATCAGGCACTAGTGACAGTATTTTTTCAGACCCCATCTGGCTGAGTAGTTTTGACTTATCTGCAACCTTGGCCCTGAACACAGTTTCTGGGTTTTCATCTTGGTGATTTTGCCAACACTCTGCTTCCTCCTCCACTTTCTCCCCTCTTCCTTGGCCTGCCATTTTCCTCCTATGGCCCATCTCCAAGTTCTACTTGATTTACCCTCCAGCATTATATTACTGCATGTTTCTTTCAATTCCTGTGGCCATCATCCTAATAAGGTATTTTTCAACTTGTATTTCAATTATTATAATAGTTTCCTAACTGACTTTCCCACTGTAGTCTCTCTTCTTTCCGGCTAATCCCGTATGCCATCACCAGAGTAATCTTCTTGGAACGCTCTTTCAGCCTGGCTTAATCCTCTGCTTGAAGCCTCCAAAATAACTTAGTGATTACAGAATAAAATTCAAACCCCATATCAGGCTGGTATTAACTTTCATTGTCTGACTCAAGCCTCCTCCTTTCAGTTTATCACCTGATCTCGTCCCTTCCTTCAAGAACCTGGAGTTTCAACAAGACAGATTTACTCATTTTCTCCCAATTATGCCTGCCTCCCTTCCTTTATATGCATTGTTTTCCTAGAATACTCTCTTCGGTGTTTTCTGAGTCTTACCCGGTTTCAAAGACTTATCTCAAATGATCTCTCCTGTGAAGTCTATTTTGACTTCCTAGAAATGTCTTTTCTCCTCTCTGAAGTTCCAAAGGATTTATATTTTATATTTGCCAATTCTCACTTATTTGCTGATCTGTATTTTTAGTTATCATGTGTGATTTAATTTCTCCATTTAGCTCTTAAGTTTTTGAAGGGTGGTTTTGAATAGACTGAACCTTCTATACTACCTAGAATGGTGTTTGACCAAGTAGTAGGCATAAATCTGTTCATTTCTTCTAGACTCTGAGCTACATGCTAGGTATAAACCATAACAAGATAAATTCCCAGACCTCACAGAGCTCTGGTTGAGTGAGGCATACAGAGAAGTAGTCAGATAGTTGTCATGTGGAGTGATGGGTAGTGAATGACAGTCCATGGAAGCACAGAGGAAAGGCATCAAGCCTAGGTGAGGGGCAACTGGGAAGCCTTCTAGAAGAAGTGAGGTTCAGGCAGAGTATGAAAGATAAGTAGGAGTCAGGTAGTTGAAGGGGGCCCGATGGAAAGAGTGTTCCAGGCAGAAGATTCAGCGTGGATAAAGCTCTTGAAGGGTGAGAAGGCACTGCACACTGAGAAACTGAATAAAGTTCAATGTAGCTGTACTGTGGAGAATGAAGTGAGATTCATAAGTGACAAGGCCACAGTGGTGCCCTGTAATGCAAAAGAAGTAGACATCTTTGGTGAATGTTTAAAGGGGAAGACTTCCAGAAGTGAATGTTTGAATAGGTTGGAAATGGGGAAGTGGCACCCGGGTTTTTGTGAAGGACCACTCGGTGGATGGAGGTATTGGAGGGAAGATGACGAGTTCAGTTTTGGACATTGGGAGTTTGAGGTGCCTGTGGAATATCTACACAGCAATATGTACTAGTAGACAGTTTGAAGCTCAGCTGAAAGCTTTGGCCAGGAAATATAAATTTGGGTGACATAAGCATATGACAGAGTGAAGTCATAGAGGAAGAGTGTGTAGAGTTAGTAAAGAAGAAAATTTCAAGATCAGATCTTAAAGCACATCAGTATTTAAAGGACAAATAAACAAAGCAGAGTCTGCAAAGCATATTAAGATGGAAGAGGCAAGCAGGAAGGAGCAAAATAGATGAGTGATATGTCATGGAAACCAAGGGAAGACTGAAATCTGTCCATTGGATTAGCAACCTGGAGACCATTAATGACCTTAGTAAGAATAGTTTCTGTAGAGAAGGGGACTGGGGAAGTGAAAACATAATCTGGCCCAAGATAGATTGGTAGTGTGTTGAGAAGTGAACAGACAATTCCTTTGGAAAGTTTGGTCATGGATGAGCGGATTTAAAGAGGGTAGAAGCTGGAAGGACATGGAGTTGAGGGACTTTTATTATATTTTTTAAGCCAGTGGAAATCTGATGACATTTAAAGGCTGATAGGAAGAATTCATTAGTGATAAAAGAGGTTGACTCTAAGCTGAATTTAGCCAGACTTAAAAACCTCCTCTTAAAATTCTTCACTCAACATGCCCTCTTATCTTTTGGTATTCGGAATAAGTTAATTCCTAACTAATTTTAGGATTTACCCCAATGAGATTGCAAATTCCTGTAAAGTGTGATTCAAACTATTCTGTTTTCTTGTTCTGGTTAGCACTTTAGTTCTGTGTCTCACACAGAGAAAATTTTCAACAGATACTATTTTTAATTCAAGTTTTCTCAACTGATGAATAATAACTGTACATATTTATGGGACACAGTGATGTTTTGATACATACAACATATAGTGATCAGATCAGGGTAATTAGCGTATCCATCATCTCAAACATTTATTATTTCTTTGTCATGGGAGCATTTAATATCTTCCTTTTAGCTATTTGCAGCTATATAATATATCATTGTTATCTGTAGTCATCTTCTTATCCCTCTCATTTATTTATTTATTCTTTGAGTAAGTATTTATTTAATGTCCATGCCAGACATTTTTCTAGGTGCCAAGGATACAAAGGTTACTAAGCTGGACATACCTCTTGTTCCAAAGGAGTTCATAATCTAGGAAGACAGTTAATAAGCTAGTAATTAAATAGAAAAGCAAAGTAATTACAGATTGCAAGAGGTACTTAAAATGACACTGTGGTAGATAGTAATTCTTTGTGGCTACTGTACATGTATTCTTTTCCTATGAACTCTTCTTTTCATCATTGGGTGAGACAGTCACACACTGGAAAGTTAAGTGACTGAAGGTGGAAAGAAAAAGGCAATGAAGAATAGAGACTATTTTGGGCACAGTGTGTATCCTTTGCTTACCATTTCTAAAGTCCTGGGAATATGATGGCTGCAGTGGGCTGTGTGTTTGGGGGTTTTTGTTGATTTATTGTTACTTAGCCTTTGAGAGACTAACCAACTCTCTATATTTTGTCTTTTCTCTTTCAGTAATTTGCCATCTTCCGTGTATGAATGGTGGCCAGTGCAGTTCAAGGGACAAATGTCAGTGTCCTCCAAATTTCACAGGAAAGCTTTGTCAGATCCCAGTCCATGGTGCCAGTGTGCCTAAACTTTATCAGCATTCCCAGCAGCCAGGCAAGACGCTGGGGACACATGTCATCCATTCTACACATACCTTGCCTCTGACCATGACTAGCCAGCAGGGAGTCAAAGGTAAGCTTTTTTCATTTTGCCCATTTGCCAGGCCTGTGTTAACCTGCCATACCCATACAGAAGCCAAATATCTACAGATGGCCAGGGCTGGTACTGAAGCAGAAAGGATTATATGATTTGTGGCCTGAGAAATGGCAGTAGAGACAGAATGTGGGCCCAGGTATGTGGCTGCAGTACTTTTTAGGCCATGGATTAGTATCTAGGAAATCAGAATATAAAAAGGAGCCCGTCCTTCTCTAGTGACTCTTACCACCAAGAACTAATAAACGTGCATGGCATTGTTCTGGCAAGGCCTGGGAAGATGGGCAACACAGTGCTCAGGCCCTTCCAGCATTAACAAACTAGTGGGTCACAAAGTACCTTTTGGTGAATTTCGTAATTGAAGAGTGCTTGGTTTTAGTTCTAAATAGTCATTTAACCTCACTGGGCTCCAATTTGTTCATCTGTAGAGGAAGGTAAACTAGGTCACTTGGAGCTCAAGAATTCTATGACTAATTCATTCTTTTAAACCTGGTATTTTTTTTAAATGCACAATTTTTAAAAAGGGGTCAGAGAAGTGTTACTGGCTCTTATTCTTTAAAACCTGAATTTTTATATCAGAAGATGAGAGTTTGTTTAAAAGCTGCAGAAAGTAAATCTTATTACAGATATAAAATAACACACTTTGGTATTTGTGTCTGTGTGTGTGTATGTCACAAGAAGCACAAAAGTATAGTCATATATTGTTTAAGGGTAAGAGAATTGTGCTTGGTGCAATTGGGTTTCCTCTTTTAATGGAAAAATACAAATCCTAAAATTTTTCCAATAGAAATTTTATGAGAAATTAAAAAGTAATCAAACTCTTGAGTCTTTCTTATTATCATTTGATAAAATGTACCCACTTATGACAACAATCAGCATGAATTTCATAGTTTTATGATTCTACTGAAAAGAATGTTTTTGTCTCATGAATGTGTTACTGTTCAAAGTTGTAATTTATCTTTATAATTGCAGTTTTATTTTTTAAAATATAAAGACAGGTTTAATTTTTATTTTGAGTGTACCATTTTATTCTGAAGAATTTTGATGGCTGTGCAGCCAAAAGATACATTAATTATATGTATATTTTACCCTATACGTAAGATATATGCATATATATATGTGCATGTGTGTTTATAAAATATACTTTTATATTTTAAAAAAATCTGACTTGCCTATTAATTATTCATGATTAACGACTTTTCGTCCCAATCTGTTTTAGTGAAATTTCCTCCCAACATAGTCAATATCCATGTGAAACATCCTCCTGAGGCATCAGTCCAGATACATCAGGTTTCAAGAATTGATGGCCCAACAGGCCAGAAGGTAAAAGAAGCTCAACCGGGCCAATCCCAAGTCTCGCACCAAGGGCTTCCTGTCCAGAAGACCCAGACTGTACATTCCACATACTCCCACCAGCAGGTCATTCCTCATGTCTATCCTGTGGCTGCCAAGACACAGCTTGGCCGGTGCTTCCAGGAAACCATTGGGTCACAGGTAAGTGTCATTGCCCAGCTCATTTTAGTAATGCATTCTCTTTGATAGATATGGTATCATTTTAACAAGAAAGCCAGACTTGGTAAAAATGATTTTCTGTGGCAAACTATGACCCATGGGCCTGTTTTTGTAAACAAAGTTTTATTGGCACACAACCATGTTCATTTATTTATATATCGTCTCTGCCCATTTTCATGCTATGACTACAGAATTGAGCAGTTCCAATGAGAACATACGGTCTGCAGAACCTAAAATTTTACTGTATGGCCCTTTACAGAAAAAGCTTGCCAATCCCTGATGTATAGAATAATTTTCAGTAGTGAACTTCCAGAAATGTTGCTGGAAGTCCATGATTGCTTACTTATATTTTTTCAGTTAGAACTATCTGTGTATAAAGCATTTGTCAGGCATGAGATAGGATGCAGGAGATATATTCTGCAAAGATGTTTGAAAATATTTATGCCTTTTGCAGTAGTCTATGGGTTCGTAGGTACAGTTGAATTTTGAACCCATCGTGCACTAATAATTCATGTCATCTTTTATTTTCTTCTGATAAAAATTCATAACCAGGAAGGCAATGCATGAATTGTTTGAAGTGCATTTTAAATATCATTGGATTTACTTGTAACTTTAGACCCTATATTTATATCATAAAGCGAGAGAAAGGCTAAGTTTTCTTTAAAACTGATCATTGAATATGCATAGTGAAGAACAACCTACAAGTATTGGTTCCTCTACCCCAACCACTTGGTGCTACCTGCTTTGAGATTATGCGATAATGATGGAGGCTTTGTTCTGTGGTTTCCCTCCTGCCCTTGGGTTATGGTTTAAAATCCCCATGAGAAGAGTAGATGAGGTGCATTTATTATTATTCCTCTGTTTCTTCAATATTCAAAAAATTGTGTGTGTGTGTGTGTGTAAAATATTTGGGAGTAGTAAAATGAATTGTTACTGTTTTAGAAACCTGGAAAACACTTTTAGGGACTGACTCAGTCAATGGTAGGATTATCACCTTTCTTCTAGGAGAAGGGAAAATTGGTTTGTAGACTGGAATGGAAAGAGCATCCATGTGGAGTTCTAAGACCTTGGTGAGAGCCATGAGTGTTGGTGGGCCCAGCACTTGGTTGCAGGGAACCAGCTTCCTTATCTGCAAAGTGGAGGCAAGATATGGGCTCGTGGGATTTTGTTAAGATTAAGCAAGATAATTAATGTGAGCCCTGCTTTTCAAATATTGTGGAACTATGCAAATATTACCTTAGAGGTACTGATAGTGGTAGGGTCAAACTTAAAAGTAGTGAGAGTAGATGGTTGCTTATGTCATGTAATCTCAGTAAGACACAGACAGCCTCAATGCCCCAAACACAGCCTTTATCTGCTTGTGGATTCCTGAAATGCCGACTACAGGGGATGTAACATAGCTTTTCATTCCTCAGTTGAAGTCCAGTATAAGCAAATGATTTGGAGAGAAGGAACATCATCAATTTAAATGTAGCTTAGAATAAAGACTGGATTTTTGTGTTAAGGGCAGGTTTTGATATGGGCAGTGGGGCTTGAAGATAAACTTCATACACTTCACATTTTTACCCTGGACTAGCCTTCGAGAGGGAGGATGAATTTGGTGCCATTTGCATTGTTTAGTCATTCCAGTTTAGGTTGGTCAGGGAGAAAGGAAAAAGCAGATCCTTTAAAAACTGTGTGCCCAGTACCTTTCTCCCCAGTTTCCAAGTTGGAACACAGATGATAGAAAGCAAGAAAATGAGGCATAACAAACTTGTTATTCTTGTATAATATTAGGCAAGATGATTGCTAACTAGAAAAGATGAAAACAAATTATTTACTTCTAAGCCTAAACTGGACTGTACAATTGAAATGAATTTGGTAATTGATGGAGTTACCCAAATAATTCAAACTCAATGGAATGTTTTTGCCTTATCTGGATACATCTGACTTTTGGTCTGAAAGATCCAGACAGTGATCTCAATTCTTAATTCATTTTGCATGTGTAGTCACAAATACACAGCTTCAGAATAAGATCTGTTTTTGTAAAACATTCTTAGCATGTGTTTATTTGTCTTTCTATTTGTGGGAAATGTTGCTGGATGCCAATGATTGCCCAATTAATTTGTGCAATTAGGGTGAACGAGGCATTAAAAAATATGTTACTGGCAAATAGTCAATAATATATAGATGTATCCTACAAAGGTGTTGGAAAGTATTTGTGCTTTCTTGTTGTGGTTGGTTTGCAAACATAGCTATAGCCAGAAGGTACAGATAGATTTTAAATGAATGGCAAAAAAAACCTGCATAAATGCTCACTATTGCTTTACTCTGTGGGAGCACTTTTATTAGTTGTGGATTTTAACCATTGGGACTTTTAAGGCAATCGTTGTCAATAAGCACCTATGTTTATATGCTGCTATGAGAGGTCATAAAATAAATTTGGCAGAAACAGTCCTTGTTTCTTTGGTACCTTCTTATAATTAGGCAGTAAACTTGAGATTGAAAACCCAAGATGAACTGTGATCAGTGTATTTAAATTCAGGAAGTCTTCATAGAGTAGAATTCCAGAACTGTTTTGATGGTGGAGGAAAATGGAGGATTGGTTAGAAAACCAAGCTCACAGAGCAAAAGGGGAGAACAATTAAACAGACGAAAGAGAACATTGCAGAAATGGACAAAGAAGAGGTGTCAGAAGAGATCAGATAAGCAAAATAGCTTGGGATTCCTGGCAGGCTTTTGCACAGATATTAAGCCTTTTACATCTGGAGCACAGTGCAGTATAAATGACTTGGTGGCAAGGTCACAGTATCGTGAAGCCTCTTTGTCTACGTGATCAGCTCAGCATCATGAATAATGACCAGCCTGATGTGTGCCTCTTGCTGTGAGACAGTATAAAGTCTACAGCATCATACTTGAAGGGTTCTTGCCAAAAATGTCTAACCTGAATTGAATCAAAACTTTATGTCTAACTTCCAGCTACAGGGAATACTGAGGGTAAAAAAACAAGCTTAAAGCATCACACAGACAGCAGAAACAATCAGATAGATTCATAATGTAGGGTGTTATTGCCTGATTCCTTAAAAAAAAATCATACCATGAAAAAAATGTGGGATGACTTTTCTAGAAAGAGACTAAAGAGACAGAATAATAAATATAATTTATGCACCTTAATGAAATCTCGGGTTTTTTTTTTTTAAAGCAAGCTCTAAAGACATTTTGGGAATAATTGGGGAAATTTGAATATGAACTGCATCTTAGTCCATTTTGTGTTGCTATAATAGCATACCACAGACCAGGTAATTTATTTTAAAAAAAAGAAGAAATTTATTTTTTACATTTCTGGAGACTGGGAAGTCCAATATTAAGGTGCTGGCATCTGACCAGGGCCTTCTTGGTATGTCATCCCATGTTGGAAGGGCAAGAGAGCACAAGAGAGCAAGAGGGGGCTGAACTTGCTTTTATAACAAGCCCACTCTAGCGATAACTAACCCACTCCTGAGATAATGACATTAATCTGTTCGTGAGGGCAGAGCCCTTATGACCTAATCACCTTACTAGACCCCACCTCCCAACACTGTTGCTTTGGGTATTACGTTTCCAACACGTGAACTTTGGGAGACACGTGCAAACTTTAGGAAACTGTCTGTTAGATGATATTTTGGACTTATTAATTTTTGTAGGTGTGATAATAGTGCTAGGATTATGTAGGAGAATGTGCTTATTCTTAAGAGATAAATGCTGAAAGTTTTAGGGGTGAAATGCCATGGTATCTGTAATTTACAGGCATACCTCATTTTATTACACTTCACTTTATTGTGCTTTGCGAGTCTGCCTTTTTTACAAATTGAAGGTTTGTGGCAACCCTGCTGTGAGCAAGTTTATTGGTGCCATTTTTCCACCAGCATGTGCTCACTTTGTGTCTTTGTGTCACATTTTGGTTATTCTCACAATATTTTAGAATTTATTATTATATCTGTTATGGTGATCTGGGATCAGTGATCTACTATTGTAATTGTTTGGGGGCACCACAAACTGCACCGACATGAAAGGGCAGACTTAATCGGTAATTGTTATGTATGCTCTGACTGCTCCACCACTGGCTGCCATTAGTCTATCTTCTTTTGAAAGGTTTCTGTTCTTTTCTTTTGCCCACTTTTTAATGGGGTTGTATGATTTTTTCTTGCTGACTTGCTTGAGTTCTTTGTAGATTCTGGTTATCAGCCCTTTATTGGATGTATAGCATACAAATATTTTCTCCCATTCTGTAGGTTATTCACTCTATTGATCGTTTCCTTGGATGTGCAGAAGCTTTTTAATTTGATCAGGTCCCATTTATTTATTTTTGTTGTTGCTGTGATTGATTTCGGGGTCAGCGATTAAAAAAAAAAAAGTGGTGAACTAATACCTCTTGTATGAACCTGGATGGAACTGGAGGCCATTCTTCTAAGTGAAGTATCATAAGAATGGAAAAACAAACTCCACATGTACTCACCATTAAATTGGAACTAATCAATCAACACTTATGTGCACATATGGAAATAACACACATTGGAAATCAAACAGGTGCGAGGAGTGAGAAGGGGTTGGGTAAATTCATGCCCAGTGGGTATAATGCACACTATCTTGGTGATGGGCACGCTTATAACTTTGACTCAAATGGTACAAAAGCAATTTATGTAACCAAAATGTTTGTACCCCCATAATATTCTGAAATAAAATTTTAAAAAAAAGAAAAAAATCATGATGAGTTGGACTGTTCTGAACTTTCCTGCTTCAGATAAATGCTCCCTACAATTGAGTAGCTGACAGCAGAGGAGGATTGTTAGGAGAGGATGAATAGTTATATTTTTATTATGAGCAGCCTCATCCTCAATTGATATTAAGAACATTGTGTTCTTGGATATCAAGGAATTCAGTGCTGTTTTAGAAATGTAGTGATAGAGGAATAATAGAAAAGATTCGGTGGCCAATGAATAGATCTATCAGTGATAGTTAAATTCACGGCAACAGAGGACATTTCTTTGGGTTGTATTATAATGAGAAAAGAGCAGGAATAGTGGGATTGAAAATTTCTGTAATATGTTTTACCTTGATGGAGAGCGCCAGGATGTGGGGGAAAATTATTTCTATTGTTTTAATGTTGTAAAAAATGATGTTTAATCTTTCAGCATCCTAAAAAATATTTTTTTATTTTAAGATCATATAAAGGATTGATTTTTATGTGAGTCAGGCTGTCTATACCCGTCACTAAATTCACTTTATTCAAAAAATAGAAATTAATCTAATAGAACATACAGGGTGGCTGAAAGAAATGGGTTTCTTGAATATATATCAAGTTTGAAGTAGTTGGCAAGTCATAATTTTGGTGGAATTAGGTTTCTGTGTTACCTGGAGTAAATTGTAATAGTCCATATATATTTGAAAACATTTACAAGGGTTTGCTCATTGAATGATCAAATTAGAATTACAACTCCAGTAGTTACAATTACCAGCTACTTTCAGGGTAATCTCATGTTTTCACATACTTATAATAAAACTTGAATATTTCCATGCTAGTTTTCATCTTTGAAGAGAGGCCAGGTTTCAAAAAATACCACTCAAATATATTTTTACATCACAGAGACATTGAATATGTACACCTTTTCCATTATATAAGGGTGTCCTTTGTTTTTAGATAGGTTCTCTTAACAGTGACCTAAATTTTAAGCTTATTTGGCATCTGAATTTTTGATTGTTTGAAACATGTTTTATTTATTGTCCGATTGCTGGAAGCAAACATGTACAGTGACCTAATTATGCCAAATGGTATGAAAAGGCCTCGTATGTGAAGTGTTTAGAACACGATATATAGAGCTCAGAGTCTAGGTTCTACGCCAAATCCACCATTGTCTGGTTGCACAATCATGTGCTCTTTGTTGAACACGGGAACATGCCCCATGATTAGACAGAGGCATTACAAAAGGAGACAAAAAATAAAAGTGCTTCAATACCTTCCTATTGCAAATGTTGAAAGAACAGAAAATTTCACATATAAACACCTGAGTATTCTGGAAAACCTGAAGTAAATGTAAAAATAAGATGAGAATATGTTTTTAGTACAGTACACAGGTAAAGGTGATCAAATAATACATGAACCCACTTTTATAGTTTGCAACTATAAAACTCCTATGAAAGTTTAAAAAACCATAAGATACAAACTCTAAGATCTCTAATATATATTCTACAGAAGAAAATAAACTTTATGTGGATTAGGAAGAAAATCATTAGAAAAACCTTTCTTTCCTTTAATTATTGGCCACATAAATAGTAAGCCCTGGGGCAAAATTGAGTTAAAGTGACACAAGAACTGTTTGGGATTCTCTTAGAGATGCCAGAAGTTATTCCAGCAGTTCTCTTTGGGCAGGAAAAATGGAAACAGAATGGACCATTGGAGAAAAAGATTATTTAATTGAGGGTAGGTCTCTTTGGGCAGATATATTCAGTAACATCCTCAAGCTGTAAAGCTTAGCACTGGAACACATGCACACCCCGTCCCCTGACCCATTCTGAAGGGCCAAATAGATGCACTTAGCTTTTGTTTAAAATTTTTTTAAAAAGAATAAACATAATGGAGACATGAGTAGGAAAGTGTGAGCTCATTTTAGTGGAAAGTATTCTAATTACATGTTTAAAATACTTTTTTAAAAAGTCTCAGTAGTTCTGTCACAGGACTTTGATGAAAAATAATTCTTGGTTTTTACTGCACAGAAGCCAGCGAGAAACTGGGGAAATAGATGTGATGTTTCCCAATTCCACATGGCAGAGAAAAGATGGGTAGATGGGTGGGTAGATGTGGATGACACGTGCTATAGGCTTTCACATCTTTTCTCAGTGATGGGAAGTGAATGTCGTGCCCCATTAAGGGAGCCAGGACGTTGAGTTCTGCTTGGAAATCCGTCCTTTAATTTCCACAAAATCTCTTCTGTCCTGACTATAAGAGTATTATTGGGGTGAGGCCTAAAGCTGTGATGAAAAACTAGTTTTGTCCTGACAGGAATAATGTCAGAATCATTGTAACAATTTCCACACTGGTTATTCCCGTGAGCCCGTAAATTGTATAAATAGATTAGAAGTCTAAAGAAAAAAAAATGGTTATAAAACATTGTAGTAGGGACTTTTGGCCTCTCCCTTATGCGTTAGCCCTTTTGCGAGGAGGAAGACTGAGTCAGCCTGGCTGGGTCAGCAGAAGGAACAGATGGGCTGTAGCCCTTTCTCTCCCTCCCCGTTGCTTGAGGCCATGTGCTCTTGGGAAAGAGTCCTCCTAGGCGAGCGTGGCTGGACAGGGCAGCAGCCTTCATCTTCTTTTGGAGCTGCTGCTGGGCAGTGACTGGGGGAGGCAAGTCTGGAACCATCGGACATCTGCCTTCCCCATGAGCAGAGAGCTCACTTGGGATGTGTTGACCGCATTTACTGAAGTTTGGCCTCCTTCAGTTGGAATAAGTCATTAACACCAGGCACTTCGTATGTCATCTGGGTTTTTCTTCAGTGTCCCACTCAAGTACTCGTTTGGCATCATCTAAGAAATATTTAATTGAGTGTTAGTGACTCTGGTTGTCTCTGGTGGCGCTAAAATGGCTGCTTTTTGTACCCATCCTCGCCAAACCTTACCTGTGTTAACAGCAGAAGGTATCACTGAAGGTGTTGTACACATCTCAGTGATAGGTGCCAGAACTCTTCAGTGTTTGCTGGTCTTATTCCAGCAACCTCTGCCAGACTGACTTCGTGCAGTGGCCCTCCTGCCCGAAGTCGAGAAAGATCAGTAAAAACAGGGATAAGATCCAAAGGGGAAAAACGCCACATGTGAAAGAGCACATGTCTGCATGTCACTGGGCTTTTGCCAGTGGAGGGGAGAACTGGCCGTCTTATTACTACTTGGGTTGAGAATACAGGGCTGAGGCATTAGAATAATCAAAATATCGATTCTTAGAACCAGACTAGAGTACTTCGGAGAATGGGTTGTGACCCAGACGTTACCCTTCCTACAGTCTTTACCCAGGCAGATGTCTTCTGGGAACCAAAGAGGCTGTCAGCCTCAAGTGTTCACTCACCCTGACCTGTTTAATAGAGAAGCAAGTGTATGTTTCTTCATTGGTTCTCCCTGAGCCCTCCTCTGAGGTGTTTTTTTCATTTTATTGGCAACAAAAATGCCTTTGCCATGACATAGAATATCAAATTTCCATATTTTGTAGCTCTAGGGCTCACTAAAATAATATACCTATTAATAATTAGACTCCTGTTTTTACATAGGAATAGGCATTGTAATAATTATGGAGCAGCTCAAAGTGAAAGCATGTTAAGCTACTTCTGATATTGACAAAGTGGCAAGATTTTGTGGCCATTTTATTTGAAGATGACAGTTCTGAACATGTTGGAAGTAGTTTTAAGAGATAATGGCTTGAAATGATTGTTGATTTAGGCTCTATACATTATAAGAAATGTTTAAAAATTTACAGCTAGTATTTCTAGGGTCTGATGTTGTTTTTTGGCTCTATGCAATCCCCTGGAACTGAGATTTGCTAAAATGAAGTGGAATCATCTGCTTTACTAAAAAATAAGTCCTCTGGAATCTGACCCATAAAGTTGTAGTGAGAGAAACATTGCCCTATGTTGAGAGACAACATTCTCCCTTTTTCTCTGCCCCGCCCCTTCCCCAAGATAGTGATAGTACTATTTTTCTCTTTTTCATCCTTCTATTTTTTCCTCCTTTTCTGTCTCCTTTTGTGTATAAAGGAATTTATCTATAAAATCAATTTTCTATTTCAGCAAGGTCACTTCATGAGACTGTGCATTTCCTCTAGTGATACTGCCATTGTGCAAACAGTTTGGACATGTCTGGTTTGAAGGAATTGTTTCAGAGCCAGTTTATGAGCTGCACAAGAAAATTAGTCTTTCTTTGCTGGTCTTCTTCAGCTTACTTGTTTACTATATTCTTAATGAGTCTGAAAGTGTCTAATGGTCAATTGAACTCCAGTGAGCAAGGATTTGCCACCACTGAGAATATTTAAAGTATGTCTTTAGCCCTGAATAAAATTCTAAAATTCAAACAGAGGAGTTCTAAATGTTTTGAACAAAGACAGCAGTACCTCCAAGATGACCAGTTTGCAGAGGACTAGTTTAGAATGTGCAAGTTCTAATAGAGTTGTTAAGAATACAGTCTTAACATTCTGTGGCTTTGGGGCAAGCCTCTTAATAAGATAATGCATTTTTATAAGACTGATAGCTAACAGAGAACTTTCACACTTACGACCATATTTGACCTTCAAAATAATCAAGAGAGAGAGGGAAAGTAGGTATTCTTGTCTCCCACTTACTTATGTGAAACTTGAGGCTCAGAAAGGTTGGAACTAGCTTGTATTGGTATTTCTGACTCCATAGCTCTTTCCATTTTAGCAAACTCACCCTATCTCTGGCCCTCAGTTTCTTCATTTTTTAAATAACTAGATTGGCTGAGAAGACTACCAAGGTGTGTTTGAGTCTTGTAATCCTCTGTGATGATTTTGACATCTTTCCACTTTTCTACAATTTTAGGTACTACTGATACTAATATATACCCAGGACTATGGACAGAGCAATCTATACAAACATCAGAGTGAATACATCTTTCAAATCCAGCCTGACTTATGAGATGCCTTTCAACTGTCAGTTCCTCCAAAAAGCTTTCTATAATTTCTTCAATCCATGTTGCCTTCTCTTGCTTGAATTCTTATTGGACTTAGAAGCTAATCAGGCAGTTTTGAATTTAAATATTTTAAAGTTGCTGCTTTTGCGCTTCTTTTGTCTTCTCTACCCAGCTTGTGCTTGTCATGAGGGCAGGACCACTTATGAATTGAGCTGAGTACTGGGCACAGATAAATCATTGGTAAATATATCCATATTAGTTAGGCTAGTTTGTGCTTCAGTAACAAATTAACATAACAAAAGTTTGCATTTCACATGCACTAGACATCTGATGGGTGAGCAGACATCTCTGCTCTACATGTTTCTTAGGTACTTGGGCTGACAGTGGTTCCATCACGTTACTGCTGTGCTATTCAGAATATATGGCCTTCTCAATTCCTACAGAAGGGGAATTTTTGCAGAGAGGGGCTGTAGGGACGCCCATTACCTTTCCCAATAGCCCACTATTCAGAACAAGTCACATGGCCTGCCTATTAGTGCTATGGACTGAATTGTGTCCTTTCCCCTTCCCCAAATTCATATGTTGAAGCCCCAACCCCCAATGTGACTATATTTGGGTATAAAGACTAAAAGGAGATAATTAAAGTTAAATGAGGCTATAAGAGTTGGGGGGGGGGGTCCTGATGTGATAGGATTAGTGCCCTCAGAAGAAGGTCACTCTCCCCACACACTCACAAAGAGGTCATGTGAGCATGCAGCCAGATGGCAGCTGACTACAAGCTAGGAAGAGGGACCTCACCAGACTTGACCATGCTGGTCTCTTGATCTTGGGATTCTAGCCTCCAGAACTGTGAGCAAATAAATATCTATTGTTTAAGCCACCCAGTCTATGGTATTTTGGTATGGCAGCCATACCTGACAGTCAGAGAGCTGGGGAATGTGGGGAAACAAGTGGTTCCTTGGTGAGCAATGAATGTTCCTACCACAAACGTCAGGGCGCTGGACAAGACTGACATGATTCCCTGCTGCCAGGGATTTAAATGAACCTGTTAGCATTATTTGTGGCATTCAGTTTTTCTACACAACTTGCAACCGAACCACAGGTAATTATTAGCTTTGAGTTCTGTGTAGATGGAAGAGACACAGAAAAAACTGAAAGCTTAACCAAATGAGGCATGCATTGCAATTCCACATACTGCTGTTAGGCCTGAAATGTTTTTGTTCCTTTCATTATGTCTTTATAGACAGCAATGAAGCATAATATAGAAAATTTCTCTTCATATAGTTGTAGAAATAAGCACGGGGGAAAATAGGCATTTATTTTCATCATTTTGGGGGTGATCTGATTGCTGTAGTAATAATAACCATGCCTGTATGCCCATCCTTATTTCCTCTCACACAAGTCTTTTTGGACACATCCATGCTAATGGAACTTAAATGTGATCCACTGACTAGCTGGTACTAGGATTATGATGTGTTGTTTTGCCCCAAGGAAAAGCTAACGGGAATTATGATGTCAGACTATAATCATGACAATACTGTACTTAATTTTTCTTTTTGCACTTTAAGAAGAGCAAAGACACACATATCACAACCTGGAAGGCTTAACTGTTGAAATGTTCAAATCATTGCAGAGGTGGAGAAAATAGGCAGCTCAAATTTGATCATTTCTTTAGAAAACACGTCAAGTAGAATCATAAGTGTCATGCTTAAGAGGTTTTTTTTTTTTCCCCCTTTGTATGTTACTTTAGAAACCATTTTTGCCCTAGTGTAACTTCTAAAATACCATTTCATAAATGAAAGTAGTTGTCTGGAATTCCTTGAAGCCCATGGTTTGGCTTCAGCAGGTTTTAAACAAATACACTGTCAGAAATCGATGTGGATACATTTCTAGCAGTTAATGCTGTAGTCACAGTAGATGCTTTAAAATCAATAGCCTGAAATATCAGAGGATTATGGTTGTATCAGATACCCCAAATGCCTAACATTGTTTTAATTAATCTAATAAAAGAAAGCTGGGTGGACTTTAAAAAAAAAAAAAACTTGCCTATAAAGAATGTTCTGCTCAAGCCAAAGCAAATTTTTTTTACAAGTTCTTTTAGAAAATCTGGAAGTATTTAAGCGTTTTCCTCTTCTTCTTATGAGACAATGCTTGTTATTCAGCCAGTACTCTATTGTACAGTATTCTTTATGACAATGGCCCTTAGAACAAGTTGATCAAATATGGTGCTGTAGTTGCATTAGTGATAGGGTTTAAAGATTTGGAACTTTTTTCTTATTGGCACATAGAAAAAAGCGTTTAATGTTCTAGTACAGGGACACAGAAGAGCTCTCATGAGGTTTTCCAGTTTAATTTGGAGCCATAGTTGATCCAGAGGCTAGAAGAACATGATTTTGCTCAGAGAGTGGGCAGGGGAGTCACTATGCCAAGTGGAGATGTGTTTATATTATAGTGAAAAGATTGATAATGAGCTGAGACAGAAGTTTGGGTTAATCCAACCCATTACATATAGTCAGCGCTTTCCCCATAAGGGAACTTATTCTGGTTCTTATGAAAAGAAGTTAAAAATTTCCCAAAATGGGATTCACATTTGTCAACCAGATTTATAGGACTAAGGGTACTTTTGTTTGCCAGAATATAAGGTTTTGTGCCAGAATGTTCAAGTAACTTGCTTCTGAATGTGGATGGAGGTAAGGATGGCACCTGCACAGGTGGAATAATTTATGAGACATACCTGTGTAGTGTGACTTGATGGACCATAATGTCACTTTATGTCACAGCTCAATGCATACAAAATCTGCATTTACATGACTGTTTGGAATAATTTGAGATCTTGCCTATTGATAATCACAAATAATTCATTATATTCTAAAAAGGAGCCATTTAAGAGCCATTATTATTTTCAGGAATGTAGAGCTGCCTTTTTGTGTGTACAGGTTAGCAGGAAAGGGCTGGCATGAGGTAGTGTCAAGAAAAGGCATCCCTTCTGTTACAATAGGGGGGCCCGTTTGTTGTCTGTGGCGAACGTTTCTTGCTCTTGCTCTGTAAACCTATCTTGCCCTTCCTCAATAAACTTCATTTCACATTACAAAAAAAAAAAAAGAAAGAAAGAAAAAAGAAAAGAAAAGAAGGCTGACTATGGTTATTAACTGATTAAGCTGGTCCAGGTCAGGTTGTGAGGATAGAACTAGACGAGGTGTGGCACCATGGAATCTAATGTGCCAACCTCCAGGCGGGAATATCTGAGGAACACTGATCTTCATAGGATTGCCCTGACATAGGAAACCTTTCCACCACAGCTCCCTGGCTGCCCTCAGCCCTGCAGTGGAACCTTCATAAAATCATGGAATTTGGACACATAAATGAATATTAGCAATTTTATTGATGCGCACACTAACATCCAGAGAGGTAAATTAATTTGCTTAACATCCTGTGTTGAGTTTGTGGCAGGTGGTGGGGACTAAAACTGAGGCATTCTGGTGCCTTGTCCAGTGTTCTTTCTACCTATTCCACCCCTGGCTCTTAGGCCACCTCTTCTGGGGATGGAGGATTCACAAGAAAACATTGCTATGTAACCCCAAAAGGACAGATCTATTCTCTGGGGCCTGTCTGAGTTAGGGAGTCCCATGTTCTGTGGTGTTTTGTGATTAGGCCATGGATGCTTTCAGGGAGGGCATGCACAGTGGACTCCACTGCTTTTGCTTCGTGGTCTTGGTCCCTGGCGCCAAAACATGACACCATGATAGGATGGATCTTGATGTTCCCAAAGTGAAATCATCTGCTGCTTGACCATTGATATTAATGGTTGGAATTACTGTGATTCAGTGATATCATATTGTGCTTCTTGAGCAGAATTAAAATGAAATTCATAAAATTACATACCTTCCAACAGTATTTATTCACTAATCATTTGTTTACTAGCCAGAACACTTTTGAGAAAAAACTTGAATGTTTTTAGCAAGATCTTAAGAATATCTTCTTTTTATTTCTGTATTTAACCTAAACATATATTTTTATACATCTCTTCTCTGTAAGTTGAATCTGGGACATTGTATATTGAGTAATGTTAGATTACTTGTTGCTTTGTTGAATAAGCCCAGATTTTTAAAGGAGGGGCTTGGGAGAAGGGGTCTATATTGACTGAGAGCCCAGTGGGTGCTGGCCACATGGGTCTCTCATGTGGAATCTATCTCCCATGCATTCTGTCCGACCTCTCGAGAGCTCTGTGAAAATGAACGTTTTCAGTTCCATTTTATAAAGGAGGAAATAGGCAGAGACAGGTTGAGAGTTTTGCCCATGGTCATGTAGGCAGTAATTGGTAAAGTGAGGATGTGAACCACTTTTGTCTACCTTCAAAAGCTGTGCCTTGCCATTCAGTTATGGGTCATCTTTACACTACTTTTCACTGGGCCTACATGGAATATGATTGTGTAGAAAGGTAAATTTTCCATTTATAATGTGATAATGCTATGGGACACATTGATATCTTGGAGTTTGGTTTGTGTTTGGATGCTTCTTTACTGTGGCTGGAGAACACTTGTTGAGAAAAGAGATCATTTGTGCTGAACCTTCTACAATTTTATTTTTATTTATTTTTTTAGAGACAGAGTCTTCCTCTGTCAGAGTGCAGTGGCCCAGTCATAGCTCACTGTAACCTCAAACTCCTGGGCTTAGGGGATCCTCCTGCCTCAGCCTCCTGAGTAGCTAGGACTACAGGCATGCACCACCATGCTCAACTGATTTTTTTTATTTTTATTTTTTGTAGAGATGGGGGGTTTTGCTATGTCTCCCAGGCTGGTCGTGAATTCCTGGCCTCAAGTGATCCTCCCACCTCAGCCTCCCAAAGTAGCTGGGATTACAGGTGTGAGCCGCTGTACCTGGCCCTTTTGTGCTGAGCTTAAAAACTCCCTTCTGCTATTTGTTTGAGGGAAAATATAGCCAACAGGCCTTTAATCATGCCATTTCATTTTTTTGGTCCTCTGATTCTTCCTGATCATGTTTACCTTAAATATAATTTCTTCCCATTATCCCCCATAAATGATATACTTTCTCCTGGTAGTTCTGTTTTACATTTGAGGGAAAGTACTCTACCTTTATAAAAACATGTAATCTCTTTCTCCTCTTCATCAATATTTCTGCGTTTACCATTGTTTAAAAGATGCCAATTATTTAATAAGAAGCAATCCAAAACTTTTTTACTTTGGGAAAAGGAACTATGATGCTTCCTTTTCCCCATCTCCTGGTTGATTTTTATATCCGACTATAAATCTGACCCCAAATTTGGAAAGTGCCTCATGGCTTGGCTCCATCTCGTTCTGGCTTTCCACACCCCCTCTTTGTTCCTGCGTACTTGGCCTGCCCTTCTCTGTCCTTACTGTCCCCTGTCTCATCTGTTCCACTCCTTCCTTTTCCAGTTGGTGGTTGGTCTTGTGCTTAGCTAGACCTGTTACATTTCTTTGGAATCTCTCTCCCCAGTAGGTCCATTGAGTCACTTCCTTGTTTCAACTCTTGCCTAAACACAGTCCTCCTTACTCTTGCAAGAGTTACAGTGAGTCAGACTTCTATTTTATTTCATGTTTTCCCTCAGTACAATCTCTAGGAGTATTTTTAAAAATCCGTATTGCTTTAACATTTTAAGTTTTGTTTATTTGCTCCTTTGGCTCAATGCCTTATTCTGTCTTGAGAAAATGTTCTTTATTCAAACTTAAAATACTTCATACTTCATTGTCTAATGGTTCTTGATAACAAAAGAAAATGGCATACATGTGATAAGGATAATTCATAAGGGTAATTCAGTATTATTATTTTTAAATGTCTTAAAGAGTAAGATTAAATAGTAAGTCCTTAATATTGTAGCTGTCTTCACAGAGTGGCCCTTTTAATAGTTAACTATCTGAATACTTTTAAGAAATGTATGCTGAGAGCTTATCACATGGCCAGCACTTTAACGCTGGTTGTAGGTTTTACCAACACAGGATACCAGCTGGGGAGGATGATTGGGGCCTGGAATGCAGCCCGCACTCTACTCACCAAACTCCACGTCCTGGTGCAGAACACATCCCAAAGAGCTCACCTTTTCTAATCCCCACCCAGGGCCTGATGGAGTAATGGTGGCCCTACTTGGACATGTGTCATTTAATCTCACACCTCTTTGGGGTAGGGATTATCATCCCTTGTTTCATTGCAGGCTCAGAGAGGCTGGATGATTTATGGAACATCTCACTTCTAGTAAGGGGGATCTGGGATTTTGATCCACGTCTAAAGACTGTAGCCCAGCACTCCTTCCTTACTGCCACTGATGGGTCTTCCTTCCCCAGGACTCTGCACAGTGCAGCAAACACTCTTGGAATGAGGATATTGTTAGGTACCAGCAATTTTAATGCGTGAAAATTAAATCTTATGAAAACACAATCCAGTATCTATCACAGCTTCTTTAAGTTTTCATCTCTGAAGCAACTCCAGTTTGACAAAAATTGTAAGCTTTGGTTGCCAAATGATACATTTTGAACTGTCATTCTCCTCACATATTTATAGGGAGATCTAAAAGTGACTAGTATCACAGCCTAACTTTGAGTATCAGGAAAGTACTATGGTCAAAACAGGGGTTAAATTCTAAAGGTATTTATTCTCAATTAGGTCAAGATTTACATAAGTAAATTACCCTGCAATCTGTTAAATTTTGACAACTAGGTTCAAAACAAAAGGTTTTTACATCATTGCTTGTAATAATTTTGTGTTGAAAAGGTTATGACATGGATATTTGTGGAATAATTGTAATGATTCTTGAGTAGCCTTACTGTCTGAATAACAGTGCTCATACAGACGTGCAGATAGGAAGGGTTGAAAAGTTATTTTTATGCATTTTTCCGGGAATCATGGTCCATGTCCTGGTGAATGGGGACCATGAGTAGTGCTGTTTGTTTTTCTTCCTTCTGTCTTGTTTGCATAAGTCCCATAGGTGGAGGCTCAGACAGGGTGAGTGTCTCCTTAGATTTGGAAAGGAGGGAGGAGGAGATAAGACAAAAGGAAGTGATTAGGAGCGCATCTGCCCAGACTTAGCCCTATCATAGCTGTGAGAGCTACAGAAGTACTTGAGTTTGGCTCTGGCATATAGTAATCAGTATTTCCCAAATGGAATAATGTAACCCATCACAGAATCTGAGGCCTGGCAGAAACCATAGAAGTCATCTGCTTCATATCCTGGGCATCCCTGAGAGATGGTCCTCCAGGCTCAGCTCCCAGTGAAGATGTCAGCATCTTCCATTGTTCAGGAGCCTGAACTGTTGAAAGATCTTATACTTAATGAATTGAATCTTCTTTTCCTGTGAATTGTGGCCTTTACTCTTGCTAATACAAGTTGAACATCCTAAATCCAAAAAATCTGGAATCCCGAATGCTTCAAAATCCAAAACATTTTGAGCACAAAGGAAATGCACACTGGAGGATTTCAGATTTTTTGGATTTGGGATGCTCAACCAGTGAGTATTTGCAAATATTCCCAAATCCGAAAAAATCCAAAATCTGAAACACTTCTGGTCCCAAGCTTTTTGGAAAAGGAGTACTTAACCTGTACCTTCATCATGCAACAAGCTTCCTCTTGCTCACTGTAGCTGAACACTGTCATCATTTCTACACATAGTCTTATTATCTGTATTTCTTCAGTTGATCCTCACAGAATCTGGTTGCCAGAACCTTCATTGTTCTGCACATACTGCCGGAGCTGGGTCATGCATTTGCTGAATCCTAGCGTGGTTTTGTGGGGTTATAGTGTCCCTTAATCTGCAACCCAAGATTATGTGAGCTTTTTGAGGAGCCATAGCATGTTACTTGTTTGACAGATAGATTTTTGTTTTGGGCTTGACAGATAAATATTGGGTTGCAAATTTAGCAAATTTGTCCTGGATTGCTTATACAGAAGTCACTTCCTGAAATGAGAGAGAGACTGTGTATGAAAATGTGGTGAATAATTCATGTAGGAGAAATTCCATTTGTGTTTTAAACTGGTAAAAAAAAAATCACCTCAATCTATTCATAAAAATATGTTAAATAATTAGACGAGTGAGTCTATATTTGAATGATTGTGTCTTACCGAGACACAGAATATACCAGTTTTAGAGAAGGACATTCTGAATGCTAACCTCATTCTGTTCCATGTGATTCTCTCCAATGTGGCCTTTTGGTGTGGGAGACCGAAGATTCTTTCTCCACCCGCTTTTCTTCTAGGTACTTCCTACATCCAGGTGAGACCTTGTGGTGTTCAGTGGCCTCTTGGGTGAGAGCCCAGAGTATGGCCACAAAGATCTCTCAGATGGAGTTTCTGGCTGCATGTTGAAGCCTCTTCATAGTTAAATAATTTAAGGGGCATATGTAAAACTTTGAGCCTTGTTATAACCATGACTTCATCCCTTGTAGCTTATTCTTATACTGTGCAGACCCAGTTTTGAGACGAACATACAGTGTCGTGGTACCACCTACACTACCATTTATTTAATCGGTCTGGATGGCTTGTGCTGCTCTTGGCTGTGGACCCGCAAAAACAAAGCCATGGGATAAAGCAGCCTGAATCATGTAATGAAAACCTTGTACCTTTTTGGAGGCCTGGTTGAGAAAAATGATTTATTTTTGCCCTACCAAATAAAACATTCTAGGAATCCAAGGTGAAAATTGGATTTTAACTGCTACTAACATTTTGAGCATATAAAATCGGCAAGTGTTGAGTGTTTTGCTCGATTAAGAGAAGAACCTGAAGAGTCCAGTGTAAGAATGATCTGTGTGTGATGTGAACTGGTGTCTTACATAAATCTAACTGATTTACAAAACTGGAAATAAACATTAAACACACTTTGGCAGCCAGATTGAACGTTGGAGACCTCTGTGTTTTTAACATAATCATTTTGTTCCCAGTCGTATGCCTGGATCATTGTTCCCCCTGCCCCATTTGTCCTTCATATTTCGGGTTTAAGCCTTGTGCGACTAGGCTCAAAGAGTCTGGGAGCCACCTGACTCCAGCCCAAAATACGTGCCTTTCTTCTCTCAGGTTGCCATCTGTTCTCAAGTTCATTCTCTCTCTTTCTCCTCTACTCCCAGCGTGTGTCGTGTGTGTTTCTCCCTCTCTCTATCTCTCTGCCTACCTATCTGCCTCTTTATCACATTGTTCTGCACAATCTCTCTGCCATGTCTCAGATTGTTCACCTGTGGCCCCGGTGCACTTCCAGCCTCGGGGACTTTTTCTCATTGCCTGTAGTGAGATCCTCGCTGAGAGCTCTGTCTCCAGACAGACTTCCCCAAGTCAGTGCACGGGTATCTGGCATACAGCAGTTCCTCAGTAAATGTTTATCCAGTCGGGTTGCTCTGCAGGAGAGCTTCCTTGTCTCTCTCAAGGAAAGCAGGCCACATGTCTGTGGGAGTTACTGCGCACGTTTCATGACATGTGGTGATCCATGGGTCTTACTGACTTACGCTAGGGCTTTTATCAGCACCTTCCCCAGAATTACGTGTCCTCTTTGGTTCATCTAAAACAAGCAATTGGTTTTTGTATGCCTACTTTTACCTAACTCAAAGTGTCTTTAACACCAGCCTTTCTTTCACGGAAATTCATTTTGTCCTATAGAGCCGTTTTTTGTGGAGTCTGGTACTTCTAGTGGGCAACTAGACTAACCTATTTGACTGACAGAGCACCTATAATCTACTCCACTGACATGCCTTCTGCTCCCTGAGGAACCTGGGAAACAGTAAGGATATCAAATGGGACATCTGGAATAGCGAGCTTTTATCTATAATAATAATAATTAATGATAATGGTAATGACAGCTGAGCACTTGTGTGTGTCAGGCACAATGCTCAGCATTGTACGTGCATTTTCGTTTCCTTTTACTTCTCATGACCCTATGAGAAGGATACTATTATGTACTCTGTGTTATGGGTAAGGAAATTAGTCTAAGATAATGCATGTAGGAAGTCCTGGAGCCAGGATTCATTCCCAAGCCTCTCCAACCCTTGAATCACATTTTTAACCACTATCATATACTGCTTTTGGAGAGCACACAGTGTCCTATTGAAGTCATTAAAAATCATTAAAAACTTTAGGACATCAAAGCTATGATGTAACTGAAACTTCTTTAACGGTTGACTGGTTGCTACCACCTGCTGCCCTTCTGAGGGTCACCACCCACCCGGACTTTCTGTCACCATATTCTGCTCATCAGCCTGGGGCATGTATGCCAACTTCTGTTGGTTTTCACATGGCCATTGCTTGCCTGGACGGACTACAACTAGTCTGTTCTTTAGTTCCTTAGGTTGTTTATTCCTTCCTTCAGTGCATTCATTCAGCACTTACTGAGCATTGTACCATGTATTGGGATATAAAGCTAAATAAGACATTTATGCATTTAATTAAAATTCATAGCAGAGGCGGGAGAACTATGTAGAAGAAGGTACTGTGAGGTAAAGAGGAGGGAAGAACTCATTGAAATTGAAGAGACAGGAAGGCTTCATAGTGGCGGCTCTTCAGAGATGGGTCTCATGGAATGAACAAAGTCTATCCAAGGGAAGATAAGAGCAGGGCATTCCAGGGAAAGGATACAGCTTTTGGAAGAAGGTGGTTTGTTCAGAAAATCAAGAACCCTTTGGCATGCCTGAAGTATAGATGTAGAGAAGTGGGCGGGGGCGGGGACAAGAGATGGCCTCAGATGCAGATAGGAAGGACCTCCTATCGTGTTGGAGAAAGTTTTTACTCAGCACAGTAATGTCATCAGATTTGTCTTTGGAAAGATGCCTCTGGAAACTGCTTGGAGGATTTCGTAGAGGTTGAGCCAGAGGAAGGCAGAGTGACCCCTTGGATGCTCTGTGTGCGCGCATGAGACAAAGGTGTATGGGCTTAGCCTGCACAATGGTGATGGAGAGTCAGGGGGCCCTCCCTGCCCAACTGGCCGTGGGATGGGTACACAGAACAGGATCTGTTTTCCTAGGCCCTTCCCTGCCCCACTGAGTGGGTCTGATGTAAGGCTCCTGCCTCTCAGCCTCTTCTCACCTCCTGTGGTTGACCAGCAGTCCTCCCTGGTCTTAACATTTGACAGATAGTGTTGCTCCATAGCTGCTCAGCCCTGCTCTTCTGCCTGCTCAGGCTGGTCTTGCTTAGACCTGCCAGCACCTTCCTAGCTTGGCTGACCTCCCTGGGTCAGAACACTTGGCTGCCTGGAGCCTTTGTCTCTGCCAGAGCTGATCTGGCTCAGCTGATAATCGTTTCTTGCACTGACCTGTCCCTGCTCAGGCCTTGGGGATATAGGAAGACCAGAAGCCTCTTGTAGGTAGGACCTGTGCCACTTTCTCAAGTTTTACACACACGCCATACCCTTATAGTTCTGTTCCCTGATGACCCACAGGAGAGATTTAAAGAGACAGTTACAACTAAAATTTTAAAAGTTTGTATTGATCTTATAAATCGTGAGGCTCTTATTAAGAAAAATAAAGGCATTGGAAACTTGCTTTATAAAGTGCCCTGAACAGCGACAGATTTTCATAAAACTCTAAAAATGCCAAGGTGCTCTAATTTGGAAATGTGCTTATTCATTTTAGTGTTGTATTGATTCTGTCCTGGTATTTTGTTTCAAAGTTTTATAGTTTTTTTTTTTTCCCCTCTCTGTGTCGATAACAAGGGAACTGTTTTATAATGTGACTGTGAAGCACAGCAGTGCCCCAGGGCTGAGCATCCTGCACTCAATTAACCTTCATATTTCACACTTCATCGTTGCAGTGTGGCAAAGCACTCCCTGGCCTTTCAAAGCAAGAGGACTGCTGTGGAACTGTGGGTACCTCCTGGGGCTTTAACAAATGCCAGAAATGCCCCAAGAAGCCATGTAAGTGATGTTTCATTGTTGCTTTGCAGGTGAATGTAGCATATCTGTTTTCTTATGATTACTCTTTTAATGGTGGAGCAACCATTAGACTTTCAAAGAACTCCATTACTGAATTCTAGAAGGTGGTGTTATAATATCTGTTTCCAGAAAGCTTGCAAGTCTGATAAAGTTTCCATATAGATTCTGTTTTTTTAATAAGCACAGTTTTTCATTGCCTTCTCCAGTTAGATTATTTATGGGGAAAAAAACTCTCAAGAGGCAATGAGCTAAAATAGGCTTTTTTTGTCCAGGGGAAGAGAAAATAAGATATCTTTTAAAACAGTAAATAAATGTTTCAAACCCTGTAAAAAGACAGTGCAGTTGTTATTTCCAAGATTTAAATTCCCTAAATGAAATTTTTGTTAATATCCACAACTTATATTGTAGTTTTTGTTATACTATAGGTTTTCAAATTTTAAAAGCCAAGGTAAAATGGAGAAATGATTGGTTGCTGATTTGTAAAAGAAATTTATAGTCACTAGGACACAATACCTTCCCCTTTTTTCTTAGCGCTACTTTTGTACTATCACATTCCTCAGTGACATCAATCTGTAGTAACACCCACATGCTTTGATTTGTCTTTAAGGTGTTTTTCAGAACCTGTTGATTTGAATAAATCCAGGTTTACACCTTTCTATTACTTTCTTCCCAACAATAGTTTGTATTTTTCATTTTTGAATGTAGCATTAACTCTGGATAACTGATTTCTAATACATACTTTCTAGAAAGACAGAGGTCACTTGTTTTAAGTTGAGCTTTCTTACACTAACTCATCATGTTTTTGCCAAGAGAGCAAATGATATTTTTCTAAACATTTTCCATTGCCTCATATAACTGAAGAAGATTTTTATAGTTATTTTTATTCTTTATGCTGTAAGAAATGTCTCACTTGTTTAATTTGGATAATTTTTACTCTTCTTAAATATCTGTTGGTTTGATTGATATTCTCAACAATTATCTCTATTCAATCTAGAATCTGCCATCTTGGAATTACCGCTCCAGGTCTCTTTCTTACATACTATTTGTCCTTCTACCAGTATAATAATTTGTTTTAAATAGTTGTCTCTCATTTAGACACTTCCTTATTTTTCAAACTTACAGGTTCTCTCAATGCCTAAAGCTAATTGCATTTATTTTGTTGATACTGCTCTTATGATCTAGAAGACTGATTTGTGGAAATGCCCACTGAAGTTTCTGATAATTAATGAATTCTTATTTTAGAAAAATAATCCACGTAAAGAGGACATTCTGTGTTGAGAGAATGTCCTAAGTAGACTCTGTAAGCTGATTGGATAATGATTTGCAGTGTGGATTTCCAGGAAGTAGGTGGAGAGTGATAGTGCCTCCTCACTGGAAAATCTATGTGCCTAAAATTACTTTGGCAGCCTGACCAAAGGAGTATGTAGGATACATTCGGTATTACTTAAAGAGCGTGGTGTTTGGGGTTAGGTAGACTTGAGTCTGACTCCCCCCCCCCTTTCATTAGCTCTTGAATCTTATGGATCACTAAATAGGAACCTATATCTGAAGTGTTGAAAAAGCATTGCCATCTTTTTGTGCTAAACTGCCTGTCCTTAATTTACCACGTATGGATGTCTGTAGGAATATTGAGGAGGGTGGTATGTTTCCCTCCGTTAGGTCTAAGGACTAAGGATGAGAGGAGTTAGGTTCTTATAACTTTGTTTTTGGGCTGAGTTTATGTTCTCTAATACTTTCCCCATCTTTTCCCTTGTTTTTCGTTTTCACTTATCCCCTTCTTTGTGTATCTTTGCTTAGTTGCTTCTCTTTTCTGTCTTTTCCAAATCCCAAAGTAGCAGGAAAATGACAGATGCCAGGGGTAAAGGGACTCATAGTCCTTTTTTTTTTTTTAAACCCTAACTTCCACTCCTGACCTTTGGTCATTTTTATCTAGAATTATATCATCTGGGGATGAATTTGCTGCTTTATATGGTTTTTTAAGCTCTATATTTTAATCTTGGTAATGATTTAAGTTGAATGTGAAGGTGCAAAGCTGCTTGTCACTTTTAACTAAAAATTGATGAAAATAAATTCATATGTTGGCTCATTTAATGTATCAAATGGAAGAGATTGATTTCACTTCAGGAAGGGCAAGGTGGATTATGAATGAAGTAAACTATTAACATCTTGACATTTATTCTGTTTGGGCTGTCTTAAGTGACTCACTCCCAAGAAACACACTCAGGGTCACATTCTTCCTGTGTCATTTAAAAAACTTTCCTTTCCTTGGTTGGTACTACTCTCTAAATCATATTCAATTTGGAAGAGAG
Source organism: Daubentonia madagascariensis (assembly GCA_023783475.1). Lineage (NCBI taxonomy): Eukaryota > Metazoa > Chordata > Mammalia > Primates > Daubentoniidae > Daubentonia > Daubentonia madagascariensis. Next base: position 28,177,091 of record JAKFHU010001035.1, read on the forward strand.
CAGACTTTCTCTGGCTTTATACACTATGGTTTTGTGTTCCATGTCTTTTTTTTTTCACTCAAAGGAGTTCAAACATTAGTTTTTAAGTGGCTTTTATTTAATGTTTAAAGTTTTTGTTTAGCCACAAACAGAAAGACTTTTCATTGTTGATCATTTTTGCTGTGAAAACTTAATTTTAAGTCTGCAAATGATTTCATTAAACAGTTTCTAATCTATTAGAAATGTGCTTAGCACGAACAAGTCACTTGTCCTTCAGAAATTTTTAGAAGAAAATTAACATCGAGTCCTAAGCTGAGGAAGACTTTAAGAGATTGCCTGGTCTGGCTCTCTGCCTTGAAGTAGATGACTATTGAAACTTCTAAAGCAAGTTACTATCTCTTGCCTTTGAAGAATTCACAGACAGAGATCCCACAATCTCTGCAGGCAGTCTGCTCCCGAGTGCCTTCCTTATACGGGACAAGACTGGACGTGAGGCCAAGGAGCTAAACAGGGTGACTCCCAAGTGCCAGTATCTCCCCTCTTTAAACTTGGCATTCCCAGACTCCTCACTTTGGTCTTCTTTTTTAGGTATTCAGAAGGATCTGAATACAGGGGAAAGACAGCAAAGAAAAGAAGCAAAGGAGGAGAGGGACACACTAGTAAATATTCACCCTGTTCCATTAGTGGTGACGGATAAAGAACATGTGTGGAGGGCAAAATAATTTTATTTTTCAAAAGAAAATTTCCCTTTTTATTCCAATTTTCCCCTTTTATTCCTCCTTCAGGTCTTTTTAGTGGTCTAACCATGCATCTTACTTTGATTATAGCCCATTTTCTTTTGCGTGTTATCCTCTTAATAGAAGAACACCTTATTGCAGGAAGTAACATTTGATATTTTGTGAGTGCCTGTCATTGTCAGGCACGGTGGTAGGCATTTTTCATGAATTATCTCTAAACTCCACAACAACCCTGCCCTTCTCATTAGATGGGAATACTCCCGTTGTGTAGAATTTCGATTTGAAACCCAGGAGGGTTGTTTCCCAAGAGCTATTGAGGATTGTTTCCCAAGAGCTATTGCTATGGACAGCCAAGATTTGAACCCACGTCTACCAGGTCCCAAGACTTAGGCTGTATCCACTATGCCAGGTGGACTCTCAGGTCTCGCTTGAGAGTATCAAAGCTCACTGAATAGGCTTTTGTTGATAAATTGGTGACTGCAACATTTGTATTGTTTGCGTTTTCTGAGTGAAGAACCACACAGCTGATCACAGCAGCCCTTTTAACCCCTGGCTTCCTCTCAGCACCTGCCTATTCTCCTCAGTTCATAGTAGTAAGAATCATCTTCTAATTAGAATACCTGAGCCTATAATTAAGATGAGTGTATAATTTATTGTCTAAACTGGGAAACTTTTGAGAGTATAGTGCTGTTAATTAACTTTGCCTAAATAACAGGCATAAGCCAGGACCATCCCAGGCAGACTGGGACGTGTAGTTACCCTACCTACAATGGATGAGAAAATCCAAACCCCTGAAGCAGATCATTCAGGAGGAATAGATCCTTTATTAAGAAATATTTAATCACTAATTGGAAGAAAATATAAAACAATCTTTTGGTTCATTCAGTTAATATAACAAAGATTTACTGGCAACTTCTTGGGACTATATCTATTGCAAAATATGAAGTATACTGAAAAACAAGCATAGTGTGAAAGCAATTGTGGAGATATCCATTGGTATTGGTACCTTATAAAGGAATAATTAAGCCTGCTGATGGCTTTGGTTATCACATATAGTAGTTTAGGATTCTAAGAATGTAACAAAGAATTTCTTCCCTTACAGCCTATCATGGATATAACCAAATGATGGAATGCCTACAAGGTTATAAGCGGGTTAACAACACCTTTTGTCAAGGTAAGATTAACTGCATTCATTGGTATGGACTCAGTAGTTGTTTTGGCTTTTTAAAAGCGTGAGTTGTTTTGCCATGTGTTTGTCGCTCATTAGTTCACCATGTGAAGGTCACACAGTGAACCACCTCATGTTCATTCCATTTAGCTAAGGAAGTACAGAATTCTAATGTATGGTTGTTCTATTGATTTGTGATAAAATCCATAGGAGTTTGGATCACATTACAGAGCTTTGGTCTCCATGCTGGTCACCTCACATCCATGATGGGTGCGTGTACTCACTCGCACCCATGTGTGGGCACACACGTGTTCCTAGCAGTACTACTCTGTTGCTGACGTTTGGTTGGGCAACAGAGTTCCCTTTTCTCCTCTCATGAGAATATTGCTGGCCATCTGGAAATATTCAGGTACTAAATGTCAGAGTGAACACATTTTGCCTAGGCAATAAGAAAAGCTCTGGAGCTAAATGTGAAATGTCCTGAATATTTTGAAGAGAATTGTACAAGCAGGGGGAACCTCAGAGGTCATCTAGTCCAGTGTCTATAAATGAGGCAGCTCCAGAGAGGTTAAGTGACTTTCCTGTGGCTGCATAGAGCTGAGATTTGTAACTCAAGTTTACCAATGGCTAGTTTAGTACCCATATATGATATCAGATTTTGTTTTAGTTACTTTATGGGGTAACTAATTAATGCTTCCAGTTGCCCTTTATATGTCTAGGGTGAAGGTGTTACTATGAGTAACTTGGAAATATGGGTACATTGAAATAAACAGAGAAACAAAGGGCCCCCTGAGTCTAATAGAACCAAAAGCCGTGTCAAGAACACAGCACATGTCTTCTGACTTGTGGTCTGGGGCCCTGTATCCTTGACCAGCATATATCTATAGGATAGAGTAGATTTAGTTCATGTTACAGGGTGTAGGTTAGATTAACCCCCTCTTAAAATGGCTCATGTCAAAGGAATATCTTAATTACCTGAGAATTTTCTCAAGTAAATTGTCTATTCCATAGTGCCTGTATAATTTTTATGATGTATAAGGTCTTTGTTGACTTAAATTAATTTTCTTTTGAAATACACATAGGTATAGTATGTCTTTAAAAGGCTTTGTTTTAAAATATTATAAGCCCTCATCATATGTGACAGAATGTTGAAAAAATTAGATTAACTCCCCAAGGACAAGGTACCCATGACACCTTTTGAGATACATCTGCAAACCTTAGTAACATGGGAATAGTGGATTAATCTACGTTATTTTAGAGTCAGTAGAATTTAAGATATCATTGAATTAATTAGATGGAGAAAACAAGAAATGAATAGGTTAAATAAATGAATGAATAGATGGTTGAATGTATAGTCTACAGTGTAAACCAAGTTATTGTTTTATAGTTTTGGATAAAAATCTGTAGCCTTAGCACATTGTGGGATGCGTTAGTATAAATAGAACAAGCAGGGCAGTGGCAGTAACAACCTTGTACACTGTGCCCATCAGACTGAATTTGGGGTTTGGACGTTTGGTGTTTGTTATTTTTTGGTTAATAAGGTCAAACAAGTTTGCAAAGGGCCTGGAAACATTAGTTTAGCTGGGAGAAGGACAGACCAAAGAGAAATTTAATGGCTGCTTTATAAACATGCCTTTGAACATTTGTAAACATGCCTTTATATGTATTAACTGTCCTACAAAACAGGACATACCTAGTCACAGGGGACACTTTGGGAAACTAGGTGTCCAGGGGCTAAAGATAATGTGACAGGCCAAAATGTCATTTCATTCTTATATACAGTCTCTGTCCCAGGGACAGAGTGTAACGATAGCATCATAGAACTGGAATGTACCTATGGGGTTATCTAACCTTACATGCTGCACAGGTTAGAAATACCCTATTGCATCCCTGGCCAATAGTTATTAAGTACCTGTTAAATCACCTCTATGGGCAGGAAGCTCAGTGCTTCTGAAGACGTTTCATTACAGGTTTGGGGAACTCTACTCCACAGAAAAGCCTTTTTTGTAGTTGCTCCATTAGACTATGCAACAGAGGTGGGTCATTCTTTATCCTTCACTATTTTAATCCTGCATAGCTAATTGTTAGATACTTTCTCCAGAATGTTAGATGCTCCTAATTTCTCTGAATGTCAAATGGTAGAGAATATACATACGTTCTCTTGGTATGGTGTATTTGTATGTATTTGTTTGCCATTTGTTACCATTCGTAGATATTTGAAGACAGAAGACCTACTCTTTCTTAAATAAATAGTCCTTACATATTTGAAATAAATATGTAGAAGACATATTTATATGTAGAATTTATATTTATAAATACGTAAAAGACAGGAGAAGACATTTGGTCCTGAAGTTTTCTTTGTATAAAGTGTTTTAATTATGGATTAAATTTATTTAATAGCTATAGTATTACTCAGATTTTCCATTACTACTTTGTGTCAGTTTTGATAACTTCTGTTACTTTAGAAAGTGTTCATTTTAATTCAAAATTTCAAATTTATTCATATGCAGTTTTTTCTTAGTGTGTGCTTATCTTTTTAATTTATATAGTGACCCCCCTTTTAGTTTTATTGGCTGTTTGTGCCATATTCTTTTTTCTTAATTAGACTTGCCAGTGGTTTATCTATTTTATCAATTTTTTGGAAAGAATTAAATTTTGGCTTTGTTGAAAACACTTGTTTTCCATTTCACTGGTTTCTGCTCTTTGTTTCCTTTCTTCTACCTCCTTTTTGTTCAATTACTGCTGTTTTCTGATTTCTTCAGATGCATACTTAGGTCACTGATGTCAGCCTTTCTTTTCTAATATGTAAGTTAAAGGCTATAAATTTCTGTCAGTCTAGATTTTGACTTTAACCATATCCTTCAATTTTTTCATATTCTTAATATCTCTAAGTTCAATTTAAAAAAATTTATTTCCTTTTTTTTGTTGACATATAATTGTACATATTTATGGGGTACATAATGATGTTTCAGTACATATAATGTATAGGGATCAGATCAGGGTAATTAGAATATTCATCATCTTGAACGTTTATCATTTGTTTGTGTTGGGAACATTCAATATCCTCTTTCTAGGATACTATTATCCCCATTTTATAGAAATTGAGACCTAGAGAGGTTAAGTAACTTGTGCAGCATATAGCTAATAAGTGCTGCCCATGTAGAATGTGTCCAGAACTTAAGCTGTCAACCATTTTGTTCTATTGTAGGGAAAGAGAACTAACACTTATTGATAACTTATTATGTGTTAGTCCATGTGCTATGTACTTCATTTAATCTTTAAAACAATCTTATGAAATTTGGGCATTATTGACCCCATTAGAAACTGAGACACAGAGAGAGTAAATAACTTTCCCAGGATCACACAGATAATTAATAAGAAGCCCAACCAGGATCAAACTCCCATGCTACCTAGTTTTGTATGTAAAAATTAGTAAAGTATTTTATATATAAAATTACTAATTTTAAGTATAAAAATTTTACAAATTATATATATAAAAATTTGTAAAGTATTACTAATGAGAGATACTAGTTAATTGGAAGAGAAGATATGCCATCTGTTGTGAGAGCTAATAAAAGCCAAAGCAATTAATACTAATTTGGTATTGTTTAATAAAAAATGATGGTAATCCAGTATATTCCTTCTACTGGCTGATTCAAGGTTTTGAACAGTTTACATTCATGAAAATACCACTCTAGGTGGATACCCAGCAGCAGGATTGCTGGATCAAATGGTAGGTCTAATTTTAGTTCTTTGAGAAATCTCCATACTGTTTTCCACAGAGGTTATACCACTTGGGAGGTAATTGGTGGGCATGCATGGTCATACTCAGTGATATAATGGACACTGAAGACTCAGAAGCAAAGAGGGGAGGAGGGGGTGAGGGATGAAAAATTACCTATCAGTTACAGTGTGCACTGTTCGGGTGATGGGTACAGTTAAAGACCTGACTTCACCACTATGCAATTCATCTGTATTGCAAAAAAACCCCATTTGTATGCCCTAAATCTGTTGAAATAAGTAATAAAAGATGCCACTTTAGGGATGGAAGTGCCAGTCTGCAAGTAATCACTTCCTATCTATTTAGCAAAATAGCATGGAGAATTCTTCAGTAATTGCTTGTAATTTCCTTTCTTGGTATGGTTGAGTGACCTTTAGCAAGTTTTGTTCATATCGAGCATATCAAATGGTTCTGCCTCGGTCAATTCCACTGATGGTCTATCAGTAACACCAAATCCTGGCTTAGGTCTCAGGAGGATATTTGCAAAGCAATGTTAACTTTTTGGCAAGGATTTTGGAGTGAAGTATCACAGAAAATTCTATTTCATGGTGCCTGAAGGAGGCACCGCTAAATTACACTACAAAGAAGTTTGACTCATAAAATAATATGATTTCATTCAGCATAATCTATTAAAATTGCTATTGAGAGAAGGGCTTAATTTCACTCCTTTTGTGATATTTTTGGTCAATAAAATGGAATAGAACTTTCTCACATTACATATGTGCACTCAGTTTTCCTAGAGCCTTGAAGCTTTTTGATTTTGTTTTCCTGAAGTTTTTCAAAAGGAGCCCATTAAGCATCTAATTACTTGTGGGTTCCGCATTGTTCTTACAGTCTAATGTCTTCTCAGTTTACAAAGCGCTTTTAAAATTAAAGTGATTAATAACTAGAATTACATTATTTCCTTCAACTAAGTGGACTAATGTCCTGAAACAACTTTTTTTAATGTGCACTCAGTAACAAAGAACCAACTGTGCACAAGTTAATTTGAGGAGCTTTCAAATAATTGCCCTCAAAGTTGGGTTTTTCTCCTTTCTAGTGGTGCTGCAATTATCTTTTCAAAGGAATGATTTATTACATATACACACACGGAGCCCTAAAACTTGCCTCGATACCCTCAACATTATGGAATTGCTATAATTTGCTTCATTTATCATAGCAAACAATACAATTATATGTTCTGGTGGATCTAGAGCAGCATTTGTCATTTGATTATTATGCTAAAGGTTTGATGTAGAACTAGAATTAAATGAAATAATACCCCATGGAACTGATAATACGCACTCCTACTTCCGTGTTGCTTTTCTCTAAAGCCCACTCCTTCCCTGCGTTTGAGTGTTCTCCCTTGCCAGTACTTGCCATGAGATAAGTGCGTTCTTAAAAAGTTAAATGTACATCTAAGTTTTAACAATAGAATTTGGTTCGGGAAGTACTTGGGGATCAGTCTATTCAGGGAACTCTTTTATTAGAGGCAAATATCTCCTTTGACATACTAAAATCACTAACCAGTTTTATAAGTTTGTAAGGTCAAAGTCAACTTAGTATTATTTTCTGTATTTTTAGCATATATCAAGGTGTTGTGGGCAATGCCAAAAATACATAACTAGAAAACATCTACACTTTCATAATTCAATGTATATATAGTCATTTTTCATAGATAATCTTGAACTTTTAAAATGATTCAATAGTCCACAAACAGTAATTGCTGGGCCACTCCTGAGCTATAGTCTGAGGGTATGTGATGAATGATGAGTAAGTCGTTGTTCCTGCCCTTAAAATTTAGTGTAATTAAATAATTTTGAATCAGCAGGATGCAGTTTGCTTTATTCGCTCTCCCAACTAGCTGAATTTTTAGCTGACTCCAGATGAGCCGTTAAAGGAAATATGAAAGAGCTATCCACATAAAGTTCTTTTGATGTCATTTTATTACACTGGTTGTTCTGCTTCAATAAAATAAATTTATAAAACAGATACATTAGGGCATGATAATACTCATTACCAAAACTTTCACTGTAGGACCTCTTTTAGATCAAAAGCTCCCCAAAGTGCATCTGAAACCAAATTTTATTTGGCCAAAAGAAAAGATAATGCACATTTTTTTCCAGTGGGCATATCTCTGTTATTAAATGAGACTCACCAGTCTTGATCACTATTCCACATAAGCAAGCAGTAGACAGGACTTTTTGGTTATGAAGGGCTTGTCTGGATTGTAGCTTGCATTTCAAACCTTTTAATGATTATAAGGAAATACTGAGTGTGAACTGCAATATGGTAAGTAGGTAGAGGAAGGCTGGTCTTTGAATGCTTTGAGAAACTAGATAAATGAGGACTAGAAAGTATAAGTGAGACCCTCAAGAAATCATGTTTGGGTGGAGGAAAGGATGTGACCTGTCGCCTAGTGTTGGGTTAAAACAGACAGGTAGGATGAGATGAAGTGATTGAGAATTTTAAGGTGAAGCTCTTACAATTAATTGCATGTACCATTTGCATGCAGTTAATTATGGGCTTTGTGATACATGCTGGGAAAACAATTACTGGATTTGTACTGCTTTTAACGCAGTGTTAGAGAAAATTTTTATTCATAACATTTGTTAAAGAACAGTAAGGCAGACTTTATTCAAGGGAACTATTACAATAGGTACAGGGATCACCACAATGGGATGTTGCAGTAGGGCAGAGATATTGGGCTCAACTCTAAGTACAAAAAGGAAAAGTGGGAATTTACAGCCAAGGAGTGGGGATAAGAGTGGGGTATCAGTGGCTGGAAAATTACTAAGAGGGAAACATCAAGGATAAGGGGAGATTCTGGCTAAACTGACCTAATGATATTCTTGTCAAAGCCAGGTAAGGGTGATCAGACATCACCTGGGGGTTGGTGAAAGATGAGGAATCCAATGAGATATCAAGGGGTAGAGGATTCTGACTAAACTGAGTTAGCAGTATTCTTGCTAAAATTGGACAATGCAGAGATGAATACAAAACCCCAAAGTCAGGGCCTAGTTGAGAAGAGAGTTCAGAGGAGCTTGACTGGAGTTTGGTTAAGGAGAGAATCTTTGTCAGTGGAAACATTCAAAGGCCATTATGACAACTTCCTACATATTTGAAAGAAAATTGATTTGTGGTATAGACAAGAATTATCATTTTACAATTATTTTTAAAGGTGTAGTTAATGGAAATATAGAAAGTGTTTTTTTCCCCTTTATAGTTAATAGTTAAATGAATTTACTGACATTTTATGAATTTTGGCACTCAGCACTATTTCTTGTATCCTGTGCTTTCTTTCTGCATTCATGTCTTCTTTTGGGGAGAATTTGTCAGATAAAATACAGGACACTCAGTTAAATTTGAATTTCAGATAAAGAACAAATAATTTGGGGCATACACTAAAAAGCATTTGTTATTTATGTGAAATTCACATTTAACTGGTGTCCTGTATTTTTATTTGCTAAATTTATATTTTGGAATTCTGTATCTAAAAGTTCCTTGAGTGAAGATCACTGGGAAGTATATGTCTGAAAATATCTTTATTTTGTACTCGTTCTACAGCAAGACTGGTCATGTATATGATTCTAGGTTGATAGTTGTTTTCCAGTAGTACTTTGAGTACATTACACCAGTGTCTTCTGACTTCTATGTTTCTGATACCTCTTCCTTTATAATGTTTTTCTCTCCTTTGAGATTGTCTCCTATTCTTTGTGTTCTGTAGTTTTATCATGATGTATCTAAATTTAGACTTTATTTTACTCAGTAGAGTACGTCGTCAATCTGAAAACTCAAGTGTTTCCTCAGATTTGAGAAATGTTTACCTGTTATTTCTTCAAATATTATTTTTCCACCATGCCTTTCTGCTGAAACTCTTCCAAATGTTGGAGCCTCTCTATTTTTCATGTCTCTTAAAACGTCTTTTTGCTTTTATTCTCGTCTTTTTTGGCGGCATTTTGAATGAATGTCTCAGTTCCATCTTCTAGTTTTCTAATTCCTGCTTTACTGTGCCTAGCTAGAGTTTATCCCACCTGTTAATTTTTTAATTTTAAGACTATATTTTTAATTTTCAGGGTTCCTAATAAATTATTTTTCAAAGCTACCTGTTCTTGTTTCATTTTTTTCCTTTAAAAAAGCATTCATTTAACTTTTTAAGCATTCTGAAAATCTTGAAAGAATCTTTGTAAGCCGTTTCATAAAATTATCGTTACCTGCAGAGTATTCCTATTCAAATCATTGCCTTTGATTGCTTTCTCAGCAAATAAGCCTTAGCATTTTTAACTGAGTTTGTAGGCTCACTTTGAGACAGAAGTTTATTTTCATCCTCCCCATCCCTTACCTTTCCTTGTCTAGCAATTTTATGGAAACTTTCACTTGGACTCTGGGGCCCCCTGGTCTACAGCCAGATTGTAATGGTAGCTCCTGACCCGTGGAACTCCTCTTCTTATGGTGGCACCTTGGTGGCAAGGTTCCAAGAGAAAGAAAATGAAAGCACACAAAGCTTTTCAGGCCTAGGCTTGAAATTGACAAACACACTGTCACTTCTGGTGTATTCTGGTGGTTGGAGGAAGTCACAGGCTAGCTCAGATTCAGAGGGTGGGAAAATAGACTACCTCTTCATGGAGCAGCTAGCAAGTCACATAGCAAAGGGCATGGGTACAAGGAGAGATGGAGAATTGCACCATTTTTTAAATCAGTACACTTTGATGGTTTATACTAACTTAGCAGGTATAAATGGATTTTGCTTAAGAAAAAAGGAATTTTGAAGATCTTTATTTGCATTACTATGAGGTCACTTTACATCTAAACTTTGGAGCCATATCAAAAAAGTATTGGTAAAAAAAAGAAATTCTGGTGATTATATTAGAAAAAAATGGAAGAGTTGATTATTAAATATATATATTTTAAATTTATTTTTATTTCCCTTTTTTCTTTCACTGGCAAGTATGTAGAACAAGAGTTAATTATATTTCAAAATAAACTTTTATCAAAGTATAAACTACATAGAGAACGATGCACAAATTATAGGCGTATATAGCTCGGCACGTTTTCACAAAGTGAACCCAACTGTGTAGTTATCACCCAGGTCAAGAAATAGAACATTACCTACACTCCAGAATATTCCCCCTTTGTCCTTTCCCAGTCTTTACTTTCTCCCTCTTTTTCAGAAGCAATCAATACCCTGATTCTTACAACCACAGATCAGATTTTGTCTTTTTATAAGCTTTCAAATCATTTTGTGTCTGGCTTCTTTCACTCAATGGTATGTGGCTGATATGATTTTAATATTCAGAATTCTGGCTAGTGAAGTGATAATATATCCATTGATGTTTTCATTTAAAATCTTGTCAGTAATTTTTCCCTCTTCTATCACGTTCTTCTCTGTCTTCTCTCTTTATGCAGCATTGCTCTGCAGTTACAGCTTTGTCTCTAAAGTTCCTTTCAGTTCCGTTATCATAAGGGAATTGTTATGTTTCTTTCTACAAGGAAATAGGGAATATGTAGGACAGTGATATGCATATAAACATAAAAGTTGGAATCCATTATTCTTGTTATATATTTGGGAAATAATAGTAGAAAATTAATAGGTATGAACTAAGACTGGAGTCAACCAGACTTGATTTGTTAGTTCTTCAAAACACTTTTTTAAAAATGTGTGATATTCTTTTCTGTTTAGCTTACCAGAGATTCATCATAATGTCCTGCTGTATTTAGTGATTTAATCCCAGAAACTTTAGAGTATTCAATATGATGCCAAATCATGTTTTACAGTAGTACATGGCTCAGAGGGAACTGGTAGATATTTTACTGAGTTGGAGGTACTATTTTACTGTGCTAGGCATACTCTTAGAGCCACTGCTGCATTTCTAGTTTAAATACGCACAGTACTTTCAGTAAGAATTTAAACCGTTTTTTTTCTGGGTCTGAGCATCATATTTCAGCATTTGCAAATCAATTTGGGACCCATTCCTTTGCATTTTAGAATCATTTTTCTGATGTGTCCTCTTATTATGCTGGTGTCACTGGGATAGGATTACAAAAGGAAATGTCTGTTTATTTTATTCACTTTTCCTCAGGAAAGACGGTGGTGAAGTGAGTCATTAGCACATTGTATTTTTCAGTAGCTCTTTGACCTTAATCTCTGGGGCTGTGAAATCAATGGGAAGATGCCTGTTGTATCATGAGCAGTGAGGAAAGCCCACGATGGATTCATGTTACTGTGAGTGTTTCAAGGAGAGGTTAATGTAGCATCTGTAGACTATAGTCAGGAATCCAAGACCAACAGAGAGTAACTGTGTGTTATTAGCAGCATCTTCCATGTGTAACACACATGGATCAAGAAATAAATACAAGCTGTTCTCCAGGTTTTGATAATTCCTTTATCATGTTCCCCCAAAGACAGAAGAATTGGAAAGAAGGGAGTTATTCCCCCGGTGGTTTGATTCCTTTCGGTGAGTCTAGTGATTCAGTCCATCCTGTGGTAGATGATCACTTTATAATTGTGGGACGTTACAGGGTGGGCGGGGAGGCTGTGGCAGTAGTGAGGCCTAGAGGGAAGGAAGCATAACCGTGAAGAGACCTGTACAACAGTTTTTGGGGCAAGCCCCAGAGAGCAACATTTCACAAAATGTGCTCCACAGACCACCAGTTCAGAGGGGTGTTAATAGATTTGTGTGAAAAGGCCTCCCACAGCCAAATGTATAGAAAACACTAAGTTAAACACAGAAAAACAAGAGAGATCTTGCCAAAGGACTTCCCAGGTTTTTAATGTGCTCATGTATGTAGAATATGCAGTGTTTCCCAAGTATATTTGGCCACAGAACACCTCCTTTAGCAGAAGTCTCACAAAGCCTGTGTTTTGTATAAAATACCTTGGGTAAAATTGCTCTAGAACATTGGTCTTCAAACTTTTTTTGTTCATTTATCTCCTGGAATAATTTTCAAAATCTTATATGTTCACACATTTTTAAGCTGACATCTACATTTTTTAATTAAAAAATCAAATGGATACAATAGATTATTTCCGACATATTTATCTTATATGTGTGCTTTAAACGTATTTTCCTCCAAACCCTGGAGCTGCAGAGTGGCCTCAGCCCATTTGTAAGCAATGTTTGCCATCTAACCTAATTGGCAAAGCCAGACCTCCTTATGGAACAAATCAGATTTAACACTTTTCCTGTGACTCTCCCCCAGGAGGGATATATTTGTGAATTGTTCATTTGTTTGGTGCTTTTGAGAATTTTATATTTCAGGACAATGTACCTAGAAAGCCTAGAAAAATGCTGGATGGGCAAGAGGCATGCCTTGCCTTGGTGAAGAGCAAGAAGGCGCTGAGGAAACGGGACAATAGGAAAGGAACATTGGCAAATGTGTTCTTAGATCACTTCAAAAGGAAACATCTGAAGGCTAAAGATCTAGAAACTGGTTCCCTTAAAAGTATCCAAGCCTGTGTGACCCTATGAAATATCTTCATGTACCTTCATGGGTAAAAAAGTGTACCCATGTAAAAGTGTACCCAGTGTAAAGCTGCTTCTTTGGAAGTTTAAGAAATATATATGTCCTCTTAAGGAGTGAACTCCTTTTCTACCTAAAGTAAGTGATCCTTGTTAAATAGCCAAATAGTCTTGTCTGGGAGAAGTCTTCATCTCAAGGTATTTTTTCTGCTTTCAAGTAGAAGTCATACTGCTAATGGAATTCTATAACGGAATTTCTGTTCATCAGCAAAAGCTGAACATACACAGCTGAACCTCCAGAAAGCTTCATATTTTTACACAGTATGAAGATCTTCATGTACTGTTCTCACCTTGTACCTAATTCCTGTTGGTTACTGGACATGCCTTATTTCCTGTGTAAATTTGCGTCACTAAAAAGGCAGTAAATTATTACTCACTTTGTTGAATATACATACTTTCCTGTAAGAGAATAAACACATAAAAGTATATTTATTTCCCATAAGGGCACTTATGCTATTCATAATATATTATGCATTAAATGTCATACTTTATTTATTCTTTGGCATTTTCAACCCTGGCAGCTGGCAGATTGTTTTGAAATCAGAGAATATTTAAACTACAAGTAGCCTTGGTGATTATCTAGTTCAGTCCCTTTGTGTTATAGGAGAAGAAACTGAGATCAAGAGAAATTAAACGACTTGCTCTAGGTAACATAATTTAGTATCCTAGATAGACCAAAGCTAGATCTTAGTGGAATATTTCTCCCACTAATTTCTCCCATGCCCCTAATCCTTTTTAAAAATATGATGTTGGACAAAATTGTCTCTATAAAGTGATAATAATTATTCTTTTTACTTATTTATTATTTATTTTTTATTTCAAAATATTAAGGGGTTACAAATGTTTTCATTACATGGCTTTTGAGTCAGGGCTGTAAATGTGCCCACCACCTGAATAGTGTTCATTATACCCGTTAGGTGGGTTTTTGCCCCTCTCCTCCTCCCTCCTCCCCACTGCTTGATTTTCAATGACTTCTACTTCCCTCTCTGCATTTGTGTGCCCATTAGTTAGTTCCAGTTTATTAGTACATGTGGTGTTTGTTTTTCCATTCTTGAGATACTTCGCTTAGGATGATGGTCTCCAGTTCCTTCCAAATTGCTGCAGAAGGCATTAATTCATCCTTTTTTGTGGCTGAGTAGTACTCCATGGTATGCATATACCACATTTTGTTAATTCTTATGTTGTTCACCATCCAGAATTGTTATGAAGTTCCAGTGAGATAAGGTGTGCTATAAAAATATAAAGGAAGAGGAGGAGGAGGAAGATGAAGATACTTATCTCATTGTACTGGATTATTGTATCATTCCCCAGTACTGAAATACTTAGTCTGTGTTATATTAGGTTGTTTAAAGAGGGTCTCCTATTATGCTTATATACCTGACTACTCTGTATTTTCATACTACTTGGTTAATAGAAGCCCAGCTTTCTTATTTCTATTGTGTTAGGTTGAACCCTATGACTTTGCCAATATTCAACCATTTTAGACCTATAAGAAGAGCAGTTTTGTGTTCTTGAGCTTAATTTATGACTTGAGGTACATTGTAGGCTATATAGACAGAGACACCTGTAAATGTTTTAAGTAAGTGGAGAAGTATGTCAGTCTCCTTCACGTTAGCTGTGGCTCCATGGATTTTGCCTACCCTAGAGGAGCACATGGATTTACATGAGCTTCTGTCTGTGTTTCTACTTCTATGAACTTCTAGACTACCTGAACACAGCAGCTCAAATGGACATACGGGGATGGGTGACTGGTCTATGTAGGTGCCAGCCCCTTTAGCCATTTATTTCAGCCTTCATTCTTTAACTCAGTAAGTAAGCTGTGCTGTATGCAGTAGTTATACCATTTCTTTGAAGGATAGAATTCCACAATTTTCTAAAAAAATTTGGTGGTCTACAGAGGAAGAAAAATGAATAAATGCATTTGTTTATCCATTTGTTTTTTTAAACCAAGTACTAAAATATTTTTTATTTAATCAGAATACATTAAGGAAAATTGGTTGAATGTGTAAAATATGAGACTTCTGAGATGCTATTGTCACATATAAGTTACTTATAAAATTATAAATATTATAATCAAGTTAGAAGCTTTTATTTGATTAAAAAAAGAAAATAACCCAGGAATTAAAGTCTAAATAGAATTATAATTTATAATTTGCCAATCACATTCCATGCAGTTGTTTGGCCTGATATTGTCTTCCCTTAGAGTGCTTCCAATGAGTGAGCTGTTAAATTTGGAACATGATTTGTCACGGAAATAATATAGATCAGGGACTTCTAAATTTTCTTAACAAATGCCATCTTATCATAGTACTTCAGTATTTGAAGCAGATGGAAGGAAACTGCCTTGCTTAAAGCAGCTGTTCGGGGTGCCCAGGGCTCCAGGAACAAGTCGACAGATAGTGATTATGTCTGATGAATCATGTCCGGGTCCCGGTCAGACATGGTAGTGCTAGGACTCTGGCCTTGCAGATCTCAAACCACACAGTCCTGGACTCAGCAACTTGGGGGACCCAATCTCTGTTTTGCTTCTAGCTGAACCTCTCATTTATCCTAAGGCCAAGGCACAGTCTCAGAGACAGGAGGGAAATGTTCAAATGCAGAAGATATAGACATTGAGTCAAGTAAATGACACCCCTCAAGTCTTCTCATGCAGCTAGCCCCCACCTCTATCCCATCTTGTTCCTCAGACAACCTCACTTCAAAATGGTCCCTTTTGCACTTACAAACTCGTATTTTCATCACCTCTGTGTAAGTTTCTCACTGAGGACTTTATTGACATTTTTGGCAGAACCCGCACTTTCAGAATGTTTTGTATCCCTGGTGTCTGCCCACTGTGTGTTCCCCAGTCCTTGTGACAACCCCAAATGTCTCCTAGGTAAGCATCCCACAGCCTCCTTTGAGAATTATCCACTGATTCTCCCCGAGTGCTAAGAAGGAAGCAATCTTACTGAGCTATAACATTCCTCTAGGTATTTACATTTTAGAAGAGGAAGTTTTTATATCCAAATGGCTAATAAATATGTGAAAAAGAGTTCAATATCATTTACTCTTCTGGGAAATGCAAATGAAAACCACCATGAGATAACATTACACTCTGCCAGATGACTTAATTTAGTAAAAAGACTGACTAAAGATTAAAAAGTTGACAAGGATGTGGAACAAACTGATACTGAGAATGGAAATTGGCATAACTACTTTGCACAACTATTTGACAATTTATTAAAGTAAATTTAGATCTTCTCTAGTGAACCAGAAATTCTACCCCTAGATATAGACCCAGGAGTAATGAATACCAAGACCTATCAAAAGATGTATGTATAAGAATGTTCACAGAGCGTTGTTAATGACAGCCAAAAATTGTAAATAACCCAACTGTCCATCAATGGTAGAATGGATAAATTAATTTTGGTATCATACGATGAAATATAACACAGTGGTAAAAAAGAATGAAGTGCTACATACAACAGCATTGATGAATCTCACAGACATAATAATGAGTAAAAGAAGTCAGACAAAAGAATATGTAATTTGATTCCCTTTGTGTAAAGTTTAACAACAGGCGAAACTAATCAATGATAGGTGTCAGAATAGTAGTTAGCTGTGGGGGCAGAGATATTGACTGGGAAGGGGCATGAGGGACCCTTCTGAGGGGATGGAAATGTTCTTAATCATGATCTAGGTGGTAGTTGCACAGTATGTGCATACATGTACACACACATATATGTACATGTAAAAACTCATCTAGCTGTATACTTAAGATTGATATACTTTGGTGTGTGTAAATTAGAGGAAACTTGAAATTTATTCTCTAATTTGTAATATTTCAAAAATATAAAAATAAATAAATGAAGGAAGTTGGAGGAAACAGAAGTTTTTCTGGAAGGGTGAGAGTGTGTCATTCAGGAGTGTCCGTGCTTCTGGGTGCCTGGGGCCTAAATTAGGGGAAGGGTAGTGCTTGTGCTGGTGACACAAGCTGATTAGAACAGAGGTAGCAGGAAGAGTCTTACATGATTCCCCTTCTTTGTGGATTTTTGTGTTTTTTCTTATTTATACTCATAGGTTTGCTTGGTCCTTTTTGTTGGCTTGTTTGCTTCAGTCTGAAATCCTCCATTCCAGTGGCATCATGGTGGGAGGCAGTGAGCAGTGTTGAGAAGAAACCAAGGAGGGATCTTGGGGGAGGGCACAAAGCAGTGGTTGTAAATTAGGTATTTATGGGGGGGGTGGCATGGAAAAGCCTCCACCTTAACCCAGCAGCCAGCAATGATGCTGAGATGGTGCTGTCATAGAAACCTCCTAACAAGGGAAAATTCTGGGTCTCAAGTGTGGTCGTGGAATGTGTATTGGTGAAGCCAATGAACAGGGGTATAGGCCTTTCGGGGAAAGAGGAAGGCTAATAATCATACGTGGGGACGTGAGGGAAAACATAAGAATAGAGATTTTGTCCAGCCTTTTTGACCACAACTGGCTGGTTACCTAAACTTGTGGTTTTCCCTGGGACATATGATAGGGGTTTCACTTGTACCATGTAAGCTCCAACTGGACTTGGCACTTTTCCTGGTCCTTCATGGTGGTTTTCTTAAAAAGAATGAGTTATAGGGGAATATTTTCAATTACATGCTGTACATAAATGTGCATTACAGCACAACACACACTCTGATAAAGAGTAAGGCAGGTGCTGGACCATATGCCGTGCCACTTGTTGTCTAGCTGTACCAGTTTCCAGCTACATCCAGGTTGGAACACTGTAGAATTTATACAACAAATATGCATTACCTTATCATTTGAATGTAATAGAAGATGTCATATTTTATCACTGAAATTAACTTAAAAACTGCATGTTTTAGATAAAATATGTACCTATAGATAGCTCTGCCTACTTAGAATGTGAGATATTCATGTTTAAATAAAGTTAATATTTACTTAAATAATGATTTATTAAGGACTGTATTTGCTTTTTTATATGGTGATTCTGCTAGTCATGTGTCCAACTTTTAATCTAGAAAATTAATATTTTATGACCTTTTATAAAAAGTTTTTAAAAGAATTAATGATTGAAGGATGTAAATATTATTTGAAGTGGAAGTACTAACAGCCAAAGTCTGTTAACTATTGAAGCTTCATAGGCCACACTGGGTAAAATATAAATGACTACTAATTTTTCGTTTTTAACTTATCACCGTCGTTTTTGATTTTTAACTAATTACCTTTGCAAGTGATTGTATAAGCTTTCCTTTTAGAGTCACCACATTTTTGTTTCTCCTTTTTCAAATCACTTTGATTTCCCGTGGATCTCCTGTATGCAGATGGTCTGAAGTGTCTGTTTCTAGCCCTTGTTTCTCTTTCACTTGGTGCCTGAATCTTCTGCTGCTGCTGCTGCTGCTGGGTATTTCCACGTGGGTATCCCAATGTGCTTGAACTGTAAAACTGAATTCTTCATCTTCCCGCCCTCGTTCCTCCTCAGAACTCCTTCTACAAACCAACTGTGGTTTTTCCTCTTTTCTCAGATTTGAAGCCTCCCAGACATCCTTACTTCTTCCTCTCACTTTCAAATGTTGTGTTGCCCAGTCAGGCACCATGCATTGTCAGTTGTTCTTAAAAAAAAAAAAAAAAAAAAAATTATTTATTTCTTATCTTCTTGATTGTTCTCACTGTCACCAGCCTGGCTGTCACCAGCCTCATGCTCGCATGACTGCTTCAAGTGATCAGACTTTTAACCTCATCTCACCAAGCTATGTGCTAGCCGGGTGAATTTTCCTAGAGCCAGCCTTTGATGACATCTTTCTCCTACTCAGAAACTTTAAATATAGCTCCCTGTTCTCAGAAAAATTGAATCCAAACCTATCTTGGCTTTTGCCAGCTCTGTTTCTAACTATTTACCCTCCTGAAACTTCTTTTCCAGTCAGTGGTTTGACTCACCATTTCCTGAGACCCCTCCCCTGGCTGGCCTCTGTGCTCTTTCTCCGGCGTCCCCCACGCAGATCATCCCTTCCCTTCCTCGCCCATCCATCCAGCTCCTCCCCAGCCTCCAACACCCTGGTGAAGTCCTACCTCCTCCTCAATGCTGTGGTCTTCCCTGCCTCGGACCTCCCTTAGTGGCTCTTACTGTTTATGTAGACAATTTCATAATTTAGCTTCTTCCGGTTTATGACGGTTCTTCTCCTTGTGATAACTTGAACTGCTTTTCACTTCTTCGGTTTTTCACATATTTGTGTGTACAGCTAGATTGTCATTGCCTCCAAAATGAGAGTCTTTGCTTTACCTATATGCTTGCTCTATCATGCCTAACAAACCCTAACACTAAAATGTAAGCTCTGTGAAGGCTGGAATTTTTTGTCAGTTTTGTTCACTAGTAAATCCCTAGCACCTAAAACAGAACCTGGCATGTAGTAGGCGTGTAATAAATATTTGTTATATAAGTTGTAAATGTTCAATAAATGTTAGTTGATTTGATTCAAGGTCATTCACACCTGCTGCATTCCTTTTTTCCTATAACTAAGAGACTATTATAGTGAAAAAGAAAGTGAAGGCAATTTACAGCCACAATCTGCTCAACAGGGCTTGACTTGCTACTTCTAAAGAATTCCATTTTCCTGCAGATATTAATGAATGCCAACTACAAGGTGTGTGCCCTAATGGTGAGTGTTTGAATACCATGGGCAGCTACAGATGTACCTGCAAAATGGGATTTGGGCCGGATCCTACCTTTTCAAGTTGTGTTCGTAAGTAATGATCACTTTCTATTCCTATTTTGGATCAGTTGTCTTTGGGGTTTATCCAAGAGAAGGGAACTACTTGGTGGTCAGGAGAATGTAAATAGGCAGTAAACCTCATTAATTAAAATGACAAGAAGGACGGGGTCTGCTTGACGTAGTAAAATAAGTCTGTATTACAGAACCTTCATCAAAATTCATTTTAATTGTGTTTAGAAAAATATAATAGCTAAAACTTACAGTAGAGAATAAGCACACTTAGGAAATATACTTTGATGAAAAGAAAAGAGTTAGTTAAAATCAGCATATCAACCTTTTGTGCTACCTGAGAGATGAAAACAGGTTTCCCCTTATAAATACTTTATTTTAAGCATTCTTTAGGCTGAATTAAACTTTGTCCCAGCTTCTGCCTTTAATTATTCCAAATTGTGAGTCACTGGAATCTGATCTAATGAAGTTTCACTCAGTTGGAAGAGCCTGGAAAATAGTTCCCAAGGCCCTGTGTTTCATATTTTCTAATTCAGTTCTAATTTCAAATATTCTATTGTCCTTTAAACCCATCCAGATACCCCTGAATTTATACTGTTTAGCCTTACAAATCTCTTAGATTTTTCTCATGTATACGGTAAGGGTAAAAATCCTCCATCAAACCACATGTTCTAATATTGGTTCTGAAAATATAGTTTCACCAAAGAGAAACTCCCTGTCCACAAAAACTAATCCAGTATAATCACTACAAATCATACGCCATTAGAGAGAAATGCATTTTAGGTGTAAAATTCTCAAATGCGGAATTTTTTAAGGTTACCTTATTTTTAAAGTAATCATGCTCATTCTTATAAAAGTAGGTAAGCACTGCAGATTTTTAAAAGTTATATACAGTAAAGTTTAATGCATGGCATAAAACTGTTAGGACAATTTTACGAGCAATTCTCTATTAGTTTCTGTCCTGCAAGGTTTCTGTTTTTATTTATTTTTTAATGTGGCTTTGGTATATGCTAAAGTGCATCCTTCTTGTCCCTAGTTTTTAGCTTGCCATTTATTTGGTCAGGATATGTTCTTCATGAGGATGCTGTCATTCATTTTTAGCCAAGCTTATCTCTCTAACCCTGTGCCCTAAGGTGAGATGCATAGAGATGATGAAATAAAGACAAATGTAGTAAAAGAAAAATGGCAGCCTCATTTGTTACTTTCAGATGAGTTTGTTGAAGTATTGTTACTAATTACTACTATTTTCCTTTAAAAACTGTCAACTGCAGATTAGGAAATCTTGCACGTAAGTCCTTTTTTCCATGTTCTTTTGCAGACAGTTCTGATCATGAAGCAGACAGACACCTAATTATAGGGCTTTCTAAGGGGATGGTAAAATTAAACTGTAAAATTATGTTTGCATACAAGGTACGTTTGAAAACTGATGCAAGGATTTGGAAATTTTAGGCCAAAAATCACATTGTTGACAAAATCCAGATAATTTAGGAATAATTTTTGGCTGATTTGAATTACATGAATAAATATTTTAAATAGTTTCATAATTTAAGCGTAAATGATTGTCAGGAGTTTGGCTGTAGAGTTTGTTGTGAGTGGTTTTCTTGCTCTTTGACTTGTAGTCTGGTTAAAATTCTTACGTTGATGGTCGCAGATTAGGTAAACTGGAGAACTGGCCGCAAAGTGTTTTGCAAAACTTTGACTAGATCTGATATCTAGAGTTAAAGGCAGACATCCAGGTTTTAATAAGATTGTAGAAATCTGCCAATGAGATTTTTGAAACATTTGCACATTTCCTTAGCATTTATTTTCCTTGTCATTGCCCAAATAATTCTGAAGTTATTAAACAACCATCTATTCTTATTTGAAAAATAAATAATTCAATTTTACGGTTCAGTTACAACAGCTGAAATGATAAGTATTAAGAGACATTTGTTGCTAGTTAAACATTCCAGTTGAGAGTTTGAAGTTAAAACCTAGGCTCCTTACCAGTGTTGAGTGAGCAGATTTATTTCTCTTTCCTCTGAATTTACCACATGTAACATCACAGAGATATATAGAGTTCCTTCAGGATTTGTCATTTGGACCAATCCAGTCTGATTTGTGGGTGAACTCTGTGAAGAACTTGATGGGGGGAAGTCTGAAAACACTTGGGAAGAATCAGGGGAGAAGGTGATGTTCATAGAGTAAGGGGAGAAAATTGTAAAGAGGGTGGCATTCTTGATAAACATGGGGAAGTGGCAGATGGAGATAGACACACACATACAGCACACGCACACACACAGAGTCTGAATGGAATTGTTGCTAATGTTTGAAATGTATGTTCTGAGAGGTATAAAAACAGCCAGAGATGGAGTATGCAAGCAAATGGAGGATACTGACAACATTGGCTCAGGTAGCATGAATTTAGGGCATATCCAGGACATAAAAGGTGTGGCTGACTCTGTGAACTCCAAGAAATGCACTTGGCAATGACTGAGGAGCAGCGGGAAGCTCTCTCTGTTCTTGAATGTGCCGAAGTGAACACCCTAGAATTCCTTGACTCCAGCCAAAGATTGCAACCATTTCACTTTCTCTCCTTGCCCACTCTCTGTCCTTGACTTAGCCAACCCGAAAGGAAGAAAATAGGCAAATCCTGGCATTTGCTGCTTCTGACCTCTGTGCCTGTGGCTCAGGATGCTTGTAGCAGCATTCTCCAGACCTGCTACTACCTATATTATGGGGCAAGGTGAAAATTTTAGGACTTCTCAGAGCAAATTCAAGAAAAGTATTATAACCTTTGCAATTGGAGTAGGAAGACTTTCTAGCTTTCTGAGCTGCAGTTAATTTGCTTCAGGAATTTAAGAGCTCCTGCATGAGTACTACTGAGGGTGTGTTCATGGGTTCAGTATAAAGACCCAGATAAAAGAATTCTGAGCCTGAGCTTTTGCCTTTTCATAGTATTCTTGACCCATGGACTTGGAGCTAATTGACAAAAATAGAGGGTTAGAGAGAAGATGTGCTCAGGAGTTTATCCTGAATGGGTAAATTACTGCTAACTCTCCTAGCTTTCTTAAAATGGGCTTTCCTTCCTGGCTTGGTGGTTTTTGCCCATAGTAAGGTTGTTTTCGCAGGCACTGAGGCTGGGAGCCTGTGTCAGCTTGGACACTTTTATCTCTTTCAGTTTTCAAGGAAGTCATTAAATTTTCATAATTTATCTTACACCTGTTCCTTTCTTTCTACCTCCTTTGTGGCCATCTCGGCTTAGGTGCCTAGCTTGCCTCACTTGGAGGTATCATGGCACCATGTCCTGGAGGTTAGACAAATCTGTGCGAAGTGCTTGCTTACATATAATAACAGCACCACCAAAACCTGTGACAATAATAATCTTTATTGTACACTTAATAAGTGCCAGGCACTATGATAAGCACTTTACATGGCTTATCACATATAATACTTACAAGATTTCTATCAGATTTGTACTGTTATTCTTCCTATTTTAGAAATGAAGGAATTAAGGTGCAGAGAGGTTAATGATCTTCCTAAAAGTCACACGACCTGTAAGTGGTAGAACTCAGATTTGAAACTGCATCTGTCTCCATAGGCTAAACCTTTAATCAGAAAAAGGAAAATGGTCTGAATTGATAAGAGTAAGTCAGTTATTTAAGGAGAGCTATTATTTAATGTCACCTGCTACACAATAAAATAGATGACCTAACTCTACAATGGTCTTGAGTTGTAATAAACAAAATCAGAAACAAAAAAGGAGACGTTACAACTGATACCACAGAAATGCAAAAAATCATCAGAGACTATTATGGAAAACTATATACTAACAAACTGGAAAACCTAAAGGAAATGTGTAAATTCCTGGACACATACAACCTACCATGATTGAATCAAGAAGAAATAGGGAACCTGAACAGACTAATAACAAGTAATGAGATTGAATCAGTAATAAAAAGTTTCTCAGCAGAGAAAAGTCCAGGACTGGATGGTTTCACTGCCGAATTCCACCAAACTTACAAAGAAGAGCTAACACCGAGTCTCCTCAAACTATTCCAAAAAATTAAAGAGGAGGGAATTCTTCCCAACTCATTCTATGAGGCTAGCATTACCCTTATGCCAAAACCAAATGAGGACACAACAAAAAAAGAAAACTACATACCAGTATCCCTGATGAACGTAGATGCAGAAAATGCTCAACAAAATATTAGCAAGCCAAATCCAACAGCACATCAAAAAGATAATACACCATGATCAAGTGGGATTTATCCCAGGGGTGTAAGAATGGTTCAACATATGCACATCAATAAACATGATACATTACATCAACAGAATGAAAGAAAAAAAACATATGATCCTCTCAATAGATACAGAAAAAGCATTTGATAAAAATGCTTTCGTGACAGAAACTCTCAACAAACTACGCATAGAAGGAACATACCTCTGCAAAATAAAGGCCACATATGACAAACCCACAGCTAACATTATACTGATTTGGGAAAATCTGAAGCCTTTTCTCTAAGAATTAGAACAAGACAAGGATGCCCACTTTCGTTGCTGCTGTTCCACGTAGTACTGGAAGTCCTAGCCAGAGCAGTCAGGCAAGAGAAAAAAAAAAAGGTATCCACATGGGAAAAGAGGAAGTCTAATTGTCTCTCTTTGCAGATGACATGATCTTATTTCTAGAAAAACCTAGAGATTGCACCAAAAAACTCTTATACCTGATAAAAACATTCAGTAAATTTGCATAATATAAAATCAACATACAAAAATCAGTAGCGTTTCTATAAACCAATAATGAAATAGCTAAAAAAAAAAAAATCAAGAAGGCAATCTCATTTACAATAGCTATAAAAAATTTAAAATACCTAAGAATAAATTTAACCAAGGAGGTGAAAGACCTCTACAATAAAATCCTGATGAAAGAAATTGAAGAGGACACAAACTAATACAAAGACATCCCATACTTAGGGATTGGCAGAATTGATATCATTAAAATGGTCATACTACCCAAAGCAATCTACAGATTCAGTGCATTCCCTATCAAAATACCAGTGTCATTTTTCAAAGAGATAGAAAAAACAGTCCTAAAATTCATATGGAACCAAAAAAGAGTACAAATAGCCAAAGCAATCCTGAGCCAAAAGAACAAAGCTGGAGGCATCACACCACCTGACTTCAAAATATATTACAAGACCATGTAAACAAAAAACAGACACATAGACTGACAGAACAGAATGGAAAACTAAGAAATCTACATATTTCCAGCTAACTGATTTTTGACAAAGACACCAAGAATATACATTGAGGAAAGGACACCCTCATCAATAAATGGTGCTAGGAAAATTGGATGTCCATATGCAAAAGAATGAAACTGGACCCCTATCTTTCACCATATAGATAAATAAACTCAAGATGGATTAAAGACTTAAACTTAAGACCCCAAACTCTAAAACTATTAGAAGAAAATATAGGGGAAGCACTTCAAGACATTGGTCTAGGCCAAAGATTTTATGGCTAAGACCACAAAAGCACAGGCAAGCAAAAAAAATAGACAAATTGGACTATATTAAACTAAAAAGCTTCTGCCCTGCAAAGGAAACAATCAACAGAGTGAAGAGACATCCTGTTGAATGGGAGAAAATATCTGCAAACTTTTCATCTGACAAGAGGCTAATATCTAGAATATATAAGAAATTCAACAGTAAAAAATATCTCATTAAAAAGTGGACAAGATCATGAATAGACATTTCTTGAAAGAAGGCATACAAATGGCCAACAGGTATACCAAAAAATGCTCAACGTCATTAATCATCAGGTAAATGCAGATCAAAACCACAGTGAGATATCATCTTACCCCAATTAGAATGGATACCATTACAAAGACAAAAACTAACAGATACTAGTGAGGATGAAAAGAAAAGGGAACTCTTAGACACTGTTGGAGGGAATGTAAATTAGTACGGGCACTATGGAAAACAGTATGGAGATTACTCAAAAAACTAAAAATAGAACTACCATACAATCCAGCAATCCCACTACTAGATATTTATCCAAAGGGAAAGAAATCAGTATATCAAAGGGGTACCTGCACCCCCACGTTTATTGCAGCACTGTTCACAATAGGCAAGATATGGAATCAACCTAAGTTTTCATCAAAAGATGAATAAAGAAAATGTGGTATATATACCCAATGCAATACTATTTAGCTATAAAAAAGAATGAAATCATGTCATTTGTAGCAACATGGATAGAGCTGGAGGTCATTGTGTTAAGTGAAATAAGCCAGGCACCAAAAGGCAAACATTGCATGTTCTCACTCAAATGTGGGAGCTAAAAAAGGTTGATCTTATGGAAGGAGAGAGTAGAATGATAGTTAACCAAAAGCTGGTAAGCATGTGTGGATGGGGGTTGGGAGATGAAGAGAGGGTTGTTAATGGGTACAAACATACAGTTAGATAGAAGGGAGTAAGTTCTATTGTTTGATAGCAGAGTAGGGTGACTATAGTTAACAACAGTGTATTGTATATTTCAAAATTGCTGGAAGAAAGGACTTTAAATGTTCCCAACACATAGAAATAATAAATACTTGAAGTGATGGATACTCTAAATACCCTGATCATCACATATTCTATGCTTGTAACAAAATATCACATGTACCCTATAGATATATACAATTGTTATGTAACAAGAAAAAAAATGTAAGTATGAAAGCCAGACCTTTTCAATGGTTTCCTTCTTGCCCTTCGTCCATCTTTGAAGGAGCAGATTTATTATTATTAATAGTTACGTGCTTTTCCTTATGTGTACTTGGGACTGGTCAAAATGTTTAGTTAGAACATAAGCTGACACTCCCCAACTAGCTAACAGTTTACTTATTGATGACTCTACAAGCCAGTGATTCTCTTTTTACTCCTTTTCTAAAGACCTTCACTTGAACTGCTGCTTTAGAAGCTATCATGGAAAAAAACACCAGTATCCCAGATACCCCAGAACTTATGGAGAGTATTTAGGGTTAGGAAATGATGGGAGGAAAACATATAAAACCAAGATTTTTTAGGGTAAGAAGTTTAGAAAGAATTAGCTCACTAGACTCATATCTTTATATCCAGATGATAAAATCCCTGGAATTTTACATTTTTCTTTGTGTAATACATGAGAATTCAACAGCTAAAGACTCACATTAAGCAATTTCTTTTAATTAGCACATACACATATTAATCCCTTAAAATACTAAATTACTAACTTGCAGTCTTGGCTTAATTGTGGGGACAGGCATGGTAGGTTACTTAAAAATAGAATATTTGGGTAGAGGAACAGGGTAAGTATAACAGGCATGGTGCCTACGATAGTATCGGTACGCTAGATACATGGCTGAGGTGGAGAATTAAGTCGAAGGGAGCCAGTATCACAGTTTGCCAACATCAAGGATTTGAGATAACTCTGCTCTGCTCTGAATAGCTCTTGTTCCTGGGACTGATAACTAACACTAATGCAATTAGTATTATAGTCAAGACTTACTTTGCATAAACTAGGCTCTTGTGAGCCTAGTTGACGTTGTTTCTGTGGAAATATGAACCCTCAATTCGAACCCTCAATTTGAAGAGGAAATATTAGAGCAAAATCCTTTGTGAGCTACTAGAACATATGTGTATGTTCTAAAGTTCATACAATCTACAGACACATACACTCATACAAACACACACGTGCTATAACTGGGTGATGTTCAGTTATTGCAGGGACTTACTATCCTTTTGGGGATAGTAACCTTGATCTTTCATAGCTTATTTGCACAGACTCCAAAAAGTGAGTAGGAGAGGGAGAGGAAAACACTCAGACTTCTCCATTTTACCACTTTTTTAGGAACTCTTGGCAGAGCTGTGCTTACTAGACATACTGTGTAAGTTTGGAAGCTTCAGAAAAATCTCCGCTCCCTTCAATTGCCTGTCCCCATCCCCTAATTCGTCTATAATATCTGTCTTTGACTTTGTTCACTTTGCTGAAATTCTACCACTAAGCAGTGATCAAGTTGGGTACAAATGCACTTGAGAGGATGGAGATATCTAGTTTTATTATCAATAAGGGTGGCTGACATGTACTTTCTATCTATTCTATAAGAGTTTAGCATGTGATATTTCTAATATGCATACTGAGCCTATCATTTATAGGCTGAGCCTATAAATGATAATCATGAATATAATCATGAATATAATGAGGAAGTTATTGAGGCTCAGCCAGTCTGTTGCTGAGGGTTCCCTCTGGAGACGCATAGCCACTGTAGATTTGTGTGTTGGGTGTGTGTGTGTGTGTGTGTGTGTGTGTGTGTAAGCCAATTCCTTAAAATAAATACCAACCTTCTCCCTCCTTCCTCCCCTTTCTAACATGTATCTTTATACATATATTAGAGGATTATTCTTGCTCTCTCTAATGTGCAGTTATATATATGTCTATGTTATATTTTTGAGTGGCGGGGTATTTATTTCAAGGAATTGGTTTGCACAGTTGTGGAGGCTGGCAAGTCCAAAATCCACCGGGATGGAGACCCAGGGAAGAGTTAATGTTGCAGCTTATACGTGAAGGCAGTCTGCTAGCAGAATTTCCTCTTCCTCAGGGGAGATCAGTCTTTTTTCTCTTGAGGTCTTCAAGTGATTGGATGAAGCCCACCCACATGATGGATGATAATTTGCTTTACTCAAAGTCTTCTGATTTAAATGTTAATCTCATGTAAAAAATACCTTCACAGCCACACCCAGACCAGTATCTGACCAAATATTTGGGCACCATGGCCTAGCCAAATTGATACATAAATGAATCATAGCCAGTCAAAGTGAGTTCCCCTAGGCTGTATTACTGGCAAGTGGTAGATCCACAATTTGAACCCAAGTCTTTCTGGCTATGAAAACCCTTGCTCTTTCCACTGTGCCATAGCACCCTAAGTTAAGCAGGTTATTTCTTGTAGCATCTAGCTGGGATGTCAATCCTGTTGGAAGAATGAAAATATAGATCTGAGCAAGAAGGGTAGGAAGGGTAGGTGATTTGGGAGCCCCAGGTACTAGAGGAATTGGATAGGGGAAAGGCAAGTCGGGAAAACCTCATTTGGATGGCAATAGAGTGGAGCAGAGCTTTGGTTGGGTTGGGGGACTGGGCATTGGGAGACACCAAACTTGGTCTGATTTAGCAGTTTTGGCTTGGCCCGGACCTGGTTGTGTAGAAGGTCCTCCATCCACATTTGCATTAGAAAATGAACTTCTTGAAGGCAAGGCTATATCTTATTTATCCTTATATTTGCCCTATGTGTGTGGTAGAGTGTCTAGCTATTAGATTGATAAACTCTTATCTACTAAATTTATAGTAGAATATTAGGATTGGGGTTTAGGTATTGGATGGCTATAGCCTGTTGTGCTTTTGCAGTGTTTTCTGAAGGTTGAATATATTCTCTGCTCCTTCTCTGGTGTGTTATCTGGCTAGAACAAGGACTTTGTGTGGCACTGCAAATCAGAAGCCAGTTCCTGCCTACCGTTCACATTCACTGGTCTAGAGTGATACCTGATGGGCCCTGCAAGTTCTTACTTCCTCAAAGTAAGAAGAGCAGCTTCTGGCTTGCAGCCTCAACCATGTTGTTGATTTCTCATAGTGCCTAGTTACTTACCAAATGCTGCCCTAGAACTATCTCTACTGTGACTAAATAGAAGAAAACAAACTAGGTAGTGATTTTTGTAGTAGGTGACTAGGTTTATTTGGGGAGATGGGTTTTTGCTGAAATTATTTTTCTTTTCACTTCTGCACGTGTACCTGATTGAATGCTTGCTAAAGTGGAAGAAGAGACCAGACAGGGATAAGAACAATCACTGTCATGGCATTTGGCACCCTGACCCTAAACCTCATTTGCTAAACCAACTTTTAATCAATAAAAGTGATACCCTAAATCTAGATAAATTTATTCTGAAGCATGGTTTCTTATCCGTACTTTAAGGTTCATTTTACTATTACTTGAAAAGTCTATCTGGTTTTTGTTTCTCACTTGACATCAGGCTTTATCTCTCTGCTTCAGCGGATCCCCCTGTGATCTCGGAAGAGAAAGGGCCCTGTTACCGACTTGTCAGTTCCGGAAGGCAGTGTATGCACCCTCTCTCTGTTCACCTCACCAAGCAGCTCTGCTGTTGTAGTGTGGGCAAGGCCTGGGGCCCACACTGTGAGAAATGTCCCCTTCCAGGCACAGGTAAGACATGCCAACTCTATGCTTACATACATTCCCAGCCACATGGGTATGTAGGATATTTAAGTGTAGAGAGGCCAGAAGGCTCTGCTGGGCCATGTGCTTTACTAGTGATTGGCTGCTCATCACTTCACAGTAACCAGACCTTGTTCAGGTTGACCCATTCACTCATTTATTGAACACTGTGCTTAATTTCTTTAATTGGAAATGGAGGGAATTATATTCATGATTGAATTTATGCTATGAAGCTAAATAACTCCAGTGCAGATCCTGCCAAAGGCACTGTGAACTTCCAGGGGAGTTGAGTATTAAGAAGTTGATTATTCTTTAGCCTTCAGTTTGGTACATAATTGCCTGATGCCCTGAAAGGGTCAATTTATCTAAGTACCTTACTTCTACTAAGGAACCACCAACTTCTCAAGCAGGGTAAAGTAGAGTTAAATGGAGCAGAAAGGAACATAACCTGCAAATATGGGGCGTGATATTATCAAGAAAGGGGTGGCCTTTCACTGGCTGGAGGTGGCATAAAACAGTCTACTTAGTTGTTTATTTGATAAGATGCTTCCAAACTTGGGAAGTGCATTAACTCTTACAGGGCCACATAGTGTCTTAAAGCTGTAACTTACACTAGAGCAGACAAGGTTTAAATATAAATTTAAGTATCATGATCCACCTTTGCAGAATCAGAAGGAACTCTGTTAAGGCAAAGATAATACAATGTTGATAGTATATTGGTAGATTATATAATTTT
The DNA here is from genome assembly GCA_023783475.1 of Daubentonia madagascariensis. Taxonomy (NCBI): domain Eukaryota; kingdom Metazoa; phylum Chordata; class Mammalia; order Primates; family Daubentoniidae; genus Daubentonia; species Daubentonia madagascariensis. The sequence goes on from JAKFHU010001035.1 coordinate 28,207,902, forward strand.
AGATACCTCCAAAAAGCCCCAATACTGTCCTGTTCTACTCATTATTAAAATTTAATGGTCAATTAAATAATCTTTATAATTCATAGACACATTTATGTTGAAGTTCAATTTTGATAGCTTTGTAATCCTCACATGAAGCATAAATTAAGATGGTGAACGTAACTCAAGGATATTCCTCCATAGTACTATAACGAAATCTGAAAATAATAAGGGTAAAATTTTTTGCACTTAACTAATTTTTGGTTATATGGTGATTTTCATTTAAAATATTTAGCTCAATAATACTTTAAAATTTGGTTAAAAAACATATTTTTCTTCTGGAAACATCTTTTCAAGTAAAAATTATATTTTCTAGTTAAGCATAAGAATGAGTTTCCACCATTTAGCATGTGATCCTTAGAAAAATAATATTTTAGCATGCTATAATGACTATTTTAGAATTTCCTTTTTATTGAGAACTAATTTTAGGTCTTGAACGTTCAATAGAGGATCTCTTGTTCAGTAGAAGTGAGAAATGACTTATTTTACTTTCAATTTTTAAAGTAGAAATAAAAAAAATTGACCATAAACTCCTTGGTGTCTGCGTTTGGTAACTTGCCTCCAACACCAACACCAAAGGGATTAGGTGGATTTTTCCTCCTTGGGCCACACACTGCCTCCCCCCCGCCCCCAGTTTTTCCCCTTTACTTACTCATGGGAATTATTCAGTGGAGGTTAGCAAATCATATGAGTCTACCTTTTTTTTTTTTTTTTAAGAAAAACCACTTTTTTCTGGCAAGAATAGTTATTCCAGGGCACAGAATAGCTCCTCGTTCTCTGGGTAATTAAACCAGCTGGTCATGTTCAGGCTTTTGTTCAGTTGTCATTTTTTTTACTTGGAAATAGCTGCATCCTGATCTGACATTTCCTTCTTCCTTCCTTGATTTGTATCTGTCATCTCTAGCACGACTCAGTTCGCTAGATTCCTTCTCACTATCGTGAGAATCTCTCTTCACAAACCCTTCCCCTTTTCAGTCCTTCTTAACCAACATCCTCATACCAGCTGACACACTGCATTCTGGCTGAGCACTTTGGGTTCTTCAGCTGGAAACAAATCATGAGGATTTCAGCGCCTCATTTCCCTGAATAGTGATTTCTTTTTTTTTTTAACCTTCTTACTCATCATCTAACTTAGATGTCAGTGAGCTCTTTGTTAATAACTAATGAAATTACAACAAAGCAGGAAGAAAAGAAGAAAGGCTGATTTTTGCTGATATTATGCATACATGCAATGAGATATATAGAATATATATTGTGTCTTCTATATGTAAAATATCTCCTAATGTATTACATATATATGTATTACATATATAATGTTACATATATATAATATCTCCTAATTGGTTGCTCATATATATACAGTCTGCTGTCCATATCCATGGGTTGAATACATGGATATGGAGGGCCAGCTATACTAAGTCATTTTATGTAAGGGACACAAGCATTGAGGATTCTGATATCTACAGGGGGTCCTGGAACCAATCTCCCACAGATACTGAGGGATGACTGTATATATAATATGATATATAAGATACATACTAAATATATGCTATATATTTATAATATATATATTCTGATTGAGTAGGATAAGGAATTAACAGATGGAGAAATGTTTAGTAAGAACAAAAGGGTTGGACTTTTTTCTGTAAATATGCAAGTTTATCAGAAATTCAAGCAATTTGCTTACATTTTGCATCTGTTTTTGAAGTCTTTAAATGTAACTATATTAGTGATGATTTATTAAGAGATATTCATCATGATATTTTCCTCTGTATAAGTTTGCACTGTTAGATTTTTAAAAGGAATATTTTCCCATCCCAAATCTAGCTGCTTTTAAGGAAATCTGTCCTGGTGGAATGGGTTATACGGTTTCTGGCGTTCATAGACGCAGGCCAATCCATCACCATGTAGGTAAAGGACCTGTATTTGTCAAGCCAAAGAACACTCAACCTGTTGCTAAAAGTACTCATCCTCCACCTCTCCCAGCCAAGGAAGAGCCGGTGGAGGCCCTGACCTTCTCCCGGGAACACGGGCCAGGAGTGGCGGAGCCAGAAGGTGAGAGTGGAAATGAATCTTGGACTCTAGCCATCCCTCTGTGTCTCTGCTTCGGTTTCCCTGTTTATACCCCTCTAGAACAGAGTTTCTCAGCTTTGGCACTGTTGGTATTTTAGGGTGGATGATTCTTTGGTAGGGGGTGTTCCCTGTGTATTGTAGGCTATTTAGCAGCATCTGTGGTCTCTAATCTCTAGATGCCAGTAGCACCCTCCCCCTTCAGTTGTTTATAACCCAAAAAAGTGCCTGAACATTGCAGATGTCTGGGAGGGGGGGCGGCGGTGGCAAAATTGCCCCCAATTGAGAACCACTGTTGTAGAATACATACCTAGCAGGTAACGATATTCCATGGTAATTTCAGGACATTGTCTTACTATTTGGAGGCTACTTTTTTCTTGGTGTTTATTGCTGGAGAGTGATTTAAATCCTTCAGGGAATAGCCCTAATTCATTTCGTGTCTAGAGGGCCATTTAATAAATATTTATTTACTTTACAAAGTAGAATCTGCAGATGTTTAAAATGTTAAAGCATTAACTGAGCATCCACAAAACAGAGTCTGATGGGCAGTCAGGGACGATGGAGGGGGAATTGAGGAAGCTAGGAGACGGTCGATGGATGGGATCTGGAGATCACTTAGTACAGTCCTTTCACTTACCTTCCGAGAAACCTGAGACCTAGAGAGGGGACGTGACTTGCCAGGTGTCATACAAAGAGTATGTCCTGGGACCCGGGGCCAAGGAACACATTTTTCCAAGGCAATGATTGAAGGCCTTATACTTGAGAGGGAGTTTAGAGACACTTGACTTTGACACTCTGGCATTCAGGAAGAGAGATCATTTCTATCTCTGTCTCTTTATATGAACCAACATATCCAATACTTTGAATATCTTGGTTATCACAAAAATTCTCATCCTAGATAGAAGGAACAAAAATTTTATCTTTGTATGGGATATATATATTTACTCTAATAAAGCTCCTGTTGGCTTTTCACAGTTGATTCTTAGGTCAGAACTCAGGGCATTCATTTATGAATCTTGTGAGGAGATAGGGTGCCCAGGCTAATGGTGAGTTGGGAGCTTGGCACAGCCTTCTTGGTAGGCAGGATTTTTTCTGGGCTCTGAACATTTGTGTGTTCTGCCCTATTTTATTCTACTCTTTCACTCACTACACTTCTTCCTTGGTTAGGCAGAGCAGGTAGGACCACACCTGGAATTGTCAGCATTGATCAGTTTATCCCTGTACACTTAGGGTGTCCTGGCCAGATGTTTGCAACTGTTTGTCCTTTGCACAGGCAGGAGGAAATGGGCTGTGGTTCAGATTTTGCTTCAAGACTTTCTTGGTGGTGGGTTAAGCAGGATAGGTTAATTGACTTTCTCCAACCAGGTTAATTGACTTTCTCCAACCATAAGAATGTTGCAGCTGTAATTTTAATTTATCTGGTACCCTAATTGATTTTAGGAGTTAATGTACCTACCCAACCTGTATGCTAATGTTTAGGAGATATTAATTATGAGGAAAATCTTGGGGAATGTTGACCCAGGGCTCGAGGACTAATGCTAAGAACTGAGTAACGAAAAGCAAGTCTTTCAAAGTACAAAGGTGTCACAACTACCCCCACATGTTTTGTAATATGTAATATATGTAATTTGTTCAATATATTAATACTGATCTCTAATTGGCTCTTATTGGCTTGTGAGGTTTTTTTTCATAGTTGAGTTAGCATATCTTCCTGAAAATGCTCACAGGGCTTCATTAAAGATTAGAATACATCAAGAATGCAGCATCTATTCTCATGTTTCTTATTGAAATAAGTGGCTTTCTGTTTTAACATTGACACCAGAGAGCATTTCAAACATCATATGCTATGTTAAGTATTTGACCAATTAATGAAAATGTTTGTTTTCTAAGATATGGGAAGTTCCACATAATTGAGATTAGGCATAAAATAACATACCAGAAAGTGCTAACCTTCTTTAACTTTTTAGTTTAATTATCTCAGTTTTGAATGAGAGAGTTTGAAAGACTTACATGTGCTCCCTCAGCTCCTGTAGTTGAAGGATAACGTTAGCACTGAGAGGTTTCTGTCGGTCATGTGTGTAAAATTCTCCCACATGGTAGGTAACCTTAATTTGGCATTTGATTTAGCTTGATTTTTAATTTTTTTGGAGAGATACTAGACTTTTGTTGCTTTTTAAAAATTGAAATATAATAGAGTGAATTGTCTTAAAATGTACTAAAGCCCTTCTTTCTTTTCTGGTTTTAGTGGCAACTGTACCCCCTGAAAAGGTAATTTATCCATGGTTTGCAAGTCTTTTTTTTAACCTTCAAAATAAATGATTTTGTATTAGAATATGTATGAATTTTTTAGACTTAAATATAGTAACGTATCTATTATGTGTCATTTGGTTTAAGTTAATGTAGCATTCATTTATTCAAGAAATATTTCTTGAGCACCTGCTATGTGACTGGTACTATTCTCAGCGCTAGGAAAACAATAAAGAACAAATCAGACAAAACCCCCCACTTTCATGGAGCTTAAATTCTAGTGAGAAGGGAATGGTGGGAACTAAATGGGAATCAGGGGTGTAAACAGAATTCAGAGGGTCAACTGATTACCTGGACCATCTGTGGAAAGAAAGGCTGTGATGTGTTTAGGCAATTGTGTATTCTTTTTTTTTTTTTTTTTTTTTTTTTTTTTTTTTTTTTTTAGAGACAGGGTCTCACTCTTGCTCAGGCTGGTCTCGAACTCCTGAGCTCAAGTGATCCTCCTGCCTCGGCCTCCCAGAGTGCTAGGATTACAGGCGTGAGCCACTGCGCCCGGCCCGGCAATTGTGTATTCTTAGAGAACATAGTGCATATATAGTGAGTGAGGCACTTCTTAATTCAACTAAAATTTAACATGCAGGTTTCAATTGAATTAGAATAAGAACAGAGCCTACTTTGAAAGATACAATCAAATACTAGACTGTTGCTTCTTTGAAATTTTAGAGAAATTTTTATCAATCTGTTGGCATTTGGGCATCAGATGGGACAATGAATTGTGAGACTTCTTAGTAGGAAATGTAAACATTTGCTGGATCTGAGTCCTACTTGTGTAATATTGTTCCTTCTCTGAATCTTGCTTTGATTCTTTATTTAATGATAACATGAAAATTAGGTCGTTATTCAATGTTTTTATATTTATATGCCATTCATTCAGTTGACAAGAATGCCTTATTAAAATTTAGATGGGGACAATGCATACATAAATTATTATAAATAGTTTTTAAAATCTTTAGCTGACAAATGTGGGGTAGAGTAACATATAAGTGCTGAGAGAATCGAGAAAAAGAGAATTGGATTTTGGAGTGGTAGCACTCATCAAAGGAAGAAGTGATATTATATCGAGCCCAAAGGAAGTACAACAGATATGAATCCTTTACATGCACATTTGGAGCTCTTGGCATCTGTGAAGATCATTGACGGAGAGTAGTTTGCAATTTTGTTGATTTTGAATAGTTCAGGTTGATATATGAGAGGAATCATTTAGCTTGTGGGTGGGCCAGCGAGTGGCCTCACAGCCTCATCATAACTCAGTTCTTCTCTGTTTATGATCAAGTTTATGGTAACTCTCCTTAAGAATCTGAAAGAGATCCTGAAACCGTTCTTGTATACTTTTAATGCATTTTATTGGAATTAAAGGTAGTAGGAAAAATGCAGTTATAATCTTTGCAGTCTTGGTACCTCACAACGGTCTCATGATGTTACGGGATGGATGAAGAAAAAGGATGGCCCAGGGGTAGATAATTACATCTGCAAAGGTGTGGTGGAGGGGACAGCCAGGGTCGTGAAAGACTTGGTTAGAAAGAAAATTTGGGGCTGCTTTGGTAGGCTTAGGACACCAAACTGCGATTGTAATCACTGGGGAAATACCCTGCTTCTCAGCTGGACCCTACCTGCTAAATGGAGAGGTGGTGTGAATTAGGAAGTCTGCTGCCTCATGCCCACGGGGGAAATTGTGTCTCTAAGCTGTGGGAGTGGATAAGTACCTGATCATGGTCTGCTCCTCATTGGCATTGGCCATGGGCTGTGGGGAATGGGGTGCAACTGAGACTGGTTGAGGTCATATGTACTGGGTAATAGAAAGCTAGTCTGTATTCTTAAGGGAGGAGGAAACGTGGGAGTAGTAATAAGTGCTCAGTGTTTCTGGGAGATGAATTGTGACAGGATTAACTGAGGTAGGAAGAAAGAGGAAGCCCGAGAGGCCAGTTAGATTACTACAATAAACGGGGAGAGAGAGAGAGAGAGAGAGAGAGAGAGAGAGAGTGAGAGTGTGAGTGTGAGTGAGTCCAGCCTGGGGCGGTGGGGTCTGTGGATATGGAAAAGGGTGAACAACTATAAGAAATAGTGCCAAGGCAGCAGGGCTTGGCATGCGGAGTGAAGAGGGACTAAACATTGACTTTAAAGCTGAATGAGACACACTAATGACTGTGGCATTGGCAGAAATGACGAAGTTGGAATGAGAGCCTGAATGGGTTTGGAGGAGGTGGATTTTTGAGGCGTCTGTGGAATATCTAAATGGAGTTACCCTGTAAGCATTCGCACTTACAAAATTTGGTCTGCGATGAGATATTCAGGCAGGCTATTTTAGAAAAAGCAGAAAAGAGGTGACAGTTGAAGCTAGGGGAGAGGATAAGAGGTTAACAGAGGCCAGAGGAGTAAGCTTTCTGGAAGATGACAGTGACCAAATAACTTGATGAATACTTTTACTGCAGTGATGGTGTGAGCCCTCTGGTACCACTCTGGTGTGGGCAAAGGCACGGATCCTTAACTAGGCTAATTGTTCAGCCTGCATGAGGCCCGAGGAGCTGTAACTGGAAGCTGAGCCGTGGGTGGTAGACTGCTTCTTTGCTTGAGGTCTAGGGGACAAGAGTGGGCAACCGTATATGTGGGGCAGCCACAAATCCTCCTCCCGGACAGTGGTTTTCTGTTGCTCTGTGTGACTACTACTGTTCAGAGAGCTGGAGTTGTAAAGTTATCAGATGTGAGGTTAAGGGAAGCCATAATGACTAACTGGTTTAAACTATGTTAACTTACTGTGTCATCTTTGTTATGACACATCTACTAAATCCGTAATTTAATCTGCAAAGTGTGGCTGGTCATCTTAGTGGGGCAGAGCCACATGTGAATGAGGTGAAGGTTGAATCCCCCTTTGGGGTTAGTTGTGCCCTGTTGCAGACCAAATATGGACCCCCTGGGCCAGTTCATATATTACTGAAAAGATCTGACTTTGGGCCTCAGCGAAATTGCTGAGGGTATGTGCCTGCATCAGCACTACTGGGAAAACTTAAGGGGCTTGCCATAGTAGCACCACAACAATAGTTGTTTTTTGTTTTTGTTTTTTTAAAATTTCACACAGTTACACAGATAAGGTCTTGTGACGTTTCTTTGCCTTTCTAAGAGTATAATTAATTAAATAAAAATAATGTATGGGAAGCTAAAAATAATTTTCACTTTTTCAATCCCCCTCTCTCTTGATACAACCATCTAGGAAATACCTTCATTGGATCAAGAGAAAACCAAACTTGAGCCTGGTCAACCCCAGCTTTCTCCAGGCATTTCAACTATTCACCTGCATCCACAGTTTCCAGGTAGCCTGTGTTGATCTGTGCTGTTTATAAAGAGTATTCTGAATAAAAGCATAAAATGGGAATTTTTTTGCCTTTGATTTTAATAAATCATTAGAATTCATAATTAAAGTTAAATGTGAAATATATAAATAAGTATCTTAATATACTCATAATGTTAGTATATGGTGTTATGAGTATTATAATGGGAAAGATAAGTTTTTCACTATTTTCTGTGGACATCATTGAAAGTCATCATTTGATGAATGGTCGTTTTTTTTTTTTTTTTGCTTCTGAATCACTCTCACATGTTCTTGCTAAATATTGAAACCTGAGCAATAAATTAATACCATGAGCTTTCAGGACCTATAACAGTTCTTTGTATCCAAGAACTATTGTGATATATTGTTAGACTAAATCATGCTTTCATTTTGAAAGGGGATTTCAATGCACATAACAGTCTTTAATTTTCTTTTTATCCCCTACTTTCTCATATAGTAGTGATTGAAAAAACATCACCTCCTGTGCCTGTTGAAATAGCCCCTGAAGCTTCTACATCAAGTGCCAGCCAAGTGATTGCACCAACTCAAGTAACAGGTTGGTGCAGTATTTGTTATGAAATATATCCTATGGAGGAGACATGGGTCTGACCTCATTTTATTTTATATAATTTTTTCACTCTGAACATATAGTAGTTTATTTCTGTTTTAAAACAAGACTTGGCAGAAACAAAACTGGCAGCTTTGATTCAGTGCAAATTATTATGGAGTTAGTACTATTTAGACCATTTCAAACTAATTTTTCAATATTTTGAAGTATTTATTAACATGTTTGTATAGTGGGGGATGTTGCTTTAACTGTTTACCATAAGTTTTCAAACATACTTACTTGGCACTCCAATAACTAAAGAGGCAGGAGAGATACTCTTTGCAGACTTTTCATTTTGCTTTAGTATCGTCCATGTGAATTTGAAAAGTAAATTTACAGTCAGCCACCTCTTTTACTATAAATTAGCCTGTATTGCAGCTCCTAAAAGTTGGAAGAAGAGCAGAATGTTTGGCAGTGCTCATTAATGTGTTCAACTTTGGCAGAATCTGCTAATGCACTCCTTAATTTTCACACAGACTGAGTAGATTATTTAATGTTAATAACACAAACTCTGCTAATTTGATTAATTTCTTCTCCTCTGACTTAAGGACTGTGCTTTGCTATGTACCTGAGAAAATAATTTTTAACAGTCTTAAAGTTGGCTAGAAAAATTACTTTTTTTAGAAGTCATTGTACTTGGTGACACTTATTTGTTTCTATATCTGTCTCCTCCTCAGAAGGTGACTTCCTTGATTGCAAGCATTGAACTTTATCTTTGCAACCCTAGGACCTAGCCCAGGATTAGTTTTGTACTTTTTATTGATTTTTTTTTATTTAACTAGATTTAGAAGGTACAAGTGATTTTTTGTTACATGGCTAAATTGCATAGTGAAGAAGTCTAGGCTTTTAATATGCCTGTCACCTGATCAACCTCATTTTAAATACAGCATCAAATGTATAAGATTGCTCATGGCAGGATTAATCATAATAGCAAATATTTGGAAATAATCTAAATATTGTTAAAAAGGACACATATGTGTAAATAAATTATAGTACATATGCAATGGACTATCACATAGTTATTAAAGTAACATTTCAAAAGAATAATTAATGTCATGAGGAAATACTTATGGCATAATAGTTGTTAAGAAATATAGAACACAATATAATGATTCCAGTCTCATTTTTTTAATGTCTACAAATACAGAAAAGGAGACAGAAGGAAAATGTATCAACGTATTAAACTCTTACCTGTTATATTCTTCCATATATTTTTATGTATTTTCAAAGTTCTTAATAATAAACATTATTTTAATTATTAGTGAAAAATTATTAAAATGTATCATATTTTGAAACAAATGCAAAAGTCTAAATGTTAATATCCTTAATGTATAATGACCTCTTATAAATCAATGAGAAAAATACTAACAATAGAGAAATAGAAAATAATATAATCAGATAATTCATAGGAAAAGACAATATGAAGGAGCATATAATAGAAAATTTCAACTTTACTAGTTGAAATGCAAATTAAAATAGGGTAATACTTTATTCTTATCAAATTAGTATTTAAAACCCAATAAAGCTATTTTTATTAGGGTGAAATTGAGACTCTCACATTGCTGAAGGGAGTGTGTATCAGGGTTCTCCAGAGAAACAGAACCAATAGGGTGTGTATGGATATACAGAAAAAGCTTTATTATGAGGGATCAGCTCACACAATTCAGAAGGCTGAGAAGTTCTGTGGTCTGCCATTTGCTAGCTGGAGGCCCGAGAAAGCCAGTAGTGCAATTCCAGTGCAAACCCAAAGGTCTGAGAACCAGGGGAAGTCAGTAGAGTAAGTCCCAGTGTGAGTCTGAAGGCCTGAGTACCAAGAGTGCTAGTGTCCAAGGGCAGGAAAAGAAGGATGTCCCAGCTCAAGCAGAGAGCAAATTCTCCTTCCTCTGCCTTTTTATTCTGTTCCGGCCCAGCCCTCAACAGATAGGATGATTCCCACCCACACTCAGTCTACCAATTCAAATGCTAATTTCTTCTGGCAACAATCTCACAGACACATCTAGAAATAATATTTTACCAGCTATCTGGGTATCTCTTAGCCCAGTCAAATTGACTTATAAAATTAACCATCACAGAGTATAAACTGGTTCAGCTTTTCTGGAACGCACAAACTGCCAATATGTATAAAGAACTTTAAAAATGTTCAGAACTTTTGGCCCAGTAATCCTATTTTGAAATATCTTCTCTAAGGAAATAACGTTCCCAAAGACTGTGGTAATGGTTTATATAAATGGTTACTTCTCACAGTACAATGTATAATAGAGAAAAAATAGAAATAATGTAAACATTCGACTATCAGGAAATAGATAATTATGTTACATCTATACATTAGAACATTATGTTGCCACCAAATACAGTATTTTTGAAGAATTTTTATTGAAATCTATCTAGCAGGAAATGGTTACAAGATATTGCTAAATTTAAGATAAAGAATATAAAAAATGAATGGTATAGAGTATTATACCAGTTCTTTAAAAAAAAAAAAGACATATATACATTGAGAAAATACTGGAAGAAAATACACTAGATATTAGCAGGGATGATTTTTTGTAGCTAGACCTGTTACTGAAAGCTTGGTGCTTGTCCCCGAGGCCGCATCAGAAGAATGAGGACAAGTGGTCTGAGAAGAAGAAAAGAAGAGTTTATTAATTTGCTGGAAAATGAGGAGGATGGAGACTCCTGTCTAAGATGCCATCGTCCTCCTAATAGGCAGAAATACAGAGCTTTTAAAGGGAGGGTTTCAACTTTAGCAATTGCTGTTCATCCCATCTCCAGGGAAGACAATCTCATGACCTCTGACCACCTGGAGGCTCACCCGGACCTCCTGGACTTCCGCCCCCAGCCCCCAGGACAGTTCTACTGAGCCATCTCCTTATTATAAAGGAGACAGATATTTTTCAAGTGAGGAAAAAAATGTCACCCCGAGGCATCATACCAACTTTAAGTTCATGATACCATTGCAGAGTGAGGTTGGCAATATATTATGGGAGTAGCTAATAGGAGAGTTTGTAGCCTCCTTTGGAATATTCCCTCCTCAGAAACATGATATGCTTCATTTCAAATGGAAATGTTCTTGTGTGTCAAACTTTTAGCCACTTTCTCAAAAATGTGGATGTACATTCTCTTAAATACTTGAATCGAGACAGCAGATTGCAAGGTGTTTTTGAAAGGCACCTCTCTCCCAAGGTGAAATACCAGGTGACCCAGGAGTACAGAGGCACACCACAGACTCAGTGGTAGTTGAGGCATGCCTGCTCCAAGAGCTGTGGCCCTCTCCACAAGTATTGCCTGGCAACCACTCTGGTCTTACTGAGTAAAGTGATACAGAAATGTTAGTGATTCTAAGTATTTTTGGAGTGACACGATGAAATGATAGTGATTTTTTTTAAATGGCCATAGCTAAAATTATTATTCTCCATTCTGAGGTCATATATGTATCTACCCATTTTATTAAGCACATCTATAATAGACCCTACTTTGCACTGCAAGGTGTACAAACATGTAATTTACTATCTTGGTCAGCAAGGATTTTCTAATTGTTTACGTCAATGTTAAAAAGAAAAATTGCAATGAAAGAATGTACTGCAATTCACTAATTCTTCCTAAATACTGTATTTCCATTTTTCAATGTGAAGATAAACTCTAGTTTTGAATGGGCATGGCTGACTTCAGTGGACAAACTTCTTGTAAACTAGCTTTGTAGAGGTTAATTAAGTTTGGCTAGATACGTGCAGTTCCATCATTTAAATGCAACTGTGTGAGGACTAACAAATTGAAGTTATTCAGCTTCAACTTAACTATAGAGCTGATTAAAAAAAATGAAAGTAGCCTTGCAATAGGAAGTTGTTAGATGACAACTTGTTAGAAGTTTAATTTGAGTTTGGCAGAAATACAGAGCTAACATCTGCTGTCACATGTTTGAAGCATGAATGTTTTCTTTCAGAAAACAAGTGATGCGGAATTTTTTTTCACGTAACAGTTGTAGGTACTCCCACTTTCTATAGTAAAAGAATCTTTCTGAAAGAACCCGTGGGGAGAACATTGTAGTCTTTGAATTGAAATAGTTTGCAACTTAAAGCTGCATTATAAACAGTGATCTGCATTAGCACAAGAAGACTGCTTTGTATCAAATTTAATTTAAATCAAAATGTATATATTCCCATTGGTTTGATATGAGGGCCAAACACAGATTTTAAGAGCAATCCGATCAATTATTTCAAGAACATTATATAATGCTTTTTTGTCTCTAAAACAGAGGATATAAATGTTATTTGTTACTGTTAGTTTCTCCCACAGTTGAAGAAAGGCATAGAATAATAAGTAAGAGTCTAAAATAAATATAATCAGCTCCACATTGCTTATTGATGATATCTTTATTATGGGGAGATTGGAAGTAGCCTTTTCAAATTTAGCCAAACACACTTTGACATGTAATATTAATAATTATAAAGTGAGCTACATATTTGCAGGAAGTAAGTGTGATATTTTCCACTCTTAACAGCTGACTTGGTGGCTTGCAACATTATTGGCATACTGTTTTCAAATAAATTATATGTTTCAGCATATAAATTCTTGATTTAGCATACTGTCTTAATAGCTGAAGGGTAGGTTGGAAAACGCAAACCTTTATTTCTCTGGCAAATATTTACAAAGTGGAAACATCTGTTTCAATTGTTGTGGGACAATCTATGCTCATTGTGGGGCAGTTAGGAAGCCAGGGCATTTTTGTAAACCTTTCCCTGAGTTAACATGTGATGCCTTCTTCTGGCTCTTCCTGAACTTTCTCCATGGCCCTTGCAGACCAGCCAGAAATTATTCTTTGATGTCCACAACTGCCTTGTGGAAGCCTCTGTAATTATCATGGCTCAAACATTTTAAAAACTATTTACTTTAACAAAAATTCATCGGCAATCAAGCAGGTGGGAGGGGGGAAGAGGGGATGGGTAAATTCATACTTAACGGGTATAGTGCACACTATCTGGGTGATGGACACACTTAAAACTTTGACTCAAATGGTACAAAAGCAATTTATGTAACCAAAACATTTGTACCCCAATAATATTCTGAAATTAAAAAAAAAACCTATTTGCTCATCAGATCTTTTTTAGAACTCAGAATTGACCCCTTCAAAAATGTTTGTCCCTCAAGCATATTACTAGTGTCGTTACAGCCTCAATAAACTATATAGGCTGAGGGAAAATGAACTTGTGTGTGTGTGTGTAAAATCATCATGCTTCATTTCCAAACTCCATTTGTGTATTTATTCATTCATTTGAGTAATCATATGATGAAGAAAAAAGCTAAAGGTCAGCATACTCATTTTCATATTTTGTCAATAGCTTTCTTTTTCATTTAATTTTAGGAAATATAGTAAAGATATCAAACTGTTAAATCCACCATTGGCCTTGTTGCTGGGATAAATAGAGTGCTTGGTTTTCTGTTGGCTGTTGGTCGTGGCTCTTTTTCCAATTTCTAAATGAACTCCAGTGAACGAAATGGAATAAGGTCCTTGACCCAGTTAAGGTGAAGTTGTTTCAGGGGGTCACATATAGTAGGAAAGGGTAGGGTTGTCCTGTGAAGGACGCATGATAGAGTCCAGTGGGGAGCGCTCACTTGGTCATCTCTCTGGGTAGCCAAGCATGCTGAAGGAGGTAAGACATTTCCATTCACCAGCATACCCCTGACACCAGGAATTAGTGCTGTCTGTGTGAGGCTTTGCCTCTGTGGTGTATCAGAGCCCTGTCTAGAGTTTGTGTTGACACAGTCTGCTCAAAGAAATTTATGTTTCCACATGAACTGATTCATTCAGTGGGAACAGGTTCCCATGCCTATGAGTGAGTGATGTCTTAGAAAAATATAAAGCATAATGTCTTTGCCCTAAAAAACAGAAAATGCAGTCTTTTTCTTATTCAAGACACCACTCTCAGGACTCACCTTTCTGTGTACTATATATATATGCTCAAGAATGAAAACCTAATAGAAAAGGAAGGAAAGCACAGGGACAGATGGTGGGAGACATGTTTAAAAAATTTTAAATATGAGTACCAGTAATTTGTTTTTTACTTAAAAAAAAAAACTTGATGTTGTTTAACATTTTAATGACTAGTGACAGGAAAGCAGACAGTATGTTTTGAAGGTGTGTGACTCTTTTCTGTCTACCTGCAAGGATAGAATCCTGTCTGGCAAATAGATGAAAGGGAACTCTGAGGTCAAACTGATGACAGTTACGTTAATTAATCACTTGTGTAAAAATGGGCAAACAGTGTGGAAATCAAGTATGTTTTAGAAAAATGTCCCCTCTGTCCTTTGATGTATCTCTTAGTACCCTCTAGTGGTGTCAGCATAACATTTTCTTACATGTACCTTGTGATCCTGTCAGTCAGGATCGGCATTTTCGAGCTGCATCTCCATGTGCTACTTAATCTATGAGGCGATCAGCTAAAACTTCTCAAACATTCTTTCATCAATATAGTTTCCACCTCGTAGCTTCTATTTAAGATGCTGGATTGGAAGGAAAGGCCATTATTATGTATATCCATTTCAGTTCCTAAGACTAAAGATGATAATTCTTAACTATTTCTCCTATCTTACAGCTGACTTGAAAAGAAACTATTTAAATATGTAGGCAAACTGTGGCATAGGAATATATCACATTTGAGTTAAGCATTACATATTTTTGAAGACCTTTGTTGACATGTGTAGAAGTTCCATTTTGAGGCTGTGGGTCCAAAATGACAAATACTTGATCAACAAATTGGTATTGTGGGTGTGGGGCAGTGACTACTGACCAAGTGTTTCATGAAAACCCCAGATGTATAGCCTTTTAATTTGTTCTGAATCCTTGCCCTGAGTATACTAATTCATTTTCTAATTAATTCATTTTCCTTTTGCAAATATGGTCAACATGTCTTTTTATTTTAAGAAAATGACAGAGAAAGGTATAAAGAAATATTAATAACTACAAAGAAAACCAAGAAATCTAAATAACAATAATTTTCAAAAGAGGCATAGACCTATAATATAGAATAGTTAGAGATGTACTTCTCACACTATTTCACTAGAAAATTCCTATAAACAGAGAAGAGAATGCTTACCTGAGGGTCTATGAGTATAACCTGGTGAAGATTTTTGGCACATAGAAATACTATTTTTTAAGGAAGACTTTTCTGCTTATGAAAGTACTAATACATGCTCTTTGTAGAAATTTTGAAAAATACAGAAAAATATGAAGAAAATACCAATATTCATAATCATACAACTTACATATATTTCCTTCCAATCCTGTTTTCTGTGTGTACTATAGTACAATTGAGATCATATTCTATATTACAATTCGTGCTCAACTGTGTTTTTTAACAAATAAGCATTGCCCTATCATGTTAATGATTATATAATATTCTATGCTATGTATGTACCATAATTCATTGTTTGTGTTATTGTCAGTCCCTTAAGTTTAAGCAATCATGTTCCTCACCCATGTTTTTAGCCTTTTGAATTATTTTTGCTATAATTTGATAATATACTGACTGTAAACAAATTTTTCTGAAAGTGAATTAGCATAAACAGGCTCATAAAAGGTAAAAGTAAATGGTAGATACATGGTTTTTGCATACATTTCTTATATATCCAGGTGGTTTTGATAAGCAGCTTATATGCTTTCTTTTTCAAATGACTTACATGAATAGTCTTAAAGTCACAACACAGTGGATCCTTTAAGAAAAATGAAGAATGTGGTTTTTGGTTTTGGAGAGCAACCTCAACCCCAATTTAGGTCATTTCCATTGTGAATCCTTGCGAAAACACTGTTTTTCACATCCTTTTTCTGCAGAATGCATAGTGGGTTATTAGCGACAAAAGTCCTGCTGTTTTTCTTCTCATTCAAGCCACAGACCCCTCTAACAAAGCTGTGCTTTCAGCTTGTCATGCTCAGAGGCACCAGTCTACTCACCCTGGGGGGTTCCTTGGCCTCTTCTAAGCCAGCATCTCTTCAGAGCCTTGTGTGCAATATGATGACAATGACGCATTAGCCCAAGGTAGTCTTGGAATAAATGTGCTGTTTCATTTTTATATATTCTTAAATGACTTCATTATGAACAATAATAATAATAATAATAATGACTAATTTCTACTGAGCACTTCTAATGTGTCAGGCATTGGGCTACATGCATTATTTAGGTTCTCTCTTTCAATCTCATACTCTGAAGCTGGAACTCTGATTATTTCCATTTTGCACATGTAGAAAAGTGAGGCTTAGAATGGTCAGATGACTTGCCCCATGCTACAGAGCTATGAAGAGCAGCAGGATGTGTACCTGTACTGTCTCCAAGACAGTGATTCTAACCATTAGCTATACTATCTCCACTATGCTGTTATACCTCTTTACAAAGGTCACTGAAAATAGAAAATCTTAGGGGAGTAATTCATTTCTAAAGGCCATTTTTGAGTCCTTGAGTCCTTTTTGGATGGCCTCCACCTAACCATGGACTCCTACAACCCTGTCTCCACCACAGTGTGTGTTGGTGAGTGGAGTGAGGACTTCAACGGGATTAGTCTGCACAGGCTTTACAGAAGAAGCCAGTTTCACCCGGGGATCTGTAGGAGTGTAAGGGAGGAATTTAGCAGAGAAGATTTGGAAAAATATTCTGCTTTACCACTAGAAATAAAATATGCTCTCGCTGACATTGGCAAATTAAGAGGAAGATACACTTAGAAGTTTTGCTTTGGTTAGAAGTGGGAGGTCTTTCTTGGGAATTAATGAGAAATTTTGGAAGAGGTTGGATACATTTGTTGGAACTCAAATATGGCCTGCTAATGAATGGAAAGTTACTATGTATTTCTTATCAGGAGAAATCACATGATGATTCAAACTGCATCGTGTAAGAATAACTAGAGTGAATAGAAACTCATTGATAGGCCATTTTGGAAATTGTTGTATTAAGAATTGGTTTTCTTATAAGTTTCAATCTGGCCTCTTTCTGAATTTCTACTTCAATTCATCTTAGAAATTGTTTTGTTAGGAATTATTAATGACCTTGATGGGACTAACTAATCAATTATAAAGTAATCACATAAATTTATACTTGATGTCAGAGATCATCTTTGTCTTGTAAGTACATACCTGGCAATAAATTGCTAACTAGTCAGGAAACACAAAGTAATGGTTTGCAAGTAGCAATGAAATCTTTATGTTTATTTCTGGTTTTTTTTTCACATTATTTTGTTTACTTTTAAAGAAATCAATGAATGTACTGTGAACCCTGATATCTGTGGAGCAGGACACTGCATTAACCTCCCGGTGAGATATACCTGTATATGCTACGAGGGTTACAAGTTCAGTGAACAACAGAGGAAATGTGTTGGTAAGACACTTTTGATTGACAAAATTATTAAATACCAAGTATTTGCATATCTACAGCTTTTTTTTAAGCCAATTTAACCATTTTGGGAAAATGTTACTGTGTTTAAATTTTTAAAATGTTTCTCCCTCAGGATTTCCTAAACTCCTGAGATTCTCTTACTACTTTGCTCGGTGCTACTATCTCACCAAATGTAATGCATTTACATAAAGGTGAAATAATTCCCAAAAGTTTTTCATATAAAGTAAATAAGAGTTTTAAGAAACTACAAACATGTATTTGGCAAAAACAAATTAGTATATGGTACCATAAAGAGTTATATTAATCTAGGTACATAAAATTTGATTTCTGAAAGAGATTTCTAAATTAAAAATCCATATATGCTGGCATGAAGTTATCAATGAATTTAGAAATTTAGGGATCTCATATATGCTTATTTGGAAAAATGTAGCTCAGAAAGAGGTATAAGAAAGTTTTAAATGTAACTCTAAATTTAATTTCTCTTTTTTTAGAAAAATAAAATTCAGCACTAAGTTATGAGGCCAATATAAAGCAACAAAGACACATATCTAACTAATACTACTTTAATATATGTGGATATTTCTATTTGGTATGTAGGGAGGGGAGACATCTACCCACTCCATAATGTGGTGGTTTCCCTTTCATTTGCATACATGGTATGTATCAGGTTTAGAATCTAAACTATTAAGTTGAAAAGGCAATAGAGATAATCTAATCCAGCTCCACTCATGCGCTCAGTGAAAGAGTCTCTTTCATGGCATTTCTGACTCCGTGCTGACAGCAAATTTCATTGCTTAGATGACTCAAGTTATCAGGAGAGTCCTTCTGTGTCGCCCTGAAATCTGTTCCTTTGAAACACCCATGTCATGGTTTTTTAGGTTTAGCCTTTGAAACAATAACACACTAAGCTTCTTCCCTATTCCAGTAACAGTTCTTCAAGTGTTTGAGGAGAAAGACCATGTCTCTTTTACTTTCTTCCTCAGTAATAAAGGTTGGTGGTACCAGGGAATAGTATGACGGTATTTTACAGAACAGCCTGACTGAGCTCTTACTACACAGGACTAATCTTTTTCTGTGTATTTTTGTTAACAGATATTGATGAATGTACTCAGGTCCAACACCTCTGCTCCCGGGGACGCTGTGAAAACACTGAGGGAAGTTTCTTGTGTATTTGCCCGGCGGGATTTATGGCCAGTGAGGAGGGTACTAGCTGCATAGGTAATGGCAGTGTACTTCCTGATGTATAAATTCTCAGATCTGGGTGTTTAGATCCCCCAAGACTCCATCAGTCCAATGCTTATTCAAACAACCCAGAATTTTTTTTTAAACACCTGTCATGACATAGGAATCTGCTAGATACTGGGAGACATAAAAATGGATTTTTTTCCCCTTCAACATTTTTGATGAAAGAGTGTCCAACGTGTGCAAAGACACAAAGCATTAAATGTTACTTTGGGACCCCACATGAATCAAAACTACTCGATTTTAAAGTGTGTCAAATAAATCAAAGGGATGATAATAGAAATCAGTTACTTCATTATTAAATTTGAACTAAGCTGGGAGATGGGAGAGGTCTAAGATAATATTTTGGGAACAACAACTTGACAGTGTTTTCTGCTTCGCATAGATATTGACGAGTGCCTGGGGCCGGAGGTGTGTGGGGAGGGACACTGCATCAATACCGAGGGGGCCTTCCGGTGTGAACACTGCGACAGCGGGTACCACATGACCCAGGGAGGCCATTGCGAGGGTGAGTGTGCTGAGAGAACAAGGAGACGGTGCCACATGTGGGTGCCGAGCACATGTCACTGTGACCTGCAGAGCGGGGTCCAGACCCCAGGGCTGGCAGGCACTTCGCCTGGTTCTTGTTTCTTTCCACCACTCTGAGCATGACACCAGCTTCTCTGAGCTCTTCCGCTTTCTGGACTCACAGCCTCTTTGCCTCCCTTCAGTGGCTCTGCGTGGATTATTTTCCATCTTCATGCTCATTATTTTTCACCTCAGTATCTGCCTACCCTGGTATTTGGAGTGAAATCACTTTAGAACAATTAATTGCATAGTATCTTAGTACAAACCCAGAATTAATTACAGTGTCTGGATCATTCATCTGGGAACATGGAGCAGGTGTAACCAGTATTGATTTTTTTTGTTTTCGACCTTTTCACCTTGTTACATTCCTTTGTCTCAGCTGCTTTCTTTTACATGTGTTCTGGGATTTTTTGCAGACTCCCTACAGAAGCACTATCTGACCAACTCTGGGACACGTTCCAACTGTGCTAGATAAAATTTCTTCATTACTGACCACAGCCATGAGTTTGCTTTCATTATAAAAATGTTTTGAAAAATATTTTTAGCATGGTCAAAATTATTATCCATTTCATATTTCTGCTCATGTTTGTGTCTGAGTTACACGGCTTCTTTTGGAAGCCACCGTGGTACTTTTTTGTAATTATTTTCATGCAGAAATACATTGAGCTTCTGCTGAAAACCTGCCGTGAAAACATGAGGGTGAAGGCACAGGGGTTGAATGGACGTGGGCATGGTGCTGGTTCGCTGGGGCTCCCTGCCTGGCCGGCCAAGGATCAGCCTCTTGTCTGGCGGGGCTGGGCTTCTCTGGAGGTCGGGAGGGATAGACTAGGTTGGCACAGCCTGTTCTCAGCTGTCCCTTGGCTTCTGCATATTGGTTTTCTTCACAGCTCTAATGACCCAGGCCTGGAGGGAGAGCTAATTAGATGTTTTTTGGCAGCCTACACTTGCCTCTCCTGCTGGCCTCTTGCCTTGGCCCCTTGGGTTCTAATCTAGAGAGAAGTAGGGGGTGTTTTATGTCACTGCATCTCTGATTGGCTCAGATCAGAGTGGAGCCATGAACCCTCTCCCGATGGCCGGGAGGGGGGTGGCTATGGGACAAGCACAGGTGCAGTGTCCCTACTCACCTCTTCTAGGGAACTCTCCTCTGCTGGATGTAGAGAGGCAGCATGGGAATGGGAAAGAACAAGGACTGTGGAATCAGCTCACGACCCCCACACTGAGTGCCTGACCTGGAGCCAGTTACTTGGCACCTTTGAAACTTAGCATATCACCAGCTTTCAGGGCAGTCATGAAAATAAATACGTGTTGCAATAGCTTGTAGGACGCCTGTTACCTTCTTCGTTTTTAAAACATTTTAGTTTCTTTAAACCTCCCTCTTCTCTGACTCCTTTTGTGTTTGTATAGCTCTTCTCAGTACATCTGTAGTTGTGGGGAGTCCTTAAAAGAGGGGTGGGTTTTTCTAGACAAGCATTTATGTACAGAGCAGTGCTCCCCTAGAGAAGTCAAATACTGATCCTTAAGTTCTGCAGACAGTCCCAGAATGGGGAGGTAAGATATTTAAGTAATAAGGATAGAAAGGAGGAGGAAAGAAATTTGACAATTATGTAATTAAATTGAAAGCTGACAGAGGACTATTTAACAATACTGAATATATGAGAAATATTTAGCAGAAATATTTCCAGGGTTCCCTGAGTAAATAACATATAATTCTATCCCTATGAAAAGGCTTGAAAAGAAGGAGCCAAGTAACGTGGCTGTTTTCTAATTTCATCATGGACCAGAACCAAAGGTCCCCGGGCTTCTGGCTCACTGAAGATTTTCTCAGCTGTCACTAACGAAGTTGCTTTCAAACAGCACCGGTCTCCAAGGAGTCTATTGTAGTTCACAGACATTATCTCATACATCCTTCCTGTCAAGGTATTATTAGGTTATTAAGCATGAAATGTCCGATTTCCTTAAGGACTAAGTTTGACAGTTGATAAGTCTGACGTTTCACTTCGACACTTCTTGTTTTATGCTTACTGTGAAGGTACATCTTCATTCTTTCGAATGCACTTTAGCTTGTGATTATCTTTCAAAAATTGTTTTAGAGCAATTTTTGTGAAATCATGGATCAGTCAAAAATTTGTGTTATTTTTGAATATGAGTTCTGTCACGGAACCAATGCTGAGCAGACAACTTGAAATATCAACAAAGTGTCTGGGAAGGATGTGGCACAGTTTGAGAAGTTCCGTTCTGGTGATTTTAACCTTGAAAATGAGCCACGTGGGCGACCTGAGACCAAGGCGCATAATGATGAGCTGAAAGCTGTAGTGGAAGCAGATCCATCTGAACCTACACGTGAATTAGCAGCAAGGTTTGACGTTACTGTTCCAATAATATTGGACCATTTGAAACAAATCAGCAAGGTAAAGAAGCTGGATAGATGGGTTCCACGTGAATTAAATGAACATCAGAAGAGAAATCCTTTCGAAGCTTGCCTTTCTTTGCTGTCACAACATAAAGGGGAACAATTTGTACACCGTATTGTTATGTGTGATGAAAAATGGATTCCTTTTGACAATTTCAATGTTCGGCACAATGGTCGGATACAGATGAAGTGCTGAAACACAGTCCAAAACCGAATATTCATCAAAAAAAGTTAATGGTGTCTGTTTGGTGGTCCAGAGTTGCTATTATCCACTACAGCTTCATGAAACCTGGTCAGTCGATTACAGCGGATGTCTTCTGCAACTGATTGGATGAAATGATGAGGACGCTTGTGATTAAGCAGCTGAGATTGGTCAAGAGACAGGCCAATCCTCTTGCAAGACGATGCTCGACCACATGTCGCACAAACAACCCTGCTCAAACTACAGAGGCTGGACTTGGATACTCTCTGTCATCCACCAAATTCACCAGACCTTGCATCGACTGACTACCACTTCTTCCAGGCTTTGAACCACTTCTTACAAGGAAAAATATTCAATTCTCAACAAGCTGTGGAAAACACCTTTTGAGATTTCCTTGCCACTCACTCTCCAGGCTTCTTTGCTGCTGGCATAAACGAGCTACCATTAAGGTGGCAAAACTGTTCAACAGTTTAGGTGCATACTTTGATTAATTGTACTGCTTCTTGTGTGAGATATAATAAACTAAACTTATGATTCAAAATTGGACATTTCATATGTAATAACCTAAAACAAGGCAGGTAGGCCCTAATTTATAGATGAGGGCAAAAGGAAAAAGAGGTAAGAGCAGCTGGAAATTCAAGGATGTTATCCTATTTTGCTCAACATTGTATCTTATTTGTTGGACTAGCCAGTCTCAATTCCTTTCTCTGATTTAACAGTTGTATTTCTATTTTAAAAAACAAAATCCCATCCACAGGAGAATGTAATGCTGTTTGGAAATGAAACTGGCAAGCACCATCTTTTTGTGGAACAAGAAGTCCCAGAACATCTGACCTAAAAAAAACCACTGTGTGTCATTGTCTATTGGCAAGACTTTTTCACTGATAGAAAAAAAAATTACAACACTGACCTGGTTCTTATTTTATTAATATCATCTTCAACTTTTTCACTTTAAGCGTCTTTTCACACATGTCTAATGATATGTAATAGGAGATAATTTTTAAGAATTTACCAGAATGAAGACATCAAATACCCATGGGTATTTAGTGTACCCATTATATATTTCTTTCATTTTTAGCTTGTCCTAAAAATCTGTTTGTATTTTAAGTATGATTAAGGGTCCTGTATATGTTTGTATTGGGACACTTAGACATTAAATCCACTCATTTAAATTCAAAATCCACCTCCAGAAAAACACTTATTTCAAATGGGGCTAGTACTTAAGGTGTTACCACTGATTTTAAACTGTTGAATTCTCTCCCATATCTTACTTTTTTCTCATTTTCTTGTTTTTATGAGTCTTAAAAATTCCTAAAGCTGTTGTAGTAGTTATCTCTGCCACAACTCCAATCATATTTAAGGTGATTTTTTTTCTCCCCAAATCTGAAAGAATGAAGATTAATAACTTCAGTTAGCTGTGCATGTGAAAAGTAAGGTGTATTTTTACTATAAAATATTGCCATAGGATCATATCACTATGTTTTCTGGAAAATCTTGGAAGTATGTGATGAGTTCACTCTCTCCTAATGTTCTTTTTCCACCTCCAAGGAATTCCTGTTGTGTAAAAGTTTTAAATTATTCAAACCTAGGATGTTCTTGGGCCCATGAAAGCCAAAGTGTGGATTTCCCTAGAGCATCCAAGGTCTGCAGAGAGAACCTCTAGCCAGGTGGATATATGGCTTCCTCACACCCATCCCCATTCCTTGTATTTTTTTCTGGCAAGCTGTGATATTACTTGAAAGGTTTCATGTCTAAAAAGTGGCCCTAGAGGAGCTGTCAACTCCCAGAGTGGAGAGGCCTGGCCCTGCCAGTTGAAGAATTGGTGCCAAGTTCTTCCTTGGGCTGTGTGTAAATATTTTAATCCAAGTATAGCTGCCCATGCATTATTGCTGTGTGTTTACATATAGATGCAATGTCTCACCTCAGCCAGTTATTGTTTTTCCCACTTAAATGTAGGTATAATGTGCTTTCCACCCCCCGCTTCATCACAAAAGTAGGATTTCACTTTGGTATTTAGATAAAATGTTTATGACCAAGCTTTTTGATTTTTCAGATATTGATGAATGTTTGACCCCAAGTACTTGTCCAGATGAGCAGTGTGTGAATTCTCCTGGATCTTACCAATGTGTTCCCTGCACAGAAGGATTCCGAGGCTGGAATGGGCAGTGCCTTGGTAGGTACTATAGTGTTCTTATCAAAGATTTGTTTCTAATGCATGGCCTGTGAATTAGTCAGGGTTCTCCAGAGGGATAGAACAAATAGGAGATATATATGAATGAAAGGGAGTTTATTATGGAGTATTGGCTTGCGCATTTACAAAGGCAAAGTCTGACGATAGGCCATCTTCAAGCTGGGGAATGAGAAAAGCTGACAGCGTGGCTCAGTCCAAGTGTGAAAGCCTCAAAACAAGGGGAGCTGATAGTGAGCCCCCAGTCTGAAGCCGAAGGCCTGAGAGCCTTCCGGAGGGCACTGGTGTAAGTCCCAGCGTCTCCAAAGGTGGAAGAACCTGGAGTCTGAAGTCCAAGGGCAGGAGGAGAAAAGACATCCCAATCCAGGAGGGAGAAGAGAGGTTCCAGGCTCTTTTTAACAACCAGCTCTCCTTGGAACTAAGAGAGCAAGAACTCACTCATTACCGTGAGGACAGCACCATTCATGAGGGGATCCCCACCCTTATGACCCAAACACCTCTAGTTAAGCCCGATCTCCAACACTGGGGATCAGATTTCAGCATGACCTCTGGAGAGACAAACATCCCATTATAGCAGCCTATTTTCTGGTAGAGTAGTGTAATGCCATTGTGAGCCTCCTTTCAAAGTGAAAAAAATAAGATGTGATAAAATTGTGTCATCCTAAGAAAAGTTCTACGTAACTTTTAACCATGGAGAAAATAAGAAAATGACTTGGGCATGAAGGATGTGAGGTTCTAGATGAGGCAAATAATTATGATTGAAACAAATTGTTATCCCTAATGCAATAAATAACCAAAACCAAATAAAGTAGTAAGCACTACAGGGAGGAGAGAGATGGAGAATGAAACACTTAAAGGAGAGAAGAGGTGTAAGGAGCAGCTACCACAGACAGAATTAGGAGACACACACACACACACACACACACACGCACACTACAAACACTTCCAACAGAAGTAGCGAAGGCAGTGCTTTAAGCATTGAGGAAGATAAAGTGATAAATTTGCTTTGGTGCTAATTATCTGTGCTGTCGTTAGCTCTCCTCCTTAATGGTTTTCCTTTGTGTGTTTGTCTACCATTTGATCTTTTTTTCTTAAAAGTTGAATTCTTTTCCACTCCACGGGAGAACTCCGAATATGTGAGCCAAACTTTTCACTCATTCATTCCCTCTTTCCTTTCTTCTCCAAATGCTCAGTAACTTACTCTATATACCTAGAGTTGTACTAAGTTCTGGGATACACTGAGGGGCAAAAACAGATGTGTCCCCTTCCTCATGGTACTTCCTGTCAGGTGGGGAAACTGACATGCACCCAAACACCTCACAAATAAATGCAAACTCACAAATGAGGCCAGTGCTAGGAAGGAGGGTTGTGTGATGTGGAGAGCATATGGTAGAATGAGTTGCCCTTAGGAAAACTGAGTTGAGGTTTAACTAGAGAAAGGGGTGAGAGGGAGAGCATTTTGGACAGAGGAGAGAGCATGTGCGAGCTTGCGGAGGGAGGAGGCAGGCCATTTTCCCGAAGGCCAGTGTAGCTGAAAGAGAACAAGGGAAGATTTGCTGCAAGATGAGGGGACAGACCGTGCAAGGCCCTCTCGGTACTGTTGAAAATGTTGGTCTTTATCCTGACAGCTCTGGGAAGACATTTGGGTGTTTTAGTGGGGATGTCAGAAGTACTCCCAATTTTAAAGCTTTGCACTCATCGCCAGGCAGCATCAGCACAGCCTCTGTCACTGGTGCAGGCGGCCCCCTGTCCTGAGCCCCCAGACCACCCCCAAGAGTCTGTGAGATGGAGCTGTGAGATGTAGATCTTTGAGGAAAAAAAGAAAAGATTTTTGTTCATTAGTTATTTATTTGATAAGCAATTATTTATGTAATTGGTGCTAATCAGGACATACCTTTGGTTTTAACTTTCCTATTTGGCATAAATTTCATAGTTGCCTATCGAGGTTCCGTTTGTGCTCTTATTTTCACATACTGATGCATAATCCAGGAGCAGATCCTGAACTCTACGTTCAATAACTACATCTGCAATGGCAGCATAAATGCAGCCCTGATTCAGGAATTTACTACTGGAATGTAACTGACCCAATTGGCAAGTGATTGCTCTTCGATGTAAATAATACTAAATGAGTTCTTATATCTGTATGTGCATATGTGTGTGTGTGCGCGGGTGTGTGTGTGTATATATATATATAGACATTGTGCTTCAGTTTAGTGACAGAAACACAGCACCTCATTTAAAAGTGATTTTACTTTGCCAACCAGATGCGTAGAATCATAAGCAGAAACATTAGGTCACTCTTTTGCTCAACTCAACTAAAGCCACACATTTAACCCTTGTTCCAAGCAATAGCTTTCCTTTTTGCATTGCTGAGGTCATGTATTTCCTATTATTAAAAGTAGTCAGTGTACTCTTTCCTTCTGCTTTGGGTGGAATGTTAGGCTCTACATAATCTACAGATCAAGCCACTCCCCTGTGATTTAATTGTGGTTCCATCCACTGTTCATATTGGGCTTGCAGCTCTTCTAAATTTCTCAGGAGGGCTTTTGTAGGTTATACTGAAATAGATTTTCCATCTTAATATGTTACAGTACTAGAACTTTCAAATGTTGAAAAGTTGACTGTGACAAAAAGCAGATATTGTAACATGCCTTTCTCGTATTGAGCCAATGGGTGGATTGGATTTTTCTGCTAAAATCTGACAGTGCTAATGAATGCTCAGCCCTATTTTTTTTGTGCCTTTATACATTTTAGTTCTCACCTTTGTGCTTCTGGTACTCTAAAATGCTTCTCAGAAGGTGCAGTTGTTACTTAAGTCTATTTTTGGGTCAAGCTCATTGATAACACAACTTGATATATATTTATTCATTCATTTAACAAATATATTGCATGGTTACTATGCACCAGGTATTTTTCCAGAACACTGGAGATAGAGAGTGAACAAAGTCCCTCCCCTCATTTGTGCTTGCAAATAAGCAGGTAAACAAGTAAAATATACAGTATGTCAGAGGTAATGTGTGCCATGAAAAAAAATAAAGAAAAAGATAGGGAATCTTTAGAGACTCCAGGGTGGTCAAATGGTAAGTTATTAACAAGCTGTTCCTTGCTAGTCATTTGTTTCCATCTATAACAGTTATCTGTGACGAGTTTATGGCTTTTTATATCCTTTTAGTTCAGATAAGATAGAATATATTGATGAGTTCCTCCCCCCCAATTTTTAGTTGAAAATTCTACATGTGAACATTAAAGACTTCTTGAAAATTTCCTCTAATCATACCATTTTGGAGGAAAATCCTACATTTGGCATTTGTTAGTTGTCAATGCAATGTCAATGACAGATGATAATCTCTGTCTCACAGGGCTGTTGTGTCCCGCAAATCTTAGTATCTTTTTCCTACAACTCTCCTTTCACTGACTGTATATTTTTTTACATTGTTATAATTAAACATGTACAATGTTTTACATAATATTACTTAAACTTGGCATTATACTTACAGCTTTTTAAAAAACTCATCTATCTTCATGTTGATTTGACTCTTTTTCCTGTTAAATGACTTCACTGAGAATTTCTGTTTCAACCCCTGTATTCTGCAGGGATTTTATACCAGTTACACTTTCTGCATCTTTCACTGACTAAATGATGAACTTGCTGAAACCATTAATGGTCTTTTTGTAGTCACGCCATGTAAGCTGGATCTTAGTGATTGACGCTTCTCCTTGATTTATGAATTAGAACAGAAATTGTTGTGGGCAGCAACAGGTTAAATGTTAGCAGGTGTTATCTAGAGGACTATACTTTTCCCTAGTGTTTAGTTCAGGGCATACAGTCCTTTCTTCTCAATATTTATTATCCACTTCAAATATCTATAATTTTCAGACTCTACCTAACACACATCATTCCTTAATGCTTTTTGGCAACTCTCGTTGGCTCTTCTGCTAATGTAGCTTCTTCTTTCAAGTTGTGGATTTCATTCTTCTCCCAAGAGCCACTTTCATCATTCAACACTGTATTCCTTGGACTGACATGCAGCCTGGAGTTGTTGCCCGCCTGATCCCCGCCTTTAATGACTATTTCGTCACCCTGAGTTCTGGCCAGCTCCAACTGGCCGCTTCAACCAGGTCCTTTCCTAAGGGAAGCCAGCCTGTCAGGTACTCAATTTACAGGTTTCTCTTGACTGTGGAGAGCTGGCCTGATTCAAACCTGGTGAGAGCCATCCCCCTAAGGAAACTCTCTAATGTTTAATTACTTAAAGATACATTTGGTATCTATGATGTAGAGATCTTAGTTCCCTGAATTTAGACAGAGTTTGGGCTAAGTGACCTCTCTGAAGCATAGGTCCATCACCTGTGAAATGACAGTTGAAATACTGCCTCCTAGGGTTTATGGCCAAAATTAAATAAGCGATCTAAAGTACATAGTAAGGTGTCTGACGCAGGATAGGACCCAATAAATGTTATAACCCTTCTTCCTCCAACCATATTACCCTCCTCTTTACTACCCTTGTTCTGAAATGTGAGAAATGCGGTAATAACTAATTCCTGTTGAGGTAAATTATGTGTCACATTTCTCTATGTAACTGTATTCTCTTTGGCTTTCTTTAAGTGTATGTCATATAGTTTTTGACTATCCCTATGTCACAGGAGCTTTCTCTTATAAATTTCAGTAGTGTTGTGGTTTCCTTTCAACTTCTTAGCATTTTTACTTAGCTGGAATATACTTTTTGGGAATCATGATACTTCTCTGTGGGGTCATTAATGATTCTTAACAAATATTTAGGCTTCTATAATAATGCTGCTGTTTCCATTCTTTTACTTCATTGTCTTTGCTTATCTTCACAAGGCAGAATATCTCACCCACTGGATATATGTAGCTAGCCCTTCTGGGGTTTACTTTATTGTCTTGCTGTGTGGTTGAGTCAATGACAGACCATGTGACCTGGGAACACAAATTTCTGAGATTTTAGTGATCTTTCTTTGTTAGTCTCTAATTAAATTAAGGATGACTTTCTGACTCCCATTTAAACTCTCTAAATGTAATAGGTCTTAAGCATTGGAAGAACTTATCATTCAATGTACTTGACAACTGATTAGCCACAGTCTTAACCAAAACCAGGCACAGAGAACTTGCAGGATGAATTTGCGTGCACAGAGAATGTGGAGAGCTCATTGTTCTAGAAGTTCTTTTCTCACTAGAATTTATTTTCAGATTTCAAGATTCAGTGTTAACCTTTATGGAATATATGAATATTCACAGACTAATCTGAAATTGAAGACTTTTTACTACATTTGTTTATTTTACATAAGATAGCAACTGAATACAACATGTACCTTTTTCAGATTTTTATAAAATGTGCAAACATCAGCCTTATCCCTAAATCATTATATTCTAAGGGAGTCTTATAATCAGTCACTAAGCTATTTATTGAGCACTTAACTGTGTATCTACCAGATGCCAGAGAAGATTTGAAATTGTAAAAATAACAACCCCCCCACTTTTTCAAAAAACAACAGATGTTGGCAAGGATGTGGTGAAAGGGGAACCCTTATACACTGTTGGTGGGAATGTGAATTAGTACAACCTCTATGTAGATCAGTATGGAGAATTCCCAGAGAACTAAAAGTATATCTACCATTCGATCCTGCAGTCCCATTGCTGTGTATCTACCCAAAGGAAAGAAGTCATTATATCACAAAGACACATGCACTCGTATGTTTATGGCAGCACGATTCACAATCATAAAGGTACAGAATCAACCTAAGTGTCCGTCAGCTGATGGGTGGATAAAGAAAATGTGCTATATATACACCATGTAGTACTCTTCAGCCATAGGAAAGAATGAAATCATATCTCTTGTAGCAACGTGAATGGAACTGGAGGCCATTATCCTAAGTGAAGTAACTCAGGAATGGAAAAATAAATGCTACATGTTCTTACTTAAAAGTGGGAGCTAAGCTATGACTATGCAAGGACACACTGTGGTATAATGGACACTGGAGACTTAAAAGGAGAGGGCAGAGGGGGGTAAGGGATGAAAAGTTACCTATTGGGTACAATGTACACTATTCGGGTGATGGGTACACTAAAAGCCCATACTTCACCCACTATACGTTATATACATGTAATGAAAGTCAACTTGTACCCACTTGTACCCCCTAAATCTATTGAAATAAAAGAAAAAAATAAAGGACAAAAAGAAAAAAAATGTAATGGGTCATCGTCTGAAATTATTCACAAATGGTCCAAAAGTGGTAACAACTAGGGAAATAAGGTAAAGGGTATAAGGGAGCACTGTGTACTATTTTTGCAACTTTTTAAAAAACTGAAACTATTTCAAAATAAAGGTTATTAAAAAAAACCAAATCACTTTTGAAGGCAGGGACCATCCCTGTGTGGGAGGACTAATTATTATAAGAAAAAATTTCTGGAACATTATATAGTTTACAAAGGACTTTGATTATTTTGTTTGATCCTAACGACAATCATCCCTGAAGTACAGATGTGGAAATTGATTCCCAAACTAGTTAATGGACTTAATCAAGGTGACAGGTAATAAATGTCAGAACTAGGACATGACTCCAGGTCTTTTATCTTCAAATCCAGTGTTTTGTTCTGTACTATATCTCATGTACCCCTCATGTACACATGAGAAAATTATACAAAACAATGTAATGAAGACAATAAGGAAAATAAAAGTTCATAAAAATGAGAAATCCAAGGGGGCTGGACTCATCCCTTGCAAATAGTAATAACAATGGCTCAAGGATCTTAGAGTTTGAGATGGCAGGTCTGCACCATTGGTAGCTGCAGCTGAGTTTTGCTGAAAGACAAAATGTTCCTTTGGAAAGGTGAGGCAGAAAGCCAGTCATTTGGTGGGATTAGCAGTTTGATTTTCTGAGATCAGCCTTGGCACTTTATGTAGGATGTACACAGCATTGGTTCTCCAATTCTGAAAAACAGTGATGATTCTTTGAGGATTATGTGACAAATTTTTGTCATCAGCTCTGCTACTGCGTATTTTAACTTCATCAGAATTGATGGGGGCATGAGATCCCAAGGATTTACTATACCTCAAGGGCAGTTGAGGTGGTTTCATCACACTGGCTTGACTAGCATCTGTCTCTCATTTTGCCATGATTGCTTTTCTGTCAAATATGTTCACCCATCAACTTTAGTATAAAAGATTATGTGAAAAGAATAGTTGAAGAATTATTGAAGGAATGGCACCTTTGGGGTAGGGGGTAATCCTGTGTTTTCATGTAGCTATAGTGCTAGAATAAGATACTTTCTTTCTGTCTCAGATGGTACTCACTCATTAAAGTCTATGTTGGTTACTAAGGAATTAAATGAGGTTGGATGGCCTCAGAGAAATGACTGGTTCCCAGTGTTGTATTGTCATATTCATCTCCTTGAAAATACAGGAAGTAATTCAGGTAAATTGTTGTTCTGGGACAAATTCTGGCCAACCCCGAGGAGCTGATAGGTGAAGTGTAAGGGGGCACACCCATCACATGACTGGGTGATGTCAGCCACTGAATACCCTCTGTACCTGGTGGGTCATGCCCAACAGGGAGGGGCTTGAGGCAGTCTGGTATGTTCCCAGGATATTAGGAAGGGAAATAGAAAAGGTTCCAGACTCAGACGAATTATATCCCAAGGCAATGAGAGAACTAGAAAAGTGGCATTGCTGGCCAGCTGGGAGTCATCTTTGTGAAATTGTGGAGAATGAAAAGTTGCCAGAGAGCTGGAGGGAGTGATGTTCTCATTTCCCCCCAAAGAGAAAAGAAGGTAGAGTCTGGGAATTATTGACCACTAAACTTCACATTGATCTTGACAAAGAACTGTAGAAAGCATGATTCAAATGATGAGATGAAACATTTTAAAAAAGAAGTGATGATCATAAGAGTCAGCCAGGCTTCATCAGGAATAAATCATGCCAGACTGTCCTGACTGCCTTTTCTGATAGGGTTAGTGGATGAGTGGACCAGGACATCCTGTAGGCGTGGCACACCTAGTTTTTAACAAGGCATTTGATAGAGTTTCTTGGGGCATTGTAGATAAGAAGGATCATTTGGATTGGATGATCGTATATAGCAAGAGGGATGCATAAATCTTTGAACTGTCATATCTGTCAAGTCCAACCTTGTAAACCTCTGGCAGCTTTCTTACACTGGAAGGTTTAATTAATTAATTGAATGGGAAATGCCAAATTGTTATGTCCCAAAAGTCCATTGGTAAATTGGTGGTTTGGAGTTTAGAACCCATTTTTCTATGAACACATGTTTTTCATGATAAGTTTTCTGGTTGAAAAAAAACACAAAGGCCTTTTGAATTCATTATGTATTTGCCTTGGAAGAATTTGGGTAATATGAATATTCTGTAAGACCATATATTAGAGTAAGACAAATTTTGAGCTCCAGTATGGAAACTAAAGACATAATCTTCTCCCTCTACTGCAGGGGTGAGGCAAGCACGGTGGTGGATGGTGGGGTGGATAGGGACCACCTTGCTTCCTGTCTTAGCCCATTTTGTGTTGCCATAACAGAACACCTGAGACTGGGTAATTTATAACGAAAAGAGGTTTATTTAGGTCACAGTTCTGGAGGCTGGGAAGTTCAAGATCAGGTGGCATGTCTGGTTGGCTTCTGGTGAGGGCCTTGTGCTGTGTCATAACATGGCAGAGAAGCGGAAGCTGGGAAGCAGGTGCTTGCAGAGGGCAAAACTTGAGGGGCAACCTTGCTTTATAACAACCCACTCTCTTGGGAAACAAATCCATTCCCAAGAGAACTAACACAGTCTCACAAGAAAGACATTAATCCATCTTAATGACCTAATCTTAAAGGCTCCACTTCCCTGCACTGCCACACTGGGGAACAAGTTTCTATGTGAGTTTTGGTGGGGACAAACCATATTCAAACCATCACACTGATAGGATTGATGGGAAACTGGGGCCAAGTCTTCTGCTGTCGTTACCACCCAAGGGCCCACAAGTTCGTGTCCTTGACTAAATTGAAGAACACTGAAAACCATTGAAGGTTTTTAAAGTAGAGGAGCAACACCACTGATCATTTTACTATTTTAGAAAGTTCACTCTGTCTGCAAGCTGGACAATGGATTAGAGAAGGCAGGCCTTAGAAAAGCAAATGAAAAGACTATGGCGGTAACCCAGGTGAGAGGGAATCAAAGTAGTAGGAATGAAATGAAGTGAGTGCATTTGATAGATATTTGGAAGGCATATTGATATGAATTGGCAATAAATTGAATGTGAGGAAAGAGGGAGAATGTGGAATCTAGAAGGGATGACTCCCAAGTTTCTGACTTGGCCATTTGAGTGGATAATGGTACCATATATTGATATGGGAAACAGCATAAAGCAAAGGTAGCAGAAGGATCACCTGTGGCTGTGAAGACTCAGAGGTACCTGTGGGGCATCAAGGAGATGTCCAGTGGACTGAGCGACTAGATGCATGGGTCTGCAGTTGAGGAGAGAAGTCTGGGCTAATGATACAACACTGAATTTGTTTTGCTCCATTGGCATCCCTCAGGTGTTTTTATGTGTGGCTGCTCTCTAGACACCTTCCTTTCTTGTAGAGATTCTTTAGAGATATTTTACTGTGTATTTACTCAAGAGCATAATCTCCTTAAGGCCATGTATTCATTCAATTCAAATTATTCTATCTACATGTAAGTGATTGGCTTGACAGGATTCTGGTGCCATGCAATTATGTCTATAATAAGTAAAGAAAGGAATAAACACATCATACTACCCTAGATATTTCAAGGCATTCTGCTGCATCATTAATCATGGGAGTAGCCTAGAAAAAAATAGAAGTTTTATACATATCTCGTGAATGATAATCTGTGATGTCTGTTAATTTACTTTACCTAGAGAAAATACGGTCTTAGAAGTTGATTTTGCTGTTACATTCTGCAGCCCTATAACTCACTTTCCCTGATGCATGAATAATTAAAGAGAGCAATCCATACATTTCTGAACTTGTTAACATTTTTGAACCCAAACCAGATACTAGACATGACATTTTCCTGTTGCTGTCTGGAATTTCCATGCCTAGTGTCTAGGCTCATTCTATCCCATTATTTACTTTGGCTTCGATGCTTGGCTGCTTCTTTCAAGTTGTTTGCCTTCAATGTTTACAAAAGTGGATTCCCACAACCAAAGAAAGGTTGGGTAATGAGTCGGTCTGGAAGTGCTATTTTTGTTATCATGGGGACTATGGTCGGTTCACCATAATTAGTGATATTTTGTGAAAGCGACATAGAGTACCTAGGCAGTGCCAATTCTTTGGTTCTTCTCCATATGCACATGGAACACACACATGTGAACATCCACGGACACCCCTTTGCCATGTTTTACTACAGCTCTATTTCTGAATTCCGTTGTAAGAAAGATAGAATACAATTTTAATGAAATGCAATGCAGATGAATGCAGTCTGAACTCTGGATTGCTGAATTAAGATTAGAACTGTATTGTAAGTGTGCTTCTGGCTGTCTGCCTTAAGATGGTGGAAAGCTTTATTTCTTTTGTGGTGTGGTGAGCACTGCAGAATGAACTGGATGCAGTCAAGAGCCTTTTCCTCCTTATTGTTTGTCAGCCTTTTGATTAAGATGCTTTGATTAAGTTATAGACTGCTATAAGATTAAGCCTAAATTGTGTTGTTGTGTGTGTAGTTTTAGCATTTTGTGATTAAAGTTTTTCCTCTTTAAGTTTTTGCTTATTGATGCTATACTAGTATCTGTCACTACCATTCAACAGACTTACCCAGGGGCTTTCAAATGGGGCACAGAACTTAATTTTTTATTTTTGAATAGCAGTATTTCAGTAGGAACTTAATAAATGTTTGTTGAATGGTATCAGTGAAAACTTAGGTCATTATTTTCTATATAAATACTATGTTAGTAAATAATAAAAACAAATGTAAACTCATATATTCTGTTTATTTAACTGTTTCTATCACTAGACTTAACTTTGCCTGTGACAGAAACTTACAGTCGGGTTAAAAGGATGGACTTTGTGTTCAAATCTCATAACCACCATTTTCTAACTATGTGGGCTTGGGCAAGTTATTGCTTCTCTAAGTTTCAGTTCTTTCTTCTGTAAGATGGTTAGCCCAGATGGATTTTGTAAGGATTAAATGAGAGAGTGTAAAGCCTTTAATGGCTACATGCAGTAAGTGCTTGATGAAGATTAGCTGTCATCATCATCATCATCATCATCATCTGCTTCTTCAGCCTGTACCCTACCTTCAAACTGCCCAGTAGGCTTATGTTTATCCCCTAGGTTGCTTTTTATCATGTAGATTCACTGCCATCTTAGGGCATTTTAATAGAATCTTTTTCACCTTTCTGTTAAAACTTCCTGTGGTTTCTCTGGGTCATGAGTCATATCTTTTGCTTCTGTGAACCCTCCAATCCTCCTGAATTTATCAGTTCCCTAAATAGACCTCAACCCATCTTTGATTCTTTGGAAAATTTTATTTTATAGGGGATGTTGCTCTAAAACTACCCTCTCCTCCTCCCTGTCCCCTGCAATAAGCCTTCCATCCTTCTTGAGTTGATTCACAGAGCATATGTGGTTCCTTTCTGAGTTACTTTCAGGAAGTAAGTTAAGGCGTAGAACCATGAGCCATGCAGCTCGCGTTAGAGCTGCTCTTCCTCCTAAGGGCTAATTTGAAAGTTTGTCTTCAAGAATCTGCCTTGTCTTCTGAAGGTCTGCTGTTTCCATTTCCAACCAAATTTAACTTTATTCATGTTTTCTTTTTCTTTCTTCTTTTTTTTGTTCTTTCCATTACGCAACATTCTTCAAGATGTGGACGAGTGCCTGGAACCAAATGTCTGCACAAATGGTACTTGTTCCAACCTTGAAGGCTCCTACATGTGTTCCTGCCACACGGGCTATAACCCAACCCCAGACCACAAGCACTGTAAAGGTAAATACTGTGATCAAATTTCCCATTTTTATTTGAACTTCATTTAAGAATAGATTAGAGCATCTAGCCTCAGAAAAGGGAACCATGCTACCTGCATGGATTTTGACTGAGCTGCTTGGAGCACATTTTGGTTGGCATCCTTGAAAGTGGCTCCTCATTGTGGTTAAACACAGAGCATATCTGTTTACACAAAGGAAAACAATGTATTTTTAGAGAGTCGCTGTAAACCACAGATCTATTTATTTAAAATTTTTTTCTGGTTATAAAAGCAATACACACAGTTGCACAACTCTGTGAATATGTTAAAAACCATTGAATTGTACATTTTAAGTAGGAGAATTGCATAGCGTGTGAATTATATCTCAATAAAATTGCTGTTAAAGAAACCAACATATGCTCATTATAGAAAATTTAGCAAATACAGAAAGATGAAAAAAGAGTAACAATCTCTTACAGTCTCATTCATGAATATTCCTATCTCATGGATATTGTATATTATAAAGATTATGTTCTATGTATAATTTTGTATCCTACTTTTTGTCATTTAATAGTATATAATCATTTTACATTCCATTAATAACTCTTTAAAAATGTTTTTAAAGGCTTCATAATATTCCAGTGTATTCCATATCACAATTTTCTTGCTGTTATTTAGGCAATGAACAGTTTTTTTCTAACTTATCATTATTATGTGAGAAAAACTGTAACAGACCTCTTTTTTTTTATAAGCCTTTGTCTTAATTTTAGGATTATTTCTTTATGTGTAAAAGGGGAATTATTGGGTAAAATGTTCTGAATATTTTTTACTATTGTTTTTTGGTTTTTTAAAATTTATGTATAATAATTATATAAATTTATGAGGTGCAGAGTGATGCTTTGATGCATATAATGTATAGTGATCTGTTTGTTCTTTTGACAGAAAATTAATTTTTTAACTTTCAAATATGTATTTATTTTAAAATTCTAAAAAGTTTTAATGTTTATTTTATATTTTCATTCCCTTTAGTAATTCCCTGAACACTTCTAATTATTAAACTTTTTTATACATTTATTAAACACGTATTTCTTCTTTTATAAATTTCTGTTTATATCCCATTTATCAGGTTTTTATTTTTTAAATCAACGTATATGAACTCTTTATATATAATAAATATAAACCTATGTACGTGTGTGTGTGTGTATATATATATAAAACATACGTTTTTTTGTAGGTACAGTGTTGTAATTTGTCCAAGGTTTCCCTAATTTTTCTTTTTAAGATTCTTTGTTTTTAAAGTTTTAATTTTTTTCTTATGGTCAAATTTATGGATTGTTTCTTTTCTGCTTCCTTCCATTGCGTTTATATCTCACAATATGTTCTATCAAAGGGGAAAAGAGGAAATAAGTAAAATTTTTCTTCTCTCCTAAGTGTGTGTCTCAATATTAGTGAAGACTCCAGGATGATAATTAATTTCTCACTGTGGTAGGAAAGCAATAAATGAATACTCTAGTGTCCTGTAGAAATTGAAGCCTCTTCCTCTGGTGGTAGGGAATTTGCAGGCATCTGAATTTGGTGCCTTGCTCCTTTCATACAGCAGAATACCAGCCACTCCAGTGGAGCATCTAAAGTAGGCACGTCTCCATTTTCTCCTGGTTCTTTCTCTTTTGGCCACATCCACAGCTTTCCTACTGACTTTTTAAGCTGGGTACTTCCTTGGACCAAATTAACCATGAGAATCATCTAAAAGGTATCATTTCTCCCCCCATACACTGGGTTCGTGCTGGATGAGGCTCTCAAGCCTTAGAAGTCATTGTTAGTCTTTATTTGATTGCTATGTTTAGTTTATTTCCATATCCTGTCATTTTGTCTTTTTTCTTTCCAATCTGCCTAGTTCTTTTCATCTGCTTGTTGCTGAAAACTCTTGTAATATGTCCTCATCCTTCATATTCCAAACTGATTTGTCATGATTATATTCTTAAACTTGTATTCTCTGACCCGTCCAAGTTGATGTCACAAGTGCCCTGTGAATATTCTGTGCTTATTTGGACCCAAGCCCTTGCTCAGGATTATCCCATCTTCTTCCTCACAGCTTACTGATGTGGCTCTTCCAGTGGCTCACTGTACAACCTTAGATTGATAATCTCAGATTTCCAGACCTCATGTCATCCCTGAAATTAGGGGATTGGACTCTTTAAAGGGATACTGCTCAGAGTAGACACATGTCGAGTGAAGCGTTATTACCACTGTCTTGCTCTTGGTCATTGCCATCCCAGCTGAGCTTGCTCCTCTCTGATAGATCTTCCTAAATCCCCGGAATTCATGCCATCACCATCCATTGATGCCACCCTAGGAACACTCATTTCCAATCACTTGTGGCACTCTGCTAGGCTGCGGCAAAAGCTGCTCTTCCTTCCTCCCTTTCTTTTCACATGTATAAGGGAAACAACGTGTTGCAGGCACTGTGCTTAAAGGCAGATGTTACTGAGGGGCTACAATCTCTCAAAGAACTTTTACTCATTAGAAGAGATGCAAACCTGCAACAGATAATTATGGATAACAAAATACATTAAAAGGCAGTATAGCTGGGCGTAGTGGCTCACGCCTATGATCTTTGCACTCTGGGAGGCCGAGGTGGAAAGATGGCTCGAGGTCAGGAGTTCGAGACCAGCCTGAGCAAGAGCAAGACCCCGTCTCTACTAAAAATAGAAAAATTAGCTGGGCGTGGTGGCATGCACCCGCAGTCCTAGCTATTCGGGAGGCTGAGGCAGGAGGATCGCTTGAGCCCAGGAGTTTGAGGTTACAGTGAGCTATGATGATGCCATTGTACTGTAGCCTGGGTGACAGAGTGAGATTCTGTATCAAAAATAAAAAAAAAAGGCAGTATAGCTATCTTAACCAAGTGATGAAGGCTGACATCATCATTGATATCAGGTGAATATCATGTACACCTGACGTGTGAATGTACACCTGACATTGTGTGATGACCAGAGCCCTTCATCTCTGTGCTCTTCTTTCCAAAAACCTATAATTCTAGTCTAATTATGAGAAAAACATCAGGCAAATACATATTGGGGACATTCTACCAGATTCTGGCCTGTACTCCTTAAGACAGATGAGGTCATGAAAAACAGGGAAAGACTGGGGAGACAAGACAACTAAATGCAATGTAGTACCCTGGATTGGATCCTGAATCATAAAGATGACATTGGAAAAACTCATGAAATCCAAACAAAGTCTGGAGTATAGTAGTTTTTTAAAAACGGCAGTATATCAGATCCTACCTCTGACACTTAGAAGCTGTGTGAGATTGGATAAGTTACAGTTTCTTTCTTCGCCAAGCCTCGCTTTTCTTATCTGCAAAAAAGGTACAATAATGGTACCTACTAGAATTGATGTGATGATTGCATCAGATAATACAGGGACAGATAATACAGGGAGAATGAGTTAATGCAGAGGCAGAGCATGATGTGGTGGTGGTGGTGGTGATGTTTGCTAAATTAGAGGCATAAACAAAGTTGTTAAAGCACAAAATGTGTGACTATTCTGCTTGTGTGCTTCTGGGAAAGCTTCACAGAGGTGTTGCTGTTTGAACTTGGCCTTAAAATGTTGAATTACAGAGGGGAGAAAAACTTGGCAGGCAGAGGAAACAGTACATGCTACAGCTTAGAGGTGGGAATGGGCTCTTAACTCCACTTGGCATTAGTTTTGCCCTGTACTCTGATTCTGATGGCGTCTCCCCATTACCGTCTTCTGCTTTAGAAACCTACATATGCACTAATTGTTCTCCTTACTCCCCTACCAAAGCCTTTCTTTTCTACAATGATAACATCTTTTTCTTTAACTATCTCAAAATCTTTTCCCAAAACACAGCAGGTCATGGCTGTCAAACTTATCCCAGATCATAAATCTGCCCCTTTTCCAATATCCCAGCAATTCTGACAATCTTCTTTTGTTGATAGTCCTAAATATTGACTTTGTTTTCATCTCACTAAATGTGCTGACAACTTTCTTCAGGTTGTAAATACATGATCTAATGTATTAATTCATTACTTGTTTCTCTTGACCTTATTGTATCTGTACATTTTAGCATTGTATGTCCTAAATTTATAAATACCTAGACATAGTCTCTATTTTAATTCTAGACTTATCATATAATATGCACAAAATTCTGTTAAATAAATAAATTTAAATTTCATGGGGAGTAATGTTTTCTGTTTATCTCTTGGCACAAAAGAAAGAAGACATTTGTCCTGCATGCCTATTTTATTAGAAAGCTTTCTTTTGTCTCAGGAATTTTGTCCCTCATCAGAAAAGAAAAATATTTCTATCTCTAGAATTAAGCAGCCTTTGTTCCCTTTGGTCACTTAAAAGACCCAAAGATCACCTTGTTCAAGATAACTGTTGCCTCAAGTTATTCCAAGCATATGTGTCACGACTTGTAATGAATTACTTCTGACAGTCTTAGCAACATAAATGAGTAACTTATGTAAGATGTCTGGCATACCCTGACAGTACTTGGAATAGAGGGTATATCCTTGCTGCATACATCTTCACATGGGAATGCTTAATTTGTCATCTTCTAGGAGAAAGTCAAAAAGAATCCAAAGCACTAAAAATGTTGTCAGACATTATGTAAGATCCAGCCAGCTATAAGAGCTATTGTTGTTCTTAAGTTCATGAACTGACATCTCAAGTATTTTATAGAATGTGCTGAAAGAAAAATATGATGTAGGCTAATCTTTGCTGCCAACTACTCCTAAAGCTAATACACTTAGAGTGTTAGAAAGGTGTAAAATAACTTTTAAAATGAAATCAGCTTGCTTATTTAATTTCTCTACAGACAGTCAGTAGTTGGCAGCCAGGAATTATTTATAAATAAAAGAGACAAATAACAAAATTGGTGAAACAAATAAAAGTTTGTAGTCAACTAAAGTAATTACTATGAAAAATTAAATAAATAAACAAATTCTTGAACTCCAATTACATATAATTTGTGTGAGCAATTTCAGGAAACATAGGATAACCTGACACCTTGCTTATATCAGGATAAAATTCAAAAGGCTAATGCTTCGTTAAAAGTTAAGAAATGCAACTTTTTTTTAGGAAACTGGTAATTGTCAGTAATACTTGAGGGAAAGGGCTGTACAGTTAATTGCATTTTCCTGGCAAAAACTTTTAGATGCATTTCAAATAGTAAGATATTTTTAGAGGAAAACAACAATCATGCATTTATCTTTGGGACATGGTTTCTTTGTTTTTTTTTTAATTGTTGTATTGTTATTTTTTTGTCTCAAATTTTTTTTCTTTTTTTTTAATTTCAGAATATTATGGGGGTACAAACGTTTTTGTTACATAAATTGCATTTGTACCATTTGAGTCAAAGTTTTAAGTGTGCCCATCCCCCAGAGAGTGTGCATTGTACCCATTAGGTGTGAATTTACCCGTCCCCTTCTCCCCGCTCCCTTCTGCTTGATTTCCAATGAATGTTATTTCCATATGTGCACATAAGTGTTAATCGATTAGTTCCAATTTAATGGTGAGTACATGTGAAACAAATCCTGCTCATTTAGATTAGCACTCCTTTCTTTCCCTCTGAGTATAGGGTTAGTGTGTTTTGCATGTAGTCCCTCACAACAAACCTGTGGTGTAGATGGTGAAGATCAAGCCTACCATGTTTTAATAATCATAAACTCTTATAAACTCATCAGCTGTTCAGCAGAACATGCTGAGCCTGATGTGCACAGACAAAGGCAAGACAGAAGTATCTAATTAGGTTAGACCAACATAATGGCCGAACAAAAACATTTGGAAAACTAACTCTACTTCTACAGGAAGTGTTCAAGTTATTGATGAAGCCATTTTTTTATTTTAGTTGTGTAACTTTGTTTACATGACATTTTCTTGAACCCCTATTAAGAATTATGTTCTTTCTCAGTCAGTAGCTTTATCTTCAGTCAAGGCATTTTTTAAAATCCTCACTTACTGCATTCTCCTTTGGTATTCCAGCAGTCATAATAACGCTACCATTTTTCTTGGCTTTCCTTATTTCTTTGAAAATGAGTTCAGTGTTCTTTAATGCAACTGTTTGACCCAATGGTTCACCTTCTTCTAAATAAAGTAGAAATATCTGTGCCCTTTCAGAACTGCCTATGCTTTGATTTTGTTTTTCAAATTCATGGTAGAGTTTTACTTCTGCCTTTCACGCAACTCAGCAGGTCTACAAACTGTCTGGTAGCCATTAGTTTGTGCTTCAGGTTCTGCCTTCTGTTTTCAACTCTAAAATATTTCATAGTGCTTTTCTGCTATCTCCAAAATATGAGAGAGAGATAACGAGGAGCTTGATGTTATAAGTAGCTTTAACTTATAAATTTATTCTGTATTTGTAATTATTACTGTTCTACAGATAAGCATCCTGAGGTTGATACAAGGAATGTTGGTGAATTGACACATACTAAAGTACATAGTGCCTCATATAAGAAGTACTATTATTTTTGTAACAATAACCCCTGAATGCATTGCAGGGAGCACTGCATTCTCCTGGGTAATCCCTTTTCAAAACAATTGTCATTGTTGTGTTTGCAGATATTGATGAATGTCAGCAAGGGAATCTGTGCATAAATGGGCAGTGCAAAAATACCGAGGGCTCCTTCAGGTGTACCTGTGGGCAGGGGTACCAGCTGTCGGCAGCTAAAGACCAGTGTGAAGGTAAGAGTGTGGCAACATGAACTACTGAGATTTCAGCTTAAGGCACTTGATCTGAAAAAATATACACTCAATCAAGTGAGTATGCTTTTTAGAAATTATCTAGGTGATTGCTTTATAGTGCCAGGAAGCCAGGGATTTAAGCATAAGTTAGGAAAGTCAATAAAACAAGATGGAAGAGAGTTAAATTTGAGAAATATGGCAGTAGTGATCAGTTGCTAGGCATTAATATTAGGGAGAAAAATTATTGCTCTCTGTATAATTCTTTACTACAGAAAGTAATTTCCATTTAAACATTTAAATTCACTTAAAGATTTTTACATACTGGGATTTCAGCAATTAGAAGGTCATTATATTGGGCTGGTATTATGCTATGGAATGTTAATAAACTTAGTTTTTGTGACTATTTAGCTTTTTTAAAACTTTTGCCTTTTTTATCACTAAAGAAGACTTTTCAGTAAAACTGAAACAGTGTCCTCCTTATACTCAGAAACAAAGTTTGTGAAATACGTCCTATTTTTACAGGTAATAGTGAAGATTCTGGACTTGCTAGGGTTGACGTTAGACTTTTTAAAGAAATATTTCACTGACATCACACAGAAATACTTCACTTCCCAATAAGTGTGTGCTTCCTGACCTTAAAGATATGATATCACCTGTGACAAGCACAAGTGTCCAGAGTTCTTGAAAGGAAACATCATTTCTTATTTAAGAACAGAATCCACACTGTATAAGACTAATTATTTTGTCATAAGGAAACAAATAATATCCATGTCTATATGTACATTTTGAATACTTAATGAGCAAAAAGTCTGAGATAGTGTTATAAAAGCAATGATATATGATGGTATTTATAAAGGCATCTATGAACATTATCATAACATTCCCCAGTTACTCCTTTCTAGAATATAGAACATCATTACAATACCTAATCTAGAAGTGGAGAATGATAAACACACACAAGCACATGCTGATATACAGATAAATTACACAATTTTTTCTAGATTTTATGAGTTCCTCTCAAAGTTTTTGTACTTTATTTTATGATTCCTAACCCCAGTCACCAAACATTTAATGAATACCTGTTATGCATAAAAAATACAAATGAATGGCTAGTAAGAGGTCTACACATGATAATAAGAAGGCTATTGTATTCATAGTCCTTTATTTTGAAGAGCTTGTGATACTATTATCAAAGATAATCAGATACAGCCAGAACTGCCTACCAGATGATCAATTCAGGAAAAACCATTTCAGGTGTTGAATACTAGGACAGTCAAACTGATGTTATCATCAGAGTGGGGGAGAGTAATGGTACAGGGCCCCTGTGGGAACTGATGTGTGTGTTAAATCTTATAGAATCACATTGACAGTAGGCGAATGCTCTCAAACGTTATAAAGAAAGTCCAT
The DNA here is from genome assembly GCA_023783475.1 of Daubentonia madagascariensis. Classification (NCBI taxonomy): domain Eukaryota; kingdom Metazoa; phylum Chordata; class Mammalia; order Primates; family Daubentoniidae; genus Daubentonia; species Daubentonia madagascariensis. The sequence continues at coordinate 28,252,269 of JAKFHU010001035.1, forward strand.
CAAAAAACAACATGAACTGAATGCCTACTCATTGTAAAATGCTAGGTCATCTAAGGAGCAATAAAGAGTTTGGTGGACGTAGTCCCTGCCTTCAGGAAACTTAAAATCCAATCATGAAGGTAACATAATTAAAGACATGCAATATATGATGTGCCACTTATGTGTAGATATAATACATGTCTGTGTGTGAGCCTGAATTCATGATGTGGTTACAGAACAATCTGTAGGGAGGCAGAAGGAGAGTGTTAGCAAACTTTTTCTGTAAAGGGCCAGATAATAAATGAATATGTTTTCCAATAAAACTTTATTCACAATAATAGGCAGTAGGGTGGTCTGTAGTTTGCTGACCCTTGGCTTAAGTGCTTTTAAATTCAGTGTTATAGTTGAATCTATAAAAGAAATCCAAGAAGTTTAGGTTGGGTTTACAGATTACAGCCAAGTATTTGCCATCCATCTGTGAACAGTAGGATTAATATGTTCTAGCCCATTGGTTACATTTTTAAGTTTACCTGGATTTTCCCTACTGGGGAATTACTGACCTTTTAATAGAAGTGTGTTTAAGTCACGTGATGCAAACTCTAAATTAATTATAAGCCAGATAGGTTATAGACCTCCTTTACAGGAATGATTGAAAATATTTGTGAAGCTCTGCTTCTACAGCTTCTTTGTACTTCCTTGCTCATAGACATTGATGAATGCCAGCACCGTCACCTCTGTGCTCACGGGCAGTGCAGGAACACAGAGGGCTCTTTCCAGTGTGTGTGTGACCAGGGTTACAGAGCATCCGCGCTTGGAGACCACTGCGAAGGTGAGAATTGCACCTGATCTTGCAATCATAAAATGCCGGGCTCGGAGGGAAATCTGGACATCATCTCAGCCTCTGTCCTTGAGCCCAACCTGATGACTTCACAGTGAGGATGTTACATCCCTGCAAAGTATTTTCCCCATGGGCACACAAATAATGCAAAGAAGGGAACAGAATCCAGGCTTTCTTTGCACTGCTCGGAGCTGTCTTTTAGAATTGTGCCAGTCAAAGGCATAAAGAATCAGTTTAACTTTACCAGCTATAGATGGTTTATCTTGGATGCGTGGTTCTGAACTATAACACCTTATTTATGCAGGACCAACTTCCAAATGTTTCAAATAAATAAATACAGCTAAACTTTCCAGATAACTGAAAGGTTTTTAAGAGCCAAACTTTAATTCAATTTTGAGTTTTTTGCATAAAATGTGTCTAAAAGATATCCCACATGTAGAACCTTGTGGGGTTGTTAACCTCTTCGACTACCTGCCATGGCTGAGGACCTCCCAGCAGTGGTCAGGGCTGCTGAGCCAGTCCTGTGTACGGAGAGGGGAGTATCTTCTCCCCATGTGTTGCTTTCTTCACTTTGCCCCCAGTCTGTCACTTGTGAACTTTCTGTGTCCAGTGTCCACCCAGGCAACAATTTTCTTTTCATTTCACCTCTTTTGCTGCGTTTAGAGCCTATCAGTTGCGAAACCAGAAACATGAGCATTGGCAGAGTTGTGCCCCACATGCAGAGTCAGAGTTTTTGAGGAAGGGTCTGAACCCCACCTTTGGGAGAAGCGGTGAGCTTTTTAGGGAATGGTTTTGTGGCCCACATTTCAATGGTTTCAAATCCTTTTTCACTCCCAGTCCAGTTGGTTGGAAAGATCCATTGCTGTTTATAGCATCTTGTGTTTCTGACTGGAGAACTTGGCACAGCAGTTACAAAGTGGCTGAGTACCCATACCCTGTTCCTGCTGGGAATGTGAAGTGACCCAGCTCTTCTGGAGGGCAATTTTGGCAGAGTTTCAAAGGTCTTAAAATATATATGGTTTATGAATCAGTAAATCAGCTTCTGGGATTTTATCCTAAGGTGATAATGTTCCTCAAAGGGTAAATAACACCAATGAAAAGTTGTAATCAACTTACCTATTGAAAAATAGGCAAATGACCAAATAAGTGATAAATCAATATTATAAGACATGATTATGTCTGAAAAATTGTATCTGGGGAACTCTCTAAAGTATGAGTAAATGTTAATGATTCAACGTAGTGGCATTCCAAGGTGGAAGGGGGAGTCGTGTTGGGGAGAACCAGTCGTGGAAGAATCTATTCTAGAACTAAGTAGGTGGTAAGGTATAGGGTAAGGAACTAAAAACCTAAACTGACCATCAGTGTCTCTTCTGCCTGATTCCTGGCCAAGCCAAGAAGGTAACCAGGCCATTGATTAAGTCTTGGGTAGTTGATTCATCAGAGGGCATGTTTCTCTGTTTTGGCTGTTTTAATGTGTAACCATCTTGAGAGAAGTCTAAGGTTTTTATTCTAAAAATATCCATTATGTGAAAAGTCAAACAAAAACTTTTTAGCCTACTTATTCTTCATCACTAATATGTGTGTTTCTAAGATACAATTATGTTCCATAAGAAAGCTTCTTTTGGAACATGTAATCAGGCCTCTTTCTCTTAAAGTCAGGACTAATTTCCCTAGTGTTTTGGGTTATAAATAGGCCTGGAGTCCATCCAACTAATCCAGAGCTCCCTTTGAAACTATGTTAGCACTTCAGCCTGCTAATTCCCAACTAGTTCTGTTTCTGCCCCTCCCCAGTGGTATTTAGCCACAATTAACCGAGCTGTGACTGTACACATGCCTCTCACAGCTGTGGGAGGAAGAGCCATCTTTCTTGTTGGCTTTTATGTTTACATGTGTAATTTTCCTCTAATAACTCTGGCAAAGACCTTGTTTTCTTACGGCATTATCCTGTAATCCTCCTGGCCTCCTCAGAAAGTCAGAATCCCAAGTGGTGTGCTCTTCTCTGTGTGCTGTTTACTCCTGCACGCTCAGTAACCCTCAGTCTGTGATGATGCGGCAGCCTCAGTTGTCCTGGTTCTTGGAGGTCTCGGGCATCTCAGCCTCCAGAGGCTCTGCCTCTGACTTGTTCCCCTCCCAAGCACAATCTTTAATCCTGTGTCTACCTTAACCTTTCCTCAACCCCTCACTGAGGTTGCTCCCTGCAAGCCCCTTACAGAGCCTGAGAAGACGACTCATTACTTCCCGTCTTCCCGTAGCCCTTTGTTCTTGGTCATTTCTTTGTGGACAAAATCAGAAAAGGTGGGAAGACATGATAGTATTTCTTTCCTTCTGATACTTCTTTCCAAGTCAGAGTCATTCATGTCTTCATTTATCTATTTGTTCAAATATTTATTTAGTGCCAGATTTGTGCCAGGCACTGTTCTAGGCACCATGCATACAGAAATAAGCCAAACAGAAATTCCTGCCCTCGTGGAGCTTACATTCTAGTGAGAGAGATAACAACAAACATGCTGAATAAGTAAAATATATAGTTTGTTAAATAGCAGTAAATGTTCTGGAGAAAAATAAAATGGGATAGATGAGGAGTGCTGAGGGAAGGTGGTGATTTTAAATACAGAGCCAAGTAGAGGCTTCCCTGAGACAATGACATTTGATTATTTATGAGAAAAGCATTCCATTCAAAGGAATGGCAGATGCAAAGGCCCAGGGGTTGGGGGGGGCAGGCTTTGTGGAAGAGATGAGGAGCTCTACATGGGCACTTTCAGCTTTTGATGCCTACAATGAATATTCAAAGGCAATTGGACCCTTGCATTTGGAATTCAGGGGTGAGTTCTGGACTCGGAGCCATCAGCACATAGGTAGTGTTTAAAACAATGTAATTGGATCACCAAAGGAGTGAGTGTAGTTAGCAAAGCAGGGCCCTGGACATGCCAAGATTTGGAAGTAAGGAAATAATTAGGAACCAGCAAAGGGGATTGAGGAAAAAGTGGCAAACGAGGAAGGAGGAAAACCAGAATCCCAGAGAAGAAAGTGTTTCATGGAGGAGGGGGTGATGACTGTGTCAAACATTGCTGTCAGGTAAGAGGAGGACCAAAAATTAACCATGGGATTTTTAGTAAGGTGGAGGTCTTTGGTGACCTTGACAAGCTCAGTCTTGGTAGAGGGGGGACAAGGATTCATCCTTGTTTTCCTTAAAACCTGTTTCTTAAATCCTAGGAGGAATCTATCTTTTCATACCACCCTAGGTGATGGTGCAGAACAATCTCTTGTTGGGCTCTCTTAATGTTCAACCTACTCTTTTTTGCTTTGAAGGTAGATAAAGATCTTGCAAAACAATTTTAAACTAAACCTGACTCTAACATGATGCAGAGTTTTTAAATGTTACAATTATTTATAAACACTTAATGTATTTCTCCCTCATGTTTATTATTTCTCTTAGATTTTGGAAAATGAATGAAAATCGCATCACTTTTTTTTTTTTTTTGAGACAGAGTCTCACTTACTCGGTCACCCACGGTAGAGTGCAGTGGCATCATCATAGCTCACTGAAACCTCAAACTCCTGGACTCAAGTGATCCTCCTGCCTCAGCCTTCCAAGTAGCTGGGACTACAGGCATGTGCCATTGTGCCCAGCTAATTTTTCTATTTTTAGTAGGGATGGGGTCTCACTCTTGCTCAGGCTGGTCTCGAACTCCTGAACTCAAGCAATCCTTCTACCTCAGCCTCCCAGAGTGTTAGGATTACAGGTGTAAACCACTGTACCTGGCCTCACATTGCTTTAAAGTAGTGTGAATAGAGCTCACATGCTTCCATTATGCTGAGGCAAACATCTAGGTTATGGAGCATTTTTCTTGTTGCTGAAATTCATATTCTCAGGATTCTCCTTGACCTTTTTTGAATTGAGATTTTTTTACATAATGCCAATGATAAAACATGCTTTTTCTCATGTTATCTCCATTTCCTATAGAGCAAAGAAAGAAAGGTGAATGTAAAAACTGATCATCTATTGTATACCCATTGGAATAGTTGTGGAGCTATTAGAATAAATATGGAACATGTGGAGCTCTCACACTGCCATTGGGAATGTAAATGGTCCAGCCTCTTTAGAAAATAGATTTTTCAAAACTTAAACATAAACTTACTATATGACCCAGGCATTCTCTTCCTAGGTGTTTACTCAAGGAAAATGAAAGCATATGTTCACACAAAGCTTCACACATGAATGCATATAGAAACTTTACTTATAATGGCCAAAATGGAAATAACCCAAAATGCTCATTCAAAGGTGAATGGGTAAACAAATTGCGGTATATTTATGCAATGGAATACTACTCAGCAATAAAGAGGAGAGGACTATTGATACATACAACTACTTGGATGAATCTCAAAAATGTTATGTTGAGCAGAAGCCAAATACAAAAGGAGCAAAAGGGAATCTCTTGGGGTGATGGAAATGCCTATACCATGACTGTGGGGGTGGTTACAAGGATGTGTATACATTTGTCAAAATTCATTGAATTAGACTTTTAAAATAGATGAATTTGTTGTATGTAAATCATACTTTAGTGAAGTTGGAAAAACACATTAAAGAAAAAGTGATAATCTGTTTTAGTGGAGACAGAGTCATGTCAGCTATGTTTTATGTTTTAGGGTCAGTGTTCAGAAAACATTTTAATTCTGGGTGAACACTCATCATAATAACTTGTTTTTATTTTGATAGAATGAAGTGATAGGCACTCTCTTGTTTCTCTTTTGTTTGCCCTGTGAGTGGTACAGAAGCCAGTTACTGGTTGATTGGGTTCTATGAAAAAAATTTAATTCAGTGTCACCATACTGGAACCAGACAGCGGGAAGTATAAGAGAGACTGCAGCAGTCTCCATACTCACTTCTTCCTGGAATCTCTCATGTATTTTAGCAGCAATCATAATTATTTGCAAGAAATGCCATGAAGTGCCAAATTCTGAGCAAACGAGGTTTTGTTCCTTAGCTTTCTTCAATGTTAATAATTTAAATCCTGTACGGACACAACAGAAGAGGGACTCATGGAGTGTGTTAGGAATAATGAGCCCTGACTAGGAGTGAATGTGGTACTACACAGCCCTCAAGAAAGATCTGCCCGACATTCGTGCAGTGAGGGGGGTCGTTAATTGTCTCACATTCTCACAGTCCAAACTCATAGTTGGTTATGTATACCACTTTTAGTTGCACATGTGCTATAAATATATGCATTTTTTTAAAAATCCAGGCAACATCAAACCTGTTTGTGATAGCTGCTAAGTGGCTTCAGCTAGGCTTTGATTTTGCTGATTTGCCTTCATCCACAAGTTCCTCTTCCTCCCCCTCCTCTTGTCTCTACCCTGCTGTCAAGACTCCAAATATAATACATTTCTTCTGTTACATAAAGCCTTTTTTTCACCTTTATGATATCTTTTCTCTTAATTCATATGGCCTCTAAAGTTGGTACTATTCTTTTGTCAAATAATTATATTTTGTGACAGTTCTTAAGTTAAATTGTTTTGGACTTACAAAACAATTTAGTATCTTACATGTTTATTTTCATTAATACAATACAGTTTGGTTTTTTTGAATAAACATTTTTCTTTGGGGGCAAAGGCTGTGCCAAAAACTTTTAAATCTTTCCTATAATGCATAATAGGAAATATTTTTATATATATATAGTATATATATAATGTAATATAATATAGATTATATATGTAATATAATGCATGTATAAATAGACCAAGTATGTTAGGTATGCTTGAGATATACTTAACAATGTGTATTTTTGAAATATTTTTATTCTCTATCATCACCAAGAACATAACCAAGTAAACTATTGTTTTTTATAGAATTTTGACGTCTCCTCTTCCATTTAATTTCATTTGATGTTTAAAACTTCCCTTTAGTGTTCAAAGCTGAAATCCTTTCAAAATCTTTCATTTTTTAAAAACTCTCAAAGTTAAAAATCTGCCATGCATTTAAAATTATGTATTATAAATGACATAAAAATAATGCACCTTTATGTGATAAGAAAAAGTGTCTAATTTTCTAATATATAGTTTATTTAGTCTTTAAAAATTTTTTAATTGGTTTGTAGATATCAATGAATGCTTGGAGGACAATACTGTTTGCCAGAGAGGAGACTGCATTAATACTGAAGGATCATATGATTGTACCTGTCCAGATGGGTTCCAGCTTAATGACAATAAAGGATGCCAAGGTACTTCTTTTTTTTTTTTTTGGTCATTATTTACATAATTCTTCAATTCTGCAATGCTTCCTGATGATAGTATGTGGTTTTGCCACTTGCTGTATATATAAATAATCTATGCCAATTTGTATTATTAAAATCTCTTTCTTGGGTCTGCATCAAGTGTGGGAAGGTATTGCTTTGTCCAGCACCATGTCAACTGAAACTCATACATGTCAGAACTGTGTCTTCGCCTTGCATGGTTCTGTGCTGAGATCACCTGTACTTTGCTGTTCCTTCCATACACCCACCTTGGTACTGGATTCTAAATTATCTTTCCAGCCTTTTTATGTCCTTCATGGGCATATTTTATTTTGTCCCATAGTCGATAGTTATCTGTCCTTTTCCCAATCACTGTTTTTATCCAGTACCCACCATTGCCTTTTTTATTCCTAAAAAACCTCACTAATAATTTGGTCAAAATTACGAAGGATGAGGTTTTATATTTTTTCAGAGAGCTCTCACAATTAGTCTCCCAAACAGGACAGTGGACACAGACACTAATAAGAACACAGTAACACAACACAGGTACTGGTTAGAACAATCTCAACTGCAGCTTTAATTGGGCTTCTTCAATGTGCTGAGTACTGTAGGTATCTCTCAATTCTTACAACAACTTAAGAGCTAATTTTTCTTATAATCCTTTTGTGCGTGAGTAACTGAGGCTCAGAAAAGTTAATTAACATGCTCCTCCCTCATGAGTGATAGAGTTGAGATTTGAACCCAGGATCTTTGCCCTTCCCTACATAGCCATACCAATTATTGTTACATTTATAGTCAAAAGAAAGATGACAGTAAAATTAAGTGATTTTTCTCACAGGATAACACGTTGAGTCACTTTGACACCGTGGCTAGAAAATGAGGTTGTCTAGATTCTGTGTCCCAACATTTTTAGCTATACCTGCCTGCCCCACAAGTTTTCCTGTATTCATTAGTCTTAATAAATCTATGCCTGTATTTTCCATTGAAAACTCATATTTACCTTTACATCTACTTCTGATACTTGGATAAATGTTATTTTTTTCTTATTGTTCCTCTGTCATTACAGAACTGTATAGTATATCCCAAAGTAAAAATAAATAAAAGATTGTTGGAGTTATTCTTTATCCACTGTTACTGAATATGTATGACTTTTTAATGCTGGATTGTCATAAATTATATCTCCCCTCACGTGTTCCAAATAATGGTATTCTTGAAGGAGAAGATAGTGTCTACTTTCTAAGATGTGGCACTGGAAAAATAATATACCATACATCTGTATCAGTGTCCACACCCAGCTATGTGTCATAGAGATAAAAAAGACGGCGACCTTTGCCTCAAGGTTTTTAAAATTAATTCCCTTACTGATCCCAAGATTTAAATATACTTCTCTGTACCTCATTTGATATCATGTATTTATTTGCCATCATAAAGCAATAAGGTGAATTTAAATTTTTCAATTTTTCTAATGCAGTAATTAAATGTGCTTGGATTTAATGTAGTAGAGAAAGAACATTTGAATTATAAATAAATGTGCTTGGATTTAATGCAGTAGAGAAGGAACATTTGAATTATAAATTTATGTGAGAATATTTCCACTTGGGACTTTTACATTTTAACAAAATGAATCTTGATTCATATAAAAATAACAAGAGATGAAAAAATAAAAAAATAAAAAAACCTAAATGTGAATCCTGTTTTTATTACAGGATTATGGCTTGAAAGCAATATTTTCTTTTCTAATTCCTCTTTTGTCACAATTTCTTTTGGCCAAATAGAGACAAAATGCAAGTTTTAGTATGAATGGACCAAGATTTCATATTGCAGATTTTATAACTTCCAGAATTAAATCACATGGAACTAATTTAGTCATCTGATTCATTAATTGCACTACTATATTCTCTCAATAGATAAAATTTGTGTCTGTGGTTTGATATCAGCTCTCAAATATGTGACTGCTCCAAACATGTGGGGGTTTATTGACTGTCAATCCTTATGAAATTGATTTCATTCTCTGCCACACTTATTCCTGTCTTCCAGAATAAATTAATATGTCTGTTTGAAAAATGTAAATCCAAACATTTGTGAAGCAAGTCTTAGAACTCTGTAAGGAATAGTGTCTATGAATTTGTTTCATCACTTTTGGTTCTCCTATTAGAGGCTGTTTATGATGGCATATATACTCACCTTGCTTTGAATTCTCTTTTCACTCTGTCACTGAAGGCAGCTTTGGAATCTTTTACTCTGCCTGAAGTTAGTAGCCTACTTTTCTCTAATCTCATGATCCCATGATCATGTCAGCATTCTGTAGATAGGTGTAGATTTCACAGCTTCATTCTGAAAATGTAATTGGTGGCAATGCTAATAACCGTGGACATGTTTGAATAACAATGTGTGATAGGCATAACCTTTATACCGTACCTAATATTCTGAAGACACTTTCATATACAGTAAGGCATTTTCAACTGGAAGTGTGTTTAAGATTCTCTTTCCCCTGCAAAACTAATGATGATATGCAGACAGTATGGAATTTCCATCTTAATAGTCTCTTTAGGAATGTGGCAGGATACATTTGAGATTCAAAACACAATTCGGTTTCACGTTTTCACTTACACATGCCAAATTATGAATTTCTGTGGAATCTCGGACCCATGAAAGAAACCCAATTTAAGTATAGTCTGGCTTTCAGCTCTCAGTTACTAGCAGCATAGTTTAGAAATGCCTCAATAAGTCCAATCCAAATTGAATGCATATGTTTCTCTAGTTCCAGATATTCATGTTGTTCTTTCTTAGCAGTTTCCTGGAAAAAAGTCTGGGAATTCATCTTTAGTTCCTGTCATCAAACTTTTGAGACAATTATTTGTTAATCAGTGACTTGCTTTGATGCAAGAACTTTGTGCACATTATTCCCCATGCAAAGTTGCAAAGCAGGTACCTTTTAAGGCACCACAGTGAAGCATAAGATAAAATAAGAAGGAGGTCTCGGATAGCTGGTAGGGCTTGACAAGAAGGATATGGATTTTGGGCTTGAGCCCCAGGCCAGTGGAACTTTATGGCACCTTCTTGCCCACCTATCAGAAATTTTATAAAAGAAGTAAAGGATTTCACAGAGTGAAATCATATTGAGAAATAGACAAATAGAAAATGATTCATTGATCTTCCTTGAAATAGCTGAAAATTAGTGACAATAATGAGAATGGGAGGATTATTAAGAAAATACGAGTAATTCCTGCTTGGCTTCTTATTTTGATTCAGCAATGAATAGGTCAAATAGTCTGAATTATATGGCAGATGGAAGGGTAAAGAGTTCAGGATTACTGAAGAGAGATGGATAAATCACTAATTGCCAAAATTCCCATTGCGTAATGAGATCAACTCAAAAAGAAGAGCCCCAGGAGATCGTGGATGCAGGGAAAGTGTTGACTTTATTGAGGACCACAGGGTTGGTGGCTCAGCATGTTCTACAAGTCACTAGGAGGAGCTAATAATCTGTACCTTTTCCCTGTTCCTCTTAAGCTTTGCAGTGTTTGTGTGGGTTCCTGTATTGAGGACCTCTTTAGTAAGAGCTAAAGGAGGGCCTAGGAGTCTTCAGGAAGATAGGAAAATGACTTCGGTAGGGCTACTTCCTAGGTGGTGCTAAAGACATGTGAGCATTTTTATGACCCTAATTCACCAAGAAAACCTTAACCGATCACTATTAAGTTAGTAGATAATGAATATAACTGAGAAATTTTGTGATGGACAGACATTCATAAGACACTGTACAGTACTAGGAGTTAGGAACTCAGTTAAAATATGCAGTTCTTCTCAAGGAGCAATCAGTATAATGAGGGACAGATGAGTAAACCAACAATTAGGCAACTGGGTGTATCAGTACCATTATGAATAGGTGAACCATTCTTCAGGTTTCTTATGTTGTCATCTTGGGCACTGTTAGCTGACATAATTAGAACTGGTGTGAAAGACCATTTCACTTACGCTAAATAATCCATATGTTGTCGGTGTTTAGGAGTGCCTCGTGAGCCTGGCTGCGGGGAGCAAAATACCCACATTGAGAACAAGCTGAGCGTAACATGGTCAACACAAGTTTTACCACTGCATGATCTTTTCATGAGTCTTCATCATAGTAGCTACCACTTTTTGACCCTTAGTTGTGTGTTAGGCACTGCACTAAGCACTTTATCCTCCTTCACTCATTTATCATCACAAAGCCATGCAAATATGAACTTCCCTGGTCTAAAAGGCCTTCTTTTACTTTTATTTCTCTTACTCATTTTCAATGAAATGTAGACTAAAGTGTATTTCATTTATATATTCAGACATTTGTGAAGTACCATTTATGAACCAAATATAAATAAAAAAGACATGCCCAGCTTTTCCATTAAGCAGCCCACATCCTAGGGATGGACAGGCAGGAAAGTAACAAGGTACTACTGGCTGTAACAGAGTTGTGTGCATGGTGATGGGAGAGGATAAAGGAAGACACAGCATTCTCACCAATGAAGGATGTTTCTCAGAGTTGTTCATTCAATCAGTGTTCCTCAACCCTCCAATATTTCTAAAATAAGGGTAGCTTTGAGGTAAACCTATGAAATTGCTGGTTCTGTAGGTCAGAAATGGTTGAACATGGGCTATTTCATGAGTCAACCTAAATAGTTTTTCTCTCGTGACAGTTCAGCTTGTCTTGTGGTCTGTTATATGGACAAATGGTATAGTATTGTCACAACATAAATATCCAGCCATTTTGTAATAGATTTTCTTTACTGTATGTCTGATAGCATATGAAAACAAAACAGTTTTTTTTTCCAGTATTTGAAACTCTCTTTTAAATTCCAGATATTAATGAATGTGAACAGCCAGGGCTCTGTGGTCCTCATGGGGAATGTCTAAACACAGACGGTTCTTTTCACTGTGTCTGCGAACAGGGTTTCTCAATCTCTGCAGATGGCCGTACGTGTGAAGGTAAGATAAACCATAAGGAATCATGTAGTTATTGTGTGATAAGGCAGAGAGGTGGTTGCTCTCTATTTAAACAGGCAAAGACTTTAAGATACTAAGAGGTACTCATAATTCAAGGCCTCAGAGCATGTATGCCTCAAGGTAACTCATACCTGAAAACATAGTTCAGGGATTGCTGGGATTTACAAACAGGATAACCTAAGGTTATGATGGTGAAAATTCTCACAATGCTTCCACTGCTGGTACTGAATAAATGAGTCAAAATGTGCAGGGACTGACGATTTTAAACCCCGAGGAAAACTTTGGCAACTTCCCTGCTGTAACCTGAGACTCTACCTGTTTTGATTGTGCTTCATGTAGGTCATCGTGATCATTCTGTTTATAAAAAAATAATGTCTCTCTTGATTTCTCTGTATCATTGTGAATAGAGGTTTTCTAGAATTATTCCTCTAATATCCCTATCTCTAAGCCAGTATATTTACTTACCTATCAGTATTTATTATCCCCTAAGAGCTAATTAAGTTGTAAGACATTAAGATAACACTGTTGGCTTCCTAGTTGCAAACCCTGTATGTTTGCAGGGATACAGCACTGGTTATTTTCATAAGATTTGTGTTCTTGGTGACCTATTATAGTTCAATAAATTGAGGAATAATTTATCTGAACCATTTTAAAAGTAAACTGAGAAGATTCTCCTTAATTATAATTTCAGTTCATCTCTTTGAGAATCTAGGTCATTGAAACCCAGCTATATTTTAAAGAAGTAAATCGCAAAGTTCTGTTCTGGGTCTAAGATTGTACCCAGATTCTTTGCTTTAAAAAATAGTGCAACAGTAAGTGTCTGCTCTCCTTACTAGTACCACAATGAAACCAAGCCGAGGACCAGCAACCAGGTTCATCTGAAACTAATTATTATATTGGGAGGAATAAACTGATTTTATAAAAAGCAGGAGATTGTTGAACTTGCTCTCCTGCTGAGCAGACAAAACATGGATGCCAGATTTGGCTTTAAGTGGAAGAGAGATAGTGCAGGGTGGGTTTGCGCAAACAGATTGAGGGGTTTGGGAAGGGATCAGAAGTTGGGAAATGGAGGAAGGCATCATAATAATATGGGTGATGAGAGATTTACAAGGAGTCCATACTTCAGTGGTTTGAGTTTTCTGTTAATTTTATATTTAGAGCTCTCAGACTAGAGCTTTTAGAAAGGATACTGCGTGAATTTGTACACTCTTATGGAGAGATTACAGTATTCCCCAGCTGAGGAATAGGGTGCTAGCCTATCTCAGTCACCAATGAAACAGATTTGCAGAATCCCTGAATTCCAAAAAGATGCGGGTTTGTTTCCTTGATTAGCTCTAAATCATGGATGGTAAAGGCTGCCTTCACTGAAAATGTTCCACGGTATAACTGCTGATAAAAACATAAGTCACCGCAAGTGCTTATTGGTCAAAGCTATTGTTCCATAAGAATATACCAAATAATATATTCACATTTATTTTGTCTTTTGTACTTGCTAATTTTTATTTAATTCTGTACCTTTTTTGACACTTAATTTCTGCAATTTGAGAATTACATAATCACTCTAATTGCAGATCTAATTTGTTGGTGATTTACTTGGCAAAAACTTGAATTTAAAAAAGTGTTTTTAGAAAACGTCTAGTGTTTTGTAAGTTACTGTATTCATTGAGTATACTGTCTTTGACACTTGGTCCATGCTTTCTTACTCCAGAAACTTGACAATTTTACAAGTAATAAAATAGGCAATTTAGAACGTTATGTTGATATATGGGAGTATAAGTAGAAATCTCCCTCATTATTAGGCATGTTGTTCTCTTTCTAGAATAAGTTCTGCAAGGATTTTATTTTTTATGGGCTTAATCCAATATATTAAATTGGTCCAAATTTTCTTTTGTTGAACTTAGTCTGAAACTTATGGCAGTAGCACTATGTCCTGATTCTGCCCTTGGCTGTGGTGTAGGACAAAGCCAGCTCATGTGATCGGGATTTAGCAATGAAGCTGATGTGTGGTTGGGATTCAGCAGTGGAGCTGATGTGCCTAGTATTTGAGTTAACAGTGAGAAGTAGCGGGCACTCTTACCTCACACCCGTTCACCAGCTTCCTTCTGAACTTCTGTTAAAGCAGCTGAAGCGTGCTGACCCTAGACCTACCCTGCTTGTAAGCAGGGCTAAATGAACCTCACATAGCTAAAGGAAGGAGGGCCCTTCCCTGATTTCCCATGGCTTGGAGAGTTGTCAGCATCTGCTTGTAGTTATCGAAGCACAGTGAAGAGGCAAACTCTGTAAACATGAATTATCTTAAGTAGCACGGCAGGTTCTATAGAAATAAAAATGGCACCACTGGCTCCTTCCTTTCCCTTACCTGTACAGGTTGAGTATCCCTAAGCCAAAATCCAAAATGCCTAAAAATCCAAAACTTTTTGAGTGACGATGTGACGCTCAAAGGAAATGCTCATTGGAGCATTTCAGATTTCTGATTTTTGGATTAGGGATGCTCAACAGGTGAGTATTAAGCAAATATTCAAAAATCTAAAAATAAAAAAACACCCCAAATCCAAAGCACTCCTAGTCCCAAGCATTTTGGGTAAGAGGTACTCAACCTGGATATGGTACTCTGGGAACACATACCTGGGAGGGGAAAGGGAAACACCTTGGTTCTCCCACATGAGATAAAGAACAGTATTATTCGAAGTTCAAGTGGAGTGGGAAGTAGGTAGTGGATGAGCAGTGATTTGTCATTTATTTGTTCACCTCACAAATGTTTCCTGAGTGCCTGTCTGTGCCAGGCACTGTTCTGAGGGCAAAACACACACAGTTCTTGTCTACATGGAGCCTGAATTCCAGGAGGGGAATTGGGAATAAATAAGCAAATAGTACGTATAGGATACATTAAGTGTTTATATTGAAATAACATGGCACAGTTACACTTTATGGATATAAGTTCGTGCAGAGTATGACATGCCATGTATAATGTAATGCACAGGTGATTTTTCCCAAATCCTAGACTTGGATGTCAGAAAGTTGCAGAGGAACAGGACCCTTTGGATCAACTTCTTCCTCTGTACTCCACTTTCCTGTCTGTTGTTGTTCATCTCCTGCCACCTTCTTTTCATCGTACAGCCAGAGCTTTTATCTTATATATAAAAACAAAGGAAACTTTTTATTTCTTTCACTCAGCTCACTGCTTTGTATCCTGTTTTACCGTATCCATTTGTTTAAGGAAAATTCACAATTCTTTTTCTCTTTTACTTTTTCCAATTTTTTTACTGTGGAGTTTTAATTCACATGAAAAATACTCACAATTGCATTCATAAGCTGACTCAGGGTTTGGTTTACTTCATCATCAGCAGAATGTGTGTGAGTGGGAGAAAAGTAGGAACACCCGTGGCAGTCGGATTCCTAAGGGCCATCGCTCTGTCCCCTCCCCGTGGGGAAATGCCTCCTGGTCTCTGACTTTGCACCGTGGCTTTCTCGTGCCTCCTGCCTTGTTGCGTCAGCCGGGATCAGCTGTGCTCTCCCAGCTGTGTGCAGGCTGAGTGAGGGCTCGTATGACTACGGGGGAGTTGGGTACATCACATGCCTCTAGGCCTCACTGTGCCCTCCAGCCTATTCACATGATAGAATGGCCATGTTCATCTAGCAGGGACCCCCAGGAGCCCAGCTGGTTGGAACAGATGGAACACCAGCAGCTGTGGAGCCGGGGCACCTTTTCCTCCATTGTTTGCCATGCTCAGTTAGTCATGACTGGGCCGTCAAACCATGGCCAGAATCACTCCCTGAAGCCCAGGCTTTCATTCATTCATTCATTCATTTGACAAATATTTAAGTGTCTTCCTGCGTGCCAGCCACTGTTTTAAGTACTGGGGCTACAATGTCAGTGAACAAAAAAAAAAGATCCCGACTTTCTTGTAGGCAATAAACTAATAGATAAGTTAATTATATGAGATGTTAGTGATAAACCCTGTGGGGGAGGGAAAATGTAGAGCAAGAAGAGGGAAGCTGCTATGATACTAACTAGGGCGGTCAGAATTGGCCGTTCTGCCTCTGTAGGTGGGTTTATGGAAGAAATAGTAAAATTTTGTGTCTGAGTAAAATAATGAAGTCATATTAAGTGCCACATTCTGCTGGCAAAGTGATAAAGGCTCATCAATAAATAGACAAGGGGGTGTGAGATGGCTGGCTGAGGGCCTTTTCCCCACTGCCAACATGAATTCTGTTGTCGAGACAGGGGAATAAACAATCACATAGAGTACAACACCCAGTATGACCCTCTGTAAACTGTGGACTTTGGGTGATAATGATGTGTTGATGTAGAGGTTCAATCATAACAAATGTTTCACTCTGGGGCAGGATGTTGATAGTGGGGGACCCTGGGGGGAAGGGTGGGGAGAGCAGGGTGAATATGGGAACTCTGTGTAATCTGGCTGTGAACCTAACACTGCTGTTAAAAATAAAGTCTGTTTAGAAAATCAGACACATTTCTGGCATCACCTATTTTTTATTGAAAAAGAAAAATCAAAAATCCTTCATTTAAATCCTATATTTCACTCCTGTATTTTTCTCCCCTGGGTGATGGTGGTGGTGATGATGATGATGATGATGTCGTCTCTCACTTTTCAAAATAATACCCTGGACTGAATATGTGATCAGCAGCTTCTACTCCTGGTTTTCGAAACAATTCTAATATTCACTGAGAAATTGAGAGCTGCAAGATTGGAAGGGGATGTCTTACAACATCTAGCCTGAATTCTGACTCCCACAGTATTTTACTGAAAGTATTCAAAGAATCAAGTCCTGTAATAATTATAGAAGACTCTAATCCTGTGAACTTCTTAGGTATTCACTGTAAACCAGTCCTTGCTAACGCATTCATTTGAAAGAGAAAATATAACAAATGCAACTGGTAAACATGGACCGTTTCTTGACGTTTACTGAGAGCAGGAATATCATGACCAAAAGAAGGTGGGTTCAAACTTTTAGACTAATTTTTTGTTCCTTGGGAACCAGAAAACACGGAAAAGGCAACCTTGCCAAATCAAAGAAATAACAAATTGGGAGCAAACATGGTTGTTTTCAGACTTTTAGGTACATTTTCTTCGAACAGGGTAGAATGTGAAAGCGTAAAGCCATGGTTGACAATGCTCCAAGGCAATTGGTGGTTTTGTGGCATGGATATAGAATTTTATATCTATCACCAAAGAGAAAATATTTTTGAAAATGATTTAGCCAAGTAGGACACTGAAGTACCCTGACACAGCAATATATTACATCTGGCTGCTTGGCCTAAAGATTTTTCAGTTTTTAATAGTTTTAGGGTCTGAAACTGAAAAATCTACTAAGAGAATGTGACTTGAGTGTTTCTTTTCTAAAGTGAGAGAATTTACTTTAACAACAGGATCCACTCTCTCCCACATGTAAAAGGGAAAAGGGTCATACAACATTCCAGGTAAGGAAAGGAAGTAGCTTCCAGCTATAAAAGCTACTGTTCACACTCACTCTTCCTGTGAATGTACTTCTGCTTCTGTGAGTGAAAATGGATGTTTAAATCATTAGGGAGAGAGCTGAGGAAATTTTGCTGGAATAAGCTTCTTTTGGACCTGGAATGCAGATTTTCCATGCATTGCTTGATTGTCTTCCGTTTATCAACATTTGTATAAAGAAATTCATAATAGTAGCAAAAAACTCAAGAACTCTTCCTAAGCCTCTCTCTCTTTTTTTTTTTTAATCACTGCTGACCTTTTCAAACCCCAGAGCTATGGAAAATCATCTGTTAATAGAAGAAGTAAACACTTTCCTTGCAGCCAAAAAGTAGACACGAGACTGCCAGAAAGTGAAGTCTGTGACTAAGCAATCTGACCCTGCACACTTTGTGCTGATACCCTGCTCACGCCCCATGTGCTGGGCTTCCTGCATCTATTAATATTTTGGTGAGTCTTGGGATGTCATCAACAACCTGAGTTCTTGTTAGATCACAGAAGGCTGTCGTGAGCAGTATTTTAATACTTTAGACCTAAATTGTAATGCCTCATATATTGATTCCAGAAACAGTTACTTGTTAGACATCTGACTGATAGACTATTGAGCCATTGTCTTGGACTTCCAGTACGGGTGGACTGGAGATACTTCATATATCTGATTTCCTGACTTCATTAAAACAGCAGCAACAATAATAATAGCATTCACTGAGTTCTTACGAGCCGCATACCATGCTAAGTGTACTATACCCATTTTCTCATTTAATCATCACATCAAACCTATAGGTAGGTTAAGTATTAGTTGGCATGCTTTTGGCTATAGTAAACAGCTTAAAATAAGGAAATTTATTACACTAATAAGAAGTGCAGAGATTGTCAGCTTTTGCCTCCTATGGGTCTTTATTTAAATGCTATTTTCTCAGAGCCCTTTTCTGACTACCTTTTCTCAGATTCACTCATCCCGTAACAAATTAATTCATTCACTTCCTGTTCCTTTTTTTTTTTTTTTTGCTTCTTTACTATCTTATTCTACTTCTTTGTCTTATTTATTCATTGTTGGACTCCACTGCTAGATGCTAAGGCCAGTGAGACAGGGATCGTTTTCTGTATCGCTCACCGCTCTGTATGCCATTAGGAATACAGACACTACTTGACTCACAATAGGGTTGCATTCTGATTAACCCATTGTTAAGTTGAAAATATCATAAGTCAAAAATGCATTTAATACACCTAACCTAATGAACATCATAGCTTAACCTAGCCTGCCTTAAACATGCTCAGAACGCTTACATTAGCCTGCAGCTGGGCAAAATCATCTAACACAAAGCCTATTTTATAATAAAGTGTTGAATATCTCATGTAATTTATTGACTGTTCTACTGAAAGTGAAAAATAGAATGGTCGTATGGGAACCAATAGTATGATTTCTAGTGAATGCATATCGCTTTCACACCACTGTAAAGTCAAAAAATCCTAAGCAGAACCATCGGTGATTAGAGCACAATCGATATTTGGTGACTGAATGAAGGGAGAAGGAGATGGTCTGTAGCTCATCCTAGACTACTAGGAAACAGTCACGATAAAATTACTCCAAACTGAGTGTGCTGTGCATTTTTGTAAAGGCTTCCCTATTTTTTGAAGACTTAATTCTCTAAAGCACACCCTGAATAACTGTTGGATGCAGCTGTGGTTAAGAAGTTTGGCTGTGGAGTTTGAGTACATGGGCTTGGACTCTTGCTCCAGCACTTCTAAGCTTTGTGAACTTGGCTAAGTTACTAAACCTCGAGTGCCTCAGTTTCCCATCTGTATCATGAGGATAATAGTACCTGCATGACATTGATGTGTGTTGGCATGCATCAGCTTAGAATGGAGCCTGGTCCATAGAACGTGCTTAATAAATGTGAGTTGTATTTACTATTTTAGCACTTATTACACTGGTAAGTTGCCATAGTCCTCGCTTATCCTCAGTTTTGCTTTCCACGGTTTCAATTACCCACAGACAACTACAATCCAAAAATATTACAGTATTTTGAGAAAGAGAACATTCAAATAACTTTTATTATAGTGTATAGTTATAGTTGTTCTATTTTATTGTTAGTTATTGTTGTTAATCTCTGACTGTGCCTAACTTACAGTTAAACTCTATCACAGATATGTATGTATAGGGAAAAGAACATAGTATATATAGAGTTCACTACTATCCATGGTTTCAGGCACCCACTGGGGTCTTGGAATATATCCCCTGTGAATAAAGGGGACTACTGTATTGTCATTTGTTTCCTTGGTGTGTGAGCACCTAAAAGGAGGGAACATTTAACAGCTATTTATTTTTATAATATCGGTGTTTATGAAGTATACAACACAGATATTAAATAAGCCTTTGTGAATGAAATTGGTAGTTCCAAGTCCAGGTCCAGATGTCAATGAATTACCATATTCTATCTATTTTTAAACCCCAAATGTATAGAAAATCATATAGAATGTAGTATAGTAACTAATTTGTATATAATTTGCTTTAATTCTTCACTCTTCGTTTTCCCTAAGAGTTCCATGTGACTTTCTCCATTCATCCACTAAGTATTTCAAGTTTTAAATTGTGTCATGTATCAGTTGCTGGTATATCGGTGGCTAGTGCTAATGTTTGTTTGCATTTAAGCATTTGGAGGTGTTATTTCTAGAGGTACACTGTCTATTTTCTGTGGTTTTATAACTGATCTTTCTTGGCCTCCTATTTGAATATAGAAAGAGAAAAATTAGAATAGTGAAAAAAAATGAGAGTTTTTTTGGCTGATTTTATGTTGCCTCTGGGGCCTATGTGTCAGAAAGATGAATCTGGGGTTTGATATGTTTGGCCTGTGCTTAGGGCTTTCTCCTAGTCCTTGCTGGCAACACCTCTTAGTGTAAGAGAGACTGTATGAAAAGAGAAAGCGCACAGCATGGCTCTAAATTTAGAATAAAACATTAATTTAAAAAAATTTTTTTTTAAATCCCAGGTATAAAAATGCAAAACTATTAAATTAATGCAGAGAAAATCCAAATGGCTGTAAACAAATATGTTAAGACAAAATAATAGTACACTTTAAAAATTTATAACAGTGCAAAAACACGAAATGCATATTTCACATATATTATCTTTTGTGAATAATTGTGGTAGAAGAAATATGCAATTGAAATTCAGGATATTTTCCAGTAGCATCTAAAGCACTTTTCCTGAATGGCATGGAATTTTATAACGGAGCTAAAACACTCCACTTTTTGTGATAGTCCTTGTAATTCTTTACCTACAGGAGTGGAACAGTGGGTTTCTTTCTTTCTTTCTTTTTTTGAGGCTTTCTTTTGATTTTTGCCTTTAAATTTTTAAAGATATTTCTTTTCTGGAAAAAATTCAAATCCTTCTCTTATACTTTTCCAGTTTTTATATACTGTCGGCCCATGGTGGGAAGAAATAGGAAGAAAATGTCTTTTTAAATTTAGAAATATACCTCAATTTTCTTTTTTTCTAAAGAAGTGCAGATGACTTACTGTGTTTATAGGTTTTGCTTTTGTGAAAAGAAAATCAGAATGTTTTGTGTTTCGTTAAAAACATACTATTTTTCAACCTAATTCAGAATCTTTCCTTTAAATGTTCCAGATATTCAGTTTTGGATTTTAACATGTAATATTAAGGTTTTGTTGTAATTGAACAAACATCTGGCACATGCAATGGCTTCCCCATGCAGCACCCCTTAGCTCCATTCTCAGAGTGGGAGGACATGAAGATATGTGCCCAGCACAAACTTCATGCTTTCAAAGCTGCTCAGTGACACAAATGTCCCTTCCAGGTAAAAAACCTTAGCTATGTAAGCTCCCTCAATGAGGAAGACTGTTTGGGACAGACCACTTGCCCGGTTTTCTTGGTCACTCACTGAATGAGCTTGTCAATCCAGTTTGAAATGTAGAAGCTGACATACTTTTTTTTTTTAATTTTTATAAAAACAATCTAAACTGACTTCAATCATAAGGATTTTCATCCTTGACTTTATTTGGGATGATAAAGAGGGAATCTCCTTCTATACCCTCCCCCTTCTTTGTCTTCAAAGCCTATTAGAAATGAGAAGGAGGGATAATTTAAATAGTTTAAAAATTCTTAGCACTCTTTTGGGTGTTCAAAAAAATCACAAAATTTAAAAAACTCATTTTATATTTTACCCTTATATAGAAAACCATTTACTAACTGTGTTTATTTTTGAACTCATGAAAGGGTATGTGTTGTGGGGAAGGGGACCGGGATGGGACCTGGAGCCCACACTCAGCAGTGCAGATGGACTCTGGGAAGGGGCAGAGCCAGCAAAGCCCCTGCGGTGGGACTGATCCAGATCTAGTGTCTCCTCCTGAATGCTTAACAGTAAAATATAACCTGTCTTTTTAACATCAAATGTGTCATACTTCCATTTTACATTTTCTGTTTAAATATTCGTAATTCTGGCCAGGTACAGTGGCTCCCACTTGTAATCCTAGCACTTTGGGAGGCAGAGGCGGGAGGATCATTTGAGCCCAGGCGTTTGAGGCTGCAGTGAGCTATGATTGTGCCACTGCACTCTAGGCAGGGTGACAGAGCGAGTTCCTGTCTCTAATTAATTAATTAATTAATAAGTAAATAAGTAAGTGTATAGATTAGATATGTATATATACATATATAAAAATAAAAATAAAATAAATATTTATAATTCCAAAGCCCTATATCTTAGCATATTAGGATTTCAGTCTGTTCTTAATACATAATGATGCTGTTGTAATTCTAAGAAAATGGTAAAAAAAAATCATTCCATAGTAATTCTCCATCACCTACAAGACCAAAAAATAGAATACAGGGGAGAGAAGATTCAAATAATTCCCATGACATGGTCATATAGAAATGGAGTTAAATTTCTAAAGAAAGATATATTGAATTCTGTATGTTATCTTATTTTTGCTTGTATTCCTATTTTTAAAAACCCACACAAAAGTAGTATAACTTCATTTTATAGTTGGAGAAAAATAAGTTTCTTATTATTAGAATGTCTTACAATAAGCAGTTAGGAAGTGATCAAGATCACTACTCAGAGTCCCTTAATATTTTAATCTAATAAATATGTATTCCAATGGCCCTGCTATCTGTTTAAAAAAAAATAATATATGTGTATATACACACACACACATATATACACATAATACCTCTTACCCATTGGCAATAGAGAAACAAAATGAGCTTTTGAAATGGTAAGATTGTCTTTAACCAGGAAATGTAGCAGTGTAGATTAGCTTTTTTTTGAGACAAGGTCTCTCTCTGTTGCCCAGGTTAGAGTGCAGTGGTGTCATCATAGTTCACTACAACCTCAAACTCCTGGGTTCAAGCAATCCTCCTGCCTCAGCCTTCTGAGTAGCTGGGACTACAGGCACATGCCACGACGCCCGGCTAATTCTTCTATTTTTAGTAGCGATGGGGTCTCGCTCTGGCTCAAGCTGGTCTTGGACTCCTGAGCTCAAGTAATCCTTCCACTTTGGCCTCCTAGAGTGCTAGGATTATAGGCGTGAGCCACCGCGCCCTGACTACCAAATTTTCTTTACCACTCATGTATTCATGGACACTTAGGGTTGAGTCCACATCTTTGTGATTGTGAATTGTGCTGCGATAAACATTTGAGTGCAGGTATCTTTGTGATAAAATGATTTCTTTTCCTTTGGGTAGATACCTAGCAGTGGGATTGCTGGATCGAATGGTAGGTCTACTTTTAGCTCTTTGAGGAATCTCCATGCTGGTTTCCAATTTGCAGTCCCACCAACAGTGTATAAGCATACCTTTTTTCTGCATCCACACCAGCATCTATTGTTTTTTTTTTTACGTTTTAATAACAGCCATTCTGACAGGGGTAAGGTGGTATCTCATTATAGTTTTCATTTGCATTTCCCTGCTGATTAGTGATATTGAACATATTTTCATGTGTCTTTTGGCCATTTGCCTGTCTTTGAAAAAATTCTGTTTATGTCTTTTGCCCACTTTTTGATGGGATTGTTTGGTTTTTTCCTTGCTTTTTTGTTTGAGTTCTTTGTAGATTCTGGAAATTAGTTCTTTGTCAGATACATGGTTTGTGAATATTTTCTCCCATTCTGTAGGTTTCTTGTTTACTGTGTTATTTCCTTTGCTGTGCAGAAGCTTTTTAATTTAATTAAGTACCATTTATTTATTTTTGTTTCTGCTATGTTCGCCTTTGGTGTCTTAGTCATAAATTCTTTTTCTAGGCCTATGTCTAGAAGAGTTTTCCCTATGTTTTCTTCTAGAATTTTTATGGTTTCATGCATTACATTTAAGTCTTTAATCCTTCTTGAGTTAATTTTTGTATATTTTGATAGATAGGGGTCCTATTTCATTCTTTTGCATGTGACCATTTATTGAATAGGGTGTCCTTTCCCCAGTGTATGTTTTTGTCTGCTTTGTTGAAGATCAGTTGGCTGTAGCTATATGGTTTTATTTCTGGGTTCTTTATTCTGTTGCATTGGTTTATGTCTCTTCTTTTATACCAGCACCATGCTGTTTTGGTTACTATAGCCTTGTAGTACAATTTGCTTTTTTTTTTTTTAAGTAAACTTTTAAATTGATGTTTAAAAGGCGTATAGAAAAGTGCATAAATCTTAAGGGTACAGCTTGATAAACTTTTACAAAATGTGCATACTTGGTAACCAGCCCCCTGAACCCTCCCTCAAACTTCAGTAACCACTATTCTGACTTCACCACTGTAGATTCGTCTTGCTTATTTTTGAACATTATATAAACGTAATCATAATATGTACTCCTTTATGTCTGGCTGCTTTCATTCAACATTATATTTGTAAGCTTCATCTAACTTGTTATATGTAGCAGTTCATTTATTTTCATTGCTGTATGTTATTTTGTTTTATAAATATACTACAATATTGTATTCTACTGTTGATGGTCATTTGGGTTGCTTTCAGTTTGGGGCTACTGTGAATAAACTTCCTATGAATATTCTTGAACATGTCTTTTAGTGGGCATGATCACTAATTTCTGTTGGATATCACTAAGTGTGATTGTTGGGTCATGGAATATATGTATGTTTAACTTTCAAAGATAATAGTTTTTCAGAATACCAATTTATACTGCCACGAGCAGTTCCAGATCCACATCATTAGCAATAATTGGCATTGTCATTCCTCTTAAAGTTTAGCCATGTTGAGTAAAGGTATCTCATTATGGTTTCAATTTTCATTTCCCTGGTGAGGACTGATGTTTAACAACTTTTCCTACCCTTATTGGCTCTTCCAGTATTGTTTCGATTATCTAATTCTGCATAACAAACCTCTTCAAAAATGAAGTTCTCAAAACAACTTTCTTAGTGGTAACTTCAGATGAAACCAAGTTCTTAATTTTAATGAAGTCCAGTGTTTTAATTATTCCATTTCAGATCAGTATGTTTTACGTCCAAAATCTTTGCAAACCCTAAAGTCATTAAGATACTCTTTTATGTTGTCTTCTAAAATCTTTATTGTTTTTTGTTTTACATTTGGATCTGTAATCCCGCCAAAGTTGATATTTGCCTATGGTGTAAAATAGAGGTCAAGATTTCCTTTTTTCCTAAATGGATGTCAAATTAGGTAATCATCATTTATTGAAAAGGATGCCTTTTCCTACACTGATCTGCAATTTTGTCATGAATCATAGAGTCAACTATATGTGGGTATATTTCTGGATTATTCATTCCCTTCTATAGGTTTATTTATCTATCCTTGCACAAATAGCACATTATCTTAATTACAGTAGCTTTATAATGAATCTTAATATCTGGTTCTGTAAATTCTAAATTCTTCAACTTTGTTCTTGAGATTGCCACAGGTATTCTTGGCCTTTTGCATTTCTATATAAATTTTATAATCAGGTGATCAGTTTTCACAAGAAAACTACTGAGATTTTGATTGGAATTGCATCAAATCAATAGATTAATTTGGGGAGATTTGACATTTTACAGTACAGAGTCTTCCAATCCATAAATGTGACATAGCCCTCTATTTACCTAGGGTTTCTTTCATTTGTCTTGGTGTCTTGTAGTTTTTTGTGTAAAGTCTTGCACAACTTTTTTTAGATTTATTCCTGGGTATTCAGTATTTTTATGTTGCTGTGAATGGTATTTAGAATTTTTTCACCCTTATAATTGTTTGTAACTAGTATGTAGCACCAAATTTGATTTTTATACGTTGATCTTGTGTACATGAACTTGATAAATTCACTTGTTAATTCTAGTAGTTTATTTGCAGATTCTTTTGGATTTTCTGCATATGTAATTTTGTTGTATAAGTAATGCTATTTTTATTTCTTCTCTTCTGATAAATACACCTTTTATTTTCTTTTCTTGTCTTACTATACTGTGTAAGACCTCTACCACAACGGTGGGTAGAAGTGGTGACAGCGAGCTTCCTTGTTTCATTCCTGTCTCATCAGGGGAAGTGTTTAATAGGATGTTTGCCATAGGTTTTTTTTTTCCTTAAATAGATACACTTTATCAGATAAATAAGTTCCATTCTAGTTCTGTTTTGTTAATGGTTTTGTGAATGGTTTCATAGATGCCTTTTCTGCATCTATTGAAATAATTATATTATTTTCTCCTTTATTCTGTTAATGTGATGAATTACATTGACTGGATTTCTAAACAAGATAAAAGTTTATTTCTCTCTATGTAGCAGTTTAAGCATAAGTAATCTAGAGCTGATAATGCAGTTTAAAGTACTGGGACCCAGACAATAGCTATCTGGTTGCTCTGCTACTCTTGACACATGGTTTCTATGTCATGGTCCAAGATGGTAGCTGTATGCCCAACATAATGTACTTATTCCAGCCTGGAATAAGTATTTTTTTGAGACAGAGTCTCGCTGTGTCACCTGGGTTAGAGTGCAGTGGCATCATCATAGCTCACTGCAACCTCAGATTCCCGGGCTCAAGCAATCCTCTTGCCTCAGCCTCCCGAATATCTGGGACTACAGGTGTGCACCACCACGCCCAGCTAATTTTTCTATTTTTAGTAGAGATGGGGTCTCACTCTTGCTCAGGTTGGTCTTGAACTCCTGAGCTCAAGCAATCCTCCCCCCTCGGCCTCCCAGAGTGCTAGGATTACAGGCATGAGCCACTGCGCCAGGTCCCATCCATACTTTTTTTAAGTGAAAATACTCTCACATTGTTATAATAAACCCAACAGTCACGATATAGTGTCCTTATTATATATCACTGGGGTCAAATTGCTAATTTTTTAAGAGTATTTACGTTTGAGTTCATGACAAAGATTAATCTTTAATTTTTCCTTCCTGTTAATGTTCTTACGAAGTTGTGGAGTCAAGGTGGTGGTTGTTATAGTCTCATAAAATGAGTTTGGAAGTGTCCCCTCTTTCTGTTTTCTCGAAAAGTTTGTTTAATATTGGTGTTACTACTTCCTCAAATTTCTCAGAGAATTCACCAGTGAGGTCATTTGTGACTGAAGTTATTGTTTTTGTTTTGTTTTTTTGTGTATGTGTGTTGTACATGTTATGAAGGTTTTAAAATTGCAGGCAAGATTTTGTTAATAGATAAAATAATATTTAGACTTTAGACTTTTCATATCAGTTTGATAAGTTTTGTTTTTCAAGGAATTTATCCATTTAAGGTAAAATTCCAAATTCATTGGCACAAAGTTGTTCATAATATCCTTCTCTCTGTAGAATGTGTAGTGATGTCTTTTTTTTATTTTAGTAATTTGTACCTTCTCTATTTTTCTCTTGATCTGTTTTCCTAGGGTTATTAGTCTTTATAAATAAACAACTTTTGTATTTTCTCTTTGTTTTCTATTTTGTTAATTTCTGCTTTTATGTTTATTACTTTTTCTATCTACTTTCTTTGGGTTTAAGTTGTCTTTATGTCTAACTTCTTGAAATAGATTCATAATCATTAGATTTTCAACCTCTTCTAATATATGTTTTTATGGCTATATACTTCTAAGAATGGCTTTATCGGCATCTACAAGTTTTGATATGTTGTATTTTATTATTTAGATAAAAATATTCCTAAAGTTCACTGTCATTTCTTTTCTTTGACCAATAAATTATCTAGAAGTGTGTCGCTTAATATCCAGACATTTGAGGATTTTTCTAGTTATCTTTTTTTATTGATGTCTGCTTTAAAACCACTGTGGTCAGAGAACATATTCTAAGGACTTCAATCCTTGAAATTTGTTATGGCTCAGAATATTGTCAATTTTAATAAATATTCCTTGTGTACTTGAAACAATGTATGTTATGCAGTCAGACCTATATATAATATGTGTCAGGGCAAGTTTGTAAGTTGTGTTGTTCAAATCATCCATATTCCTACTGATTCCTTGTCTGCTTTTTATATAAATTACTGAGAGGGGTATGTTATAATCTCCCATTATTATTATGAAGATTTGTCTGCTTCTTGTTTTAGTTTGCCAGTTTTTATTTTATATATTTTCTGACAGTAGAATTAAATATGGAATTGTTGTATCTTCCTAGTGTATTGACCCTTTTATTCCTTTGAAACGTCCTTGTTTGTCTCCACCAGTGCACCTTGCCTATAAGTCTCCTTTGTCTTTTATTAGTACAGCATATACTTTTTAAATCTCTTTTCCATGTTATATTGAAAAGCCTTTCTTTTGTAAGCAGCATATAGTTGTTTTCTAATCCAGACTGACAATCCTTGTCTTTTAATTTAAGTATTCAGTCTGTGTACACTTAATGTAATTACTAGTATTTGGGGGTTTAAACTGATAACTTACTTTTTGTTTTTTAATCTCATCCATTATTTGTTCTTCTTCCTTTCCCTTTTTTTGGCTTATTTTAGAGTATTTTCTTTTTAGTTTACCACCACCTCCCATTTGTTTCCCTACGATTTTTAACAACAGTGTATGAAAGGAAATAAAATGCACCAAAAATTGAGATGTTTGGAATCTGAAACATATTCATGAAAGATGTACTTTCACATAATAAAAAGTGAAATTGTGGACAATAGTTATTTACATATAATAGAGAAGTCCATCTAAAGATAGAAAACATTCACCACTGGCAATTTACCATTTGTTTTTGAGGAAAAGATTAGGTCCAAAATATTTTTCTTTTTCATTCAACAGAATCTCTGAGTTAATGTTCAGAAGATTTTACTTTTGGGTAGTCTCCATTATAAACTAAAAAAACATAGCTTTGTGTACAAGAAAACTTGGCTAGACTAAAAAGCATTTTAAAGGGTTTTATGTAGGGTTTTGTTGTTGTTGTTTTGGGAGTTTGGATTTTATTTGCTTATTTGTTAGTGATTGCAATTGTTGAGAATTGCTATGATTTCCTAACTTAAATATGTGTATACTATTAGTAATTATCAGTAGCATTTTCTCTTAAGATATTTTTATCATTTCAAGCAAAACACTTTATTTTAAAATAAAACAGTCTATTTTATTAATTGTCAATCAGAAGAAATAATAAAATGTTGCAAATTTTCAATATATTTAAAAATATTTGTGAATATTCATCCTATTTTTGTTTGTATAGTTTTTATCTTACTCAAATGTTTATTCCTGTTAGGGTGAGGTGTATCTTTATACTCAAGTAAAATAGTTAAAATATTACTTTCAGTATCTTCAAATGGTTGATTGCAAGTATGTAATTTTTCTGATTTTGAGAGTAACATAAGCCAGGAGCAGTAGTGCACACCTGTAGTCTTACAGGCTTAGGCAGGAGGCTTAGGCAGGAGGATTGTTTGAGCCCAGGAGTTGAGGCAAACCTGGGCAACATAGCAAGACCTCATCTCTTAAAAAAAAAAAAAATGGGTAAGAGTAACATATGCTATTGTAGAAAATTTAGAAAATACTGAGAAATATGAAGAAAAACATTGGTCATTTATCCGTCAACAAATGATAACTACTGTTAATATTTGGCATATTTCTTTTCTATAGTTTTTATTATTTAAATTTTGTAATAAAATGAGATTATATATTTTTTATATTTACTCTTCACTTATATTATGTTATTTGTATTTTTCTGATATTATTTTAAATCCTTTGAAAGTAAATCTTTTGATGACCACATAATTCCATCACATAATTTATACCATAAATTTTTTAAATGTATGCTCCTATTTATGGATATGTAGGGTGTTTCCTTTGTTGTTGCTGCTGTTTAATGCTTTATAAATAGATTTTAAACATTTATTTGCAGCAATGATTATGTCCCTAGACTTGATTCTAAGACATTTAATTACAAGATCAAAGGATATTAGCACCTTGATGGGTTTGAAAATACGTGTGACCTCTTTATTTTCCAGAAAGGTTCTACCAGTTTCTGCTTCCACCAGCACTAAATGAGACCTGTTGGCTCCTAACACCGTCTCCAAAAAATAAATACATGTTCATATTTTTTCTCTGTTAATTTTGATAAGGAGAAAGTGGTATCTCATGTTAATTTGCGTTTATTATTAGTGAGGTTAACTACTTTTATGTATATCTACTTTCTTCTGCATAATATTTTTTGCCTGAGGTAGAGTTTTAGTGTTTTCTGTTTTATGTGTATTAAACATAATCATTTATCAATATTTTACAAATATTTCCCATTCTTTAGTTCACCTTTAAATTTTATAGTGCTTTTATTTCTTTCACTGCTCTTTGTGATTTTCCCTGTCCTGTTGTGATCAATTATATATTTATCTATATTTCTTAACAGTATTTTATCTTTATGGTGTCATTTTTGTATTTAACTCTTTCATACTTCTGAGATATAAAATGCAACATTTTCCTGTTCATCATTTTGTTCTTTTATCTTCATTCTAAAGAGCTTTTCAAGTCTGTCTTTGATAATTTCTAATATAAGTTCCTACTTGGTAAATCCTATTTTTTAAACTACCTCCCATGCAGCTTTAATATAACCATTGATTTTGAATGGGATGATAATTTGCTGGGTCACTAATTATTTTTCTAAATCACCTCCATTCTTTCTCCTGAGCTGTGGTCGTGAGTGCTCAGCCTTGGGTTTTAGCGATAATGTGATGCTTCATCTTTTCAGGGTCTTCATAAATGTTTATTGAGGGATAGGAAGAAGCTATGTGAGTAGACACATTTTTCAGCACCAGGTGGGGTCAAAAAAGCTTCCAGGAGGCTCAGCTGAGCCTTAAAGGGCTTGGAGGACAGATGAAAATCATCTGGGTAAAAAAGTGATATGGAAGCTGCAGGGAGGGAGTGTGTTCCTGGCAGAATCAATGCCACAGGCAAAGGTTTGGAGACATGAAATATTGCATAGGGTTAGAGCAATGCAAGTAAAATAGTTCCAGTTGGACACGTGGGAGGGGAAAAGCGATAATACTGTATAAGATAAAGCTGAAGATGTAGGCAAAGGCTGGATTGTGGAAGGCTGGCTTGCTTGCATCAAACAAGTATTTGTTGCACACCTGTTATATGCCAGATCTCATTCTAGACTGTGGACATACAGTGATGAGCGAAACAGATGTGAGTTCTGCCTTCTAGGAACTGCATATGCAGGGGATGAGCAGTAAACAAATAAGCTTTCCGAAAAGTATATGACCACAAAGCATTACAACTGCTGGGAAGGGAAGAATAGGGTCAGTGGGAGGAAGCAGGGGGAAGACTGTTTTGACTAAAGGATCTCTCTAAAGAAATGGCATTGAGCTGGGTTCAGGGCCAAGGCTCTGAGACTGAGAAGTGCTTGATACATTCAAGAGAGTAAGAAAGGCCATGCCTGGTGCTTGGACAGAAGCAGGCACAGTCTGAACACACCCAACCTTACCTGATCTCTGAAGCTAAGCAGGGTGGAGCCTGATTAGTACTTGGATGGGAGAAGGAAGCGTGGCAATGGATGGGGCTGGGGAGGCAGGAACAGAATATGAACACTTTACAGGAAATACAAAGAGTTTGGGTGTCATTCTAAGTGTAACTGAGATAGACTGATAGATTATAAGCAGGATAGTGATAAACTATCTTGCATCATTTCTAACATGCATATTTTTTCACACTTTAATATTGGGATGCTTCTTGCGGTTGATTTTTTTAAAATTACGTGTAATTTTCAAAAAGTAGTTCAAAGTAGTTTAACTTGTAGAGTTTTTTTTTCTTTCTTAGTAGTACATAAAGTAATTGTTTTATTTTTGACGAGTGGAGTCTTCCATTTGATTTAATTCAGTAATTTAATCTATATATTTAGAGTACAGTGTATCTGTTATCCAGGTGGCTGTTTGAAATGGGATTAAAGGGGCAAGAGGAAAGTTGGGATATCTCCCAGGCTATTGTTAGAATAGCCCAGGCCAGACATATTGGTGGCTCAGGCTAGAGTGGCGGCAGTGTCATGGAGAGAAATGAATGACTCAAGAAATGTTCTGGAGGCAGAACCTGGTATTAGATTAGAATATAGAGTCAGACGGGATATAGGACATGAAGGAGAAGGAATATTGAGGATAGATGGTTAAGTTCAGGCTTTAGCAAGTAGGT
Source organism: Daubentonia madagascariensis (assembly GCA_023783475.1). Classification (NCBI taxonomy): domain Eukaryota; kingdom Metazoa; phylum Chordata; class Mammalia; order Primates; family Daubentoniidae; genus Daubentonia; species Daubentonia madagascariensis. The sequence goes on from JAKFHU010001035.1 coordinate 28,284,259, forward strand.
ATTTGGTGGCACTATTTCCTGACATGATGAAAAATAAAGCAATTTTTTTTTAAAGATCAAGAGTGTGATTTGGGTATATTAAATTAGAGTTGCCTATGAAATATCCATGTGGGTGCATCAGAGAGGGAATTGGATCAAGTTAGGGCCAATGTTCAGAAGAGAAATCTAGGCTGGAGATATAACCGGGAGTCATCAGACATGGATGGTATTTGAAGCCATCAGAATGGATGAGGCCACCAAGAGATATCATAGAATGAGGGCAAAAAGGAAGGCCCAGGACTAAGCCCTGAAAAATTCCAACATTTAGGGGTCAAATAAAAGAGAGCGACTGTGTAGGAGTAGCCTAAAGATTAAGGGGAAACCTAGGAGGATATAGGGCCACGGAATCCAGGGGAAAAGGGTGCTTCAAGAAGAAGAGAGTGGTCAACTGCATTGAATACTAATGAGAGTTCTATTAAGATGTCAAGAAGAATCCTTTGGGTTTTACAAAATGGTGACCTTATCAAGAGCTGTTTCAGTGGAGTTTCGTATTCAGGAGCCACCCAAGAGAGAAGAAGAACTGATGGAGTGGACTCAGCACATGTAAATAAGTCAAGAACCTTGGCTGTTAAAAAGGAGAGAAAGATAAATAATGTTTCTAGATGAAGGGATTATGGTGCAAGGAGACTCTTTGTTATCTTTAAGTTGGGAGACCACAGAAAATGTTTGATCCTGATGGAATGGTCCAGTAGAGGGGGGCTGAAGGGAAAAGAAGAAGATGCAGGGCCAAGAGGCCAGTTGGAAAAGCAAATAACTTGAGAACCCAAGTATGGAACGAGCTCACACAGCATGTGGCAAAGGACTTTATACTATTATCCAGGGAGAAAAACTGAAGAGGTTTAGTCAGAGAATTGCTTGATTGGACTATTTCAGTAGGTGAATCATTCTGTCATCATGGGGGATGGATTTGGGGTTGTGATGATTGCCTGAAAGCACAAAACCCAGTTAGGAGGCAAGAATTCAGGAGAGAGACAGTGAAGCCCTAAATACGGTTGGAGAGGAAGGAAGTGATTGGAAATATAACCAAGAGGTAAAATCAGAAGGGTGTGGTAACTGGATGTGGGGAGGTAATCAAGGAAGACGCCGCCCATGCTTTTGGATAACTAAGATGATATTTGTGATTTTTTTAGGATGGTTTTCAATAGGGTGTCTTATAGATGGTGAACACAGGTTGTCTACATAGTGGTTAATAAAAATCAGAGCAAAGTTTTGGTTTAGAACTTAGAACTGAGGCCTATCTGGGTAATTTTTAAGGATAGAAAGTTGGATTTGAAATAACTTGCTACCTCTGTCATTCCTTGTTGCTATTCCTAGGCTACTAGCTTTCAGAACAGACTTGTGATCATCAAGGCCCCCATTTTTTTTCCTGCCTTTCTCGGACAGCATTCCAGTCGGACTCTGCTCAAGGACATTGTGTTTTGCTGCTTCTGACCTAGCCCCTTTCCCCAGAACAAAGTTATTTTCCATAACACATAAGGCCCGTGTTCTCCAGCCATGTTGACATTGCCAGGCCTCAGTGGACCTTTTTTAAAAGGTTCTTTCCATATCCTATTGTACTGTCTGGACTATCTCCAAATCCAGTTTTTAATTTCCTATTGGCTGAATTATATTTTCTTTCTTTAGGCCTTGTGTTCATCTTCCGCTTAATGCTGGCGTCCATCCTGTGCTATGAGAGGGACCTCAGTCGCTTTTGGGCCAGAGGCCATGCCATTTTAAAATTCCTTTGGGCAGCTTTTCAGCTGGTTTAGCATCTTTCAATCCCACTTCTTGGCTGGGATTTACTGTCTCTGGGTCGGCTTCCGTTCCTTTCGGTAAGGAGTGTGAGGGCTGCATTTCCAGTGTAAGCCCCTTTTCTTTGGCTCTGTTTTCCTAAGATTCTGGCACCAACTATTTAACCAATTCCAGTTGGTCAGGAAGCTCTGGGCTGAAATAGTGGGTCATTTCTTTTTCACGAAGAGATCTGAGAGCACCGGTGCTAGACATGGTCCTGGGACCTCCTGAGGCTTGCACCCGTGTCATTGACGCCTGATGTGCTTTCTTCCAAGGGTCTCCTAGAAAAACATCTTCTTCAAGACCTTCAGGACCTCTGGTATTTAGATTTCCAAAGTATGTTGATACTTCTTGTTTTAAGGAGAAAGATGCCTAGGTCTTGTTTAAAAACAAGAGGACTTGATTAAACTACAAGCCAATAAGTGATGAGTCCAAGAGTAACAGACGGTGTGGTCTGATGCAGATACACCTTTGTAGTGAACAAACTCCAGTATGCTTGTTGGGCTCACAATTTGGTTAATTCTATTCATCATCAAGGACTGACCTTTTATAACCATCACTATGGTGGGAGGCAAGAGGACGGGATGGATAGAGCCACAAACTTAGAAGATTGTTCTTTGACCAGGCTCCATCCTTTGCCAGCTCTACTGCTAACTGGTTGTGTAACCTTGAGGCAAGTTACTTTCCCCCTGTAGGCCTCAGTTTTCTGGTTCTTAAAATGAAGAGTCAAACTGGATAATCTTCAAGTTTCCTTCAAGTTGAGATGGACCATGTGATTCATCTAAAAATGTTCTGATGACAGAAAGGCCATTTCCTCCCAACTATGCAGTAGCTGTGGAGATTTTCCTGTGAATGATCCATTACCAGAAATGACATTCCTGTTCCCGTCATCTGCCTCTCTGGAGTGTCCTGGCAGTGGGAGGAAGCCCAGCTTATTAGTGAGCTGCTTCCCCTAAGAGGTGGTTATGTCTTGCTCAGAATAAGGAAGAAGGAAATCAACAAAACAAAGGTAGGAGATGTTAAGAAACCAAGGAAAAGAAGCACTTTTTTCTTAATTCAAGACAAAACCCCAAAGAACCAAAAAAAAAAGCATTTGTGTCTATTTGTTAGTAAAATGAAATGTTTGAAAAAATGTTTGAAAAAAGAAAAATCATTTTACTAACAAAATAGACACAAATACTTCCTTCTCACCATACACATAGAGTTTTCTGAATATATGCAGATACACATAGACTTTTCTGTAAATAATACAGGAAACCCAATGGAACCATTGAGGTTTGTTATGAATTTCATTGTTGAGGTCTTTGAACACAGTTTAAATTTCTTGGTCAGTTAAGAAGGTTTACCTGACCCCAGCTCCTTTTAGAAAATCATGCCTTCTTTCCATATGTGTTCCTTATTTCATAGTTCACTTTACCTAAATGACAGGCTGTCACCAATTTTTGAGAATTGGGGGGGTGCATGCGTTAGAGTTCTACTCCTTATATGAACAATCCCTGAAAAGAATCAGTAGATTTTGAAAAACTTTTTGTTCATTGAGAAAAATGTATTAAGTAAAAAGCATGTGGACAAGGAAAATTGATCTACCCAATAGATCAGTAGTTAAGACTCTCCAAAGTGTGGGCTTGTCAGTCATTGACAACATTGCTATATTTAAAATGAGCCGCTGGCAGTTCCAATCACCCAGAACTGTGCTCTCTCTCTCTTTCTGACATTTAGGTAATTTGTTATTGGGGAGTTCATATCAATGATCTGCTATCCTTGGTCTATATAATTTTCTTGACTTTATTTCCACTGAAACATGAATATTTATATCTACTTTGTTCAGTAAAATACAAGTAGCAAACACTTGTATGATAAATCAGCAATTCTCACAATAGCATATATACATAATTTACCTTAGTTGACAATTGAGAGATCACTAGACAGTCCACCCCTGTGATCATTAAATCTGCTGGTGAGTATTACTAATGATATCATGCATGGCTCTTATAGATCCCTAAGCAGAATTGCTTTGGTGGTTTTAACAGAATCACCCTTCATTAAGCAAAAAGAAAACATACGATATTTGGATGACTCAAAATGGAGTTTCTTCTTCAAAATTCAACTTCGGCAAAAGAGGATGGCTTTCACTTGTCCATTTAGTCTTGATGGGGCTTTTATGCTAATGTAATAAATTTCTTAACATTTAGATTTATTTTTATAGAGTTACTCTTAATCGTAGCAGTTCTTATCATTCTATGTGTAGACAAGACAAAGAATGGAAAAATCGCTCAGAGAGCTCACATCATCAAAGAAAATTCTAATGAAATAATGTTTTTTCGTACAGGTCATTAGACAAGTGAAACAAATTGTCCTTTTATTAAGCTATTACCTCACCTCGTTGTTGAAAACATGAAACTGCTGAGAGTTACATTATATCATTTTTATAAAATATTAGTTGTTGAGGAGCTAGTCTCTCGCAGAGGCATTGCACGTTATTTTTTCCTATTCATTCAAATCCAAAATATTGCTCATCTAAACTTTCTCGGTTAATCACTGTTACAGTAAGTCTGGGACTTCAAGACGCCCAGTAATTCATAACTGGCTTGGGGCTTGTTCACCTTCAGGCCAGTTATTCAGTTCCTGTGCTGGTGAACTGTAACAAGGAATCATCATCTGCTATAATTGCACAGAATTAATAAAAAGGAAAGGAAGAGATTTTACTTCAAGAAGCTATTCTGAAAAGCCATCAGATTTCTGGTACTTTGCTTCCCTTCCTCCTCCTTTGCTATTCTCCCTCCCATTTTAGTAGGGAAAGAAGTTGCTGGTGAGGTTAAGTGGAAGGTTTTCCACCCTGAGAAGTAGCCCCGATAGGCACAGCAAGGGCACTAAATGCTCTGGGAGCAGAGAGGAGTGGCTGAGGAAGGTGCCACAGAGGAGGTGTCCCTTGGCTTCTTGGGCTGACTCCTCCAGGGCAAGGAGGAGTTTCTGGGCAAAGCCAAGGGGTGGGGTTGGGGAGCGGGGAGGTTCCACTGGAGGAAGGAGTGTGCACCAAGTCCATGAGAAATTAAAGACCACGGATTTTCAAAGAAGTCTAGTATGCTGATTGGCCGGGAGCGCCAATTGGAAAGGAGGCTGTCTGAGAACTGTGGCCAGACATGTAGGCGGGAGCCAGATGATGAAGGGTGCTCTACGCTCTCCTAAGGAAGGTGGCAGTTACCGTCTAGCCAAGAAGAGATTCTGAACATTCTGAACCAGGGGACGGCACTGGAGGGTTTGCATTTTTGGAAAGAACACATTGGCAACTGTTAGGTGGAGAGCAGATTAGAGGGAAGGAGGCAAGACTGGAGACAGGAAACCCTTTAGGAGTAAGAGGCATATCAGGAAAGAGATAAGAGAGCAGATAGGGAGGGAGTGGGGAGTAGGAGAGAGGGAGGGATGACGTTAAAGTTTCTGGCTTGGGTAACAGGTTACATTCACTGATAAAGGGGATGTAGGAGGAATGGAGGTGAGGAGGGGAGGGGAGCAATAATAAGTTCATTTATTATCATCACGTCCAATAGGTATTCGATAAATGGTTCTAAAGGACAGAGGTCAGTCTCTCCCAGAGAGACTGGGAAATCATCAGTATTAAGTGGTACCCGGAGCATTTCTGAGTTTCTTTCCAGTCCTTAATCCCTGTGCCTCAACGAATAACATAATCTAATTGACAAATGCCCGTTTCAGGAAGTCTAAAATTAGCAGTGGCCTGTGTTAAGTGATTTGGTGACATGAGGCAGTTCTTCCTCACTATTGTAATCAGTAAATAAATTGTAATCCCAGCCTCGTGCTGACAAATTGAATATCTATGAGAACAGATTTATTGAGTGTCGTCTTTATGTTAGGTGCTGCAAGGGAGGTTCATTTTTTTAGATGTGAAATAATTTCATTGATTTTTCAATTAAAGGTAGGGAGGTAAGAAAGACAAAAAGGAAGGATGGAAGTTGAGGAATTTCTCACTGAAGTCAGGAAATGGGGTTTAGTAGGAAGACAGTGAATTCAGCTTTAGGCTTGATAAGTTTGAGATTATGGCAGAATATCAAACGGAAATAATTAAGAATAAGATATGTACTTGGGAGAAGGATTCTGGCTAGAAAGAAGGATTTGAGATTTATCTCAAGGACCATGGTAACTGAAGTTGGGAGAGGCTGGGAAGGGCGGAGAGGGGAGGGCTGAGCTTGCTGTAGATCCCAGGGAGGGCTGGAGCTTGGCAGACACCCACCTTCAGGCTGTGAAAGGGCAAGGACAAGTCAAAGTGGCTAAAGGTAGAACAAGGAGAGTATTCCGTCATGGAACATGGGAAGAGAGAGTGCAAGGAGCAGGTGTTCACCAGCCTTAGAGGACAAGGGTCACTGATTGGAAGATGGTCGTCAGATTTAATGATGAGTCAGTCATTGGTGCCTTTGCTCAGAGGAATTTCTGTAGAATAAAGAGTTAGGAAGTGAGATCGTAGGTCGTTGAGAAGGAGGAGGAAGATGAATTGTGGTAGTAGTAATAATAATAGTTGACATTCAGTGTACTGGATGCTTCCTGCATTACATGCCAGGCAGTCTTCTGAGCACTTTGTGCATGTTATTTTGCTTAATTCTCACAGTAATTGTAGGAACATAGCAATATTAAGAATATTATTATTCATTGTTATTATTTTCCTATTACAGATAAGCTGTATTAGGAAATAAAAGCAATGATGCAGATAATTCTCTTGAGACATTGTACAGGGATAGAAGGAGTGGAAAGCACAGTAGATGATACCATGATCAAGCGAAAGCTTTTTCAAGCTATTTGAACATTTTTGAGGGCAGTGAGGGGTGGAGCCGTGGGAGGGATAATTGAAGATGTTGGAAAAGGATGAGCAAGTGGGGTACGGGGCAAAGAGACTGGTCAGGGTGGGAGAAGGGGCCCAACCTTGAAAGGAGAAGGGACTCGGTTTTCTTTGAGTTGAGAAAATTAAGAAAACTTTGAAGTAGGCGATTCAAAAGTGAGACAGTCTCTGAACTTTATGCTTAGTAACGTCAGTGTTGGAGAATTAGGAAGGGACATGAAACAGCCGCTGGAAATCATTGGATGTATCTTCATTTTCTTCTAGAAAATTTCTTCGACTCAGGTTTTAAAAGTTGAAAAGAAAAAATGCTCAATTTTATTAATATGAACTCCCCCCAAACTAGATTCTGTCAAGTGAAATTTAACTTGTAATTTTCTCTATCATTTGCTATCTGATTTCATTATTTGAACATAAAAGTAAAATCTTCTTTATATATATTTGGATGCTGTAATTACATTTTCTTAATTGTTTTTCTAAAAACCTGTATTTTGGGATGACTGTTAAGTCCTGAGGCAGAAAGAGCAGAGAGCCCAGCAGCTGGTAGGGTACAGTGTGCCTGTAAACAATGGGAAGGAAAAAAATGGCGACGAAAATTAATAATTGTGAGGATAAAGAAGAAGAATTCTATCTAAAAGTCCATTGTAACTTTACAACTGAGACGTCATTTTTACAAGAACATTTTTATTAATGGGAAAGAAGGCAAAAGGTCACTACCATCAAGTTTGCAAAGAACTAAATGAGTTCGCAAGTTGGCTGATCAGTTGGAGCAGCTTGGACGTTTAGGACCTTGAAGGGTTATAACTTGGTGACACAAAATCTTTTCTTGTGATTCACTGGGAGTGGGTGGCTACCCCACTGAATTCACCAGATTCTCTCTTGACTTCACAAGAATGCTGTATAGACTTCATCAAGGTTATCTACAGGGTTGAGGAAACCATTGCTTCTTTCTGCCCTTAACTGTGCAGATACAAGTATTATCAGCATTTACTGCAACCAAAACAGGTGACAATATTTTCACGTATTTCCCCTGTTAGAATATAACACTCCTTGGAAATAGTTGAAAACATCTGGGAAATACTGGCCGTGGCAATAGCAATGTCGTTTTAGTTTGAAAACATTTCCTGAGGAAAAGTAAATGTTTTTCTTGTAGAACCCAACATTTCGGCTGTTAAACCATTTTCATCAAAACATTTTATTCATATGTAAAATGTTTTTAAAGTTCTCGCTGTGTAAACATGATCATCTCATACTAATCGGGTGTGTTAAGTGCCTCTATTTATCCATTAATATCAGTGTTTGTCAGCCTGTGTTTTGTTTGTGTCTGATGTTCCATGTCTTTTTTTCAGATATTGATGAATGTGTAAACAACACTGTTTGTGACAGGCACGGGTTTTGTGACAATACAGCTGGCTCCTTCCGCTGCCTCTGTTATCAGGGCTTTCAAGCCCCACAGGATGGGCAAGGGTGTGTGGGTGAGTTTTTAGTTTTTTTTCCCAACATGTTTCACGTGTTCCTATTGAAAAGAAATCGAAGTTATCAACAACAGGAGCTTTTAAACAGGTAATTTGGGCAGAATTTCATGATAATTTTATTTTATCCCACAATTTGAGGATGTGCAGAAATATCCTATGGCTTCTGAAATGGGACATTAAAAAATATAGAAGTATGACTTTAAATTTAAATGAAATTTTAAAAGAACATCTGTTTAAACTCTTAGCTGAGTGTGCAGAACTCTGGAGTCCCTCCTGCACAGGAAGTAGAGTCTGGTGTGTGGTATAGCTTGTCTGTCTTCAAAATGCACCTTCCTAGGCAGTGCATTTAAGGAAAAGTGTTGGCAAGGGCTTCAGTTTCCAGGAATGATGCCCGTAAAATGATGCTTTGGATTGTGCCACTGTATTTCTTCTGTCTGTTCTGTCTGGGATTGACGGGGCTGGAAGGAATCTTGAATATCATCAGATGGCCAAACACGTGCTCATATGGAAGATGACATTTTGTATTTCATTATCTGATCAGCTGTGATTTCTTCAAATCAAATTCATTATGAAACACATTTGCAATTAGAGCAATTAAATGGGAAAGAGAAGAAAGGTTATCAAATTCAAAACTTGACAGATAGCAAGGCTTTTTCTTTATCCTTCTTAATTAGAGAAAAATAGCCACGTTCACTACATGACAGATGGTACTTGAGGAGGAGTCAATAACTTTTTGGTTTGAGAATTTGCGATTGAAACAGTTCATTTACCATCCAGATTAAACTGGGAAAACAAAATCTATTCAGAGGTTTAATGATAATATCACTTGAAAAGTAACTGCTTTTATAGAATTAATTATGAAATTCAGTTAATTCCCAGTAATAAAAAATTTTTTTACAAAGCAGTAATGTAGTTTTGAGCAAAAGTATTGGCTAGTCAAAAACATAATTATTCCAGAAGTATTTACTAGAAGTCTTAGCTATTTAATAATACAGCTAAGACTATCCTAATCTCTAGTTCCCTTCCCACCAAAATACAAGTGATAAAAATTGACATTCGCAAAATATTTTGACTATTTTTACTAAATGGATCATGTGACTTGCCCCCCTTCTTATCTTCTTAGCTTTACCACTTCCTTCCTCACCTTTTACACTCCAGCAACATCACACCGCTTGTGGTTGCTCATGTTGTGCAATTATTTGGCTGTCATTTGATCCTTCTGCTGGGAATGTGCTCCTGACCTCTCCTTCCTGAGCCTGGATTCTTCCCACTCATTCTTGAAGACTGAGGTTAGGTGTCATCTCCTTCCGGACACTGTCCCTGCTCCTTCTGTCACTCTTAAGCTGAGCTGTGACCCCTGCTTCCAGAATGCCTTCAGCAAGTTCTGTATAATACTTAAAACCTTTTGGGGAATATTTAATCATGTGTATATTGCCCGCAGCCACCTTCTCTATGCCTGTAACTTCCATGTGTTTGAAAACTTTCTCTCTTCTCCCTGGGTGGTGCATGATGTTTGGCCTATTGTAGGTGATCAGTAAATTTTGTTTAACTATTAACTGTTTGAATATCAGATGTTGAACCGTTGACTCCACATAACTCCCGAGCCCCCTGCTTACTGTTGATTTCCAACCAGTCAGATGAGTGTACCAAACCCATGTTGACTTGTCAGTTTGGCACACAAAACTCCACCTTAGAGAAGGAATATTTGCTATCATTTTGGTGAACTCAACAAATGTCATTTTATTTGTCTTTTTATTCATTCTTTTGAAAATATTAAATGAGCACCTATTCTGTGCACTTCACCACACTGGGCATTATGTAGAACCTCAGAGATGAGTCGTACCCCAACCCCTGCCATTAGCATTCCCCTAACCCACCCCTGCACTTCAGGTCCACTGTTGTGCTTTCATAGAACTTTGTACTTTTCATTCCTAGCACTCACTGAAGCCTGTAAGATTATCTTTTAATTTCCCTGGCTTGACTATAAACTCTGTGAAGGCAGGAGTTGGGCCTGCCTGACTCATCATTGTTTTCTCATATATGGGCCATATGGGCCTAGCCTGTACAAGTGAGCTAGAAAATATTTCTTGATTGAATGAATGCAGTCTAGTGGGAGGGATTTTAATGGCCATATAAATAATACAAGTTGGAAAGTAGAAAGTTTCATTGGACATTTACCTAAAGTTGATAAATGTGAACTGGCAAATCTAAGTTTTTCTGGTCTAAATTATGACTGTCTGGGTTGATTAAATATTCCAACTCTGCTTTACTTTATGTTACAGTATCTTTACACGAGTGAAACTCAGCTCTCATTGGGTTTATGTCTGTTTATATACAAAGTGAAATGGAAAACGGAGGTTACTATCCAAATAAGTCAAGATATATAATATTTTTGTCCAATTAACTGGGTATAGCAGGTGAAAATAAGATTTTTTTTTCTGGAATGATTGGGATAATTGCTCGGATTTTTAACTTTGTATAAACCATCTCAGAGTGTGCTCCTGAAAGAGCTGATGTTTGCACATGTTTAATGCATAAGACTGATGAGCATTTCAGGTTTCAGGTTCAGTACTTTGCGGAACTGGGTACTTGCTCATAAAATTTCTCTTAGGAAGAAAAAAGGTAAAAAGTACTATTGGGCAAGGTCAAACATAAAATTAACCTTTCTTTGGGGCTGTGTACTTGCATAATGTTGAATAAAACATACTCATCAGTGAGATTCCCTGACTGTGTTTTAATTATGTATATTTAAGTATAGAAGAAATAATAGTAATTACACTGTAGAACAGCAACAGAATTTGAAAAGGCATAGTGAAATTAATGATTAATTATCAGACTACTTTGTTTCACAAGAATGATTAATGTAGCCCAATGAATGATTTACAGGGGTCTTTCCTTTATTTCTCAAAGGGATATGCAACCTGTATTCTATTGTTAATTTGCGGACATTTTGGCTTCTAGAGAACTGTATTTTCAGATATTTAACTAGATGTTTTAAAATTTTTAAATGAACTTAATTCTATGGTTGCTGAAGTGCTAGTATCTTAATTTTCCTTGAATTATGAACTGTGAGTAGAGTGTTGGGTCTTTTAAGACTTTGTTATGTTGAAAAGTTGGGGAAGACAAAACTAGACGGTCAACTATGCTTGCAATATAATTTCAGGGTGTTCCTTAAAACTAGAAGTGAAATTTAGAACCTTTGCCTTGTGTGTTCATGATTCTTTCATACAGACCAAATCATCCAACGCTGCCTTTAGGAGCCCCTTCCCTAAAAGAGCAGAAGGGGTTTGATTGCTCCCTGGGGATCACCTTGTTTCTAGCAGACACTACTAGCCCTGGCACAGCTGGTAAAATAAAGAGCTGTCTGGAAGGAGCCACACCCCTCACTTGATCTGTGCTCCCTTTTCCAGATGTGAACGAATGTGAACTGCTCAGTGGGGTGTGTGGTGAAGCCTTCTGTGAGAATGTGGAAGGGTCCTTCCTGTGCGTGTGCGCTGATGAAAACCAGGAGTACAGCCCCATGACCGGGCAGTGCCGCTCCCGGGACTCTGGAGGTAAGTCCCAGTGGCACTGTACAAGGGACAGAGGGCCCCCCTCAGGGACCTGGACCTACACAGGTCTGGGCTAAACACTCTGGGAGTGAGATAAGAGGTGGCCAAATGTCCTGGCACAGTGCTGTCTCTGGAAGCTTCCATGCTCTTCCATGCCTGCCCTATCAGTGGAATTAGGATATGGGTGATGACTGTTTAGGCTAGATGGCCTCTAGTGTGCTTGCCAACCCAGAGACGCCGTGATTAGGGTAAAGGATCCAAAATGATGAGAACATTTGCTGAGGATTGCTTAAAACTTAGAGAGCTATCAACTCAGGATTTAATATGGCAGCGTCTCACTAAGTTGCATAATCCTCCTTTCTTGGCCCTTGGAGAAATGTATCTTGATACTTCTCTAAATTAAAAGCAACATATAGGCCTCTCAGGATCTACAAAGACTTCCACTTGGAATTCTTAAGGTGTTTTTCCAGAATTTGGCCTAGAGAGTGGCTATGTTTGCATTCGTTTAAAATTTGATTTAGGCTGTGTCGTCACCGCACAAATTGAAATAGAGAGCTGACTGTTTTCCAGATAAATTAATCAACTTCCAGATCACCCTTTTAGTTTGTGCCATGTGGCTCTAGCTTGGTTGTATTTTAGGGAAAGCAAAAGCCCAAATGGTCCATGGAGAGCCAAGTGAAATGAAACATAGACCATTTTTTTCCTTTCTCGTTCAATTTTATCCATGCTTCTATAATAGCCCTCACCGCTCCTCTAGAGGGTACACTTGTTCTGTGTACAATAGCCATCTTTTCAAGTCATAGGGAATAAAATACAAAAATATTTTCACCCACACTTTTTTCCTCAATTGTTAAATATAGAAAGGCAAAGGGTGCAGAATTAAATGAACAGGCAATAATTCAAAAACTTTGGGAAGGGGAGGAGACAGGTTGGTTATCACTGATGGGAAGGTGGATGTTCATTCGAGCGGCCACCACTGTAATACATTTGCCATAAAGAAGGGTCTTTTCATCTTAATTGTATCTATAATAGCAAAAAACAAAAAAACAACCTGATTGGCCAATAACAGAATTGGTTAAGTAACTATCTTTTTCTCATTTTTTCTTGGTTCCACAGAGAAGCACCTCACCCGTAGTGTTATTTTGAATGAATTAATTCACACATCATAGTATTGAATAGTCATTAAATGGTCTATATGAAGATTAGGTGGTCATGAAAAAGACAAATGTGTATGATACAGTGTTAAGTGGGGAAAAAACCCAGCACATTCCAATGATCACACTCTGTAGAGGGAAGGAAGGTGAGAATGCATTAAAAGATAGTTGTTGGACTTAATGGAAATTTTAGTTTTTTCCTTTATTTTCCAAACTTTCTATAAAACTTTAGGTGGGAAGACCAGGGTTCTGGTCCATTAACTACTTTCTAGTTGGGTAAGCTTGGGCATTTCAACATCTATGAGTTTTTGTATCTCACCTGTAATGTGGAGAGAAAAGTTTTATTTACCTCAAAGTTTTATAAATTTTAAATGAAATCAGACATGTAAAAGTCATTTATTAAAGGTGAAATACAATATGAAATATTAAAATAGTATCCCAAACACATAATGGATATCCATTTCTTATCCTTTTGTGATCTCTTCTGAAGTGGTGGATCTTTTAACTACAAATATTTTTGGAGAATGTTTTAGCATGACAAAAAAAATGGTTCATCCAGTTTACATAGCTTCAACTAGGGTATGTGTCTGGGATCCTCAAGTTTGCTCGTTCCTTTTTTTTTTTCCTTTAAGAGATTACTAATCCCTCAGTGGGATCATTAGACAATCTGAACCATTTTTTCTTAATTTTTTATTTTTAATTATTATGGGTACATAATAGTTGTATATATTTATATACATGTGATGTTTTGATATAGGTATACAATGTATATTAATCAAATCAGGGCAATTGGGGTATCAATCACCTCAGGCATTTATCATTTCTTTGTGTTAGGAACATTCCAATTCTACTGTTTTAGTTATTTTAAAGTATACCCTAACTTATTGATTACAGTCACTTTGTTGTAATATCAAATATTGTTCATTCTATATAACTATCTAACTATATTTTTGCACCCATTAACCATCCCCACTCTATCTCCCCCACCCTGCTACCCTTCCCAGCCTCTGGTAACCATCATTCTGCTCTCTGTCTCCATGAGATCGATTGTTCTGATATTTACCTCCCATGTATGAGTAAGAACATGTGAGATTTGTCTTGCTGTGCTTGGATTATTTCACTTAACATAATGTTCTCCAGTTACATCCATGTTGTTGCAAATGACAGGATTTCATTCTTTTTTATAGCTATATGATATTACATTGTGTATATATACCACAGTATCTGTTGATGGACACAGGTTGATTCCAAATTTTGGCTATTGTGAATAGAGCTGCAATAAACATGGGAGTATAGATATCTTTTTGATATACTGATTTCCTTTCTTTTGGATATATACCTAGCAGTGAGATTGCTGGGTCATATGGTAGTTCTATTTTTAGTGTTTTGAGGAACCTCCATACCGTTCTCCATAGTGGTTGCACTAATTTACATTCCCACCAACAGTGTATGACAGTTCCCCTTTCTCCACATCCTCACCAGCATTTGTTATTGCCTTTTTGATAAAAGCCGTTTTAACTGGGGTGAGATGATATCTTCTTGTAGTTTTGATTTGCATTACTCTGATGGCTAATGATGTTGAACATATTTTCATATACCTGTTGGCCATTTGTATGTCTTCTTTTGAAAAATATCTAATCAGATCTTTTGCCCATTTTTTAATCAGATTGTTTGATCTTTTCCTACTGAGTTCTTGGAGCTCCTTATATATTCTAGTTATTAATTCATTGTCAGATGGGTAGTTTGCAGATACTTTCTCCCATTCTGTGGGTTGTCTCTTCACTTTGTTGATTGTTTCCTTTGGTGTGCAGAAGCTTTTCAGCTTGAACTGATCCTATTTGTTCAGTTTTGCTTTGGTTGCCTGTGCTTTTGGGGTATTACCCAAGAAATCCTTGGCCAGACCAGTGTCCTGAAGTGTTTCCCCAATGTTTTCTTTTAGTAGTTTCATAGTTTCAGGTCTTAGATTTAAGTCTTAATCCATTTTTATTTGATTTTTGTATATGGTAAGAGATAGGGGTCTACTTTTATTCTTTGCATATGGATATCCAGTTTTCCCAGCACCATTTGTTGGCACCTTTGTTGAAGATAAGTTCACTATAGATGTATGGATTTATTTCTGGGGTCTCTATTCTGTTCCATTGGTCTGTGTGTCTGTTTTTATGCCAGTACCATGCTGTTTTGGTTACTACGGCTCTGTTGTATAATTTGAAGTCAGGTGATGTGATTCCTCCAATTTTTGTTCTTTTTGCTCAGGATGGCTTTGGCTATTCTGGGTCTTTTGTGGTTCCATATAAATTTTTAGAATTATTTTTTCTATTTCTGTGAAGAATGTCATCTGTATTGTGATGGGGATTGCATTGAATCTGCAGATTGCTTTGGGTAGTATGGACACTTTAACGATATTGATTCTTCCAATCCATGAGCATGGAATATCTTTCCATTTTTTTATGTCATCTTCAGTTTCTTTCACCAGTGTTTTATTGTTTTCATTGTAGAGGCCTTTCACTACTTTGGTTAAGTTTATTCCCAGGTATTTTATTTTATTTGTAGCTATTGTAAATGGGATTACCTTCTTGGTTTCTTTTTTAGATCATTTGCTGTTGGCATATAAAAATGCTACTGATTTTTGTATCCTGCAACTTTACTGAATTTGTTTATCAGTTCTAATACTATTTTTATAGAGCCTTTAGGTTTCTCTAGATATAAGATCATATCATCTGCAAACAAGGATAATTTGACTTCTTCCTTTCCAATTTGGATGCCCTGTATTTCTTTCTCTTGTCTGATTGCTCTAGCTAGAACTTCCAGTATTATGTTGAATAACAGTGGTGAGAGTGGGCATCCTTGTCTTATTCCAGATCTTAGAGGGAAGGCTTTCAGTTTTTCTCCATTCAGTATGATACTAGCTATGGGTCTGTCATATATGGCTTTTATCATGTTTGAGGTAAGTTCCTTCTGTATCCAGTTTTTTGACAGTTTTTATCATGAGGTGATGTTGAGTTTTATTGAATGCTTTTTTAGCATCAATTGGAGTGATCATGTGGTTTTTGTCCTTTGTTCTGTTGATATATCACATTGATTGATTTGCGTATGTTCAACCACCCTTGCATCCCTCGGATGATTCCCGCTTGATCATGATGAATAATCTTTTTAGTGTATTGTTGAATTCCATTTGCTAGTATTTTGTTGAGGATTTTTGCGTCTGTGTTCATAAGAGATATTGGTCTATAGTTTTCTTTTTTTGTTGTGTCTTTGTCTCGTTTTTGTATCAGGGTGATAGAGGTCTCGTAGAATGAGTTTGGGAGTATTCCCTCCTCCTTGATTTTTTGGAATAGTTTAAGTAGGATTGGTATTAGTTCTTTTTTGAATGCTTGGTAGAATTCAGCAGCAAAGCCATCGGGTTCTGGGCCTGAACCATTTTTCCTGAACTGGACTAGCTCACTATAAACTATGATACCTTGCTGCTTAATTCTTTACAGCAACTCTTTTTGTAAACCTTGCTCCTTGTCTCCTACTTTTTACATTTTTCTATAATCATGTCCCTAATACCTGCCTTGCCTTTTTCCTCCCTTAGCTTCCTTGTTCTCTTATCAGCTCTCTTTCTAGAATGTTCTTCCAACCAGAGTTCACTAAGTACCGTTCTGCTTTTCAAACAACATAATTTTGAATGCTCAACTTTCACAAAGCTTGTCTGTCAATGGATACATAGTTTCTCCATCCTCTTAACATTATATTTAATCCTTAAATTTCTGTGTTTTGGCATATTTTCCCCATAGTTTTCTGGCTTCTGCTAAATACTATATGCATCCAGTTTTTTTTATTGGTCCATGTCAGTATGATCTGACTCAACCAATAACTAATTGAGCTTATTAATTTGTATAGTTTCTCACAACTTTGACTTTTACAATAACTTCAATTTGTATAGTTGTTGGCAAACTTTGACTGAGTATATGGAGTCTTAAGACTTTTTTATAATAGTCTTCATTTTAAGCAGTTGTCTAGCAGCATCTGGAGAGACTGAGTTTAGCTATAAACTACAGCAGAAGCCTTTTATCTGACTTCATCATAGCCAAGAATTGATCAGTTATTTGAGAAAGGTGATTAAAACTGGAAATCATAGAAAGATAATGTATCTTCTAAATATTTAATTTTTAATTCAAAGCATATAAATGTACATTCATTCACCAATCTTTGAAGAAGGGTTAAGGCCTTTCTTTGAGTAAAGGTCTACTCTTGGCATTTGCATGGTTTTTGCGTAAACCCTGTCTATTGTGTGTTATCTACACTGCCTACTGTAAAGGTAGTAAGAATTTAAAGGTCTTTTTATAGTTTCTCTCAATTTTTTGCAGTTATCTCATCCACACCTAATTTGATAGCATTCTTTTTACTGAATCACCTTTAGTCTTTCTAAAGCCTTAACTTGCTCTAGAAATAATTCTTCTATTCACATTCATATTTTGCTGATTTACGTAAGTACAATAACCAGTACGTGGGCACAGAATGTTTGAGAATAAACATAGCGGAGTCTTGGTTGTCATACTGCTCAACCTGTAGGGACAGAAGTGTATGTACCTGTACAAGAATAGCTGACTGGCTGTGAGCATTCAACCTGCCGTGGGCATTAGCCAGGATGTTTTTCAGAGGGCAAGAGAGCATTAGTTAACCCAACAAGTTGGTTAAATGTAGGCCAGTGAAAGCAGTTAGTACTCTACTCCAGTCAAAGAATCACTGTTATACAGAACATAACATTTTGTACCAAATTTAAGTAAAAATTTTTAACTAGGATTCAAATTAATTCCATTAAGTACATATTGATGATATACTAACAGTTCAGATGTCATCCTTCCTGAAAAGTACCTAGGAAAGGAAAGATAAATTTTCAGTATGGGCCATAACATTTTTATTTAGCTGTAAGATTTCCCCAGGAAAATCCACATTCCAACAATGAGCAATAGCCTATTAATCTGATGTGGTATCATACTCAGGACAGAATGGGGGCTAAGAGGTGGGATGTCAGGAAGGCATATTTCAGATAAGTATCCACAAGAGCTTTCCAATAACTAACTAGAGCTTGTCAGCAAATAGCTGTCTCATGGAATAGTGGGGTGTTTCCCCTGTAGGTATTCAAGAACAGGTGGGACACCCATTGGTAGAAGGGCACCCACATCTGGTAGGATGTGGCGAGATGGCCTGTAAGGGATTTTGGGACTCTAATGTCCTAGAATTTTTATTTCTAAACTTTCTTGGCTCTCACATAATTTCTTTTAGGTCTGCTTTAATGTTTTTCACTGCCTGGGCCTTTGGCCACTAATTTACATTGCTGTTCATTGTCTAAAAGCATCTGAAACAGAAGTGACTTAAAAATATCCATAGCAGGCCACTCATCACATTTAAGAAGGTAGGGATATGAAATATAATCTGATGCTTTTATTTCCTTAGTGCCTGTGATAATTACTCAATAAAAACTTTATGTCTTTGGGCACTCTAAACGAAGCAGTAAATATTTAGTCTTGGCAACTGCAGCCTTCAAACCTTACCCACAAAATGCTATTCTCCTTGATTGGTATACAGGGGAGATTCTGTGGTAGGACCTGAATCTTATTCTTAAAATAGAAGATATAATGAAAAGAACACAATGAAAAAGATATATATTTTAACCAATGCAGGTGCTGTCCACTTTAAGAAAAGCAAATAGACAATCAGAAATTAAAAAGCATTTGGATTGGGGTAATTAATTTGTATTATAAAATAATTGTTCACTTTACACAACAATTTATTATAGAGTCTCTTTAAATATCAGGCTTCTCTAATACACTTGAGAGTTTATTCTCACATCATGAGCTAGGTCCTGGACTTCTACATTCAGAACCCACCATAGTGATTTTCCAGCTAAAGAGACCAAGGCCCAGAGAGAAGTTTTAAATGCCATTCTTAGGGTCATACAGCTAATACATGGCGGAATTGGTACAGGAACCTGACTCAGGGATCTGCCCACTTCACCATTTCTATTTCTCAGGGCTGAGGACCCTAAGACAAATTCTTCTAAAAATTGACTTTCTTTTCACTTTTTTTTCCATTATTAGAACAATACACATTAATCATAGAAAATTGGCAAATACAAAAATATATCCAAGAGAAAATTCCCTGCAGTGTCACCATCCAGGGATAATCTCCGTCACCATGTTGACCTCCAGAGTCTTTGAAGGGACATCCAGTCTCCCCGTGCCTAGACAGAACCATCCCCCTTTTGATCCTCAATGCACTGAAGTCAGGCCCTGTGAATCCTCATCTAAAGGAAGCTACTTTCTCCTGGGTCACCAGTGAGCTTCAGAACGCTAAACCCATTGTCTCCTCCCAGACCCCATCTTCTGAATCACTTGACGGTGGTCTGTTATCTCTCCTCCTCCTTTTCCCTGTGACTGATTTCAAGACATCGCTCTTCCCTGTGTCCTCCCACCTCTTGGACTGGTCTTTTTCCCTCTTATTCTCAGGCTCTTCTTCTCTTGTCCATCCCTTAAATAATAACGTCCCAGGGAATTGCATGCTTAGCCCTCTTCTTACTCTATGCTCTTCTCCTGGGGCATTTTATCTACTTTTGAGTCAACTGTTACTTACATGGTGTTGCCTGCTAAGTAAATATCTTTTGCCCCTACCTCTGTCCTGAATGCCGCACTCCTATTTCCTACTGCCTGTTGGACCTTTCTCCCAGGGTGTCTTATAAGCATCTCTAGCTGACGATTATCCAAAACCAAATTAATGACCATTCCCTCCCCTTGTATTTACTCCTTAATTGCCAGGCATCAGTACTGGAAATCCTGAAGGCATACTTTTATTTTTCTCCCCATCCATCCGAGCAGTCCATCGAAGTCATCATGACATTCTGCTGATTCTACCTCCAGAGTATCCCTCAGATTTCTCCCTGCTCCTGGTACTGCTGCCCTAGTCCTTTAGCATCACTTACCTGGACCACTGCAGTAGCCTCCTGACATCTCTCCCTGCCTCTCCCGTCAATTCCTGCTCCATACTGCTGCCAGAGTTAGTGCTTTCAAAATACAGAGCTGGTTTTAAATCCTTCTTCTATCTTTCAATTGCTTACTAACTGCCTTACAACATAAAACCCAAATCCATTAGCCGCACAACAAGCCCTTATGCTCTATAGGGTAACCTGCCTTTTTAGCTTCATCTCTCACCCTCCCCCTACCCACACTCAAGCCTGCATCCTGCTCATGGCTCCCCAAATAGTCATGCTTTCCTAAGACTGTGCCTTTGTCCCTGCTAATTCTTCTGCCTGCTGCGCCCTCCCTTGTAAACCTTTTTTCTGAAGCCTTTTTAAAGTCTGCTCAACTGTCACCAAGTTGTCAAGCTTTCCGCAGATCCCTAAGGTGGGATTACCAGATTCGGCCTCTCTGCTCTCATCACGCTTTATTCGTTGTGGCAACCATTCTTTGCGTGTCACTCCTCCTTGCGTGCCCTGTCACGAGGCTCACTGTCCAGCACAGCACCTGAGGCAGCCATCGAATAAAATCACCTGTCCACATTCGAGGATGTGTCCTTTCCAAACCCCATCCATCCCATTCCCAGCTAGTTCTGTAGAATAAAAATAATTTTTCATTTTATCAAAAATGTAGTGGGAGCACACTTCAGTGAAGAAAGGTCTATTCACACTTCTGTGTAGGGAGTAGTTCCTCAGGTTGCTTCGGGTGAATTACAAGAGGAGCAAAAAAATGTTCCCTGCTGCCAGGGGACTCGTCGAACAACTCACGCTGGTGGTTCTGACAGCCGGACTCAGGCAGCGTTCCTGTTCCCTTCCTCGCAAGGTACACTACAGGTTTTGTGTATGTACATATTTTTTAAAGGCAGGAAACCACATATATCATCAGTCAACTGTTATATTTGGCAGACTCAATTTTTGAAAAATGTGTTTAGTTAACCTGAAAAATAAATTAACATTAAAAGCGTTTTTAAAAAATTATTTCTGATTGCAAAAGAAAGACTTTTGGTTGGAAAAAAATATTAAAGAAAGTGAAACCACAGTATTTAGAATGCAAATATTGTAAAATGCCATAAAACTCCTGAGGTCTTATTGTATGTTTGTAATGGATCTGTAACAGAGATGTAGGTGAGGCTGGGGAAAATATGCTCATTTGTTTAAGAAGAGAAGAAGAAGTTGGGTCAAGTTTCTTCCCACATCCAAAGATGATAGTGAGAAGCATTTACTAATTACCAAACTTTGCTTTTATTTTTATAAAATTTCGTTTGTTATAGATAGTACCTAAAATAATATCTGAGTTTTTGATAAAGAGATGTCAATGTTTTAATGAACTGACGTCAATCAAAGTGACAGATTCAAACTATATATATCTTAAGCCATTTTATCTTCTTAATCCTACAAGATATACCCACACTGTTTCATTACAAATGCATTTTGGATCCTAGAATTTGCTATAAATTAGGCCTGAAGAGGAGTGGTCTGTACATTTCCTTTTAAGCGTTTCCAGACGCTTTGCATGTCACTTCAGATTTGCTCCATTCAGGCGGTCGTCTTCACAGGCCCTCGGGATGCTTGTGTGACAGTGTTGTTACAGGCTCGTGTTGTGACGTCTGCTTTTTCCTCCATCGCCATGTGTGCTTTGTCTTCTCACTCGGTCCCAGCACGCTCTTCTCCCGTTTTCCTTCTCCACGGTACTGTTGTCCCTCAGTCTCTGAAGGGAATTGGGTCCAGGACCCCTGCGGACGCCAGAACCTACAGATGCTCCCGATAGACCCTGATGCAACATGGCGTAGTATTTGCATATAACCTACACACATCCTCCCGTATACCTTAAATCATCTCTGGATGACTTATAATATCTAATACAATGTAAACACTATATACATAGTTATTAGACTGTACTGCTGTTTTATTTGTATTATTTTTCATTATTGTATTTTTGAATTTTTATTTTTTCAAACATTTTCAATCTGTGGTTGGTTAAATCCACAGATGTGGAACCCACAGATACGGGGGGTCAACTGCACTTTATTTTTCTTTCAGGAGCCCCTTTTTTCACCCATTTCTGCCCATTTTTCTTCTCCCTAATTTTTCACTTTCTAGTAATATCACTGACTTTCTCTTCTCCTCACCCTGTCCCCAGTCTACTCCTGTCCTAGGCTCACGTCCCCCATTCTCTCCTAACGCCTGCCCTGGATGTCACCTCCTCCAGGCAGCCTTCCCTGATAGCCCTGCCCACCCATCCCTGTGCAGTGGGGCTTAGGTGCATGCGTGTTCTGGGAGTGAAGCCTCCGGCCTGGCTCGTGGCCCGATTGCTGGCCTCACTCTGTATCTGAGCTCTTTAAGAACGGAGACTGTGTGGAGGCATCTTCTTTTAAAGGATATTTACTCTTGTGCTTTGCTTTCTAAACTTCATTTTGACTTCTTTCACGTCTTTTACCATCTGAAGTTATTACCTTTCTATGGTCTTCCTTTTTATTTGCACCTCTTCTTATCTAATCCATTCCTATTGTCAGTGCTTGTTTTCTGAAACTCACCAACAACTTTCTCCTGAATTTCACTTTAAAAGCCAAATATGACACATTTCTCATTTTCTAAGTTCTTGAGTGAGAACGCTAGAAAAAAAGAGAAATGTGTATGAATTTCTAAGTTCCCTTTTACTCCTCCTTGCAATATTACACTAGAATTGGTTTTCTAGTAAAAGCATGAGGATAGTATAAAACATTCGTGTCTGTAGCAATTTTTGAAATAAAAAGGAGTAAAGTGTCCTGGGTAATTCTGCTGAAAGTAATCTACTGAACATTATCACGTGCACAGAGTTTTATAAATTGGTCTCTTTTCAGGACTACAGGCAGCTGTTTCATTGGGGGCCACTATTTACTCACATATCTTTGGGGTGTTACTCTTTGGTCATTGTCATAATCCTGACTGTCCCAAAAAGGTATGGGGAGGATTAGCTCATAAACACCTTCAGAACACATTACAAATGGAAAAGGAAAGCAAAGACAAAGGCCCATTTAAAAAACTCATGTCCACTTTAACCAAAATAATGTTCTAGATTTTCTCACCCCAACAGCAATCCCTACAACTGGACATATTTGGGGAAAGACTGAAGAATCCTATAAGTAAACAGCCCACACCCTCTTCAGTCTGATGAACTAAGGAAAGAGCTCCCAGAAAGGGCTCTTTATAGATGGCGCTTACAGCTCAAACCCACTCCTTCCTGTTCAGAGTAAGGAACATGATTGTCCTATATGTGGCCTTGTAGTTGAATTCCACACTAGCAAGGAATATCTGCTGCCTCTCTCCATTTGTCTCAAAAAGAAAAAGGAAATACAAAGAAAAAAGGCAAAGCAGAACAAACTTATGCTAATTGAGCTCCTAAGAACCTTAGCCCCAAAGGAGGGTTTTAGGGAAAGTAGTAGACACAGGACACTTGAAATCAACATCAGCAAATTCCAGAAAATTCCAACAAGCTGGAATTTTCTCTTCCAGAAAGTGAGGATGCTCTATTTGCATTTTCTTTTTTGTTTGTTTGTTTGGTTGGTTGGTTGGTTTTTTTTGGAGACAGAGTCTTGTTCTGTTGCCCCGGTTAAAGTGCAGTGGCGTCATCATAGCTCACTGCAACTTCAAACTCCTGGGCTCAAGTGATCTTCCTGCCTCAGCTGACACTACAGGCACATGCCACCACGCTGGCTAATTTTTCTATTTGTTGTAGAGACAGGGTCTTACTCTTGCTCAGGCTGGTCTTGAACTCTTGGCCTCAAGCAATCCTCCCGCCTCAGCCTCCCAGAGTGCTAGGACTACAGGTGTGAGCCACCGCACCCAGCCTGTTTACTTGCGTCTTCTATCTCATGTAGTTATTCTGTGGATCACATGAAAAGGCCTCTGTAAAAGTTTCTTAAAAACAAAAAAAAAAAACAAAAAAAAACACTGATAAAATGTCCCCAAACTCACTTTCTTCTTGTTGCCAGCCATACCTCTAGAATAGAAACGCATACTTGATGTTTTTATGTAGATTTTAAGCCAACCTCTTAATACAAATTGAAAAATCAAATCTGAAAATTCCAAAGGAAAAGTAATATATTTTTTAGAAGTCTATGGCATGAGATATGTAGTATGGCTAATCTTATTCATAACATCTTTAAGAAAAAGAAAATTTGTTCTTTTTAATGCCTGGCACTTTCTATAACCATTGATTTTACCTTTTAAAATTATTTTCCAATATAGAAACCCTCCACCCCTGGCAGCAGTGACCTAAACTCACACAGAGTTTCTTTAAAGAAATTATATTAAATGTATTTAGTGATCAGAGTTTTACCCCTATGGAAAAGTGCTTGAGGAAGTTAATTACTTAAAGGTTAGGAAGATAGGGAAATCGTAGTTTTTCCCAGAATGACCTTTGTGGACCAGTTTTTTAAAAAAGAATTTGCATTTCTTTCCAAACACAGATGAGGGCCTGACTAACTCTCAATTTCAGCTGTGTAAACATTGAATTTTCAAATGTCTCAGAAAGAAAATGAGAGTAAAACTTGTAACAACCAATGTAAAGCCTGAATAATTACAATTATAATATTGATTATTTCCCTTATGAAATCTGTAAGTTTCCTTCCCCAAAAAGGTAAAAAGGCAAAGATTATCTTATTTCTTAGTTTCTGTGATGTGAGCATAACAAACATTGTAGAAAACAAAACAGTGTTTGCTATGCATGTATGTATTTGTATGTGTATGTATAAAACACAATAAAATGTGGTATATGTATACCATGGAGTATTACTCAGCAATAAGGAACAATAGTGAATTAACACATCTGGTATTATCCTGGTTGGAGCTAGAACCCATTCTTCGAAGCGAAGTGTCACAGGATTGGAAAAACAAGCACCACTGGTACTCACCATCAAACTGGTACTAACTGATGAACACTTACATCACACAGGGCAATAACATTCATCTGAGGGCGGGCGGGCGGGAGGGGGGTGGAAGGGATGGGAAAAACTCTCACTGAATGGATGCGGGGAGCACAGTTTGGGGGATGACCACGATTGTGGCTCTGACACGGGTGGAACAGGGGCAATGTGTATGGCCAAAGTGTTGTACCCCCATGATATTCTGAAATTAAAAAAAAAAAAAAAAGGAAAAAACCCCACAATTTTGTATATAAATATTTGTATTTATATTTACATTTTATTTTTAAACTTAAAATTTAAATTATATATGTAAAATTTTTGACATGCTTTGACTCCAAAGTCTGTAGTTTGTGATTACCTGTGAACATAACAATCTTCACAGGCCTTACTGCATAGTATTCCGTTTTGTAATAAACACCATAACATACTTATAACTTTGTACATGAGGAAGAAATTTTTGAGTTCTTTTAGCAGAAACTATAAAGTACATCTGGTTTGTAGAACTCTGTTGCTTTTTTGATTTGTATTTCTAACTGCATTCATTAATAGCTAGCTGCATTCTTAGGCCTGCTGAATAAAATAATTGAGCAGAATTGGTAATAGTAATACTCTGGCAATTTATTCACAATGTTGGAGGACAGCTTATAAAATTTTCTATAGGGTTCACGATTAATTTAATGATAATTTTAAATATGTACCCTTAGTTTTCCCAAGTAATTCCACATCTAAGAGCTTGGAGTCCCTTCTGATGAAGATCCCTTCTGTTAGAGGACGCAAAGTGAATTTCTGTCCTCTGCACACTGGAAGCAAGCAAGACCAGATGAAGGAGGTGGCAGGTTTTACCCAATTTCACACACAAGGAAATAATTTAAAACTACTTTATAAACTCCTACATAGAAATCAGCATTTCATTTTTTTCCTGGACACTTGTTCTAGGTCTGACTTTGTCATCAGCTGTTAACACTAACTTAAGTCGAAGCTGAAATCTGTCAAAGACAAAATAATCTGAGAATTGGCCAGAATCAAGTATGTGAGGGATCATGTACATTCTCACTGATATTCTGTGCTCTCAGGGTAGTATATACTTCAAAGGTTTGTTTGCTGCTTTGCTTGTTTTTAATGCCTTGAGAGCAAAGGGCAGTGGCTTTCCTGATAGAATTTTATGAACTTATATTTTAAAAACACCTTTACTATTTAATATATTAATCAAGTTTCCCACAGTCAACTAGACCCTGCTAAAATAAATATATAGGAAGCTATTGTAAAAATAACTCATTAAATTTCCCAAATAATATCATTATCCACTAACTTCAAAAAAAGGAAAGTAGGTGCTGACATATAAGTCTTATCCTCACTAGTAAATGTTTTCCTTTTGATCCTACAGTTTCTTTGGCCTAAGAATCTAGAAATAGAGTTCTAATGAAAATATTTCATTAGAATTAATCTGAGAAATCGCAATGACAGTAGTGAGCTGCTTATTTGATATAGCATAAAATAAAAACTATTAATAAATTCTAACTGGATCATAGGCAGTAATTTGAAATCTGTAGCATACGGTAGGGAAGGGATGTGACTACTAAGTCTAGTCACAAAATGTTGATCATTTTTTAAAAGCACAAACTTGTTCAAAGTCTTCAAATCTGATAGAATTCAATAATTTTTATTGTCCAAAAGTGGGTGGATTTTGTTCTCATACCACCGTGTGTTTTATCCCACAGAGGGTTAAACTGAGTCTGTAGAATGTGTTTTCCTCTAGGATGCACTTGAGCTGGGACTAGAACCCAGACTTGAAATTCTACCCTGAGGCTTAGCTGGCACTCATAATTTCATTCAAAGTCATATATTTGCGGCAGTTTAAGTAGTTAGATTTTTCAGTGATGAAAGGTTATTTTATAGGCTCCAGGTTCCTGCAGAATTTTCCTAGTTATCTTCTGCTGTGTACTGTTCAGAAGAGATTGGGAGCATGGTTGATTCAAATAACCACCTAAGGGTTAAATATTATGTGTGGCCCCAGACCCCTGGTCAAGTGTTAGGGAAAATTTTTTATTGATTTAAGTAGGTGTTATAGCTCAGTAAAGAATGGCCCTATGTTTGGCAAGAAAAGCAGATATGGAAACTCTACTCACAGCCAAATTTACAAGAATAAAATAATTGGTTAACGTAAAAGGAAATGGTTTTGACAGATTTACAGTCTTGGGGTATATTAGAACTCCACCAAAATTCAGGATTCAAGTGCATTTTTATCTCGAAATGGAAGAGTCTGACACTTAAAGTGGAAAGCAGTTTTCTGTAGAGGAAATGCTATTGACACATGCAGTCACTCCCTCTCCTTTGTGTTTTCTGTGTGTTGTGTTATAGTAGATCTGGTGTATCTTATCAACACTCTTTTTACTTTCCCTACTTTGTGTAAATCTAGATGTAGAACAACCCAAAGAAGAAAAGAAAGAATGCTACTATAATCTCAACGACGCTAGTCTCTGTGATAACGTGCTGGCCCCCAACATCACCAAACAAGAATGCTGCTGTACCTCAGGCGCCGGATGGGGGGATAACTGTGAGATCTTCCCCTGCCCAGTCTTGGGGACCGGTAAGAATCAGCTAAGTGGTGTATTCAAGCTGTGTTTGGTCAGCTGGTGTCCATGGGCTTTGAAATGATGACATTCACCGCCCCAGTCGACTGGAGGTGAAATTACCTCATAATGAGTTTCATTCAGGGCTAGAGCTGTCACCCTCATCCCACCTCAGTGTGAATCCTTAAACTTCTGTCTGTCACAGAGGGTACTCTTACCGTCAGGTTCTGTAGGATATTTTGGCAGAAATATAATTCCATTTTATTCCACTTTGAAATTAAAATCAGTCTTTTTTGCTGACAATGACACAGCATCATTCATAACTAGAGCTCATATATTTAGGCTAAGATTTTGCTTAATGGGCTCTTACTAAACCTTTAAAATACTAGACACCATAGTAGTAGAGAAATAATAGTCATAATACCAAGTAAAACATGGGTAAATAAAATATGGGTGAATTAGGAGGGTTTTTTAAGAAAAAAATTATAAGTAAACCTATGAAGTCATTAGATTTATTTGTATTTAATCCATAATTTTTTGAGCTTGTACTGAATTTATTTGCCAGAATTGCCTTAAAGTCTGAGAAAGCAAAATGAATTTAAAATGTGTATTCATGGAAGATGTTGATTCTTTTTTTTTTTCTTTTTTAAACTTATTTCTTTTCTTGGTTTTCTCTCTTCCAAAATCAGCTGAGTTCACTGAAATGTGTCCTAGAGGGAAAGGTTTTGTCCCCACTGGAGAAGCCTCTTATGAAACTGGTGGTGAGAACTATAAAGGTCAGAATCAAGTGGCAATGAATTTGTAACACATGTACCTGTCAAACATTCAAGTAAATGCAGGCTTGGGTCACTCAGAATTAGAGTTGTTTTAAGCCATGGAAACTAATTACAAAGCCCTAATTCTATCATTGGAATAAGGTCCCTTTGGACTTTGGGAGTCAGAACTCTTAAGACTGTGTGACATTGGAAGGTCACTTAACCTTCTGAGCTTCCATCTCTTCATCTCTGAGATAGGAATAATATCTCAAAGGTTATAATGAGGATTAAATGAGATAATATGTGTGAAAGTACTTAACACAAAATTCTATATTTAGTAGGTGTTTACTAAATTTATTTTATTCTAGAGGTATAATATTATAGAAATCACATAAATTATGACTTGACCATGAATCGTGTTTGTCTTTATGGTCATCGACAAAGCTAAGGTTCTTGCTTTTTTAAAGAACTTATCCTACTGTTGCCAGGACCTTTTACTAATGGCCACAGATTCATAATAAGGAATGGAAGAGAAGTAAACAGAAGTAGACTTGTTTTATATATTTAATGCTGCTATTGTATAATTCTAAAATAAATGTGCAGCCTTTTAATTTTGGTGAATATTCACATGTATGAATATTTCCCCATTAACCACTCACTTGACATTTTTGTGATGGAGATATTATCTTTTTTATACAAAGTGATTTTTTTCTTTTATAGTTTAATATTAAAAATTGTTAAGTAGCTGGAATACAGACTATAAAAACATTTTTATTGTCCATTTTTGGAAAACTACTGCTTGAATAATATGGTATAATTCAGTAGCTGGATAAGAAATTCCATTTGTGTTTTTTTAAATACAGCTATGACTTAGTCCAATTAAATAACAAGAAGATTTGGTTTGTAATATGTGTTGAATGCTTTCCAAGTTCATAAATATCACATACAATACTATATTTTTGCAGCAATGTAGTTGGATCTCACTTCATGTTGTGGAACAGAGCCCTGATTTTACCATGAAGTCATCCTCTCTTTTATGTAAAAATGAGTTCCTCCTCATCCTATTTTAGCAGTGCTGTAAATGGTTGGAAGAAGATTGGATTCAGATCCAACCAGCCATATGTTCTAGGCTTAGCTTTTCCATTTTCCATCTGTGTAACTTTGAGCAAGTCATCTATGGAGTCTTCAGTTTTTAAAATGAAGACTAGATGACATGAGCTCTAAAATGCTAGAACTGATGCTAATAGTAGCAATAAAAGCAACACTTTTGAGCATCCACTTGTGCCAGAGGATATACTGAGCCCTATACATGGGTTATCTCATTTAATCCTTCCTTTCTAATTAGGTTGATATTCCTATTATGCCCTATTTATCATTGAGTAAACTTGCGATGGCAAGAGCTCTTCGTTCTGTGGGGGAATGGGTCTGCTAACTCCCTCAGCAACGTGTACTTATGTTAGCTTATCTTCATCACCAAGAAAGAACCAAGAAGACTTGTCATCAAGTTCCACCAAACTCTTCTCAGAAGCTTTCTACATCTCAACTAGTGAATGAGCCAGAATGTACATTACAGAAAGGCACATTTCTTAAAAAGTATATTCTTTAGAGAGTATTGTTGGTGCCACTATGGAATCCATAGACTATTTCATCAAATATGAGGTAGCATCTCAGAAACCACATTTACAAATACACGTTCTATGATAATGTTTTGGTCATTGCTCCTTAAATATCACAGAGAAACCACATCTGATTATGTTTCTACACCTCTTAGGCCTAACTTTAAGAATTTTATATTGGTTTGTATGTATGATTCTTGGAAATAAAAATAATATAGGCCGAGCACAGTGGCTCACACGTATAGTCCTAGCACTTTGGGAGGCCGAGGCAGGAGAATCACTTGAGGCCAGGAGTTTGAGACCAGCCTGAGCAAGAGTGGGACCCCATCTCTACTAAAAATACAAAAATTAGCCGGCGTGGTGGCACACGCCTGTAGTCGCAGCTACTCAGGAGGCTGAGGCAGCAGGATAGCTTGAGCCCAGGAGTTTGAGGTTGTAGTGAGCTATGATAGGGCCACTGTACTCCAGCCTGGGTGAGAGAGCGAGACCCTGTCTCAAAAAAAAAAAAAAAGAATTACAATATCAGTTAGACTCTTCTTTTTAACTGAAAGATCAAAGCTAGCTCCTTTTTGTATTTCCCAATTTTTTTCCCCACAGATGCAGATGAGTGCTTACTTTTTGGACAAGAAATTTGCAAAAATGGTTTCTGTTTGAACACTCAGCCTGGTTATGAATGCTACTGTAAGCAAGGGACATACTATGATCCTGTCAAATTGCAGTGTTTTGGTAAGCTTTAAAAGGATATAGTATGGTGTGCTGTGAAAATATGCAGATGGAAAAAATAAGTAATGCTATGTAGCAAAAGCAATTTCTTTGAATCTAAATGACGTGTTGAAAAGATGTGTAAATGTTTTATGGATCTTTTTCTTAAGCAAGATTTAAGAAAATAAAAAACCTTCGTACTACTGTTTGAATGGATTTCAATCAAAGAGTTAATATTCAATGTGGAATTATAATTTAGGTCACTTGTATAACTGAAGTGTTCTTTTGGTCTGTGGAGCCTCCTGTTTCATCACTCATACCATGCTAGTGAAAGTCATTTTAAATACTGACCCAGACTTTAATGCTTAAGCAGAAAACCATATATAGTAGGCAGGAAAACATAGGAAAAGGAAATAATTTTAAAAGTATCATAAAGAAGCATTTTATCTTAAGTTTCTAAGCATATCCTGTTCATAGATGTTTTCTTTCCTTATTTAATGTCAGCAGCAGCAGCAACATTGTTTTTCCAATCAGTACAACTTACATTTTTATAGTCAGAGCTGCTCTTTTTTGGCTGATAATGTGTAGTTAATTAAAATGTGGCAGTCCCTGGAATCTGGACTAAATTGAGCAATGTATAAATTTTGGTAAGTGTATGAGATATAACTGATTGCTGATTTTCTTTAGTAATGTTTTTTTTTCTCTTAAGATATGGATGAATGTCAAGACCCCAACAGTTGTATTGATGGCCAGTGTGTTAATACAGAAGGCTCTTACAACTGCTTCTGTACCCATCCAATGGTCCTGGATGCTTCAGAAAAAAGATGTATACGACCAGCTGAATCAAATGGTATGTTTCCATGTGAGATGCAAACCTGTGTCCAAATAAATATCATAAGGTTTTCCTTTTGACTAAAATATGAGCTATTAGAAAATAGAAGAATGGATTCCTTGGATATTTTGAAATAATTAAAATGAGATACTAAGAGAAAGAATAAGATGCTTATCATCATTATGTAGGAGATTTAATATCCTGAACATACTCATTCAATGAATAACAGAATATAGAGTGGCCGAGCAGATGGCTGAGTTGTTCCATGCCTGGGGGTTCATCATACTTAACCTTCAAAGGCAGCTGAGGAAGATATAAGTTGAGGGAAAGACAGTTAGATGTGGAGGACGTGGATAAGGCTCAGGAGAGCAGAGGGAGGAGTTTAAAAAGTGGTGGAGAGCCCTGAAGTCCATTGATAGAAATCCCTGTTCATCCCCAATGAGGCAACATGCCACTTATAATTGGCATAATCAATCAATCATGACATTCAGGAGACTGCTTTGGATGAAGTCAATTGACAAGTAGAAAGGATGCAATTGAGGACTCCAGGATGAAGTTTCACTAGTCCAGGGTTTTGGTGGATGAAATGGGTGAGAAAGCATGAATCCAAAAACTGTTATGTAGAGAGAAATGGTAGGATGTGACAGAGGAGTAAATGTGAAAAAGCGAAGATTAGAAGAGGGAGAAGTCCACCAGGCTTACGAAGGGCAGGCAAGATAGTGGAGCATTTTACATGATAGTGGGAAGCTATAGAGGGAAGGGTTGAGTTGGAATACGAAGGGCAGGTGGAATTTCAGCTGATGGAATGACATCCAGTTGGAGATGGCATAGATTTGATCCATGGAAAGAGCAGTCTGGATTCAGACTTTTACTTGGAAGTCACTCTTAGAAATAGGGATGGAAACTTTGAGACTTTCTGGCTTCCACTACCATGTTTATGAAATAGGAATAACCGTGCAATTGTCATGGAACCATGTCTTCCCTTTCAGAACAAATTGAAGAAACCGATGTCTACCAAGATCTGTGCTGGGAACATCTGAGTGATGAGTATGTGTGTAGCCGGCCTCTTGTGGGCAAGCAGACGACATACACTGAGTGCTGCTGTTTGTACGGAGAGGCCTGGGGCATGCAGTGTGCCCTCTGCCCCATGAAAGATTCAGGTGAGCCTGTGTCCAATTCCTTCCGCAGGAGGCCTTTGGGAACAGGTTTTTCTCACATCCTTTGGAGCCTGACTTTTCTCTCATATGTCTTCCTCTTTACTCCTGATACCTTACTTTTATCGTGTGTGTGTGTGTGTGTGTGTGTGTGTGTATGTATGGGAAGAGCAGGATTGCATAAACATCTGGATCCTGGTTTTCCTGCAATCCAGACTCCATCGTTAATATTTGAAACCCTCATTCTATTTCCCCAAAGATTGACAAATGACCTGAAGAAACATAATATTAATATAACTTAGCAATCGGTGGCATAGTTCTTTAGAATTTATATGTCCTGACACTGTTTTTTTCTATAATTCTTCTCATTCCTAACAGTTTCTACTTAGAGCATAAAGTATTAAAGTAGAGACTGTAGAAAATCATTATAGGTCAAAGTCCAAATTTTCATGTCAACCTCTATATGTGAGAGATGCAAGAAAGAGGTTGGAACAAAAAGGGAAGAGTTTAAAAAGTATATGAAAAAGTACTTGAACAAATCTCCTTTCCTTTCACATTTTAGATCTAGGGTTAACCCTTTGGTCAAATGGAAAAAATGAGACAGCCTAAGCTCCCAGTTTTATGCCCTTTCCTGGTGTTGGAGGAGGCCTGAAAGGTGCCGACTGGCTGTTTGTTGTCTGTTGGGTTGTGCATTGATAGCTTATTTCTCTTTTTGCCACTAGAGCTATTTCTCATTAAAGGAAAGCACTTGGAAGTGTTTGGTATATCATATTGTAAAGTTGACTTGTTAAAGCTGGAAAAATAGTGCGTGGGTAGAAAGCAAAGGAGTTTTTAATGAATATGTTCTCAGAATGGTCAAGAGGGGAAGAATGGCTTGGAAAGAGGGAATGCATTAATTTTTAGCTAATTCAATTAGAATATTTCTTTCAAGCTATTTAATAAATTAGCTCTCCAGCTTAGAAATAACTTAAAACCAATGTAGCGTGAAAAAGAAAATAATTTGAAATGCCCTAAGAAGAAAATGAATAGCAAAGGATAAAGAGCAAGTATGTAAAGCACTAGATGGCAGTGATAGCAGCCCAGAGTTGGTTCTGGGCCGGAGGGGCTGAGTGTGGAATCCGGCACTGCCCACAGCAGCTGCATGAGGAGGGAAAAATAGCCTCACCCTATGCAGCTCATTTGTAAAATGGGAGGTATCTACGTCTGTCTTGTAGGGTTGTCTCCACAGCTGGGAGGTTGTAGGTAGAGCAGGGCGGAATTGTTAGCATTACTGTTGTCTCGGGCCCTGGAGGCAGATACCACAGGCAGATGAAGGTGAAATCAGTAAGAAGTAAGTAGACTGGGGTTTGAGTCGTCTTCTCACAATGCTCTACCCCTCTCAAATCTTTCATGCTTATGCAGTTTTTATTGTTTAAATTTTTTTCAAAAATAATATGTGTTCCTTGTAAAGATTTAAAATAATCAAGGAGGTTATGTCCCCCTCCACCTGCCCCACCACGGTTGAACTCTGCTCCTTAAAGATGCTTACTCTTGACAGTTGGGTTTTTATCATCCTAGTCTTTTTGCTATACATGAATTATTGTTATATACTTATATGAGTTATTGCTATATATATTTATATTTAACAGAATATTTAGAACTGAAATCCTTATCATTGATCTAAGCCACACTCTTTTTTGTTTTGCACTTCAGCATCTCTGACATTAGAGTCATCTGATAATTGATGGCATCTAACAATGGCCACGAGCCATTTTTTTACATTTTAACATCTGTTACATCAGGATGCATTTTATGACCCATGATATCTTAGAATTGATGAACAGTGGTAACTTGTAAATGGCTGCATGGGATCTGTTTTATAGATGTCCCATGATTTTTTTTAGCCACCTGTAATGCCGGGTATCCTTCCCTGCTCCATCCTGCCCCAATCGTGCTTTTCCTATTATAAACAATGCTGTAGTGAACCTCCATGTCTGTACCTGTAGGAGTGCCTCAGTAAGAAAATTTCTGCAAATAAAAATACGGGGTTGAGAAATGTGTGCACTTCAAATTTATTATATTACTCCCCAAAAATGTAAAAATTTACACTGACATTGACTAGGTTTTTAAAAAAAAATTCAAGTATTTTGCTATGAGAAGTGAATTTTAGAATAATGTATCAATTTCTAAAAATGAATTTTATTTTAAATATGAAATCTATTCTAAAAATAGGGATTTTAGAATAGTGCACCAATTGTATTCAACTGAGGTTTTAGGAAACACATTTTTAAATTTGAACAAATATATATGAAGAAATAGATACTATATATTTAATAATATTTTTAGGAGAGTACTGGGTATTAAGGGAAAAATGGTACCACATGCCAGATTAAAAAAGTGATTAGCATTATTGCTACACTATTTCTAGTTTGTTCATATATAGTAATTATGATAAATTCTCCAAAAAGAATCTGTAATGTACATGGTTAGCCAAATCCTCAAAATCAGTGTTTTTCAATTGTAGTTTTTTGCCAACTGAATTATCATTATTTTAACCTCCAGTCTATAAATTCATTAACAACAAAGATGCTGGCAAGAACAACTACTTAGGCTCTTGAGGTGTCTGTGAAGGACCCTAGAGTTCCAGGGAACATATGCTGAACACCAGTGTTCTAAGTGTGTCAGTTGGAGTATAGGAGTTAGTTAGGCAGCCCAGAGGAATATTTCTTTTATACCACCAAAATGATGGGCCTAGACCTAGGCATAGGGATTGTCTATTCTGAATCCAGAGAGAAGTACATGGTGAAGGTAAACAATTTTTCCAGAGATCTGTTGACTAGTTGTCATCCCCTTAATTAGCACCTGATCTTCTAGTCTTACCTACACTAAGCCATCTCCTGTTGAGCACTTTTTTTGCTGGAATATAGTAAAAAAATGAGAGAAGCCAGGACATAAGGGTTAGCACCTGGGCTCTAGAACCAGGTTGCCTGGCTTTGAATCCTGGCTTGACAACTTCTTACCTGCATGACCTTGTTATTTTGTCTCTCTGTACCTTAGTTTCCTCATGTGAAAATAATATCCCCTGCCTCACCAGGGCAGTTGTGAGAATCAAAAAAGTTAATACATGAACACTTAAAATAGTGTTTAACACACGTAAGCTTTCAGAAGATATTAACTATTGCTGCTACTACTAAGTTTCTCAGATCCAAATGCATTTTCAAATGTAATTAAAATCCAAAGGATTTTATAAAATACACAATTACCTAATAGTATCTGAACATGAATTAAGGATAGACAAATGCAGAAATAGTTGTTCTTAATATGAAACTTTCTCTTCTAGATCACTGCTTCATAAACATTAATGAGCATGTCAGTTACCTGAGGAAGCTCATCAAAAAACAGGTTCTGTTTCCTAGGTAGTAGAAGATGGGGATGGGGTGGGGGAGGTTCTGCATTTCTCATAAGCCCCAAGGCAATGCTGCTGCTGCTCCTGGTCCTGAGACTTCACTAGCAAGGCTCTAGAGACATCTAACAGCATCTGACTTTATTTCGTTAAAACCTACTTTAGTGCCGGTAGTTATTAATTTTTCATAAAGGAAGCAAAGAATGTGTGAATTTTAAAACCGGTTTGCTCATAATTGCTACCATTGAGCCTTTTGAATAGACTGTTCCTGGATATCTTGATAGTTGAGAAGGACCACATTGTCTATCTGTTCGTCTAAGCACAGCACTAATCCCAGCCTGTCAGACACCAAATCTCCCCGTTTCCCTAGGAGTGCAGCACTGCTTTGGGGAACAATTCGTTACTGATGGAAACAGTGCTGGAGGAATTTGAGGAATAAATCGCAGCACTTGTCATCAGCTTTGAGCATTAAAGTGCAGTGTAAAGTAAAGCTTTGGCTCTGGAGCAAGCTTTCACACTTCTGGTCCAATAGGTCATGGGCACTAATTCTTGCTAAAGCAGCAACTACCTCCGAGAATACTGGTAGGTGGAGGAGGTAGGAGTGTCTGCTTAAATAGTGTTCTCTGAAGTTAGATGGCATCTTGCAGATTGGTACCACATGCAGGGGAAATGAGTGGAGGGTGATGGATGGTGTCAGGATAACTTTATATAAGGAGAGTTGCATAATCATATAATTCATACATTTTTGGGGGCTTAGGATCCCATTTCAATCCTCAGCTAAAATCTCAGAGGCCAAACGGCAGGCTAAATTAGGAGAAAGTTCCGGACTGTTGGTGGTGGCACTGCAGATGTGACAGCCGTAATTTGTCGAAGTGGTCATGGACTGACAGCCTCCCCATCTAGACCTGTGGAGGCCTCCCTGCCCTATTCCCACTCCTGCCTCCCCCTTCCTTCCCTTTCACAATGCCCTCGGGTCCTGCCCACTCTTAAAATGTTTTTGGTGGCCGGACTGCTTTGGAGGATCCTCAGATTGCAGCTCTTTATCATGATGTCTTGCCAGCCTCTGAAAGACAAGCTGTTTGGAAAACCACATCAGGAAAAATGAACCACTGTATCCATACCATAAATGAGAGAAGGTGGTCATCATTTGAACTTTCTGGGAATTTTTAGTGCCATGCTAGAAGGAAATCATAGAGTTATCAAAACTTTGAGCTCTTTGGATATGGAGTTGATGGAATATGAATTTTCTCTTGCTTGGCTTTTCTGGGTCTCAGCTGTGTAATAAAAAAAAAAACGACAGCCAACATATATACAGCACAATGCCAGGCACTGCTCAAGATGTTTTCCATCTATTAAGGTATTTAATTTTCCAAGCCATCTCAGTTATACATTTACAAAAGTCCCCACCTCATCCAGGGTTTTCACTTTCCGAGGTTTCAGTTACCTGTGGTCAACCTAGGTCCGCTATATTAAGGGGAAAATTCCAAAAATAAACAATTTGTAAGTTTTAAATTGCATGCCATTCTGAGTAGTGTGCTGAAATCTGGCAGTGTCCTACCTGGGATGTGAATCATCCCTTTGTCCAGCGTATCTGTGCTGTGTATGCTACCCACCCATCAGTCACTTAGTACCCGACTTGGTTAGCAGATTGAAAAAACATAGTATATATGTAAGGTTCAGTACTATCCGTGGCTTTGGGAATCCACTGGGGGTCTTGGAATGTATCCTACTCTACCTCCTTTCTCTGGTAGAGGATCTGAGACACAGAAACGTTAAGTTACCTGCCAGCGATCATATACCAGTAAGTGGCAGATTGAAATCCAGACATCCTGGCTCCAGAATCTGTGTTCTAACCACTTCCATGTTACTCAAGTCCATTTCTCCTGAAGATCTCAAAGCACATCTTAATAAGTAGTATCCTTCAGAATATAAAAGTAACAAAGTAAAGAATTAAAGCTGAGATTTTAAGAATTTTCTCACATACTGTATGTTAAGAGAACGACTACAGTTTTAGGGCTAACAGTGAGCACAGAAAAATGAGAATCAGTGTGTCATCAAATCTGTATCCCCAGACACATTGGTAGGTGTGATAGATAACAATATATATTCAGTGAGCTAATGAATTAAAGCAAGTCAATAATTCTTGGTAAATAAAACCACTGGTGATGCCTAGCACTTAATTTAAAATGAATTTTTAATGCTTTTATTTATTACTACTGTTAAAAGTATGAACTTAAAATTATGAATTATAAGATCTACAGGGAGCCATTATTTCATGGAAATAAAAATCTATTGATCTGCAAATGAAAGAAAATTATACATATTTTAACACTGGAATCAAAGATGCCCAGTGATCCCGGTGTCTTGTTATATGTGCTGAAACAATTAGACTTCTGATAAGTAAATTGTTAAAATAATTAAATTTATTGGGAGTGAATTGAGCACAAAGACAACGAATGGGACAACTAGTGTGTTGAGAGGGCGCCCCCTGTTGATGCTACTGTGCATTGCGACACAGGTGTTTTGCCCTTAGAAGTGCTCTTGACAAAAGAGCTCAGGTGTAGAAAGGTGAGAGTGGTTTTTTAAAAAGTTCCAAAGGAAACTGAAGTGCCACAAAAGAAATTGGAAAATGTCACAAAGTTTAATGAAACACTAATATTGATCAAAAGATAGAGGTATGTGTCCTCTCAGTGTTGCTAGGAGACCAGTTTGAAGATACATAGAGATACATCTAATCAAAAGTTCTAGTTCTGGGAATTTATCCTATAGATATCCTTGTGCTTGAGTGTTAGGAAGAAAAATACAATTATTACGGCATAATAAAAGTTTGGAATCACTTCTGTTCAGTTTGGAATTGGTTGATGAATTATGGTACATTCATATAGGGAAATACTGTACAGCCATTTAAGAAATGAGACTAATGACTAATGTCTAGGTCCTAATAAAGACTAATGTCTAATCTGTATTTGCAAACAAGGCATAGAACAACATATTTACGAGGCATAAAAAATTGAAGGGAAGAACACATCTAGCTGGGTTGAGGACTGTTTATATATCTATTTCCTTTTTACTGTTTGATTTCTAACAGTACAGTTGGCCCTCTATATCTCTGCAGGTTCTGCATCTGCCAGTTCAGTCAACTGAAGATCAAAAATATTTGGGGAAAAAAGGACATATTGCTTCTCAGCCTTTTGACTAAGATCAAGTGTAGTATCTGGATGTCCTCTATCCAAAGACAATATAGTAAATGGATTTTTGGAGCAGGGAGAAGGAATAGGAACTTGTTCTATCCACTCCACACATCGACCTGGTATTGCAGTACCTCCAGGAACGGTGCACCCCTCCCACAAAAAAAGAAAAAAAAATCACAATAAAAAATAACAATACAATAAAAAGTAATACAAATTAAAAACCCAATACAGTATAACAACTATTTACATAACATTTACATTGTTTTCGATATTATAAGTAATCTAGAGGTGGCTTAAAGTATACAGGAGGATATGCATAGGTTATGTGCAAATACGACACCGTTTTATATAAAGGACTTGAGCATTCAAGGATTTTGGTATGCACAGGGGCTCCCAGTATCAATCCTCCTGGGAGACCAAGGGATGACTATACATGCTTATCCTATTCAAAATAAATATTGTTTTTTAATTGCCAAGTGGAAGCTACAACTGCTAAAATGGTGTAGGGAAAGAAGGGATCCTAAGCTCTAGATAAGAAGTCAACAGACGTGGCCCCCACTCCCAACTCTGCTCCTGATAAATGATACTACCTGGAACAAATAGTTGTCTACACCTTGGTTTCCTCATCATGTAAATTAAGAGAAAGGTCAAACTAGAATTTAAACTCTCTGAGGGCAGGAATTATGTGTAGTTTGTTCATCACTGCATCCCCATGTAAATGTAGAATGAACAACTAATGAAGGAACAAATGGATTTTGTTTAATGTCTGTTGAATTAAAGAACAAAAGCACCAAGGCATGCTATGAATAGGCACTTAGTGAGGATCTGTTGAATAAAGCAATGTTAGTATTATCTAACTTCCTTTGTGTTAGGTAGACTGTACTCTAGGACTAGGGGAATGGAAGGTACTTGTAAGAGTTACTCATACTCCTCATAATAATGCTAAGAA
Source organism: Daubentonia madagascariensis (assembly GCA_023783475.1). NCBI lineage: Eukaryota > Metazoa > Chordata > Mammalia > Primates > Daubentoniidae > Daubentonia > Daubentonia madagascariensis. The sequence continues at coordinate 28,324,137 of JAKFHU010001035.1, forward strand.
GAATGATTATTACTGCATATAAATTATGTACATTTTGTGGTTTACAAGAAGAAATAAGTAAATTATCTGAAATGAAGTCTACATTATTTGTGATTTACCTGTTTTCAGTTTTAGTTGAATTATTTATATATAACACCTATGTACTAGGCAAAACATTTTGGAACAGATATGCAGTTTGTATTTAATGAAATGTAAAATGAAATTCAGAATTAGAATATTTTATTCTGAAATATTATGGCATTTAAATGTGCAAATGGTATGTCATTTAATAAATTCACCATTTGCTATGACACAAAATTTTTGAATACTTCTAATAGCTAATCTGCCCCAACATTTTCATATAATTTTGCACAAGTAAAAGACTTTGGAATCTGTATAAAAGCAATTGAGCTAGTGATTTCTTCCATATCCATGTATGACTCTTACATGTTCCCAAAGATCTCAGTGTAAGAATTTTCATAATAACCTTGGAGATGTGAAGGAAGACAGGGATTTGACTCATGGACTAAACTTGAAAAAATACTGTAACTGGGCAATAGTTGCAAAAGTCCTTTCAGCAGCCATGGTTTAAAGGTTTAAAGGCTTTTCCAAGAAATATGTTTCCAAAGAATATTAATAATAACTTTGGAACATACTACATATGAGACATAATGAGTAGTCACTGCCTTTGCTTTGGGCAATCCAGGGATCTTGTTCTGCTTTGGCCTTGATTCTGTGTCATTGCACCGGGCAAGTTACTTCAATCTTCTTTATCCAAAGTTGAGACCTCTTTGTGAGGTTGTGATGATGAATACTCTGCGTATGAAAACATTTAATTTTTTGATCATAGGCCCTGAGCATTATTATTAAAGAAAGAGTAGTTGTTAACCAGTTGTAATGGAAAATTAAAATCAGGTATAGAAGGCCTCCAAAATTGAATGGGTATCATGCCTGCACACAAAATGTATACACTGTGTGCACACTGAGTGTATTCTAAACAGGCAAGTGGTCCAGTTCTTACTGAATTCTTGGTATCTATGGAACTAGATTGAATTGGATGTTAAATGGAATGGCCCATAAGCCATTCACATCGTTCCTCATTGAAAGGATTATTCATTTATTTATTTATTTATTTATTTATTTATAAGTTTATTTATAAATTTATTTATAAATAAATAAAGCAAATAAATAAATAAAGCTTCCTCTCATCCCTCCCAAAGAGAGGGTGAAAATACTTTTCCTACTATGAAAGGATTGTTGCAAAATAAAATTCAGTAATGAATTATGCACATACAGCTCTTTGATGTAGTGTGATCCTTATGTTAGCGTCCTCATTCGTAAAATGGTAGTGTCAGCAACATCTGCCTCAGAGGGTCGTTTGAGGGTTAAATGTGATGCGGCATGTAAGATTCTTGGCATGTAGTAAATGCTCCATAGGTGTTAGCACTATTATGAATCAAATCCAGTTTTAGGAAATGAGTTGAGCTAATGATTACCCCACACTGACAGTGCTAGAAGTCTCTTTGAAAGGAGGCAAGAATCAAAGACAGTAAGGGATGGGAGTGTGTTCGGGGAATAGTGCAGGAAAAAGTTATACTTTTAAAAGAAAAGTAACCATGGTTTGCCTCAAAGTGAGGACAGCTTAAAGAAAAAACAACAAAAGTCCTGATAGAGGGGAAAATTTACTCCTTCATTTCCTGTGGACTTGCAAGAACCTGTGACTGTGTCCTGCCAGGCTTCTAAACTACCAGTGTAAGTTACGATGTCTGAGGAAGGCTTTATGCATAGAAAGGACCATTTAATGTTGGATTTTAGTGAACATTCAGTGTATTTAATTTATAAATGTTAACACCTAGATTTTCCTACGAATTTAAGTTCAACTTAGCATTTTGTCATTCTATTTATAAGTCTGATAACTTTCTATAAAATAAGATCAGTTTTATTTTTTGATTGTTTATATGTCTCACAGAACAGGTTAAACTTGAGTTATTTCTCTATATAAATTCTATTAATTAATTTTTTAAACACCTTGGTCTCCATTTATAAATTTGATGCATTTAATTTCTCTCAAGCACTTTATATAGCTGAAAGAGAAACCTGCAATCCTAATAAGCATTTTTAAAAATATTTAACCAGCTCTTATAAATCTAATGAATCAAATTTAAAATGCAACAAATTGAATTCCTAATTTAAATACTGTTTACCAACCTAATAAAATTCTCTTAATCCTCAACTTAAAATCCTAAATCTATAATCAGTTATATTTCAAGTTAAAGTCCAGTCTGTCAGATTCTTTATTATATAATTCTCTTAAACACTATAGATATAGACATACATAATAACAAAAACAATCTCACTTTAAAACTTTTAACAGAAAAGTATTAATATTTTAAGTTTAATCAACTTAATTATTTCTTTAGCAGAATTACCATCTTAGGCCAGCCAAGGTGACTGGGTGGAGAAAGTCGGGACTCCGATTGTCAGTTACTGATGAGAGAATTAAAACCAGGACATGGCACCTACATATGCACAGTAATGAGTCTACCCAGCTACATGTGGGATACAGGGCATGTTTTGTTGTTTCCGTGTAAACAGGGGACCCCAAGTGTTTCTCATATATACTATTTCTATAATCAGTATCTTCCATTGCAGTGACTCTCAAGGGAATAATAGGACCGAAAAAAATAAATAAAAATCTTTTGAATACCCTCTCCTAAAGGGATGTGCTCACCCCATAGAGATTCCCTACCAGACTCATGGCTCTAACTGATGCCTCCCAGCTGTACAGGGCTTTTGGGTCTGGTCAGCACCTTTACTACTAAACTGGGAAAGGGATACACTGGATTTGCGAAAGGGGTTAAGTAAAAAGGAATGAATGGCAGAGAAGCCAGGTACAAAAGGTGGGGGATAGTACATAAGAGGAAAAATACTAGAAATGAAGCTAAAATGTAGGGTTTTTAAAAAATTACTATGTTTGGGCAGGTGCATTGGAGTAGAAGAAAGCCTGGCACAAGGAAGTCACATTCCAGTTAGGATCATATTGTAGTCATTGATTAAAAACATATTAGAAGAGAATTAAACATGGTTTGCCTCAAAGTGAGGATAGCTTAAAAAAAAAACAACAAACATCCTGATGGAGGGGAAAAGTTACTCCTTCATTTCCTGCTAAACTGCTGAAGACAGAAGTCTGGAGGAGTGTCCTGGAACAAGCTTTAGTTCCCAAACCCCGATTGCCTGCATTACCGGTGAGTCAGCAAGTGTTAGGAATGCTGGCTAGGAAGGACCAGTGGGTCTTGCTAGACTTCACTGTAGCATGAACTCTCTATTTTGAAAACTGGTGGAAGCTGTCTCATTGTCCTCAACAACAATTATGGAACAGTTCAACGTGAGAGGAGTTTGATTAACAGATTACCCATTAGTGACATGAGCACTTCTGAAATTTTACTTTTTATACAGCTTGGACGTTGGAGTGTCAGTTTTATTCGTGTTTATTTTCCCAAGACCTATACTGCATGGAAGTGCTAGGAAGGTATTTGGCCACTCTGTGTTATATAAAATATTCTGAATAGAAAATAAATTTCATTATGATTATAGTCTCACTGATGTCCTATGAGAATCTAATTTAGAGCCAAAGTAGAGAAATTAAGGCATGTGTGTAAAGTAAACAATCTGATCACAAAAACAACACTTTTATTTTTAATTAATAAGCAATCCAATTTATCTCAAAAGTAAAAGTCTTAGCAGTTTAAACTTTCTCCTTTGAAATCAGAGATTACGAGTAGGCATTCAGTTCTCTACAATCGCCCTTTCAGTAGTATCTTGTACTAGATGATTTGTTCTAGCAAACATTTTACTTTCATATATTTTAAATAAAATTTGCTCTTACGTTTTTCTCTTTGGTAATAGGACTAGCTGAAGTATACTTTCTTAGAGTATACCCTAAGAAAAATGAACTATGAAGAGTGTGACTGTGGATCACTATGCGTAATTGTTTAAAACCCTCTTCTGAGTTTGAGGTTTTAAATTAAAATAATGTTGTATTTACTTTCATCTCTTCTTAATTAACCTTATAAGACAGCTATGGCTAGAACAAAGCTGCTGACTGCCCATGCCTTTGAAATGCTGACCTCGTGGCCAGAGCAGACAAGCCTGGCAGAGGAGGGGTGAGGGAAGGTTTACTCTCCCTTCATGCAGTAGACAGATTGTGCCCCTTATGATTGGGAGAAAAGCATCTAGAACATGCTTAGAGAGCAACCAGGTCCTTGTGTTTATACAAATCTGCAGGGCTAGGAAGGTAATTGTTTTGCTCAGTAGTAGTAGCCAATACCTTAAGAAGGAAGCAGATTACCAAAGATTAGCTCATTGGGCAGGCTTCTGACATAACGAAGCCTTCTTTATGCTTCCTTCTGAGCTTCAAGTCTCAGTGGCAGGAAGAGCTGTTGTGAACAGTTGTGTTGGTTGTACACTGCTCAACTCTAGAAAAATGTCATTAATGTGGTAATCTATGAGCCTCTACCAAGAACAGGAAAAAAAAAATCACTGCCAAAAGTAAGAGCTACTAGGTCTGTATCTGATTTTGAACAGATCCAGAGGTGAAGGTAAGAGGAGAGTCATCTCAGACTAAGGTAAATAGCAACATGAAGAAATTATAAAACAGAATCAGAGATCTCAAAAAAAGTTTTAATTTTTTGCTTTGGAGTAATGTCTTACTTCCTATTGAATGGGATATATTTTCCTGAATAATCATACTGACTATATTTAGTGTTATTTTAATATTGTATTAATTACCTAGAACTTGCTCTTTAATGATAATGGATACAGAGGTATATCTTTGTTATTCAGAACCTTGAGATCTATACTTCTGAATATTAATCAAGGGGGTTTTGGACAAATATTAGGACAGCTTTCTCTGCTGTAAAACTTTAGAAAAATAAGCAAGGTTAAAATGTGCTTTAAAACACAATTTTCTTCATCCTTATAATTTAATAATTAATTATTTTTAGTAAAAGAAAACCTTGAGAATCTATCCTGACTTGACCTTTGGAATATCTTTAAATTTCTCTGAACTCGTTTTCCCAGCAAAAAAAAAATACACGGGAAGGTTAGATTGTCCATGCTTACAATTTGTTAAATTACTTGTTGGTTAGTCATTCTGAAAATACCCAGGTGGGCACCACCTGAAGGTAACAGCATCATCTAGTGGTAATTACCTTCTTTTACAGCCACAAGTTTCAGTGACAAATTTTCTTCCCCAAATCTTTGCAGCCTAATAGTAAGAATGTTTTCTGTTCAGAATCATAGAATATATAAGATAGAAAGGACCTTAGAGATCATCTAGTCTTGTTTCCTCATTTTACCAGTTAAAAAGGGAAAGGTTAGATGAATTCCAGACTTAATATATAAAAAGCACATTTTCCCCTGTATTTTTTGACTTTTTAAAATTGAGGTGAAATTCACGTAACATAAAATTAAGCATTCTAAGGTGAACAATTCAGTTGCATTTAGTACATTCACAATGTGACACAGTCTCCCCTTTATTCTTAAGCACATGCTTAGCTTCTGTTCTTAAATAATTCTTACTTAGTTAATGAAATAAATTTTTAAAAATGTACTTCATACACATGGTATTTATTTTTCCTAATTGTTGCCCTCTCAGATTGTCGCTTCAGAATGGCATTCAAAGAGCAGAGGAAGGGACATGAAATAGTTCACCTGTCCCTGCAGTTGAAAAAGTATGAAGTAGATCAGTTTAGGAAATTAACATGTTGAACTTTCCTTTTATTTGCCTCTTTGTTTATTGTATTGTTCAGTCTTTTGTTAAATATTAGAGGCCACATTCCTAATTTTCACTGACATTGCCTGGATGTAAGTCTTAATGTTATATTTCCAAAGTCCTGGATGCTTAGAAATGGGAAAGACTTTTCATGCAGTTCTTAATAAGAAATTCATAAGTTATTAATCATTTCAGGGTTTTCGTGTGTGGCATAATTTAATGCTGTTACGAGAATATAAATTTTCAAATCCAGGTTTTAGAATGCAAAGGGAACCCCCATTTTTTGGCATTTGTATGCAACAAATCTCTCTCTTCAGTTAGTCTGGCTAAATAAACAGCAATCTCATGGGAAACACTGGGAGTGTCTGAACTGAGAAGGGTAATGTTAGGTGAAGGTTGGGGATGGGGAGAACTTAATTGGTCCATGGCCCACGAGTTTCCTTAGAGCATTAACATTTACAGGAGTCCCGCAGAATATAATCTCTGCCAAGACTTTAGACTTCATTACTTCCCTGTCCTCAGCAAGTACAATTTAATTGAACATTAAGCAATTTGATCTCTTTCACCTAATAAATCAAGCAAATTCAATAAACATAAATCCTACTAATGATAGAGCTGACCCTGGTAGAGCTGAGCTCATCAGCATGCACGGTTATTACTCTCTCTGGAATTTTAGTCACAAATGCTTATTGCTGAACTGAGTACTTACCTGATGCTTCAGGTCTAGGCAGTGTATTTAATAATTTTTTTTTCCTCGGGGTTTCTTAAGGGCAGCTGTGGAGTAGAAAGAACATGGTTTGGCAGATAGACCACTTTAAGTTCAAACCCCTCACCTGACTGTGGGCAAGGCAAGTTATGCTATAAAACCATCGTTTTCTTATCAGAAACAGAAAGAGGTAATTATAATGATTTCATAGGGTTGTTCTGAGATTTAAGTGAAATGGTGTGTGCAAAAGGACGCAGTGTCCAGCACGTGGGAGCTTAACAGTGTGTGTTAACTGACTTTCCTTTTCTCAACTGTTCTCTAGCGGGGATGTAGAGCAGCCAGCATCACATGGTACTTTACTTCCCCTAATGCTCTCGTATCTATTATATGTGCCTGTGACTCTCTCCAAGTTACCTTCCCTGCTCTTCTTCACCTTGTGGACCTCCTTGCTGCAGACACTCACTCCAAGGGGGACCCTTCCCCGGCTCTTCCAGGCTGACTTTAGCCATTACTTCTGTGGTCCTGATAAGGCGTTGCGTGTGCCCCAGTGTACTAGCATCACATCCTTCCTCTCTTCCCCAGCCCTCCCCTGTCCATAATGTTCTCAGCCACTGGTTGTAGGAATGAAAGAATCAACCAGTGGGTCATGGCATGAAAGAATGAATGAATCACTTTTGATACAACAAAAGCAAAGAGCGCCATAATCCTGTTTGATAGATGGAGAAGCTAAAGCTCAAAGAAACACGTCCTGACTGAGGAAGGAGGAGGTGGAGAAACAGGGACTGGAACCCGAGTCTTTTGACTGTAGGTCCTTTCTGTGTTTAGTGTATCCAATTTTCTGTCACAGCTCCGCACATTGTGATTTACCAGAGACCGTGGCTAAGAGTTTACTCTCTGATAAAGAACAGAGTAGACGGTGTTGTGGCAATACCAACCCAGGTCTCTCCTTCACTTTCCTTTACTGGTGCTGGATGGAACATTCTGTAAATGGCCAATATTTTGCTAATTTCAGTTTGTAAAAGTGCCTGTTATAATGCTGGCTCAGCAGACACTAGAGTAAAAATAGTCACCCCATTCTCCCCATCTCCTTCCTCTGTTGCCTGGTGGTGTGTCCGTGTTTAAATCTGTAAGAAAAACACCTGGTCTGGAAATGTGAGTAAAATATGACCCATTTTTCTTAATGTATAAGAACTGGTCCTTGTTTCTCTTATATTTGAAAAAATATGTGGTTCAAACTTTAGAGCACTGAACTTTTAGCCCTGATGTATGGAGAACGAAATGCAATGTCTTCATCATTTCTAACAGCTGCTGAACTTAATCTGCCTCAGTCAGAACTAAAACTTCACCTCCTGGTTTCCTCACATGCCAGAGTGGCACTGTGACATGTGACTGTCCAGACCAGCCCTGCAGATGTGTCTGTCATCAAGAATGGAGATTTCCTGCCAGGATCTAGTAATGTGCTTCCCATTGCTGCTGATAGCAGGGGCCCTACACCCACTGGCTCCAGGGGGGAAAACTTTTTTTTCCCCCAGTTTAAAATGAAAATTAAAGCAACACCATCTGTCATATGAATCTTCCATGCCAGGGGAATTAGTGTGATCAATGGCCTGGATGTTGTTCAGACCACTTAGTGATGGTGTCCCACTGCATCCCGTGTGTATCTTTCACAGCTTTGATCAAGAGCTAAGCATTTGCACTTGGGGAGATGGGGGATTCTATGGGGGGGGGGGCTCTTGAGGTGTGAATATTTACATTTCCTATTCGTTTCACATTGGTGTTCAGCTAGATCCCTGGTGGACACAGCGTATGGGGTCTCAGAAGTAGGATTGCCTCACAAGGTACACCTCCCAGGACACATCCCGCTAAGCAAAGCTATTCCTCTGCACCAAGCCCCAGATAACTAGGTGACTAATGGTTGTGGATGTACATAAGTAAAGGGTGTTTTGGAAAAAGAAACAGATTCCAAGGGCAGAAAATATGTGTGCATCTCCACATGATGAGCTGGATAAAGCGGGAGCCAGGAGATTCTCATGGGTTCCGTGGGAGGTTGTGGAAGTAGTTCAGGAATCTGCTATTCTTGGGTTCTGTACCCTCAGCCAACCACAATTCACTGCCATCCCCCAAGCTGGACTCTAGTGGTGACCTAGCCATAGGGATACCAAGGCCAAGCATCTCCAAACCAGAATGGGTTCTGTCTGTGGCTTGGGGTGCTCAGAGGCCCAGCACATGCTAGAAACTTGCCCATACCAAGATTCTGAAGAGGACACCTTGCCCAAGATTCATGAGAATATTTTGTAGTATTCTCATTGCTCTCCTAAAACATGGTGGGATCAACTTCTATAAACCTACTCTCTACTTAAGACATTTCTAATTGATTCAGGCCTATACTAAGAATTGTTAGACATCAGTTTTTCCCCTCTATTTTGAGTTCTGTTGAGCTATTATTAAAGTGTCCTGTTGTTCATACTTTATCCCTGTTCAACCAAGTAATTAAATTTGCCAAGGTGGTCAATACTTCTGTGCTTTCTTTTCTGAGAGGAAGTCGGTGAAGACATTTGTCTCTATTTACTGAGCTAGAGTTTTCCCCCATCTGTTTAAAAACTCTAAATAATCTTGAAACAAAATCTAAAAACCCCTGGAGACTGCTCTTTCATTGTTCTTAATTTACTGCACAATTCTTTCCCCGTTGATAATTGCTTTTAAGTTTTGTTAACAGTAAAATTTAAATCAGTTACTCATTCTAATACTGTCTTTGAAAATCTTCGTTTATTTCCAGATATTCAGTAGGGAATTAGTGGTTTCACCTACAAGAACAAATTGTATCCTCCATTTCCTTGGTGCTTCAAAATTTATGAACAGTCCCACAATATTATCTAATTTTTTATATGTCAGTAACACAGAGGTAGATAAACAAGAATTATTAGCCCTGAGTGACAGATACGGAAACTGAGGCTTGCCCAGAATTGCTAACCCGGTGGGTAAGTGGTGCAGTCAGGACTTGAGCTCCTGCTTCTGCCTCCAGAGTCCATGCCCTTTCCATTACCCCACGCACACGTCACCCTTGACCCTGGCCACGAATCAGAGCAGATGTGCGTGACGGGAGAGGTGGCGAGGATGGATGAGGACAGACCTATCCATGCTCCCAGAAAAATAACTCAAAATACATGTCCTGGCGATGATGGGGCTGTAGCACATCTTCACATACAAAAGAGAGTACATGTAATGCAGAAATGATGTTTTGATAACTGACCAAGACCATCTTGGAGCTTGGAATGTAAATGCGTTAGACAAAGTGAAGCAGCAAAGGACAATAAGTTCTAGAATCTTAACAGGAAAAATGCATGGTGGGGGAAGAAGGGAGGGGGAGGAAGACGTGGCAAGTCCCAGAGGTACCCCCCTGCCCCCGTGACTCTGTACTTCCCGCATTCATTAGTTCATCAGCCCAGGTCAAGAGAAGCCTTCTTTAGGACCCACTTGGTGGTCCCCAAACACAACTAACAGTTTCCTTTCTTGATGCCTTTGGGTAAGCTCTTTTTAAAATTAATCCAAAATATCTTTTCCTGTAACATAATTCTTAGTTTCAGCTCAAGTACCACCACTTTTCTGGGAAGCTGAGCCTAAACATTGCACAGACACAGGAGCCCATCCCTCCTCTTCACTCTCACCTTTGGTGCCTTCCTCTGGCATTGCTGGATGGTGAGAGCTTGGAGCACTGAGGCCATCTATTTCTTTGGAGCAGGAGGCACGTCTACGGGGAGAGCACCGGATTGAGGGCTGGCCTGCTCTGGCCAGGCCCTGTGTCGTTCAACATCCCTGGGACCTCAGGTCTCAGTGAGGCTTCCCCGACAGCCGACAGATGTCCAAGAGGAGGACGCTTAGCCATCTCTGGATTTTGTTTTACAAAATAAGTGCATGAATTAATTCATTTTTAATGTCCACTCTAGATCACAACTGTGGCTTGATATAAAATAGAGAACAAGTCTCCTTTTAAGATGTCAACCAATGTATATAAAAAGTTACAAGGGAAGATGACCTCAGCTCTTGAAACTTGCAAACATTTGAAACATGTCAGTGATCTCCCTCTTGCAGGGAAATCCTCAATTCTGCTTTTTCAAACTTTAAGCAGAACTGACAGCCATTTGTGCACCCTCTGTTTGAAGTTGTATTTTTTTTTTGAGTCAAGAATCTTTTTCCAGGTTTAGCTATTTCCTTAATGAAATTAATATTTCTCCCAGAATGGTTTCATGCAAACAAAAGTGCTGGGGGCGTCTGGGGTCTGAACATTGTTCCTAGAATGCTTCCAGATAAGGAGAATTTTAGGAAGGGGCAACCAGGATCCTACCCTGCCCGGTGGTTAAGGTCTTTTCTGGCCTTACACTTCCTTTGTGCAATTCTCAGAGAGGACGTGTGTGCATGTGCATCCACACACACCTTTGACTCCTCACCCTTGTTCCTCAAGTAATTTAAGTAGGGGAGATGAAAGAAAGCCTTCAGAATTCACGCTATTGCCTTAGTGTTTTTCTTTAGTTTTGTATGTTTTAAGAGGAAACAAAATAGAGGAAAACCCCAGGCATGTGTGGCTGTTGCCTTTTGAGACTGCCCCGAGCATGTCCACCCAGTCCCAGGGCCTGCTGCTCCACTTGCATCTCACAGTGCTGGGGAAGCTGTTGACATCTGAGAAGCCCCAGAATTTTCACCAACTGCTAGATGTCTCCTTAGTATATTTCCTATAATACACACATTTAGGACCTGAAGCTGTCCTTTCTCCAGCTTTCCCCTCTAGGCCTTCTAAATGGCTCTGCTCTTAAATGTGAACAGCAGCCTAGGACCATGGAATGCATTGAAAGCTCAGTGACCCGAGGACAGATGGAGAACTGAGACCCCTCCTCCTGTGAGGGAGACTGAAGGGGAGTTGAGGAGTCAGGCAGCCACAGGGTTGGCCCAGCTTGCAATGGGAATGTAGCCTCAGGAAGTGGTAACTGCATATGAGTCTAGCTGGGGTGCAGAGAGGGAAGGACCAGAATTCCAAAGGAGCTGAGATAGTTGTAGGAGAGACAAAGGTTAAAAGTGTGCACTCCGGAGCTGCTTTTTTGACTTCAAATCTGGCGCTGCCACATGCTAGCTGTCATTTAACCTCTCTGTGCTCTTGTTTTCTCATCGGTAAAATGAAGATAGTAGAACCTCTTCATGGGCTGGAGGGTGAGTGTTTTAGTGAATTACTGTGTATTAAGTGCTTAGAAGAATACCTGACACGCAGCAAGCATTATATGGCTGGTAGCTATTATTACTACTACCACTACTACACTGATTATCATTATTATGATATAATAATGATATCATTGATGTTATGATCATCATCACCATAATGCTGTCTGTAAGGACTATAGAGTTCTTACAATTGGAGTTATAATAGTGGCTACTAAACTTAAGCAGAGTAACTAGCAGCATCCTCACTTGGTGTCTCATTTTTGGACACCAGACATCCATTTTTCTGTCTCTAGTGAGTTAAAAAGTACCTATCTGTAAGAATGACTACATTTTACCTTAAAAATGTTTTTGATGATAAACCTGATGGGTTTGGATAAAGCATTCTTCCAAAAGGCCTGGAGTACTCACAGATGGTTCTGGGATGTGTTCTATCTGTTCAGCTCTATTTTTGGTCTTCTATTTAGAACCTTAATTATGCTCCACAGCAGTCATTGTACATGGATGTACAGATTTCCCATAAACAAATATTCAGACACGTTCTGGGTTCAGTGGTGTACAGGAGACGGAGGCACACGTTTAATGGCGCGCTGGCGGGTTCCTGTTGCCCTCAGCTGCAAGGGGGTTTGGGTAGGTGTGAGCCAGCAGTGATGGGGCCTCATGCTACTTGTCCTTTCCTTCTTAGATGACTATGCCCAGCTGTGCAACATCCCTGTGACGGGACGTCGGCGGCCGTACGGACGGGATGCCTTGGTCGACTTTAGTGAACAGTATGCTCCAGAAGCTGATCCCTACTTCATTCAGGACCGTAAGCCAAGTTGTCCCATTACTTTGGAATTAAGTTGTGGTTAGAGATTAATCAGTGGCTCTCAAAATGTGACCCCTGGCAACTTGGTAGGAATGCAGATTTTCAGGCTCCACCCGAGACCCGCTGCTCAGCAAGTGTGGGGCAGGACTGGCAGTCTGTGTTTTACGAGCCCCCCGGGAATCCTTCTGCCCATGGGAGTCTGAGCACCGCTGGATTCGATGATTTGTCTTGCTGATGGGGGCACTGTTATGTTTACTTTCCTTCAAGTAAAGAAAATGATCTTGTTGCTATAATTTCCATGACAAAATAATTTCTTTTTACTTTAAGTGGTGATCTAGTTTGAGGGTGAGGGTTTCCTTGAAAGCCTGGTTATACTGTAGCTTTTTTTTTTTTCCATACAGGGAAATGACCAGTGTTAACTCTACCAAGTTGATCTTTACAAGTGTTTCAGAGTAAAACAAAGAATTGCTCGCTTGGTCAGAAATGAATTTTTAGAATACAATCATGAGGGGATTTATTAAGTTAGAAATAACGTGTGCTGGCTTTTCCTGGATTCGTGAGCACAGATTTTAAGGGAGAGGTAGGAGTGTGTGGCTGCAAATCGAGTTCGCCTTTAGAAAGCAAATGCTGTGTAAGGAAGCCTACCAGCATGCAAGCTCAGTATTTCCATGGGGAAGTCCGAGCTTGCAAATACAGAATGACTTGACGTCTGAAAAATGGGGTGGTCCAAAATGAAATATTAGTAGATAACAGGTTGTCTCAATTCAAGAACAGGAATAGGGAAATGCAACTCCTGGAGCCTTGTCCACATCTTACAGAGGGGCCCTCCTCGCCCGTGTAGCTGTGCCACATTTTCAAGACGGGGAATCCGTGTGGACCAAGGATTTGGGGCTTAGGACTTTAGAGATGCTGCTGAATAACAGAATACAGTGAAGCTTTTTCTTTCTTTGGGCCTTATCACCGGGGCGTGAAGCTAACTAGCCAGGACCTGGTTCTTCAGGAACAATATGAACTTTGTAGTTGCATTTAGAAATTATTTTAGTTCTGCGTCAAAAGAGCTTTTCCTTCCTTCTCTTCCCCTTCCTTTTTCCTTCTCCCTCGCCCTCCCTTCCCCTCCCTTTTTTTGAAGGATGCAATATGTTGATCATCTAGCAGAATTAAGAATGCTTTGAAATGTACACAGAACAACATTCTAATAAATATATTAATCCAGCTAGGCTGACTAGCACACACCTGTGTAGCTCCCACCCAGGTCAAGAACATTGCCAGCATCCAGAAGGCCCCTGGTACCCTCCCCCACCCACCTCCCAAGGATAACCAGTATCCTGACTTCTAATGCCATAGATTAACAGTGCTCTTTCTTTTCATCAACAACACATAACCATGCATTGCTTCGTGAAGTGGGCCTGAATGCCCTCACAGCTATAAGACTGCACTAATGGTTTATACACTTCGCTGTATATGTTATAGGTCAGTAAATGTTTACTTAAGAAAAAAAGAAAGAGAGAAGAAATATTAAGGTTGAAAGAAAGCCCAGCTTGCCCCATAAATCCAGAAATACCGGGTTAAGTCTATATGCAACACTGACACAATCCCATGGTTTATGTGTGCAGCTATCACATTATAGTTCAGATTCCAGGAATTTTCATGTTGAAATGTCTGGCTTATGTACCTTCTTTTTAATGCTGGCATTGCTTGAAAGTTCTTCTTTAATTTACTACAAATGTTAAGAAATAAACATGTTGATGTCACATCAATTTCCTATTTAGCAGCATAGGAAGTTGAGATGCAGTTCCAAGACCTCCAGCTTTGACTTTGTAAGGGCCTTTAAATTTCTTATACGTTACAGAGAAGTGTGTTCCCGTTCCCAGCCAGTTTTCTGACCACCAGCAAGGGCTTTCTGGCCCTGTTCAGAAATGATCGTGTTGGGTAGATAGTAATGTAGGAGGGAGGCTGGGTGAGGTTTCTTATCACCTTTCTGGGTCACCAACTCCATTACCTGTTATTAGAGCAGTATTTCTGAAGCTAGAGTTTATTAGAGCAGAGATAGGCAAACTTTTTCTATAAAGGACCAAGTAGTAAAATTTTTGGCTTTGCAGGCCACGTGGTCTCTGTTGTAGGTATTCAACTCTGCTATAGTATCATGAAAGCAGCCATAGACAGTACATCAGCAAATGGACGTGACCATGTTTATTTTAAAAAGTAGATAGCAGACCAGATTTGGACCGGGGATGTAGTCTGCTGACCTATTTTCGAGTCCTGAAGAAGTCTTTTGGAGAGTTTCAAGTTTTAATTTTGTTTTGATTTCTGTAATAATAAAAAAAATTTACTAGCTATAAAGTCAAAATGATTTTGCTGTGATACATGGAATTTGAAAATATTTTCATAGATTAAGACTTTAAGTCAGTATTTATCAAACTGGCTTTGGGTATCTGCTGTCATATTCTTCATGGCCTGTAAATTTTTTTTTCCTTTAAAATTTTAAAATGGGCCTGTCATGGATATGTTACTCAATTTTTATTTTTATTTTTAAATTTTTTTTCCCATTTATTTCAGAATATTATGGATGTTACTCAGTTTTTAAAATCACTAAGTTAGACCTTATGGCCCTGCATAAGCAGTGATATTTTGCTGCCCCCTGCAGTTTCACTGGAGAATTACTTCAAAGGCCAGATACGTATAAAGTTCTGGCCATATTTTATTTTTTTGAAGCTAATTTGTGGTACATTTGGGAGGGAAAGGAGAGGAGGGGTCACATGACAATGTGTTTGTATCACCATGGATTTCTATTTACAATTTTACTCTCTAGAATGAAAGCTAAACACTCTTAATGCCTGGCTAAATTGTTTTTATATTACTAAAACTCTAGAAACTAGCACTGGACCAGTTCAAAGATATTTAAACTATAAAAAGAGTCAAACAAGAGTTTCTTTTTTTCCTTTAAAAAAGACTTTTGGTTTTATAAGCACAAGTATGATGTACTTTTCTCATTTATCAGGATGTTTTGAGGCCCCTTTACTGCTTTTATCCTTTGATCCCCTGAGAGCCCTTTTGTACGGCCCATTCCAAAGCCAGAGCAAACAAACAGACTTCACATGGCAAGGCCAGCCTGGCTTTTCTCTGGTCCTGCAAACGCCAAGTGAAAAAGTGCTGCCTCACCCTTATGGATCTTCTTAGCAAAAGCCTACTGAACTCTGATAGTGAATTCCACTGGTTCCATCCTGAAAGGTTTTCTGACATTTGCCCTACTGTGAACTCAGAAAATTTGGAATTTTGGATGAACACTCTTAATAATTAAGAGCAAAAACAAAAACCATACTTGCTTCTTATCTCATGTAATTTTAATGTAGAACATCAGAACTCAAGATGTGGGGCTCATCTGCACAACATATACAGAATTTTTAATATTTTTATGCTTCATATTGTATACAGATATTTTCAGTATTAACTTAAATTCTAATTCTAATATTAAGGTATTTGAAATATATATATATGTTTTTATATATATGTATATAAAATGAACCATAACCTTAAGAATACCATTTTTAAAAATGGCATAGGAGGTGGAAAATTTCTAACTTGGCTCTTGCCATTTTCCTTCCAGGTTTTTTAAATAGCTTTGAGGAGTTACAGGCTGAGGAGTGTGGCATCCTCAACGGGTGTGAAAACGGCCGCTGTGTGAGGGTCCAGGAAGGTTACACCTGTGATTGCTTTGATGGGTATCACTTGGATACGGCCAAGATGACCTGTGTCGGTAAGAATGATGCGTATCTTATGGGAATTATTCTTTTCCTGAGATCCTCTGTGGCCAGATCTCGGTCCATTGAGTACATTTAAGATAAATTTGCCAAGTTTCAGCTTGGGAAGATGAGAAAATTCTGGAGATGTACATTAAGTACAACATGAATGTACTTAATGCCACTGGACTGTACACTTAAAAATGGTTAAAATGGTAAACTTTGTGTTCCACGTGTCTTACCACAAGTCTTTTTAGAAAGGAAGAGTCGGTATCTTATTTAAGAATCCATATAGTGGTAAATATGGAGGAAAGACCAGAATGTCCCAGGTAACTACTTTGACTTTTTTTAAATTTATCTTTTGACCATGCAGCAAATAATGATTGTGCTGAATACTTGACACAAGCATAAGGGAGTGTAGACTTTTGAAAAAAAAAATACAACTTCCTGGTAATCATTTTGGATAAAACTCCTTCTAAAACTATCTTTCATGTTGCCCTCCCTCTTCTATCGAAAATAACAGGAAACATATGTTTAACCTTATGTTTAACCTTCTCTGTGTGACTCTGTACCGTCTTTCAGGGCTTATTTGACTCTTTGCTAAAAGGCCTGTTACTTTATTTATTAATATTTATTTATTTTAAGTTTTTAATTCTATTTTTCCTCTCCCTCCCATAGCAGTCCCTTAGCCCAGTTCGGTTTTGTTAATGTTAATCTGTGGTGGGTCTGGAAAATAGGTAACCTAGGTTCTTGCCAATGTTTCACATGAGTAAGAGCCTACGTGGATCTCACTTAGATGGAGATCTGAGAATGTTAACTGAAGGCATTTGAGAGGCTGCTCAGAGAGTTCTCTGCTCGCCTGTCTGGTTCCTCTTGACAAATCTAGCCGTTCTTCTGTACCTGTGGGAAGGAATTTAGAGGTAATATAGTTCCTCCAACTTTCGTAAGGTTTGACTACAAAACGTCAAGCTGACAAAAGTTCACGTTGTGCTAAATAACAGCAGAAGACATTCCAGAACCTCCCTGATAATCTATCTTTTTAAGATCTAAAAAGTCATCCTGTACCCCCTTATAATATTTTGAAAGTAAAAAAAATAAATTTAGAAAAAGTCATCTTTATCTTGTCTGTGATTGAAACAGACAGTGATGGGGCAGCTTCCTGGGAGCACGGCGTTCAGGCTGCCTGGGTGCCTTGGGTGAGTGTAGGTTATGTTTCCTCACAGAGTAGAAGTAAAGGTGGTTTACCTGCGTGTCTTGGCTCATGACAGATGTGAATGAGTGTGACGAGTTGAACAACCGGATGTCGCTGTGCAAGAACGCCAAGTGCATTAACACCGAAGGTTCCTACAAGTGTTTGTGTCTGCCAGGCTACGTGCCTTCGGACAAGCCTAACTACTGCACTCCACTGAATACCGCCTTGAATTTAGAAAAAGACAGTGACCTGGAGTGAACGAGAATCCACATGACCTAAGCCCATATACTCTGCACTGTGTAAAGGAAAAGGGAGAAATGTATTATACTTGAGACATTGTACCTAACCCAGAATGTTGGAAATACGGAAACAGCATGGAGTTGCGTGTCCTCTGAAGACGATGAAGGGATTTAGGATGAGCCTCACTGGTGTGACAGACCAAATGGACATTTCTCTGAAAAACCGGTATATATAGTCTGTTCATATGTAAAATTCAGTGGAAAAGAGGTGGAACAGTGCTGTTATTTTAAACAGAAGGTTGTATTATTATGTTGTTTTGTTTTGTTTTTTTACTATTGCTTGATTAAATTTGGCATTTAAATAGTGGTAGAAATATTTTATGTAATGTTCATTTTTCTGGTTGGTCGTGCAGTTCCTTGGCTACTGTTTTTCTTCAATTTTTTTTTTTTAATCTCAAGTGCAAAAGTCTTCGATAAAATATTGTTAAACTGTATTATAAGTATTGTTACACAGGGTTATGCTATTCCTGGTCTGGAGCATTTTTAAAATTCAAATTGTCTGTCCTGTGGAGCAGGCAGTGATTTTGTTTCAAAACTTTTGTACACATTTGGAGAAAAGTACTTTATATTTTCGGTATATTGTCTGATTTTAACGTCCATCCTTAGCCAAGCTGCTAGTAGGTGTCAGTTGGATCCCTTTCCTTCACTGAAATGGAAGAATTTATGAGCTTACATTAGTATTATAATATGTAAAGTAAGCCTAGCAAAATTTTTAAAAAATTTTTATGATCCCCAATATATTTACCATTGTATGTTAAAGCAAAATAAATCGCCATTTTTGTAGAAAAAAAAATTCTACCTGAGAGTAATTGTGAGTACAAGTGTACAAGTTGTATCCTACTCTTCCCCCTTTTGTTTTTACTAGTGGTCCTCTATTAATATAGATTCTCTTACGAGTTAATCATAAAATACATTAGATATTGTTATGGGCTGAACTGTTTCCCACCAACATTCATATATTGAAGTTCTAACCCCCAGTTCTTCAGAATGTGACTACACTTGCAAACAGGCTCTTTAAAGAGGTAATTAAGGTTAAATGAGGTCATTGGGGTGGGCCCTACTCCAATATGACTGGTGTCCTCATAAGAAGAGATTTGGACACAGAGGAAAGACTAGGTAAAGACACGGGGAGAAGATGGCCATCTACAAGTCAAGGAGAGAGGCCACAGAAGAAATCAACCTTGCTGAAACCTTAATCTCGAAGTTTCAGCCTCCAGCATTGAGAGAAAATAAATTTCTGTTGTTTAAGTCACCCAGTCTTTGGTACTTTGTTATGGCAGCCCTAGCATACTAATGCAAATACATATCACAGGAAGAATGAATAATAGCTTTCAAGTTCCAGTCCCTGCTTACCCACTCCACAGTAATGCAATTGTTTCATAACTTAAAACATACTGAAATTCAGAATCTATTTTTATTTAATAAAAGCATCTGAGTTTTTAAAAACAAACTATGTATAGGCATACCCAGCAGATCTCCCCATTTGATATTTTCCTGAAAGATAAGCTTTTGCTTTTTAATACCTATCGTAGGCAGAATAATAGCACCCTGAAGATGTCTATGTCCTAATCCTTGGAACCTGTAAATATGTTACCTTCCCTGGCAAAGGAGAATTAAGACTACAGATAAGATTGCTAATCAGCTGGCTTTAAAATAGGAAGATTATCCTACATTACCTGGGTGGGCCCGATGTAATCACAAGGATCCTTAAAGGGAAGAGGACCTTGAAAATGGGAGAGGAAGGCAGAAGAGAAGAATCAGAGCTGTGAACGTGAAAGAAGTCAGATACAAAGTGAGAAAGACTCAGCCTGCCACTGCTGGCTTCAAAGATGGAGGAAGGGGCGAGGGGGCATAACCCCAGGAATGTGGGCAGCCACTGGAAGCTGGAAAAGGCAGGAAATATTCTCCCTGAGCTTCCAAAAAGGAATGCAGCCCTGCCAATACCTTGATTTCAGTCCAGTGATATTTGTGTCAACTTCTAACCTACAGAACCATAAGATAACATATGTATGATGTGAAGCCAGTAAATTTGCAGCAATAGAAAGCTCATACGATATCCAAGCTTCATAGAAGCTTAGTATCTTACCTATCTCTTACAACATTTCTCTGCTGATGTTTGTATAGGAGAAATTTGTGACTAGTTTCCAGCATGTGCACTTGATGGGAATGCATTTTCACAATGTCTTTCACGTCTAGACCTTGTTTTTACCTAGTGTTGTGTGAGTCCCCAAAAAAGTAGAGCAAGTGTCAAAAACTGTAGAGAAGAAAGCCACTTGAGTGCATGAGAAAAACAATTATAATGGAAGAGAAGGTACTACTACACACAAAGCAGCTTAGATCAAGAAGAGATGTTTTAAGTATCTTACGTTCTAACATGATGGTTTTGTTGTATTTCAGTTATATTTGTAGGAAATTGGGGGATTTGGGTTGAGATGTATCATAAATTCTGTTAGCATTTTCATATAGAACATTTAATTTTTACAGTGTACTGACATAAGCGGGAGATGCCTGTACCTATAATGAAAATACATAGCTTTAAATGTGACTTACTATTTTTTAAAATTTTGTTGCTGAAATTTTGTTTTGCATCCCTAGAAAAAAAGTTTTGTTTTTGTAATATATAAAGATTCTTTTAGCTCCTTTCAGAAGTTACTGCGATTTTCCTGCCCAGTTGTCCTCACACAAGGTTTGGGATTCTGTGGCAGTGGTCCTAATTCATTGGCCGTGGAGAGACAGGCACATGGCAAAATGCATTCTAGTTATTCATTAGACATGTATTTTCCAGCTGGTCTTAAGCATCTCATGCCCAAGTAAGAGCCAGTCTCTTTCTCTGCCCACCCACAGAACTGGTCTCTGTACCTCAAAATACTAACAATCAATAACATCTTATTCTTTTGTCATAAAACCAAACATTGTTCCAAAAATACTAAACCTGGCTATCTGATTTAAACCTACGTAGTTTGAAGTTATTTAATATATTCTTGACATTTGCTGTGTAGTTGAAACGAGCACTGAGTGTGATACAAATCCAGCAAAAGAAACATGTGAATATATCAAAGTTCTTTTGTATACCTTCATCATTAATATTTCTCTAAATGCTTATAGTTCAAAAGAGTATCATAATTTAGCTTTAGTATTTACACACAGGTTTTCTTACTGTAAAACATACTTTAATTCTGGCAAATGTTAATGTCACTGTATTGGCAGAAATGCATATTGACAGAAATCTGATATGCATAAGAAATGAGGTTCATGAACATTCCATTTGAGTCAACAGTGCAATATGTCAGCCAACATGCATGTCAGTGTTACATGTACTACCTTATGGAGATAAACTGTAGGAGATCAGACTATGCGACTCTAAAATATGCCTCTTTGGCATAATGATTATTTTGAGCTGATTATTTTGAGAAGCAGCATAAGTTACTTTTTTGTATGGGGAATTTACATTTATACAGGAAATTTCAGTTTGCAAGTGTGTCTTCCTCTCTGTACCAGGAAGAGAAGGATAACTCTGGAAGTTAAATTTGCATAATAAACCTTGCTGTTGTTTACCATACTTTTCCTGGTCACCTTCCCAAAACTGACCTCTCCTATACCTTTCTTCCTCTGTTTTAGCTGAAGATGGTATTTAAGCCCAAATTCTAAGCCACCTCTTTGAGTCACTCCTTTCCTTGGGTTTCTTCCATGTATATATCAGATACACATGTTAATAAACTTCTGTTTGTTTTTTGCTTGTTAATCTGTGTAACTGTTCTGTTACAGGGGCCCCACCCAAGAATTGAGAAGGGTAGAGGAAAAGAGATTTTTTTCCCCTCACCAACAAGACCATAATCACAGATTTAGGAATCTTTCTAATAACTTGCAGCACTGAAATTCTATGATTCTAATACTCTCCTCAACTTCCAAATCAGACTTAAATACATACTAGAGCATCTGATTTACTACTCAAATCTTTGACAAGAAGAAGAAAATAAAAATGGCTGTCAATGATCAATATCAAAGTGATGGGTAATTGCAATTATGAGAAAAAAGGAATAGGGAAGGTATCATCTACAAAGTTCAGGAATAAATCACATTCTGATAAGATAGAAAACATTTCTCAGGGGAAAAAAACTCCCTGATTTAGGATAAAACATTTGCGTTCATCACAGGAATGTGAGGGTCCTCTGATCAGCTTTCACTGCCTTTGAAAGTACAGAACAGCCATCACTGGAAGAAGAGGGGAGAATGTCTGGGGAACTTGAGGACCAGTAAAATCAGTGTGTCTGGAGTGGAAGCAGAACCCAAGGGGAGTGGTAGGTGATGCCAAAAAGGGAAGCCTTATCTTGTGAGGTTTATGGGCCAGGGTAAGGTTGTCCTACCTACTAAGATGTTTTTGAAGCTTCCCTTCAACCTTTAGGCATCTCAGCTTTTTCTGCCCATTCCCAGATTCCTTTTTCTGAATGGTGAATAATTTTTCTATCAGTAAGCAAACCTCCCTTCTCTCCATAGGAATTGTCCTCCATAGTTCCTTCCCTTGTGGCATTAACAGTTCCCCACAGGTTATTCTATACTATAGAAATCCCAGACCCTTCTAAGGCACATACAGAACAGATGTCATGTTGCTCCAAAGCCCAACCTGGAATGTCCAGATTTTGGAAGAGAAAACAGCACTTGCTAAACTCTCCTCTTATTTCAGACAATCTCTCCCAAGATGATTTTGGGATTTTATGGTATCTTCTGTGAATAATGACAGTTTTGTTTCTCTCTTTCCAGTCTTCATACTTTAATTTTCTTGTCTATTAAGCTAGTTAAACTTCCAAGACAATATTGAATTGTAGAGTGATGATAGCAGGCATCCTGATTTTAAAGAAAATCCTTTTACTGTTGCCCTATTAAATATGCATAGTTGTTAGGTCACTAAATATGAAATGTCTGATTTCGAATCAAAAGCTGTCATTTATTATATCTCAAACAAGAAGCAGTACAATTAATCAAAGTATGCACCTAAATTGTTGACACAGTTTTGCCATCGTAATGGTAGCTTGTTTATGCCAGCAGCGAAGAAGCCTGGAGAGTGAGTGTCGGGGAAATCGTGAAAGGCGTTTTCCACAGCTTGTTGAGAATTGAATATTTTTCCTTGCAAGAAGTGGTTCAAAGCCTGGAAGAAGTGGTAGTCAGTTGGTGCAAGGTCTGGTGAATACAGTGGATGACAGAGTTTCCAAGTCCAGCATCTGTAGTTTGAGCAGTTCTGTTTGTGCGACATGTGGTATTGCGAGAGGATTGGCCTGTCTCTATTGACCAATCTTGGCTGCTTAATCACAAGCATCCTCATCATTTAATCCAATCGGTTGCAGTAGACATCTGCTGTAAGTTGATTAACCAGGTTTCATGAAGCTATAGTGGATAATACCAGCGCTGGATCACCAAACAGACACCATTAGTTTTTTTGATGAATATTCAGTTTTGGACTGTGTTTTGGCACTTCATTTTTATCCAACCATTGTGCTGAACACTTGTGATTGTCAAAAAGAATCCATTTTTCATCACACATAACAATACAGTATAGAAATGGTTCGCTTTTATGTCGTGACAGCAAAGAAAGGCAAACTTCGAGACGATTTCTCTTCTGGCACTTGTTTAATTCACGTGAAACCCATCTATCCAGCTTCTTTACCTTGCTGATTTGTTTCCAATGGTCCAATATTGTTTGAATAGTAACATCAAACCTTGCTGCTAATTCACGTGTATGTTGAGAGGGATTCACTTCCACTACAGCTTTCAGCTCATCATAATCCACCTTGATCTGAGGTCACCAATGTGGCTCATTTTCGAGATTAAAATCACCAGAACGGAACTTCTCAAACCATCGACATATTGTGCCTTCATTAGCCACATCCTTCTCAAACACTTTGTTGATATTTTGAGCTGTCTGCACAGCATTGGTTCTACAACAGAACTCATATTTGAAAATAACATGAATTTTTGACTTAACCATGGTTTCACAAAAATTGCTCAAAAAAATGTGAAAGATAATCACCAGCCAAAATGTGCATTTGCAAGACTGAGAATGTACCTTCACAATAAAAATAAAACAAGAAGTGTCAAAGTGAAATGTCAGAGATATAAACTGTCAAACTTAGTCCTTAAGGAAATCAGACATTCATACTTAATAACCAATAATACCTTTTATAGGGTGAAGAATGTTCCTTTCTCTTCCTAATTTGCTAGGGGTCTTAATGTGAATATAGGTGTTGAAATTTATTGAATTTTTTTTCAGCTAAAGAAAAAATTGGTTTTGTTGCCTACAGAAACCTCTTGTAACTAAAGAATAAACCTCTGAGTCTGACATGTGCCTGAACTGACCTCTGTTTGAGAGGACCAACCAATGGGTCATCCCAGAAACTCAGACCACTTAGGAGATTATAAAAAAATTTTCAATGATAGGTGAGATAAAATCTTTTATTATTCCCCCTTTAATAAGGCAACTAAGCCAATTACTAGAGATTCTAACTTGACTTCTCTTCAACAATATATAACCCCAAGTGCATACGTTGTCGCAAAATTAAAACCATGAGTAAAATGTATTTACAGAGGGGTCAGCCTAGTAAACATTCTGTTCAGAGGCACTGAACAGACAAATGCAGTGTCTATAATCCAGGAAGCACAGAGAGATTTCATTTATTCTGGCAGCATACATCTTCCCCACTCCACCCCCCACGTTGAAGGTGAAAGACTCAACAACGTGCAGAGGGAGTTAGAGAGGGAGGAGGAGAAAACAGGTAGACAATAGCAATAGTGAGATTCTCTAGTGGCAGAGCACAGCGCCATTAAACATCAGAGCGAGGTGAATGCTTCCATCTTTGAACCAACAGATGCATTACTATAGTGTTAAGAATCAAATTGTTTGTATTAGAATCCATTAATTTTTCCTGTTGGTTACTGCATACTAATATTCAGTGAAATACTAACTTTTCCTATATGTAT
The DNA here is from genome assembly GCA_023783475.1 of Daubentonia madagascariensis. Lineage (NCBI taxonomy): Eukaryota > Metazoa > Chordata > Mammalia > Primates > Daubentoniidae > Daubentonia > Daubentonia madagascariensis. The sequence goes on from JAKFHU010001035.1 coordinate 28,348,805, forward strand.
CAGTGCGAAATAGGTATCCCTCACATTTGTTTTCTTGCTGGGTGTTTTGTACCCAAGTTGTTACTCACATCTTTGGTTTCAGGTCCTTTGGCTACTCTAGAAAATTGTTCATATGTATTCTGTTTCGCTAGTTGATTTGTATTCATTTTTATAAAAATTTATTCAAATTTATTTCATGTTGTGATTTACTTTTGTTTTCCATTATTCATTGGAAGATTGTATTGATATCTATATAGTATTCCATGTGGGATATGGGATTTCATTTACCAGTAAATTTGTTTTGTTTTGTAGCCTACTCAGTACCAAAAGTGAACAGATACTGATATATTTGTTTTTTACTGTGTGATGTTATATATTTTTAGGATTAGAAAAATATTGTTGCATAAGCATAGCCAATGGTTTTCATCTGGACAACTATACATAGTATACTGTATCTGTAGAACCACTTAAAAAACTCTTTAAAACAAGCAGAATGAAAACTACTTCAATTTTTTCCCCAAAATTTCCTTATAAAACTGACATGCCATATATGCCAGTAAATAAATAAATATAGAGATATAGATACTGACCTTTTATTGGATACCAGCTTTGGTCTCCACACTCACAAATTATATAAGTAGAGTTTGCACAGCATTCTCTGGTAGTTTGTTTTGTTTTTGGTCTGGGCCAGTCCCGGGGAGCCAGCTGCACAAGCCAGTGGGCACAAGCAAAGCCCTGTGGTCTCTGTGCCCTTATCCGTGGCCATCTCTTCAATAAGGCTGCAGGAGAAAGCAGAGATCTGGGTGGTGTTTGTTTGTAGTATCAAGGAATGACACCACGGCCAGAGATTATGACTTTGGGCAAACCGGTGGGTGGGCACAGAGAGGTCAAACCCTGGTTAAGGGGCCACATCGTTAGCACACAGAGAGCATTAGATGTGCGTTTCAAAAGTAGGAAACATTGATGCTTTTATGAGTTTCATGTAAACTGGATAGTGTTTGTCAAGGCCAAAAAGTGCACTTTGTAAAACTTACATGCTATGCTGGGGCCAATTACTTTTCTTTTATTCAAAATCTTGTGATAACAATCTTTTTTTTCTCCAGTGGGTCGGCAAAGGCTCTTGCTTGTTTAAAAATCAACGAGTTGGGGTTTGCCCCGTTCCTTTTTTGTTTCCACGGGCTTTAAGCAATCAACCTAGGAACACAGAGTTTTAAAAGCACAAATAAAAAAAGACTCGGAAATGCCCAGTTGGGACTTAAAGGTGAATGAGTGAGGTAGGTTCAGTCCCTATAGGGGTGTGTGTATAGGGTGGGCCAGCGAAAGCCAGGCAGCGGTTGGGTATGCCAGCAAGACAAGGGCTTTAATGAGCCAGATTCTCCCCTCACTAAGTACACTCTTAAAGTCAACAGGCTTCTCATGGAAGCCTGTGATCTTCTTCAGGACCAGAAGAGGACCAGCTGAAGGTATTACCTTCAAAATCAGCACAAAACATGATACAAAGTTTCATGGCAAGTTAGCATTGCAGGTTGGTCACTGAGCTTGAATGAATGGCATTTGGGATTTTGCTGTGGAAAACGTGGAGATTGACGATGGACTTTGTGCTACATCTGTCTGACAGCACCACCACTGGGTGGCAGTAACAAGCCTTGGCTTTCCCTCAATTCTTCCTTCCTTCTTCTTCGCATTAGCTATCCCTTCTTGTCGACTTAGAAGTGGCATGCTTTTAGAGTTAACTTGGACCAGAACACTTTAATGTGATATGTACATGATATGTGTTAGGCTCAAATTCAAAAATGGAAAAAAAAAAAAAGACAATTATGGGCATGGTGGTCAAAACAGCATAATCTGGATGACCACAAGAGTTAGGTGGTTTTCCCATGAGCTAAGATCGATACTCAGTCCCTACGTCATTTTAAAATCAAATTAGGTCCAAAATGATGAGGTATTGATTACACAGGTCTAACAGGGACTTTAAACCTCTAAATACTGGGGAGAATAATGGTCTCAAAATAAGGACACAGGAGTTATCTTTTCGCTGGTTACCTTCAGAATTGAGCAAAAGGTTATACAATCTCCAGAGTGCACTTTCCAAAGAGGTCTCACAGACACTCAAAATTCTCTGTATCCAAAAATGAACTTGTTATCTTAACTTCCAAGCTTATTCATCCACTCATTCATTCATTCAGCAATACTGATTGAACACCTACAGACTAGAGCGGAGTGTTGGGAACGTAGCAGTACCTGAGACAAGCAAGGCCCTTCTTCCGTGGAGCTCAGTGTTCCCTGCCTTGTCTAGTGGTCCAACCCGAGTCTGAAAGCCACCCCTCCCTCCTCTCACGCCGTCTCCCACAGCCAGTCGGCAGCGGGTATTATCAATTCTACGTCCTCAGTATCCCCAGATTCCACCTATGTCTCATCTTGCTCATTTCCGCTTCTCTGGTTTAAGCCGTCTTCCTATCACCAGAGCCTGTCCTAACGGGTCCTCTGACCCTATTCTTGCCTCCCTGTAATCCGTTTTCCATCTAGTAGCCACAGTGACGTTTCAAAGATATAAACCTGATCAAGTTACTTCCCTGCTTAAAATCATTCAGTGACCTTCCATCATCTTCCAGATAAATTCCCACGTGTCCACTGCTGACTCCTCAGTCTTGGGTCACACTGCGTGCCCTCTTGCTGTCTGCACTCCAATAACCAGTCACACGGTTATGAGAAACTTCTAATTCCGTGACTGTGACTTGCTCCTTATTTCTTTGGGACTATTTTCTCTTGTTATTCTCTCTTTCTCTCTCCAATCCTCCACCTCTCTTTATGCAAGTTTTTCTAAATCACTTGTGATTAAGTTGCAGATACAGTGTGCCTGTGCCCCTATTTACTTCAGCGCGTTTCCTAAGAAAAAAGACTTTTGCCTGTATAAATATAGTATAATGGTCAAACATCAGGAAATTTAACGTGGACACAATCCTATTATCTAATCAAGAGTCCGTATTCAGATTTCATCAGGTGTTCCAAAAATGTTCTTGTTGAAGGACAGGTTTCCCAGGAATTAGACTCTGGGATGGAGATGAGCATGCAGGTATTTTTGTTTGCTCTTGGGATCAACATGTGGAAGGGAAGGGGAGGGAAGAAACTGGACTGCAATGGAGTCTCAACAAAGGATAGGCCAACCCTTTGGGAATCCTGAAAGCTATGATGGTCCTTTAATGTTGTCCTGAGATAAGGGGAGGGGCCTGGGCCTTTTTGACCTCTTTACTGACCACTTATTGACTCTTGGTTGCCCCCCGGAGAAAGAGTCATGACTTTGTGCAAGGTAGAACTCTCCAGCCCAGGATAACTTCTGGAGAGGGCTGATAGCTGAGGACTGTCAGTAATAGCTGAAGGAATAAATCCCTCAGTCTTAATGGGTTAGAGTGGCACGTCACACTTTCCACTGTGGTCCATTATTTTAACTACTCAGATCTACTTCTTCATAACAATTCTGGGAAGAGCTTCTCCAAGATCCTGTGGACCTTTCTTCCTGGGAGAAGTGTATAAGAAAAAACTTAGTAGGATAAATTACAGCCCCAGCCACTGCAGTTGGGGTCACAACTGATACACGTTATCTACTACCCATTCTGGATCACATCATTTTCAGCCACCATCTTTGCTGAGTAGATGGACTGACATGTTGGCGTGACCCAGATCCTCATTCCTGAGGCATCTGAGCTCCTGATCTCCATGACCTTCTTAGGCATGACTGTGTGTTTGTCCACTTACCGTAAAAATGGGAAAGGGAATGTCAAGAGGTGTCCCAGTGGATCACCAGGGTGCCAGCCACACTCTTCTCTGTCTCACTATGTAGCTACAGCCATCCTCCTCCTGATGATCCAAGTCCTCACTGCTGGCTGGTGAATCCCACATAAAAGCATCTGCCTTCTTGGACTACTCTTGCCAACACTGCAAGTTGGGACACCGGGAAAACAGACTGTGAGATGTTGCTCAGCACACAGGAACTGAATTAGGGAGTATTCTTGGGAACAATGCCCCTGGAAGAGAAGGGAAGGAAATCAATATTGGATAGAAGAAGAAGATGGATAATGATGCAATCTCGATAAACTCTCCATCTCATTACAATCTTGTTAAAGGTCTGCTGCTTACAGGTTTTTGTTAAAACTAATCACATCAGTGACATCACATAATATTGTCTGCACTTCCAGCATCAACTTCCTTGGTGACTTAGCTCCCCAATGAATAAAACATTGGATGAATATCACAGAGATAAACATCCTTTTATTCCTCTAAGTTTAGTGGTTACACTTTTAACAGTTTTTCCACAGAATATTGTTTTTATTTATGAAATCATGTATCATTGGGATGTTCCTTAGTGATTTTTCACTATGATTTCTCTTTAAAGTGCCTTGTAAAAAAAAGCAGTTCTTTAGGAATGTAACTGTTGAAATAGAATCTAACAAATACCATAAGCTGAGACAAGTTAGAAACATTTGTACTTTCACCCAAATGCATGGCCTATACTGAGTAATTAGTTTGTTCTTATCTTCAGCAATGTTTTCTATGTGACTTCCCAAAAAAACTTGCTGACAAAGGAATGCATTTTAGTTTGTTGGTCTTTTGTTTTACAATTATTTCAACCATTTTTTTTTTACTGTGGCAGGAAGAAGCAGAGACCCCAATAGTTTGTGGCTTTTGTTCCTTAATTGCAATGTAGAAAAACCTCAAAAGAAGTTTCTAAGCAATTAGTATGTTTCACAAAATTTGTCAAAAACTGGGTTTGTTCGACATAACCTCAAATATCTGAAAAACTGCTGAAGTTTGTCTTCCTGTTCCAGATGTTTGGCTTTAAAATATCTTGCTAATCATAATGACTTTATGTTATTACTAGTTAACATCTCAAGACATAATATGCCAGCCAATTAGGGAGAATTTTATCATTCATGGCAGTGGGTGTAAATACATATTTCAAATGGTCTTCCTGGTAATTTTAGATTTTAAGGAACTACTTCTTCCTGGTCTAATTATATTATCATTCTTTTGTTACTCATGACATGGCTAATAAAGAGTGTATACTCGGAGTAGAAGGCTTTGCTCTGCCATTTGCTTTACGTTTATTATCTTTCTTTCACCTGTGGTTTTGTTTTTTTGTTTGTGGGGGTTTTTTGGGGGGGAAGAAATCGGTGTAAGCCATTTTTCCAGTATGAGGGTTAACTTAGTTAAAATTAGAAAATATTACCTAAAAATCTCCTGACTGGGCACATGTTGATGGAAATGCCTTAGGATTTGCTGGAGGCAATCAACTGAGCCAGCAATATCATTACTTCCACACTTTTTTCTCCACAGGATATCTTAAAACCACTGAGGCTTGGGGATTGTAATTATAGCAGTTAGCATACCCTGATATAACATCAACAACCAGTTTGAAAAATGTGGGCTCTTGTTCAGCCATATCTCCCCATTCTGAACTTCTACAAGTGGCTTTTTGAGCCTCAATGCAAAATTTTACTTTTGCTTCTACTAATTTTATCTTCTGTTACTCGTCCCTTGCTTTAGCCTTTCAAGATCTTTTGAGAGTCTGATTCTGTCATCCGATATGGTTGCTGTCTCTTTCAAGCTGGCTTACCCTCTCCATCATTATTCAAGACGTTAGTATAAATATTAAGAAGGATATCTCTTTAAGACAGGGGGGAAAAAAAGCAATACAAAAAAACAACTTCCTTTTGCTGAGTTGCCAAGCCCCTGGTGGGGCTGACAATGGCAGGATGGTTTAGTCTGTAGTCTCCACGGAGTTTCCTGCCAGGGGACTTCTGGATTTCAGGTTCTGGCAACATGAATCAAACAGCTCTTGGAGCTCTTTGTTCTCAAACTCCCCCTGCAAATCAGAGGTAGAGATCTTCAGAATTCCCTCCCCATGTTCCCAATCACCAGTACTACTCCCTATTTTCTCAATTTCTCATGACTCCCTTCAAAGAGAGAAATTTAAATAAAAAGTCTTTCCCAGATTTATCTTTTGCTGATTTTTTTCCCAACTAGGCAGCAAGACTTCATTGTTTTCACTGATATGTCACACAGATTATTGAAGCCAATAGAAGCAAGAAGGGAAGATTCTAAGATGACACCAGGTTTCTGTTTGGGGTGGCTACATTGAGGGAATCCAGTGCTTCCTACCTACTTTCCATGGGAAAAATTGAATGAAAAAGAGATTTAATCCAGTATTGAGTATGGTAAGTTTGAGGTTCCTGGGAATATCCACATGGAGATGTTGAGAGTCCATGGGATGGACCAGTCTGGAGCTGAAAACACTGAATGGCTTGGTGCTCTGCAGTGTTCATATAATACATCTGTGGACACATTGCGTAAGGCCTCTCAACTTTCGTCTCAAGGCAATCCTGGTCCTTAGAGCAGACATTGATGGCCAGAAAGAGCCACAAGGAAGAAAAGGCCCTCTTTCTTTCCATGTCTATCTGACTCTATGATCATAGACAACACACATTAGGGATAATACTGCAAGCTGTCCTTAGAACTCACCAAGCCCAAATCTACACAACTCATGTCCGATTTTCCTGGAATTTTCAAGTCAGCTTTACCCACCCTACTGACTTATGCACCACAGCAGGGTAGTGCTTGGCTGGGGAGGGGGAGGTGGGAGGTGGTGGGTTGATAATGACCACCTTCATAGCAATCACCCAAAGCCTTATATCTTGTTCTGGTCCTACTCTTATTTTGATTCTGTCTCTGCCCAGCTTCAACTTTCTAATTTTGTGGCCACTATTTCAAATTCTGTCTCTGATCCTTGCATTTGGTATTTGAACTTGGTCTCCCTGGTATTTGAACCCTCAGTTACCCCCAACCTAATTTACCATCACAGATTATCTTTGGAAGAAATGCCTTTGTATCAGTTAGGATCCGTTCAGCAGATCCTAACTACACCAGATATATGAACAGGAAAATTTTAATATGAAGAATTACAACTAGGTATAAAGTTGTTAGCTAGATGTCTGAGAAGGGGAAAATACTCTGAAGTATCACTGAGGTAGCAACTGCAGGAAGTAGCTACCACCCCTTCAACTGAGGGAACAAAGGGAAGAGGTTAGAATTATCAAACTTAGAAACTTAGAGTAGGAGTCCCATAGAGCTGAAAGTCAAATTTCTGAGGAGGTTCCACTGGCTGGCTGGGGCTGGAGTTTCTAAGAGGGTACAAAGAAGCTGGTTTCATAAATAGGACAAAATTCAAAAGTAGATTCAGCAGCTGCCGTGGGAAGGAAGTGCCTCTGCCCACATGAAGAAGCTTTGCTCAGGTGACATCACAGGAATAGGAAGCAGACAGGAAGCAGCAAGTCCTCGCTTCCTTCTGCAGCCTCGCAAGCTCCCTCTAACACCCCCCAGAGAGCGTAAAAGGGATCCAGTTGGAAAAGCAGAAATGTCATTCTCAAAGTTTCAGCCCCAGCAACACAAAGCAAGGTATAGAAGGGAGTTTGGACTTGAAAGATAATAACTTGAAACTGCACAGCCTCACTCTTGTTCTGGCCACCATAACCCAACTCCACCCTGAGCACTTGGCCAGCTCCTACTCCTCCCCAGCTAACCACTTCCCAGTAGAGAATGACATTTTTATCATTTCCCACTTTAGTTCTCAAAGTCTCTGCCCTTGCCCTGGCAATTGTAAGCAAATCGTTACCACTCCCCATTCCTGACTCCATGTTACTGCATGAGTAAGTCACAGTGCTCTGTAGGCAGGAGTCCACCTTGCTAATTTCAGACAGACAGTCTGCTTTTCAAGCAGGAATGCCATTAGCTCCAGCAGCTGCAGGGTCTTTCACCCACCTCGACTCAACTCTTCAGAGAAATTTGGAAGTGAGTCCAAGAATCTCTTGGGCTTTCTTGAGCAGTTTCAGTCATTCTCAGGTTCTGGTCTGGTTATCAGATATTGCATAACAAATCACCCCAAAACTCAAAAGCTCAAAATAACAACAAGCATTTGTTGTCTCTCATGGTGTCAGGGGGTCAGGATTAGGAAGCAGCATGGCTGAGCTGGACTGGGTCTCTCATGAGGCTGCAGTCAGGTGGTAGCTGAGGCTGGGGTCATCTTGGAAGCTCTGACGCCCTGGTTGGGAAGACTCAAGAAGCTGGGAACAGGAACAACTGGGGCTCCTTAGGTATCTGTCTGCTTAGTCTCTCCATGTGGTCCTTTCAGAGTATCTAGATTTGTTAAATGGCAGCCGATGTTTCCCAGAGCCATTGTCCTCAAAGAAGCGAGCAGAAGTTGTATGTCTTTTTCAAATTTCACTCAGAAGTCACACCTCATCACTTCTGCCACATTCTATTCATCAAGGCAGTCACAGAAGCCCACCCAAATTCAAGAGGAGGGGACATAAACTCCACCATTTGATGGGAAGAGTGTTAAAGAATTTGCAAACATTTTTAAAACCACAATAGGCATGATCGGCTTGGGGTTTGTGGGAAACTCTGAACCATTGTTTTTCTCATATCTAGGATTACACTCTTTCAAACAGCAGGATTCCTGACCCCACTGTGTGGCATGTTCTGTTGCCAGCACATGAATATGTCACAGAAGAGAAGGGAGGGACATTCAGCCAGGACACCAGAGTCCCAATGGCTGGCTCAGGCTCAGAGATGGAATTGCCAGTGCTTCCTGCCTGGTCCCAGGAAGGCCTCCGAGGATTGCTGTCTGAAGTGTTAATTTCCACATCAAGCCTACAGAGCGCTGGGGCAGACTACAAGCCACTGCAGCTGGTTATATTCACCACTCTGTGCTGGCACCTGCAGGCGGACACAGAGCTGAGCTTCAAATATGGGACCCGGCCTGAGCAGCACACATCCACTCCTGGGAAAATGAGCCTGGTCAGGCTCCACCCACAAGGGTCAGAGCAATCACTGCCCCTCTCCAGGTTTGAGCTGTGGTAGGATTAGAGGCACCGGCAGTAGCACCAGAGTTTCTGTATGTGGCTACTACATACAGAATGTGTTGGGGAGGGGAGCTAGGGAGTTTGTCTTGAAGTTGCTTTTGCATAAAACAATCCTATTTTTACTTAAGATTCTATGTTTATTTGGGATAACTTTGAGGGTGGAGGCTAATGGATGTTGTGGGGGCTAAAGGCCCATTCAAGTCACCCATGGGTGCCATTACTTGGGACACCATGATGTTTTGAAAATCAGGCCATATTCTTTGTCATGAAGAAGAATCCAACTCTTCCCAACTGACTGCTGCATCTAGAGAATTCCTCTTCATGCTTGTATCCATTGTCTTATCTCTGATGCCTATACCTAGTTTTTGGCATCTTGATCTCCATGAAATCGTATCTTTAGAAGGTAAGGAACATTGTCTAAATCATGGTGCGTGCTATGGTCTGAATGTGTGTGTCTCCCTCAGATTCATATGTTGAAAGCTAATCACCAAAGTGGTGGTATTAGAAGGTGGGACCTCCAGGAGGTGATTAGGTCAGGAGAACTCCACCCTCATGAATGAGATTAGTGCCCTTATAAAAGAGGGTCCAGTGAGCGGTCTTGCCCCTTCCAGCATGTGAGGATGCATTGAGAAGGCACCACCCATGAGAAAGAGGGTTCCCACCAGATACCAAATCAGCAGGCACCCTGTTCTTGGACTTCCACGCCTCTAGAATTGTGAGACATTTCTGTTGTTTGTAAGCTACCCAGTTCATGGTATTTTGTTATAGCAGCCCAAATGGACTAAGACAGAGGCAATAAATGAAAAGCCACATCTCAGTTGTGCCTCTGTGTCTGACAGTGACTGTGGCCTTCGCATTGGCGCAGCAGCTTTCTGAAGGCCAATGAGTGGGACACTGTGAGAACTTGCAGACCTGCATGATGTGATTTTTCACAAAGCTTCCAAACACTTTTCACATGCTTGTACATTGAAAAATGTATAAAAATTAAAAAATAATATGTGTGTGGCCTACTGAAGTAAACAGAAGATTCTGCTCTACTGGGAGACAACTGACCTCAAACCCTGCCCTGCTTTCCAGAGGGCTGAGGGCCTCTCTTTCTTGGCAACCTGTAAGCCATTCTTAGTGCACTTGTTAGGAATTACCTAGGGCGAGGGCTGTGGTAACATATTATCGCAAATTGGGTACCTTAAAACAAGAGAAACTTATTCTCACAGTTTTGAAGGCTGGAAGTCTGAAGTCACGGTGTTGGCTGTGCTCTCTTCAAAGGTTCTATGGGAGAATCCTTCCTTGCCTCTTCCTAGCTGCATGTGGCTCCAGGCATTCCTTGGTGTTACTTGAATTGTAGCTGCATCACTCCAATCTCTGCCTTTTTCTTCACATTGACTTCTTTTGTGTGTGTGTCTGTGTGTCCTCTTCTCTTCTTATAAGAACACCAATTACTGCATTTGGATCCAACCTTAAATCCAAGATGATTTTACCTTAAGATCCACAGCTAATTACATCTGCAAAGATAATGTTTCTAAATAAGGTCACATTCTGAGGTTCTGGATGAACATGAATTTTGGGGACACACTAGTCATTCCACTACAAATGTACCGCTTAAAAATTCTCCTTGGGGCTTCCCAAGGCTGCACAATTCCTTTTTATTATGTTACTTAAATATTTAAACATAAAACCCCCTGTGCTTATAGCTCCTTTGCAAGTACAAACCAAAACAAATTTTGCAATTGCATGTAAACAGAACAGTGCAATGAATACATTTAAAATAAATAGCATTAATTTAATATGACAGATGACATTTTCTAAGATTAAATTGTCCTTCGCTCATATGAGTTGTACTGCCCGTTGTGGTGCACATTCTTTGAAGTCTGGCTTGCCAATATGACCATTAATTTTTTCATCACTTTCTTCTCTTCTAACTATTGTGAATTTTGGTTCATAATGCTCTCCACTGATTCATTCTCTGGGTACAAATGTGTCCTCTACTTACTTCCTTATACAAATTCATTCTCTCAAATCACATGGGAACACTAAGTTAAAAGGTGGTGATCAGAAATCCAAAATATTTGTATATTAATTCTTTAACAACTATCATCATTTAAACAACTTCCAAAATTAAATATTTTTTCCTAGAGAATATAGACATCTACATATGGTTCTTGTTTTGAGAAAACTGATGTTTGGCCCTAAATCATGTGAACTCCTGGCATAGGTTCTCTCCATCCAATTTGCAACAGCATCTTCTCCAGACTAACCCTGAAAAATGCCATTTAGAAAACCAGAAATGAAGTAGCTGAGCTCAGTTATGTTTAGCAAGGGCAGCTCAAGAATCCAGCCTTGGTATCCATAGGCCTGAAGTAGAAGCTCCCTTTTTATATCATCAGCTAATTCCTGGGATTTTCTAGGCCCAGAACTTCAGTCCTGAGATTTCCCGCTCTTCATATCTTGTTAACCAACACAACAAAAAGGTGAAGAGCTATCATTTTTTGGCTGCCAGCCACCAGACCAAAATACTGAGAACTGTAAATTCTGCTTCTTATTTTGGCTTACCTGGATCTAGCCTTTCCCCTAACCTTTGGGACCAATGCCTTTGGTATCTGGGTAGGAGTAGGAGGCATCTCCATTGTTTTGTCTGTCCAGACCCCACCCCACCTTCCTCTCTAACAGTCAGCTTCTTTGACTTTGGTAATGGTCATGAAATGCAGGCTGGGCTGGCTGTATTACCTCATGCCTGGTCACAGTGTTTGTTACAAGGGGTGAGCATGTTACCCAACCCAATCAGAGTCCTGCCCCAAGAGTTTTCTCACTGGAGGTGGAAGAAAGGAGCCCTTTTCCTCTCTGATCACTGTGACACCTGGGCAGATCTGAGTCCAGAAGAGACACATTTCTAGTCTCATGGAGAATTCAGTCTGAGAGTTTGAAGTAGAGATGAAAGCCAGAGAAAAAGATTCATGATTGTGCTCCAGTGTGGGCTCCAGACATCCTAATGCCACTCTACATTTGTTCTTCTTGAAGTTTAGTTAAATAATTCATAAAATTCCTCTTTCTCATGTAAACCAGTTAACTTTGGATGTCTTGTCCCTGGCAACCATGAATTGTGACTGATTCATTTTATTAAAAAGATACCTTGCAGTCGACATCTAACCCTCTGTCTACCTCTAAAAGAAGCTGATCCCTGATCATGTCAGCAATCTTGGATCACATTAGGATTTCTGTTATAGTTTTCCATGGGTGAGGAGAGGTTTTGGAGATGTGGATTCCTAGGAATGAAGATCTCACTACATCCTGAAGTAACTCCCTTTGTTCTGGGAAACCATGATGGACTTTTGGTACATAAAACGTAAGGCAATATCCTTGTTTTGTGAGCAAAACTGAGCAGCACTTAAATCTGTAAAAGGTACAGTATCAGAAGTAGCAGGCGATTGGGAGGTTGCTGATTGAGCCTTGTGGGGAATTTACTCTTCTCCAGTTTTCAATCCTCGTGCTCTGGACACCTGCTGAAGTCCTTTCTCTACTCTTGACTCCAGGAGTGAAGCACATGGCCCAGCCTAAGTCGATTGGAACTTAATCCAGTCAAAGCCAGAGAGGCTTTGGTCGGCACTTCTGGGAAAGTCGTGTTCTCTCTTCAGGAGTAGGTTTAAATGTGAGGGGACAGATGACTGCAGCTGCTGTGACCAGCTCTTGCCTATGAACAGAGCCCGCCTGAGAATGACTAACATCATTGCATCCACTGCCTCAAGCTGAAGTTTTTTTTTTTTCATTTGTAGAGGCACATAAAATAATAATGCAATAGACTTAATGACATATGAAAACTGTTAAAACCATGTTGAAGGTACAAATAAGTCACCTCAAAGGACCAGATTACCTATGATTAAAACTCTAATGACTGGAGTTTGCATCATTTACAACAAAGCAGAAATGAGCCTGTCTCCCCTCCCTCCCTCTCCCTATCTTTGAATTCCACATACATTATTGGTTAGACAGCTAAAATAGCTGAAAAAAATCTATCCTGCCCATTAGAATATCAGAGGGTAGTAGACACCACATGGCATGCTACTCTGATAGCAAGAGTAAGGAGACAAATTGTCATCATCATAGTAGTTGTAACCACTACAACCATTTATTAACAGCTCTTGGGTCGGGGATTGTGCTAGTATACTGCATAATCTTAATTCTAAAACGTAGGTATTGTTCTAATTTGGAGTATAGATGAGGAAATTAACATAATAATATTAAGATGGTTTAAAAAGTCACCTAGATGGTAAGAGGCAGTGGAATTTGAAGCCAGGTTTGTCTGACTCCAAGACCTATGCTCTTTCTTCTTTTTCTGGGCTTCCTTTCCTACTGCAGGCCTGGCTGAGATTCAGAGCCACCCCAGCCTACGCAGCAAGAGAGGTGTCTAGTACTCCACATTGGTCAGTTGGATGCCTGGGGGAACACCTTCATCAAAGTTCTTGGACTCTTTCCGGCCATCTCCCCAATACTTTTGGGTGATTGTGGCCCATCCAAAGCATTAACCATGGTCCTCTGGAGCTTTTGATGGCTCTGCATTTGGCATGGTGCCTTTTGACACATAATACTTACGACATCTGTATCCAGATCCACAGTGTCTAAGGTCTGCCTCAACCACTCCATTCCTAGTGAACTATCATGATGGGTTTATCACAGATATGCCCACCTCCAATATTTTTGTGGTGGAAAAAACAAATAATCCCCAGTCTTCATCCCCGATCCACCTCCCATTTACTTTAGCCATAGTTGTTTGTTCATCAAAGATACTGGAGTTCTAGCTGATAACTGATAGTGACCTACAGTTCCCACTCTGTAGAGAACACATTTGCCTGGCACCCAGCACTCACAGCCAGATGACCAAACTGTATCAACTCAGTTCTGAAAAAGCCCTGTGCTTAAACATCCATTTGTCTTTGCTTCACACTTTCTTTCTGCTTTATGATCTCATTTCTTGTATTAAACCCCTGATTTTGAGGTTTGGACTTAGTTCTTCTTGTTCTTTCTTTCTCAGACCTGACACTTTGTCGTGTGTTGGGTTTTAAAAATGGTGCCTCCATCATAGAAATAGAAAGTAACATGGTGGTTGTCAGTGGCTGCAGGGAGGGGGAAAAGGGGAATTGTTGTTTAAAGGATTTTGAGTTTCAGTTTTGCAAGATAAAAATGTCCTGGAGATCTGCTTCACAGCAATGGGACTTAACACTGCTGAACTGTACACTTAAAAATGGTTAGGATGGTAAATTTTATGTTAGGTGTTTTTTACCACAACTTAAAAAATGTAAAAAAAAATTTTTTTTCAGCACCCAGGAAAAAAATGGTCCCTCCTTCTGGACATTTTCTAAGAGACTCAAACTGATTTGTTACCATTAGGCACAAATAAGAATTGACTTTAAAGGAAGTTGACATGGTAACATGTAACCACACCAGATCATCTGGCTCAACTTTTATGTAACAAAGTTGTGAGTTGTTTTTCAGTTGCCATGGACCCCTAAATTGAAGGTCACGTAACCTGAGCATTCCCAGATGAATTAAGTGTGCGATCATGGGTGGAACATAAGATCTTGGACAGAGGAGTGGGGACTGAATTAAGAAGAAAACACCCAATGGCAAGATCCAGGATCCAATCAGATTGAGCCCTGATGCCACCCCATGGCAGGATCCAGTCACATCATGCCTCATTTCCCTATGCTTATAAAACCCAACCCAGCTCCCAGCTTGGGGGAGACAGATTAGAGCATTTCTTCCTGTCTCTTCCCCAGTCGCATCAGGAAACGAGCCCATTGACTGCTGGGTAACAATTCATCCAATTTGGAAGCTTGATGTTAGCTACAGCTGTAATCAGAATTCACTCAGTACTTGCATAACCTGTTCCCTTAAGTCACTCTCTTGTATTAATTAAAAATGTATGTTTTGACCTCTGGATCACCCCAATGACACCTGGATCACTGGTTTTCAAACTTCACTGTGCAAAAACATCACAATATTATAAATGCATGTTCCGAGGCTTACCCTAGACCTATTCAATTAGATATCCTCTGGGGCTCAGGCCCAGAAATCTGCATGTTTGATAAGCTTTCTACATTATTCTGATACAGGCTGTCATTGGACCATGACTTGAGAAATTCTGCTTTAGAAGGTATGCTGATTTTAGGGAAAGAATGAAGTGTTTAATTTTATTTTTTCTCTTATGGCTGAAGCTCAGAGCTTTGTACTTAGTAGGAACTTAAATGTGGTTGAAGATATACAGTAAAAAAAAAGTAATTTGCTAGACTCTTTGTCCAAATAACATACAATTTGTAGCATGTGGTTACTTTCAGAATTAATTGTGCATTAATATTTGATATTTGAGCAAGCCATATAATAAGGAGCTATAACATGATGCTAGTTCCAAAAATGTGGCTTTAGTGTTTAGTGTTTTGAAATCCAGACTCTTAGATGCTCTGATCTCATATAGCTCTAAAAAGTCGTTTCCTTCTTAAACTTTTTATCCCTCTTCAGCCTCTAAATGGAAACGAAGCATTCCTAGTTTCAACCTGATTTATGATTTTTAATCTATGTTCTTAATGAGGCATTAGAGAACATTTATAATGTATTTCATTGTATAGTCTGCCCACACAAGAATAACTGAGAATATGTTTAAAATCCCATATACTTTAGAATTTAATTTTTTGCCTGAAGAAAAAGAAAAGTTCATTGATCTAGTGAGCAAGCAATTTGGAGTCAGTTGCCTCATTTAGATTAAATTCATAATTTTATTTTTAGTAGAGTAATTTACATTAATGACATCACAAGGAAGTGCAATGACAGTCGATAAATTTCTACTTAGAAATAATAAAATAATTTTTTCTTCATGTTCTGAAGGATATTTGCCTATCAGACAGGTGGCTAGGTAGATGACTAGGAAAGCCCTTTCTAACCCTGACAGTGTGAATTTACACTGTCAAAGTAACTTCTTGATGCACTCAATATTACTTGGATGTAATGTGAAATATAATTTGTTCCCCACAGAGAACATAGCTTTTAGCCCAAAATTTGCCTGCACAAAGTGAAGTTCATAATGGGTTTGTCTCTGTGTATTTTAAAAATGACATCAGGCTTTAGAAATACAAACATTCAAATGGAAAATCAAAAATGGATCAGAAAGTAACACCCTGATAGATTTGGCTTTTAACTTTTCTAAAGGACTGATGTAGTATATATTTTCTTTCTCCCCTGTATTGGTCAGTTAAGATGTCAACACTAACACAGTGGTCATCACAATGCTTTGTATGAACACAGCCAGGATTTGTGGCATTCCAAAATGTCTTGAGAGGCTTAGAAGGGCAGGTCTGAAGTCATAGAGGCTTAGAGCTGAAAGGACTTCAGAGATGGAGCATAAGGACACTTAGGTTACAGAGTTGCTCAAGAGTGCATAAGGCTAGAGAGATGACTTGATCTTGATCAAGGCAGTGCGCTTCTCGCTGGTTTGAAAGAGGAAAAATTAAGTTGTCTATTCTGCCTTTGGGTAGCACTGTCCCTAACTGTCCATTAATAACCACCTGATACGATGTGTATTTGTTTCCTCTTGCTAGGTTGGTCACCCATTGTGGCAGACAGACTCTAGGGCAGCCTGCATGTCCCCCTCTTGGTAGTCACACCCTAATCCTGCCCCCTGAGTATGGGAAGGACCTATGACTTGCTTTTAGGCAACAGAATGCAGTAAATGTGACAGGATGTACATGATTACCTTACATATGACTGTAAACCATCTTGACAGGAGATTCTGTCCTACAGCCGGCTTGGCTAGACACGGATTAGCAGGGTCCACTGCTTTACAGTCTTAAAAGGCTGCAGTCAAGGTATTGGCTGGGGCTTTGGTCTTCTGAGGCTTGACTAGGGAAGGATCTCTTTCCAAGCTCATGTGGTTGTTGGCAGCATCCAGATCCTTGCAGGCCATCAGATTAAGGGCTTCAGTTTCTTGCTGGCTGTGGCAGGGAGGTTACTCTCAGTTGCTTGTCATGAAGCCCTCTCCATAGATAGCTCACAATATGGCAGCTTGTTTCTTCAAAGCCAGTGAGGGAGAGAGAGTCTCCTGGTCATACTGGACACATCCGAAAGACTCAGTTATTTTAACTTGCTGCATCTAATTAAGGCAAATTTGCACCCCATAATTTATGTTAGAATTCTAAAGCTTATGGTTGTGTTCACCCTGCCAATATCAATATAAACTCAGTTTAAGCTTTTCTCATTAATTGCATTGTTATGTGCATCAGGGGATTATGGAGTATATTGACCCTATTGTGAATTCAAACCAATCTATTGTATAAGCAAGGAACCTGTATAAACTAGTAATTTAGTAACTAACCTACTGCTTGGCTTTTTACTAGACTAGAGTGACTGCCAAAACAATAAATTTTAATTGTTGTTGGGTAAATCAATTTCACTGCCCTGCTCTCTCCCCTCCTCCCTTCCCTCCTTCCTTCCAAATATTGCACAAAATAAGGTAATTTTTAGGCACCAATGTTCTTGGTGCCCGTGACAGTCTACCTTTGCCTTCAGATGTGTGCCACGTGCTGTCCTACAATGGTCTGTTTTCTTTTTTGTGTATTTTTACTCCCAGTGATGGTTTTGCTGCTTCTGGCCTCTAACAGTGATTAGCATCACAAACCTCATGATTTGAGTCCAAGGGCTTTTCCCAAAGGAACATGCAACTGGCAGAAACAGCAAAATGAGTATCTGTGCTTCAGAATTAATAGAAAACCTTTTACCACAACACCAAGTAGAATTTCCTTTAGTTATTATGACATCGGATTTTAGCTTTGACAAAACTGAACAAGCTTTAGACTTTATTGTCAGAGAGTCTCAAGATTTTTTTTTTGGTACGTGGAAACTAGTGCTGTTTTATTTTAGGTGCATGGCAAAGTGACAGAATACCAACAGAGGCCACAGCCAAATGCAGCGAAGGCAGTCTGGTTTAGATTTTCCCACTGAGCTTTACCAAGGCCAAGCTTCTCCTGGGGGATATGTGAACTCTTTTATTTGTGCCAGGATTTTTGTAATTTTGCAAGGTAACTTTAACATGTTTACCGAGAATTAGGCTGAATAAACTGCTGATGAACACAAATTGATTTTAATTAAATTAATGGAAAAGTTGTATTTATATCCCACTAAGTTTCCCAGTTCCTTCAAAGAATTGTTAACTTTTATATTTTATGATGTAGAACTCCTCCCTAGCTTTCAACCATCTTTCCAATGTTTCTGCTAAAATTTAGAGACCCATCCTTAACCTGTGGTATTTTGAGTAGTCATTCCAGCAGTTCTGATTTATTTTCATTCATATGATACAAGAATTCAAGTCCAAGGAACACAGTTCATATCCCACAATTTGGTTACCACCTAGAGCTTCAGTACTTTGTGGGAAAAGATAGGCTATCATTAAAAATACCTGTGGGGCATACAGGCTCAGATACATATAATACATTCAGCTCATTTGAACAATAATATATAGACTTCTTTTGTGTTTTCTTTGAGGACTTTTGCCTAGGTTTTCTCTATATTGTATATATTGAAAATTTTTTAGGTGGCTGAAATTTTAAAAAGCGTTTTTTCCTCCACTTACAGAACCAAATTAATTGAAGAAAGTTGCACATTACCTTTCCTGACAAGGCCTTTGACTTTTTCCCTATGCCTTTTGAGAGAGTCTGTCATTAATTTTAGATTAAGAATACAGAGCCTTTCTGTTCTCATAAATGTTTTAATGCTTCATCTGGAGATGGGCTATATGGGGAGCTCTGTGAAGTTGTTCTTTTTGAGAAGTAAAACATTTCCCCACAAAAAGAGAAGGAACATTTCCAGAGGACAATGAAAGAAGCCTGGTAAATGTACTTGGGGTTTCTTAGAAGCGTTCATTCTTCTCACATGGGAGCATGGTTTGCTCTCAAAAACACATTACCCCATTGCCAGCCATTTTCTTGCCAAAGTCAACTCATGCACCTTTTAGCCCCTTCAATACACTACAGCTGTTATATCCTGACCACCGTGGACCTCCTTCCTTCTGCTATTACAAGGAAGTCATTCACATGCATTCTCTCTCTCTCTCCCTGTCTCTCTCCCTCCCTCCCAATCTGCAGCTGGGCTGTGGACACTCTTGCTTTTCCCTCACCAGTTCTGGCTGTGCTCACCGTTCAACCCATTTCTTCCGTTATGTAGGGCCTTGCATTAAAGCCAAGAAGGGACAAGGAATGGCTGGGTCAGAAAACAATAATCAAATTGCTAAACAAAAATAGGGAATGGGACATTTTGTTTCCATTAGAAACTTTTAATTTTATTTCTTCACTGTTTACTTTGGTTTTGTCTTATTTCAGGCTGCTCATAATTTTTAAATATACACGTTAGTAAAGTGTGCTTTGAGTTGATCTGTATTTATCATGACGACTCACAATGTGTGAGCTCTTTCGTCTCTCAACACCATCACAGCTTGATCTTTCCACTGCTTTTGCCTCACTTTGGGTTGCTTCTCCAGAGTAATCAGAAAATCAGTGTGTCTTCTTACCATTATATGTAAAAACTCTTCTAGTCTTCTAAATAGACCTTTCTGGCATGAAAAGCATTTAAAACTTTTTCTGATTCCTACATTTAAAAAACAATCTACTGTCTTCAATTCTTTTTAGAAGGTGGGATATTAATAAACAAGCACACAAAATAATTCCATAGACCAGTGTTTCTCATACTTCAGTGAGCATCTGAATCACCTGGAGTTACTCACCTGAGGCCACCTCCAGAGACTCTGATCCAGGTGCAACTGATGCTACGGATCTCCGGATCTCCCGACCGCCTTTTGAGTAGCCCCTCTGATGGAGAGATCCTCGAGCTATCCCTGTGCTCCTTCTCAAAGTGTCACCCCAACGTAAAGAGCAGCTTGTTGACAGTAAGTGCAGAATGAGAGAGAGAGAGAAAGAGAGAGATAGAGAGATTATAGATAAACAGGTGATTGATAGATAAGAGATAAACAAATATCTAATAGAATCATATAAAGGATCTTAAGTAATAACGGTTTTAAAAATTCTGTCTTTAAAATTAATGTTTTTAAAGCATGGCATACACAGTATAACAATTAAAGGAGCACAAAATAAACCATCCCCCCATTAAAGACCTATACTCCCATTTTGCAGAATCAACCATATTTAAGTTATCTATAGGAAATAACAACTTACAGTGAAACCAAGACTATAGGAAATTAAAGAAAATTTTGACTATGGTACACATACCAAAGCTGAATTATTTGAGGCCAAATTTTCTTTAGCTTGTTTATTAGTATTCATTTGAAAGAAACATACACACACACACCCCCCTAAGACTGCTTTCTGAAATCAAATACATTTCCTGCCTTCCTCTGTCCTCAGTACTCTTACGACCAACCTATTTATAGCCCAGGAAAGGAAAAAGCTCCACTGGAGGCAGGAAAACTAAGTTCGGAAAGAATAGCAGGAAGTGTCCCTGCTATTTAGCCAAACAACCTTTAATTCATTGAGCTCAAAGCTTAGCAGCTTCACTGTCCTTGTTAGGCGTAAACAGCTTGCAAATTTCAATTTTTTTTTTCTCTCTCCACTTTTGAACTGGATTTGGGCAATGGAGGTGATGGCAGCATTTTAGAAGAGAGAACAGGAATCTCCAGGTGTTTAGACATGTTGAAGAGAAACTTGCTAGGGGTTGATGAACGAAAAGAAAAAGGCGATTCAATCTAGGGATGAACTTTCAATGATTGCATGTCTGCAAAAGAAGGTAAGTGTCATTTTTAAGTCTGTCTATTGTTGTGCCTTAATGCATTTCACTTCATGAACTATGGACATTAGCCACAGACAGTGGATACGATTTGAGGGCAGGTTCTCATGTAACTTTTCAATGAGCTTTGCTTATATCTCAGAAGAAATGTAGAAATCAGTTGTGATATCTTTAGTTTTTAACAACTTTTTTTTTAAAGTAGTTGTTTTCTGAAGATAACTTTATCTCCACTAACTTTCTTCAGTTTCATTATCATCAGATTAGATAGTATAAGTAATTTCATTGATGATCACTTTTGAAAAAATATTTTCTTGATATTTGCCTATTTGTCCATCCTTTTCAAAGTGCTGATTAATAATCTATCTACCATTCCTTTGACCAATACTGGTTTAGAATACCTTTGATGAATAGGCCCTCAAACAAAATGGACAATTATAGAAAAATCATTTTAACTAAAATTTAAATTTTGCATAAAATTAAGTGAAGATAAATTTTTTTTAATACAAAGATTCTTCTCTCGGACATTCATTTTCAGACAAAGGAGAACCCTCTGCAAGCACACACAAAAAAATCACTGAACAGTTTCCAGTGATAGAAACTGTTCATAGTAATTATTTACATGTAAATTATAATTTCAAAACACTCCTTCAGTACGTATCTTCTGAGTGCCTTGAAAAACGTCACTGGGTTTAGAAGTGGTAAGGCTGAAAGAAAATGGATTAAATCCAAGAACAGAAGAACAGTTGATGCTGCCCACAAAAAACTTGGAAAGCTCATAGGGACATTCCAAATTCTTTTAGCATTCTTTGCCATTAAACAAGCACATTTGTTTAAATGATGCACCATATTTGCATGCACTGCTGATAATATCCACATTTGTGTCTTGGAGTAATTTGATTAATGTTACCACAATGACTAACAAAGGAATAAGGTTCTGGTGGATTACTGAAGGGGAAGAGCAGAAGGAAATGTGTTGCTGTTATTTTGGCTTATCCCTGTTTAAGATTGGTATGTTTAGAATCTGTCGCAAGAAGATAGCAAAACTGGAAGCCAGAAAGGCTGAGCCAGCCAGAACCGGTGCAGGAGGCCAGGACTCAGCTCCAGCCCAGTGTGGATCCCACTGGCTAATCTCTTTCCCGGGAGAATTGAAGGGTTCTTTTTTTTCTGATTAGAAAATTATAATTCACTCCATGGAAACTGTTAGAATGAGTAATATGCTTGAATGGAAAGAGCATGATTCCTTAGTTGAACTTAAGTTGTAAGAAAAAAGAGGCACATGAAATTAATCTGTATAAATATGATGGATGTGAAGAAACCAATAAACCCTCAGCACTTAATTTCAGGACACTCCAGTGTCCTGCAAAATAAGTTCTGAATCCATTTTATTACCTTCCACAGAGTGAAATCTAGGGTGACTTAGTTAATTGCCATTCTACGTGGCTCTAGTGGTTGGAACGTTGCTTATGGTGGTCCTCGTCTCTGTTAATGCTGAGCTCACTTAAACTCTTACAGTATCAAAACAGCTTTCACATTTAACACATTCATGTGTTTCAATTATGAGGACAAAAATGTTTTAACACTATTCAAAGTTTAAAAAATAGATAACATTATGAGTTATATATATTATTCTAAGAATATACTCTTTCACTTGTAGAAGTGTCATTGATGGCCATTGTTTTCCGGATGACCACAGATGCTCACAAATGTATTCATGAAATGCCAGTTATTTAAAAATACAGTTGTTGGGAATTGCTTCATAGTTCACAGGTTTCTTGCTGTCTTTTCAAGCTCCTGAGAGTGTTTTAAGTTAGAGTTAGCGAACTTTGAAAATAATTTGTCAATTTTTTTTAGCTTTTCTATTAATTAAATAGAAATGTATTGCCTCATTTTCAGTATAACTCCTATAATCACTATGTGTTTACAGTTTACATAGTATAGCCACCCCCGGCCCTCATATGTAAATATAAGTGAAATCAGGTTACTAAAGAGGTCAAGTGAAACAGCAAGAAATTTAGATGTCACCAAATAGGATCTGCAACTTGTGGGACATGTTGAAGAGTGTGGGGAGAAGCATGCCGAGGTGTTGTCATCTTCCTCAGACAAGCAGCCACACCTCTCTGCCATCTGGCCTGGTGTCAGACAGGGGAGGGGGGTGTTGCATGTTGATTTTTGTGTGTCTACAGGCACTTTAAATTTGGATTAATAGCCTCTGAAGATCCCCTTTTTCCTACCCTCTCATCCCCTCACACCCTGTATTGCAGGTTAGCAAACCAGCACCATGCCACCAAAGTACATTTGTTAAGTTTTCCAACTTATAATACAATCTCTACCCTTGATAAATGCAACATGAAGTCAGAGAAAGGGAAGTAGATAGGACACAAGGCATCCTATATATGGAGCCCAATTAACAATGTAGAGCATGAATACCACGTCAGGAAGACCTGGTCTAGGTAGGCTTCATGGAGGTTGACCTGGGCCTTGGAAGGCAGAAGGAGATCTGGTGGGTACAGAGAGAGGTGAGAGCATCCAAGATAAGACTGATGATGTGAGCATGGGCAAAGATGGGAACGGGCTTGGTAGCTCAAGGAGTAGCATTGTCAAATGAAATACAGGATGCCCAGTTCAATGTGAATTTCAAATAAACAACAAACACTTTTTTAGTATAAGTGTGTTCTATTGCATGGGTGTGTATGAGGCCTATTGCATGGGACACACTTATAAAAAAATATTATTTGTTGTTTATCTGAAATTCACACTTAACTTGGTGCCCTGTATTTTTATTTCCTAAATCTGACAACCCTACCAGGGAACTGAGAGTCGATCAGCTTGACAGGAGCAGAGGGACTAACATACGGAGCAGAAGTGTCTGGAGGAGGCTGG
This sequence comes from Daubentonia madagascariensis, assembly GCA_023783475.1. NCBI lineage: Eukaryota > Metazoa > Chordata > Mammalia > Primates > Daubentoniidae > Daubentonia > Daubentonia madagascariensis. Next base: position 28,372,348 of record JAKFHU010001035.1, read on the forward strand.
GGTCAGACTGCGGTGGCACTGTAATGCCAGGCTGGAGTGAAAAATCTAATTTAAAGATGCCGGGAGCCACTGAGGGGTTTTGGAAAGGGAAATGACGTGGATACAATCTGCCCCTTTGAGGCAGGAGTTGTTGGGGCAGAGAGCTGGTCACCGAGGCCTGGGTGCTGATGAAAACAGAGAGAGAGGAACCAGATGGGACACATTCGAGAACAAGTGACCTGTTTTGTAAACTAATGGGTCTTGGTTATAGGAGGAGGGGAAGCGTTAAAGAAGATGTCATGTTTTATGGTCCATTCAAAGAAACGGCCAAAGAGACAGCAGCAGGTCAGGGAGTTAGGGAGGTGAAGATTTTGGTTTCAGACATGTTAAATTTGAGACGATGATGGAGTAGTCAGGTGGAAATAGTAAGTGGACGGATGGAATGGGAGACAGTTTAGGGGGGGGGAGGACTGGAAGTAACAACCACCAACATTTATTGAGCATTGACTATTTGTTAAACCTTTTGTCTCCATCATCTTATCTTATGCTGGCAAGCACCGAGCGGCAGGTTCCACGGCTAGCTACCTTTTGTAGAGGAGAAAACCGAAGGTCAGGGAGGTTAGGTGACTTGCCTATGCCTGCGCCGTTCCTGACGGACAGACAGAAGGTGGAACCCGGGCGTGTATGACGCCAAAGCCCGTGCTGCTGCTGATTCCTACGGAGAACGTCGAGCATCTTGCTCCGGATTCACGTTATCCGTCTCCAAAGACCTAAGGGCGCCAGTTGTTTGTGCTATAACCCACTGTTTAACTAGGTTCCTAGTCTTTTACGGTTGCCAACTGTGGCAGCCCCCGCAGAATTCCGCACCTTTTGGTTAATCTCTCCGAGGAAATGGGAATAGTTTATACATAGAGGTTTTCCTTCTTTTCTTTTCTTTTTCCCTTCCTTCTCTCTCTCTTCCTTTCTTTTTCCAAAATGGTTTTGCCCTCAGTGGCTCATTTAAAAGTTTCCCTTGGTTTTCTGGTGAAATAAAGACTATGCTGAAGAGAAAACGAGACCAAGAGGCGTGTCCACCTCCTCTCCCTGTCCCTGGCTGCCCTCTAGCGGCAACGATGTTACCAGCTAAGAATGTTCAGCCGGAATCTCTAGCCCATCCACGAGCTCACACAGTCGCTACACAACCACCTGCGGGCTCTTAAACGGTGTGCAGGCTTAATTGCGCTAGGACATTCTGGAAACAGACTTCACGGAATTACACACACCCTCACAACTGGCTGGTCTGAAGGGCATTTTGAATAGACCAGTGTTAGATTTATCTTAATCTTTATAATTATTAAAAGTATTTCACCTGTTTGCCCTTTTAAGATGGTACATATATCATGTTTGCTTATTAAACTTTCAATGCACATATGTGCCTTTATTGTTAAGATTTCCTAGACCTTTTATTCTAAAGATTTACTTCAAGATACAAATATATTTTTTAGCAAAAAGTGAAAAGTCTATCTTTTAGGAATCTGTCCTAAGGGAAAGAATCATAAATTCAGACAAAAATGTATGTAGGAGAATCTTTATCTATTCGTAACAGACACATTTTGTAACCAACCTAAATACACAAAAATAAGGGAATTGTTAAATAATATTCTACAGTATGGAATTTTATACAGCCATCAAATTACATTAAAATATTTACTGTTCATAGTAAATATTAAGTGAAAAAGAGAAGGCTACAAAATTATATACATGGTATGATCCCATTTACTTAAAAAAAAATATATATATATGAAAAAGAGTTAGCTAAAAATTCATACACCAAAATGTTAACAATAGGAATTTGTGGTCAGTAATGGTGATTTTTATTTTCTACTTTTTCTCCAGGATAAATAAGCATGTGCTAGTTTTATAATCAGGAACAAAACCAGTATGTTTTTAAAAAGTGGAGAGCTAAGTCTCTGTTCCGATTTCTTGCTGTCATGGCTGACAATGTGTTTGTGCTAATTCAGCGCCATTTATGGCCTCTTTGCCAAGTAAAGAGTTATATCCTGTTTGTGACAGCATAATTCATTGTAATGGAAAAGATTATGAGGCACTGGCCTGGTCTATGACTTCACTGCATTCATCAGCAACAGGAAACAAAGACATGCACTTTTTTTTCATAATTGTTTTAGTAATAATTGACAATCAGAGGAAATGAATGGCAGAAAACAATTATAGGCAGACAAGATGGTCAGCAAGTCAAACTGGGAAATGCAGTGGAGCCAGTCTCAGCTTTACTCATGCAACAATTTCAGAACATTACAAAGATATTATTGTTTTGTTCTTGGTCTACTCCTGAAATTACTATTGTTTTTACCAGCTGTTACGCAATTCTTTGCTGGCAGCAATGACCCCCCAATATGTTTTTAATTCAATAATCCGGTAACCCCACGTCAGGGATTTTGTGCTGAACTTTTTATGTTTATTAATATTCAGGGTCAGTGTGAACTCCTCCCCGTACATGTGTCTAGTAATGATGCTTAGCGATATTGCTGTAACTTTTTCTGCCTCTAACTAGCTGCTTGTTGCCCAGGCATAGAATCTTTACAGTTCTATTTTCCATTAAACTTAAAAATATCAAATTCACATTTTCATTTTCTGTGAAATGATCCCTAGTCTTCATTTTAGCAGGCATGGGTGGGGGAATAAAACAACAAAAACCCAAAACAAGTGAATTCACTATCTAGTTTCCATGCCATGAAATGGGCACAATTAATAACCCCTTAGATGAAAATGAGGGATGTGCTATTAATTGGTAAAGAATAAAGTAAGGTATGTATTATACTACAGTAACATTTATTTATCTCTCCTAGTGGCTTGTGTCCATAGTTGTCTTGAGGGTATTATTAAAATTCTTTGGATGGGAAAACTAAACATGCATGGCCTATTATAACCTTTACTCCAAGTCATATTTTTCTCTGATTAGCCTGATTTGGTATAAAATTCTGCAGTAGTTCTGACTTCCAATCTTAAAGACTACTGACTGGTCATGCTATTTATTGTGAAGGCCCTAGAACAGCACTGTCCAGTAGAAATATTGAACCACAAATGTGACCCACATAAAGCATGTTACATTTTATAGTGAACACATTACAAAAAATAAAAAGAAACAGGTAAAATGAATTTTAATAATATAGTTTATTTAACCAAATATATCCAAAGCATCATTTCAACGTGCATTCAATATAAAAATTATTAATGAAATATTTTACATCTCCTCTTTTGTACGAAGTCTTTAAAACCCAGTGTGTATTTTATGCTTACTGCATATCTCAATTCGGACTAGCCTCATTTCAAGTGCTCAATAGCTTCAGATGCCTTGTGGCTACTGTATTAGTGCAAATCCAAACAGAAGAGCTACAGTGCCACCCACAGTTACATAAATAACATTTGAAATTTGGGCTGTGAGATACTTCTATCTGTTGTGGACTCACAGACTTCTCCATTTTAATACATTGAGCTGGCCATTCTTGTAGGTATCGACTAAAACTGAATAGATGAAAAGCTAGCCAAGGATTGGCAGTTTTTTAGATTTGGCTTGTTAGAACAATCCAACTGTTCATTTAGGCCGGGCAACTATGGATTCCTAAATTGAGGATAAGGGTAATAGAAATTTTTAAAAATTCCCCAAATTTGAAATCTGGGTTATAAAGTTGTAAGAGACTTTATCAGGATGTTTTCAAGTGAATTTAGGCATAGGAATAGATGCCATTACACAGCCTAAAACTAACTTCCAGAAAACATTATAGACATTGTGCTCTTAATAGTGCATAAAACTTAGTACAAAGAAAGACATTTTTAGCAATTAAAATACACACACAAGCATGCACACACACACACACACACACACACATACTCTTCTAACATTGTGACCACTTGCTGATGTATTTTCTGCATTTTGTATTGTCTTATTTGAAGGTTAGGAAGTATGCTTCAATAATCTTGTATATCTATTATGCCCTGAGGACTCTCATGCCAGTCAGCTGGGGGATAAAAATAGTTCTGTGTGCTAAATATGGAGATACAAAAATAGAACTGGTGGAAGTGGATAAAACCAGAAGACACTGTAGGTTCTTATGGTCCCGCCAATGGCAGGGACCTGGAAACATGGGCCTCTGAAGTCTTGGCATTGAGTTGCAGACAACTGGAATGATCATATTGTGGGTTCATTTCTTATTCCATGAAGGTTTGGTTATAAAGCTAGATTTAAAGCAGTCAGAAAATTCTAAAATCAAAATAAAAGTTAGACATGTAAAATATTATATAAATAATGACCATTCATTGCATGATTTACAAATTGGTAATGCTCTAAAGGCTTGTTTTTAAGAATTTTCTTGGGCTTCTCAATTCACTTTCCATTTTCCCAGTAGAAACAAGGTTATAAATAGTGACTGGATACATACGTGCACCTAAAATGCCGTATATCTACAATGAAATTATTACAATGTATTTCCAATGTATTACATTATTTATTAAATTATTATTATAAACATATATTAATTATTATGATACATTTACAATGAAATATAGTTATTAATATATTATTTATGCATCAATACATTATATCACATATTAATGTTAATATTATATTACATTAATACATTAATAATACATAAATTAATCAAAACAGAAAAAGAATATACTGTATAAACACAACCACCTGTATGCAAAGCAACAAACACTGGTAGAGAATCCAGAAAGTACCAGGTGCTCTACTAGGTTTGGGGACAAATATAAGACATAAATTACATAGATTTTGTCCCTTAATGTTGATAGGAAAGCAAATTTACTAAATAGATGGAATTCTTTTTTTTTTAGAGACAGGGTCTTGCTCTGGTCACCCAGGCTGGAGCACAGTGGCATAATCATAGCTCACTGCAGCCTTGAACTCCTGGGCTCAAACGGAAATTCTTTTTTTAAGAAGACTACCTTATATAAGGGCCTTTTAGGCGGAGACGACTTTTTAAAACTTTTATGTCTAATTTTACTTCTAACCTTTGAAATTGCCTTTTCCTTAAGGACAAAGTACCCTAACACTGCTCTTAATGTGTAGCCATACTTAGGACCCTTTTGATTCCCAATAGGGTGAGACTTTCCTGAAGTGACACTTGGCTGAGAAGTAGAAGAGAGGAAGGTAAAGAGAAAGGTTAGAATTAGATATGTAGGTATATGAGAAAGAGAATTGTTCAAAATTTCTTAGTTCTCCTGGGGGAAAAGGTGGGGAGGTCTAGAGGACTGGGCTTCAAGAAATGATCCCAGAAGCTTCTAGGGTGGGGAAAAGGAAGGGAGGGAACATGTGCAATTGGCTTTCACATGTAGATTTCCAAGTCAGTTTTCTTTTCTTTCTTTTTTTTTATTTAATATCTTAGTGAGTGCCATTAACTGGTGGACCCACAGACACCATTTTTTTCCTAATCCACTAGGAAATGAGGAAGGAGTGACAAAGTCAGGCATTGATGGTCCTTCAGGCAAGGTCCAGAAATCTGGGTTGAGTGGTCCTGCTGGTTAATTTCACAAAACAGCAAGAGAATTCAGGGACCTACAAGCGAGTTGAGGTATGTAGCCCAAGGAACAGGAGTCTAGGCCAGAGGAGCAATCTATTCTGGATCACCTCCCTGTTTCTTCTGCCTGGGAACTGCGGCTGTTTCCCGGTAATGGAGGCCCACTAACAAAGATGAAGGGTGGGGAGGCTCTGCCACATGCCCCTCAAAGAGCTGTAACAGCTCTGGAGTGTGCGTCTGTGTTTGTTGTCTGCAACCATTCCCACCTCTCCTGAGCAGATAACTCATCCTTCTTCAATATCCTCTCTCTCAATTTCTTTTGCTTCTAGGACATTTTCTTCAAAACCTCCACTTTTCTTCCTTGCCTTGGAAATTACCAGCCAACCTACCTGAACCTGCCACCCGCCTCTAGTTACCCATTTGGATTCTGATTTCACCGCTGAAATGCTCAGTGAGTGTTCTGTCACATACCACCTTTACTTTCTCACTTCTTTTTCAGATTCTAAACACATAAAATCTGATGGTCTGTCCCCAACCTCACTGAAACTAGGATGTCAGAAACTTTCTAAATGTTGAAGTGAACAACCCTTTTCATCTGCTGTCCTTGAAGCCACCACTAGTCTTCAGGGAGATTGCCCTCTTCAGAAATACTATAACATTTATGCATTATAGTATTATGTAGATATTATCTAATATACTTAATCACATGTTTGTTGATGTTTCTCTAATTTATTCAATGATTATTTGCCTCTATAGTGAATTTTCCGGGAGTTTCTTCTCTCATTAACCTAATTATAAATTCCTTCAGGTATGGACCATATTTTGTGCTTTAAAAAAAAAGTCTCTGTGGCACACCAATGTTCATAGCAGCATGATTCACAATAGCCAAAAGGTAGATAAAACTCAAGTGTCCATCAACAGGTGAATAGATAAAATGTGGCATATACATACAGTGGAATATTATTCAGCCATGAAAAGGAATGAAGTTTTGTTATATGCTATAATATGGTTATACTTTGAAAACATTGTAGTAAGTGAAATAATCCAGACACAAAAGGACAAATATTATATGATTCTACTCATGTGAAGTGTCTAATAGGAAAATTCAGAGAGACAGAAAGAAGATTAGAGATTGCCATGGGCTAGGGGCAGGGGAGAATAGAGAGTTATTTCTGTTTGGGATGATGAAAAAGTTTTGCAAATAGTGGTGATGATTGCACAAGATTGTGACTGTGATTAATGCCACTGAATTGTACACTTAAAAATGATCAAAATAGCAAATTTTATGTTTTATATATTTTATCACAATTTTAAAAATAAATTATGTAATATACCCAAACCAATAAATTGTATGGTATGTGTATTATGTTTTAATAAAGCCATTTTTAAAAACCCCTCTGGGAACCAGATATAGCCTTACATATAATAAATGCTTAAGTAATATTTGTTGTATCATTTATATGACAAGATTCATTAGGACACAAAATTATATGGTAGAGATCAGACATGTTTTTCAACTTATGAATATCAGATATAACATGATTACTCTCTATTTGGGGCTTAGGTAGGTTTAGACAAAAGCCAACTGCTGTCTAAGAATGATTTAAGATCTTAAACTCTGTCTTAATCATTTTTACCTCTCCTGGAATACCTGATATAAGGTATTACATATACCAACTTCCTAGTCTTATATTAGGTGAATGAGTGAATGAAGTATTAACAAAGGTATGCAAAATTACCTCTTATATATACATGCATATGTTTTTTTCCCAACCAACCTTTCATCATTGGAAATTCCTTCTTTAGCACTGAGACATTGTTTTTTTCAAATCTCTACCTTTAAGACATTATACTATGTAAATAGGATAGAATATTGTGCAGCCATTGAGGAAAAATCATGTTTTGGGAAGAACAGTTGATGACAATGGAAATATTTATGACATGTGATAAATACAAAAGGCAAACTGAAAATCTGTATGCCAATTATAAATTTTAGAAGAAATAGGGAAGATATTTTATTAATTATGTAACAAATCATTCCAAAACTAAGTGCCTTTAAACAACAGTAATCATTTATTACCTCTCACGATTTCTGTGGGTCAGGAATTCAGGAGAAAGTTGGATTAAGGTGCGTCTTTCATGAGGTTGCAGTCAGATGTCACTTGGGACTCGAGTCATCTGAAGACTCAGTGGGGACAAGAAGATCTACTTTTCTTGCCTTTCTTTATTCCACCCTCCCCTCAATCTTTAAGATATAATTGACTAATAAAAATTGTGTATATTGTATATATTTATGGTGTAAAATGTGATGTTTTGATATATGTGTACCTTCCAAAATGATTAAATCAGCTACTTAAAATATTTATTGCCTTACATACTTATTATTTTGTGGTGAGAACTGTCTTAGCAATTTTCAAGTATACAACACATTATTATTAACTGTAGTCACCATGCTGTACAATAGAACTCATACATCTTGTCTAACTGGAACTTTGTACCCTTTGATCAAGACCTCCCCATTCTCCCTTCCCCCAGCCCCTGGCAACCACCATTCTACTCTCTGTTTCTATGAGTTCAACTTTTTTAGATTCCACATAGAAGTCAGATCATGCCTTGTCCTTCTCTGCCTGGCTTATTTCACTAAGCATAATGTTCTCCACCTTCATCCATGTTGTTGCAAATGACAGGATTTCCTTATTTAAGGCTGAATAATATCCCATTATGTATATATGCCACATTTTCTTTATCCTTTCATCCATTGATGGACACAGATTGATTATATATCTTGGCTATTGTGAATAATGCTGCAATGAACATTGGAGTACAGGTATTTCTTTGACATGCTGGTTTCATTTCCTTTGGCTGTATACCCAGAAGTGGGATTGCTGGATCATATGATAGTTCTATTTTTAATTTTTTTAGGAACCTCCATACTGTTTTCCATAATGGCTGTACTAATTTACATTTCCACCAACAGTACACAAGGCTTCCCTTTTCTCCACATCCTTACCAACACTTGTTATCTTTCATCTTTTTGATAACAGCCATTCTAATAGGTATGGGGTGATATCTCCTTGTAGTTTTAATTTGCATTTCCCTGATGATTAGTGATGTTGAGCATTTTTTCATATACCTATTGGCCATTTATATGTTTTCTTTTGAAAAATGTCTATTCAGGTCCTTTGCCCCTTTAAAAAATTGGTTTATTTGTTTTACTGCTATTGAGTTGAGTTGGTTATATATTTTGGATGTTAACTCCTTATCAGATGTATGGTTTGCAAATATTTTCTCCCATTCCATAGGTTGTCTTTCCATTCTGTTGATTGTGTCCTTGGCTGTGCAGAAACTTTTTAGTTTGATGCAATCCCAATTGTCTATGTTTGCTTTTGTTGCCTGTGCTTTTGGGGTCATATCAAAAAAAATCATCACCCAGACCAATGTCAAGAAGCTCTTCCCCAATGTCTTCTTCTCATAGTTTTACAGTTTCAGGTATTAAGTTTAAGTCTTTAATCCATTTTGAGTAAATTCTTTTATATGGTGAAATAAGGGTTCAATTTCATTTTGTTGCATGTGGATATCCAGTTTTCCCAATGCCATTTGTTGAAAAGACTGTCCTTTCCCCATTGTGTGTTCTAGGCAACTTAGTCAAGGACCAATTGACTATAGATGCATGAATTTATTTCTGGGCTCTCATTTCTGTTGCATTGGTCTATATGTTTATTTTTATGTCATGCTGCTTTGATTACTATAGCTTTGTAATATGTTTTGAGCTTTAGTAGTGTGATGCCCCATCTTGGTTCTTCTTGCCCAAGATTGCTTTGGCTATTTGGGGTCTTTTGATAGGGATTGCATTGAATCTGTAGACCACTTCGGGTAGTATAAACATTTTTATAATATTATTTCTTCTAGTCCATGAATATGGGATATCTTTTCACTTATTTGTGTCACCTTCTATTTCTTTCTTCAGTGTTTTACAATCTTCAGTGTATAGATTTTTCACCTCTTTGTTAAATTTATTCCCAAGTATTTGATTTTTTTTGGTGCTATTGTAAATGGGATTATTTTCTTGATTTCCTTTTCAGATAGTTTTTGTTAGTGTGTAGAAACACTACTCATTTTTGTATGTTGATTTTGTATTCATTTACTGCAGTTTTAACTGAATTCCATTTATTAGTTCTGACAGTTATTTGGTGAGTCTTTAGGGTTTTCTGTATATAAGATCATGCCATCTGCAAACAGAGATAGTTTTATTTCTTCCTTTCCAAGTTGGATAACTTTCATTTCTTTTTCTTGTCTAATTGCACTGGCTAGGACTTCCAGGATCATACTGAATAAAAGTAGTGAGAGTGAACATTCTTGTTTTGCTCCTGATATTAGGAGAAAAAACTTTCAGCTTTTCCCCTTTGAGGATGGTGTTAGGTATGGGCTTGTCCTGTGATTTTTCTTGGGAAGTTTTTTATTACTCATTCAGTTTCCTTACTTATTATTGGTCTGTTCAGATTTTTCTATTTCTTCATGATTCAGTCTTGGTAGGTTATATGTTTCTAGCAATTTATCCATTTATTTTGGATTATTCAATTTGTTTATTTATAATCATTCAAAGTATTCTTTTATGATGCTTTGTATTTCTGTGGTATCAGCTGTAATGCTTCCTCTTTCATTTATAATTTTATTAACTTGAGTCTTTTTTCTTTTTTTCTTAGTCTAGCTAAAGGTTTGTCAAATTTGTTTATCTTTTCAAAAAACCAACTCTTAGTTTCACTGATCTTCCTGTCTCAGCTTCCCAAGTAGCTGAGACTATAGGCATGCACTAACATGTCCTGCTAATTTTTTTTTTCTTTTGAGACAGGGTCTTGCTATGTTGCCCAAGCTGGTCTCAAACTCCTGGGCTCAAGTGATGTTGCCGCCTTGGTCTGCTAAAATGCTGGGATTATAGGCATGAGCCACTGCGCCACTGTGCACCTGGCCTTCACTGATCTTTTCTGTTATTTTTCTAGTTTATATTTCATTTATTTCTGCTCTGATTTTTATTATTTCCTTCCTTCTGCTGACTTTGAGTTTAGTTTATTCTTCTTTTTCTAGTTCCTTAAAGTGTAAAGTTAGATTTTTTTCATTTGAGACCTTTCTTTTTCCTTAACATAGGCATTCATCACAATACACAATTGATTTTCTTTATCCCATAAGTTTTATTGTGTTGTGTTTCCATTTCCAATTGTCTCAGGGATATCTTTTTATTTTCCTTTTGATTTCTTTTTCGACCCATTAGTCAGTCATTCAGGAGTATGTTGTTTAATTTCCACATTTTTGTGAATTTTCCAATTTTCCTCTGCTACTGATTTCTAGTTTCATACCATTGTAGTTAGAAAAGATACTTGATATGATTTCAAGCTTCTTAAATTTGTTCAGACTTATTTTGTGGTGTAATACATGATCTATCCTGGAGAATGTTCTGTGTGCACTTGATTGGAATGTGTATTATGCTGCTGTTGGATGGGAGCTTCTCTATATGTCTGTTAAATCCATTTGGCCTACAGTGTTGTTCAAGTCCAATGGTTCCTTATTGATTTTTTTGTCTGGATGATCTGTCCATTGTTGAAAATGGGGTATTGAAGTTCCCTACTATAATTGTATTTCTGTCTATTTCTCCCTTTAATTTTTTAAATATTTGCTTTATATATTTAAGTGCTCCAATACTGGGTGCATATATATTTCCAATGGTTATATCTTCTTGATGAATTGACTCTGTTGTCATTATGTAATGACCTTCTTTGTCTCATTTTACAGTTTTTTACTTAAAGTCTATTTTATCTGATATAAGTATAGCCACCCCTGCTCTCTTTTTGTTTCCATTTGCATGAAATGTCTTTTTCCATCCCTTCACTTTCAGCTGTGTGTGTCCTTAAAACCAATGTGAGACTCCTGTAGACTGCATATAGTTGGATCTTGTTTATTATTATCCATTCAGCCTATGCCTTTTGATTGGAGAATTTAATCCATTTATATTTAAAATAATTATTGAAAGGTAAGGAATTATTATTGCCATTTTGTTAATTGTTCTCTTACTGTTTTGTAGTTCTTTTGTTCCATTCTTCCTCTTTTGCTGTCTTCCTTTGTGATTTGATGGGTTTTTTGTAGTGGTATACTTTGATTTCTTATTTTTTTTCTTTTGTGTATGTACTATATGCATTTGCTTTATAGTTACTATGAGGCTTAAATAAAACATTTTATAGTTATAACAGTATATTTTAAGCTGATAACAATTTAACTTCAACTGCATACAAAAACTCAAAACTTTAACTTATCCTCTTCCAACATTTTATGTTATTGTTGTCACAATTTATATCTCTTTATATTGTATATTCATTAACAAATTAGTGCAGCTATGGTTATTTTTAATACTTTTGTTATTTAACTTTCATACAGAGTTAAGAGTGATTTATGTACCACCATTACAGTATTAGAGTATTCTGAATTTGACCATATATTTACCTTTGCCAGTGAATTTTGTACTTTTATGTTGTTAGTTAGCATCCTTTCATTTCAACTTGAAGAACTCCCTTTAACATTTCAGCTAGGTCTAGTGGTGATCAACTCTCAGAAAAAAGGGGAAGTCCTTTTTTCTCTTTCATTTCTGAAGGACAGCCTTACTAGGTATAGTATTCATGGCTGACAGAGTTTTTTCCAGCACTTTGAATATATCAGTTTGGTCTTTCCTGGCTTCCAAGGTTTCTGCTGAGAAATCCACTGATAGTCTTTAGTCTTCTGAGAATTCCTTTGTATGTGATGAGTTGCTTTTTTTTTTTTTTTTTTGCTGCTTTCAAAATTTCTCTTTGTCTTTGACTTTTGAGAATTTGATTACAATGTGTCTCAATAAAGATCTTTTTATATTTAATTTACTTCAGATTCTTTGGGCTTCATGGGTTTGGATGTTCATATGCCTCTCCAGATTTGAGAAACTTTCTTTCTTTTTTTTGTTTTTGTTGAGACAGTCTCACTCTGTCATCTGGGGTAGAGTGCAGTGGCATCATCATAGCTCCCTGCAACCTCAAACTCCTGGGCTGGTGTGATCCTCCTGCCTCAGCCTCCCAAGCAGCTGGGACTACAGGCACTCACCATCATGCCCAGCTAATTTTTCTAATATTTTTTAGAGATGGGATCTTGCTCTTGCTCAGGCTGGTTTCAAACTCTTGAGCTCAAGCAATCCTCCCACTTCAGCCTCCCAGAGTGCTAGGATTACAGGTGTGCACCACTGTACCTGGCCATTATTTCTTTAAATAAGCTTTCTGCCCTTTTTTACTTTCTCTGATCCTTTCCTCAATCCCATAATGCATATTGATTGCTTTGTAGTGTTCCATAAATCCTGTAGGCTTTCTTCACATGTATTCATTTATTTTTGTTCCTCTGACTGGGTATTTCAAGTAACCTGTTTTTGAGCTCACTGATTCTTTCTTCTGTTTGATTGAGTTCACTGTTGAAATTCTCTATGGAATTTTCAGTTCAATCATTGTGTTTTTTAGCTCTACAATTTATTTTTGGTTCTTTTTTATAGTTTCTATGCCTTCATTGAATTTCTCATTTTGCTTGTGAATTGTTTTCCTGATTTCATTTATTCATCTATCTGTGTTCTCTTATAGCTCACTGAGCTTCTTTGAGACAGAGTCTAGCTTTGTCACCCCAGCTAGAGTGCAGTGGTGACATAATAGTTCACTGCAACCTCAAACTCCTGGGCTTAAGTGATCCTCCTGCCTCAGCCTCCTGAGCAGCTGGGACTACAGGTACATGCCACCATGCCTGGCTAATTTTTCTATTTTTTTGAAGATGAGGTCTTGCTCTTGCTCAGGCTGGTCTCAAGCTCCTGACATCAAGCTATCCTCCCCCCTCAGCCTCCCAGAGTGCTAGGATTACAGGGCATGAACCACCATGCCCAGCCTCACTGAGCTTCTTTAGGATGATTATCTTGAATTCTTATTAGGCAGTTCATATATCTCTATTTCTTTAGGATTAGTTACTTTATTTTATTGTTTGGTAGTATCATGTTTCTCTTATTAGTTATGACCCTTGTGGCCATGTATTGATACATGTGCATTTGAAGAAGTAGGCACCTATTCCACTCTTTACATGTGGGCTTTTTTAGGGAAAGCTCTTTACCAGTCAGCCCATCCAGACATTCTGGGTGGGCTGTCTGGTGGGGTCCAAGGGTGGGCTTTTTCCTGCTGTTTTTGGTTAGGCTGTCCTGGTGCCTGAGTCAGCAGGTGGGTAGTCTTGAAGCTTGGATCTGCTGTGGTGGGCCTAGATTCTGGGTTCATGGGGGTGGTCCTGGATCCTCTGTTTGCAGGGGCTAGCCTGAAGCCTGGGTCCACGGGAGCTAACCTGGCACTGGGTTAGTTTTCAGCTTGAATTCATAGAGGCCCATTTGACACTGGGATGGGCCTGGAACCTAGAGCTGGAGTCCATAGGATCTAGCCTGATGCTGGGGCTGGCCTGAAGCCGGAGGCTGTAGTGGCCTGCCTTCAGCCTAGGGCCATAGAGGCCAGCCTGGCATTAGAGTGGGCCTGGAGACTAAATCTACAGGTGCTGGCCTGGAGCCTGGGGTCATGAGGGCTGCCCTGGCACTGGCTTTCACTGAGGTGGGCCTGGTGCTATGATCCATGGCAAAGTTGGATGTTCAGTCCACTCTCCTCCCCCCAACATGGATGGAAATTTCCTTTGCCCTGTGCACGGAGGCTTGGGGGAGGGGTGATGCAGGTAAGGTGAAACTGTTCTTTCTACCCTCTTCAATGTGTCTTTTCTTCTTTCTGTGCTACCCCAAGTTCTGTAATCTCTCACCTATATTCCTTTGCTCCTGTGAAGGTATTTTCATGCATGGATAGTTGTTCAAATTGATGCTTCTACAAGGATATGTGTGCTGGAAGGTCCTATTCCACCATCTTGCTGATGTCTACTTTTGAGGTGGCTCAATAACATAGCTGGAAAGTTGGTGCTGGCTGTTAGCTAGGGACTTCAGTTCCTGTCTTTGTGGGCTTCTCCATGGGGATGATTGAATGCCCTTATGACATAGCATCTGACTGACTTCTTTCAGAGTGAGAGAGCTAAGAAACCAAGGTGAAAGCTGCAATGCTTTTTATGACCTTGCCTTGGAAATTATACGTCATCACTTTTCATGTGGTCACATAGGGCTAGCCCTGATTCTCGTGGACAAGAACTACACAGGGTATGTGAGGATCATTGGTGGCCATCTGCAACTTACCACACATATATATCAAAATAATGTTAAGAAAGGTGTAATTAGAGTTGATCATATTTTTCTTCTTTGCACCTTTCTATACTTCAAAATTTTTTTTATGGTGAACATATATGAGTTTTGAAATCACACATACAAATCAACAAAAGTTATTTTTGGGGAGTTTAAACACAGATATTTATTTTTCACCATTCCAGAGGCTGAAGTTCAAGATCAAGGTGTCAGCAGGTTTGGTTTCTCTTGAGGCTGTCTCTGTGGATTGTGATGGCTGCTTTCTCACTATCTTACTGTCTTCTTCTTTTTTTTTAAACAAAATTTTTAAAAACCATACATGTTCCAGAGAGTAGTGAGTTAATCCCTGTTACTTTGATATAAAGTTGACACATATATGCTTTTCTCTGTTTGATATAATCCTATAACAAAGGAAAGGGGAATTTGTATGGGAAGAGGGATAGTCTTAAATACGGAGTGCAAGACTAGGAAGAGGTGGCCAAGGTAGAGAGTCTGGGGTAGGCATGGCAGTACATGGGCCCCAAGGGCCAGAGACATCAACATGGGTTAAGAATATCATAAAGAGCAATGATTGTATTATAAAGAGCTTCAGTTTCCAGCTAAAGACAGGTTTAACACACAACTTACCTACCTTTGCTTCCTTCTATAATCTCACTAAAATGAGATCTAAGGGTTTTTGCACACGTTGGCGACCACCCCTCACTCATTGAAGAGAAGACTGGAGGTTTATTCACTCAAGAGGGTAAAATATGGAGTGTTTAGACTGGGGGACCTTGGCCTCTGGATGAGGGTCAGCTGAAAGCAAACATATTACACTTAAAACCGGGATATTAACCGAAAGTTGAGACCTAGTCCTCTTCTCCCTTTCAGCTCCCAGAATGCTACAGGCAAGGCAGAAAATGTAACTACCAATAGTTTCTAGGTTTTATATCTTGTAACTTGGCTGCAGAAAAAGGATCTTCTGGTTCTATGTCTGAAAAATATGGGGAAGGGACCTGTTAGGTTAGGGAATCATCCACCTGAAGCAGATGCTTACTTCTGGAATACTCGAATGTGGTCAAAGAAGGAGAGGGACTGTGATTGGCCCAGTTTGGGTCACACAACATCTCTGGGCCAAGGTAGGAGGGGCAGGTGGGGTCGTGGTTGGAGGTGGCAATGGAGGAGAGTGGGAATGTCAGGCAGACAGTAGCATAGATGTCAACTATACTTTTCAGCCTCTTCTGTAGGAATGATGTCATATAGGCAAAAGGTACATGAAGACTTAAAATTGTTTTATGAATGTAAGAAAGGAGTAAGCTTTACATTTCTATAATACATTATGATTTTTCAAAGTACTTTTTTCTATATTATTTTATTTCTTCTCAAAAACATCTGAGACAAATATTGCCATTCTCATCTTTTTATTGATTTTTAAGGTGGACTCAATGTAATGTAGTAGACTCTGTCACTATCCCTCAAGTAGATTAGGCTAGGGCTGGGATGAGAAGTCGTATCTTTTGATTCTTAGTCCTGTGAAATTTCTATCTTAACATCCCAGTGATCAGGACAGCATCACAAATTCCTAGATAATCGGGCTGGGAAGAACATTTGCTTACAGGCAATGAACTGCATGAATGCTCATAGTTTCCTAGTGTCTCACCCATAATTCCCTGAACATCAGCCCAACATGTGCAAAATCAATAGAGACTGGGGAAGTGCTGCCAAATGCAGACAGCCTGGAGGAGCCATGTGGCCAGCCTCCTTTTGGAATAAGACTAAAGAATTAATTTCTGGGAAGAATTTTCGATCTGTTTTCCTGATAAGATTGATTAGAAGCATCTATCCAGTTTTGCAGGTTCTCTGAAAGCACCAATGAATTGTATCATCTGCCCTGGTTAAGTTTAGTTCAAGTTTCTCAGAGGTGTTCCACCTCCACCATGTAGGGGGTACCCTTTATCTTCAGACCTCCTGAGGAGAAGAGCAGCTAGGAGGTCCTAGATGGCAGCCCCACCCTGCCCCAAGTGTCTCATTTTAAGTAGCAAGTGCTGTATCACTTTTAATATACCAGCTGAGTATCAGATAATTTCACATCCATTTAAATTACCCTTTTGCTGAGATTTTAGCATGGAAACATTATTTCTCTTTGCCAGTTCTCTGTCTTCTTTCCCCTTCTTTGCCCCCCCACCACCAAGTCAGTTTCCTTTGTTATTTTTGGTGTAAAGAACTTTCCTTCAATTAATTTCAATGCTTCAGAAAAGCAGTTAAAAGGGGTTGGGTTGGGGAGAGGTATCTGATCCTTTTATCTACATACATACAGCCCTACACCTGTGGAGCTGAGCTGATTAAAAATGGATCCATCTTTTTGTTTGTTATTTAATGATAGTCTTTACATTTTAATGGTGGGTTTTGACAGCCTACACTGTTGTTCTTGAGGTGTTAATGTTATTTTTATTTTCTATTTACCATTCTTTCACTTTATTTTTTCTCCTTTCCTGTCTTCTTTTGGATTTTCCAAGTTTTCTTTATCCCAATTTTTCCCCTGTATCAGTTTGAAGATTATATAATCTATTTCTTTTGTTTTAGTGGTTATACTTAAAAGTTTAAAATACATACTTGAATTAACAATGTCTAATATTAATATCTTCGATCTTCTTCTGAATAACATGAAGACATTAGGGACATTTAATTCTGATCTCAATATTCTATCTTAACTCCTGTTGAAAACTTCAGTGCCACTTTTTAAAAACAGCTTTGTTGAGGTATAATGACATATGATAAACTGCACATATTAAAAGTATGCAGTTTGATGTCTTGACATATATATACACCCGTGAAACAATCAGCACAATAAAAAAACCATTTTTCTAAAAAAAAAAATTGTTCCAGTTCGCACACGAACATAACTGGCTGTATATTACCAAGATCTGCTAATTTTCTATAAACTTGTTTTACTTGAAGAGTTCTGTAGCTTCTGCACAGAAGTAACCATGATAATTACCATTCACCGCAGTCCGGTAGGCACTATGCTAAGCGCTTTGCATTAATTATTTCTCATTGCTTTCTTTATTGTCCTTAATTATTAATTATAGAAGCAATACAGGTTTGTTATAAATGAATGTACTCAATACTAAAATGAATCACATGAAAAGGAAAAGACTTGGAACCCTCTTTTATTCTTCAGAGTGGATATGTGTTTATTGTTTGTTGTCACTGCAAATATTTTCTGTGCATCTCAAAACATACATTATTGTAATAAAAATGGAGCTAAACGTGTAGTGCTTTTTCAGCTCACATTTTTCACTTACTATGTCAAGGCCGTCTTTCCATTTAGTCCTTTTCATTGAATGTATTCAGCATGGCCATTGTTTTGATCACTCTCCCCTTATATTTAGGTTCTTTCTTTTTCTTTTTCTTACTTGGTATTACAAATGTCACATTAAACTTGTCTTACGGATATCTTAATGCACTTATTAAATATTTTTATAGGCTAAAATCCTGAAGTGGAATGCATTATTTCCAGCCCAGAGAGCCACCCCTTGAGTTGGATATTATCATTTCCCTTTTACAAACAAGGAATTTTATACTCAAATGCTTAACTGACTCAGCTCATAAGTGACTGAGTGGGGAGTGAGAGCCCTGCTTTCCTGTTCTACGATGTGTAGAATTCCCGCCCCTCGGCACACTGCTTTTCCTAATAGTTCAGAAAATGGTTAAAAAAGAAAAAGTTTATTTATGGTGAAATTGTCAGGAGGGTTACTGGGAATTTTCAGCCAATAGTAGCCCATGGAATGAGTATGCAGGGGACATATTTCAGGCAATTTATTTTTTCACCTGGACCTTCAACTGAGGACACTGATGTGAGAGCTGTGGGGCTATTTATAGCAGGTGACTTTTGAGCACCCTGGAGAGGTGGTGAAATAGCTATCACAGGCAGCTAGGAATTACTTGCCCACTTTTTGTTGGGAAGGAAAGGACATAGACCATCTGGGCCAGTAAGTTGGGTCCAAAATCAGACTTATGTTTATTTTACTTACTAAATGTGCTCTTGAATAGCATGAGTTGAATTTTGGTTGGTCAAATGCCATTTTTAATGAACCAGGGGTGCACATATTTCTTGTAATTCTTTAATGAGTGGCTTTCTAAAACAAAGAATGCTTTGCTAATGTGAACAAATTTTCCTTAATTTATATTGAATATAATTTGTTATTTTTTTCTTAAAGCAGGAAACCCTGTGCTCAGTTATTTGTGTCTTAGAATGTGTTGGCTGGTGTAGCCATATCGCTTAACAGTAACATGGAATGTATATGCTGTTAAAAAATATAGACATATATATTCCAACCTCTTACTCCAAGTCCCAAACCAAACTATATGGTGAAGTCATGTAATTCAGAAAAGGTGGTTTTAGATAAAATCCCATGCCAGAAGGAGTGTAGCTGCAGACACTGGCTACTCTTTATCCCTATGTTTAGATTGTGGACCCTATTCCTACCTCAGATGACATGTGGAGTAGCTGGCTCTTCAGTTACCAAGGCCACCAAATAAGATAGAAACAAGTGAGGATGTGACCAACTCATTTTCACCAGCACCATTACATGCTGTGAAAGTACAAGAAAATGTTTTTTGTCCTACCTTAACATTTTTGTTCATAATAGCAAATCAGTCCACATTTGCTCATAAAAAATTGTTTTTAACCAATCAGCAATTGATTCCATGACTACAATGGTTTTTAGAGTTCATGAAAATTTTGGTGTGTACAGATAATAGGGACTAATTGGGGGCAAATAAACTCCAACTTTTGACTTGGGCAAATTTTAGTTCATTGGGTTTAAGATGCTTCGTTTTTTAAAAATACTATGACTCTACACAAAAAACAAGCAAACATCTTCAACATAAATGATTTCATCAATATGCCTGGTGGGATATAATTCTGAAATAAATTTTTAGTGGCTTTTTTATTATAATCTTGATCCTCAAAGTGGACATTTCTCAGACACTTTAAGCCCTTGATGCTTGCATTGCTTTTAGTTCAGTTTTGGGAGACGAACTGGGAATGCATAGTGTCAAAGATAAGCAAAGTCGGACGCTAGTTAAAGTGATAAGGATAGATTTTAATCAGTAATAATTTGCAAAGGACAAATGTCCAGTGTGAACTGAACTGAACTTTGATTTGTAAAGAAGTAACTAGGCATTTTGAAGGGAAAATGGGGGCGTAGGGAGGGCGCAAGCAGGCCCTCAGTAGAGTCAGGAAAGTGAAACATTACACAGGGTCAGTCAGCGGAAGTGTGATGAGGCCAGCTGTGTCTGCTAGCTGGCAGTTACTGAAGTTAGGATTCTGTCCTCCCACGGAGACTAGGAGACAGAGTAAATTCTTTTGGTAGTCTTGAGTTTTCTCAGGCAGGCACTTTAAGTGGGGCTAGAGTCATTTTAGGGATGTTGCCTTGAACTGTTAGAAACTATGTTAGGGTTTGTTCCAGTCTTCATAGGCCGAGGTTGAGGCCTAGTTGAGAAGAGAGCTCAGAGGAGCCTGGCTAGAGCTTGGTCAAGGAAAGAATCTTTGTCAGTAGTGAATGAATAACTTTGCGATCCCAATAATCCCAGTTTTAGAAACTTATACTATGGAAATAAAAGCACCAGCAACTAAAGATGTATATACAAGGATGTGTAATGTAACACTGTTTAGAGGCAAAAGCTGGGAACATTTTGAATATTCATTAATACAGTGAATAAACTATGAAATGACTATACTGCAGCGTAGAATGCAGCTATTATAAAGGAATAAATTCAATATATATTATTGACTTTGGAACCAGTATACAGGACCATGAAACATTATTAAGGGGAAAAAATCAATTTAATGGGGTTTTCAAAGATGAAAGAATAGGACCCCAAATATATATATGCATGTATGAGATACCTTTTTCTATCCCATGTTGCATTTTGATATGGGATAGAGAAAGATGTGTGTTATCTTAGTGACATAGCAATGGATAAGAAGAGGAGTTCTTAAGTTTTTCTTTATGTATATCTCCATATTGTTCAACTTGCTACAATGGGCATGTATTGCTTTTTAAATTTAAATATCTTATACAATTAAAAATACACACAGGAGTCCTGCTTTTCTTATTTTGTAAAAAGGAAACAAGACTATTCTTCAATGTGATAAAGTCTTTATTCTGGTCATTAGAATGTAAATATAAAAAGAATTTATAGGAATCCAAATGCCTATAGAAGGTTCACTGCTAAAGTTGTTATTTTTTAGCTGTTGTAGCCCATGCTCCTCTGCATTGATTTCTCACTACCATGTGTTTATTTCCACCAGCTGAGAAGCTTTATTGAGCTTTTTACCTCCTATGGTCTATATTAAGGAAACACCCACCCCTCTGTTCAGATCCCTCCTCCATTTGCCTCTCGATTTAAGTTTCACCCCAGCATAAATTAATCTACTGCTTTTCACTAGTGATAGTGACTATCATGAAGATGAGCCCTGAGAACACTCCTTATTTAATTAAAAAATTAGGGAAAACTGGAAATTTCCCTACCACTTTTGTTAAACGTGCCTCTAAAAGTGCTTTCTTAGTTTACCCCCTATGATCTACAAGTAAAGAAAATGCTGGTGCAATAATATTAGATCCTCATTCCCCAGCAGGTTCCTACTCTGCTGTGGTTGCCTTTGTGTTCTCCCAGGAAGTCGTAAGAATATCTTGTCCAAAGATTTTCTATACACAGAGGTACAAGTAATACTGAGACTGCAGCCCAAAGGTTGAGCAAATACAGTGTAAGTCATGGCGCTATTTAATGAAGTGTATGATAAAGAGAGTAATACTTTAGAAAAGGATATGGAAATATGGAAATGAGGCCAAAAGCCTAGGCCTCACATAGTGATAACCTAGAGGCTATGACGGCTGAATCAAAACTTGAGCAAGGAGTTTGACACTAAGGCTGGAAAATAGGACTTGTAGTTAGCTAGCTGTGTTTGGATGATCTGGTAATTAAAGTGAAAAACAAAAGTGATAAGCTGGAACATTGACATTGATTAGAATTATGCACAATGTTTAGCAGATGGATTTGGTATGAAATTAACATGGCTATTTTATAATTATGACCATGATGTAAAAATTGATTGATACATTCATTCATTCAGAAAGTGTACACAGAGCATCATCTTCCAGCCAAGGCCTGTGGGCTGTGGTGTGGAGCCCGGACAGCTTAGTGGACTCAAAAGGAAGCCTGTGTCCATTGAGAGTAAGGCTATAATGCAAAGATGGGAAGAAGAGGCTTGGGAAGCCTACAGTTTGCATTTGAGAACAAAAAGGTTTGGAGTTTCTAACTGTACTTTCCCTATGATTCTTATGAAAATCAAACTGCACCCTCACCTCATGCACTTAGCTATTACAAATTTCGAGAAACAAAATTTATGTATTTACTTTGCCCATTTATTCCTGAATCAGCTGTGTATTTTCTGCTTTGAACTAGTAACCATGCTGATGCTTGAATAGAAAGGAAATCATAAATCAGAAAATTGCCCTTATATTATTCTCTGCACACTAAATGATTCTCAGAAAAATGCACAGAAATAGCCTTGGATTTTTTTTTTTTTTTAACTACAAGCAACTCTTTTCATGAATTGAAAGAATCCCAGAAACAGCAGTGGCGTGTTAGATCTAGACTCAGATTAACTTTACGATGAGTCTGCAGTTTAGAGGGGTGAGATCCTCAAAAATGAATGAAAGTTGCTGTCAAATCAGGGTTTCGAAATAAAGCTATTAGGGGAAAAAGATACTATGTAGGTAATTGTGCTAAGCCAGGTGTTTTGTGGCATGAATGCTAAGTTTTCCTTCTCAGGTTTTACTTAATCCAGCTTCAGATAGAAATCTAGCCTAGTGAAGAAGCTGATTAGATGGAGGGAAAATTTTAAGAGGAAAACACTGTCATAAAGGTGAATTTAAATACGGAAGAGTCAGGAGAGGGAACAAAAGGGAAATTTAAATAAATTCAATTAAGTAAATGCAATTATATTAAGGTTAAAATGTTTTTAAAAAGTGAATGAACCTTGATCTTGGACTTCTAGCCTCCAGGACTGTGAGCAAATAAAAAAATCTTTTTTGTTTAGACCAAAAAAAAAAAAAGAAAGAATGAAATTTTACAAAAAGAAAGAGAACTGAAAGGGGAAGTCTATTTTTAGGCCCAACTGTCTGGAAATATGGGAGTTTCTCCAGGGATGCTGAAGAAAGGGGCCCACAGAGGCTGGGATATAGAGGTGCCTTCTGCAGAAGCCTCCTCTGGTAGAGGCTGTCCTCCTTCTTCATTTGTCTTTTTATTTTTATACAGGCACACCTCATTTTATTGTGCTTCACTTTATTGCGCTTCACAGGTATTGCATTTTTTACAAATTGAAAGTTTGTGGCAACCCTGTGTTTAGCAAGACTGTCGGTGCCATTTTTCTAACAGCATGTGCTCACATTGTGTCTCTGTGTCACATTTTAGTAATTCTTGCAATATTTCAAACTTTTTCATTATTATTATACATCTTATGATGATCTGTGATCAGTGATCTTTGATGTTACTATTGTAATTATGATGGGATACCATGAACCGTACCCATGTAAAACATCAAACTTAATTGATAAACGCTGTGTGTGTTCTGCCTGCTCCACAGACTGGCCATTGCCCTACCTCTCCCCTTCTCCTCGGGCCTCCCTGTTTCCTGAGACACAACAGTATTGAAATTAGGCCAATTAATAACCGTACAATGGCCTCTAAGTGTTCAAGGGAAAGGAAGAGTTGCATGTCTCTCAGTTTAAATCAAAAGCTACAAATAATGAAGCTCAGTGAGGAAGGCATGTTGAAAGCCAAGATAGGCTGAAAGCTAGGCCTCTTGCACCAAACCATTAGCTAAGTTGTGAATGCAAAGGAAATATTCCTAAAGGAAATGAAAAGTGCTACTCCAGTGAACACACAAATGGTAAGAAAGTGAAACAGCCTTATTGCTGATACAGAGAAAATTTTAGTGGTCTGGATGGAAGATCAAACAGCCACAACATTCCCTTAAGCCAAAGCATAGTCTAGAGTAAGGCTCCAACTCTCTTCAATTCTACAAAGGCTAAGAGAGATGAGGAAGGTGCAGAAGAAAAGTTGTAAGGTAGCAGAGGTGGTTCATGATGTTGCAGGAGGGAAGCTATCTCTGTAAAAGGACAAGGTGAAGCAGCAAGTGCTGATGTAGAAGCTGTAGCAAATTATCCCAAAGATCTAGCTAAGGTAATTAATGAAGGTTGCTACACTAAACAACAGATTTTTCCATGTAGGTAAAACAGCCTTCTATGGAAGGAAATGCTATCTGTGACTTTCATAGCTAGAGAGGAGAAGTCAATGCCTGGCTTCAAAGCTTCAAAGGACAGGCTGACTCTCCTGTTAGGTGCTAATGCAGGTGGTGACTTGAAGTTGAATCCAATGCTGTTTCCCACTCTGAAAATCCTAGGGCCCTCAAGAATTATGCTAAACCTACTCTGCCTGTGCTGTACAAGTGGAACAACAAAGCCCAGATGACAGCACATCTGTTTATGCATGGTTTACTGACTATTGTAAGCCCACTGTTGAGACCCAGTGCTCAGAAAAAAAGATTCCTTTCAAAATATTATTGCTCATTGACAATGCACCTGGTCACCCGAGAGCTCTGATGGAAATGTACAAGGAGACTTATATTGTTTTCATGTGCTAACGCAACATCCATTCTGCAACCCATGGATTAAGGAATAATTTTGACTTTCAAGTATTGTTATTGATATTTAAGAAATACATTTTGTAAGGCTATAGTTGCCATAGATAGTGAGTCCTCTGATGGATGTGGGCAAAATCAGTTGAAAACTTTCTGGAAAGGATTCACCATCCTAGATGCCATTAAGAACATTCATGATTCATGGAAGGAGGTCAAATATCAACATTACCAGAAGTTTGGAAAAGTTGATTCCAGCCCTCTTGGGTGACTTTGAGGGGTCCAAGATTTCAGTGGAGGAAGTAGCTGCAAATGTGGTGAAATACACATAATGCTTGCTATTGCACACTTAATAGACTACCTATAGTGTAGATATAACTTTTATATGCACTGGGAAACCAAAAATTTGGAGTGAGTTAGGTTTAATAAGAAGAGGATGAGCAAATCTATGTAAACTTCTATGGCTACTAACTCACTGGGAGAAAGGGTAAATGCTCCGGGTTTGGAGTCAGACAGATCTGGGTTTACCTCTGTCTCCCTCTGCTGTTTACTAGTTGTGGGCAGGCTAGTTAACCTCACTAAAAGTCATCTGGGGGTAACAATAGCATCTCTTTAGAGCATTACTGTGAAAATTAAATGAGCATTTTGCACAGCTGGTAGCTTGTTATATATTATTGGTAATATACTAACATAATATATATATTAGTAGATACTAATTGCTATTATATATAATTACTATTACTTATATATATGATAGCTTTCTACATGTTCCTCTTTATTCCAGAGAGATTATGAACTTTGAGAGCAGAGATTTTTCTCTTGTACTTTGGTGAATCCCTAAATGCAATACACACTGAACACAGACATCATATATCTTTTTCATTTATTGACATTGCTTTGCTTTATTCAAGGGCTTTAGAGGTTAAAAACTTGACTCTCTGATTCTTTCAAAATTTTTTCTTTCCTTTTATTTGTTATGGGCATGTAGCTAGCACAACTCTTATGATTAACTGACTGTGACTGAGTACTTATTTTGGCTCACACATAGTTCAAAGGGAAGAAAGAGGGAAGAACAAGAGGATTAAAGAAAATTTCCCATGATACTTAAACAAATGTTGGAAGAAAAAAGAGAAACAGAGAAGGTATCAAAAACGTGTATGTGTCTGAGAAAGAGATTGCACGAAAAAATGGGATTGTACTGAATAAACTTTTGTAGCTTGTGTTTTTCACTTTACCTACACTGAATATTTTTCCATGTTAATAATATACTTCAACAATATTGTAATGAGTGCATAAGATGTAGATATTATGAATGTGTTCTAATTTATTCAACTACTTTTGGCACAAAGATTGTTTCTAATTTTTCCCTGGTATAAATAATGCTGTGAGAAACATCCTTATACATATGCAATTCTTTTCTTGGAATATATTTCTAGAATAGGAACTGCTGAGTTAAAGGGTATTCACATTTTAAAAAGCTTTTGCCATATATTACAAAATTATCTTCCTCACATGTTCTATGATTTACATTCTTGCCAGCAGTGTGAAGGTACCATTTTCCAACCTCCTGTCAACATTGGGAATTTTAATTTTTTCATCTTTGTCAAGTTTATAGATAATAAATGGTATCTTATCGTCGTTTAATTTGTACTCTTTTTAGGGAAGCTGGATTTTTTTTCGTATGTATATTGACCATTTATATTTCTTCCCCTGTGAACTATTTATTAAATCCTTTGCCCAGTTGTTAATTGTAAATGCTACTTATATGTTAAGGCTATTAACCCTTTACCATATGTTTCTCTTTATAATCTCATTTTGTCATTTGTGATTTAATTTTGGTTATGGTGGGGTTATATTTAACATACATAAATTTTACATTTTATGGTTTAAATATTTTAATTTTTTTCTTTATTGTTTCTGCTTTTGTAATCATGATTAAAATATTATCATGATAAAAGTATTTAATCATGATGAAAATAATTTTAAGATTACAGAAACAATCACATGATTTTCTTCGAGTTTGTGTGTGGTTTTATTTTCACATTTGAATCTTTAGTCTATCAGGCATTTACTTTGTATATGGAAATAATGTATATATTGTGGAAATAATGATTGCATCTTTCTTACTGGGTTTAAATACCATATTTAACAAATAATAAACATTTAAATATAGTACTCATATGTATATTTCTGGGCTTTCTGTTCTGTTGCATTGCTCTGCCTCTTTTGGCACCACTACCAAACTAAATTATTTCATTTTTAGCCCATTTAATACCAAGTATCCCCCTCATGGTTCTTTTCTAAAATTTCCATTACCTTTCTTAGTTTTGTATTCTTTTAAATAAACTTTAGGATTTTTTTTTTAACCTGTTTGAAAAATCTCTTTGGGAATTTAACCAGAATTTGATTATATTTATAAAGTAATTTGGGGAGAATTGACATTTTTACAACATTGAGTCTTCTAGTACAAGAAAATTGTATAACCTTTTATTTATCAAAATATTTTTTATTTTCTCAGTAAAGTTTTATACAT
This sequence comes from Daubentonia madagascariensis, assembly GCA_023783475.1. Lineage (NCBI taxonomy): Eukaryota > Metazoa > Chordata > Mammalia > Primates > Daubentoniidae > Daubentonia > Daubentonia madagascariensis. The sequence goes on from JAKFHU010001035.1 coordinate 28,399,335, forward strand.
GTTTTACATAGGTTATTCACTTTTTTTTGTTATTCCTAGAAATTATGTTGTTGCTGCTATTGTGAATGAGAATTTTTTTATGTTTTCTAAGTTTTTGGTGGTTATATGGAAAATTCCATTAATTTTGTGCATTTATTTTGTAACTGTTTACCTCACTGAACTTTCTAATTATTTAAAAGCATTTTTGAGTTGGTTCTGTTGGGTAAATGATTATAAAATCTGTAGGTTGAATAATTTTGTCTCCTGTTTTCTCATAATTCTTGTTTAGCTTCTTTTTCTTGCCTGATGGCAATGGCTCAAGTGTCTAGAACAGTGCTAAATGCTGGTAGTAATCATGAGCATACTTTTCTTGTTTCTGATTTTAATATTAATACTTCTAGTATTTTACCATTAAGTATGATGCCTGTGTTTGGTTTGAGATAGATTATCATGTTAAGAATGTCTTCTAACTTCATCTTATTAATTAAAAATTGATATTGAATTTTATCAAATGACTTTTCAAGGTTATCTATTGTGATAATCTAAAAGCTTTTCTCCATTGACTTATTTATGTCTTAATTATGTTAATGCATTTCTTAATATTGAGATATTTTTACATCTTTAGGGTAAACTGTGTTTACACATGAGGTCAGTGTGTGGTCTCCTTTATTATACATTATCAGTTTTTTTATTTTTAAAGTCAGAGGTATTATGTTAGGTTTTTGTTACTTTTGTCCCCTTGAACACTTTATATAGCCTGGGAATTATCAGTGGCTTGAAGCTCAAAGAAAACTTGATTGTGTAAGTAATTTGAACTAAAAAATTTTTTGGAAACAATTCTTCTTGGGTCAGTTTGCCTCTAATTATTATTTTGGCTATGGCCCACAATATTTGATATGTGGTATTCTCATTATTGAAACCTTCTAAGCATTCTGTAATTGCCTTTTTGATTTCTTTTGCAATCAATGATTTTTTTTTAAAGAAGAGCTATCAAGTTTTTCCAAGACCTTGGCTTTTTTTTGACTTATACTTTTGTAATGAATTTATAGTTATATTACAGTGTGATCATAGAATGTGGGCAGAGTGATTTCTTTTGGAGGGAAATTACTTAAGATTTTTTGGTGGCCTAATATAAAATCAAGTTTGCAAACTTTTCTTATGTCTTTTCTTAACAGATTGACAGAGATCCTTCTCTTTAATCATTCATTTATTCATTGAGCATAGTTTCAGCCATGTGTCTCATACATGTCAGGCACTGTATTAGGCATTGCAGGATATAAAGTGAATAAGTCATAAACTTTCTCTGAGGTTGACAGAGTTTAGATGGGACATAGATACATGAAGACCTAATTATAATAGAGAAAGAAATGAAACAGCAGTGGAATATACAAAAGGAGGCAGCAGAGAGTAAGAGCCACACCCTGTTACAGGTTCGGGGAATGCAAGGTTGCCTAACATGTCCCCGAGAGGCTTTCAGTACTAAAGTGTAAAAGATAAATTAAGGGCAGAGACAGGCTTTTTGGAGGCAAGACAAATAATTAGGAAATCAGTATAATCATTCAGTAATAAATTAGAATACATAAGAGATGTTAGAGAGCAATAAGAGGAGATTTTCATGTTTAAGGGGCAGGTAGAAGAAAAGGGGTCCACATAGGAGGCTTTAGGAGGTAGGATTGAAGTTTTACAGAAGCCACAAGAGAACATCTCAAGGAGCGCTTGGCCAATTGGGTCAAATGTAGCCAAAAGGTCATGTAAGATAAAAGTGTCTGTTGTCCCTGGTCTTTGGTGACTTGGGAAAGCAGTTTTAGTGAAGTGAGGGAAAGAAGCCAGAGTGTAGGCAGGTTGAGACTTAAATGGGATGAGAGATGGGGGAGACAAGTATTCTCCAAGAGCTTAGCTGTGGAGGGAATGAGTGAGTTAGGGCAATCATTAAAGGAACAAAAGATCAGCAAGATCATTGTTAGGACAGAAAGAGAACCTAAGCATGTTTGGATAATGAGGAAGGTGAGCTGAGAGGGAGAGAAGGTATGATTGTTGTTGAGAGGGCCCTAAACAGGTGGGAGCCACAGGGTGAGACACAAAGCCCAGGTGGGAGATGACCTCTGACAGGCGAAGGGCACCTCTTCTTGAGTTGAAGGAAATGACTGGTACCTCTAGGCAGCATGGGCAGAGAAGTGGGATCTCCGCATTCCTTTGCAAGGCTGTGTCATTGTAGAACCTTCAGCCACACTCTTGGACCCTGACTGGTAGGGCCCAGGGTCTTGACCTCTGCGTTGACAGTTTGCATCATAAGGGTGACTCAGGATCCAGCCCTTCCTCCCCTGCCAATAGAAATAGAAAAGAATCTCTACACTTACCTTTCCTGAGGCTGTTGTCTCTGTTGGTCATTGAAGAGTTTCGAGAAGTCTCTCTTTAACTATGTGGTATGCAATGGATCATCAGAATAATTAATGCAGTCAATTGTAAATAAGGTGATTGATAGATGCCATCAGGTCACAAAAGTTTCTGTTATTGTAAATACAAGGTATAAATAAATCAAAATAATTTTTCGAATCCTCAATAAGCTTCCCTTTTTGTTTCTGATTAAAGATTATTATTACATCAACACATGAGCAAAAATGCCTAAGAAGGCGACCTGTATTTTAGTGCATTGCATTTTGATATCTGAAGTTTATTTCTACTACTAACTTTAAACTCTTAGAAAGAGATGTGTTTTGATGCCTACAAAATTCTTCCATTTGCACTTTGGGCTCTCACACGTTGATAACAAACTACTCCCCTAAAAGTAAGGAAAGACTGAGGGTTTTTTTGGTCTTTTTCTGTTATTCTGGAAAACACTCTATCCTCTATATAGAGGGAAACTTCTGGTTTGATTAACACTATAAATAATTATGAGACAAAGCCCAGATATGAAAGATTACTCACACAGGCTCCTATATTGAGTAAGATCTCATGTATTAAAAATCAAGGTTGACAGTTTAACAGGCTTATTATGGTTCAGAAATCCCCTGGGGGACTTTTAACCATCTTTTTTGCATGTTCACTTTGTCAAAAGGCCGACTCCCTCTCATATCTCTACCTAAAGGGCGAGTTCAGGCACTGATTTTGGGAAGTGTCACCCTGACTATACCAAGAAGTCAGACACTATACAAAGTCAGATACTCCGAGGACTTGCCTTGGAGAGGAGGATGAAAAGGAGGTGTGGAGTATGGATTCAGCAAAACATCCAGGATGATTTGCCACATTTGTGAGCAGCACAGAGAACGGCAGTTTGGTCCAACTTCCTGGCACACCAAAGGGGGCAGCAGCGCCTCCGTGAAGTATGTTGTAAACTTTGGTGATAATTTATGTTTCCACTTGCACTTGCTGATAATCTCAACTGCTCTGCTGTGCCCCCAAATGTTGATACAATCCAAAATAACCATGCAGAAGTTTGGTCTTAAGCACCTGGAATCATATCCACTAGCTATTTAGATAAAGCTGCCTTTGATATTCTTCATAAACCCCTCTCAAATTTGGCCATCAACATCACTTGGCTTAGCACCCCTGGCCTTTGAAATTAAATCTAAGCATTCTCAGATGGTTAGTTAGGGTCTTCCTTCCTCGGGACAGTCCACTTAGTCTTGTGGCTCTTCCAACAAAAGGGAGCCTGGGATTCTGAGAAAATGAAATCAAGCAGATTGATGTGCTTTTGTGTGTGGGGGGGGTGCCACCTGGAATCCAGAACATCTTCCACCTGCTGTGTGAGGTGCTGGCTCCTTTTTCTTGCTGTTCAAGAGCCCCAGTAAAAACTTGGGTGAGCTGAGACAGCATGGAGCCTGCTAGGCTCCCTGCACCACCCCCTCCTCCCTGCAAACATGATTAACTTTCCACTTGCAGTGACCTGCCCTCCAGTGTGACTTATCAGCTGTTCGGCCTTTGTCACTAAAAGAAAACAAATTGTGGAATGTACTGCTTTGCATGCTAATGAAATGGCTGAGCCAACCCGGTGGGGGGGTGGGGTATGAGAAGGTTTGTGAGTGAGAAGAATAATGATCTTCAGTTTCTGACCTCCTGGCACGGTGGCGGTATTTATCAGGAGGTGCATGTGACTGGTTAAGACACAGAGCCCCAGCTTGAAGGAAACAGCTGCTCTCGGCGTGCTCGGGCACTTGGCAGCTGGACAGGCAGAGTGCTGATGTGAAAAATACCGCGACAAAACCACCCCAGTAAGTAACTAGAGAGCTTTCCTCTGTGTGTGCGTGTGTGTGTGTGTTGCAAGCCACCAACAACTTTTTATTTTGATTTTGGTTTCCCTCTGGCACTATAGAAGGAGATCTTTTATTTGTACCTGTTAAAAGCCATTTGTGTTTTTACCAACTTTTTTTAGAACCTGTTCTTTTCAGCCACGTCTTCTAACTTTGAGAATGAATGGGGCGCATTGCTTGATCCCTATCTGGGAAACAGTGAGTGTATGTCCAGGGGTTCAGGATTTTTGTGGTCCACGGTGTTGAGGTTCAAAGCCAAGATTCAGGTTCTGAAGCAGGGAACTCATTGAAGTGCAGCTGATGACTAGATTTGATTTTAATCAGTTTTACCATTGAAACTTGAAAACATAGTTGTTTAAAATAACGTGAATTTATTGTTTGGCTGACTTGTCAATTTTGAAGAATATCTCATTTAACTATGTATAACAGTCTGCAATATAGAAAACTGACAAAATAATATTTAGATTTAGATTAGAGATCATATTAAAATCTCATGCATGCTTTTCAACTCATTGAAAGCTATATTTTACAGCTCTTTTCTTCAATGAGGTAATTCACCTTCATTACTTTAAAATTTTTAGTTGTCCCTGGTCTTCCTTATTTTAGTGTTTTTATGATGCTAAGAGTCTTTCTTCCTTGTTTATGACCTGGGTGATGAAAGTGCTGCCTGAAGCTGATTATCAACTTCGGGGAGGGGAGGGGGGCGCTGGCAGCCGAATAGCTGAGAGGACCTGTTCCTTGTCAGCTGCTTTCAGCAATAACGGAGCTTGCTCTTGGGAGAGCAGCAAAGCAGGCACCATACTGGAACCGAGCTGTTGTTGGGGACTTTTGTCCTTCTGTGATGTCACCAGGCAGAATGCTTAAGAGGAAAGGAAAAAGGGGAAAAGAGACAGGGCAGAGCCCTGAATCGATGATGTAAACCTCTTAAAGTGACAGGCCTCTGAATCAGAGGCTGCAGGGAGATCACCAAACAGGTTCCTTTTTCTGCATCGCCTGGATGGTAGGGAGGGGGAGCAGAGAGTGGTCTTTTTGTCTGAAGTCTTACCAAACAGCCGATTTGCTTGGGATGAGCCTAGGACACTCTGAAATGTGCTTGTTTTGCCAGGTGACTGATGAATTATCACATAGGCTCACGCTGTACAATTTTGGTGCACTTTCTGCCTCCTGCCATAAGGGAACTTGGTTCTTTCTCCACCCTGCCAACCCTTGTGGTATGTGGAGAACCGACTGAGAATGACCCAGGGTGCGCTGGTTCTGCAGGGAGATGCCTGCGTAGGTTACCGTCGCGTCTCCTTTGACACGGTTGGTCTGGAGTCCCACACCAGCCACAGATCTCCGAGGGATGCAGCTTCAGATGCCCTGTCCAAGGAAATGGTTAGTCTGGTGGGCATCGAGAAGTTCTCCCTTTTCTTTTCCTTAAAATGTGGAAGAATCCACACAACCTAGAGCGGCCAGTGGCAACACATAGTCCCAACTCCTCCGTCCCTCACTACGCCATTTGCGTGAGCTCCTTGGGCCAGCCTGTGACCCGTGGCCTGCCACTTCCCTGTCTGACTGCGGGGGGCTGGCTGTCCTCCTGGGCCACTCTTCAGGGAGTCTGTTTCTGGTATAGGTTCACTTTTTCCGCAGGTTGTTAGTGGAAGAGAACTCGCTGGTGAAATTGTGTTTCTGTTTCTGGAATAACAGAGCCTCCCACAATAGAATGGAACGTCTCAGTGGGAGTCAGAGTAATCTTTTGAATTATCCAATTGCTGGACTTTTGAAATCCCACAGATTATTTTGAAAAACCCATGATACCTTGAATTTTCAAAATATTAACAGCAAAATAATAAAAGTAATTATTTTACATACAGATGGTACATTTATTGAGCAAAAGACTTTTAGGTCTCGATAGAAATTATAGAATGCACAATTTAATGTCTTTATTTCAAAGACGAAGAAACTATAGCAAATTTATCTGGGTCATAGTGCTGAGCCAGAAAAGAGAGGTCAAGGCATCTGCTACCATCATAATATTAATGCTAATAATTATACTTTACACTGATTGTGCACTTGATATGCCAAATGATGTGCTAAGCAAGTGTATTTATTTTCCCAGACTCCTCACAGTAACTCCATGTGCTATATAGTATTATTCCAGTTTTATAGATGGAGAAACTGAGGTTCAGAAACCCCTTAGCCACTTGGTCATACATGACACAGGCAGGAGTGACACCTAGATCTGACTCCAGAACTCATACATATTAAAAAATAAAAGTGGAACGCCTGTGCTAATCCCACACATTTAAACTTAAAAGCTCATGAAATGCAAAGGAGAGTATTTGCAGCACACTAAGATTAGACACACAATGTGTGTTATGGCCCTTTCATGGCAGGAAGGGCTAGGTTTCCCCCTGTGACAGTCCAAGCCCAAGCTGCATAGGCTCACTGGCTGGCAGTGTGTTTTTCTCTTTGAAAATAGTTCTATGATGGCCCTCAAATTGGTAAGAACAGCCACTGAGAGCTTTGTTATTAACCTGGACACACGGCTCTCATGCCCTTTCTGGCCTTTCCCTTAGTTTTTCCTGTCACTCCTTTCCTTTGGAGGATGGCCACTCTACCCATGCCCCATCCCAAATAGCTGGCACAGTTTTGATAAAACTATTATCAGCCCCATTGGTTGTGGCTCATCCTGGAAGGTTGGTTGTCCTAGTGGGTTGTTTATGAATGGAAATGATGCAATCTGCCACTGTGCTCCCTTTGTTCTGAGCTCTGGGTATGGGGGGGGGTCCACAGGGCAGGGGACTGGCTGGGAGTGGGGAGGGAGGAGAGGTATACCTTTCTCTGCCCTGCCATTTGCCCCAGTCACCCTTCTCCCCCGACCTGTTGCATATCTCAACACTGGCTGTCTAGCTTGTGGGCTGTGAACCTGTGGCCTTTCTGGGTCATCAGACAGACAGAGCCCTTACAGAAACCTACTTCTTAAATACTTTTACAAATGTCATTTGGCTCTCTGTGTTCCTTCATCTGGTTAAATGTCAAAATTAAGGTTGGGGACAAAGAGAAAGAGCACTGGGTAATACATAAGCAGTTGTTTTGGGGAGGGTCCCTTGGTTAATCAGGGGGAATTAAGCAAGTAGGTCATGCGTGGATGTCTCTGAGAAAGTTACCAAGGTTTTTGCAAGGTAGATACAAGATTACACATTTTGAAGATCAAGCTATTTATAGTAAGAAAGGGAATTTTTAATCTTTAATCCCACCTGCTTGCTGCTTCTAAAACTAAACCCAACTCAATAGTAGTCAGTGATGCAGTCTGTTAAACCAGAACCACTGGGAATTACCTCCAATCCTTGCCAGAATTGCTTATTAACATAGAAACTGGTATAGTCTAGGGGGTGTTATATGGGGACATAAGAAGTGGACTCAGGATTGCAACAGAGTCCACAAGCCAGACTCCAGAGGTGGTTTACAGCAGAATAAAATGCTTGATTAATTTCTTGGGACCTTTTATGATAAGGAAACAAACTCTGTGATACAGTGCTTGTTTTGTTTATTTCTTTGTTTTTGTCAGATCTTGTGTTTCAAAGACACCTGTTTCCAAAGAGTTAACTCTCTAATCCCCTTCCCTTTGTATCAATAGCTCATTTACAGTCCCTGGAGTTAACTGTTTGCATATCCTGTTTCCATTGCTCTGTGGGATTTTGAAGCCTTTGGGCTTTCTGCTGTTTCAAGTGATTATTGTACCTTCAGAGTCTGCGGTATGTAGAGTCGCTGTGCTTTGATCTTTGAGCCCATCTTTGGAACTGAGAAGATGAGCGCCTGACCCTGCATTTGTAGATACCTACATAAGGCATCTTCTTGCACGTTGCCACAATCCTCTGAAAAAGGGAGGATACTATCACTATTGTTTACAGAGAGGAAACAGAGAATGAGGGAAAGTGAATGACTTGTCCACGCTCTGACAAGTAACTGACAGAGCTCAACTGTGTCTCCAGTCTCCTGACTCTAAATGCCAGGCTTTTTCTCTTAGTTTATGCTGTCTTCCAGAGAAAAACCAATTTCAACTATTTCCTGGCCATGTCCTTACACTTAAGCTGTAGAATTATCCTTTGTGATAAAAAGTGATGTAGCCTGTATTATCATCCTCTGACAGGCAAAGGGCAAATGGATGATTGATGTGTGATATGCCATTCCATGCATATCGATGATGGTATTTCCAAAGCCTATGGATGTTTGACTTTGGGAACAGGGTCAGCTTAGTCACAGACACAATACTATTTGCTGCAGACTCAGTGTGGTTAAGTTGGAGTTAATACCAGCTATGGCATGATATAACATTCAGCTTTTAGAGGGATTTGGTTGTTTTCTGAGATATGAAAAAGGCAGTGTGCACTCTCCTTGTCCAACAAAACCATCAGCATTCTTGAAAGTTCTGCCTGGGTACAGCACCTTTATTCCCATTGATGAGTAGTGTACTATGACCACTAGGCATAGTGTCCACTGCCATCACTTCCCTCTGTACAATTAGCTGCCCACAGCCGAGAGCATCTTAGCTTGCTAGAATAATTGAGACTCTTCCCTCTCATTCATTCAGTGTTCTGTTACGGCAATTCGGTTCATTGTATAACAGCATTATCAGTATGTTGGCAAGATCATAAAATGGCAGTGCATGATGCCTGGTGATTTTATGGTGCAACTGCACATTGTAATGGCTGGGGCTTAGAGGCAGGGGAGAAGCAAGTGAAACAGCTTTGTGACAATAAGAGCTATCAGAGTGTTTCTTCCTAAAGTAACTTTTTTGAATATGAATGTGAAAGGTAGCCTACTTTGAATTTAAAAAATCCTGAAAAACATTTAATTTGTGAGCTGACTCAAAGAGCATTTTTCCTTAGTGACTACTGTAATAATCAGAACTTTCTTCACTTTTTGAGAGGACAAAAAGAGAAAGAAAATTAAAAAGAAAAGAAAAGAAAATGAAATGGTGAGTTAAAAGTCTACCTTCCTGGATTATAGTCTGTAGAATCTGAAGTAATATAAACTGTGGTGTCCCTATTGTAAGTGGAGAATTCAACTGGATATATAAATGACTTATGTAGCTGCCGATATCCCAACCTCTTTTAAGTTTCTATTTGAATGGACTGGTAATTTTATTTTCTGAAGGATTCTCTATTTGCCAAATGCTGTCCTACCTTTACAATTAACTTAGTGTTGCTTTAGGTGGACGCATCCCCACTCCACAAGATGTTCTAAGCCCCTTGCATAGATCATCATGCCATTGATATGCCTTAGTATTATAAGTGTTCTCAGAATTTCACCTTTGAGCATGTTCCAGCTACAATCTTTGACAGAGAACTAATAATGAGGGAGAAATAACATGAAAAAAATTAAATTCATATCTAATCCCAAAACTTCATATTAGTCACTACTTTTCCATTGCTTAATTGTTTCAAAAATCACAAACAAAGAAATGCATTTGAATGTGTTTAAGTGATTTTAGTTGCTTCTCTTTTTCCCATCTGGGGTGTTTGTACTGTAGTAGAAACTTTAATAATTAATGAGTTGGCCAAAAGCAGGAGCAATGGGCTGGGGAAGAACTTAGGCAAAAGAGGCCATCCTTCTGTCATGGAATCAGACTACAATTTTTTTAAAAAATTGGCTTAGTCACTTCTTTGTTTTGTTTTGAGAAAATAAAATTTTCCCCTCCATCCAACAATTCAAATTGGGCTGAACCAAGTTTCCTTGGAGTCTTTTACATAAATTAACTTTGGGAAGGTACCAGGAGGGATTCCTTCCTAGGAATTTACACACACGGGTTGGTTTTGCAGAACTCTCTAGACCTGGAATCAAAGAGTTAGGAAGGATGAATGTCCTTTTCTGGCCACACTCGGACAACTTGCTTGTGACTATCAAGGATGAATCTTCTCAAGTCTCAAGTTAATATAGATTTCTGGAGCTCATAAACTACTCAGGAATTTTAAACAATTTCAAATTGAAGAACTGAGTATAATCTCCACATTTGGTTCTGGAAAACTCATACCATGAGTTCAATTTGACTGAACTTTGGATTCTGCTCAGCTTTCAGTTCTGTTTTTTAAAAGTAGAAAGCATTTCATTTATGCATGGAATGCTTGCCTTTCAAAATCATAGGAGTTGACAGGATGTTTTAGAGATCATTATTTTTTTATGGAAATGACAGTGCCCAATCTGAATGGTGGTGCTGGAAATTTCTCTGTAGTCCATTTCTGTCCCCAGTCCCTCTTCATTCTGAGGTGAACCTGCCTCTTTCTATTTTCCTTTTATAGGAGGCATTTAAACTGTGTCTGCTATTGAGAGAGGAAATTAAATAATATTTATTTTCACATCACTCAGAGGTAGACTTGTTGTCAACATTCTTACAGAAGAGAAAAATAAATTTTAGAGAGGTCCTGTACCTTGAACAAGGTCACAAGCCAATGAGTAGGATTCTGGCCCTAGTCTGCCTGAAAACAAAGTACATGCTTTTTTTTAATTCAACCACACTGTCTCTCACTATGTCTATATTAAAAACTCTCTGGGCCATTCTGTGGAGTCAGGATTCTGACTGTCCTTGTCATACAACTGACATTATGTTATGCCCAATGCATACCCATTTCTATTAGAAGTGTGCTGTAAGACAAAGAAATATCCTAGGACTCTTTGGATTCATGATTGAACCCTGCAGTCTCTTTTTAGCTCCTACCCAGAACACATTCAGTTTTCATTATTGAGGTGTTCTCTCAACTGTGCCGTTCTGCACTTTTGGCAGGGTGCTCCTACAGAGCTAAGCCTCTGGAAACACTCAAAAATCATTATATTATCTCAGATGGTGACAGGTATAAAAAAGATCATGCCTATAGGACAAACTGAGTAACCAGCAGTGACAGTTTGCTTTACATTTTATTTCATTTTTACAAGAAGTGACATAATATTGGCACCAAGCGGGGTGATCATACTCACTCCTGTAAAATGTTTTCTGGGGCAATGATTACAGATAGATAAGAGGGCCAAGGAGACCTTGAAGCAAGACCAGTGTGACATATCTCACGCTATTTTAGTTCTTTATGTTTTAGAAGAAACACTGCTTTCAGCCTCTCTTTGGAAGTGGCAAGAACTCTGGTTGACTTAAGCTTTGGTATTATTACGTAAGAATTGATGGTTTATCTTTTTCATCTGCAGAGATGACAGAGACATGTGTCATGCATAAAATTCCACAGCTATGTGGAATACTATCTCACATCAAGCTTGTGAATGAGAGTCTAATATGTTTGGAAAATTGTTTTGAGCTTTAACCCCCAGATTTAGAAACTTTACTCGTTCAAAACCTCAGTGAATACAGACTAGTTTATAGGTCCCCTTATGTAGAAGCCAGAATTTACATTTAGGTAACAAAGTAATAGGAAAAAAATACCAAATCTATTTTCATATAAGATGATTCATTTGGTATATTTAAACATATGCTTTTGCACTGCATACTGCACAAACATGAATAATATGGACTTTACCCTATAGGATATTGCTACCTTGTTAAGCAGATCAATATTTTAAAAAATTATTACAGTAATCATCTTACAATACACAAATATATGTTCTGTAAAAGAGGGTTATACAAAGTTCTTTGGGAGTCCAGGGAATAGAGATAATTAACTGTATCAGGATGAGTCAGGGAAGATTCCCTGGAGTTGGTGACATTTGAACTGGGTATAAAAGGATAAGTAGTCATTGTTCAAGAAGAAAAAACTATGTTTTGAAAGAGTCCATACCAGAAATAACACGTAACTTAGAGCTGAATCACAGGATACATGTTGGAGGAGGGAGTAGAGAAAAGGATCAGAGACAAGACGGTTCCAGATGGTTAAGAGCAGTGTTTGCTCTTCTGAAGCCTTTAGATATTTTTGAGAATGATTTAAAGTTAAAAGAATCCTTTTTATTATGGAAAATTCCAAATATATATAAAAATAGACAAAATAGTATAATGAACCCCCATGTATTTATTATCCAACTTTAACAATTTTTTTTCAATTCATGGTCAATCTTGTTTCATTTATATCCCCACCCAGGTTGTCCTCTTCTCATATTAATTTTGAAGCAAATTCCATGTATTTTATCATTCCATCTATAAACATTTTAGTATGTGTTGCTAAAACGTAAGTTCTCTTAAAAAGTCATAATATCATTAATACATCTAAAATAATTAATTCTTTGTTACTGTGGCTTGTCAAGTAGAGGAATGATATGGATATATTTGCATTCTGGAAAGAAAACTCTGAAGGCAATGAGGAGGACAGATTAGAGAGAAAAAAATACTAAACACCAAAAGAAGACTCCAGACACAGGTTAGAACCAGGGTAGTGGTAATGGAGAGGATGGAAGAATTTTCAGAAAATTTTTAAAGTACAGTTGATAGTTCTTGAGATCAATTATATATGGAGCAGCAGGAGAGGAGGGAGTTGAAGAAGATTTGGTGGTTTTAATTTGGGTAATCAGCATATGACTATGCCATTAACTTATATAGTATAGAGATTCCTTGAAAAGCAGTTTAGCTTGGTTCAACAATATACAGAGACTATAGGAAACAAATCCAAAATTAACTTCCTATTGCCCTAAAACAAAACTTTGAGACTTGCACCTGAAGTCCCAGCTACTTGGGAGGCAGAGGCAGGAGGATTGCTTGAGCCCAGGAGCTCAAGGCCAGCTTGTGCAACATAGAGAGACCCTGCCACTTAAAAAAAAAAGGAACAAAAACAAAATTTTAAGACTTGGAGCATTTGGAATAATTTTGATGCTCCACCTTAAGAAAGTCATTAACAAAACTTGGAAAACATGCAGAAAATAGCATTTCAAACATTTGAGGGGACAGAGGAGCCCATGGACAGACTGAAAACTGAGACCTTTTCAGTTTACAATATGATTAATAGCTATAAAACCACCAAGGCCAATAAACATGACTTATTCACCAAACCCCAAACCACTAGAGGTTTGAAAGAGGTGAATTAAAGATGATGAAAAGAACATCCTTCCCATTTTATGATAAAAATATTCAAACAAACAAAAAAGTTGAAAGAATTATACAATGAATACCCTTCTACAATTAACCATTTACTATGTTATTTTTTAAACACATCTGTCTATTTATCCATTCCTCTATCTGTCCATGGGTCCATCTTTTTTTTTCTCAGAATAAGTTGAAGACAGCAATACACTTCATTCCTGAATACTTCATCATCATACGTGTCATTAGCCAGAGTTTAATATTTGTTTTTGCAGAATTTATATTTTACACGAGAGAGATTAAACTTGTACATTTATTTTCTCAGAAGGAAAGGTTGTGATTCAAGAAGGATTAGCACAATTCATGGCTGATTTTTAGTGGGTTATTTATGAAAACAAGAAACTGTTTAAGAACCTCTTAATTCTCAAAAGCAGTCACAGCCTACTACAAAACAGCCTTTGAGGCACTGTTAGGTATTGGCCTGGAAAAGCCATGTTCCTCTCAATAAATGTTCCTTGAATTTGAATGAGAAGAAACTGACACCCAGAAACATAAGCTTTTTGCCAAAAAGTAATAGAGCTGGCACTAGAACAAATTACTTCTAATAGTTTTTCATTGAGCATCACCCTCTGCCTCTAACAACTCTGCAGAGTAATAATGCCACACAGGAGATGATTTATTAGTAAAAAGGTGATGCATTCTATACAGAGTCATTGTGAGATTGCTCAATGTGAGTGAATGGTTGAGCAATGGGAAAGGAGGTAAAATGTTCTCACAAAAAAGAACTCTATTCACATATGGGAAAAAAAAAAACCTATGTCCACATTTACCCTCTGACTTCCTCCAAAGAGGATTAAAGCAGCTTATGATAAAAAGCAAAATTAAAATAAAACTGAAAATGATTACCACATTAATAAAACAAGGGCCAAAATATGCCAGTTAGTCAGGTGGGGAATAAGTTTGGACCTAGAAAGCTTTAAAATGTTCTCAATTATGCCAAATTCTGACATGTAAAATCTTGCTGATTGGTTCAAGAATTAAAAATCAAGCTGAGATGGTGTCTGAAAGATGTGTTTGTTCAAATGTTTGTTGTTGATGTATTCATCTGGAAACTGAAAAATTCAGTCAACTAGCCGGGCATTTAGCTACACAAAAAGCGACCATTCTGATACTAGAAAAAAATTTAGGTGTTTGATTGATTTTGTTGGTTTCCATTTTGATGGTATGACACTAGTTTATATCAGTGGCTCTCAACTGAAAGTAATTTTGCCTTCCGAAGGACATTTGGCAATGTCTGGAGACACTTTTGGGAGTTCCAACTGGGCTTGGGGATGGAATACTACTGGCATCTAGTGAGTAGAGGCCAAGGATGTTGCCAAACATCCTACAATGCACAGGACAGCCCCCCTGCAATAAAGAATTATCCGACTGAAAATATCACACTGAGGTTGAGAACCCCTGGGCAATGTGAATCAATTAAAAATCTTACTCTAATATGCTTTCAGAACACTTTAGATGAGTTAAACGGAACTTCCTTCTTGTAACTACTGTTGAGCAGTAAGTGGTGATGACTTAACACACTTGATGAAACACTGCTGCTTCGGCATCAGGGTGAAAATGAGAGGTGAAATGACCGGTCCTTCAGAACAAGGTCTAGGAAAAGCCAAGTTGAGTGGTTCACGACACAGGTTGACGGTACTCTTTGGTGTCCGGAAGATGAAATGTTGGCAAGCAAGGGTACTGATATTTAGTTAGCAGAAAAACATTCAAAGCAATGAGGGCCACACTGTTGATCAGAGCAGATCAGAGGCTCTTTAGGTCCTAAGTCATGGGACAGTTCATCCTGGGACTCGGGGAGTTCATTTCTCTGTTTCCCGCTTTCCTCTTCTTCAAAAACTCAGGAAGGAGAACCGAGGGCATCCGAAGCAGCCATCTCGCTGCCAATCTGGTGACTACGTATCTCTGATTTAGGTCGCTCTCCTTCATCTTCCCCTTCCTAACTGTAATTCTACACATTATGTTTGTAACCATGCTCTCCTTCTTCCTTCACTCGCATTACAGCCAGCACCCATCCCGTCCCTTCGGTTATCCTCTCTTCCTTCTGAGTTTTCTGCTTCTTCCTCTACCAGATAATCTTCATCAGTGCATAGGTAGGTGTGCTTCAGTAACTCTCATCTTATAAAAATATCCCTTGTTTCCCACAATCTATGCCAATTTTTCTTCACTGCAATCCTAGATAAACTTGTTAAGCTTGTATTCTACACATGCTTTCTTTCTTTCTTTATCTCCCACTTCCTGTCCTACTCATAGATCCAATGACGCCGTCCTTGTCAAGTTCACCCAGTGACCTCCTTGTGACAAATTTTTCAATAGCAAATAGTTTCCCATTTTTTTGTTATTTGACTTCTCAGTGGTGTTCAACATGGTTGGCGGTTTCAACTTCCATGAGCACATTCTTCTCCTGCCTCATGGCAGGGCAGGCTTTTATGCTTTCCTTCTCCCTCTCTGACAGCAGCTCCTCAAGAGGCTTTGCTGCTCCTCCTCTCTCTGACCTCTAAATGTTGGAAAGCCCAAGGCTTAAGGGTGGGCCCTCTTGTCCTCTCTCTTTATATGGATACTTTCTTCCTGAGCAATGTGAACCATTCCTTTGGCTTTAAATGCTGTTCTCCCAATTGTAAATTCCATTCCATGTTTTTCCTTGGAGCTCCAGATTTGTATAAATAACTGCAACTTGAGACCCACACTTGGGAGTTTCCCCGGCATTTCAGCCTTAACACATCTTAAGCACAACTCTAGATATCTTCCCATGTACCCTCTCCCTCCATCCTACCTGCCTTCCTCAACTTAGTAAATAGAATTACTAGTAAATGGAATTAAATGGAATTAAATATCACCTCTTCAAAGAGGTATTTCCTGACCACCCAGCTAAAATGATCCCTTTTGCCATTCTCTATCTCGGCATCCCATGTGGGTTTTCATTCATAGCATTTATAACAATTTCCATCAATCTATCTGTCTACTTGTTTGATGTTGGTTCCCCTCACTAAACTGTACACACCACTGGACAGGGACCTGCTCTGTTTAGTTTACCCAGGCCCTTGCATAATGTCTGCTAGGTAGCAGCATGTTTGTTGAATCAATAAAAGACTATTTGGATACTGGGCCTAAAACAGACAATTTTTTTTCCTGAAAAGATAAGAATTAGGTGCTTTTGCTGTTAGAGTCACATTTTTAGTTAGATTAAAAGATAACATTTAAGCATTGCCCAGAAAAAAAGAAAAAAAAGAAGATAATATTTAATAAATGCTTGTTGGTTGATGAATAGATCCATTAATCAATTGGAAATTTACTTAATTTCTTTGTATTCCATTTCATTAATTTATAACATAGAAATAATGCTATTAACTCTCTTTGCCAAACTTTATTTTTAATTTTTAAATTTATATTTATTTATTTATTTTTGAGACAGGGTCTTGCTCTATTGCCTGGGCTAGAGTGCAGTGGCATCACCATAGCTCACTGCAACCTCCAACTCCTGGGCTCAAGAGCTCTTCCTGCCTCCATCTCCCCAGTAGTTGGGACTATAGGCGCGTGTCATCACACCTGGCTAATTTTTTTATTTTTTGTAGAGACGAGGTCTCACTATGCTGGTCAGGCTGGTCTAGAACTCCTGGCCTCAAGCAATCCTGCTGCCTCAGCTTCCCCAAGTGCTAGGATTATAGGCATGAGCCATTGTGCCCAGATCCAAAATTATTTTACAGGACAACGTTAGATAATTGCTTTTTAATATCCTTTGGAGAAAGACATTAAATACGTACAAAACCACACTTGAGATGGTCCAGAGATTACATGTACTATCAATTTCCTTAGTCTGAGGACTTAATGTCTGAACTCTTATGGTTTGTGAGTCAATAAAATGTTATCAGTCTTCATTGTTATAAGTCTTATTTGAAAGTATACCACTGGATGGTGTTTTTGTTAATTGGCTAAAATTATATAATTGTCTAGGCAGCCTTGGAGCCCTCCTTTCAATGTGCTGCCCTGTGGGAGATGCTGTGGGAGGCTGGTGGACAGCGCAGCACAGTAGCCCCTGGCTGAGTAGGCCAAAGCACAATGGACATTCTGGCATCTGGCCAAGGTGCTGAAGGGTAACCGAGGTAAACAAAGCAGAGTAAGAAGCAACTTCACGGGGAGGAGTAAGGCACACTATCTCTAGAACTTGACAGGGTCATAAGACAACTCTGCTAAAAAGAAAACCTTATTTTTTCAGAATTGAATGATCAGTCTGAGGTTGCTCATGGATTCTTGGGAGGAGGTTAAAATTTCAGTATCTTAAATTTTTGTGACTCTGAACAGCAGGAAGTGAGGTTATTTTTCCTTCCCTTTTGTACTGGGAAGTCCATTTGTTTTAAGGTATTAAAAAAAGCCATCAGATGGTAGAACCTCAGGAATACCACTTTCCCTTTGCCTTCTTTCAAAACCCTCCGGAGCATTCAGTCTTTGTGTGTTTGAGTAGTGATTATGAAATTTTCCTTACAGACCCCTTTGAGATCCTGATGAAGGCTACGGACCTTCATTTTAGAAAGAAATCCATGGGCACAAACACACAAAATTCCACGTATTATGTCAGGATTTTACAGACCTCTGAGTCTTGGTTAAGAGCCTAGCCGTGGACAGAAGTTTGTCCCTGCAGAATTCGCATGTTGAAGCCCTAACTTCAATGTGACTGTGTTTGGAGGTAGATAAGGTTAAACAAGATTATAAGTGTGGGGCTCTAATCCAATAGGGCTGGTGTCCTCATAAGAAGAAGAGAGACACCAGAGCTTTCTCTCTCCGAAATGTGAGAACACAGGCATCTTAAAACCAGAAAGCAAGCCCTCAGTAGGGACTTCTCGGCTTCCAAAGCTGTGAGAAATAAATTTCTGTCATTTCAGCCATCCAGCCTATGGTATTTTGTTAGAGCAGCTTGAGCCAAGTGAGACAAGCCTCTACCCTAGAAACTGCTCTGGCCTCTAAGGTAGCTGTGCTCGTAGTTATTGGAGGTTATTGTCCATGGAGGGGACAGGAAAGGGAGGGGAGCTCCCCAGTGATCTGCATCTGGAACATTCTGCACCTTTGCGGGTGGGGTGTACGGGAGCCTTGGTGCACAGGAGCAGGGTCAGCCATACCGTGCCTGGCTCTCCCTGCCCCAGGCTTCGTGAGTCCACAACGACAGGGTGAAGAATGAAGACCACACAGAAGGATGGTGTGCACTGGTGCTGGGTGGGTACCTCTTCTATAGGTTTTCATTTCACTGGGCAGGTTGTCTATCTGAACCCAGGGGCCTCTACGAATTTTCCTTCAGGTGTTTAATAAGGCAAGAATCCTCCTAGACATGATGATCTTATCTTGTAAAGTAGGGAAGTATTTCCCCACAGTTAAGATTGGAGCCACCTGGACCTTTAACAAACCCCTAGCACTGTGGGAAGCATTTGCTCCAGAAAATTCCATTTACCCCCATCCTTATCCCTCTTGAGAAAGCTGCCACTGTCTGTGTTGGTAGAATCTGGGGACAAGGACAATGTGAGCTGTAATTTGCAGACTAGTTATTCCAAAACCTGGAAGTATAGGGCAGAGTCTCCCCAAATCTACTGGGGCTGTCAGAGTGAGTTTGGACTGGAGGAGGGGAGAACTTGAAGGTCTTTTCTGGAAGAGTTAAAAAGAAAATCCAAAGTTTGAGTGGCCAGAGGTAACCAGCAAAATCTGTGGGATTCAATATGACAAGAGTAAATGAACAGACAGGGTCAGCACCCAAGTGTCAGAGCCAGAGAAGCAGTGGTTTGTGCCAAGACCCATTTTGAGTTCCAAGATTCCACCTTCTCAAGCTCACTGCCACCAACTCACCTTCATGCATCTCAAAGATACCCAGAAGTGCTCCAAACCCCCAGCATCCACCAGCCAGGGATTATAGCTTTTAGCTAAAACCTCCACTATCATTTTAGGCCCTAGAATACATTTTAAAAATTATTTTGACAAGGAGAGATGCTTAGGTTGGCATACTATTTGCAAAATGAAAGAGCTAAATTCCCTTGAAATCAGATCAGTGAGCAAAAATTCCATGACTGATAGCCTATCGCTGCGATTTTTCTCCATATCTAAATTGCAAAAGAGTGGCTTCCTGTCTGAAAACTCACACTTTTTTAAGCAGGTGCATTAGTTCAAAATCAGCCTTCTGCCCCATGAATTTTTTATGTCCCAGAGACCCTAGTATGAGTCTGCATTCTACAGAAGCTCACTGTGGTAGAATATTTTCCTTTCATCCACTAACTCATGTTTAAACTTGGGCAAACCATGTTATCATTTTGGCCTTAGGGCTCTCCTTTATAGAATGAGGTAGTCAAACTGGTAACTAAATAAAAGGTCCCCTTGAAATTTGGAACTATTCCCTGTGTCTCCTATTTCCATGACCTCTTTCTCTACTAGAGCTACAGAGCTTCCTTGGAGGACACTAAAAACACTATCAGAAGACACGAATGAACAAGATCATGAAACCAGGTGTTTGGAGACTGATCCTTGCAGCTGCACTGACTGGTATATAACCCTTCCCTGGTTTCTGGTTTCTCTTTTTAGAGTAATAAACAACAACAAAAGAAGAATAGCAGCTCACCTTGTGTAGTCACTAATTATACAAGTGACTCATTCTATGTGCTAGAAATTATCCTGCAGGAAATTATCCTGAAAAGTCCACAGTGATGAGTATCTGTGATTTACGTGAGTCTGACATGGAGAAGTGTACTGTGATTTCTAATAGTCAACAAATACATAGCAACATAGAGAGGAGGTGGAAGAGAGTGAAACTATATACTCACTGAGGTGTGTAGAATCTGAAAATGTTTGCCTCTAAGCATGAGTGGGTCCATATTTTTTTTGGTAGCCCAATGTACATTCTATTTTCTCTGAATCTTTCCAGAATCTACAAAGTAAAGTGTTACGGTAGCATTGGCACCAAGTCCCATGCTCTTTGGAAATCATTAATGAATGCCTATTTTGTTGATTATGAGAACTTTTCTATAAAAGAAAAACATAGAAATCGGAAGAAATTGCAAAACTTGGAGGTAAGCGAGATGTTTTGAGGATAAGTGGAAGTAAATAATAATGTGTCAGCCTAACCAAGCTTAACAGATGCTATGGAAATCTTTAAACTCACTTTACTGCTCAGGCAAGAGGTGACATTTGTCTTGCAATTTGAACCTGCCTTTTGAGTAAACATACGTCTGAAGGCTTAAGCATAGTAGCTGTCTTGTCATTCTTCCTGATCCGATCCACAAATAGTAACATTCTGAGGATCTGCGTATTAAAGGGTTTTCCTTAGCTTTAGCATCTATGATGCCAGTGGACAGCCCAGTGAGTCTGAGGCAGGGGCTTGCAAAGGCAAATGTCTGCAAGGCCAAGAAGATATCATAATGACAGCGAGTGAAGTGGATTAGGGAGACGAAAAATTCTCTCTCTATTTGGGACAAGTGATAGTTCACTTTCCTCTTAAATCTACTAAAAAAGAAAAGGCGCCTAGTGGGATGATAAATGGTAATGCCACTTGGTTTCAGTTTGGGGAGACAAAAGGGGGTAGTAGGGACTTTGGGGAACTGGGCGTCACTTGCTGCTCAGCTCCACCCAAACGTTGCCTCATGGGGATGCAGCCCTAAAATTGGCAGATCTAATTTTTTCACAAGAATCTAGAAAACTGGATTTTTAAAGTGGAAATCCAAATTTGTACATTTTTGCAATTAATTCAAAATTTTTGAAACTTTGCAAGAGAGCCAGTCTTGTATGGGCCTAACAAAAACATACATCTGTGGGCTAGATCTGTCCAGGAGGTCATCATTTTATAACCTGTGGATGCTGAGTGAGATAGAACTTATTAGCTTGTACCATCTTCAATTTGGAGAAAAAACTAAGCCTTGTGCTTTATTATTTGTATGTCTTTAAATAGGCTTTTTCAGATAAAGAGAAAATTATAAAAAAAGAAAGGCATTTGAGAACAGTATTTATAATGTTTGGATAGGCACTCTGCTCCTATATTTCATTGCTACAGCATCACAGCCAAAGTTCTTGGGATGGAAAGCATGATTTTGTTTTAGGATCCACAAGCACATCTGTGTGAGATATTGCCGATGTCAAACATATGGCATTTATAGTCATCTTGCTGTGAATATGGTCCTCAATAAAGAATTCATTGGAATGATTCAGATAGGGCCCACGTTACAATAAAAATATGGAGATTTTGCTATATCTAGATGACATAAGGGATTTTCTAGTTTTTAAAAAATACATGTTTGGCACTTTGTAGACAGCATATTACTGAAGTAAAGACTCCCTTATCCAAAAGCAAAATTAGATTTTGGAAAAGAAACTATAATACTTGAAAACAACAACACATTTTTACAAAACCTGGACTCTTTATCACATTGCTTTGGCTGCATGAAGGTAATATGAATACAGTTTGGGTCTTGCGCATTCCTTGATAGATACAGCTTCAGATATTTCAGTATATTTTTTCCTAGTCATTGATTTTTTTATGGTAGCTTTTCGTCTTTTTCTCCCAAACCGAGTATGCAGTAATAAGTTAATGAGAGATTTAAACATTTTTATTGGCATTTTTCTGTTTTAATAATATAATAATTTGTGTTGCATTTAGTAGTGAGGAGGTATCTTTTTACCTAAATGTTTGGTGAATACTTTCAAGTTTTTTTGTGATTAATAGTTAAGGAGTGCTATGATAATTAAATAAATAAATACATGCTTTGTTTCCTGGACTAGAAATTAGAAGCAAGTATTGAAGCCACTGGACATGAGATATTGTGGTGAGATAAACACTGGCAAGGATCTAAAACTGTGTGAACTTGCGGACTTGTGAAATCCCCACAAATTACCACAGAAGACCATGAGGTTCTCCTTTTAATTTTAGTGCTCAGCTTGGTTTCACTTACCATTTTACCCCTTCAACATCCTTATTATGACTAGCAGATCTATTAGCAAAACTTTCAGTGGAAATGTTTTTGTGTGCTATCCACTGCCCAGAATTTTTTTATTGTCAGGATATTAATAACCTGACATGCATTTATTTCCATTCTGCGTAAGAATGAATGCAATTCAAGACTTGGATGCCATTCAGGACACATTGGTGCACACATTACTGACATTTCTATGTGTATCTACTAAAATCTCCTGGTCTTTAACCTCTTTGGGGCAGATGTGTGTCTTTGTATTCCCTTGAGTACTTATTTTATGTGCTTGATAAATATTTCTTTAAAAACTTAGATTGTAAGTGACCAATAAAAACATAATTGAACGGGTTGGGTTGTATGTCTAGAGACAGCTAGTTTTAACCTACCAGAATAATGAGTAATACAAAGTAAGATGCAGATTGTAGAATTTCCATTTAGGAAAATGTGGACTAAGTCACAGTAGCAATGAGATATAAACTAGTTCTCATTTCATGACTCAAATTTCTAGCTTATGCTGCTTTTCCCCCTTCCTTCCTCCCACACTTCTTCCCTTTCCTCCCTCCCTTCCTTTCTTTGTAAAATGGGTATATGTGGGTAAAATATATGTGGCATAAGAATTTGAGAGAAATGACAGAATAGGAATCCTTTTATCCCTTGGGAGGAGGGCATTTTTTTGGTCGCTTACCAGGAAAATAATAATAGTAGCTAACACTCATTGATAACATACTATGCACCAATTAATAGGCACTTTACCTGTCATTAACTTATTTAATTCTCACAACAACCCTACAACATAGATACTATTATTATCTTATTATATAGATAAAGATACAGAGACACAGTAAATTAAAGACCTTGCCCAAAACCACATAGCTAGAAAGTTCAATAGTTGAATTTGATCCCAGTGGTCTGGCTCTAGAGTCCAGGCTCTTAGCCACTGAGCTGTACTCAGAAAAGAACTCATTAAAGAATGAGTAAAATTCATAAGGCTCACGCAGACCCACAAAAAAAGGCTACATTGGATTATGTCACATGGACTTTCACAGAAGCTTTAGTTCTAATGCTTAGAACATGGTAGTCCCTCTCTCTCCCCAAAAATGTTTTTGAGTGAAAGGATGAACAAATACATACTCTAATCCTCATTTTAAGACGTCACCATCCTGTGAGTGTTCCTGCTTTTCCATGCCTCTCTGCCTTTTTTAGTGCCATTCTCTCTGCGTGGTGTTCTCTCCTTTTCTCTGCTCTGTGCAACCCTACCCATGTGTTTAGGCACAGCTCAGTTCTATGAGTCTAAACTTGTTTTTACCTCTGTCATGACTGACCCTTTCATAATGGCCTGGATCGTAACTTCTGTTCACATGTGCCCCTCTCTCTAGATCTGAGGGCCTGTGAGATCACAATCTGTGCCTGACATGTATTAATCTTGTACCTCTACCACGGTGTTAATCACAGTGTCTGGCACAGACATAAGTGTCTATCAAACACACGAGAAAACGACTGGAAGAAGTATTCAATGAATTTTTATTCTCTTTAACAGTCTGTAATACTAAAAATCTGGAAGTATGTCTTGAAATTCCATTATGGGCATGTTAATATAAAAGGAATACATTTATTCAATAATCAAATGAAAAAACTCAAGGCAAGAATAAGATCAGAGAAGAAAATTAGAGAAGAAGCCAATTTGAATTTTAAAGACCATATCAGAAGAATAAAATGGCAGAAAAAGATAATCATGTAGAAATATCAGACACACTTCTGGGTTAGGGGCTAGAAAAATACACACTCTCATTCTTAAGAAACTACCGAGGATACTGACAAAATCTTTTGGTAACGTGAATTATACAAAACCTAAGGGAAGTCAGGACATTGAGTTCTAAAATCTACCTGGAAGAGTCAAGAAGGTGGAGGAAAATTCTTGAAAAGTGAGTGGGTGATTGCCGAGCAGACATATTAAGGGGTGCATTTTAAAATAAAGAAACAATGTGTGCAAAGCGTGGGGCCTGTGAAAAAGAAGTTCCTTCTCATAGAACTAGAAAATAAGACCATGGGGAACTGTGGAAGAATTTTGAATAGGGGAGTTCTGTGATCATTCTAATCATTTGGAAAGACTGATTTGGCCCCAGTAGAGGGGACAGGTAAACAGGAGCTGAGAGTCAATCTAGAAGCCTGATAAGTAAGCCACTGCAGTGGACCAGGGGAAAGGGAAGGACAGCATGAACCCAGGAGTACCAGAGGAGCTGGAGAAGAGTGGAGGAATGTAAGAGACAATTGGGAAGTAGACGGTCAAACTTGGGGATGAGGGTGGTGAAAGAGGGGACTAGGAGATCTGGGGTGAGTCCCAAGCTTCTGGCTTGGAATAATGGGAGGCAGGTTGAGCCATAGATCAAGGAAAGAAATATAGGAGATACAGCAGTTTTTTAAAGTGAAGAGCTGGGTGTGGTGGCTCATGCCTGTAATCCCAATACTTTGGGAGGCTGAGGCGGGAGGAATTCTTGAGGCCAGGAGTTCAAGACCAGCCTGGGCAACATAGGGAGACCCCATCTGTACAACAAATTAAGAAATTAGCCAGGCGTGGTGGTGCATGCCTATAGTCCCAGCTGCTCAGGAGGCTAAGGAGGGAGAATTGCTTGAGCCCAGGAGTTTGAGGCTACAGTGAGCTATAATGGTGCCAGTGTATTCCAGCCTGGGTAATAGAGCAAGACCATGTCGCCAAAAAAAAAAAAAAAAAAAAAGTAAGTGAAGAGAACATATTCTTTAATTAATTAAAAAATTTTCATTATTTTCATTGAGATATAGTTCATATACCATTAGAATCTGCCCTTTTAAAATGTACAGTTCAATGATTTTTAGTATATTCACAAGGTTCTTCGACAACTACCACTACCAAATTCCAGAACATTATCACTCTGAAAAGAAACCTTGA
Organism: Daubentonia madagascariensis; assembly: GCA_023783475.1. NCBI lineage: Eukaryota > Metazoa > Chordata > Mammalia > Primates > Daubentoniidae > Daubentonia > Daubentonia madagascariensis. Next base: position 28,424,454 of record JAKFHU010001035.1, read on the forward strand.
ACCCACCGCAGTTACTCCTCACCCTTGCCTTCTCCTAGCACCTAAGCATCCACTAGTCTACTTTCTGTGTCTGTGCATTTGCTTATTCTGGATATTTCCTATAAATGGAATCATGCAATATGTGGGCTTCTGTATCTGGCTTCTTTCACTTAGTGTAACGTTTTCAATGTTCATCCATGTTGTAGCACGTATCAGTACTTCATTCCTTTTTATGGTTGGAGAAGATTTCATTGTATGGAGATTCCTCATTTTGTTTATCCATTCATCAGCTGATGGACATTGGGTTGTTTCCACTTTTGGGCAATTATGAATAATACTGCTGTGAACGTTTGTGTACAAGGTTTTGTGTGGACATATGTTTTCAATTCTCTTGGGCATATACCTAGGAGTGAGTTTTCTAGATTGTGTGGTAACTCTATGTTTATGTTTTTGAGGAACTGCCAAACTGTCTTCCAAAGTGACCGTACCATTTTACATTCCCACTAGCAATATATGATGGTGAGATATGAAAACTTACCCAAAAGTTAAGTGAAACTTGCCCAAAGCCACACATTAGTAAGTGGCAGAGCTAGGACGCAATCCCAAGTCTGTCCGTCTCCAAAGCCTACTCCCTTTCCTGTACGGTACCCACGCAGCTGGCCTCTGTTAGGACTGGAGTTATCGACATAGCGGTGGTAGTTGAAGCCACGTTTGTGGATGAATTTACTGTGGAGTGTTTGTGAGGTGCGAGGAAAGGGCAGACACAGAACCTGAGAACCCTCCGCCGTTCAGAGGCCAGCAGTAGGAGAGGAGTCGGCAGAGGAGGCTGAGAAGATATGACCAGAGGCACAGGAGAAAACCCAGGGGAGAAAAGTTGCCAGGAAAACCATCCAAGGGGAGAATTTTAGGGAGGGTGTGGTCAAGACATAACCCATTGCTGCTGAACCTCAGCATAAGAAGAGGATGAAGACAGCTTATTAGACGTGGTGACTTCTGCCAGCGGAGTTTGGGTGAAGACTGGGGGAAGGGAGTGGAGCGGAAATTGGACAGAGCTTGATTTTGGAGATATGAAGAGGGGATGGAATACAGCCAGCAAATTTTATTTGGCTGTGAAGGACAGGAGAGAGAAGAGAGATGACCAATAGAGGGTTGGTGGATTTTGTTTGTTTGTGCTTGGTTTTGGCCAGAAGGTGCACATCATGTTGACTCATATAGAGGAAACACAAGGAGAATTTTAAGAGGAAGGAGCGGTGATAAGTGATAGGATACAAAGCCTAGGCAGCTGCATCAAGGTGCTGGGGAAGAGTCTCTGAGAAGCCTCCCTCCGTGGGGAAGAGAGGAGAAAGGCACGGTGCTGTTGCAGAGGGTACGGATACCTTCCTCTGGCAGGTCGAGGGAAGTAGGTTCACTCTGGGCTCCCCTTCCCTTGTCTCAATCTGCTCACACTTTAGTAAGTTGCCACTCATTCCTCTTTTCATAACCTACCAACATGCTTGTTCCCATTCTTTGGTCTCCTCTAACACCTTTTTTTTTTTTTTTTTTGAGACAGTCTCGCTCTGTTGACACTCTAGAGTGCAGTGGTGTCATCATAGCTCACTGCAACCTCCAACTCCTGGGCTCAAGCGATCCTCCTGCCTCAGCCTCCCCAGTAGCTGGGACTACATGCACACGCCACCACTATGCCTGGCTAATTTTTTTCTATTTTTAGTAGAGACGGGGTCTTGCTCTTGCTCAGGCTGGTCTTGAACTCCTGAGCTCAAGCAATCCTCCCATCTTGGCCTCCCAGAGTGCTAGGATTACAGGCGTGAGCCACCACGCCCAGCCTCCTCTAACTCTTTAACAGTTACTTTAGGAAAAGCTATCTTCCTCTCCCTCTGTCTTTCTGTCTCCTTCTCTGTTTCTCTAGATCCACTGATGAGTTAAAAATACCCATCAGATTCTAGTCTCTAGGAGTTGCACAGTTTCGGAAGGCTAATTTGGCATGCTAATGAACCAGTACTACCAACCTCTGAAATTCCTGAGAATTCCCAAAGTTCTCTTTGGCATTTTGACATCTCTCTACCGGCCTCCTTGTTTCCCATATGTAAATCTGCTATTTATCCATTTATAATATTGTTCTGATGGGGGAAATATATTCTAAATTCCAAATAACCACTTTACAAATTTAGTGTGGAGCATTTCACAATGTTTGGACTTCCTTTTTTTTTTCCTCATTATGATTTATCCTCTTAAAACATTTTTCAAGTGATTTTGTTTTTGTTGTTCTTATGAGTTAAATGGGACCCAAGTTGCTACAGAAATTTTCTAGTCATTTTGTAGGTATGCGATTTCTTTTCAAGAATAAGGTGAAATTAGTTAATGTCTTAGGTGGGAGGAAGAGAGATACCACTGCCTCTTGAGATTTGTTTTCCTTTTAGAGAAAGGAAGAAACATTTGCTGTAGTAGAAACATCTGAAATAAGAGAATGACAAAGTCATTAATTGGAGCCCTCCAATTGTGGGCTTCAAGCTGTGTAAATTTAATTGAGAGCACAGAAATAATTTTAAACGTACATTTTTTTTGGTTCCTATACTTTACTTTTAATTGGTTCCAATAAAAAGTCTAGCTCCAAATCCCTGATTCAGAAGTAATTTCAAACTGAGACTTTACCATCCCATAAAAGAGTACTATAAACACACGGGTTTCTAAATAGGAGCAAAACGTTTTCACTTAGATGATAACATAGTATAGTTTCTCTTAGAAAAGAGAAATTCATATTACATCTTCAAATAGGTCTGTATCTATGTATATACAAAGTTAGCTGTCAAAATTTGTCTTTTAAAGCTTTTCACTGTCAAGAGTGAATTTGGATAATAACATTAATAATAATAATAAAGCAGCATTGTGCATTCCCTCTGCTTTTTGGAAGGCTTTGTGCCTTTTTAAAAATTTAAAGACAGTTTAGAACTCAATGCATCCCTACTTTCCCCAATCATTTTACTCTGTCATCAGCTCTTATTCTAAATATTGTTGTCTCTTATTCCTTTTTCATGTGATGATACATTTTTGATAGCAGGCTACTCATATCTATTCCATGCCTAATTCTGGAATCATGCTCAGATATTTCCAACCACCTCACTGTCTGACACCATTGGACTTAGCCTATGTTTTCTGTTTTCATTTTGTGACCCATACAACTTAATATCTGTGGTTGTCTTCTCTTTCAGGAAGCCTTTCTAAGTCACTTTAGGTACAATTTAGTCCCATTTATGTGCTTTCATAACACCCTGGGCATCTGTCTCTGTCAATGGACTTAATAGGCTCTTTGGTTTATAATAATTGGTTTATAATCTGTCTCCTGCAAAGGGTTATGGGCCCTTGAGAACAGGCTTTTCACATCTCCAGCCCATAGCGTCATGCTTAATGTTTAATAAATGATAAATGTTGGTGTTTTTGCTCAACCAAACTAATGCCTTTCTCTGAGAACATGGAGATACATTTGAAGGCAATCTTTCATTACATCAGTGCTTCTTGCTGCATTCCTGTGTAACAACTTAGAACTCAGGTTGTAAAATCCTTTCCCCTTGTTTTCAAAGACAGGCAGCTTCCACCCCAGCATGGAGTGATGGTGGGTTAGAGGGAGATTTTGTACTCTGGGCTGTGCCTTCTATTCACCTTCTCTTGCTTTTTAGAAGCTTTCTGGTGTAGTGTCTTCATTCCCTTGGAGCCTCCTTTGTGTAGATTCTATCCTCAGAGACTGCTGTCTGGAACCAGTGGGAGGATCCTGAAGAGTTTTACTTATGCAGTTATTAAAAGAGTTTCCTTGTTCATAGTGGGCACATAAGGCAGAGCACATCTGCACTGGTGGTGCCAAGTACCAGACAGAAGTCAATAACCAGCTGTACAAGACCTGGTTCCATTTTTTGGTAACAATTAAGTAACAAGATTTAGCTGCATTTTATTTATCACCGGATTGCTGGGGAGGGGCCTGGCCCCGCAGAGTCTGTTGGGTAAAAAGCTCAGCCAGTGACTGGCTTGAAGAGCACTCACAAAGCCCCTTCCTCCCCCTCCTCCTCCTCCATCAGCATCATCATCATCACCATTATCATCATCAAATTCACTCTGACGGGAATGGAACAATCAAAGGAGTAAGGGAATGTGACTTTATTTTAGGAGATTTGAGACCAGGTACTTCCAGAGCCTGAGGACCACAGATAGGATTCTTATGCGTACAACACTGGCATTTTCAGGAGAAGTAACCATTGATCTTAAAAAAAAAAGCCCTATTTTCCCCAAAGTTTAAAATGTTAACTTCTGAGGCAAAAATTTCCTAGTCCTGGGTCTTATTTTGGGATATTATTTTATTTACAATTTGAACACTGGAGTTGCCATACTAGGTCATAACCCTTCAATGTGGTTGAATGTGTCCATCTGGAAACCATCCGACTGCAGGTGTCTAGAATGTGTATAGATCAGAAAGTGTACATATTGCTTCCCTTCCATGTTCATCTTCAGACAAATGCTAGGAAAATACCCCCTTGGTTGGACTTTGGAATTTCATAGTATTTATTATTAGACCTTCTTCAAGACTCTCATTTTTCATTCAACTTATATCAGGTAGCTGTAAATACATTAGTTTGGTTACTGATATTAAATACCAGTAACCAAGAAAAAAATAAATAAAATGCAGCTAAACCTTGTTACTTGTTACCAAAAGATGCAATGAGGGCTTGTGAGATGAGCTCTGAGCTGGTTGTTGTCTTCTGTTTGGTACTTGGTACCACCGATTCCCTGAATTGCCAAGCATGCTGTAATAATGAAGGTTATTCATTTTCAGACAATAGGGCCAGTGATGGGATGCTTAGGAGTGAAACACGGTGAATAGTAAACCTTTGTTACAGACAATGCCTAAAAACTGATCTAGTAGTCAAGGCTTAACAACAGCTAAAATCTGTGTGGGTAGTAGAAAAAAATATACCATTTTGAAATCAGACTTGGCTTTGCAACTTAACTAGTAACATAATATTGGACAAGTAATTTAACCTCTCTAGGCCTTAATTTCCTCATTGGTGAAATAGGAATAACAATACTTAGCTTTCAGGGTGTTATAAGATTTAAAGATAACATAGGTAACTTTCCCAACATTATGTCTATCACATCACATTGCCACAAACAAGTGGCATTTGTAGATGCTATTATTACTTCATTTTGTAAAATCCAGGACAATGTTGATTATTAATGCCCCATTAATTTAGTAGAAGCTCTTTGCAGAGTAAAACAAACAAACAACAAAAATTTTAAAACCCAGGAAAATCTCATTATCACATTAAATAAACCCATCCAAGGCAAAAATGAAAAAAAAATTACTTTCAATGCTGGGAAATACCGTATTATCCATGGCTACTCCCTGCTGTCATCGTTAAATAACCTGTGGAGATATTGTTTCACTATCCATAAACGGGGGAGGGGTATTTAACTCTTTGTGTCATCAGTTATGGCCCATTTACAATGATTTAACTTTGCCATCAGCACCAGGCCCATTTCCTATCTTCATACTATCCCAGTAGGTTTGTGATAGAAACAACCTGGATGGTGATGACTATGAGATTGTGGTGGAGCACACCGGGAAGAGCAACTGAGTGAAGAAAATAAAGTAGAAAGAGAAATTCAAAGAACTGAGGGGTAAAGTTAAAAGAAATGAGAAGGAAAATTAAAATTAAAAACAAAACAATGCAGAAATAACCAAAGAATATCAAATACAAAGAGTAAACTGGGAAAAAACAGTAATGATATCTTGTGATTTACAGCCTTTTAAAGGTAACAGATGATGAGGCATTGGGGGATGTGGGTGGTGGGGCAGAGATGCAGAAAGCCTGGTCGAGAAGGTGGAGCTCATAGGGAAGAAGGCTCAGGCTGTAATTGCCAGAATGAAATATCCCGGATCAAGTTGAAGGGTGAGAGATGGATTATTTTCTTATTATTTCATTTCCAATAGTGTCTTAAAGTCCTCTTCACAACTGAAAGCAAAGCTAGGTGAAATGCAAGCTGGGATCTGGGCCCTAGTGAGGACACCACCTAACAAATGCCAGCCTTGCTTTAGTTCTGAGGCTCACACTTATGGAAAGTGTGACTAGACCATAACAACAGAAACCCAGAATTTCTTCTTCAACACAGAAGACACTTGCCATATGCGTTGTTCCAGAAGAGTTATCTGAAATAATATCAGAAATATGACATAAGCGGGTGATACAATGGCTCAAGGAAAAAGGAACACTGAGCTTCCTCTTAAACTCTAGAAGAAGAGAAACATCGGCCTTCTACTCGTGATAGAAATAATCCCAATAATTCTGGTTTCTTTCTTCTGTTCTTCACAATGTCTTTTATAAATTTTCTCCTCTTGATAAACCTCAGATCTGTAACCATCATAGTTTCCAGCAGATGACCTTTTCTCCTTTTTAGAGTAAAGAGATGTTACATACAGGAACTTCCTTGACTCCTTGCCAACAAAATGACAAATTTACCTATGTCTACGCCCATTTTTTTTCCTTTCCTGCTACTGCATTGAAAGAGGTGGCCTTCTACTTTATCCAAAGTCAATCCCTCCACCTGCACGTGGGTCCATCACTCTTGTCCTCCCAGGCACCATGTTATGTGGATTAACTTCTCACTTTCCTGTCCCTTCAATTTTCCTTTTCTGCTAGTTCTTAGCACTTAAACATGCCAAGGTCTCAACTGAGAAGTCTGTAAGGGGTATCCAGAATTTAACTCAAAACTTTCCCTTGAATGTCTTAGACATCACTAACTCAACATCACCAGAAGTAAACTAATAATTTGCCCCTCACAAACTTGCTCCTCCTCCCCAACCCTCAATTTCTCAATCTCAGGGGAATGGCACCCCTAACCCAACCAAATGCCTAGCTAGAAATCTGGGAATTATCCTTGATTCCACTCATTCCCCATTAGCCAATGGATCAGCAAATCTTGTTGGATCTATTTTCCAAATAAATTCTGCAACCAACCACTTCTCTCCTTTTCCATTGCCACATGCTGGTTTAGACCACCATCATCTCTGCTTGGATGGTTATAATCGACTACTAACTGTCTTCCCTATCCTTAGTGTAGGTCTTTGCTCCAATATTGTCTCCATTCTGTAGCTGGAAGAATCTTTAAAAAATCCAGATATGATCATGCCACTCTCTTATATGCACCTTTAAAACAATGGTTTCCCATTGCCCTTCACATAAAGTCCATGCTCCTTAATATAGCTCGCAATACTGTTCATGAGCTACTCCTGCTGGCTTTTTAGCCTCATCTCTTGCCACATTCTTTAATCATTCTAAATGTCTTTCAGTTTCTCTTAATTGCCATCTTCTCACCCATTCTTTGCCTAGCTAAAACTCCTCTGGCTGCTAGACTGAATTAGTACCCTTCCTCACCTGCTCTGTGCTTCATAGGATATTTTATTTTATTTTAACTATTTCTTTAATTCTTTGCTACAGTATAAAACCAAGAATTATGTCTGTCTTGCTTACCCATTTATCCTTCCCTCCCCCAGCCCCAGCCCTTCCCACCAGCCACTCTAGTGTTTTGCTTAGTGTCTGGTGTCTAGTAGAGCCTCAGTAAGTATTTGTTAAATTAATTATCTTTCAGAGTTTTATTATCTTTTCTTGTACTGAGCTCAATAATCATGATTCTCCTATGGAGTATCAGATAATATGATCACAGCACTTTTATAAAAAAATCTCATGTCTGTGGTGAGAAAGGGAAATTAAGCTTGCAAGTTGCCAGAACAATGAATGCGGTGACACCTTTGTCATTAACCTTTACGACTTAAAGGTTTGTAATAATTACCACTTGTTTTCACAAAGGATTTAGGCATTTAGAGAAACTCCTCTGTCTCCATGTGAAGGTCATATGAATGTAAAGATAAATATTTGGTCGTTTATGCATAAAGATAATATCTGCCATTAGCGAGAAAGTGTCTCAAGGGTTTTTGTTTGTTTTTTCTGGGAATACAGATAGACAAGACAATCTTTGGAAGTTCTAATATGGCCAACATCATTTCAAAACTATTTGTTGAATACTTACTAGATATAATATTTCACCTTGTAAATCCTACAATCCTAGAGCCAGGAGAAACCTTCACTGTCACTTTGGCATACTTCCTAGACACCGTCTGGGAATTTAGCCTACAACATCTCTGACAGTCATTACCTAACGTTGGCTTGAGAACTTTTTCCTGGAATGGGAGTCCATTGTTGGTGAGGCCATCTGGTCCACTACTAGATGCTCTAGCAGTCACAATATTTTTCCTTCAATGTCCTTTTGAAGTGCAAGCTAGGATCTGTGCCCTAGTGAGGACACCACCTAACAAATGCCAGCCTTGCTTTAGTTCTGAGGCTCACACTTATGGAAAGTGTGACTAGACCTTCCCTAAATGAACATCTCTCCTTCTGTCATTTCTACAAATTGGTCCTCTACTTCAGTCCTCAACTTAAAAGGCTTTAAATATTTGAGAGGTGGTGCAGGAAAAGGGAGACACCTTCCATGAGCACCCAGTGTTTTACAGGCCCCCTGGTGGGTACACTTTATGGGATCTCACTGACTCTTTAAACAATCAAGTAAAGTAAGCAACATTAATGGCGCTTTACTCCGAGTTAAGTAAAACATTCCCCATTTGGTTATCTAATGTTGAAACCTAATTTTTTAATTGAAAGCTTCTGAGTCAAGAGCCTGGGGTGCTCATGTATATACATTATATCTGTTAATGAATAATTGCATGGAATCAACTCCCTTTTACCATTTCTAAAATTGGGAGCACAGTTCTCGTTGTCCTAGGTAACCTCAGAAGGATTTTTTTGATGACAGAGGCTTTACAAGGCATGTTAATGAGTCTTTTTGCTACATGAACATATCATGGCCCTTGAAATCACACCCAACAAAACTCGATTGCCCTTTGAGATAAGGACTTCTCTCTTAGAAATAATTCGAACTCTGGGAGAAATTTGGCTTTTTGTGTCCTTTTCAGACTTGTGAGAAAATATCCATGCCGAGCAATAATTTTCATCGCAGCCCAGAGAGCCATCAACACTATGGCAAGTCTCAACCATTGGGACATTGGGAGACTAAATAACCTGGGCTAAAATAACATGGACATTCATGTTGAGACAATCAGGAGTGATTTAGGGTCAGAGTTTGCTTATCCCCACAAGAAACAGTTTTAAGGATTTACTAACATTCCAAAGTCAGTGTTTGGAAATTCTTAATGAGTAATCCACTGATACAAGTATATTTGGGCTAAAATAGTATTTTACAGTAAGTGTATAAAACTTGTTTTTGCCATATTTGTCAATTTGTGGAGGTTTTTTAGGCTGAATTTTTAAAAAATCTATTGTAAAAAAAATTATATCACCAAAAAACTGTTTTGAATATTTTCCCTTTTAAATTGATTTTGTGAGTGAAGTTTAGACAAAATGTCAAATACTACCTATAACTCAAGGTTTTTAGAAATGCTTTAACACAGTGTGGATTCTTTTAGATTTCCATTATTTAATTCTGTTTGGGGGTTTCTTTCTGTTCTTTTATCAGGTTCTCCAAAGTACTTATAATTTGAGTTGAACAAACCAATTCTAGAGCCTGCTTCCTCAATACATTTCCTAATTATGGTAACAGCCCTTAAAATTTTTTTGGATTTGGAAATCAATCTGTGTGAAAACAACAGGTAAGTATTTCTTTAAACTATTATAGATTATGTAAGAAATTCCCTTAAAAAATAAATGTACCTAGAGAAACTAAAAGAAACATGCTATGATGTTAATAAGAGTTATCTTTGGATGATGAGATTATAGGTAACTTTTTCCTTTCCTCTCTCCTTACTGCCCTATTTTAAATAAAGAATGTATATTGCTTTTACAATAAAGAATCCTTATTTTTGAAAAGGCAACTGTAGACACTAATGTCTACACACATGAAATGAGATCTCAGGTAAATGTGCAGGCAACAGAATGCTAAGCAGACACGCAGACACATCTACTGATTGCAGAAACAGATTGTAACTGGATAGCCTGGCCCACCTGGCTCAGCAAGTGCCAGCTTCTTTGCAGATCACAAATATAATTCTGAACGTGGTGACAGGTCTTTGGTACCAGGTTATCTCTAACCCCTTGCGAGGAGGTCAACACCATCCCCAAACAGCTCAGCTACATAATTTTAGTTTTGAATTGAGAAACCAGTTCAGTCAATCTAGCCTATTTGGTTCTAAGTAATATATCTACTTTTTAGTGAGTAACAGGATAAAAAATGTCTGTGTACACTTGAAGGTAATCAAACTTGTTAATTGTTCGATCTTGACTAGTAAATGTATTAACAGAGCTTACATTAAGGAAATCAGGGAAGTGCTGCCCCAAAATGTGCTGGAAGAGGTACCAAGTTCTTATCATAAATATATACAGATTCTATTCTGTCTAGAAAACTGGCGGGAATTTTTGTCCCAATGATATTTACTTAAAGCTGACTTAAATTAGTAAAACAAACTGAAAAATAACCTCTTAAAAATGTATGGCACCTAATACACACTCAAATAAATATATTCAAAGATAAACCTTTGACAATTTTCATTTTATTCATCTCTTCATCCATCAATGTACTCATTCATTAATTTAATAAATACTTTTTGCGTATCTTCTATGTCAGAAGCAAAACCTTAGTCGTTGAGGAGTATACCAGGGAACAAACACAAAAATCCTTGCAATCAAGGAGCTTATGTTTATGGCACTAGAGAGATTGAAAAAAAACATGTAAAATGTATAGTATGTCAGATGGTGATAAGCGTTGTAGGAAAAAAAAATAAATCCAGGAGGGGAGGTAGGGCATGCCAAGTGAGAGGTGGTGATGTTATTTAAATAGTGTGGTCAGGAAAGCCCTTACTGACAAGGTAACCTCGTTAACAGACATAAAAATGTTGGTTCCAGATGACTCTAATAATCCCCTTTCTCAAGTCATTTGAGCAGTACAAGTGGGAGATCATTGATCCAGTGTTGCTGTTATTTTTATTGCACACTTGAAATAACCCTTCTTTCTAAGTTGTACGAGTGGTACCTTCAGCACAAGAATATGGTTCTTTCTCAGAACAAAGAGACGGTAAACATTCTTTCTCCAGAGTGATAGGCCCGGTGAACAGACTCACTCGTATATCACTCTTCAGTGGTCTCACTGAGTTAATACGACCATACATATGGATATGAGGTATTTTTCCTATTCATTCATGTGTTTTCTTTCTGAAGTTGACTATGAGCCCAGTGAAGATAGGGAAGGAACAATGATTTGTTGCTCATCTTGGCAGCCTCAATGCCTAACCCAGGGCCTGGCATAGGTCAGGCGCTCAATGATTGCCAGTTGAATAAATAAAAGTCTGTGAGTAAAATAAACGTTGACTTCAAACAGCTCATGAGATGGACCCTCAATGGCCACATTTGCCTACTAAATTGTCCAGAGTGGATGACTGTCTTACATCATGCCAGCCTCCCTCCTTTCCAAGTCCCGTGTGGGCCTACATCGAGGACCTGCTCTGTGAAATAAAGTGAGGGCGTCTCCCCAGCAGGATCCTTTTAGTATAAGCAACTATAAGAGGTTATTTCCAATCCCATTTTCCCTATGACAGGGCTGTAAAATGGGACAGCTGTCATCCCCACATCTTCCTTCCGCCTCTGTGACACATAATCCGGCTCATGTCCTCTTTCTGAGATGGTGTGGAGGATGACATTCCTCACGCTAGATTAGGGGGCAAAATTCTGACAGTTTGTGATATCCACACTCAGGGGAGTGAGTAATAAAACGGAGAAAGGGAAGCTAGAGGCTTTCTTTTATCATGGAGTCCTGATTCTAGGTCTTAATAAGTGTGCGGTTTTGCTGAATCTCTGTGAATCCCACGACCTCATCTGTAAACTGGGAATAATAATCCCTACTTCACAGCATTGTTGTGAAAGTCAAGTCGGATAATATACATATATAAAGCATTTGGTATGGTGCCTAGCGTGTAATGTGAGTGTTCAATTAATTATTATTAATATTCTTACCACTACTAATAATAATGTTACTATATGAGAAGTTAGGCCAATAGAATTTTTTTTTACAGTTGTTGAACATTTTTAAATGTTGTTGAACATTTATGTAATCACCAAGGATAATGTTTACATATATATTTGCATCTTAAAATTTATCTCCCTATATATACTTATATTAATATTAAACCAGGCAACATTTATAATATTCTTGAATGTCTTATCACTTAAGAATATGAAGAAAGTGTAAAATATCATATCAAAAATACTGTGAAGTAGGATGCTATTTAACAGGGAATATCTCTGTGGTCTCCAAGCACCCTTCACGTTTGGGGACAGCTTAGCAGGCATTTTGCCATTGTGACAGGTGCTGTGATCTCAGTCACTTTGATAGTTTTCTCTTAGAAAGATACAGTCTGTGGAAGTCATTATCTTTTCGGGTAGGAAAGCAATGCTTTAGTGGAGTCTAACAACTTTCTCTTCTTGTTTATGTAGAGTTTTCTTGAAGTACAACTAAGAACAGAGGTCACCACCAGTCATCGCCGACTTGCATGATTATGGAGATGGTCTATCTGATGTTGAAAATGTCTCTGGTTTTTTGACAACGGCTAAATAACCATGGGGTCAAGTGGCCTTGGGAAAGCAGCAACATTGGATGAACTGCTGAGCACGTGCATTGAGATGTTTGGTATGAGCCTTTTTTCCTTCATCCCTTTTGTACATCTCCATACCCTTACTTCCCTCTGTGCAGAGGCAAGTTGCTTGCGGGACAGAGTTCAGTCTCTGTACCTTGGCATTTAAGGCCTCTTGGATTGACCCCAGTCTGTCTGTCCAGTTTCACTGCCCTCTACGTTTCCTTTTCTTCACTGCACACAGCTCATGCCCCATACAAACTGTCCACTTAATGTTTCTGAAACATTGCCTGCACCTATCTACCTCCATGCCTTTGTCAAATTCCTTTCCTTGAAATTCTGCGTCAGGGCTCATCTCAGATATTGTGTCACATGTTTGTAACACCCTCCCTAATCTCCCCTGTCAGGAATGCTGGTTGCTTCCTGCACCCTCTCACAGCCCATTGTAACTTTCTTATGGCACACAGTCTATGCTGCTGTGAGTATTTCTGTCTTTTGACTCAGACAAGGGTGGTAGAATAATTTACTGCATTCAATATTTGTACATGTCTTCTATCTCCTACTAGATCATAGACTTTACAGCTGTATACTTTTCATGTTGTTACTTTTATATCCACCTCAGCATTTTGGATTATTTCTTGCTTAAGCAGAGTCACACTGGAGTTGTTTGTTGAATTGGTTACTATAGGAATCAGAGTTAAACCAGAGCAGGGTTGCCAGATAAAATACAGGATGAATGGTTAAATTTGAATTTCAGATAAACAACACCTTTAGTGTAAATATGTCCTAAATAATGCCTGGGACATACTTATATTAAAAAATTAATCGTTATCTACATTAAACTCAAATTTAACTGGGTGTTTTGTATTTTTATTTGCTAAATCTGTCAACTGGAAACCAGAGGAAGGGTGAGACCCACCCACCTTAACTTGCAAGGAGATACTAGCAGAAATTGAGTCTGTGAGAAATTTTTGACACCGTTATTTCTCTAGTGATATTAGAAAAAGTAAAGAGTAGCACTGTTATCTCCTCACCCTTGTTTTATTTTTTTAAACAGATGACAATGGAGAGCTGAATAATAGTTATTTGCCAAGAATAGTTCTACTGATGCACCGATGGTATTTATCTTCCACTGAATTGGCAGAAAAACTTCTCTGCATATATCTTTTTAACTACTGGGTAATTTTTACAATCATAAATCAACTTCTATATTTAGATAGAGTGTCTATCCAAAGCCAGTAAATTAAGATGAATAAACAGTCTTCAGTCAGTTATCCAGCTGTTTTGTGAATATATAGAGATGTCTAGACAAAACATCTGGGTGATGGACCAAATAGTTGATAATCCATCTGCATGTTTTGGCTGTACTTGGAAATAATCGCTAAGATATAAAATGAAACAGGACTGTAGGCTGAATGTTTCTAATTTGTCTCAAACATGTCTGCTGTTAGTACAATGAGTGAATATTTAACAATGATTCAAGACCTAATTTATTTCTTCTAGGATGACAAAATGGTAGGCATAGAGGACACAGCTTAATCATATGGAAATGCCAGCCAAAATAATATGCTCAGGCTCAGGCACAAACATCAACTTAGTTTTCACATCTGACCTTGCTGGCAAGACACAATGAACATTCTAGCAGGTTTGGTGTAATTTGTTGGTCGATGCTAATTTTAGATTTTCTTCTAACATTAAAAAAATGAACCAAACAAAACCCAGAATTAGAAACCCCATTCTCTAACGAGGGCCGTTAGCAGTCTACCACTTTTGTACATCATGCAGTCCTGAAAAGGGGTTGAAAGCCAAATGACTGAAACTGCAGTCTCCCATTTGTAAGGAGGTTTTATTCCCTGACATTGAACGTTTATTATACAATCTCTAATGTTGATTCCTGCAGTCTCTGCCCTCTTCAAGCCCAGGGGGCTCAGGAGATGAGAGAGAACCCCTACAGGGCAGGGGGATCCTTAGAGGGATCAGAGGGAGAGGGTCCATGAGATGTTATTAGGGCCTGCCAAGGCTGCGTGGGCCAAGTGAGGCTTCCACCTGTTCAGGTCAAGCTTCCTCCACTTCCCACTTCTTCCCTAACCTCAGAGCAGAAGGAGATGTTAGAGAGGGTAAGGGGTTATTCACCCTGAACCGATGTCCCTGGAAGTGAGCAACCATGGCCCTCTTATTAGGAATTCACATAAATTGATGAAACAGCTGTGGGTGTGTGCAAAGGAAACACGGTGCAAGGGTTTTTTCTTTAACTGGTGTACGTATAGAAATGCCAGCGGGGAAACTTGCGATGAGTTTCGATTAAAGATCTGCTACTTCATGAGGTAAATATACTTTAATTTAATTTCTTGTAGTTTCCGGTTCTGGAATTGTTGACAGTTTTCCTTTTCCCCAAGCAGAAGACCTAGTTTGACAATAGAAGTTACTCAGATACCCTTTCTATTGACTTTGTTAAAACTGGTCCTCCTCTGCAGGTGCGGGGGGTGGGAGATAGTTTATCTTTTGGACTAGAGATCAAGTTGTGGTAAATGTGATTAGGGAATGAAACTAGCTCTTAGAAAGGGTGAATTCATTTTTTTCTACTCCCTTACCACACACATTCCCACCTCCTTGCCGTGAATGAGGGGAAGGGTTTCCTCTCCACTGTGGTTCTAGAGAGAATCAGAAGGAGAGGCTACGGATGAGAGTGGTTTGTGATTGAAGGAGGGCAGAGAGAGACTCAATATAAGGGGAGGGGATAGGGATGGCTAATTTGAATTATGGTCCTGGATTCAGTGTTGCATGTAGTCTGGAAAATGGTACAATAGTTTCCATAGAGGTCCAACTTGAAATCTTACAGCTATCAAAAATATTTGATGCCTTCCAGGTACTGGATTCTGAAGTTTCCTGCGGAGTTTAATTTGGACCTTGGTTTGATTCGTATGACTGAGGAATTCCAAGAAGTAGCTAGTCAACTAGGATATGAAAAACACATCGGCCTCATCGACATATCCAGCATGTAAGAGTGGTGCAAGCGTCTGTCAAACTTGATGAGTCCACTGCTTCAGGGAGGGAGTAGAGATGACCCCGTTTGTTCTGAATCCATACCATTCCAGAATTAATTAAGGTTTGCTTCTGTAAGGAAAACCTTGCTACAGTGAGTACAGCTGTAGTGGACACAATTCATCTCTCCAAGCTGTAGTTTATTTATTTGTAAAATGGGGATGGTACCTTTCTCATAGGATTATTATGAACATCTAATAAGTACATAAGATGCATGCGAAAGCATTTGGAACACAATAGATGTTAAGTATTTAGTCATTGAATCTGAATCTAGTTAATGTTTCCAGTGGCTTTGCTACACAAAGTGTGGCCTGAGGATCAGCAGCAGTGGCCTCACCTGGGAGCTCACTAGGAATGCAGACTCTTGGGCCCCACCCTAAACCTGTTGAATTGGAATCTGCAGTTTAAAGATCCCCAGGTGATTCTTATGCTCACTCAAATTTGAGAAGCTCAGAAGCCCTGTACCATGGTGCTTCTGAGGTTGACCTCAGAACAACCACCTTATGGTTGTTGACCATAGTTGTGCCATGAGCTGGTTCAGTTGTTAGGAACTCGGTGCAATTAATATAGTTTCATATCAACTAGCTAACTTTGCACAGAGGAAACTATTTGATGATCCTGAGTATGGTTACCCATCTTGCAAATGTGTGCTCTTGTGTTAGGCATTCATATCCTATTCTATTTTCTTAGAATACTTCAAGAGTGATCACCAGTGAATGATCCAAGAATTATTGGGAGTGTTTGTTAAAAAATACATATTATTCATTCCTAGTAAATGAGAATCTCTGGCAGTGAGGTCCTGGCCTCTGTCTTTATGACGAACTTTTCAGATAATTCATGTTATACTCAAGTGTGAGAACCACAGCTTCTGGTGGTTTCCATGTGCCTTAAATCACCATCTATATGCTGATAAACTCCCAAATTTATATACCTAGCCCTGACCTCTCCCTTATGACCCAGACCTTGCTGGTCACAAGAAGACCAAGTAAGAGATTCTGGATGGATCAGTGCAAAACCTACTCTGTCTGGAAAACAACTCAGAGTTTAAGTTCTGTTGGCAATAGGTCAGTGGTTTGCTCTTCAAATATGAAAGGGCATGTATTTTGCACAAGCCCCTGGAAACAGGCCAAAAGTTACAGAGTCAGTAGGTTAATAACTTCCATTGAATGAAACGGGCTTTCAGCACATTGACCAGACTCTTCTTTTACAGTCCTTCCTACGACTGGATGAGAAGAGTCACACAGAGGAAAAAAGTATCCAAGAAGGGAAAAGCCTGTCTGCTGTTTGACCATCTGGAGCCCATTGAATTGGCTGAGCACCTCACTTTTCTGGAGCATAAATCTTTTAGAAGGATCTCAGTAAGAAACTTGACGTTTATTCTTCCAAGGATAACAACCACCATGCCAACTTTCCCAAGACCCACATTTTCATACTCTGAAGTGTTGGCAGCCTCTGTCACTGTGCTCCACTGGAAAAGTGCCCATAATTCACAGGAACAATCCCTTTTAACCAAAGATAAATATGATTCTGTCTGTATTTTATGGCTCAGGAGCTGTATTTCTGTCGCTATTTTCAATGTCTCCTTTCATAGGATTAAAGCATGATTTTTCTAAACACTCCGTGGAGATTTAACCATTCAAGGTTGATTTAGCTCCATTGACTTCTCCCAAGTGAACATGTTTTGCTAGGCCACTCATTTTTGGGGAAAAATATTTATTTAGGTTGGGATTTGTACAAATGCCTAATTATGGGTATAGGTTGAAAATAGGAAATGTAGGCTTTAAGGAGAATCTCAACATCGTATTGTTTCTTTAGCAAAGACAGAGATCCTGACTTAAACTTTTCTTTCCTATTCATCTTGATAGCCTTTTTCCTTCTCTACGTCCTTTTTTCCCTCCAGACTGTGGTCTCTTCTTAGCTGCTTACTTGCTATCCTCTTGCTATGATAATATTTCCACAGTGGTTCACAATCAGCAATCATTTTGCTTTGCTTTATCTCACCAGCTCTGGGGAAGTCAATTCTATTCCTTCTTTTCCAAGGTTCCAGGGAATGAATTACATTATTGCTTGCAAAGAAGACCATCTTGGTTAGAAGCCTGAATTTCTGAAAGACATTAATTCTTTCACCATGTAATCCTACTTGGAGAGGACGTTAATGACTCCCTGCAGGCAGGCCATGGGAGGGAATCCCCTGCACTGTTTATATGACAGAAGGCTCTTATGCATTTGATGATATCCATGCTAACTTTCTGAAAATGCGTCTGTGTTCTAAAAAGCTGATTTATTTCAATTGATATTTTTTCTTGTCCTTTTTTTTTTCCTTGAAACAACTTTACAAAATGGTTCTAATTTGAAATTATTATATTCAGGTTCATTTCCTCTTTTTTATTGTATGTCATTGTATCTTTAACTTGCCTGATCCTTGGAATCATTGGTTGTGTGTTAAAAATGGAGATTATTAGGTTCTTCTTCTGGAGATACTGCTCTTTCACATTGTGGGTGTTCCCGGGAACCAGCATTTTAGCGAATACCCCAGGTGGATCTTATGATCCGGTAAATTTGGAACTCACTGGAATATGACTTTGAGTCTTGCTCCTTCCTCCCCCAGCAACACTGTGATGTGTAATAGTGTATGTTTGTGTGTGGGCGGGGAGTGGGGTTTGAAACGCAGCAAAATAATATTTTAAAGGGACACATATATTCAAACTTGTAGGGTGTCATTATAAATGTGAAACGAAAGAGATTGTTATGATGCTATGAAATAATATCTCACCTCTTCTATGTAATATTCTAATTTTTGATTTTGCAAAGGCTCCATTATAATTCAGAATCTCTGAATCTTCCTTTACTAGTTCACCGATTATCAAAGCTATGTCATCCATGGCTGCCTGGAGAATAACCCAACCTTGGAGAGATCTATTGCTTTATTTAATGGAATCTCTAAGTGGGTCCAATTGATGGTTCTTAGCAAACCAAGCCCCCAGCAAAGGGCAGAAGTCATCACAAAGTTTATCAATGTTGCAAAGGTATGCCTGGTAATCAGACTGTCGTCCTTAGATTCTACATGTTCATTCACTCTGTTGAGATAGGTTATTGAGGAAATTTGGTGTTCATAATGTAAGGGCGTCAGACAGTTAAACTACTCACTGATGTCTAAATCATATTTCTCTCATGCAAGAATATTACTTTCAAAAAGCAGTGAGTGGAAGCATTTAATGCAGCTATTTTTCTGTAAAATAATTGATATATTTTTCTGATGGATTCTATTTGTGCTTCATTTTAAATTGATGTTATTTTTTCCTTGGTCTTTGTTGTTATAATTGTGCATGCATTCACCTGTAATTCAGAAAGTTCCGAATAATTCAAAAATCCTTACAAAGTACTGATGTTAACATTTTCATTGCAGAAGCTCCTTCAGCTCAAAAATTTTAATACTCTGATGGCGGTGGTGGGAGGCCTTAGTCATAGTTCCATTTCACGCCTCAAAGAGACCCATTCTCATCTTTCTTCAGAAGTTACAAAGGTATAGTAGATTTGGTCCTAACCATAAGGAAAATATTAATCTGCAAATTGCTTAGGTTTGGTATACTCCTAACAAATGTCATTCAGAGTGGGAAAGTTTTCCTCTTAAACCAGTGGAAGTTTACACATGGGGGACAAAGTAGAAAGGGAATAGCCAACCAGCTGAGTTCCACCTGAAAAAACAGATTGGAGGTGGTGGCAGATGTCCCAATAAGAATGCTTTGACATGCTGGTAACATATTGTAGTTGTAAATATTCAACAAATGGTACTTACTGTGTGATAGGCACTGTGTTACACACAGAGGGTACAAGTAAATAAGACAGAAATAGTTCCTACCCTACCTTCCTGAAATAAAGTCATTGAATGCCTCCTCTATTCATAACACTGTGTTCAGCACATTGGAAGATATAAAGGAAGGGAAAGACATAGACTTTGTATAGAAATCCTTAGATTTATAGATGAGTTATCAAGATAAAAAAAATATACATTTTAAAAACAATTTTCATTTCCAAAACCAAGATTTTCTGCCATCTTTATTTCCAGACCACAATAATAATTGTTTTTATTATTGAGCAAAAAAGAGCATTTCATCTTTGTGGAAAGATTCTCTTGTAAAAATCTTTGCTGTTTCAATAAGGACACTTTTGGCTTGAGTTTAAAAAGAAAAAGGAAAAAAAATTCTAAATTGATTAAACAATAAAGAAATGTATTTGTCTAATATACCTGGAAGTCCAGAGTCAGAACAGATTCCAGGCATGGTCTGATCAGAGCTCTGACTCAGTTGCTCTGCCTTCCTCTGAGTATCAGGGGTATTTGTTTGTTTCATCAGACTGTCTTCCCTCCTGATTGGGCTGTCCTGCAGCAACAGGGAAATTATGTTCCCTTGTTCATGGAAGTTGAAGATAGGGAAGATTTCTCACTTCAACTCTGCCCCCATAGAATTAAAGACCTTTTCAGACAGATTGAGCCATCTCAAGTCATGTATCCACCCCTGGACCAATAACAGTAGCCAGAAAAATACAATGTACTGATTGGCTTAATCTTGTGTTCCTGAACCAATCACAAACCAGACGGGTAAGATTACCCTGACGGTAAATCAGACTCATCAGAACTGGTCCTGGGAATGGAAATAGTTCCGTCTGCGTCACATGGGTTGCTTCGGAAGTGAGCAGACGAATCAAAATTGGGATCTATTAGGAAGGTCTGGTTGCTGTTAAGCAACCCATAATAACTTGTCCATATAAACCCGAAGAGGTAAGCCACAGAAGAACTGTTGTCTGACCTCAAACTCTGCATTCATTCCAAGCATAATGCGACTCATTATGTAAGTGTTTTATTTTCTTTTAGCTTTGTACTAAATTTCAAGTAAAAAGCAAAGACAAATTTTACATATTGTAAAGAATAAGAATCTGATAGAGGCCTATAGAGAATTGGAACCACCAGTGTTATTTTTTTTTTCAAATTACGTATTTGAACTTCTCTTTCTTATAGAAAAGTAAACTGAGGCCCAACACAGTGTAGTGACTTACTCAAGGTCACCCTTCTAGTTAGTGAGTGCAGAGTCCAAAACCACAGCTATCTCATACCTCAGTGCAACTTTTCCTACCCCACAGTGTCCCAGATTAACCTCAAGTAATATCTGGAATGCACCTTTCTTGGAACAACTAAGAAATTTTAATATGCTACATGCTTGAATTTGTGCACTGTAATATTTTCATGACCTGCAAAATACTTAAGTATACCCGATGCCATTTAACATATTATATTGATAGTTATAGGGATCCCAACATCCCTATCTAGTAGGTAGGCAGAGGTGCAGGCTATTTACATTTTATAGCAGAATGGAACAGCCTGCCCAACTCACAGCCAGGCCTAGTACGTTTTTCTAGCTTACTTTTTCTCGGTTAATATTTCTTCTGCATCAACGTCGGTGCAATTGATACATCTCTCGGTAGCTGAGGAATTTCCTAGCTACACATTGCAGGGCCTAGGGGTGGGCAGAAGGGAAGGCTGCTTGAAAATTCTACTTTTCCATCTGTTCCCAGAACTGGAATGAAATGACAGAGTTAGTCTCCTCCAATGGCAATTACTGCAATTACCGCAAGGCCTTTGCTGACTGTGATGGCTTCAAAATCCCCATTCTTGGAGTGCACTTGAAAGACCTGATAGCAGTCCACGTCATTTTCCCAGACTGGACCGAGGAGAACAAAGTGAACATTGTGAAAATGCACCAGCTCTCCGTTACCCTGAGTGAACTGGTCTCCCTGCAGAATGCCTCTCACCACTTAGAACCCAACATGGATTTGATCAACCTGCTCACGGTGAGTTCCAGGGGGCAAGTTTGTGCTAAATAACTCTACTGTACCTCGCTTTCCAGGAGACGTAGGAGGATGTGTGCTGGCAATTCACTTTGGGGGAAAACTGGTTTCAGGGTCAGTAGATGAGAAGAAAGCTCAAAGGACAAGGGAAAAGAAACCATAAACCTACAACCAGCAAATTTCAGGGCAAGGAAATTTCCCTTTGTTCAGAGGGGCCCAGTCTCAGGTCTCATACAGCTCCACTTCTGGAGTTCTCAGAGAGGCTCCTCCTGACCCGTCGTCAGCCCTCACGCTCCTTCATCACACCCATCCAGCTCGTCACCTCCTTCTGTACGTCCTCAAATCATCCACTTCTCTTTACCCTCACTGCACTGCTGTAGCTAAAGCCTGGAGTGATGCAAGGACCTCCTCTGTGATCTCCCTGTGCCAGCCACCAGCCTCCCCAAACCACCAGGATATAGTTCCCAACCCGGCATTCGAGGTCCTTCAGGTCTCCAGCCATCAGCCCAACCTCGTTTGTCATCACCCTCTCCACAGCACACCCGCCTTTGAGGAACGTGGGACTTGTACTTGCCATCATGGAATGCTGCCTTCTGCTTCCTGGCCTTTGCACTTTCTTGGAAAATCCCATCCCTTTCCATCTATGTGGCTACTGCAAATTCAAAAGCCTCTATCTTTCTGGAGCATTCTATGCTCCCCTCCAAAGCAGTAATACATCTGTCACATGTGTTGTCCTTGCACTTTATATTTTCCTTTGCTGTAGGAGGTATCACTTGACATTAGATTTTTTTTCTATGTACCTGCCTTGTACATTACATCCTTAGCAACTCTCACAGTACCTGGCATATTTTAAGAACTCAGTAGATGAATTGAATGCTGTATTTAGGAGTGATGTGACTCAGACAAAGACATTCACCTACTGCTCATATTTTTTCGGCATTTGTGGCAAGTCCTAGAGACCAGGTCCTAGAACTTTTAGATGTAGCAGGTTTGTAGAAGAGAACATTTCCCATTGGCTGCTTCTTTGTGTGAGGAAGAAGCATAACCAAATTCTCTCGCCCTCGCTTAAGTAAGTAGAGGTGCAACTTCCCTGTTTGGGTTTATAACACTGTAGCATCTGAAACTTGGCTGCACTACTGAATTGACTATTATCCTTTTATGGCCATAGAAAATGAAACCAGTAACTCCTCTTGAGTTCTGAGAGCCTAAATCCCCTAGGACTGATGCATTTTTATAGGAGTTAAGTTCTGACAGCCTAAATCCCCCAAGACTGATGCATTTGTATAGGAGTTTGCTGTCTAGACCTTCTTGCAAACTGCTGCTAGCACATGTAATTGTTTACCCAAGAATAGACCCCTAAGTGTAGGCAACAATGCTGGCTGCACCCTTAGGATAAAGCAGAAGTGGCCAACACACAAAAACATGGATCTCTTAGGGTGTTCGTGTGACAAATAGTACACACACAAGACATTCTCTACTGGGGGGGACCCAACTCACAATAATCAAAGCACCTGCACTTATTAACCTTTTGCAATGCAAATCTGTTTCCATGAATAAGTGACCAGAGTTGCAGCCCCAATCAGACAGCAAAACCCACAGGCACAGGTGATGTCTGTAGACCAGTCTCAGTGTGGATCCTAGGTGTCAAGTGTCTGTGTCCAGGCTGTCCATGAAGTTGAGCATACTCTCACAGAGCTCTAAGTCAAGTTTTTGCCTGAAGTGATTGTTTTCATCTAAACACGGCCCCAAGTGAGGTAATCAATATATGATTGACAGCCTGGAGGATGGAAAAAGAGAACTCTTAAGTTAATCAGCAGTTATTACATGCCTACTTAACGCAGTAGGCTGTATTGCAATACTTGAACTTTCTGTAATAGTCAATTATAGTTTTCATAGTACTTTTTACAAACGTTTCTTCGGTAAATTCTCACAAAAACCCCGTGATGCAGCCTGGCAGGGCAATGAGTGTAATGCCACCCCTGCCTCTTCCTTTTTTATAAAAGAAGAAACCAGAGATTCATAAAGGACAAAAGACTTGTAAGTGGCAAACTTCTGCATCCCGGCCTGGGGCGTTTTCTCTCTGGGATGGTTTGCCTTTGGTGGCCCTTTCCTCTCTAACGTGAGCATATTGCTGACATCTAATTTACTTTATTTCACATCTGTAAAAATTAAATAATATCTCTCTCCCTCCCTCTTCTTGGATATGTAGTGAAGGAGTTAATCACAGGATAAAATCTACAAGGTCAGGGACAATGTCTGTCATTATTATCATTGTGTCCTTGGCCCCTTGAAAACAGCCCCAGGCATGTGAAGGAAGGAGGACCACACCACCTAACTGTTGCGATTTGGATCGTTCCCCCCTTCAGGGAAGATCTGGAGTTCCCCTTGTGATACCAATTCATGTAACAAGGAACTTTAAAAGCTGATGCTTCTGTTTCATGGTATATGAAATAGTCTGAATCTTTTTATAGTATTTTTAGCCCTATCAGTTACTTTTACCATTCTGAGTACATGCAAATAACTGGAAAGCCCCTGTATTTTTACGGTCTCATTTTTTTAAAAAAAGAAGAATGGTTTCAAAAATGGTGAGTGGAGGTAGTTTGATGCCCATTATTTTATAATAAGCAGTCAAGCCCACGTAGATCCTCACATGAAAACTAAATCTGCCACCATCTTTGCTGGAAGGATCGGCTACTAAACGCAATGATCTGAAACAGTAAGATCAGAACATTTGTCAGAAACTACCAGACTCGAAATGTGTTAGACAAAAGCAAATATTCTTGAAATCCCATTGACAAGCTGCCCATATGATACAAAAGGTGTGTAGGAAGTAGAAAGGATTGCTCTTTGGGCAGGTCTGTAAAGCCTAGAGCAGATCTGAGAGAGGAAGTAGGATCATGGCTGGGAAAGCAGAGATGGCAGGAGTTACCTTGAGGGCAGCTTTACAGTCGCATTTGGCTGCTGCATTGACTGGAAGCCAAACCCTGCATCTGTGACCTTCTAAACAAACCCAGTCAGACACACATTGGCTCATTGGATCTTCACCACAGTCCTGGGAGGGAGCTATTATTTTATGATTCCCATTTTACAGATCAGGAGACTAAGATTTAAGAAGGTTAATTACTTGCCCAGGTTCATACCACTAACAAGTAGACAGCAAACATTTGGAGAAGACCAAAGCATTTCCATCACTGGGTCAGTTGTCTGTCCATTTGACACATGAAAGTACTCAAGGATGCTCTGTTTCTTTTGGAAGAGCATCTCCCCAACTTAGCATGTGGCTTCTTCGGGTTTCTGATTGGTTGCCCTGGTGCTGCTGTCATCTCATCTCCAGCTGATGCTGGTACCGTCATCGCAGGACTTGGAGGCTGAGGCAGGAGAAAAGAACACACTCATCAAAGTCTGGATTAACGCCTGGGAACGAGGAATTCAGAAGGAAGAAGTCACTTGGTTTTCGCTTTCTATTTATGTAACCTTCACAGTGCGAGGCTGCAAGCTGGGACTGGGGGTACAGAGGTGGAGAAGACAGATGCGCTGCCCACTTTCATGAGGCTTAGAGCCCGGCAGAGTTGTCTGTTGTGGAATTTACAAAATGGTGGGCAACTGCCGGCAGCACATGTGTTTTATTTGGCCCATGTGGAATCATAAAATTTTTTTGTTGTTAGTTGCCAGTGTTTAAAAATTGGAATAGTTCATTTAAAAAGCTCGAGATTTCTGGCTTCTCTTGACAAATCAGAAGAGCTGGCAACTCGAGGTTCAGTGCCAAGCTGGCAACAATTTGCCATAACTGAGTAGTGACTGTCCTCTGTTCATCACAGACCACACTCCCAAACTTCCCCCTGTTGCTTTCCTAACACAGAGGGCCAGTGTCAGATCACATTTTTCATCACAAAATTTTCTTATTCTAGAGCTAAGAGGAATGCTCCCTAAGTTAATTACACCTGCAAACACTCTTTTATTTCCCAAACAAGACATTGTGGTACCAATGTCTCTATCAAAATATTCCTTTCGTGCATTCCATGTCACTCTTTTATATAATGGGCTGGCTCCTAAAGGCATTTGTTTGCGACATGTGGATGGTTCCTTTCCTGTAAAAAGGCAGAGCGCCTGGAGGAAGGAGTGATTGCTGTTCAGGGGAAGGTGGATACAATGTCTGTTCTTTGTGAACAGGATTTTCATGATCTGAAATGATGCTGAGGCACTTTTACAGTAAAGTCAATTTTATTTTGTTTAGAAAAAAATTTCAGGTGACAAAGTATAGGTAAAACAATATCTGACCTGATATATGAAGTCCTTAATTTAAATGGTGTATTCAGTAGCTGCTAGAACAGTGACAGAATATTCCCCGGCACATATTAAATGGTTGATAAACATTTGTTGAATGAATGAATGATTCAAAAACGAAACTTTAGGATGCCAACTTCTTTTTTAAAGGAGGTAAAACAAGAAATAAATTCTTGAAAAACATCCTTTGCCTCTGAGTCTTCTCTTGCTTCTCCTTCTTTCTCTCTCCCCTCACTCCACAGCCATACACACTAAGCCTTCATCTTTAAACAAAGTATGTTAGAGGACATTTTTCATGCTCAAATGGTCAAAGAAAGGAGCCGGCATTTGGTTATCTGTGTTGCTGATGAGGTGGTGTGATTCGTCCAGTGTCCTAGCATCGAAGGACATGGGTGGGAATTGTCCAGCCTTATTTTAAGCCCCATGATTTCTGTTTTAGGTGAGTGAGAACGTGTGTTCTAAGGCTTTACAGATTTTATTTATGCTCCCCAATCTTGGTCTAAGTTGTCCTTGCCTACACTGACCTTCCTCTCTCTCTTTCTTTGCACATCTTCCCAGTTAAGTCCCAATTCACAAGTACCTCCACGAATCCATCCTGATCATTTCAGTCTCCAGTGGCCCCTATGCATAATCATAATATAATTAATAACAGCTATAATAATAACAATAACATCAACACCATCAGATAACATTTCTTGAGATTTCACTGTGTACCACGTCCTGTGTAAAGAACTTTACATGTGTTATTTCATTTGATCCTGATCAAAACCCAGCTCAGCAGGGACTTGTATGATCATTCCCATTTTACAGATGCAGAAACTGAGTCTCAGAGAGGAAATAACTTGCTAAGGGTTACAGAGCTGGCCAGTGGCAGGCTCAGTGTTTGAACCTAGGCCTGCCTGACTATGAAACCTCTGCCCTCATGTATTAACTACAGTGCCTCCCTGGATGACTCCTGTAGCACTTAGAGTGGAGCGGCTTACTTCACACTCAGCATTGCTACTTTTTATTGGTATGAACACATCTTTTTGTGTTCAGGTCCTATTTATTCAAATAAATTGTGAGGCCCCTGAGGGCAAGAAATTATTTCATGTTATTTTGCATCATCAGGACTTAGCACGATGTTCTCAAATAATAAGTACCTAGTTAATTGCTCCTTTATTTTCACAGTTCTCTAATCAAACCTCCTGAGCAGCATTTATTACAAGTCTTATTTTATGCATCTGTCCCTGCTTCCAGTCTGTAATCATCAAGTATCCCTTGTCTGTAACTTAGTGTGTCACACCTGGGGGATGCTCAGTAAATGTTGAGGAGTTGAGTTGATGGTCTCGCTGATGCTGCTGAGCATACCAGGATTAATGTTTTCTTTTTTAAATTCATTTTCCACCTCTGCATGCTGTCTTTATATTGTTCTGCATTCACTCAGATTACTGTATTAGACATTAAACTTAAACATTGAATTTGAAATATATTTCAGCAATGTAAATAAACAAATACTATCCAACATAATTATTTATCCCTTCTAATATTGTTGTAGCTTTCTCTGGACCTCTATCACACGGAAGATGATATTTACAAACTGTCACTGGTGCTGGAGCCTAGAAATTCTAAATCGGTATGTATTGTTTTCTCTCTAAAAATCAGTGCCAAACACCAATTTTTGTCATTTACAGTAATTGGCTGTTATAATGTTGCTTTGTGTTCTAAAGACTGAAGAATTTTAGAAATTAATATTATTCCCATTTTATCAATGAAACAGCTTAGCCCTGACAGTTTGAGAATTATTTCTTTATATCAGAGGCAAATAAAGAGGAAGAACTTCATTCTCATTACTCTTGTTTTATTATTGATCTTCTATTTATTGTGCCCCTGCTGAGAACTCACCTACAGATAGGACCACAAAGAAAAAAATAAAGAATAGTAACTCATCTTAATGTTGAAGATCATTTAGACTCTTCCAGGTTTTTTAAAAAAACTCCATTCAACATAAAATTAGATGTAATAAATTTTAAATTTGATCATCATTCACAAATTTCTCTACTAATGACTGACTCAGCTCATAATTTCAAGATCACATTGGATAGTGTCTCACATAATCGGTGGCTGACTCTTAAGAAATAAACATTAAATAATGAGATTGAGGAAATTGCATTATCAAATGTAAACTGCTTGTTAGTTTTAGTGAGTGAACTGTATTTTAGATATGTTCTACACTAATAAAAAATGCCTGGATGAATTTAAAATTTACAATGAGGATGAGGTTTGCATGTTGAAGGAAAAAATGTCTCTGTTTGCTTCTTATAATCATACGTTGAGATCAGTTTTCTTACAAAGATCTCATGTGCTGCCTACCTCCTTGCTGGCTGAGCTCTGTAGCACGTTGGCAACAACTACACCTCCTAAGTCTGTTAATACCTGCTGTGATTCCGAACCATCAGACTGAAGGAAACTGAATGATGATGAGAACTGTTCTCTGGCCCTGGCAGGGCGCGCACTTGAGTCTGAGTCAGTCGACCTGGTAGCATCTGATCTTAAAATAATGCGTGTGGTGCTTCCAGGAGCCCATTCTACTTTCTGCCAGTTTGTAGAGGCTCATCTCCTGACAATACTGCAGACCAGAGCCTTGTGGGGTGAATCGGCACAGGCAAAGGGAGGAATGCAGACCTGCACTCTTCAAAGTTAGCATGACTAAGAGAGAGAGCTAGCAGGAAGGGTAGAGCTAGTGAATAGAGGGAATTTGTAAGCTCCTCCATCATTCTGTAGCTTTGGCATGATGAACCTGGCTGTGGTGTGTTAAGCCGTACTGTACATGTACACACAGAATTTCCACCTCCTGACACCTCCCTTTACCTTTGCCAGTACCGTAATTGCTATCAGTTGTTGGATACCTGGCAAGGGTGTCACACACACGTTATCGCATTAACTCTGTTAAGGAAACCAGGTCTGGTGAGCATAGGTGTCTTACTGGATCGCACAGCCAGCAAGTTGGAGAGCGGGGATTTGGTTTCAGTCCCTCTGCTGTTTGTACCATCCCTCGCATCAGGAATGGGGTAGGAATGACCGTTTCAGCACACTTGCCTGCCTGTGCACCTTTAGATTTACTTTAGCTTCTTTTCGGGATAAATTTTTGCCAATTTTAGGAGACATTGCTGTCAAACACACAAAAGTCTTTTTCTTTCTTGTGAGAGCAGAAGCTTTCAAAGTCCTTTCCAAGTGCTAAAACCCTGTGAATCTAAGGAAACACACTTCCCAGTCTGTTTCTGTCTCTTCTCTGAGCGGAGCGCCATCCTATTTAACATGTGCTGAGAGCTAGTGAACACTTTCCAGTGAGGATTATATCACCAAGAGCCTGGAGCTTTGCTGTGCTTACAGTTGGTGCTGGCTGACCTAACCTAAACAGGGAGTCCCGGAGGTACTCAGCCTCTTTCTGTTCCTAGTGGCTCACTAGTTCTTTGTGTTTGACTGTCTCAGCAGTTTTTTCATGGTACCCTTAGGTAAAAAAAAAAAAAAAAAAAAAATACCCAACAGTTCCGCTTATAAAATAGTTAGGTCCAAACAGTTTAATGAATATTTGTGTTCTAACAACTTCATACACACTTGAAAAAAAAATACTTACATTTAAAGAAAACAAATATTTTTGTTTTATTCTTAAATAACCGCAATTACTTACGGATGGATGTGTGTGCCTGTTGGACACTACAATTTCCTAAATGTTGAAATCAGACTGCACGCTGCCACCCTTATTTCTTGTTCCACCTTGAAAGCTTCTGCTCTTACAACAAATAAAAAGACTTTTGTGAGTTTGACAGAGATGTCTCCTAAAACTGGCAAAAATTTATCCAGAAAATAAGCTAGAGCAAATCTAAATTTTGTTCCTTTACAATGATATATCATTGAAAGAAATGTAGTATGATCTAATGGGTGAACCGTGAGCAACGTCAAAGTGGTGAGTTCTTGTGGCATCCAACAAATATTGAGTATCTCCATATTCCACATTTGAAATATCTTTTGGTGCCGGTCTGAATTCACTGCAGTGCTCTGGAGCACCTTGCTGTACAATTAGGGAACTGTGGGTTTATCCTTTACCTGATCAATAAGATGAAAACCCTCATAGCAAGAGCCATGGTATGTGTGGGCCTGTGTGTAAATGTGCGTGTGTGAGTGTGGGCTAGAGTGTGTATGAGTGTAGGGGTGAACATAGCCAAAAGGCAGGTAATTTTTGGTTTTGTTGGTAGCCCACAGGATACTAGGAACACCCACCTCCCAACATTCTTAAATGAGTATGGTTGCTCCTCAATTCTTCTTGCAAAAATGTTTATCCCCCATTCATTGTCAAGTTAAAAATTTGCTGTTACAGGTTTGCATAGGTGCACCAACAAAAATGTTGACATCGTATGAGGGTTTCAGAGAAAAGATAGAAAGTGCACTGTAGCCTTCGCTGGTCTCCTGGTAGGATTGTGTTGTGCACTTGTGTTGTTCAAACTTGTTATGCATTATGCCACCCTCTTCCCCACATTATGAAGTGCAAATGTCTTGGAATTATGTGGAAAAACCTGTGGGGAAAGGAAGTCCACCAAAGAGGGCCAGAGAGACCTAATGATTAGCAGAGTGGTCAGAAGTGATTAAGCATGGAGAATGAGGCGGCACACGGACATGAACTTTGCCATGCACTGGTACCCATTTGCTACATGCATCTACTAATTGATCACTAATACCAAGTGTTAAAGACTTAGATAACTGATGTTTATATATCTCGTAGTATACAAAAATTCATGATGGATGGTTATATAGAGGTTTTGGGATGTTTTAGTGATATTTGGGGAACATGAATAGGATTTTTGGATGGACTGGGAATGCATTTTTTTTTCCTTGTTTAAAATATTATAATAGAATTTAGGCTGCTGCTAAACAAAAGGCACTGTCCAAACATGTATTTAGTTACAGATTAGATTCCATTAACAAAAGATGCTTGTTTTGTAAACATTTAAGTGCTACATAAACCTAATTTCTACTGGTATTATTAATATACAAAACTTAATTAATTGTCTTTCTCAGTGTCCATGGTCTTGGTTGCTCAAGGCCCCAGTTAAAGTTGAAAAATATGTGTGTTTTCTGTCAGCAGCCTACCTCCCCTACGACGCCCAACAAGCCTGTGGTGCCCCTGGAGTGGGCATCGGGGGTGATGCCAAAGCCAGACCCCACAGTCATCAACAAGCACATAAGGAAATTAGTTGAGGTGAGTGGTTGAGGGAGAATAAAGAGAGAGCACTAGAAGGTCCCTTTCTCTTTCCAGAGTATTCTGCAGTTGTCCAGGAGTGAGACGGAGTTCATGAAAACAGCCCTCTGGCCGGTAGGAACAATTTAGCAAACACTTAGCTGTACCTGGCATTGGGCTCTGGGGAGAATCTATCAGAAGGGTCCCCTCCCCTTTCTTGCCCGTCTGTTCTCACTTGCCCAGGTGCTCTCAGCTACTTCCAGCTCCTCTCTTTCCCAGGCATTTGCCACTTCTGTCATTGCCACCCATTCAAGGGACTGTTTGGGGATTAGATTCACTCATGAAACACTAACATGGGTCACAAAAAAATGCCCAATAAATTGGTTACCTGAGGGCAGGAAAACAATCCTGTAAATTGGATAGTTTCTTCCTGCTATACTTTGGGGATTTTAGGACATAAGCACAATGCCATTGAGGTCAGAAAAATCCCCTGATGTGGGACAAGCCTCTGTCTGAGTCTTCCATATACAAAGTAGAGAAGAAACACCAATGTAGGGAACATGGAAACATCTCAGGCCTGGGAAACTGTGATCCCTGATTAAACATCTACTTTTATGGATCAGTAGTTACATCCACGGGTGCAATAGAATTGAGACTTTGGGATATAATGTGCTTTTTGCTGGGAAAGGATGTTTAAAGAAAAAGAAAGAATGTCCTAATACATCTTGGATAATCCAGGGAACTATGAGGCTCTGGAAGGAAAGTTTTATGGAGTGTGTGAGACAGGAAGGAAAAGATTAGAAAGGGTGGTGCCAGGAGGAATTTTGGTGAGGGAAGGGGCTGGGAAGGAGATAAGGGCCAGTGGAGGCCCTGCGATGATGTGGCCCTGTGTGACAGACCCAACCTGGAGCCAGGGAAGGTGGAGAAAGGATTCAGGGGCCTCAGGGAACGCAGGGACCCAGCTGCAGTTTAGGAGTGTCCGACACCAGGAAATGGAAGGCAGAACAGTTCTCTCCCAATCTCATGCTGCAGGCTGACTTCCTTTGCCCCTGTCCACCTGGGGAGTCTCAGTTTCTCTCTCTCATTCTCTCTTCTGTTTTATTATGAATTTTCATTGTAAATTTTATTCCACAAAAAAATCTTGTACTCTTAGCATAAATATGGATGTTAAACTATGAGTAATAGGCACTCCAAAATAGTTAACTTCTAAGCAATTTTGATTATGAATAAGTATTGATACTGGGATTTTCAAAAAACGTAATGTTTTGTGATTTTGCAATTACAGTTCAGTTATCTATGGATAAACTTGCAATGGGAGCTAATGACCCATTTTAGTCATATTTTTAATTAATTCATTCATTTATACCTTGCCTATTTACCAAAATGCTCCTGAAGCAGCTTGCAGCAAAGGACAACATAGATAAATAAAATAGAAACCATTGGGAAAGAGGAGAAAATTTAATTATAGCTGGAATTATAACTGTATATAACTCAAATATATATTTGCATACATGTGTTTGCAGAAAGAATGTACAGTTTTTTTTAAAACATAATTTAGCAAAGGGCATTGACAAACCTTTTTAATTTTTCTCTGATTATAAAGGAAGACAGATCATTGTAAATATTAAAGCATTACGTAAATTATAGAAAATAAAAAGCTTTCCTTTCAGGCCTTGGTAATTCTATTCTCCAGAGATAACTAACCACTGACGATGTGTAGCTTATCTTGCATGACTTTATTCTCTCTCTCTCTTTACAAATATACACACACATACACACACACACACTACATACATACATACATGTATATCTTTGAGCAACCTTGTTCAGTTATTTCCTTAGAACAGATTCCCAGAAGTGGAATTGCCATGTCCGTGAGCAGGCATTTCTTCAAGAGATTGTCCACCAGGAATACTGTGGCTGTGTATTTCACTAACTTGATACAAGAGTACCTATTGTCTCATACCCTAGAAAATTATCAATTACAGTATTTTAATGTTTTATTTAATCTGAGACTAAAACAAAGTTTCATTTACATTTCTGTAATTTTTAGCAGAGTTGAGCACCATTCCATGAATGTGTTGGCTATTTGTATTTTTACTTCAGTGATTGCCCGTTCAACTTTTGTGTCCTTGCTCTCACATATGTTGCAAATAACTTGGTCTGTTTGTCGTTTATTTTTAAATTTGTTAATTGAGCTTTTTGGGTTCAGATATTTTGCCTTTTATTATAATAAAATATTTTTCTTTATGGCTTCTGACTTTGATGTCAAAGGCCAAAAAAGGCCTTTCCCACAGAAAGATTATGAAACATGAAAAGTATTTTCATATATTTATCTTTGACACTTTTATAGCTTTTGTTAACATTAAAATATTTAATATATCCAGAATTTAGTTTGGGGGTAATTTATTTTATAAGATTATTAGCCATTTAACTAAACAACAATTATTGAATAATCCATAATTTCCCTGTAGATTTGAAAAGATGCTTTTTGATGTTTTAAATTCCTACATATACATGGGTCTATTTCTGGACTCCACTCTCTGGAGTAACTGGTGTCCTATTGTTTAGATTAATGTGGCTTTGTAAAATATTTGATTTCCTAAAGGGCATGGTCACCCTCATTACTCTTCATTTTAAACAATTTTTAGCCTGTTCTTAACATATTCACTTCTATTTGAACTTTGGAATTAATTTGTTCATTTACAACAAATTCCTACCAGGATTTTGACTGGAATTGCACTAAACATATACTTTAATTTTTGAGATACTTTAACATCTTAAAGCTTTATTTTCTATCATCATGGTATTGGAATTTGTAAATACACCCAGCTTAACTCCCACCCGACCCTGAGGTCTCAGTTTAAACTGAGTTTCTCCAGGAAACCAGTCTCAATCTGCCTCCTTTCTGCCCCCACCCTTAGCGCTCTGTTTTTATCCTCAGCAAACCACTTACCTGGTTCTATTATAAAGTATTCTTGATTTAATTATCTCTCCCTAGATTCTGAGCTCCTTGACGGGAAGGATAGTATGTTAGCCACCATTGCTGTCACAGTCACAAGTTCAGAACCTGACTTATAGTCATTCAATAAATACTAGTCCTTTTTTTTTTGCAGTCTGTGTTTAGGAACTATGACCATGACCATGATGGGTATATCTCCCAAGAGGACTTTGAAAGTATAGCTGCCAATTTTCCCTTCTTGGATTCCTTCTGTGTGCTGGACAAAGATCAGTAAGTTTTAATTTTGTCATATTTTAATTCAACTGTCCTAAAGCAGAAAGTTATTATCAGAGAACAGCAGGGAAACCTATAATTTACATCTTGACAGCTTCAACCCTAGTGCTTTGATGAGAGAAGTCTAATTTGTCACTGTTTTTTTTTTTTTTTTTGGTGTTTATGACCACTTGGATGGAATCACAGGGCAGACCACATCATCAGCTTTGAACACATGTGTCCACTTGCAAATCAGCCTGGCTCTCCATTTGTTATATTATACTTCTACTGCTTAGCTCTCAATGCCAAAAAACCTCCATTAAAAAAGAGAAGAGGAGAAATATAGTTAGATCTAGCCTGGGAGAATCCTCAGCATTAGTGGGCCTGAGGGCAATCTTAAAATTCATTAGGATTTTTTTTAGATTATTTATGGTCTTCATGAAAGCATATGATAGCTGCAGATAGCCAAGAAGCATCCATACTTTGTTTTTTTCTTTAACTGATCAAGGGGTGTCTTCATAAATGAAGAAAAAAATTCATTTTTTCTTTAGCTTCAAATGATTCATGAAAAATTAAATGGCTTTAGAGACCAAGATCCAAAAATTGATTAAAATGATTAAAAAAATTTTCTGAGAAAGCCTATCATTAATAATTTGATTAATCATTAATTGTGTGAAATTAGTTCCTGATTTAAAAATCATCTGTCCAGGCACAGTGGCTCACACCTATAATCCCAGCACTTTGGGAGGCCAAGGCAGAAGGATCACCTGAACCCAGGAGTTTGATGTTACAGTGAGCTATGATCGCACATCTGCACTCCAGCTCCAGCCTGGGTGACAGAACGAGACCGGTCTCAAAAAAAAAAAAAAAAAATTAAAATTAAAAAAAAAAAAAATCATCTGTAATGAAATGGTGGGTTTTGTATTGGGGAATGGCCAAATTAAATCACAGAAGGTGGCAAAGCACAACAGTTTCTTAATATTTGTGTTGGTATGAGAGTGTATTAAAAATGACATCTGTAAGTAATTCAACATACCAAAAAGAGCCTTGACACTTTAACATAAACGACTTAAAAGTCTTAAATTCGTCTTCATTGTATACCCAGAACAAAGGATACTTTTTAAATAAGTTACATTGTTAGAAACATCAACTTCCTATACCAAGTAAAGTTTAAGTTACTGCCAACTACCCGCTTCTTCCTTAGTTTGTTACTGTAACATGCAAATGGGGCGTGGACTTAAACTCTCTTCCCAGCCTTCATTTCTTTTCTTTGCTAGTTCTAGAGACAGAACTGAATGTGTCACGGCAGATATCTGTCTCTGTCTCTCTAGCATCTGTATCTGTCTCTGTCTCTCTAGCATCTGTATCTGTCTCTGTCTCTCTAGCATCTATATCTGTCTCTATCTCTCTAGCATCTGTATCTGTCGATATCGATTGATATCTGCAGAATATTTTTCCTGTGAATGAGGGCTTGAACTAGTCACAGTTTGCTTATGTAACTTCTTTTATCAGACAATGTAATACCTTAAGTTAATACCTCAAACTTGACCATGGCTAACCACACAAAAGTTTTGAGTGGTTAATACTGGAAAGTCTCAAAAAGAAAATGTTTTCTCTAAGGTTTTGTTTTCTAAATTGTGTTCCACAGAATTAATAGCTGTTCCATAGCTATTAATTAGTACTTTTGAAAAGGAATTAACTAGTCAAATATGAGAAACACGGGGTAAAATCTCATTAAATAAGTGTCTTTACTGTGCAACTTCCCAAAACTTTTAATAGGCTAAGGTGTGGTGCACTGTAATTCCCTAGGGGGTTGATGGGCTGTGCACTGTTTCACAAATTTCTTTTGTATATTTACATATATGTACTATATTTACCAAAGAACCTTTCCCCTTCCCTGCAGTACCTACTAGCATCTCAAGGATCTGTTTTTCCACAAAATGGTCCTTAGGAACTGATATTTAAGGCCACATTTAACGTTTAATCTGCCTTTCACGGAAGATCCCAGGAGGAAGAAGTCATAGGTTTTAGGCCATATTGGGAGGTTTTGATGGGTCAGTGACCAAATAAAACTCCTCTGTTAATTCCGATAGAAATCCTCTTAGAACTGCACTTAAAGACTAGAGACAGTCTGTCTATTTGGTTACCAGAATGGAGGGAGGAGGGTTGTGAGCACAGTGAGTTCTCTGGGTCAATGCCAGGGCCAACCTGGCACTCACAAAAACTGGCCTCACCATCCTGAGAACTCATGTGCCCACTGAAGACATGCGAAAATCCCCACCATAACCTGGGGATGGATTTCTTTGCAGAGGGGGATGGGATATTTCAAGGTGCATTTAGTTAGATCCCAGCAGTTTTTGTAATAGAGAAACGCCGAACTTTCAATAGCTTCACACACTGAAGTTTTGTCCTCACACATGTAAGAGTCAGTGTCCCTGGTGGCTGGTCAGCATCCCCCTTCCTGCTGCTAATTCATGAACTAGGCTCCTTCTATCTTGTGGCTTTGTCAACCTCTACAGTCCTGGACTGCCCTGCCTACATCTGGCAGATGAGAGACCAGAAGGTAGAGAAGCACAACAGTTTCTTAAACTCCTTGGTCTTAAAGTATCATAATTCACATCTGCTCAAGTTGGTTTGGTGGCCAATAGTCACATGACCCCCACCTAGATCCAAGAAAGGCTGGGAAATGTAGCTCCTGGCTGGGCAGCTACACTGTAGCAACAGATTGATAGGATTAAAGATGGGGCACCTGCTAGGCAACATGCATTGCACCTCCTTTCTCTATTAGGCCAGGAGAGGGCCTGAGCCGGGGTTGCTGCCTGGGCATTGTGCTCCAGGGCCCCATCCACTTTGTATTCTAGTAAGTGCTGCCCCTGGGGTTGCGTGACTTGGTGGTGCTATGTCTATATCTGCATCTGTATCTACATCATCTATATCTCTATATCTCTATAATCCCCTAGCCTATATAACCTTTCTCATCATGAATGTACTGCCACTTATGTGTGTTTGTGATTAAATGCAGAGATTGTGGGATCATTTGGTCTTCTTGAGATCAGCAAGACACTAGATGACTCTTTAAATTTCATAAATTTTAAGTATTATTAAAGTTATTTTGCATAAAAGCTGAGAAAGGGATCTTAAATTCTCAAGCAGGTGGTGGGAGGGAATTATAATGCTGCAGATAGCCATAGGGGACCCTGGGGCAGGGAGTATTGGGAAGAAAGATACGGAGTTCAGCTTAGATATGTTGATTTTGAGAAGAGACTGGATCATCAGGAAGAGATGTCCAGCGAGTTGTTGAAGATGTGGTGCCAAAATTCAAGAGAACAGTCAGGGCTGGAGATGTAGATTAAGTCTTCAGCCCAGCGGCAGAAGCTGGAGTCTGGAGTGTGCAAAGCAAACTCTGGCGGGAAAGTTTAGAGGGAGGTGAGCCTGGGGCCTGAGGAATGAGCCCTTGGTGAACCCCCGTCCCACATGTAGAAGCTGAAAGGAATAAGTGCGTCCTGCAGAAAAGCCAGAGAAGAGGGAGCAAAAGAGAAAGGAGGAAAACCAGGGCTGCGTGGAATCACAGGGGTCCCTAGAGGAGAAAGTGTCAAAAAGGAGGAAATGTGCCCCTGTGTCACCTGCTGCCAATGAGAAAAGGCCATGGAGGATGTCCTTGGTGACACTTTCAATAGAATGGTGGGTTAAAAACCCTAGTATATGGAGCAAAGAGGAACTGGAGGAAAGGGAACAGAGTCTAATGAATACTCTTTTTGAAAACCTTGGGAGTAAAAATAAGGCAGAGAGAAAAGACGAGTGTTGGAGAAGGCGGCAGGATTGAGGAAAGGGATTTTTAGAGGGAAAGTCCTGTGCACCTTTGTACAGTGCGGAAGAAACAAGGGAAGAGACTGAGTAGAACGTGGAAGGGGAGAGTCTGCTGGGGCGGGAGAGTGGGGAGTGGGGGAGAGAGCGGGACCCCGGGAGAGGCCAGCAGACTGCAGAGGAATTCCGAGCTGTGCAGGAGAGGCGTGCTCTCCAACACACGCAGATGTGGAGGGAAGGCAATATGGACCTCACCATGTCAGTGGATTTGATCTTTTTTGATAAACAAGAAGTCAGGATATATGGTGAGTCAGGGGTGGGGAGGTGGGTAGAACCAGAGGTTTGTTCTGTGTGGAGAAGATCTAGAAGAATTGCTCTAGGGAATGGCCTGTGTGCCAGTAAGAAGTGAATGAAAATATCACCAAGGGAGTAGCCTGGATGGCATCATCAAGCTGAATGAATTGGAGAATGGCAGGCTTGGTTATTACAGTTTCCTGCCTTTCTCCAGTGTCCTAATTCTTGCAACTCTATTGCTAGGCAGGGCTAGAAAGATGTCCTTCTGGAAGCTGCTATTCTGTAATGAGGAAGATTGCTGTGTTGTGGTGCACAGGCTACATATGTGCACACATGAGTATGGTTCTGCAGGTGCACACACACACACACCCCATCTTCTGCTTATGGCTTTGAACACCTGAACCTGTCCTTTGAAGTCCTCCCCTCCTTTCAGATGCAACAGAGAAGTGAACATTCCTCATCTGCTTTTGGCCACACAGGTTTGGGAGGTGGGTGATTAAAGTGTGGCAACTACTTAGCAACATGGTATTCAAAGATCCCTTCCTTCTTTGATTCTTTTAACAGGGATGGCCTAATTAGTAAAGATGAAATGATGGCTTACTTCCTGAGAGCTAAATCCCAACTACACTGTAAAATGGGACCAGGATTTGTCCATAATTTTCAGGAGATGACCTATCTCAAGCCAACCTTCTGCGAACACTGTGCAGGATTTGTAAGTCTGTTTTCCATTATTTTCTTTTGTATGTAGTTATTTGTGCAGCGTTCAGAGAAGGTAGGAAAATGTTACACTAAATAGAGTCCATCATCTGCTTTGGATCAGAAGTAAAACATGATGGCTCCCTGAAATTAGAGATTAAATAAAAACAGAAGCAAGGTCTATGGGTTTAGCTATGTTCTAGGAATGCAGGGCTGGCAAAGACAGGGAAGGTTGGTGAAGCCTGTTAACTGAAGAGACTGGTTTGTCTATTAATCCCTGCCAGGGAAAGGTGTCAGCCCAATAAGCCCTGGCATTCATCACTGATATTTATAAGTAGTTGCAATTAAGGGGAGCATTTATCTTAGCCAGTTCCTTCCAGTGCTCATTTCATATGGTATTAGTCACTAGAAATCCATCATGGCATGGTTCAATAATTCACAACTCAAAAAGGAAAAAATCTTTTTGGAGAGAAGATGATTATAATAATAAATAGCATTTACTTAACACTTTACAGCAACAAAAAAAACTTCCATAGACATTAATATAATCAATCCTCACAATGAGTCCTTGAAGTGGCCATTTTACTCTCCCTGTCTTGCCTATGAAGATAGAGAGGTTCAGAGAGGGTAACCACATCCCCCAGGATTGCACAGCTGATCATTACAAGAACATGGGCTCAAACACGGGTGTTCTGACTCTAGTCCTGTGCTCTGCCTACACTGCAGCACGTGATGATTGTACACTTCCTTCCCCACATTTGATAATTCCTGGGTAACTGAGGTCACTTTGTGGTCATGGCCTTAACATAGACTCTTGGGCCCTGAACGTCTTTCAGTTTATACCCAAGTTAAAGAAATGGAAAATGTGGCATTTCAGGTGAGGGAGGTCCAGTCTGCAGATGAGTGTGACAATTGCTCCTTTTTCTAGATGCCAGAGCTCAGCTTTATTCAGCAGTCATGTCCCACTGTTGACCCCTGTTGAATTCATATGCTACCACAAAATTACATTTTTCCCATCCCATACTCAAAGAACCGGCTTTGGGGAGCCCAGGGGCAGGAGTTTATGTTCAAGCACACACCCTTTTGAGAATGGGTAAATAAGAGGTAGCTGTTACCACAAAGATGGCCCCAGATGGTCATAGCAGCTGATGTGGTCAAGGGGCAAAACCAGACCAACCAGCTTTCTTTACCATCCCACAGAGGGAGTTCTTCCTTTGTCAGAGTGTCCACTGGGGTTGCATCTTCAGACTACTTTATTGTAAAAGTAATGCATATCCTTTTTCATGTTTCTCTAGTTCCTCTATTCTGATGGGATTTTTTAGAAGTATCTGCACCTGAAAAATGCTGATGTGGGTGGGGCATGTATAACATTCTCTTGCAGAGTGGGACCTAGTAAACAAAAGGCCAGGCTGTTAGGCTATGGCATGGCTTGGCTCAAAGTCAGGATGATACATGTGTCCTCTGGTGGGGTGTGAGAGTCGGTAGGCCCTTATCAAATCTCAAGGTCCTGGGTGTGGTGGCTTGGAGTCCCAGCTATTCTGTGATGAGGCAGGAGGATCGCTTGAGATCGGGAGTTCAAGTCCAGCCTGGGCAGTATAGCAAGACCTTGTCTCTAAAAATTAAAAAAAACAAAAAGACAAAAAACAACCCTCAAAGTTTTATCTCTGCCCTCTAGTCCTTCTGTCCTGTCCTTCCCCCTTGCGGAGGCACTGGTCCTGTAGGAACAGCAAGGTAGTCTTTCTCAGGAGCTCCACAATCCCCTCCTTGACTCATCAGAGCAGAGGTGCTAGTGCTGTGTTATCCATGCAGCTGTGATGAAGTAGAAAGCTCTGGACTTGGAATCTGGAGCCCTGAGTTTGAATCTCTGTTTTACTCATTGCTAATTCTATGTCCTTGACCAAGTTATTAACCATCTCAGAGTCTGTTTTTCTATCCGCAAGAGGGAGTTAATATTACCTACCATGTTGTAGTGATAATATCAGAGATTTTGTATGTCACATAGCTCAGAGTATGTGACATTTCTTTTCTTAGTGTTCCTTGATACTTTTGGAGTTTAATTAAAATTAACTCATTTTTAATTTTTATGGCCCTTTTAATTTTTTAAAAATATATTTAATTTCATTGGTACGATCTGATTTGATCTTTACTCACACACATTTTTAAAAGTCCATTGTTTTTCAATGGAATTTATAAATATAACTCTATAGATGTGTCATTGAAGGGAATTGTGGGGGAATGCAAGGAACTGTTTACCAGTGCCTGGACCATCTGCTTTTGAAATAAATTCCATTTTAAGGGTAAGGAACACAACAGACACTACTTGCTCTGCAGTAGATTTATTTTACAGTTATAATTCCAGAACTGGGAGAGTGTTGGTAATTCCCTTATTTTGTAGATGAAGAAACTGAGGTCTGGAGAACTTAAGTGACTTCCCCAAGGTCACACGGACCATTAGCAGCAAGTCATATGAGTCATATCCAGGTCTCCTGACTTTCAGTCCAGTGCTCCTTACACCACCATTACTCCAAATATTACAGCCACCCATGGTCTCAAATCAGAGGACTGTAGAAAATACTCCCTGTACGCCCATCTACATGAGGTCACCCTCTATTGTCCTTGGCCGGCACACTGACCCAGTGCCTCTTCCTGGCTAGTGTTTTCTCCTGGTTATTAAGTAAACATTAGCAAACCACGGCCTGACTTCTTCTCCTGGTAGGATTCTTGCTTGACTATATGTTGTTCAGCAGTTTCTACAGCTATGCTAATCATGTAACATATCCAGATATCCATTAACATATCCTAATCTGTCCTGTCTCAGTGGCTTTTGCTCACACCAAAGTACCCAGGAGAAATGGCTTCCTGTCTTTCCCTCAAGTGACACATTCTTTCCCTAATTACTAGCTATAAGACTTTGCCAAGTGATTGCACCTCTCTGTAGGTCAGTCTCCTCATCTTTAAAAATGAGAAAAATATTATTACCTATCCCATAAGGCTATAATAAGAATTGAGCCAATATGTGCAAAGAACTTAAAACTGTGCTTCTCACACAGCAAGACTTCAATAAATGTTAGCTATCCTCATTATTCTTGCTATTACCATTGCCCAGGGGCTCTGGGGAAAGAATTTCCAGGTTGTGGGACCTTGTAAA
The DNA here is from genome assembly GCA_023783475.1 of Daubentonia madagascariensis. Lineage (NCBI taxonomy): Eukaryota > Metazoa > Chordata > Mammalia > Primates > Daubentoniidae > Daubentonia > Daubentonia madagascariensis. The sequence goes on from JAKFHU010001035.1 coordinate 28,466,641, forward strand.
TTATTTAATTTCCTGGATCATTACATTCACCGTTTACAAAAGAGAAGCAAAGTAGATTATCTTAAAGATGAAGATATGGTTATCTTGACAACCATTTCCCTTTTCTGTATCTTGCCCATCCCTCTTCCAGCCATCCTGAGCCTTGCTTCCAGTTGGTTGTCAAATAATCCTTCCTGTCTCCAAGGCAAAATGTTGCCCTGTCCCAGGAGGTATTTGCATCTCAATAATGTATTCTGAAGGACCAAATCACTTTTAAGGCTCAAAGGAATCTTTGAGCTTTCCATTGGTGGAATTTCTTTGTCCAGAAGAGGGTAAGGAGCTGTCTTCCTGATGCCCTTGAGTAAGTAGCTGCAAAGGGGCAGCTTACGCTTCTTATAGGGCCATGCTGCCCACGCTCGGGGCATTGTTCTCCTGTAATACTCTATGAATGGCACCCTCATCAGTCCCAGGAGCCCACTGTCCCTGCCTTTTTCAACATCATTTTATTTTATTTTATTATTTTTTGAGACAGGGTCTTACTCTGTCACCCAGGCTGGAGTGCAATGGTGACATCATAGCTCACTGCAATGTCAAACTCCTGTGCTCAAGCGATCCTCCTGCCTCAGCCTCCTGAGTAGCTGGGACTACAGGCATGCACCACCACACTGGGCTAATTTTTTCTATTTTTGGTAGAGACGGGGTCTTGCTCTTGCTCAGGCTGGTCTCAAACTCCTGGCCTTAAGCGATCTTCCTGCCTTGGTCTCCCAGAGTGCTGGCATTATAGACTTGAGCCACCACACCCAGCCAAATATCATTTTATTAAGTAGACAACAGCCACCTAACCTAACCACTCAAAAGTTAGCCATAGAGCTTCTCTGACTTGTGCTAAACCCATTTGAGTATCAATAGTATACATTTCTGGTGTCCCTGCTATGTGGGGAGGCACAAGATAGGACTCGGCAAGGCCCCCTTCTTCATGGAGTTTAGAGGAAGTCTGTCAGGAGGGCAAAGACACCACCGCCAAGACGATGCCCCTGAACTACCTGGGCACACACTCCCTATTTGAACGGCAGGCCCTCACATCTCTCCTGAGGCATGTGTCACTTCCTACTTGTTAACCACATGGATGTCGCTGATTCCTTGGTTGGTAGAATCTGAACTTTTTGTGCATCTCCCACAGCCCTGGCACAGGCCAAACACGGAGCAAATGTGGAGAATGAATACATGAATAAAGAAGTCATTTCCTCTTCTGTATTCTTTCAAGGTACAAATACTACTCAGAGAATAACCTGGTGAAATCCAAATGCTTTAGTGTGATGTGTGCTTCTTAGATTGCTTTATTTCCTGTAGTGGGCTCCAAGAGCTGCTCCTCATTAAAAAGAGGGAGCTAGGGGCTTCCACACACAAAGTGTTTGTCTCCTCTGTAAATTTTGCTGAGGGCACATCATGCCAAAGTCCAACAAATGTACCAACTTTAGTTCTCCATCCTAGCTCCCATTTGGCTCTGAGAAAGAAAAGGGAAGCAAAACTCATGTTATCACCACAGCTGGAGCGGCTGGGAGAGGATTCTTCTATCCGACAGGAAGGGTGTTAAGAGCAGCTACATCCTGTTTGCCCGGCTGGTCATCAGGCTTACCAGGACTTCCTTCTCCGTGGCCTTGTTTTCCTTTCAGATTTCTCTTCTGATTCCCTGACATTCCTTTGTCTTTTGTTACAGCTCTGGGGCATAATCAAGCAAGGATACAAATGCAAAGGTAAATAAATGTCATTTTGTTACCATTTAAAAAATTTTGGCATTTTGGGTAGGAATCAAATTTGTCTGGTTAATCCACGAAAGCTCTTGACATCACTGAGAACTTGGGTCTTTTGGGCCAATAGCAACTGAGAGTTAAGGTGTCTGAGGAGTCTCTGGAATTTGGGGGAGCCAAAATTCAAATTGCATAGTGTGTTACAAACCACCCTTATCAACAGGCATAAATCTAGTCCTTGTGCATCAACAGCATCCAGTGAGGGCAAGAATTCTGAAATGGAACGGGCCTAACTAAAATACTGTATATAACAACTTTTTCCTGCAAGGAAAAAACCCACACACTCATTTCTGTAATCCACAGACATTTCTTCCCACTCACACATAGCTATTTCTTTCTTTACTAAATCACATAGATGATGAGCACAAAAAGAGAAGAAACCTTAAAACTTATTTTTGTCCCTTTCAATGAATGTGTCCTTCTGTCTCCCTTGTTTAATTGAAATTTATAAACAATTGAATAAATATATATTTGACAAATGCAATATGAATGTGTAGGAAGCATTTTGCTACTTGTACACATATATATGATTATTGCATATTATTGGTGTTTAGTTTAAGGAGTTACTAGATACTTTATGCAAAAGAACCAATTTATACTGGTTCTTTTAAGAATCTGATAATGTTCTTGAAAAATATAATAAAACTACAGACAGAAATCTCCCAATCACAGAATGTTTTTAGATGAATGCTGTTTCCCTTGAGATGCCTTTTTTCCTCCAGCCATTTTTCAGTATTTGGTCCTCATGTTGCATGAACAAAAAGCTTCCCTGCTGGCAGGGAGCCACTGTTTAGTGCTCAGAAAGACCTTTCCTTTAGTGTTTCTTTATCACTTGTCTTGATCTAACTTTAATTCTTACTTTCATGAAGCAAAGATACTTCTCAGGCATTCATAGGAAAAGAAAAAAAAGAAAAGAAGCAGAGACACTGCAATATCTTATTGCCCAGCAGTGAGTCATCAATTTTATTTTGGTTTCTATCTTCCAGCCCCTAAAACATACAAGACGTGCATGTGGGTGCTCGTACACAAACACACACACACACCCCCCCATGGTTTTATGAAGATGAAAATCAGTTAAACCCATAGATCATCTTTTGTTTTTTCTTAATGGCACATAGACTAAAGAAAAACTAATTAAAATAGACTGAACATGTCATTAAGCCTATTTGGAACAAGACAATTTGGGGGGAAATGGGTATTAGAAATAGTTAGAAAGGTCCTCTCTGATGGTAGGAGAGAAATATACTCTTTAAAATGATCATATCTGTTCAATGATTCTAAATGAAGTGTAGGATACTCATCATATGAAATAATTGTGAGCTGTCTCCTGAAGTGGCCAAATTTTTCTACCCCAAGTAGTAACTAATATACTGCCTTATGTGAAGCATCCTAATGGGCAATTTCACAGAATCTGCTACATGCCATTTCAAACCATAGTCAAATATGGAACATGTTTATTGAGCATATGTTCACCTGTACAAAGAAAGGAAGCAGAAGATATAATAACTTGCCCTGGAAAAGGTTTTGGGAAATGAAAAAAAATTTTTAAAAATCCAGACAAGTACTGAATGGAGGAAGACCTCACAGTGAATGATCAGAGGCAGTGGTTAGCCCTGGAAGAGACTAGAAGCTGAGGCGTCTCACCCTTGTTCTGGCTCAGGATCCTCTGTGAGGATTCCTTTTTGGCCTGGGAAAGAATCCCAACCCCACATGATTTACATTTCATTTTGGGCAAAGGCAACTAACCTCTCAGGCTAGACTCTGCTTGTTTGCTGCCTAGGCACTTCAAGGAGTTATGTAGAAGAAAACGCTGAGCAAATTTAAGAGAATGCTAGGAAACTCAGGAAAGCAAGAGTGGCCCAGTGGTCCTTTTCTGGCCCCTAAACACACCCTGTGGGCCTGAGCTGGACTCTGAAATTCAACACAGAAAGTGGGGTGGGGGGCAGGGGAGGGCTGACAGCTCAAGTGCCACCCCAGCAGCTCAGTCAGCACCAGATACACTAACCATCTGTGACACATTTGGAATTTTTCAGACTGTGGAGCCAATTGCCACAAACAGTGCAAAGACCTCCTGGTTCTGGCTTGCAGGAGATTTGCCCGGGCGCCCTCCTTGGGCAGTAGTCATGGGTCGCTGCCTGGAAGCCCTTCACTGCCCCCAGGTAATGCCCTCTGCTTTCTTTGCTGCCACAGCGTCTCTCTGTTCACCTCCTCACACCTGGACCTCGTTTGGGTTCTGGGTCTAAACCTGGTCACAGTCGTTATAAACACCAAGGCTCTCTTTAGAGTGGGGAGCAGTGGCTAAACCCTTGAATCCTGCTCTCTTCTCTCTGCTTCGCAGTCTCACTAACATGCAACTTGCCTGCAGCTGATTTCGTTCTGTCCCTAGTCTGTTCCTTTAGGACATTGCATGTTGGACTCCTGCTGTTTACACTAACTTTGATGGTTTGCAGCCAGATGTCAAGTAAGCACCATCCTCTTTCCCCTTCCAGTGCAGGATGAGGTGTTTGAGTTTCCTGGGGTTGCTACTGGACACCGGGACCTGGACAGCAGAGCCATCACACTGGTCACAGGCTCTTCTCGCAAGATCTCTGTGAGGCTACAGCGGGCCACCACCAGCCAGGCCACCCAGACTGAACCTGTCTGGTCAGAGGCTGGCTGGGGGGACTCAGGGTCCCACACCTTCCCCAAAATGAAATCCAAGTTCCATGACAAAGCAGCAAAGGACAAAGGCTTTGCCAAATGGGAGAATGAGAAGCCCAGGGTGCAGGCTGGAGTGGATGTTGTTGACCGAGGCACCGAGTTTGAACCTGACCAGGATGAAGGAGAGGAGACCAGACAGGACGGAGAGGTCAGTACTGGGTCAAACCACAGACAAAATCCGAAGAAGGAGACTGAGGTGCTGAGATGAGCAGTACAGTGGGTCTATGAGGCAGCCTCTTAGCCTTGAAAGCAGGATGGTTGGGAATGTGTCACTTTTAGTCTTGCCACTGGCTAGTTACGTGACCCTGGGCATACGATTTCTTCTCTTTGGACGTCAGTTTCATCATGTAGAAAATTGAACTGGACTGAGTTCTAAAACTTAATGAAGGTTGTCAAGTCTGTGTACTGACATGATGCCCCAGGAACCCACCACTATTGCAAGTACCCTATGTACCAGTACACTATAAGATCAGCTTGGTTTTCCAAGCTAGAACCAGGGCCCAAACTCAGGGGAGAAGTAAAAGCCAAAGACTTGTAGAGAGAGGAATCACTTACGTAGGTAAGATTTCCTGATCATTAATCTCTATTTTAAAAAAATGAAAACAAAGATCTAGTTTTTTAAATTTAATTTTGTTCTATGGAAATTGAACTTTTCTATTCACATGTTCTCTTACCCTTTCAATGTTCTCATCTCATAAATCATATTTAATTTCATTTGTGCTAATGAATGAAGACAGCATCTATAAAGTGCATCTATATGGTACACAGTCTTACTACCATCCAAATCAGTAACAAATGAGAAGATATTTGCCTTGTTTAGGGAAAAAGCAAGAAGGAAAAAATGTGACAAAATTATACCCAAGAGTTGACTATGTAGACAGAAGAGTTTTCAAATTTAAGAATTTTTCTGCCAGGAAAGGCCAATGAACTGCATTATGAAAAATGATGTATGCATTTATTATTTAGTATCAGGTGATGTTTGTGAGTCCTATAATTAAAAACATTAGAAGACAGAAAAGGTAGTTATATTTGTAATCTGTATATTCCCTTCAATGGAGTTTCACGATTTGTACTAATTTTAAGACATAAGGGAGTGAACATTTTCTGTGGCAGCTGATGTCATCTCACCAATGACCACTGAGCCCCTGGATGGCAGAAGAGGTCGAGATTACTGTCTTGGCAGCAGGAATATGTGTATTGCCTTTATAATTCTGCTTTTGTCTTCCATTATCTCCTGCTAAATTAAATCTAATCAACAAATATTTATGATGGAAGGTTGGGAAATGCTGGACTAAACAAAATTGGAAATGTTTATGAATATATATCTAATATACATATACACAGTATACATATATACATATACATCTATATGTAAATTTTTTTCTTGCAAATTTTCTCCGTGCCCTTATATACTAATTTACATTGTGGATTTCTAAAAGGGAAACCTTTTAATAAGGAACATTTTGAGGGCACCCTTTAGGAAACACTGTAGAGTAAGCATCCTCGTTGGACTCTGTATGGGAGTCTTTAAGATCTCATGTGCTGGGTAGACTATATGATCTCTTAATTCCTACTAAATCCTAAGACTATAAGGTACTGATCATTTCCGATGTTCCCCTCAAATTCATCTGAAAAACTGCTTTCTAGGAACACTCTTATTTTGTTACATGAGACCCAGACATGTAACAGGTTCTGGTTTGTATTTCAGGATGGCTGACTCAAGGCTGAAGGAACTGAAGGCAATAATGTAGACTTTTGGAAGGAGCAGAATGAGAAACATTGAAGAAAACTCCAACTCTCAGGAAGTTATCTGGAAAGATATCTGGATGTTTACTGCCTTGTGACATTGTGGGATCTATATGACTGGACTATGGGACAGAGGATTTACACTAACTATGAACTATTTATTTCTCCTGCCCTGCCCTTAGTTAGGTGCCACAAAGACCATATTATGTAGTTAGTAGTTTTCTTACATATCTTTCTCTAGAGCCATTTATATACGGGTGAAATGAAAGCTCTTGTGCATGCACTTGATACTCATTTTCTAAACTCAGACTTCGCTTTTTTTTGTGAGAATATTATTTCAATATTTTTATAAACTTTTGTGTGTGTTATGGGAGGGGGGTGTGTAACAAGGAGTTGATTTAGAGGTCTTTTTGTGTGCTTTTGGATGGGACCAGGACTTAATATTTTCCTGAGGACAAGGAAGCCCTTCAGACCCTGGAATGCAGCAGTTCTTCTCATGATGATCAGTTGCAACAAGAAGCCGTTTACATTGTTCCTACCGTACAGTTTCTATGATGTGTAACAAGTCACACATGTATATATCACATAAGTCTTACCAATTCTGCATCCCTAGGAAGCTATGACATAACGGTGAAAGCTCTCCTAATATTTATAACAACCATGGGGTAAGATTAACTATTCTTATCCAATCTGACTGGGTTAAGCCATCTTTCTTAAGATTCCTGAAATAGAAATAGCAATTAAGAAATCAATTCAAGTTTTGGGGGATAAAATTTAGCAGAAAAACAACCATTGAACAAATGGCTAGGTGAAAGGCAAAACAACCATCAATTTTTAAAAACCCAAAATAATTTTAAGAATTTTGATTGTTTCAAAAAAACAAAACCTTTCTTTTGGTTGTAAAAACAAACCTTGTACTTTTCCTAAGAAATTGCCATCCGTAATTAAAGAATATTCATAGAAAGAAAATAATCATAAATCACCTTTGATTAACATTTTATTTAAACTTTTAAAATATCAATATTTTAAATATCTTCCTTTGACCCAAAATAATGAGTCTACTTCTTACATGATTAGAGGAGAGAGAACTTGATTCAAGATATTCAAAAACAGAGATGAGAATGAACCTCTGGGTGAGGGGAATGATTTGACACCAAGTGACTAGTCAAAAACTGTATTCCACAGAGGTGCACTGGGCTACATTTGAGGACTAAAGTTTATATATTCCATATAAAACAGTTTGTTTCTATTTGGGGAACGTCACTTCTGTAAAGCCTTTCTCCTGTCTTTTCTCCCTTGAGGACAATTGAGTCTCAATTGACTCAGTTGAGTGTGCTGAGCAAACTTGTTGAGCACCTGCTCCGGGCAGGTCCAGGCTAGATGCACAAAGACAAGCAAAACTTGGCCTCGGCTCTCAGCTGACAGCCTGTGGAGATTAAAGCAAAGTGGTTCCATTGACTTAAAATATGGTTCCAAATATGCTAGCGCTGACTTACTGTGCCAAACAGATTCAGGGATTGGAAATACTGTAAATTAAATGAAATTATCAGGTGAAGGAGCCGTGATTAAGCTAGATAATAGGTGAACTCACTGTTCGCAAGCACTTCAGAGGGCGCACGACCATCCGTGGGTGTTGCTTCCAGGTATATGCACTATCTACTCCAATTCATAAGTACAAGGAAGTACATGTTAATGAAATTAAAAACAGCAAAAAACAATTTAAGTACAGGAAAACCTTCTTGTGTTTGAAAAAATTTTTGAAGAAAATTCAGGAAGAAACTTGTTAATAAATGTTATACTGTTCTTTCATTTCTCAAAGAAATTATTTCACTTGCCACTTAGTTTGGGTGTTTTTTAGTTTTCATACATAGAAAGAGTTTTATATTGTCAGCCTTCCCATGACAAAGATACTAAATGTAACTTGAATAAAAAATAAACATAAAAAAAGAAGAGAAAACAAATAAATAGGTATATATGTATATAAACTATATGTTTGCCTGTATATTGTGTGTGTATATACAGTAAGTTTTCACTTAACATTATCCATAGATTCTTGGAAACTGTAACTTTAAGCAAAACAACGTACAACAAGACCAACATTTGTTCTCAACATTATAATGAAATGACATCGAATGAAACGATGTTATTCGAGGCCCTGCTGTGTGACATCTCAATTGAAGTTGTGGTTTCCAAGAACCTCTCGAAGACATTAAGCGAGGGCTTACTGTGTGTGTGTGTAATACATATGTATATATGTATGTATACCCACACAAATACACACACAACTATTATTACTTTGCTTAAGACAAATTTAAGTCCATAACAAAGCTGTTTTATAATTTTGATGATATCATTTACTCACAACCAATGATGACTCTAATGTTTCCAATTTCCCATAACCAGCAAAATAAACAAAATAGGCAAACCCATGATGGAGCAAAAAGAACTATTGTGGTTGGTTCCTCCAGACCTTTGTTTTGTAGGTTTAATGATCACTGTTGCCTTCAAAGTGAAAAGCAAAAACAAAACCAAACTATTAAAAATGAATATTATTGGCCGAGCGTGGTGGCTCACGCCTGTAATCCCAGCACTTTGGGAGGCCGAGCGAGGTGGGAGGGCCTCTTTAGGGCAGGAATTTGAGACCAGCCTGGGCAACATAGTGAGACCCCCATCTCAACAAAATAAAGTTTTTAAAAATTAGCTGGGTGTGGTGGCATGTGACTATAGTACCAGCTACTCTGGAGGCAGAGGTGGGAGGATCACTTGAGCCCAGGAGTTCAAGGTTGCAGTGAGCTATGATCATGCGACTGCACTCCAGCCTGAGTGACAGAGTGAAAAAAAGAAAAAAATTCTTATTACGTATTAGGGATAAAAGATTTATTAGGTGCTTCAATTGAGTCTTCATTAAAGGATGTACAAATTAGACTGATGCCTTTCTTTTTAGATCTACCTAAACAAGAGCAGCCGTAATTGAAGTTTTGTTGTTGTTTTTGTTTTGCTTTGAGACAGAGTCTCACTCTGTCACCCAGGTTAGAGTGCAGTGGCATCATCACAGCTCACTGCAACTTCCAACTGGGCTCAAGTAATCCTCCTGCCTCAGCCCCCCAGAGTGCTAGGATTATAGGCGTGAGCCACTGCACCCTGCCTTACAATTGGCGTTTGAACCCTTATGTTGAGTGGATGTCCCCGAAGCAATAATGTCCCCAGATTTTGACAGTAACAGAGTCTCTCCAAATGGTTAGAGGGATTTGTTAATTTAAAATGAAGGCAAGTTTCCTACAGAAGAAAACACCACTGTTATCGATGGTAGGAAGCTTAAGTATTTCTAAAATAAACACATTAATTTTGCCAAAATATACAAGAGTCTAGAATGACTGAGGAGATAAATTCAGTCAAATTATATTACCAAAGCATTCTTTTAGCATGTAATTCACAACCAGATTTAAATCGCTTCTCTGTGGTTTATAGTCATGGGACCCTGGGCAAGCCAGGTACATCTATCTATTTGAGCCTCAATTTCTTCATTTGAAAAAGAGAGATTTTACCACCTCCTCAACTTCCTCATAGAGTTGTTGTAAAAATCAAGTCAGATAATATATGTAGAAAGTACTTTGTAAAGACTTTATAAGTTAATATTATTAATATTTTGCAATTAGGCAGGGTTCTTCTCTAAAATTGTCTCAAGAGCCCAGACTTTCTATGTATTATATGGCTGTATACTTTGGAGGCTCTAAACCCAACATTTAACTAAATTTTCTGTAAAAAAAAAAAAAAAAGATTTAAACAAAGAAGTATAAATGAAAGTATTCAAAAGAGTTTTTCTTATTCCTGGCACTATGTGTGTGTAGGATTAGCTCTGGTTTGTTTTTTAACGTTGGCTATTCTTGCCCTGTTGGAAAATAGGTAGGCAAGATTAAGAAACCCCATGGGTAAAGTGTGAGTTTAGAGAAAAATCCGTATATTGGGTACATATAAACAGGGTAAAGTATAAATATGTTTAAAAAGCTAGCTCTTGAAGGAATTTAGTCTACTATAGGGAGACAAGAGGAAAACAAAAATTAACTTTTAAAATAAAAAGCACACCATTTATTTGATAACCAGAATGTATTTCACAACTATTGAAGGTGGGTAAGTAAAGGAAACTAGTTGGCATTTAAGGCTTATCAGGAAATAGCTTCCTCCTGGCTGAATCCCAAACCTGCTGGCTGAAGTCCAGACAGCACTCAGACCTCAAACAAAAACACTTATCTTATCTTTTAAAAATGTTACTAGCAATCATGTTGGTATTCACATCCATTCAGAATCCAAGTGACATGCAGTTTATCCATAGGAACATAAGGAAAGTATCATTTGGAGTGTTCTATAAGGCAACTGGCCTGAACACTTCAAAAATAAAATGTCTCTCTCTCACACACACACACACACACAAACAAAAGAAAAAGGAGAGAGAGGACACTTCTGGATCAAAAGAGATTTAATAAAACACAACAACCAAATTCAATGTTATGACCTTGATTGGATTCTGGGTCAAAAATTAATTAAAGCAGGCATTTTGGGAGCAATGGGGGAAATTTAAATATGGACTATATATTAAATGATGTGTTGAATGAATGTTAATTCACTTCAGTGTGGTAAGGATTTTATGGTTATTTAGGAGAATGTCTTTTATTTTTAGAGACGCCCACCAAAGTAGTTAGGGATGAAGTATCAATATCTGCAACTTACCTTCAAATGGTCCAGTAAAAAAAAAAGTTTCTGTTTGTGTAGAGATAAAACAAATATGGTAATATATTAAAATGTTTACTGTAGGTAAAGGGTACATGGATGTTCACTGTACTAATTTTTAAACTTTTCTGAAGGTTTGGAGTCCAAAATAAAGTTGGGGGTGGGCTGGGCGTGATGGCTCTCACTTGTGATCCCAGCACTTTGGAAGGCCGAGGCAGGAGGATCGCTTGAACCCAGGAGTTTGAGGTTACAGTTTGAGCTGTGACTGCACCACTGCACTCCAGCCTGGGTGTCAGAGTGAAACCCTGTCTCTTTAAAAAAAAAAATTCGGTGAAAAGAAATTATTTCTTCTTTTACTGGTAATCACTAAAAAAGCAACAATGAGAATAAAAACAAAAAACAAGTTCCATTTGCAGAGAAACCAAGAGAGATCTGAAATCTTAGACACAATAGAGGAATAGATGGCCAAGAGCATCCGACATTGACCAGAGGGGCTTGCAGGAGGACGTGGACAGACGTTGCTGTGGGAGAAAGGGATTCACTGGCTACAGTATTAAACACACACACACACACAGACACACACACACCCCAGGCAGCAACAAATACCCCTCTTGGAGAGAAGGGGCATACCCTGAATTTCAAGTCCTCACTTCTTTGTTTACAACAGAAGAAACAGTGTTATACCAGCCGATGTCAGGCGCTTCCTAGGCCTGCTTTGGTCTGAGAAGCAGAATAGCTGGGGCACACCGACAAGCACTATTTCAAGAAGCAATATGTCTTTATGACAGAAGAGTGCTAGAGAGTCTTTATGATGAAATTTTAAAAAAATCAAAAAACCCACAGGTGCCGGTCCCCACCGAGATATAAAGGCTAAATGAACTCACACTCAAAACCTAGGAACATAAGAAAAATTCTACCAGCGTGAACGCTATCCTGGCTCCTTCCCTACGTGAATTTCTCACAAATTTTGGATAAAATCTCAAAATTAAAACAGTTAAAACAAAAACCCAGGAGATACTAGAGGAAAAAAGACAGTTAAACAAACATCAGAAGACTTCTGACCAGAAAATAAACAAACAAAACTGCTGCAAAGTATATGAAAATTGTTTCTCCAACAATTTCTCCAAGAATTAAAGCTACTTAATGAATTCCTGATTCATAGAAACTATGATGATAAATGCTTATTGTTGTTTTAAGCTACTAAGTTTTAGGGTATTTTGCTATACACTAGACAATGAACACAATATCCTACAGGGCAATTGAACCATAACCTTTGGAGTCATCTTCTCTACTGGACAGAAATTATTTGCATCTCTAGCAGGTAAAAATCATTTGCATTTTAGCAATTTTCTTCAAATTAGCAACTGAGCCCTAATCTGTAGTAAATCAAACAAAATTATATTCTCTTAAGGAGGGTTCCTATACCTCTGTACTATTGACATTTGGGGCCAGATAATTCTTTGTTGGGAAGTGGGGAGTTGTCTTGTGCAACGTAGGTTGCTTAACAGCATCCCTGGCCTCTGCCCACTAGATACCAGTAGCATTCCCTCTCCTACCTTAAGTTGTGATAACCCAAAATGTCTTTAGACATTTCCAAATGTCCTCTAGGTGGCAAAATTGCCCCTGGCTGAGAATCACTGCCCATGCATCAGAGTCACCTGGAGGGTTGTTAAAGCACAGATTACTGGGCCCCATCCACAGAGTTCCTGACTCTGTTGGTCTAAGAACTTGCATTTCTAGGTTCCCAGTTGATGCTGGTGCTGATTCTGCTAGATGGGGACCACACTTGAGAATCACTGCTCTAGAAAGTCAGAACACTTTTAGGCAGGCTTGTTTGACATTGCTGTAAAATGACACCCAAAGGACATGCAGCCACTTTCTGCCTTATTTCCGGGTTTTGGATCCCTTTTCTTAGTAATTCTTCCTAAAGAAGTATAAGGTCAGGGGTGGGGAATCTGCGGCCTTAAGGCCACATGTGGCCTTCTAGGTCCTTAAGTGCAGCCTTTTGACTGAATTCAAATTTTACAGAACAAATCCTTTTATTTTTATTAATACATTTTTGTTTGTCTTTTATATTTTTATTTCATTTTTAAAATGAACGTATTTAAAATACCTAAGAATGAAATAAGTTTCAACAAAATAATCCTCCCAGATTGACTGGCACAATCAGGACATTAGTAAGCCATAAGGGCTAAATTGACAGCTGGTATGCTCATGATTTAGTCCAGTCAGGTGGAGGAAATATTCAAGTCGTTTTGATTTGATATGATATCGTGCAGAAATGCTGCATTCCTATAAAAATATTCCTTCAATAATTCACATTATTGAATTATTGTCAGTCAGTGCCAGTCAGTGGCACCTGACTGGTGCCACTACCTCGTGAAGCTGGTTGGTGAGAGTTTATGGGGGTCAAGTACACCAGTTTGTTATCAGCTTTTTACAGTGGTGCACTGTTTCTCTTTGAAGTGGAATTTGTGAATAGTTGCACAGCTCAACAGTATTTTTTAGTTCTGTCTGCTTAACAGCCCATCATGTCAAAAAAGACCAAGAGAACACTGAAGGAAGAAAACAGATTTTTTAATGAGGATTGGGAATTGCAATATTATCTTGTTTCTCCTAAACTTGAGATGATTTGCTTGCTTTGTGATAATGCAATTGTCAACATTAAAGAAATTCAATGCTCATCAGCATTATAACACTCATAAGGACCACAAATACTTTAAATCAGAGGGAGAGGCATGAAAGGTTGTATTGCAGAAATTAAAATATGAAAAGCAAAAGCAATGACAGTTCTTCCAAGCAGGAATAAAACCTGGAAATAATGCTACTGAAGCAACATATCAGGTAGCTTATATACTCAGGGAAAAAAAGGGAAGCCATTCAGTGAGGTAGAAATTGTGAAAGAATGCATTGTCAAAGTTGTAGGATGCTTAGACCCCACTAATGTTTCAAAGTACAAACAATTGCCTCTTTCAAGGAGAACCATAACTGATCAGCAGCATGAATTAGCCTTCAACTTAACAGAACAACTTCATGCAATACTTCAAAAGGAAAATATATATTATTTAATTGCTTTGGATGAATCAACTGATACTACTGACTCGGCACAAGCTTTATACTTCATTTGGGTCATAACAGAAGATTTTCTTTGCTATGGAGTTTCTTGCTTTGGGCACTTTTGCAAACAGAACATGGGGAATAGATATCTTCAACAATTTTCAAGATAAATGTTGTGAAGTTGGACTGAATTTGGTAAATTTAGTGAGTGTATGTACAGATGGTGCATCTTCCATGACAGGAAAACATGAAGAGTTTATTGCACAGATAAAAAAGTATTAACAGATCCAGATGCTCTGTGCTAAAGCTACTATTTTAAGTGACACTTTGCAACAAGTTATAAGTATTGTTAACTATATTCGTGCAAATGCAACATGGCATGGTCAGTTTTGTAACATGCTAAAGTTGGATGATGAGATAGTCAGTGTGGATTTGCTGTGTCATTCTAAAGGGTGTTGGCTATCACAGGGACAGGTGTTAGCCAAAATTTTATCTCTGCAAGAACAGATAGTTAAATTTTATGAAGAACAGAATCACCAATGCGAATTATTGAAAGAAGATTTTTATAGGAATGCAGCATTTCTGCATGATATCATGTCAAATCAAAACGACTTGAATATTTCTTTGCAAGGGAAAACTAAATCTATATATGATATGTAGCAAAAAATCCAAGCATTTTGGAAAAAACTATCTTTTTTCAAAACATTTCTTCTTCAAAAGGAAATTTCAGATGAACATTTTCCCCAGTTAGCAAAGGTCATTGATGAGCAGGATGATATATGCGAATCATGTGAAGACTATGCAGCTGTTACAGACCTATTAATGGGAGAATACAATGAAAGGTTCACTGACTTTGAGAATCATGACATCACACTCAAATTAGCATTTTAGCCTCACCTGGTTGATATCATCAAGGGACTTACAGAACTACAGATGGAATTGATTGAGCTCTCAGTAGATGACATTTTAAAGTCATTGTTTGATGCTAAGGAAGATCCAGTTGAAATGTGGCAAAATGCAGAATACCTACATCTTTGGCAACATGCCTGAAAAATGCTTTCTTGCTTTTCGACCATTTATTACTGCAAATCTATGTTCTCCTACCTAACCCAAATCAGGATACTCTTAAGGTCACAAACGACTGACACCCGTCTAGAGGATCAACTGAAACTGTGGACTTCCATGCTGCAATCAAATGTTCAAATGCTTTCTAACAAAAAGCAGACACAACAAAGTCATTAAAAGGTTAGTTAACTTTAAAATTAAAAAATATTAATAGTTTTCATTTTTTGAAATTATTGAGTACATAGTAGTTAGATTTTTACAAAATAATGTACATTTTAAAGTATATCTAATTGAAGGTCCTTGAATGAGGCCTTATTTGATTACAGCTAAATTAATGTGGCCTCCCAACATGAAAAGGTTCCCAATCCCTGTATAAGGTGAAGGCAATTCTACATAGTTATAAAGGTAAACTTTAGAGCAAAACTCTAAATCTTCCTAAACATCAGAATAAATACAAAAACAAAAGCAAAGAGACCCTCTGTGAAAGACTTTCATAAGTCATAGAAACAGAAAACAGAACCTAAAATAATATAACAGAACTAAGTTCAAACATATCTGTCATATAAATATAAATGAGCTAAGCTCACCTTTTTTAAAAAAATAAGAGTCTTAGACTGATAACAAAGAAAAATCCAATTCTATGCTATGTATAAGAGACCCACCATAAAGTAATTCAGGTGGTTGAAAAATTTTAAAAATGGGCAAATATATGCCAGGCAAACGCAAACAAAGACAAAACATTGGTCATACATGTAATGTCACACAAAATTAAATTCAAGGCAAAAGACACAAAAAGAGACAAGAGCAGGCCCATTTTAACGTTAAAGGATACAGTTCACAATCAAAATATAATCATGACTATTTTTGTACTAAATTACAGAGCATCATCATTTATAGAACAAAAAGTAGAGGTGATTCAAGGATGAATACACAGAAATATGTTAGTGGTAGAAGACATTTATTATTCTTTCACTCAGCTCATGATATAACCAGGTACCAAGTACACAAAAAATAAAGCACTAGGACTATGCCATTTGATACAGCAGACCCTAGTTACAAGTGGCTATTGAGCACTTGAAATGTGGCTAGTCCAAATTGACATGGGCTGTAAGTATAAAATATGCCAGACTTCAATGATTTAGCATAAAACAAAGAAGGTAAATAGGTCATTAATAATTTTTTCTATTGATTGCATGTTGCAATGATAACATTTTTGATATAATGGGTTAATAAAATTTCACTTTTTTTTTTTTTTACTTTTCTTGAGACAGGGTCTCACTCTGTAGCCAGGGCTAGAGTGCAGTGGTGCAAACCATAGATCACTGTAACCTGAAACTCCTGTGCTCAAGTGATCCTTCTGGCACCACCACATGCAGCTAGTTTTATTTTTTTGCAGAGATAGGGTCTCACTATGTTGCCCAGGCTGGTCTCAAAGTCCTTGCCTCAAGTGATCCTCCTGCCTTGGCCTCCCAAAGTGCTAGTATTACAGGCATGAGCCACTGTGCCTGGCCTTTTTTAACTTTCTTAACATGGCTACTTCAAATTTAAAATTGCATATATGGCTTATATTGTATTTTAATTGTATAGTGGTGCTGCTCTAGAAGAACTAAATAATTAACAAGGTAGATTGAAATAATTATCACAGCTAACTCATATGCCAAGCTTATTTCATTCCAGACATTGTTCTAAATGTTTTGTACCTATTAACCCATTTAATCCTTGTAACAACCCGAAGAGGTAGATGCTATTATGACAGCCATTTTACAGATGAGGAAACTGAGGCACAGAGATATTAAATAATTTGCATAAGACCACAGCAGTGGATCTGGGATTTGGTTCCCATCAGTCTGGCTCCTGGAATCTGTACTCTAAGCTACAGATGCTACAATTGATAAAAGTACATATTGAACTCTGTCCTTTGAAAACAGAGATACATCCCCTGTTCCATCTTCTTCAATGAAACAGTCACAAAAATTGACCATATATTGGGCCATAAGAGAAACATTACTAAATTTCAAAATTGGAAATGATACAGATAAAAGTATACCATAATGCTATAAAATTAGAACTTAATATCAAAACCAGAAAAATGAAATACCTAAAATTCAGAAATGACACAAAACAAAACCCACCTTTTCCAAACCTTTCAAACAACTCTTGAATCAGAGAGGAAATTTAAATTGAAGAATACCATATAGCAAATGATCATGAAAACACTGCACGTAATAGGTCCAGGATTCAGCATAAGCACTACTCAGAGGAAAAGTTATAGCCTTAAATACATTAATAGACAAGGAAGAATACAAATAAATGGCTACATTGCTCAAATCTAGACCAAAAAAATAAATAAAAATCTAGTTAAAATGGATAATTTTCTAGGAAAATATAATTTACAAAAACTGATTTAAGAATAAAAAAAGCGGAGTTGTTGAAGAGCTACTGTTCAAAATTATCATCAGGCTCAGAAGGGTTCACTAGAAAATTTTATCAAACTTTTAAAGTGTAAATAATTTCAGTGTAAACTTAACATTGTTCTAGAATACAAAGAAAAAACTTCTAGAATCTTTTAAATTAAGTAAACATAATATTGATACCAAAACCCAGTAAGAATTGTCCAAAATAAGAGAACTGGAATAATCTCATTTATGAACATCAAGGCAAACCAAAATGTTGTAAATACAGGAAAATATATGAAGGTTGATACTAGAAGTTCAAGAATGGCTCCACATTCATATATTTATGAATATAATTAATATTCCTATATTTATGAATATGATTATGCTAATAATACATAAAGAATAAAACCATATGATCATGTTAATAAATACTAAAACATTTGATGAAATTTAACATGCATTTTGATTTAAAAATTCTTAAATGTCAAAATAGGTAAAAATTTCTAAATATGATTAAAATATATCTATTTCAACCCGAAAACCAATGTGATCCTTAAGGAGGAAACAATGCAAGCATTTATACTAAGGACTTGTTTAAGATAAGGCCTGTTGTCACTATTATCTAAGATTCCCTTTGAGGTATGGGGTAATACAAATAGATTAAAAAGAAAATAGAAGTATAAATATTTAAAAGTAGGCAAAACTATTACTATGATATGATCGTGTACCTAGAAACCCAAGAAAACCAACTGAAAACTTACTACAAACAGTAAGAAAAATCAATAAGGTAGCTGGGCATTAAATTAATAGACAAATAGTTTTCATAAATGCATAGAGCAATCAGAAAACAATAAAAGACTCCAAATACCAGTGACAAAAATCGGTAAAATATCAAGGAGTAAACTTAACAAGAAACAAGCAAGCTAGATAAAGAAAACCTTCAAATGTTCCCGAGAGACACAAAAGACTCGAGATGCGTGGGAAGGCACCAAGTGCTTGGCTGGGAAGAAAACATCGTGAAGGTTCAGTTCTCTTCAAGTTAACCTTGGAATGTAATTCTGCCATCCCCTCAAAACACTAAGAGGATTTTCTTTTTTGCATTAGCAAGTTGATTTTAAAGTTCATGGGGGAAAACCAAACATGAATAGCTAGGAAATATCTAAACAAGAGTAATGAGTGAGTACCAATTCCCTGTCAGATATTCAAACATAAAGCCCCAACAAGTAAAACATTGTATTCCAAGTGCATGCAGAGGTAGAAATCGAACAGCAAGTCCAGAAACAGAAGCAGCAATAAGGTTATTAAGTATATGATAAAGCGGGCATCTCATATCATTTCAGAGAAAAACATCATTCAATAAATGATTTGAGACAACCAGGTATCGATGTTAAAATAAATTTGGATTTATACCTCAAACAGTATACCATGACAATTTCCAAATGAATGAAAGATTTAAATGGAAAAGAATAAAATCATAAAAATAAACCATGTATAATTTTTAAAAAATAATTTAGAGGCTTATTCTGAGCTAAATTTGAGGACTACAGCCCAGAGCCACACCCAAGAAGCCTTGACCAAGTGGACTCCACCATGGGTAAATTATTTTAAGTCATTATCTTGCACAGGGGAAGCCATTCTAAGTGTGACATAGTACACAGAAACCATAAAAGAGAAGGTTGACAAAAATCAGCTACGTAAAAAAAACCAAAAACATAAAAAATCTGAGTGACTCATCCTACCAAAAACTAAGTGAAAAGACAGACAAAAAATACTTTAGCTAGGTGCAGTGGCTCACGTCTGTAATCACGGCACTTTGGGAGTTCAAGGCTGGAGGACTGCTTGAGGACAGGAATTTCAGGTTACAGTGAGCTATGACTGCGCCACTGCACTCCAGCATGGGTGACACAGCAAGACTTTGTCTCAAAAAAAAAATAAAAGAAAACAACAAAAAAAAAAGGAATATTTGCAAATCCTATCACCAACATAGAGCTAATTTACCTAATATATAAAGAGCTACCAATTCATAAGAAACTCAACATCCTGGTTTCAAATAAAATGGGCAAAGGAATTGAACAGACAATTTACACCAAAAGATACTCATGAAACCATGTCACACCCTTTACCAAAAAAGAAATGCAACTTAAAACTACACTGTGATAACAGTTTCTCTTATCCCACTCAAAAACTTTGAATAGTCTCTTGGCACAAATGTGGGAAACACATTCTATTTGTACATCACTACTAGGAATGTAAATTTGTGTAACCTCAATGAAGGCCATTTTGGCAATATCCATCAAAATTAGAAATGTACTTTCTTTTTGACCCAGTAATTCCACATCTGGGAATTTATCCTAAAGATGATGATGATGGCAATGACAATAGCAGTAATAGCAGTAACTAATAGCTACTGTTCTAAGTAGTTTACACAGGGCGAGCCACTAACCCCAAAGTCCTTAAACAGGCCCAAGGACACATACCTAGCGAGTAGTGGTGGAGCTGGGGTTCAAACCCCAAGAATCCATGCTGTTGCTTGTGAAGAGCTGTACTTGGACATAAGAGAAATAAAAAAGTGAACAAGATTTTTCACAACAGTATTGTTCAGGATAGGAAATAATTGGAAACGACAAAAAAATCTATCAGTAAAGTCCTGGTTAAAGAAATGGTTATATCCATACAATGTAATACCATTCAGATACTTTTTAAAAAGAAGAAACTATATGAATTGATATGGATAAATTTTTAAATAAAAACCAAGGTGCAGGCTGGCCTGAGTGCAGTGGTATTTACAACTAATTGATCACAACCAGTTACAGTTTTCTCTGTTTTTTCCCCACTTCCATGCTTCACTTGACTAGGCTTAAAAAATAAAACAGAAGGCTGAACACAGTGGCTCATGCCTGTAATCCTAGCACTCTGGGAGGCCAAGGCGGGAGGATCACTTGAGGTCAGGAGTCTCTACCAAAAATAGAAAAAAATTAGTTGGGCGTGATGGTGTGTGCCTGTAGTCCCAGCTACCCGGGAGGCTGAGGCAGGAGGATCACTTGAGCCCAGGAGTTCGAGGTTGCAGTGAACTAGGATGACACCACTGCACTCTAGCTGGGGCCACAGAGTGAGACTGTGTCTCAAAAAAACAAAACAAAACAAAAACCAAGGTGCAAAATGGTATGTGTATGCCATCATGTGTATACAAACGGGGGAAAAGAATGTTTAAAATGTCTCTGAAAGTACACAAAAACACACATAATAAATTAGTTGTCTGTGGGAGGGGAACTGTGTGGCTCAGGGGCAAAGGCGAGAAGGAGACTTCACTGGATGACTTTTTTTTTTTTTTTTGCATTTTGAATTTGGAACTACATATTACCTATTCAAAAATTTAATAAGAATAATGATAGTAACAGAGGCAAGGTGACAAGAATGACAAATGAACTGACTGCAAAAGAATGCATACCCTTTTAATAATCACTTAATGAAATAGAACAATCACAGAACTGGTTACTAGCAGAACTGAGACAAGAACCTCATTTTTAAAAAACTCCTAATTTAATCCTCTTTCCAGCACCACTTTTATTTTTCCTATAGCTAAAACGACTTCATATGTGGTGTTCTATCACAGAAGATGGTAGAGGTTATAGTTTCCAAAAGGGGCTTGGTGTGGTATACAATATGCGGAGAAATCTCTCTGGTCAAGGACAGTGCATGAGTAATGAAGTATCCCTCAGATACACATAAAGACATTTACCAAATCAGTGGTCTTTAAGCCCTTCTGTTTACCTCCTCATTTTTAAGTTTATATGTAAAAATGTTTCATCTAAAAAGCTAGAAATGATTTTTAAAAGTTTCATCATAAATTTAA
Source organism: Daubentonia madagascariensis (assembly GCA_023783475.1). NCBI lineage: Eukaryota > Metazoa > Chordata > Mammalia > Primates > Daubentoniidae > Daubentonia > Daubentonia madagascariensis. The sequence goes on from JAKFHU010001035.1 coordinate 28,487,970, forward strand.
GTAAGTTTATTGCTTGCTGTAACATGAAATGAACATTGACTGTGATTGGAATAAAGATTTCATGACATGATTTGACGGCATAGGTTTTAACTACCTTATTGTATAGAGCCCTGAATGTGAAAGTCATTTAACAGTTTATATATGAGTTTTATCCAATGTATCTTGACAGATTTGGTTTTCATAAAATATACTAGTTATGTTTAAAACAACCCACATAACTAACCTATATTGTTTTGGTTGTTCTGAACTCAGAATATCCCTATACAGGCCAATTTGATCCTTAAGGAAAATAAGTACAGTATAAAAGGGTTTCAGTCAAAAATGCCTGCAACAGATGTGAAAGCAGGCTCCTCTAAACCAATATTTTGATTTGTCTCTTTGTTTGGCACCTAGAGGGTTTTATACTTTGGGGCAATTCACAAGTAGAAGATGTGGGATGAGTTTTGGGCCTTTTTTTTTTTTCCAAATAGGAAAAGAAGTTTTCTCCGCTAGTTTTAGGAAAGAATACCTGTGAGAGAGGAGGATCTGCAAATTGATTGCTTTGTTTAAACTTATCCACCTGAGAGGCATAACCCTTGAAATGACTTTGGTTACCATTGTTTATTCCATTTTGGAAAACACGATGCTAAATTACAGGCATCATTCTACTTTCTTATTTTGTTTTTGATGGAAAAAAAAAGGATGTCCAACTTGAGGGAATGTTCTAAAGGGATATAAAAAGAATTCTGTGACATGGGCCAATGAACAGAGTCTCACAGTCTTGAGCTCATTCTCTTTGTTGTCCTTGACCATGCTGTTACAGAGCTGCTCTATTCTACAGTCACACACCGAATACTATGGAGGATTCTCATGTTAGAAATAAAGCTAGAATATAGAAGCAAAAGGATGCATAGAAGATTGCCCATCATGGATTCTGTATGTGTGGGCATTCAGGACATTTTAGGCTGTTTTGAAATTGTAGGAAGGAGAGCTAATTAAGTGCTATGCACTTCTTTGCAACATTTGTTCTAAACTTGAACCAGGAGGGGTAAACAGATATTCTCCCTAAGATTCTGCTTAAGAAGTTCCAGAGTGGTAATTACCTCTGTATTGATGATGATAGGTAAATACTGAGTGCATATTATGTGCTATACACTGCGGTAGGCATTTTACAGGGATTATCACAGTTAATTCTTACGGCTCTTCTACGAACGTAGGAATTACCTTCATTTTACAGATTGGAAGATTATGGTTTAGCCAGGTTACATAACTTGCTCACGGTCACATGACTAGTGTACCAGAGTTCTGAATCTAGACCGATTGCCTCCTGGTAATTCAAATGACTTGTTAGGTAAGTATTTGTTGCATCCACTGGTTGCTCTCAAATTTTAACATAGGTACAAATTTCACTGCCCCAGTTTGTCGCAGAGTAAGTGCCTCTAGGGGAGACATGCTATCTACTACTTTTTTCTCCATAGTAAGCCCTTAAATAATCTGGTAATCACTTCTTGGCCTTTTGGCTAAGATCAAATGTAAATAATTTGGTAAAGAATTAACTTTAAAAGAGCAGCACCACAAAATTTAAAGCTATGTATATTTTATTATCATTTTAAATAAGATTTTAAAATAGCCCTTGCTTATCCTTTTAGGTTGGGATTTACTTTCTGCTTGTTTCTTTAGAATTTTTTTCACTGATTTCTGGTAACTGAAGGTTAGAATGAAGCAAGTTTCTCTGAGTTGACTTGTGATTGGTCATCCTCCATACCACGAGAACTGGTTTCTACCGAGAAACAATTCTGAAGCAGTTAGGCCTTAAGACACAGAGCCAGTGTTGGCTAAGGCCTTGGTAAGTGCTGGAAACTATGTATACCTGGGAATAAACCTACCTGTTCTGAGACTTGGTAGTACTTTTCATACATTTCCCAAAGAAAACCTCATTTATCTCAACCATTTTGTAAATGCCTCATAAAAAAATTGCAATTTGGCTGGGTGCTATGGCTCACACCTGTAATCCCAGCACGTTGGGAGGCTGAGGCAGGAGGATCATTTGAAACCAGGAGTTCAAGACCAGCCTGGGCAACATAGCAAGACCCTGTCTATACCAAAAAAAGAAAAAAAAAATTGCAGTAAGAAACAGCGAGTACTAGATACGTTTGCTTTGAATTCCTAAAGAATTCTACAATTGACACTTTTGGGTTCTTAAAGATCTCTAATTACTACATTTCCTTGAAAACTTCCTTGGCTTTTTATAAGATTTGAGTACATCACTTCATCCCATTAAATTTTATATTTTTATTTTACTGTGTCCTTCCCTTCTCAGAGAAGTTTCTGGAACTACAGCACTCCCTCAGTATATGTGAGGGATTGGTTCCAGGACCCCTTCATATACGAAAATCCTCACATACTGAAGTCCCATACTTGGCCGTGCGGAACCCATGTATAGGAAAAGTTAGCCTCTCTATACACATGGGTTTCACGTCCCTCAAAAAAATCTGCACATAAGTCTACCTGTACAGTTCAAATTTGTGTTGCTCGAGTCAATTGTAGTCTAAATTTATTTTTTGTCTCATTCTTCCCTTAAACTCCAGAAAACTGGCCTCAGTCTTTATTCTGAAACTGCCCTTGAAAAGGCTGTAAGATGTAATGGCTATTTTCAGCTCTAGTTCATTGAATTTCTCTGTGGCATCTGGAATTGTTAATTACTGAGCTCTGGAGCCAGATGGCCCTAGATTTGATTCCAGCTCCCCTGCTTACTAACGATATGGGTGTGGGCAAGTTTAATCAATCATTCCGGCTTCATTATCTTCGTATGTGAAACGGGGTTAATAGTAGTACTCACGTTGCTCTCAACGAACAGTAATAAGCTGCTACTCTTACTACTAAACCTAGACTTCCATGCTATCATCCTCTTGGTTTTCCTCTTACTCTGTTACCCTGTTCCATCCACCCCTTAAATGATTATTCCTCAAGATTCCACCCTTGGTCCACTACTCCTTTCCCCTGCTTGGGTGATTTGATGGAATCATTGTTTTGATAGAATGTTCTAAGGCAAAATCACTGGATGCTGACCGTTCCCAAACCTCTACCTCCAGGCATTTTCCTGAGTTTCAGACTAAAATCATCCTCCCCAGCGTACCTTTCCCCTTTCTTATAATTTTGATTTCAATTAACAGTATATCATTTAGTCAATCACAAAACAAGAAAACCAGCGATTATACTAAATTTCTTATCCTAATAAATTCTTATAAATTTTATCTCTTAAACATTTCCCAAATCTGCCCCTTCTCTATCCCTATTATTATTCTACCTTAGTTCAAGCTCTATGCTTCTGATTCCAATCTTTGCCCCCCTCCTTAAGTCTATACTCTTTAGCCAACAATTTATAAATTAATAGAATCTATTAATAACTCTGCACATGCCATACTCTCTCTCATTGGTATACTGCTATACATAAAACAGGTCCAAGTTACTTAGGATGGCAAGCACAGCCCTCTATCACCTGACCCCTACAATCTTTCCAACTCCCGCCAATTTTCACCCCATCGGAGGAACACTGAAACACTACGCTATACAAGTACCCTGGCATAACTGTCACTGTTTATGCTACAATTATCTATGTTTCTGGCTCTGTCCCTAGACATTTCCTGAGGCAGGGACTTTCTAACTTATCTTTGTATCTCACCCCAACAGAGTGCTGAAATGTAGCATTAAGTTTTCATCGGCTAGTCTGAGTGCAGTGGTGTTTACAGTGGTGATTACAACCAGTTACAGATTCCTTTGTTCCGTCTCCACTCCACTGCTTCACTTGACCAGCCTTAAAAAAATAATAATAAAAAAATAAAGTTTTTATTGAGCTGAACTGCAGGCCTTTTTCCTTGAAGAAATTATAACTCAATTTAACAAGTACTGATCATTTCAAGAGATATTTTTTCCCAAGATTTTCCCTCCAAATTCCTGGGGAACATGTTAAAAACTTTTTTTTTTTCTATTTCTGCCCCACACCATTTTATTTATATTTAGTGGACAGTGAATGATTTACTGTGGAAGTTCTCATACCAACAGTTAGGTTTAATGCAGCTTCTTCACCAATCACAAATTTGTAGGTGAATATAAGTATGCAAGGTGAAAAGTTCAAACACTGACATGCACATACCTGCTTCAATCAGTGATCTGAACCCTAGGAATAAATTAATTTATACAAATGTGGAAATATAGCACTGAACAACAACAACAATTCTAGTTATTACAATCATTCTGATGAGGAACGAGAGAAACAAGAAAAGCAGGAGAAAATGACGTCTTATATAATGCTGGATACCCTGTGATCAATGTATTATTTTATTTAGGTAAACCCAATGACCCTCTCTGTTAAAAAACAAATGAATCAAATACCATCCAAATTACTTAAGGGGGGGAGGACGATTAAATAACAAACACACATTTAAAATTTATTTTCAAAAGGATGTACTATAGGCAGACAAAGTATCCAGAAAAGTGGAATAGGCACAATCTAAAAATATTGAAGTGTAAGAATAGAGGTGATTTGGGCACTAGGAAATCAGTTAAGTACACATAGAAATGACTTCCAATATCTTCCCACAGAAGGAATTTATTTAACTCTATTCTATGTCTGGCACAGTTGGATACTAGCTTAGTTTGGATATAGAGCAAGAAATGAAAACGACAGCGGTACATCTTTAATAATTTTCTTAGAGAATGCTGACATCTTGTAGTTTTTGGTAGTGGGAGGAAACAAAACATTAACAAAAGGTTCTGTCTCAAGTCTATCTGTTTTAAAGGACAGTAATTCAAGATTTCATGTCAAAAATTCCCTAAAATTTTTCTCTGATTTCTCAAAGAAATTCCCACATGCCCTACTCCAGTAAATCATTATTTACTACAAGTTAAGGTTAAGAATGTATATAATATCAAAAGATACTCTCTATACAAAATCTAAGAACTTAACAAAACTAATTCGTGGTTTGAAATACACTATTTCTAGAGAACTTTAATCTATGTGAAGAGAAGAAAGTCAATCCTTTCACGGTTTCATAATGTGGGGGGAAAATCTAGTTTGAAGCAGAAAATGAAGATGCAAATTTCAGAGCCATCATGGAGAAATGTATCATTTGCTTTCTTATATGTTCTTATTTGAAAAAGCAATCAATTAACTATAAAAAATCAAAATTATATTTATCAAAGAATGAAACATGTATTCGTTAGATACACTGTGGAGTCTGATCAAAGCAGATGCTAACCTAAATGTGAATACATTCTAAGGTATCATTTTAAGATATGAAACCTTGACAATTTTATTTCTAATAAGAAACTCCTATATATACTAAACATACATATTTAACAGCATAAAGAAACCAACACCACATTCAAAACAACTTAAAACCTTAATTAATGTTAATGATAAAAAACTAAATTGTCTTCAAATTTGAACATTTTAAAATGGTAAAGGCTAGCTAAAAAATAAACAGGTAAAATTAAAAGGACCAAGGTGGTTTTAGTTCTCAGAAGAATGTGCTTACTTCAATGGCAAGAAGATTTTTAATGGCAAGACATGAATTCTTTATTCTAAAAAACGCCCAATTTAGTAGGAAAATACAATTTCTCTTTTAACAAACATATATTTATAATTTCAATTCACTTCATTAAAAAAAAAAAAGTCCCCCATTCTTAGGGACACTAATTTATCTTTGCCTAATATGTGTAGCAACAGCTACACCCAGTGGCCAGAAATGAGTAGTGAAGTTTTCTAGCTGTGCTGTTATAACAAAAAGTAAATTTGGAAACAGCCATTTTTCAATTTATTTAAGGTTTTAGGATAAGGGTTATCTTTCACTACAAATTACATTTTAAGGAAATACTCAAGAATCTTTGGGAACAAAAGCCTTAGCTCATAAGCTTGATGCGAGGTTGCAGAACAGTTCAGTTAAAAAAAAGTAGCTAAAATAAAACTCAAACCAAAGAGAGAACATACAGATACTTTATTGCTCACCTTTCACACAAAGCACACCTCCAGCCATTTTCTTTCACAGCTTGACAATGTTTACGTATACAAAAACCCAGCAAGAAGCATCATGTCATGTAGATTTCAGTAAAGGAGAATGTAAAACATCAACTCAGCTAGGCTTTTGTTTTCTGCAGCAATAAAAAAGGGCCTCCTGCACTAAGCAAAAATCTGTCTTACTTTGTAGTGCATTTCTTCCTTTACAAAAAAAGTCTCCTGCCTAAAGCAAACTAACTTGTATTTGTTGAGCCAGTGGTATTAACTCGTGCATAAAACAAATTTCGGTTTGCTGTTTCTTCTAGCAGATTTCAAGTAAAAATAAGGTTGAAGGAAGAACTTGTTTTGGATGGATGCAGGTCAGTTTGAATTGCTATACTTAACTAAATGCTTACATGTACTATAGGTTCACAACTTAGTTTGCTTTTATAATCTTTATGGATTTTGGCCGTGTTCAAGGTTTTCAGAGTTGAGCATATGGTACAGTATTCCAACAACAGAGTAAGGCTACTGAATGTGCTATCTGCAGAAGAGCTCATTTAATAGGAACTGACCTAAAATTCTATCATGAAGCAAATGTGGCATAACCTCTCTGAATAAAAAGCCAACCAGGGGCAGAACTGTGCTTGGAAAACAGGCATTAGAATACTTTAAGCAAAACACATATACATGGATTGTTAATATGAGGAAGGTTGCCTAGTAGTAAATCTAAAAAAGTCTAGGTGAATCCTCATTTTCAAATCTGCATATTGAAAACATAAGAACTACTTATTCAAGTAATTTCTTCAAAAAAGTATGCATGTTCTGACTGTGGAATTAGTCTACTGGTCAATTAAAGGCGATTTTAATTACCTTTTAAAAAGTTTTTCATAGAAAGGAGAGATGTTGTATGTATTTCTCAAATAAACAGCATTACGTAAGTCCGTTAAAAGAAAAAACCAACAGAATTGAATCAAGTCCTACAAATGCTTTTGCCAAGCAGGAATCTGCCTGCCACCTGTGGTCTCACTTTAATTCAAAACAGAATGCTGGATTCAGGATTCCGAAACTAAGTTTCTATTACTTGAGCTCTAGCAAAATGTAAGGGTCTGTAGCCTCAACTAGTATAATGTCGTCCCTGTCCAAACCCAGAATGATTATACTGATAACCTCCATGCTGGAAGTGCTGCTCAAACTGACCCCCTTGGTGATAATTCTGGCTTCCCCTTCCTCCCCAACCTCCTCCCTGGCCTGCACGACCACCTCGGCCTCCTCGACCACCTCTCCCTCCGCGACCACCGCCTCGATCACCATGGTGCCCACCATCTTGATATCTATTGTCCTGCTGGTAGCCACCACCCTGGTATCCACTTCCTGTATATGAAGATGTCTGGAAGCCACCATAACCTCCACCTTGATAGCCACCGCTGTGGCCACTATGATAGCCACCTGGTTGGAAACCTGAATCTCGATAACCACCGTCTTGGTAGCCACCTCCTCCTCCTCCACTCCCTCCATCTGTCCAGCCTCCTTGGTGCTTATTTCCTCTTCCTCCCCCTCGGCCACCATGGTCATAGCCACCACGTCCACCTCTCCCTCCTCCTTGTTCATGACCTCCTCGTCCTCCATATGAGGAATGTTCATAGCCACCTCTCCCTCCTCCTCGGCCTCCTGCTTGCTGTTGGGGACCATCTTGCCTTTTTTGCCACGGTGGCATCTCGGGGGGTGGAGGTTCAATTTCATTGGGTCTACCACCTCTGTCAGGCACCCTGCCCATCAACACCTATGGAATAAGGAAGATATTTTACACTATTTTATTTTATGAACTGAAATAAATATATTTGGAAGAAAATTAAAGGTACTGTAATCACCTTATTTATGGCACAGGCAGTCTTTTCTCTTATAGAGCCACTGCTTGTCCTTAAAATCTTTGACAAGTCTTGTCTTGCAGCCAAAAGATGGGCAACAGAAATAGTACTTTTAGGAGATAAGACTGAACGTTTCGGCTGGTAAACCTTGGCTAATTTTTCTGTCTGACTCTGTTGAAAGAAAAGTGTTTAAAGACAAATGTCAATTTTCAAAATGATGTAAACACTCATATTAAATAAGTTAAAGATCTCCAAAATATGTGCTAATGATATTTACTAGGCGACAGATGCTAGGAAAAGTTTTAAACTCACCATTGTTCCTACCTAGTCAAGAACTACCCTCAAGTATGGCTGTCATAGTTGCTGATACAGCAAGGAGTGATGGTGGGGACAAGGTTGGAGTGGGAAGGCTTCTCTTTAGGGTTGTGGGGACAAAAAGATAAAAAAAAGTTCTCCCTGACATTGGTCTCAGATCACACACATTCATTTTCTCTATTTAAATATAAGAATGTAAATCCATTTCAATAATTTTGCTTCTTAATTTTCCCATCTTTGGTTTCTACAAGGTAATAAATATCTGCTGAAGGACTGAGACCTTTTACCTGGATTATTTCATTTAAGCTGAAATATAACTTAAGTCTTACCAGATTCTCCACTTCTCTATAAACAGATAATATTAGGTCATACTAAATCTAATATTTTTAAATCAGTTAGTAAATTGAACTGTTAGCTTAAAATATAGTCAACAAATAATTTGACAATAATTTATTATTCTAGTAATTTTTAGATTTTATAGTAACTCTGTTTCTCTCACAAATGGGTACTTCCAGTAAAGACAGGAAGTTTCCAGGAAGACTGGAAATTCAGTTTTGCTGAAAAATATTAAAAAGTTGAAAAGTAAATATTTTTATTATTGCTGAATAGATGAAAGAGTTGCTATTCACAACTCACTAAGGAAAAATTCTTGTGTGTGTCTGCACTTTATCTAACCTGTTTAGATGTTTAGGGATCATGTCTATAAATACTCTGACTCTTTTAAATTATTTACTGTATACCTTAGCTCTGTCAGACCAGCCAAAGGACTGTACAGTGACATCCAAACGTTTTATTAGCAGCTTTCTCCGGACTTCATATTCATTGGCTATGGCTTGATTAATTGCTTCTATCTTTTCCTGAAGCAAAATTAAAAAGACCAGTTAGAATTTAAAACAGCTTGATCCCCTGTTTTGTAAGGGCAGAAACTGTTTCTGTGTCATTCATAACTGACGTCCAGGCATTTAACACACACAGTCCCTTTTCCACATAATATATTAACAATTAATAAAATGATAGGCAACAAAAAGCTAATTCTCAAAACTTAATAAAGAATATGTGAATTACAAAATTCTTATTTAGCTTTCCCATAATTCAATGTGTGAAGCTCAGTCCAATTAAGTTTTTGGCTTGAAGGCAATCCACTTGGCAATTAGAAACATGCATCATACTGAATTTCAGTTTATTTTAATCAGCTGTGTTAAATATTTACAAATTATAAGATTAAGTATTTCTAATCTTACACAAATAAAATTACTCTGCATAAATCTTGAGAGTCACAAAAATGATTCCAAGGATGTCCACCTAGAAAACTACATATTAGAAAACATAATCTAAAAAGCACAAAATACAAGCGTTGACATAAAAATCATGAAATAGACATTTCCTTACAAAGGTTATTCAAGATGGTCACTACTCACCCAGTGGGCTGGCCCCATTGGCTTCTTCAATAAAGGCTTTCCCACATGATTAGGTGGAACTTTTGCTAGTGTTTCCTTTAACTGACACAAAAACATAAACAAATGAACAAAAAATCCAAAAGCAAAGCATATCCTCCTCATCTTCCCAATTCCCATCATATCTTGCCATCAAAAGAAGATTCCTGACAGAGGCAAAGGTGGAGGATGTTTTGAAATGTAAATGTAAAAGACCCACAAGATAAAGACACTCACTTCTCCCACTGCTCATGTGCCTATAGAAGCATGATTCCTTCATTGCACCTAGAACAGTGCCTGACCACAGTAGGCACTCAATGAGCATTTGCTGAATGGATGAGTGAACACATAGGAAAATATGGACTATGGATACACTGCTGCTCCCCTGTAGAGTTCAGCCATATTTGTGCATCATGGTGCCGGTCTACCCCACAAGGCAAATGTACCAATTCTTAAGAGTCCAGCAGATATGCATGTAGGGAATAACTCTGCTATAACAAATACCATTTTCTGCTACTCATTAATTTTTTGTTAAAATTGCTTGTTCCTAATAGATAAAAAATCTTAACTGTTGATAGTGTGTGGCATAAAAATAATCCTAATTTATTTTCACATACTAGATTATGTTAGCAGTCAACAGATCTAGTTTGCCAATTGAAACATATGACACCCAAAGTGATTGGATTTAAAAACAAAATATTAACATCCTTTTCTGTCCAGTCAATGGGGAGGGTGGTAACATTTAATGATAAAGACCTTAAAAATTAATTGCATCAAAGTTCAATGATAAAATAATTTTTAAAGGACTTAAATCTTAATCCTTTTTATATTGTATCTAACTTACTTCAGCTTATAAACCAAAACGTAAAGTTTCCTTTTTGAAAAGAAACATGCTAATGTTTAAAAAAAAATAATAAAATACTGATTTCTCTTTAAGGTATCTAGGATAAAAACCCAAAACTCAATTAGTAACAATTACTTAATAATATGCACATTAGGTTCCCATTAAGAGAAATTAACTTAATTGTTTCATTTCAAACAAGTGTAGGACTATGCCTTTAATACACTACAATTTGGTACTAAAGGTCTTACTTTTTTTTCAATCCCGCTGAAGAATTGGAACATAGTTATATTGGCTGGAGGTTTGGACATTCCTAGAGCAATACATATGCCTTTCAACTCTTGAAAGACCTCACTACCGCCTCCTTCTTGAGCTTTTTTTGGAGGAGCATTCACACAGAGCATTCTGGCAGCTTCTAGTTCTGAGATGAGGTATGCTGAAGTAAACAAAATAAGATTTCAAAATGAGATACAGCTACAGTTATAGTCATAAGTCTGGAGTCACAACTCTATAGACCTAATGATATGTAACTTTTAAAGCTGCAAGAATGGATAAAAACAAGAAAGGAAAACCATTTTACCTGCAAATGATATAACGTATAAACTGGTTATGTAATTTAGGTATTTAACCAATATTAATGTTTAAAAGTTAATTTAAAAATAAGCAATTCTTCTTTGAAACCAAAAGATTGAGGTAGATCACATCTAAAAATGTGGATTCTTGCATTCCACTATTAAGGAACCTCCAGAACAGGGGTTGGCATCTGTTAGAAAATTAGCAAACGGTGGCAGGTGGCCGATTTTTAGTGACAATTAAAAATGTTCTTTTTTTTTTTACTTCTCACCACTTGTGAACACCAGTGATACAACTACCGTGCCCTCTTGTCTCCCAATAATTATGTAGCCTGTTTAGAACTGGTGTGAAACAACATTTTTAAGTAGTCAAAGTTTAACTTACAGGAGAAGTGGGAAGGTACTAAACTCCTAAGAGTTCCTTTCCCAGTATCCTTATGTTACCTCTGGCTGTTCAAAGAAAGCCGTCTTCCATCTAATATTCTTCTCAGGGTTCCCTTTCCCCCTACTTTCCTCACCCTACTCCCCCCAAAACAACAACAAAACTTTCAAATCACTTCTTGGCAGAGTCTCCTTTGCGTCAGTATCATCCCTTGTGTGCTAATCTCCGCCTGGCATAACGAGGGCTGTAATTCGCTGCAGGTAACTCAGTCAGGATATCAATTTTCAGTCTCATCCTTTAACCTTCCTAAGGACATTTCAATTTTTATAAAGATGATTAATAATCATTTGAATCTTAAGGTTTCAGGTTATGTGACAAAGTCAGATCTTCCTCACAATACAAGGAAAGTAGTTTTGGAGAAAGACATTTTAAGGGCCCTAAAGTCCTATTAGAAAGAAGTACAAAAACCTGATCAGCTTGGATATCTCACTTCCTACACCCAAAGTGTAATGCTAGAAATACAGGGACCATAATTTTAGCAAGTCATTTCTGAAACGCTGCTGGCTCCTGTTCCAAAACAAGAAATACAGCTAAGTTTCTGGAAAGGTCATCCTAAATGGGTTTGATACTGTAAAATCTTAACATGTTCCATACAGCAAACTGTATTTTTATGAGTTAAAACATCAAAACAGTAAAACCCCACTGTTATGACAATAACCATTATTTTCATAAATAAGATTTTACCAGAACATTGCCACACTCATTCATCTACATATTGTCTACAGCTGCTTTCATGCCACAACAGCAGAGCTGAGTAGTCATGACAAAGAACTTACAGCCAACAAAGCCAAAAATATTTTACTATCTGGCCTTTTTAGAAAAAGCTTGCCAACCCTTGTTCTAGAAAATCATATTATATGATATAATATACTGGTTCTCTAAATTTGGGACAACATAGTTCAGGTATTCACAAATTAGTTCACCAATATATTTACCATGAAAAAACTTTAACTGTAATTGATGTGTTCAAAGCACAAGGAAAGGCACTGGAGATACGATTAAAAACACACACAAAAACGATTATCTCTACTGACAATCTAGTTAGGAATAAAGAATATATGCCAAAAAAAAAAAGAGATGAACAGTTCTCCATCTATTAGGAACTCAGATACCTGACTTAACTTACCTAAGGGAAATAATCTGAGAACCACACAAGGCCAATGAAACAGCCAAAACAGAATCCTTACTCTAATACATGAGAGTTTTTCAGCCATTCAGTCAAAGACTATTCTATTTCACTAACAATTCTAATGAGGTTGGTTTATTTTTCCCCCTAAAATGCAATATGATCAAACACTAAAATTATTGAGGTAATGGTGCTGGAAGAAGTAAAATTGTAGCATCAAGATGTGACAACTAATACTTGGAAAGATGAGAAATATTCACACAGATCAAGTAGAAAATGAGTACATGTATGTAAATACCAGAATGAAAGAGAGATTAAAAACTGAGGGGAATATTTTAGAATGGGGAAACAGCAGAAGCAAAGATAAAGAAGGAAATAGTGTGTGTGTGTGTATGTATGAAGAATTAAAAACACGAGTAACCTTTAATTGACTTAGTAATTTAATTGAGGAGCAAATAGTTGTGTATTCTTGAGAAGTTTTTGAGAGTGATAGCACATTAAAATACAGTCTCTAATCATGACCCTGAGTTCAAAATAATGTTCACTGCAGTCTGCTTATGAAACAGGAAAGAATGAAAAGCATTTTATAAAGATTTACATTAAAGTGTTTTTTGATAAGCATCAGCATTAAAAAGGCCAAACTCTGAGCTCTTTGGAAGAATTAACTGTTCAGGGTCATTACTAAGTATTCCACACAGCTGTTGTCTTCCTATGCAGGTAGCATATTCTAAGTGCCAAATATTATTGGGAAGGATAAGCAATGCTACAAAGGAAGAACAAGTTCAGTACACTGTTACTGAGCCAGTTATAGAAATTATACAATTTGAAGGACACTGAATGAATATGTAAGAACTATCTGTGGCAATATTAATAGCTAGAGAGCAATACCTAACCTTATGTGCACACTCCCCCAACAACCACCATTTGACCAACAAAGGGGAAGTTAAGAGATTCTGGAATAACTTAGTGCTTAAGTATAATGGCTATGAGCACATTTTTTTTCTAACTGAACCTTCAAAACAGGATTGTGCCACTTTTCAGAAAGCATAGAGTAGTTGTAAAGACAAACATTTTTAAAATCCTCTTAATTGTGTCTGTCATAATAAGAACTACAATATTCAGTTAACCAAAGCTTAACCTAAATGTGCTTTAGAATGCTACAAAAATTCTGAGTTAGGACTATTGATTATGTTTAGTGGAAAGTTTATAGAAGGCAACAAAATTTGTGAGTCTACTAACTGTTTTTCAGTAAAGAGACAAACAGTAGTTACAGTATAAAAAACATAGAAGGAAAGAACTTGTCATAAAAATTTTTTCCCCAGAATGAGTAGTAAGTACAGGAACAATCCAAATATTATTCCAGAATATTTACAAACAAAACCAAAACCCCTGAACAATTATCCAACCACAAAGAAATATCAAGAGAAAATACTTTAAATCATTACATTAATCATTAACTGTATCTAATGAATGCTTACTCTCCTCAAAGAAAATAATTTCTAAAGAAAATTTTCATTATTTCCACACTATCTTCCCAGTCTATTTGAAAACGTGCATCAAGTCTAAAATGCAAAGGTTTAATGATCACACACTTGAACACTCCAGGACTACCACTGGTCACAATAGGTGAAACACAATGGCCTGAGTACCACCAAAGCTGAAATGAAAGAGTATCAATTATAAAAAACAATGCCACCAGTGCATACACCCACTGTCAGCTCCTAAATACTATTTATTTTTTAAAAAATAGTATTTTGAATTAAATCCCTAATGAAACAAAATAAGAACCACCAGCTTATTAGTCATGGAAAACAGAAAACAGAATGTAACAGCTACATTCTAGTAGTCATGAACTTACTGAGCAAAAGGAGGCAGTTCTTCTGAACGAGAAGGCGCTTGGTCACATCCCCAGATGTCAGTGAAAGATATGGACAGTTCATCTCCCCTAGCAGCCCACTCACCTCAAGCTGGAATTCTTCAGCTTCACTTGGACCTTTTAAGAATGAAAATAATCTTATTTAATAATAGTGATTGTTTTTTCCATTAGCATAATAGTTATTGTATATTAACTGAAATTTTAAATAAGATTTTCATAACTTGAGTTCCTTTCCCTTCTAATTTATCATTTCTCACACTGCTGAAAATGTTCGTTCTTAAACAGTATTCATTAGGTTATTCCCTTATTTGAGAATCTTTAATGGCTCCCTAATTCCTACCCAATCTAATTTTTTGTCTGCCTTTAAGGATTCCTCATAGCTGCTTATGCTTGCCCTTCCCAGCACATTCGGTTACAATCACCTACTTACTACCTCCACAAATACTCCCTCTACTTGTGCCAGGCCAGTCTTCTCACTGTTCCAGGAACAGCCAGTCTCATTTCTACTTTTGTGCCTTCATTTAAGTTATTCCCTGTGATTGATATGCCCTCTACCCTCTCCTCTAGCAAATCCTACCCATCCATCAAAGCTCAGTGGTCTCACTCCGTGATGAAACCCTCCTTATGATTTCCTCTCCCTGTGAACCACGAAGTGAAGTGTTTAATTCCTGTACAAATCTCCAGTTGTTTCATTTGTGTCTAATACTCCAAGTTAGACTAAATTTGAAGACAGCAAACATGACTTATAGTTCTATGTTCCTGTAATATGTAAAAAAAGTATTGAGTTCATTGGGTGAGCCAAGGAAAAACACAATGCTCTTTCCTTATGATTTTGACAACCATTTGACAGACAAAGGGGAAGGAGGAGGAGTAGAAATTAACAAACTTTGAGAGAATCAGTCAACCTGAGTTCATCTTCTCATCCGTAAAACAGGAAGACTATCAACATTTTGCAAACTGTGATCTGTGAACCCTATAGAGTTACACAGAGCTCCTTTAGAGGCAGCTGGGAAGGAGGAAAGAGTTGTGCAAAAGGTACTCTCTCTCTAAGTAGAACAGCTACACTTTTTTACCTGTTTTATATGTTGGCTTCTCTATCATGTTTCATTTGAACAAAGGGGATACAGGTTAAAAAGAGTTATCATCTAGTATTGGTGTTTTCAAAGGTTCCTACAATCTCTAAAACATTAGGTCAAGAGGCAGTACAGCACAGTGCTTAAGAGCACTGGCTCCTGAACTTGACTAGTGGAGTTGAATCTGGCTCCACCTCTTACAGGTTGTGTGACCTCAGGCAATGCATTTAACGTCTTTAGGCTTTCTTGATTAATATATAAGAGTATTAAAACCTGCCTCATAGGGTTGCCCTTAGGTTTAAATGAGTTAACACATGTAACGTGCTTAGAATATACTGAGTGTTCAATAAATGTAAGCTGTGCTATCATTGTTACACTATACTCTGCTTAATAATTAGAACTGAATGCAACTAACAAGTACACATTAAATATACTAACATGCAGGAGGGTGAGCTCTTCAAAATGTGTATAGTATAGTATGTGTATTATGTGTATCGTTCCCTGTAAGGGTGGGTTAACTGGGGGGCATTTTTCTTGGTTTCCTATTATAGGTTTACCTACGGCAGGAGAGAACCAGATGGTGAAGTGTCAGGTTCCAAGCTTTTGTCTCTTTTGCAGCATCTACTAGTATCAAAAGTGATAACAAAATTGGCAAATATAAAACAGCTCTCAGCCCCCAAAATCTGAATGTGCTGGATCTGGTTGTGATGTATCTAATGGTACATTCCTATGATAAAGAAAGCTTCTTAACAAAATGTTCTCTGTCTTCCCAGGCACAACAGAATTACATTGCATTTACCATGGTTTACATGCTCCTGGAATCTGGTAGTAATAAAATTACAAAAACACCCCAATTTCCAGGTCTAGCCACCAATCTAGGATCTTACAATTCACGTTTTAGAAAATGCAGAAAATTCACATATTCTATCCTTGTGGTCTCCATTTTTCTGTATCTCAGTAATAGGGTCTTTTCAGCCTCCACCAATTTTTAATAGTTACATGACTATATTCTGGCTTTTCAACTTCTGAATCACCTCATCTCCAAAAATAATGGAGGAAAAAATATCTTGGCTCCTTTACAAAATTTTTCTGCACATTTACAAAAAGCTTGAAATTTCAGCTTCAGTACTATTAAGATTCAATTGACAATACCCTAATTTTGTTTTTACATTTTGTACCTAGAAGTGAATGTTTACTTACTGTTAGTTGCTTGCACATTTTCCTCTAGCTTACAAAGCACTCTTAATTCAGACACCAGCCAAGCACAGAGTTTGGTAAACTCGGGGGAACTGGCTCCAGCAGAGACTGCCTGAGACAGAGCTCCATCTTCCAACAATGGGCCCTTGTAACTGGTGAGTAAGAAATTACACTTCAGAAGACTATAAAATCACACCTAATATATTATAGATAAAACACATATATGAATTATTTATCTAATTAAGCAATAATTTAGTAAAGATAAGTTATGATGATCAACTTCTAAACTTGCAAATATAAATAAAATTTAGAACCATATTGAACCATTAGAAACACAAGCTAAATGGTAACTACATTTCAACCCTTCAAAATATATGTGAATGTTTAACAGAATAAATTATGTCAACTTCTTCTGTACCTTTACTGAAAGCTCTTATTGTAAAGGTTTATTTTCTCACTATAACTGAATTGAGTATTAAAACCAGATTAACAAGTGATAGCTAATTATAACTTACTATTTCAGAAATAAAACTTAGGTTATTTTGTCTAGAAATATTTTTCCAGAAATCAATTAGGTTAGATTTTTAATGACTTCCTTTAAAAGCAAAAACATTCTAATTAACCATTTATTTCCTTTTTCTATATTTAATGACACTTAAGACTAGTAAGACACAGTAGTACCACAGAAATGTAAAAATTAATTTAATAATTGTTGGCCAGTCAATGAACTGGCACACCTGAATCCTAATCCTTTGTAAGTGATTCCAATGTAATTTAAAGAAATTATAAAAGTTTCAAACATTCATAAAAGACAACAGTAATAATGAACTCCCAGCACCTATATTCTAGAATTTAAGATTTTTCTCATTCAAAGTAATCCTAAAATATATTATTCAGATTATTTTATATTCTTTTAAATGAAATATTGACAAAAACACTGTTATTAAAGATGACACATTAGGCATGCTTAAGATAATGTGATGTTTAGAAGTATAGGTATATTAGAGAAATGACAATTCTCAATCCCTTTAAATACGATATGTTTATACAGCACATGAAATGGACTGGAAAAAACCGTACACAAAAAATGAGATTACATATAATCTGATATCTAGATTTAAAAACCCCGTATTATCAGACACTGGAACAAAGAGACTAAGTCTAGAAATTTCTCCTTATGTTTCACATTTAGACTTCATTAGTTTATTCAACATGTAGTTACTGAATTCCTACTGTGTGCAAGTTAGAGATAAAAGTTAGTCATTTAACTTTACTATTTCTCAGTGAATCCTTTGAAAGTACATATCAATTAATTAAGGCTGAATTTTAATGCTTGAGTGCCACCAAACTAAGTAGTTACGGTTAAAATTTTTAACGGTTTTTAGAAAATCCATCTCAATGATTTGATTATAATTACAAGTAACAATGACTTTTATAGTACCCAAGAGAAGAAAAAGCTAAAAGAGGGTAAAAGAACAATAGTGGGAAGGAACAGCATCCATGGCCAATTCTTAAGTGGCCTCTATCCACGCAGAATGACCACATTTAAATAAGGCCCACTGCTTCCTCATTCCACTCCTCCTTCAACACTACTAAGTGCCATTTCTTCCAGGCATCTTCCAGGACTTCATTTCCTTTCCCAGTAAAGGGATCCTCCTCAGTGCTCCCCACAGCTTATTTCACAGTATCCTGTGAACCTCTCTTCCACCTCACCTTGTACCCTTAGGTGCCCAGCAGCCCAACAATGCCAAGAGCACGTGTTCCTCAAAAATGTATAATCAATGAATAGTTTCACGTGTGAACAGACAATTCAGTCTGAGATGTCCAGTAAAAAGAGATCATTGTGCTGAATGTGACTTTTACTTAAGCCCTAACGAAAGAAATAAGCTCCCTAAACTCTGCAATATTTATGAAAATTCAGAGCAAGTTTCAAAGAAAAGAACAATGGCATTTCACTTTGACAAAGATGATGAACATGACCACTTTCTTTCCTAAAAATTTCTACCAGGACAGCAAGATACTTAAGTGGGTAGCCTTTGGGAACCCTCAAGGTGTCCTTTCCTAAAGAAAGGTTTCTCTCAAAGGTTTCTCTGTCATGGAAAAACCTAAGGGTAAGTTTTGATAAAGGACTTGTTACTTAACAATACAGCCAGCTGAATCTGTACTTTGTTTTGACACTGTACCTGTAGGCAAATATTTAATCACACAATTTGTTTCTGGAACCACATTTAGCCCATGAGGTTCCAAGTTCTCAAGTTTAATAGAGTACATTGATCTGGGTGACCCAGTGAGATAAAAAACCCTATTTCCAGCTTCTAGATACTGATGAATTATGGTTGAGTAACTGTCAGGAGGAGGAGAGAAAAAATGCAAAACAAATACGCAGTTTCTTAGTGGGTGAAGATGGGCTTATGGGGCTCAACAAGGCAGAGTGTCAGAGTCAAGGGAAACTGCCAGTGGTTCCCAGGGAGGTGGTGATAGGTTTGATGCACAAGTGGGCTGGCTGGCAGAAGGGATGCAGCGCCCAGACATGTGGCTTAGGGAAGCCTGGGTGCACGCAGAGAGATGACTGGGCAAAGGAGAAATTTTGAGAGAAGTGGGGTGGGGTAGGAGTAGGGGGCTCAAGACGGGAGCGGGAAATTTGGAGGACAAGTAGGAAAACAGAATCAACTTTGGCAACCTTTAGAACGGGGGTAGGGCAGGAGGATGGGGAGCAAGGAGAAAAGCTCGGGGAGTGGGGGGTGGCGAGAACCAGAGCCCAGACAATGACACGCATGACTGACAAACGCTGCGGGTAACTCGGCTGCAGGGAGTACTAGGCAGGCCCAGGGGCGTCGGGATTAGAGGGCTCCGAGCCGGCAGGGCAGGCAGTGGACGTGGCACGGGGGCGGGTCCCGGGGCCATAGGGAAACGACAGCCAGGAGCCACGGGGTGCGGCGTGGAGAGGCAGGTGTCTCAGACTGGGGCGCAGGAGGTGTTCCCGGGGGACTGGCAGTGTGGGGCTTGGGAGACCCGTGCCCTGGCAGCCTTACCCTAGATCTTCCAACGACTCCAAGATGTCAGTCTCCATGAGGTCACACTCCATGCTACTGTGGTATTCAAATTTCCGAGTCGTCAGGCTCCCCTCTTCGCCGGCAACGCGTACACTCGCGCATGCGCTACTTCCCCGGAACTTCCAAATCGCCAGCTGGCGCCTCAGCCCCTGCACTGCGCATGTTCCGAGCGTGCGCAAGAAACTTGGTCCCGCCCGCCGCCCCGCCCCTGCCGGCTAAAGAATTGCTGGGCCCCAGCTTGCACATGCGTACTACGGAACAGTGAGGCTGGCTGCCCAAAGAAGGGCAGGAGGACCGGCTGCGTGGCAGCTGGGCGTGGGGACCTGGCTGGGTGGGAGCGCTCCAGGCTCCCTTTATTGGGTGTACGCATGTGTGAATGTTGGGGGCGAGGCGGGCGGGCTTGGAGCTTGGGGCGGGGAGTGTCGGCCGTCAAGCGGAGTAGGTGCATCCCAGACGGTGGATGGGGTGGTTCTTCGCAGCGTGCCGGCGTGCTCTAGCCTTAGCTGTGGGTCATGGGGAAGGAAAATTCATGTGCTCCGGTCTTAATTGCCCAGGACAGGTAGATGGGCCAAATGCCGAGAAAGGCAGATAACGTGCCATCTGATTTCCTTGTGGCTGCAGTAGCTGTAGTTTAGGGTTAGGGATGAGTCAACTTTTCTTAGACCTGGATGTATTCGGATAGTTGGGTCGTTTCCCATATGACTTTTTAAGCCTTTGCCAGACACTAAGCATCTTACTTTAAGGGGAAAGGTGGAGGGGGCCTTCACTCCATAACAAATAGAATGGAACTTAAATCCTGGTAGTTTAGAAAGTGAATAAACTTTTTGGCTGTAATATCATTGCTTTTGACATTATTTGCCTGGGCGTAACATGCAGTTCACGATGGGGTATGATTTCTTGGCAGTTAGTGTGTGCTTAGAGATTATTGAAAAGTGAGGAAAATTATTTTCAAAGTGATGGCATATTTAGAAAATTATATTTAACCATAAGTTGGCATACTGTGACATTTTGTAGGCATTTAATTAAAGAGTTTTCACATTGGTACCAGTAGATTTTATTTTGTGGTTCTCAAGCATTTTCGTGTCTAATGAATAAATGCTCCCTATCCTTAGTAGTACATTTTTCAGCTCCTTATTTTGCATCATCTGAAGTGGGGCAAGGTTATTACGTACCTGCTGTGGTTTGACATGGTGTTATTCCCCTAACCCACACTGTGATGCAATCATCATAAAGCTATGTAAATATTACTCACATTTTACAGAGGAGGACACTAAGGCTTAGTAGTTTAATGATCTGTCAACGACCTTAATGCCCATAAGGTGGAACTGGATTTTGAGATTGAGGCATATCTGAATCTATATTCCTTCTTATTTATAAACAGGATATGAAAAGATAGAAAGATTTAGCTACCTGAATTTGTCTAAGCTTGTATGTATTGTACATAATTACCTTATTATAATAAAAATGGAGAAACTATTTTTTTCTCATAGGGTTGTTGAAGGTACTAAACAAAAAGTAATGCTTAATACAACTGGCCAATTCAGCCTAGAAGAAAAATACACAATTTTGAAAGAAAAAGGGTTTTATTCTTGACTCACTTTTTGATGTTAAGTTGGGAAATATAATATTAGTGAATGAACCCTGATGACTTCCCTAAGTTTATTAGTATTTTCTTTCTAATGCAGATCATTAGTTTAAATCAAGGGTTGCTGATGAGAGATTTTTATATGTATTATTATTTAAAATAATTCTATAATGGCTTTTTCTGCATTAAAACAATGCTTTTAAATACTTTTCAAAAATTGTCATCATTTCTATAGGATCTACTAGGAATCTTTTGCATTTCATTTAGAAATTGTTTATCTTTGTATTGTAACCTATCTGAAGACCTCATTCAAACTGAGTTTAATAGAATGAAAGGAACAATAATCTGGGAGTTAGGGAGCTCTGGTTTTTGCCTCAGATTAGTATAAGAAAGAATTTTCTAACGCTTAGAATGGTCTTGGAGTTGATTAGGTATCTTTGAGAGATGGTGAGCTTCCTGTCTAGAAGGTGTTCACCTACAGGCTGAGTAAATACTTGAGGGTGCTCTTGTGAGAAGGCACACCCACAAGTGCCAGCACAGGACCTTTTACTAACTCTGATGACTTTTGATACTAGACTTTTCCCCCAAAAGGATATAAAATACCAATTTAAAACCCTTCTAGTGTCCATCTTTGAGGAGCTAATTACTGTTTGTATTAGTTTCTTACTATTGCAGTAACAAATTACCACATATTTAGAGGCTTAAAACAGGACAGATTTATTATTTTACAGTTCTGGAAGTCAGACATCTGAAATGGGCTAACATCAGCAGATCTGTGTTCCTTCTGGAGTCTCTAGGGGAGAATCTGTTTTCTTCCCTTTTCTAGTATCTAGAGAGTGCCCACATTCCTTAGTTTGTGGCCCCTTTCCTTCATCAAAGCCAGTAAGACCACTCCAACCTCTGCTCTTTTGTTGTCACATTCCTTCTCTGTTATTCTCCTACCTCCCTCTTTCATTTATAAGGACCCCCTTGTGATTACATTGGGCCTGCTCAGATAATCCAGAATAATCTCCCCATTTCAATATGCTTAAATTAACCACATCTGCAAAGTCCCTGTTTCCATCTAAAATAACATATTTTCATGTTCTGAAGATTAGCATACAGATAGCTTTGAGGGAGTCCGTTATTCTGCCTACCATACTGCCTTTCTTTTTTTAAAATTTATTATTATTTTTTAACAACCTGAATAAGACATCCCAGACATTGCCTTTCCTGGACAGTAGAAACCATGAATGATCTTAGTTTAAAGACCAGCCTTTCCCAGGTCTTCTTAAAAACAGTAAAGAGAAATTATTTTTTACACTTGTAAAAAAAAATGTAGAGGAGAAAATTAAAAACTGATTTCAGTTTTCAGAGGAACACTTTTTACATCATAACCTTAAAAATTATTATAAAGAAAGTTTTAAATTACATAGTAATTAAAGGTTTATATAGCACAGCTGAGATTCTTAAGAAAATTACTGCTAAAATCCATAGAAGGGTAATTTTTTTTTATCATGGCAATGAGGTAGGTATAAACTTGAACATAAGGTTTTGTCATAAAATGGTTTTTGAGAGTTGATTAAACAGGCATCTAAAATAAATAATTTTTCTTTCTCAAATTAAAGAGCACTGTGTGAAAAATAGCAGCATTTTCCATTTTTAATGAATTTGCCTTTAGAATGACCCTCCAACAAAGAGAAAATAAGAAAGACCATAGATTTGCTCATGTTGCTCATGAAATGCAAATTTGTGTATGCTACCAAATAAAGTCCTTTTCAGCTTGCACAATAAGAACACAACTTTTCTTTTTCTTAAATGTTGGTATGTAGAACTGAATCTTGTATGATCTCAAATACTTTTCTATTACTAAAGAACACTGTTTTTCAAATCACTCTTCTGGCCATGTTAGTATATTTTCTGAGCCCTGGCAATTTTTAGAGAATGTTACCAAGTTTGAGAAGAGTATCTTACATATGTTTAAATTAAACAAAGGAAGAGGTGTATATATGTGTGTGTATATATATACACACACACAGATATATGCAGATCTTTCCAGAATAAAACCTCCAAACTTGATTTCTATTGTTCTCCCAACAAAGCTTCAGCCTAGTTGCCATGTTCTGCCAACCTGTGAATCAGGCACATAGTGAATCAGATAGACGCCCACCTAATTTGAATGCAGTAAGAGTTTATTAGAATCTAGCCCAGAGGTGATAAACTAGCATTCATACCAGGCCAAGAGTTGTATTTTGTTTGGCCTGGTTAATAATTTAAAGAATTTTGAGTCAACATTTAAAATTTTGGAGATTTTATGTAAAAACCTGGATCTCTGGCTTTTCTTGGGGGAAAAAAAATCAGCTGACTTGGCAGCACAGGGACCTCATTGTCCGTAAAGGCAATGATTGGCTTGGATTGAGTAGGCTGCCCCTTCTAGATGGAGCCTGAATCTACCAGTTCCCTCTGGTTTCTGGATCCTATCACTCACATAACATATCATATGCATGAGCATTCAGCAAATTACTTGCCCCCTTGTGAGTTTGAGATTTCCAATCCTTTTTAGTCTTTTACTTCTTAAACATGTTGATGACTTTTCCTACTCTATCTCTAATGGGCCTCTCTTCCTTTTTCCTCTGCCTATTCTAGTCACATGGAGCTTCTACTATTCACTTAACATAACTTGCCCTTTCATGGCTCTATACTTTTGTACAAATTTTGCTCCTTTCCCTCATTCTGTGCTTGGCGGATTCTTCCTGCTCAATCTCTGGAACTTAGTTTGGGAGAAGTCTTCTCTGACTGCCTTGAGCAGTCATTCTCTCCCCACAAAGCTTCCTTAGACTTTGGCACAGGCAGCTGTAGGCCAGTGCACATATATGCCCTTTGCTCTCTCTGCTGCTTTGCTCACATTCTACCCTGTCCTCAGGGCCCACCTCAGCTTCACTGCTCCACAAAAGAGGTAGGAGATGTTCCCTGACAGCACCAGTTGAAATTAATTTTCCTCTCTTCTATATTTGTAAGGTAGTGGTGCCCAACTTGACTGATTATCACAACCATGTGGCAGACTTAAATGCAGATTTCTGGGCCGTGCCTCTGATAAGTCTATGTCAGCCTTTCTGGGGTTGGGTTTAGGGATCTATATTTCTTAAAACCACTTCAGGTGGTTTCATAATTAGTCCTTCATAATTTATCATTTATTAGTGTTTTATTTTTATGTTGCTTATTTCATGTATTCTGATCTTTTCTCTCCAGTTGCTGTAAAACCATGTATGTTCTACAAATTGCCTAATACATTGATGCATACATAATAAACATAAAAAATGTTGATTAGTTGATTGACAAGAAAAGAAGAAAAGCTTCCCTTTCTCATAACCAGATTTTGCTTTCTTCTGAAAGAATAGCGATCCTTTGCAGAGAATAAATAAGTATACAGTAATGAATTATGCTCTGAGCTCTCGAATCATCCTGGAACTCAGTCAATGCCTATTTAAAACTTGGCTATTTTGGTAGGGTGATATGTTCTCTGCTGACTTAGATTGTTCTTAGCAACTTTGTCTTTTATTCTAGTGCAATGATTCTTTTCGGTGTGTGTGTGGGGGGAATGGGGGTAAACATTAGAATCTTCAAGGAGACTTTTCAAGCTCCACACTCCCCACTAGTCCCCTGAGAATCACAGCCTTGTGATGAGAGACGTTACTGATTAGGAGTGCACTGTGAACAAAACAAGAGTTGAAGCAGAATTAAGGCTGTGAATCACTATCCTAGGAGAGTTTGTAAGTATGACTATTATGATTAGATAAATGAACTACAGGCTGATTTTAATGTTCTCAACTAATCTTAGTTTCTAGTTTTTAATAACAGGATATACTTTATTTCTTCCTCATCACAATAGGATCAGTGTTTGAAATCACAATAGAGATAAGAAGAAAATACATTTTAAACAGAAACAATTAAATTCAAATCCTTGTGTTAGATTACTTTATATTTTGGAAACCTTGGGTTAAGTCACATGAATTTACCTCTGAAGAGAATCTTGGGAGATCATTTTAGATTAGCCCTTCTCAACCACTTCTAAGAGAGAAAGAATTAAGCCCTACTGCACTAAGGCATCTGTTGCATGTAATAATTAACTCCTTTCCTATGAGTTTCCTAGAATACCACCTACCTACTTGGGAGAAATGACATAAGAGTCACTGAAATCATATCCTCTAGGGCTCAAATCTTTCCTGTGATTGAGAAAGGCTAGATTATCTGGAACTTAGTGCTTTTCTTTGCATCAGAATTATCTTTAGCTTTTTTAAAACACAGATTGCCTTTCATGAGTGGAGTGCTGGATGCTAAAAAACAAACAAAAAAGAACACAGATTGCCAGGCCCCACCTTTACAGGTTCTAATTCAGTAGGTCTGGGATGAGGCCCAAGAATTTGCATTTCTGATAATTCCAAAGTCCCAGGTAATGGCTGATGTTGCTTGTATAGGGACCATAATTTGAGAACCACTAATCTAGATAAACTCTTACAATGTTTAAATAAATTCAGGTCAATCAGTAAGAAGCTGATTTTATATCATGAACCTGTGCACTTAGGCCCACACGTGCACGTGCACACACACACACAGCTGCAACAGTTTCATGAAACAATGAACACCCCTTGATGTGTGCTGTGTACTGTGATTTTTTTTCCTACTCTATTATATTTATTTTAAAAGGTTGGTTGGGACCTACTAGATTGACTCCCAAGCCACTCATTAACAGGTTGTGAGCAACAGTTTGGAAAACAGTAGACCAGGTAGTCTCAAAGTCTTTTCCAGCTTTAGCATTTCACCCTATTGCTTACCAACCTCATTTAACAGATACGGTACAAGAGGACCCTAGCATGGGAGCCTAATAGATGGCTACCCACCAAGGATTCAGACACAGCTGGAGTGGTTAGTGGGAAGGGATTTGGGACCCAATAAGCAAAAATCTAAAGCTTAAAGCTTGCCTCGGCTTCCTTTAGCAGGAAAAAAACAAAACAAAACAAAACACTGTCAGGCACTCAACAAGATTGAGTAAAGAACTCACCCTGAGCAGAGAGCATGACTCTGTGCAAACTTAATCAGGGACACTGACTTGGGCTTATCTGGGAGAAATGGTTTTGAACACATTATAGGGCAATGACACTTAAGCAGACTTCTGGCCTGGCTCACAGGAAAACTGGGCCTAATTCCTAGAGTAAGAAAATTGAGGATAAAGAAGGAGAACCGTAAGGGGAAAAAAATTACCACTGTAGGGGTACGACAGACGTTTAAACTACAAGGAAGCCTGTTTAATGGCCTAAAGACCTGGAAGCAGGTAGGGTGCTCAGGGAGAAAAGGCTTTTGTTCATTTCTTTGCCAACTTTATTGCCGTGACCTTGGAAATGGGAAAGCTGTGGATAACAATGTCAGTAGGATGGGCACAACACCTACACCAAAAGTGATCTCAGGAGCTGTGCTAAGAGATAGGAACAGATCGTCTTTTGGATTTCACTAATGAGGACTGTCTGAAGACCGAGGATTTTTTAGGGTGATTCACAATCTGTGATTGTTCACCAGGCTGATTTGTTTTGGGCAGTAAGGTTACTTACTAACTTGCCCTAAGCTGCAAGAGGTGATGAACTGATACCTGAATCCATAGCCCCTGATTCTCAACTTAGTGTGTGTGCATTGTTGTTCTTTGCTCTTTTTAATCTAGGCTGTTTTCTTTATGTAAAAATACTTCTCTGATTGTGAAGTACAATTGATTGTAGGATACTTGATCAATCTAATAACAGATTTTGGGGAAAGCAAAGTATTGTGTGACATGCACATAAATGTCTTTTTCACTTTTTTTTTCAAGCATGAAATAAAGTTTATTGAGGAAGGACAAGGTAGGTTCACAGAGCAAGAACAAGATACGTTTGCCACAGATGATGAATGGACCTCTCTGTCGTAACAAAAGGGCCTCTTTTTTACATTTTGAAAAAATAGTACATACTACAGGATCACAATCAAAGTTTGAGTTTAATCCTTTTATACATTTAGAATCTAAAGATTCTTCTGGGTCACTTTTTGCCATTGATAAGCTTGCATAGCATCACGGTGACATTGGCATCACTTGGATATGGTGATTGAGCAAGATTAGGTATGAAGAATGACCACCTGGGATGAACTTTATGTGACTGAATGGAGGGTAATGCCTTCCAGCTGCTATATGGAGCCATGGAAAAAGACCAGATTTGTAGAACAAGATCATAAGTTTTGGACACGTGGAAACATTTTGAAACATTCCTTTGAGATGTTCAGATAGAGCTATCAAATAAGCAATTGGATGAAAGCATCTGGAATTGCGTGGCAGGGTCTGGCAGGAGATGTAAGTCTGTGAGTTACCTCCATAATGGTGGGACTTGAAGCTGGGATATGGATGGGATTACCTAAAGAGAGAGTATAGTGAGAAAGGAAGAGAATACCGGACCTTGAGAAAATCCAGTATTTGTGGCAGAAAGAAGAGGTGCAGCTACAAAGGAGATAGTGATGGGACAGACGGAGAAGAGGAAAACCAGAGGAGGGTTGGACTATGGAAGCAAGGAATAGCGAATTTCAGGATGTGACACAGTTTCAGCTGTGTTAAATGCTGCTGACAGGTCCAATAGAATTAGGACAAAAATGTCCAATTAATTTAGTTACATAGAGTCATTGATAACCTTAGGAAGGCTGTTTCAGCGTAGCAACGGGGGCTAACGTCAGATTGGAATATGTTACGATGAATGACAGGTGAGGAAGTGAAGGTGATGAGTATAGAAAACAACTTCGGAGAAGCTGGTTTTTGTGAGGTAGGATGAAAGCACTAGGGGTGTTGCTAGACAGATGTATGGACGCAAGGAAGTTTTGTTACTGCTTTTGTGTTTTGTAATTTGAGCATATTTAAAAGCCAGTAAAAAGGATCTAACTAAGAGCGAGGTATTTTATAAAAGTGAGAGAAGAGAAAATTGATCACAGTATTTTTTAGAGGTTGCGAGGAGAGAGGGTAAAAAGTATTAGGGTACAGATGAGGCTTAGAGGCTGGAGGGGTGGTAATTCATGCTATGCAGTGGTGAAACAGTTGATAAAACTATTCCCCGAAATAACTTGGGAGAACTATCATATATCTGATAAAGTTTGGCTTTAGGCAATGAGATGGGAAAGCCGAATATTAGAAACTTATGTGGGTTTCTATTGGTTGAATTTACAAGGTATTATTAGAAAGATGAACTCAGAAAAGAATTGCTATGTTTACAATCAGGAATGAAAAGGAGTAGAGAAAGTCCTCAAATTCAGGGACTTATTCTTGGAAGAAGCAATTGCTTTCCAACCTCAATTAGAAAAAGCTAATACTAAGAAGGCTTCTGAGCAGCAAAAGCTGATAAAAACTCAGCTTTGTGTCAAGGACCAAACTCAATGATGTTAAAAGATCTGAATAAACTAAGGCATTTCAGAGTAAGCATCCAGCTAAAGGTTTCCAGCCCAATAAATACCTTCAGTGACTCAGGGAAAAAAGATTAAATGTGGGGCACTCACCCTAAAGCCTTATAAACTGCAGATATGCACAATTAACTTGTGACAGAGTGTGTCTCGAGGGCAAGAAAGCAAAGGAATGTAGCCATTAAGAGAACTCTGTCTAAAAAAATAAAATAAAATAAAAGTTAGGGACATCAAACTGACAGGAATCAGAATATGCAAGGCCTGTTTAAAGGAGTTGAGCTGGCAAAGGAACTACGCACCTGGACCCCGAAGCCCGTGACTGACTGAGACTTAACAATAATCTTGGGTCCTCAACCTGCTATGGGCAGGAAGTAGCCTGAGAAAGCTTGTCAGTACTCAAGGAGGAGCTTCTATCCAATTCCACTTCAGGTGTGGCCAAGGAGGGTGATGGAAAAGGAAGAACCTCCCAGAGGGTGGAGCCAAGGGTCAAGGCGGCAGTTTGAGGGGCTTCTTCTGGGCCTTTCCCACCAGAAGGTCTCTTATTCCACAGGTCATGGAGCCAATGGGAATATTCCTTCAGCTGCCGAGTATATTCATCTCTATCACACACTTAGGGGCTGGGGAAAGGAGCAGAGGGTGGGGCCATTTGACTAACGGTGAGATGGACTTGAGTTATGACTTCATTTATTGTTGGCCCCCGTATACTCCCACGCTGAAGTGTGGTAGGCATGGTGGCATTTTGGTTGCCTTCACACTGGTGTCGGCTCAGACTCTGTATCTCATAGATTTGAGCATATCTTCTCTGTGAACGGTTATTCTGGAAAGTGGCCAAATGTGTACCTATGTTGAAATACTATTCAGAAATGAGCAAAAACAAACCACAACTACATACAATATGGATGAGTTTCACAAACATAAAGTTGAATAACAAAAGCAAGACATAAAAGAGTACATGAGAAGAATCACAAAAGAGGGTATGATTCCATTTATATAGACATCAAAGACAGGCAAAACTAATCTGTCATTGCTGAAGTCAAGGTAGGTGACCTTTGGGGGGGTAGTGACTGAGAAGGAAAAAATGTGGGGCTTCTGAGATGTTTGTAATGTTCTGTTTTTTTTTTTTTTTAAATCTTATTGTTGTTTACATTGTTTTTCTCTAGAAATGTATCAATAAGTCAAAACACTTATGACTTGTGTACTTTTCTGTATATATGCTATACTATTAATATTCTTGCATATGTCTTTGTGGGTGTATCTATATTTGTATTCATATATTCATTTCTTTTAGATAAATGCCTAGTAGTAGTATTATAGAGTTATAGGGTATGTTTAATTTTTTTTAACTACCAAGTTTTCCAAGGAGGTTGTATAGCATTTTACCTCCCTGCCGGGAATAAGTGAGAATTCCAGTTGCTCCACATCCTTGTCAACTCTTATTGTTTATCTTCTTCATTTTAGTCATTCTGGTACATGGTTGTGATTTTTTAAATTTAAAAATTTATTTTTATTTTTATTTTTTAGAGACAGGGTCTGGCTCTGTCACCCAGGCTGGAGTGCAGTGGCTTGATCATAGCTCACTGCAACCTTGAACTCCTAGGCTCAAGTGATCCTCCCACCTCAGCCTCCCATAGTAGCTGGGGCTACAGGCATGCACCACCATATGGCTAGTAAATGTTAGTTTTCACTATTTTGTAGACATGTTAAAAAAAAAAGCTTACAGTTCTTTTCTGTAAGTTGTACATTTGGATAAGAAAATAAAGATAGCTCCTTTATACAGATAAGAAACTAAACTGATGCTCAAAGAGTTATTGTTTTATATTTACACAAGGTGCTATTAGAAATTTGTAGTGAGAGTTATTCCTCTTGAATAGCATGGAGAATTCACCTGGCCAATTACTTGTTAGATAAATTTGCCAATAAAAGAGTTCATTGAGTAGATTTATCAATTGTAATAAATGTACTACTCTTGTGAGGGATGTTGGTAATGGCGATGTCAACCTAAATAACAGAGAAAGACTCTCTAAAAGAAAATGATATTTATTTGGGAATGGGCATTGTAATGGGAATATGTGTCCCATATAGTAAACTATATGCGTATTCAGGGAGGTAAAGGAGGATGAATGTTTTTAAAGGAAAAATGAGGAGGATTTCAAAATTGTTTTGTGAAAATTGTCTTAGGCTACAAGGATCAATAACAAAAGCGGTACCAATCTGAGGTTGGACAGGCAGTTGCTGGGCAGATGTCCTTGCAGGAGTGTTTTTTGTGAGTGTGTAAGGTTGCATGGGATGTGTTTTGTGCAAGATTATGGTTTTTGTAGGCTTTTATGATAGTTCTTGTTATCAGGTGGAGCTAATAAAGGGAAATTGTATTCACAACTTTCTCTTCTTATTCTTTCTCTTCATAAAAAAGTAAAAAACAAATAAAACAAGCAAACTTGAGTGGTGCTAATGAAATAAAATTCCAGGAGAGGATTCTCCATCTCTCTTTGTCTATAACTCTCTCTCTCAAAATACTTAGAGGCCATGTACACATATTTTTATGGGTTATCTAATTTCCATATCATCCAAAATAATCTTAAAATTCATAACCTAATGAAAGGAAAGATTAATGTTACTGAAGGGTATCAGAACATGCCACTCCAAATATGCCACATTGGCATATTGATTATTTTGAGCTGAAGGAAGTCGAGAAAGAACAGACACAAGAAGAGTTCTCTGCCCTCCTCCTTCTGCCTAAAAGCAGGACATAAATTTTCCCCCTGTCCTGTACCAGGTTGAAGAGAGCAACTCCTCACTGAAGATGGGGGAGCTGGCACTCAGATGAGTCTGCATAAACAAATCTTACTGAAATAACCCTTCTCCCCATATATTTCCTATTCATTTTTTCACAATTTTTTGGCCCTAGAAGCCCAACCCCCCTTTCTTTATCTAGTCACTTCTCCATAATTTATTGCCCTTTGTTAAAATACTGTGTAAGCCTCTGAGTCTAACTCCTTCTTTGAGTTTTCACTTCTTTTCTGTGAAGCCCCTGTGCACATAAAAATATTAACATCAACAAAATTTGTATTCCTTTTCTCCTGTTAATCTGTATTTCATCAGTTTAACTTTATGGGTGTCAGTTACTAAACCTAAGTGGGTAGAAGAAAAGCCTTTTTTTCCTTCCCTATACTATATTCTCTTTATTTCGCAGTTACCAAGTAAAACTCTCCATTTCTCACCCCCTTTCTACCAATAAAATTGATTCCTAGCAGCCCTCTTTTTGCTTACAATTCTAGTTAGTACAAATATTTCTATTTAATGAAAGAGCCTCAGGAAGAGGAGAAAGAAAGATCCTCTCTGTACTGGGGGAGAGAGAGCTATCTGTGTCATTGAAGCTTTCAAATAACCTAATTTGATAAAGCACTGGAAAAATTCATTAGACTCCCAATTTGATTTTCTGTGCAATAAAGAGATTTCTGTAAATATTCATAACTGTTTCTAACTTGTTTTCCTGCCAATATTAATCTGTCCTTGGAAGCAAAATATAAACAAAGAGAACTTGTAAGATTGCAAAGATCTTTTCCTTTGAGTAAATTTATCAATTGTAATAAATGTACTACTCTTGTGGGGGATGTTGATAATGGGGGTGTCAACCTAAATAACAGAGAAAGACTCTGTAAAAGAAAATGATATTTATCTGGGAATGGTGCCATGTCCTGTGAAAATAACCTTCAAAGAGAAACATATAATTCTGATTGTTTTTCTTACTTGTTATTTTTTTTACCTTGATAATAATGTTGAAATTGATACCTCTATATTCCTAAAGAAGGAAAAATATTTGTGAGATATTTTTCTCAAATCAGTGGCCCTTTTTTTCACCTCATGTGGATGGAGGGTGAGTAGGGCTACTAGTTTTCACCATTTAAATATGATTAACAGTCCTACTTAAATGAACAGTTAGATATACATATATTAGCTCAAATAATTCAAATGATTTTCTTTATGTAATTGATATTAACTGTTTCACCAGTTTGGGGGAAAAAAAATCACTTCATACTCTTCATCCTCACATGCTTCGTTTGGTGAAAAATCAAATAAATCCCACTTTGGTTTTCTTCTGCTCTTCCCAATGGTCCAAGAACCCCTGGACTGAAGCTTTAGTGCTTCCACACACCAGGCAGAGAGCAAGGTGGGAATCAATCAGCCCATTAGCGGATGGTTGCCTCGGTTGCTGTCAATTATGCTGTTAAATATCTTAGCCTGATGAACTCTTGTGCATTCCTTCAGTGGTGCTCTTCCTGGCACAGATCCTTGCAAAGGCTTCTGTTGGTGCCCTGGGCTTTGGC
This sequence comes from Daubentonia madagascariensis, assembly GCA_023783475.1. Lineage (NCBI taxonomy): Eukaryota > Metazoa > Chordata > Mammalia > Primates > Daubentoniidae > Daubentonia > Daubentonia madagascariensis. The sequence continues at coordinate 28,521,084 of JAKFHU010001035.1, forward strand.
TCCAAAGTTACGTTCACACGCTCAAACCTATAGCCCAACACTGTGCAGCAGTGGATCCACAGGGTCTCAAGACTCAGCCCCACTCTGTACCAGGGTCAACCCCCACCCTTTGCCTTTCACTTGAGCCCGCTCTACAGCCCGAAACTCCTTGTTCCCTTGCAGTTATTCCACTCTGGGGCTTATGACATCTTTTTTGGCCAGTGGACTAATGTCTAGGCCACCCTCGTCTCCCCAGTTCAGGTGGAGCTTAGGTATCCTCCCCACCACACTTCCCAGGTCTTGGGTTCCTTAGGCAAAGTGGTCAACCCCTCTTTTTGAGTGCTGTATACAAAGGGGTCTTTGGTGGGGGCACCTAAACCCATAGGATTCTGTTACATCTTCCCCCAGGACAATGGCTGCATGCTTGTCTTATACCTGCATCACTAAAGAGTTGCTATTCAAGAGATAGCTAACTTAACAAAGACAATCTGCTCCTCCGTGAACAGTGCCTTAACTTTGGACCCAGAGGTAGCTATCATAATATTGAATTTTTTCCTCATCTGAGACTCTAAACATTTATCCATGGCCAACAGAAGGAAGGATTTGAGGCCTGGGCATACAAAAAGAGGTATGAGTTTTAAAATGTGTGTGTTCATATTGCTGACTGGAAATTTCTGTGTGTACCACAAAACAAATTGGACCTCTGTCTGAAAAATATAGGGGAAGAAAAAAACCTTTCCCTTACCCACTCAGGTTCAGTAACTGGGGCCTTTGAATTAAACTGACAAAAGACGGATTAGCAAGAGAGAAAAACAGAGTTTATTTATGCTTGCAAAGTACATACGCATGGGAGTGCTCAGTGATGAGTTACTGAAAGAGGTGGTTAGAATGTGGGGCTTATCTACCATCTTAACAGATAACAGGGAGGAGAAGAAAGGCATTTATGAGGAAACAAATAATTTTTAGAAAGATAAATGGACCCTGTGGAGAACAGACGGGAGATAGGAGAGTTTTGTGACAATGTCTGTTTAGGTTTGGTGCCCAACTCACTCCTAGTCTCTGAGAAGATAAGAGTTGTTCCTGGAGAAAGATTTATGACAATTAGTTCTTTTGGAAGGCTCTGCTTTTAGGCAGGTAAGAGAATTCAGGAACCCAAATGCCTTCATCTCAAAATAATTTTTATGCCACTGTGGCATATTTTGAGTTGGCATATCCCGATCCCCTTCTAAAAAGACCAAATCATCTGAACATTATAAAATATACCAAACTTTAAAAAAATACGGAGAATAGTTTCTCTCCTGTTCCTTTCGAAGGAAAGTATAATTCACTTTAAGAAAGTTCAATTAAAAATAATCCAAATATCCACTAATCTCCCTAGGTAGCTAACCACAATTAATTTTAACCCTAAATATGTGTTTATTCCAATGGATCTTGGACAAAGGAGCTTTGTGATCATGGAATTCCCTTTGCTTTGAAATGTCAGCCAATAGCAGGAATACATTCTGATGTCAATGGACCTTGGCTGGTATTTCTCACTGGTCAATTTCGAAGTGTCTCTTGGCATGGGATGGGAGAGGGGGCTGGTGGCCCATGTGGCACATTGGTATAAAAAGTGAAAATGCAATTAACTCACATAATGAAAGCTTGGCTTCTTGCTTCTAATTTTTCTACTCTTTGGTTTTTAGTTTGTAGTCACCAAAATCTTAACAATTTTCTTTCCTGCTTGACATATTTTTATCTACACAATAGCTTACCAGATTGGTTTATTCTAATATCCACTGAAGACTGGATATACCTTTTTTTTTTAACTGGAAAGATAAAATTTAGAGAAAGTATCATTTTCAAGTCAATTGCATACCTATGGATCTAGAGAAGACAAAAGATAAATTGACTAAACCCTAATGAAGTGGAAAATATTTGTATTTTGTTTAAATAACTATAAGCCCCATTACATGTGGGGACACTTGGTTTTTTATTCTTTACTGCAGCAGATATTCAACAATGGCCTTGGAATAGTGTCTTTCTTCTGTGGCTATTAAAGTTTTCCTGCTGGTGGCAGATGGCAATTTATTTTTAAATTGGCCTGGACAGGGAGACTTTTTTTTTTTTTTCTTGGCTATGGTGATGATTTCAGGAAGATAAGCCCCCGTAGAATGTTAATTCTGGCAGGTTAGATTTTTCATGTAATCTTAATTGGAAGAACTGGGAGTAATGACTGTAAGTTGACCAATAAATACTTACCACTCGGGAAAGATCTACACTGAGTTGTTGCTAATGATGTCAAGGTCTCCAGCTTCTTCTACAGCTGATGATTGTTATAAATTCAGACTTCTCTCTCGTGCCTTATCTTGGTACATATGCCTTGAAGACCCATTCTCCCTCTGCTACCACAAGGCCTCTAAACATTCTTGCAAAACTGCTCTTTTATATTTATGTTTCCTTGATGACTCCCCTGAGCCAATAACAACATCTGCTCCCACACTTTGCAGGGCATTAAAGCGAGAGCTCCTCTCAGCACTATATGATCTATGACGGACACTTCTTATCGACTGCATTTTAATCAGGTTCTTTCTTCTTGGCTTCTAAGAAGTGTTTTCTGCATTGTGGCATTGACACATAGAGGCTCTCACCAGCTCTGTCCATAAATTCATAAGAAAATTAGTTTACAGTTATGAAATAATACATTACATTTTCTTTACCCAGATTTGTTCCTGTCAAAAGAGGAAGATTTGCTATTTGCCTAGGAAGGGTGGGCTGAGTTGGCTGTGCTCTTTGTTAGAACACTGAATAACACTTTGGCAGTGCCTCCGTGTGTGTGTTTATTCACTTTCAGATAAGAAGACATTTATCTGTTATGTAGTTTATGCCACATAAAAAAGTTTTAGATAAAACAATTCTGTAGATCCAAGCTGTGCTTTGAAACTCTCACTCATTTTATGGGAATTTTATTTCTGAAATGACATTCATAATCCCATATTAAATGACTTCTTATGAAGTTATTTCAGAGCACCAAAGAAAGGAATCAAAGGAATCATGGAAGTAAATGGTTTAAGTATATGCATTTCACAAATCTATCACTGTTTGGTCCAAGGGCCATTGTATGAGTATTTCTGTAGAGTCTTATGTAATAAAGGAATCTTAGAGTGTTCATCTTAGAATTTATCTTATGGTGGTATTTTCTTATGTTTTCCACAGAACAACAATTCAGAGAACTGTCAATGGATTCAAAGGAAAAAAAGTGGTGAGGAGAACACATGGTCCAATAGATTTATGAAGCAGGTTAAACAAATATAAAGTTTTATTTATCATAAGATTTCACATACCTTTTAAAATGCTGATGTAGATTGGAGTCTCCAAGAGGCAATTGTATTGTGCTTCCCAAGGTGATTTGACCATAAATTCATTTTGTTCCAACATATCATTTTGTGGGACTCCTGTTTTGTCAAATACTCTTAGGCAAGTGCTAATCTAGCACGACTCCTTAGTACTTCAGTGGGAGAAATGGGGCCCAGAAGAGGAATGGACATACTTAAGACCTTCCAGATGTAGACTCAAAGCTGGCACCAGCACTCCTCATGTCTGTGTTCTTTCCACAATTCTGTGCTAGCCCCACTTGGTTATGCTTCCCTACATGAAGACCACTATTAGAGTAGTGCCTATATAATTTCTTTTCATGACATGCTTTTTTAAAATTAAATTTTTTATGTTAATATGTTGTTATAGTAATCTCTGTGCATATTTTCTTTTTTCTTGTAAAAAACACATAACACAAAATTTACCATCTTAACCATTTTTAAGTGTACAGTTCAGTAGCATTAAGTATATTCACGTTGTTGTGAAACAGATTTCCAGAACTTTGCAATACACTTCTAAAAAATAGGCTTTATTTTTTAAAGTAGTTTTAGTATCACAGCAAAATTGAGCCAAAGCTCCAGAGATTTCCCATATACCTCCTGCCCCTACATATGTGCAGTCTCCCTCACTATAAAACCCCACCCAGGAAGGGTAGCTTTGTTGCAACTGATGAACCTATGTTGACACATCATTATCACCCCAAATCCATAATTTACATCGGAGTTCAGTAAGAATGGTGTTGTACATTCTATGTGTTTTGGCAAATGTATAATGACATGTATCCACCATTATAGTATCATACAGAATAGCTTCATCACCCTAAAATTCCTCTGTGTTCTACCTATTCCCTGCCTCCCCTGCCCTAGCAACCACTGATCTTTTTACTGTCTCCATAGTTTTGCCTTTTCCAGAATATCATCTTGTGTAGTTGGAATCATACTGTATGTAGCCTTTTCAGATTGGCATCTTGCACTTTGTAATATGCATTTAAAGTTCCTTCATGTCTTTTCATGGCTTGATAGCTCATTTCTTTTTAGCACTGAACAATATTTCTTTGCCTGGAGGTACCACAGTTTGTTTATTCATTCACCTGCTGAAAGACATCTTGGTCACTTCCAACTTTTGGCAATTATGAATAAAGCTGCTTTAAACATTTTTGTGCAGGTTTTTGTATGGATGTAAGTTTTCAATTCATTTGGGTAAATACCAAGGAGTGCACTTGCTGGATCATATGGTAAGAGTATGTTTAGTTTTGTAAGAAACTGCCAAACTCTCCTAAAGTGGCTGCACCATTTTGCATTCCCGCCAGCAATGAATGAGAGCTCCCATTGCCCCACATGCTTGCCAGCGTTTGGTGTTGTCAGTGCTGTGGATTTTGATCATTCTAATAGGCATGTAGGTCCTGTATAATTCTTAAATTTAATTTAAATTTTATAATGTGGCTTCATACTTTAGTTAATAAAACTAAGGAAAAAAATTCAAAGTACTGGATTCACCCCTTCCCAAACCCTAGACTCATCTCCCAGAGGCTAAAGCTTTTAACTCTTTCATCCATTTATCTTGGTATCTGCCTCCACTTTTAACAATAACACTGCAATGCCTTAATTTATTAATTCTGTACATTATTTATCCACTTCCTATTATGAGGGTTGAGCATTTAGCATTTTGAAACTCTACTTGCCCTCAGCCTAATTTCATTGCTCACTTTCCCTATTTTTGTTTCTTTACAAGTTTTTTTGTTTGTCCTGAAGTTAATAGTTGCCTTGATTTTTATTTGTTTTATTTTTTATGTACATACGAGCATACTAAAGTATTTATACAAATATACTTATATATATATGAATAAGATACATACACAAATATATGTATGAATAAGGAGAGAGAGAGAGACAGAGACAGACATGGAGAGACAGAGATATCAGTTTGGCACAGGGACACGATCATCAGATAATTTGCCAGACCCTCTTTTTCTCTGGAGACCTTTCTTGAGCCCACAAAGTTCCCATCCCTATCTGTAGGCTTGTTGTACAGCCATCCTCTGGAATAGCCTTTGTCACACTTTTGGATTCCTGTTTCATGGATACTAAGTCTGTCTCTCTGTTTGTTTACTTTTTTGGATGAAGAACATTCTTCAATGTGTCTAACAAATATCTTAAATTTACTCTCATAATTGATTAATAATTTGGCTAAGTGTAAAAATCTAGGTTGAAGGTACTTTTCCTTCAAAATCTTAAAAACTTTACTTCAAGATTCCAGTATTATTTCTGAGAAGTCTGATTTAGTCCTTCTAGTTTCCAAATCTTTGCAAGTGACCTTTCATATGTTTATGTGTTTTTTCTTTGTGAAAGCTTTTATAATCTTCTCTCCGACCTTGGTGTTCTGGAATTTCACGGTGGTGTGCTGTGGTTGTGGCCCTTTTCTCATTCCCTGGTCTGGCTCTTGATAATCTTTTCCAATCTCTGAATTCATGTTCATCCAGTGTGACAAAGTCCTCTTACCTGTTTCCTGTTTTTTTTATTGTCTTTGTTGTTGTTGTTTTTAATTGTGGTAAAGTGCACATGCTATAAAATTTACTGTCTTCACCATTTTTAAGTGTACAGTTCATGGCATTAAGCACGTTACTATTTTTGTGCTACTATCACCACCATTTGTCCCTAAAACTTTTCATCTTGCAAAAGTGAAACGCTGCCCATTAAATAATAACTCTGTAGTTCTCCCTCCCCTTAGCCACTGGCAACCACCATTCTACTTTCTATATACTCACACACACACACACACACACACACACACACACGTACGTATATATATAGAGAAATTGATTAGATTGATTTATTTTAAGGAATTGGCTCATGTGATTGTGGAGGCAAGAACTGATGTTTCAGCTGGAGTCCAAAGGCAGTCTCCAGGCAGAATTCCCTCTTTGTTCTCTTAAGGCCTTCAACTGATTTGATGAGGCCATCCACATTATGAAGGATATTCTGCTTTATTCGGAGTTTACTGATTTAAATGTTACTCTCATCTAAAAATTACCTTCGCCACAACATGTAGCCTGGCATCTGACTAAATATCTGGGTACCATAGCCTAGCCAAGTCAACACATAAAATTAACCATCGTACTCACAAAGTGGAATCATACACTATTTGTCCTTTTGTGTCTGGCTTATTTCACTTAGCATAATGTTATCAAGACTTTTCTATGTTGTAGCATGTGTGAGATTTTCCTTCCTATTTAAAGCTGAATAATATTCCATTATATGGATATACTGTGTTTTGTTTATCCATTCATCTGTCAATGGACACTTGGGTGGCTTCCACATTTTAGCTATTATGAATAACGCTGCTATGAACATGGGTGCACAAATATCTCTTTGAGTTCCTGCTTTCAATTCTTCTGGGCGTATACCCAGAAGTGGAATTGCTGGATCATATGGCTCTCACCTGTTTCTAATTTTGAAATCTATTAATTGGATATTAGACTTCTTGGATTGAGTCTCTAATTTTCTTATCTTTTTTTTCCCTCCTGTTTGATGTTCTTTGTTATTCTATTTTCTGAAAGTTTTTTTTTTTTTTTAGGCTGGTCAAGTGACATAGTCTTTGCTGTGGTTTTTAACTCTTATTCCTTTTTTTTGGACTTCATTTGTGTTTCTTATGTTGAATAAGCACTGCTTTGTTTTTGTTTTTCTTGGACAAGGACTGCTTTGGAATTAAATCATGAGGCAATTTAATTTTGTTTACTATTCCCCCTTTATCATTATGTGGGGCTAGTTCTTTCCCTGCCCTTGAATGAGATTTAAGGCCATTCCCTTAACTTTTCTCATCATTTTCGGATAACCAAAGATGCTTTCCAGATCCATGTCATAGTCAAATGTTTAATCTTGATTTAAAGTTAAATCGTCTTTCTTTCCCCAGCTTATGCTGCTGCAGATGGGATGTCTGAAGTCAGGAAAAAAGACAGCATAGTCTGCTTCTTTTGTCTTTATTACCTGGTACTTTTATTCCTTTCCCCACATCATTCCAATCACATCTTCTGATCTCCTTCCTCTCCAGGGTAGGAATCTTTGAAGGGATAGAAGGAGAAGGAATCAGAGACTCATCCATGGTGACACTAGGGTCAAGGTGTGTGATTTCTTGTAGGTAACAATCTCCTATATGATTTTATGAGAAAACATAGGCATTATGTTTTTTTTAAAGTTAAGTAGTTTATATATTGTATAATCTGATTAACAGATAGGAAATGTCAGTGTTTAATACAATCATAGTACAGCATTTCAATTATGTTGAAGCACCAGCTCTTCTGAGAACCCTTCCATAATATTTCCATAACCCCATCACCCTCCAACAGGGTTAACCTCATCCACATCCTCCACCATAGCCTATGCCTGCTTCTATTTTACTTGTAATAGACTACATTGGAATCGCCTGTTTGTTTGTCTGTTTTTCTCCCAGTCAATAAACTCCCAAGGGGCTTCATATCTCTCCAATGCCTGGGTTATAGTGTTGTTAAATAAATTCCCATCAAATTGGAAACAGAGTTCAGAGGCCAAAAGATCAAAGATTCAGCAAAAGAAGCCCCCAAAGTGAGTCTGATTCTGGAGGAGAGGGTGTTTGTCTATTTGGAAAGAAATATCTCCCAACCCTGGATTATGATCCCTAGCCCATCCTCTTTTTCCCCTGCCTCGGTGAGTAGGAGGTGGCAATTTGTCTACTCTCAGGTCAGGGCTGCCTCTACTCAGTAGGCATTAGACAACAGCACTCAGAACATTTTCCTCTTATTAAGGAGATTCTGATCACAGTGATCATGCTCAGACACCTGAAGAGTTGCTGGAATCTGACCTCTAAATACCTGCGGAATTACCATATTGAGAAAAAAAAATCAGTCTGAAAAAATAAAAAGAATACCAAGACAGGCTTATTTGTAAATATTTGGTTCATCTTTCTGAGAGACATCTCTTTAAGCTATAAAACTGTATGGTGTGTTTTATGGGTTTTGTCTTCCTTCATAGCTCTATAAAATCGTCGTTTTATTGGTGTGAGCCCTCTGTGTGAAGTAAATGATAGATAAGCAGATGATCATTTTATTTCATGGTCAAGACAAGATGTGCTGGGCTTTATTGCACCTAATCTCCCAGTGAAAGAATTTCAAAGTGCATGGTAGTTAATTCTCTTTGGTGGATATGAGCTGTAAACATGTTTTCGTCTGCTTTCTGTTCTTATTAAATTAGAAATTTTCACTTCTCTTACGGAGAATTTGGAAATAATTTTTTAAATCTATCTTTCCCATTGTTCAGATACCTGGAGTGACTTAGGATATAGTATTAATTAGTTTCAGCATATTGCTATTATTGGTGTAAATGGCATTTTGGCTTAGAATCCTCACCATAGTCAAAATAGTGATTCTTGATCACCCCAACCAGAAAAGAGCTCTTCTGTCTTGGTACTGCTCAATCACTTTTTGTCAGCATTTCATAAATAAAGTTCCTATTATCGGGGGGTGCTTTGTGTAATAACATGACTGATTCCCAGGCTCTTCATCCCTTTTATCCCTATAGATGGAACTGCCTAACTTTGACTTGTATAGGATGGAAAATTGATTTTCTCTTTTATGCCATGTCTGACAAATAGTTTTTGGCTTTGTGGAGTATTGAGCCTACAGATGATAAGGTGACATCTAGACTCAGTGTTAAACAGTGCCGCAATTGCCTAGCGATGCCTCCCCAGGGTCAGGAGTGGCAACACAGAGGATGTGTATTTGCTGGCCCTGTCTGCACTCTCTCCTCATGTGTCCTGATTTGGGAATCATGCAGTTTTCTATCAGGGAATTTATGGAATGCTGTCAGTTGCTATGGGCCTATCTTAGTCCATTTATACTGCTATAACAAAATACTTGAGACTGGGTAATTTGTAAAGAACAGAAATTTAGTTTCTCACAGATCTTGGGGGCTGAAAAGTCCAAGATCAAGGTGCTGGCAGGTTTGGTGTCTGGTGAAGGCCCATTTCTCATAGATGGCACCATCTGGCATGTCCCTACTAGCATGCTGTTCACATGGTGGAAGAGCAGAAGAGAGAAAATGCACTCCCTCAAACCCTTTTTTAAGGGCCCTAATCTCATCCATGAGGCCTCTGCTGTCATGCCTTAATCTCCTCCTAAAGGCCTCACCTTTAATACCATCACATTCAAGATTAAGTTTCAATATATGAATTTTGCAGGACACATTCAGACCACAGCAGGACCCAATAGAGGGAGAGAATTTGTGATCATAATCGCAGCTCTAATTGTTAGATGACATAAGTATTGGGGGGAGGGCAATTGGAGACCATCCCAGAGGTCATAACTTTTAGAACAGGTATGATTCCTCAGGAACCATGAGTCCACAGGGTGCCCATTAGGAAGAGGACTCAGTTTTACCGGCAGGCAGCCTCATCTTTCCCGTCTCAATTTCTCTAAGCCATTTCCAATTTCTCAGTCAAAAGTATTTGATCAGAGTCAGAGAACATACAGCCCTGCCAGGAAACCCTACATGAAAAATGCTTTAGACAAAAAGAGGCTAACATACAATGGGATGTCTTGTAGCCAGAGCCTCCACTGTATCCCCAGCCACTCCGTGAAGTGGGCAGTCCAGTGTCCACAGGCTACCAGAAGGTCTGGCCCCTGTCTTGAAGGCCTTTACTACCTGAAGGAGAGAGAGAGAATATAGAAATTTGGCCAGTAGATGGATAAACGGAGGAGATGCTTTGAGAAAACAGGAGGGTTGATTGAAAGCTATTGTCTAAACTTACGAGTTTTTCTTTTTTTCTTTTTAATTTTTATTTCTTAGGGAAACATTGGTCATTTATTGAAACTCTCTCTGACAGACAGAGAAATCCAAAGGTTTTGACCTGTGTCTTCTCGTTTCATAAAGTTGTGCTCACACAGACAAACCCAGTTTACTTGTTGGCTCTGTCATCCCATCTTTCATCATTTTATACCTCAGCAAATAGCTTGTAATTTTCCATTCTCTTCCTAATCTTTATGCTTTTGCTCATTTTTTGTCTCCTTTTCCTAGAATGCTTCCCCTCTCTCCCATGCCTGCTCTTCAAGCCACTCCTTCCTGGGTCCAGCCAATCTGGCATGTCTCTACTAGCATGTTCAAATTTAGCTCAGGGATTGCTTTTTCTAGACTCTCTTCCTTGTTTCACACTGTGGCAGACACCGGTGCCTCCTCATTTCCTCCCTTCTTTTCGCTTAACAGCACTCTGAGATTTTCAGTGGCTCCATGCATCAGAGGTGGCTGGGCCTCTTCCTGGACCCAGGGGTCAAATCTTGGCTGGTTTAAGCCAATAGTAATAATTCTATCCCCCTTACCACTGACTGTTTTAGAAATAATCATGTGATACAATTCTGATTACAAACACATGCGGGAAATCTGGGAGATTCTAGGAAAGTGTATCTCACCCTTAAAAAGGGAGACAAAGAGGATATTCTCTCTTTTAGTCTGTGGATGTTACTGGTGAGGAAGTGACACACAGAGCTGTGGCAGCCACCTTGTGGTCATGAGGGGACAAGTCTGAGAGCAAAGGCCAAAAGGCTTAAAATGAAAGAACAGAAAGATGGAAACAATTAGAATCTTGAAGATGACATTGAGTTGCTGACTTAACCACTGGAAATGTCCTTCTTCCAGACTCCTTGATATGTAAGATAATCAATCCCCTTGTTGTTGAAGCCCTCTTAAATGGGGTTTTCTGTTATTTGCAGCTGAAATCATCCTTACTGTCACCTACCAATATCCCTCATTTATAGTTCCTTTAGAACTCTGTGCATTTTTCCATCATGCCATTGTTTTTTAAAATAACCTTATTGAGGTATAATTTACATACCATAAAAATCACCATTTATAGTATGTAATTCAATGGTTTTAGTATATTCATTGTGTTGTGCAACCACGGCCACTATCTAATTTTAGAACATTTTTATCACCTCCCAAAAGAGACCCTGTACCCCATTAGTAGTCACTCCCCATCTGCTCACCCCCACCCTACCAGCTCTAGGTAACCACTAATCTACTTTCTGCCTCTATGAATTTCCCTATTCTGAACATTTCATATAAATGGAATCACACAATACAACATGTCTTACGTAACTGTCTTCTTTCATTTAGCATAAAGTTTTCAGGGTTCATCCATGTTGTAACATGTATTAGTACTTCATTTACCCCATTTTGTTTATCTATTCATCAGTTGAACATTTGAGTTGTTTCCACCTTTTGGCTGTTATAAGTAATGCGTCTAGGCACAGTTGTGAATAAGTTTTGGTGTGAACATGTATTTTCATTTTCTCTTGGGTATATAACTAGGAGTAGAATTGCTGGGTCATGTGGAACCCTACGGGTAATATTTTGAGGAACTATTAATCTAGTTTCCAAAGTGGCTGCACCATTTTACAGTCCCTCCAGCAGTGTATGAGGACTCTAATTTCTCTGCATTCTCCCTCACCAACACTTGTTTTAGTCTGTCTTTTTAAATTTTAGCTCTCCTGGTGGGTGTGAGGTGGTATCTCACATGGTTTTGATTTGCATTTCCATGACAGCTAATGATGTCGACCATCTTTTTCATCATGCCCTTTTAATGATCTGTGTGTCATCAATGCCTACTATGTGCCAGGTACATAAGTACAGGTACCTTAATGGACCTGATACAAACTTATTTGTAAATTGGGGGTATCAAACTTATCTTATAGACTTATATTATAAGAACCAAAAATGGTTCAAGGCTCAGATATTAGAGTAAGTCACCTTAGATTCTAATCCAGGCTCTGCCTCTCACCGTCTATAACTTCCAACATTATTTAATGTTACTTAGGCCTTGTTTTTTCATCTGCAAAAGGAGGAAAAGGTCATCTGTCCCTCCATACTGCTGTGAGGATTAAATGAGAAAATCCAAGACCTTTTGAGAGGACAGTGCTTGGCACATAATCACTGAGAGGATGGCAGCCACTCCTTGAAAGATGTTAATTCCTGTAGTAGACTGTGGGGTGCCCCATCCACACCCCTTAACTGTGCCCACCATGCCCCTGACACTGCCAGTGTTGGCTGCGTGGTGCTCCCAGCTGCTCCCTTTCTCCAGGGCATGGCCTTGGCCCGCTCAGCGCCTGCATCCTCCTGGACAGCACACAGCCCATGACTGATCCTGTGCTCCAGAGCTCTCTCCCTGTGGATCAGGCCAATGTTAGTCCTTACCCGAGACCACATCCTTGCTCGCTCCTTCCCTTCCCCTCTCCTGCTTTGCTCCCACCTGCTGCGTGCTTTGTTCCCATGCAGGCCTTCAACAAGGCACATGCCCCCAAGCCCAGTCTCAGGCTCTGCGTCTAGGGAGCCAGCCTGAGACTGTGCCCTTCCCCCAGGACCCTGCTCCCCTTCCCCACACCCCTCTTCCCCGACTGCCCCCACATCACGCCCTCACCCACTCTCTGTTAGAGAGAAGAGGGGAGAGGCCAGTTATGGAAGCGTGAATGAGACGGAAAAGTAAAAGAAAAAGAAGCAGCAGGGACGGTGGAGAAGAAAACAAGGACTGACAAGTGGAGCAAGTGCAAGGAACAGGAGAAACGTAGTCACGCAGGAGAAGGGAGTCTGAGTGAAGTAAATTCAACAGCAGCGTCTGTGGCTGTGGTGTGACAGGGAAAAAATTCTTAGTTATCATCCTCTCACAAATTCCTTGCTAAGAAGGACATATCCTAAAAATGCATCTTTGTTTTAGTTGTTTTAGGAGGCTTGCTGAAGCAGGCGGAAGTGCCTGTGGGTGGGGAGGGAAGGGTAGAGGGGACCAAAAATGTGGTTGGTGATTGATGGGATTAAAACAGATCTTTAACACATCTGGTATTATCCTGGTTGGAGCTAGAGCCCATTCTTTGAAGCGAGGTGTCACAGTAATGGAAAAACAAGCACCACTGGTACTCACCATCAAATTGGTACTAACTGATCAACACTTACATCACACAGGGCAATAATATTCATCAGGGGGCGGGCAGGCGGGAGGGGGGTGGAGGGGATGGGAAAACTCTCACTGAATGGATGCGGGGAGCACAGTTTGGGGGATGACCACGATTGTAGCTCTGACACGGGCAGTGCATGGGCAATATATATAGCCAAAGTGGTGTACCCCCATAATATTCTGAAATTAAAAAAAACAAACAAACAGATCTTTAAAGGCGATTTTTATTTTAGTGAAGTTTTTTTTGCCATGTGATGTTCAATGTACACCCACCTTCCTGCTTCCCCACCACAAATCATGAATAAGTCTCCATTTTTCCCTAATGTGCTAGGAAGAGTTGATCTATTTTTGGAACAGAGAATTCTGATTCAGAAGGGGGGTGGAGAGGGACTGCCCCCAGTGGGGTTAGAGGTGGAATATCTTTCCTGCTTATAAAGGAAAATCCCCCCAAAAAGAAAAGACAATCTGGGAGTTTGTGGCTATGTATTTCTTTTGTAAGAGAAATCATTCACTGAAGTACAGCCCAGGAGAAAGGAGGATGAAGATTAGGAGCAGGGGACAACACAGTGAAAGTCCCCCAAACAAATCCTGGCACATTTCACCAAGCTGCTCTCGGAAACCTGAAAAGCTTCTGTGAAGGAGGGATCCAGTGTTGTTCCATGACTTATGTCTATTTCTGGGATATTTAGTGATGCCAGTGACTCCTAAGGTATTTTACATTTTTTGTTTTCACGAAGATTTCTTAAGTCCTATTGTACACTGACATGAGGTCTTTGTCCTCATGGTCCCTGGGGGGGGACCTGGAGGGACCACTCCCATGAGGGAGTCCTGTAGCTCCAGGACCGAGGAGAGTGGAGGGAGCACTAGGTCCACTACTCTCATACAGCTCTCCTGCAGCCCCAGTGAGTGTATCTTGCTTTGATCCTACAGGTGAGAGCTGGGTCACTAGCCAGCCCCGGCTTCAAGGGGGTATGAGAAGGTAAGTATTTGAGCTGTCCAGCCTCTTGGGTAGAGGAATGCCAGAGAGAGGCAAGTTGCAAATGACTTTTGGGAGGCCAATCCATTCTATTTGGCAGAGAATGGTAGAAAAAAGTCACCCAGAAAGTGAATATATCTGTGATAACTAACTTAACCTAGCAAGGGAAACTGTAGCCTAGGTGCTGTCAGAGAGGATCATCTTTGTAAAGAATAGAGAATTCCCACATACAGATGTCTTTGTCTGGTTTTGGTATCAGGGTAATGCTGGCCTCATAGAATGATTTGGGAGGTATTCCTTTTAATTCTATGTTTTGGAAGAGTTTGTGAAGAATTGTTATTAACTCATCTTTAAGTGGTTGGTAGAATTCACCCATGAAACAAACCATCTGGGTGAATAATTTTTAAACATGCCATGAGGGTGGCATATTCAAAAATTATTAATTCAATTTTTCTACTTGTTATAGACCTATTTAGATTTTCTATTTTTCCTTGAGCCAGTTTTGGTAGCTTTTGTCTTTTTAAGAATCTTCTCATTTCTTCTATGTTATCTAATTTGTTGGCTACTGTTGTTCATAGCATTCATCTGACAGAAGTAACATTCTAAGCTCCCCAGCCGAATGAATGGACCCCCTCTTGGCCAAGGGGACCCCAGAGAAATGTTAAAACTGAGTTCCCAGCCATGATTGGATGGGAGGTCAGAAACACCTTGTTATAACCCCTCCCCCACTAACACCATTAGGCTTTCTTCTCTAAAGTCTAAACAGAAACCAGCCCTTTGGAAAGACTTGCTCCACCACTGATTTCACCCAACCTCATGATTGCCCCTCCCTTTTGCAGTTTCCATGCAACTGACCAGCATTCCTTCTGGATAAGAGACCACAACCATGGAGTGGTTCTGGCCAGTCTAAGGAGACTGCTTACTGAGTATCTTCTTGTCCTCTGCTTTACCTTTTGAAGTCAGAGGGCTGAAAACTCCAACCTTGGATCATGCTAACACCACCATTTTTAAACATGGGACCCATGAAGAGGCATGAAGCTCAACTGCGCATGTGCATAGTTCTCCTTTCACAAATATTCATGAATCCTCCTGTAGCTTGTTAAATGTGTATATTTGGCCACTCTGTTTGGCATAAATTTCTGTTCCTTTTACCTCTGCTTCAAAGTGCTTGCTCTGGGCTTCTTCCCAAGGCTATGCTTCCCAGCCTGTGAGGTGGCCAGCCTGCAGGCTGCAATGCTTTATGAGAAATAAAGCTCTCCTTTCCAAACTTATGAACCTTGTGATTCTTCAGTTGACACATATATAATCCTTATGATTTCTGAAAGATGATAGTAATGTTCTGTCTTTCATTCCTGATTTTGTTACTAAACCCACAAGGGGATTCTGGCCTAGGTCCAATTTCTTGCCACACAGAAAGCCACTTACTGAGATATGAGGTTTTCCAGGGAAAAAAGGGAATTCATTGCAGATGACATCACCCAGGAGATGGGAGAACTGCCTCACATCTGTTTCTAACCGACCAACTGAAGGTAGGAGTTTTTATAAGGGGTTCAAGAAGGTGCCATGTGTATTGGGCAGGTTGTGTTGAAAACGATGTGTGCAGTGAAGGGACAGCCTTGCTAATAAACTAGCTGACAGAGAAAGAAACTATCAAACAGGAAGTAAAAGGAATAAACTCATAGCACTTAATTGCCCCTTTGAAGGGAAAGATCACGGCATGAGATCTTTGTCTGATCAAGCACCTGTGGCTTAAATTGTTTTTGAGATTTTTTTTAGCAGGCTTGAAGAGTCCTGAACAGAGAGCAGGGGTGCAGGCTCTCTATCTCAGTTCCTGCCAGAACCACATTTCTGCTTCTGAAAGTTCAGCACTTGTCCTGGGGCTGCATCAGAAGAATGAGGACAAGTGGTTTGAGGAGAAGAAAAGAGAAGTTTGTTAATCTGCCAGCAAATGAGGAGGATGGCAGACTCGTGTCTCAAAGTACCGGTGTCCTGCTTCTGAGCAGAAGTACAGAGCTTTTAAAGGTTCTGATCAATCCCATCTTCAGCTTAGACAATCTTGTGGCCTCTGCCTGGATTAACCCCATCTCCTGTGGCACAAAGAACAAAGGACACTCCCCTCCTGCTCTGGACCACTGGCCTATGTTCTTAGCCATACCCATCCATATTGAAACTTCCCTCATGGTGGACTGGGGGAGGGGGAGCATCATGGGTTAAGTGCCACAGACTCTTGCTGTTTTTACCAAGACTTAGTATATTTCTTCATTTGTGGTATGTTTTTAGGTAAATTTTAAGAGACGTTAAATGATTTTATTTTTATAATTTTCACCACTTGTGTTTGGTTTTTGGGGGTAGGTCTGCTTAGCTCCTCACCACACTGCCATTCTGGAAGTCATCCTCTATTTTGACTTTTGATGGAAATGTTGGAGGGATTTCCTCAGAGTATCTGCTGAACGATACGTGCTGTGGAAGAGATACACTAGAGGAAGTTTACTTTTATGGAGGAGATGTAGAACTCTGAATCAGATTTCCTTTGCCTCCTTCTAGACTTAGAAGTCAGCAGGCAGATGGTATGGAAGAGTTACCATTCCGCTACAAACTATATAAATGAATGTGGTGGGAACAGGTTTATTCATAAAGAATGAGTTCGCCCACTCTTTTACTAATTAAAGGTAATTCTGTACTTGCCCACACAGATTCTCTCCTCTGTTTAGTCTTTAAGGAGAGTTCTGTCTGTACCAGTCTGATTCCAGAGTTTTAACTTTACCTATAATAGAACTGGGAAAAGTAGTGGAGAAGTATAAGGCCAGAAGGATTAGAGGAAAGGTAGAGAGACCAAGAGCTGGGTGGTAGTAAGTGATGAAGGGTGTGGGGGGGCATACCTGGCTAGTTGATGGACAGAGACAGTTTTTTGGTGGAATTGGGTGAAGGAAATGGGAAAAATAAGAAAAGAAAAAGGATTTAAGGCCAGGTGCAGTGGCTCACACCTGTAATCCTAGCATTTTGGGAGGCTGAAGTGGGAGGATTGCTTGAGGTCAGGAGTTTGAGACCAGCCAGAGCAAGGGGGAGACCCTGTCTCTACAAAAAAATGGAAAAATTAGCTGGCAGTGGTGGCACATGCCTGTAGGTCCAGTTTCTTGGGAGGCTGAGGCAGGAGGATTGCTTGAGCCCAAGAGTTGGAGGTTGCAGTGAGCTATGATGATGCCACTGCACTCTAGCCTGGGAGACAGAGCAAGACCCTGTTTAAAAAAAAAAAAAGAAAGAAAGAAAAATGAAAAAAAAAAGAAGAAAAACCATTTAAAAAGTTTTGCTTTGAGTTATGGATGGATTTCCTATCATGTTCCTTGAGAGATGCAAGCAAAGTTTGTGATACTGTTCTAATTTCTCTCAGCTGACAAACCATACTTCTTTATATGCAAATCCATGCAGAGACTGGTTTATGTATAGCTCTTGTTATTACTGTATTTTAATAAATAAATGCTAAATATACCTCTCTTCCTGCTTCTTTTTTAGGTTTCTTCAAGGAGTACTGACTAGAAAGGATGCTGATCATTCTATCAGACTCAGGAGAAACAGAAGAAAATCAAACCCTGTCTTAAGAAAAGCATCTGATTGACCTGTGATTCTTTTTCTCATTAAAAAGATA
Organism: Daubentonia madagascariensis; assembly: GCA_023783475.1. NCBI lineage: Eukaryota > Metazoa > Chordata > Mammalia > Primates > Daubentoniidae > Daubentonia > Daubentonia madagascariensis. The sequence goes on from JAKFHU010001035.1 coordinate 28,538,999, forward strand.
TAAAACATAAAATATATGTACTTTTTTTTGAGTGACATATTCAATTCCATAGTTCTATATTGTGTGTTTCATTAATAGCTGTTAAAACCGAGGTCCTAAAATGACATTGCAGCTAATAGAATTCTAATCAAAAGGATATGAAATGGCATTTTCCCCATATTCCTCAAAAGAATAAGCACCATTTAAGAAGTAAATTGAGAGTTTTTTTCTGTATTATTTCACTGGCTGATGTGGAGATCGGTGTGTGGAGGGGTAACCACTGAGAAGAACTCCTCCACTTACTAGTTAGATAACTGAGGATGGTGTCTCTTTCTTTCTTTTTTTATTTTTAAGCAACATATGAGCTTGGGGGAAGAGCAGTTTAGGGAGGTGGAAGAGATGATATTTGGAGGTGGTGGGTTTGCTTTGCTTGTGGGACACCTAAGTGGATGTTTGATGGGTAAGTAAATATATAGATTTTGGCCTTGGGGGTACTTGAGCAGAGGATATTGATTTTGACACCGGTAATATAATGATAGCAGGTAATATACAAAAGAATAAATATGGTGATCAAGGGAGAACGTGCATTCAGGGTAAAACAGTCATCTTGGTAGAAGGGGGCAAAATACTGGAGTGTAGAGAAAGGAAGAGGATCAAGCACCAGGGATTGAGAAGCACTAAACCGAACAAAGAATCTCAGGAACTCTGGGAGGCAAGACTTTCTAGAGGGAAAGAAAATGGTCATTAGTGTCTAATTCTGAAGATAGTCAAACACATGTACACACACATACCCACAGCAAAGCAGAAAAGTATTGCGGCCACTCAAACCTTGACTGAGAATTCAGAGAGTGAGGTTGGTGGCCAGGAGGTTACTGGTGACTTAAGTTACAGGGCAGTAGAGCAGTGGAGGGGATGGAAGATTCCTGTAGGTCTGGAAGTAAATTGGAGGGGAAAAGCTGATGGGTGGAATGTAAGCCACCTGAGTGAGAAGGCGGGGAAAGCTAGACCATCAGCTCATTTACTGGAAATCAAGCCCCAGGAGAGCAGGCTAATGTCTTTTCATTTTTTAATTACCTGGACTCAATATATCTGGCCTAATACATAAGAACTCGAAAAATATTGTTAAAAGAAAGAAAAGACAAGGGGCCAAGGAGTTGAGGGTACAAATGAGAGAAGTTTGATCTGGTCTGTTCTACTTTCCCTTCTCTCGTTTCCCTGGACTCAAACCCTTGCTTGGTTCTACTATTCTTAAGACAATAATTGGCTAACAGGCCTTCTGGTTATGGTTAGCCTGTCCGTGTGTGTAAGTTGATGGTTTAGAAATCTTTCCAGGGTGCATATTGAGAGTACTATGAACTTACCCGTCCAATATGCAAATGTATCATTCTGAAGCCTCAGAGAAATGCTAAACAAAATGATTACTTCCTGGTACCTTCTCCCCTTGTCTGTTCACCACCAAATAATCTCTCTGTATCCCCATTAAATCCCTCACTCACTTCAACCATTAGTTCCACTGCCTTTCCACACCTAAAAAAATGGTTTTCTATTGAAATCATGTTCAATTGGTCTTATCTTAAATGAGAGGGTCTCAGCTGTGACTGTATGTTAAAGTTACATGGGAAGATTTAAAAAATACTGATTCCAGGGTCCTACCAAAAACCTATTAAATCAGAACCTCTCAGCACAGTGCCTGGGTACTGGTATTCTTTAAACTCCCTTGGAGGTTTTAATGTGTAGGTGAGATTGACAGCCAATGTCCAAAACCCTTGCATGGACATAGTTCTTAATTATGCCTCCAAATAATGACCCTATCCTTGCCCAGGTGAAACTGGCCATTGACCTTCATCTCATCCTTCAGGAAGGGAAATATAGCATCATATATTACAAATTTGAGGAAGCACCCTTCCCATGTACCGTGGAATTTATCCTTCTGTGCCCCCAATGCCAGTTAAGTGGAATGAGCTGGCTGTACTCAGTCATGCCAGGCAGGAGCTCGTCTTAGTAGGGAGAATAAGTTTGTCTGTGTTGTCCCTGAGGCCACACCAGAAGAACAAGGACAAGTGGTTTGAGGAGAAGGAAAGAGAAGTTTATTAATTTGCTGGCAAATGAGAAGGCTGTCAGACTCCCGTCTCAAAGAATGAATGTCCTATTTCTGAGCAGAAGTGCAGAGTTTTTAAAGGTTCTGATTAATCCTGTAATCCCATCTTTGGCTAAAACAATCTAATGACCTCCACCCAATTCATCCCATCTTTGGTTAAGACAATCTTGTGACCTCCACCCAGATAATTTCCTTGAGCCATCTCCTGTGGCACAAAGAGCAAAGGACACTCTCCTGCCCCTCTTGACCACTGGCCTGAGGCAGGGACATAGGTTTTAGTTCTCAAACAAGGTGAGGGGGTTTTGAAGAGACAGAAAACATTTTTACCCTTTTTCAGGCCATTTTCTCTGTTACAGCAGCACCCTCTGAATGCAATTCATACCTTGATCTCAAGTTGGTAGACTACTTAGAAGAAGCTGATTTTAGGACAAGGTATTCCTGCCTGAATAGATCTATGGTAACATATTTGGTTCCTTGGATTCCTGCTGTCTTCTGAACATCCTTGTACTATTCAAACTTTAAAATAATTTTTTTCTAGAATGATTTTTTTTTCTTTTTGAGACAGGATCTTGCTCTGTCACCCTGGCTAAAGTGCAGTGGCATCATCATAGCTCCCTGCAGCCTCACACTCTTGGGCTCAAGTGATCCTCCTGCCTCAGGCTCCCAAGGAGCTGGGACTACAGGTGTGCAACACCATGCCTGGCTAATTTTTCTATTTTTTTTTTGTGGAGACTGGGTCTCGCTTTTGCTCAGGCTGGTCTCGAACTCCTGACCTTAAGTGATCCTCCCACCTTGGCCTCCCAGAGTGCTAGGATTAGAGGCGTGAGCCACTGTGCCCAGCCACCACAACAATCTTTTCAAATGAAATTCCATGCAGAAGCTGGTTATATAGCTGGATAAAAGTGTAGCTGCTCTAGTTGAAGCAGAGATTACAGGAAGTTTCCACTCCTGGCTCTTGGGTCCTCGTGAGCCACTCTGAGGCAGTTCTGCTGAACTCTCTCCAGAAACACAGATTGAAAATCGCCACTTTAGGATGCTAGCAGCAATATCAAAGGCCAAATGGCAAAAGATAATACTGGAACAGAATTATGAGTTGTTTTGTCCCATAGAATGACAAGGACACTCTTATTGCGTGGTCAAGGTTATAGAAGCCAATACTCTCGGCATGTGGAGAAGTATGGAAGAAGCATCAAGGAAAGGCAACAAGAGCAAGGAAAAGAGAGAGAGTAACCAGGATAGTGGGATTAAAAAATCACATTGTGGGAGAAACAGTTGAAAGAAATGGCAATGTTTAGCCTGGAGAGAAAAAAATGTGATAACTTCTTCAAATATTTTTAGGACTGTCACACGTAAGTGGGAGTGAAGTAGTTCTGTGTGGCTGCAGGAAGTAGAACGTGCATCAGTGGGTGGGTAGCAGTTTTCGAGAAAAAGCTTTAGGCTTAATCTAAGAAGTAAGTTTCTAATATTATAATGGGCCACCTAAGGAGTCAGCAAGTTCGTGGTCTGGTCCGTGGAGATGTTGAGCCATTGACTAGATGACATAGTCACTTATTTACTCCCTCCTTTGATTTCTCCCTTCCTCATGTTAAAGAAAAAAAAATTATTCATGACATTTGTTAAAGCATGATAAAGCAGACTTTAATCAGGACCATCGTTATAAGTACAGGGACCATTGTGATGGGGTTTGCAGTGGCAGAGATTGAGCTCAACTTCGAATACAACAAAGAAAAGTGGGAATTTATAGCTAAGGAACAGGGTCGGGGGCAGTGGATGGAAAATTCCTAAGAGGGAACATCAGGGGTGGGAGGGCTTCAGGCTAAAGCAACCTAACAGGATTCTTGCTAAAGACAGGCCAGGGTGATCAGACATCACCTGGGGATGGTGGAGGATGAGGAGTCTCATCAGATATTGAGGATGTTCAGATATTAAGGATGGAGGATTCTGGCTAAACTGAGTCAGCAGGATTCTTGCTGGAACTAGACTCTACAAGGAAAGACACGGGAGCCCAAGGTTGAACCTAGTAAAAAAGATTGCTCAGAAGAGCTTGATTAGAGTTTAGTCAAGGAGAGGATCTTTGTCACTCACACATTTGATCTGAATACACATTAATTTAAGTAAAACTATACCGTTCATTAAAAAAATTAAAATTTGAGTACCTACTATATAGCACATGAGTGGTTCCCAACTGCAGTGTTAAGAGAGAGAGATATCACAATTAGCTGTGAATTATGTCACCAGAAATTGATTTCTATCAATAAATTACTAAAGCTTGCAAATGATTTGCTTTAAAGTTAATGATAATTTAGAAAGGATTCAATGTTGTACCTATACCACAGTCGCTTTCATCCTTTTGTATTCTGTGATGCATATTTTACTGGGAGAAAGGTGCAGGTTATTAGCTAGAGTGTCTAAAATTAATTATAACCCATGTCATATCAAATTTAAGTTACCGCCTGGAGTAAGGCATGGATACTAATCTAACATGGAAAAGTGTGACAAAATATAAATGATCACATCCACGTGTGTTGCCTCTGGCAGCATTTGTTTTACTTTTCTGTAAATATTTTTGTGTTTCTTTAAATTCTTGAGAGCTCCATGGGAGTGTGTCTTCTATATGAGTGTCATCGTCATAGCAGACACCTCGGACAAGATCTGCAGGGTCCCTCCCTCTACCAGACTGGAAGGTGTGGCAAAGGTGACAGAACTTGGAACTGGGCACACCTCAATGTGATGATGGTTCTGCCTTTTTCCAGCTCTGCCATCTAGGGCAGGTCACTTAAACTTCCTGAACATCAGCTTCCTCAGCTATGAAAAGGGGATATTAACTTCATTACAAGGTTGTCAGGAGGCTGAGAGATAATAAACGTACATTGTTAAGTACATTTGTTAAAAAAAATATAGATACTGAAAATGATAGCTGTTAGCCTTATTAACATAACATCTGAACAGAACTAGAGGTAACATCCTATTTGAGTTCAGATTTCCTCTAGTATCAGAGCATACTCATAGTTCTGAGGAAAAAGTAATTACAAAGAAAATGACTATTTTTGAGCTATTTAATGAGGAAGTATTGTTTTCTGAACTACGTAGCTTATTTTGTTTATTTTCTTGTGAGACTTTACTGTTTCAAAGCAAAAACTAAATTTAAATACTAAATGCAGGCCAGGTACGGTGGCTTACACCTAGCACTTTGGGAAGCCGAGGTGGGAGGATCACTTGAGAACAGGAGTTCAAGACTAACCTGGGCAAATAGCAAGACCCTGTCTCTACAAAAAATAAAAAATTAGCTGGGTGTGGTAGCACATACCTGTAGTCCCAGCTACTCAGGAGGATCTCTTGAGCCCAGGAGTTTGAGGTTGCAGTGAGCTATGATCAAGCCACTACACTCTAGCCGGGGTGACACAGTGAGACCCTGTCTCAAAAAAAAAAAAGTTATCAGCAAAACATAGAGCTACAGAAAATATTTTTTTGATTTTTTTCTTAGGCACCATTTTTAATCTTTGGCCTATATGCTGAATAGTGTCTGGTATTTCTGGGCCTAGTTAGTGAGACTTGCAAATAAATAAAGGGCTTTGAAAAGATACACTATTTTTATATGCACTAATTTTATGTATTTCTATAAAATGGGAATGACATGACCAGGCCTTACTAGACCGTGATTATAAGGTGGGAAATATGTTGGTGTCCGTGTTACCACAGCCTTGAACTTCACTCGATCTCTTTCTACCCCAGCAACAGCGCTGGCACAAGGGGGAAGAAAGGAGGTGTTTAGGGTGCCAACAATGCCCTTTTACAAAATGAAAAATTTCAATAGTTGGAAATTATAACCATATGTTTAGCTACTGCTTAGAGCGAGTAAGCTAATATTTTAACAGAGGAAGATGAACTTTTGGAACTCCAGTGAGAATTATTTGAGAGCCACATGGTGATCTGAGGATTATAAAGCTGTTCCCCTGCTAAATAATTTCAGAACCCATTGAGCGGACACCCTGCTGGGATCTGGTAATTATAATTATATGTCTGTTTTTCTCTCTCTCTGTTTGTCATCTATTTGTTTCTATCTACCTATATCATTATCATCTCTCAGTTATCCATCAATCATTATTCATCTATTTATCTGTTACCACCTTGACTGTCAGTGCTACCTCATCAATTCAACCCATATGTTAAGTATTATTTGGACTCTGACATGCTGTTTGAAATGATATTTACTCAAAAACACAGCCCATCATGCCAATGAAATATTAGAAATAAAATCTAAATCTTTTTCTTGCCTACAGAGTCCTGTTAAAACTCATTCATTCAGTGGAATTTGGAAGCTATTTTGTTCAAGTGTCATCTCTGTGAAAAGTCATCCTCTGGTGATAAAAGAGTAAAAAGCTTTCGGAAGAAGTGTTCACACAGAACATCCCTGCGTGCGTTCCTGGAATGGTTAGAGCTGCTGCTTCTTTGCACTCCATAAATAAACTAAATGCAGTGAATGTAAAAAGAGAGAGGCTGTGACAAAGAACCCTCTATGATCCATTGTCTGAATGATTTATAAATATAGATGGTGTTTATAATGCTGCTGTCAGGTCAAAGACATTGATAACCACAGTAGTAAAGAAGGACCCTGAGGGACAGAGTTATTACTCAGGATATGATTGCTTTGTTCTTTGATTTAATAATTCATTTTGCTGAAAATCAGCCATATTATACTACCCTTAAGATTCTGCCTCATATATGTCAAAACTGACTTTGTGAGACAGTTGTACATGATGAAAAATAAGCAGCAATCAGAAATTTTTTCAATCAAGAAAGATTCAATGATCAGGACTCATACATTCCTATGTTCCTCAGACCTGCATCTACAGGTACAAATCTAGCACTTTATAAATAATTCAAAGAAAAGATTAAATGACACCTATTTTATGTCATATAGTAAGTTTCTGAACTTGGGTCAAAGTGATATTCAAACTGCTATTATAGTCTACATACTTAGAAAAAATTATGAGGAAACTAACATCAAAAGTTAGAGAGTATGTCTAAAGGTGCACCCAGGAGAAAATTCGTAGTATTAAATACTTGGAAAAATCAAATGAATAAATTATATGTTCAAGAAGCTAGGAAAAAAGAATAAAACAACCTTCGAAAACTAGGATAATATATTAACAAAAAAAGCAAAAACACTTCAGGACTTGATTTATCTGACAAACACTTATTGTGTGCGTTCCCTTACTACTCCCATAAAAATGAACACTATCTGCAAAAGTGCCAAATGACTGTTTTCAAAGTGTAGATATGAGTTTTGGGAAGAGTTATATGTACTTTGATTTGACTTTTGAAAAAAATCTTAATGATCCAGATTTTTTTGTTGTTAAAAAAGAAATGAGACAAAGTTATTTTGCCTTTATTCCAACATTGTTAAACTTCCCTTTTAAACAGTGAAGACAGATAATGCTCCATAAAAGGAACAGGGTCCTCTCATTGTTCACAGTCATGCCTCAGTTTGGTTTCTCAGATACCTAGTTCCCCTCCTAAAAGCTAACAGTTTTTTTGATATATTTTAAGAAGATAGTTTAGATATATTCCTCTGGTAGCACAATATAGTGCTATTTTGACCTTTGCTTTTCCCCCTTAAGGATGTATTTTGAAGAGAGTTTCATGAATACATAGGTAGCCTTTTGCATACTTTTTTATGGCTTCATAGTATTCCAGTTTGGCAGAGCAACTTTTTTCTCATCACTATTCATTTTGACACTTATTTACTTTTCAATGTGATTGAGAATCGGCTTAATTAAAAAACCATTTAGTATTTAAAATTAAGAGTACGTTAAATTTAGATTAATTGATAAGTATCTGACATCTTTATGATGCTGTGTCTTCCAAGCCAAACACATGATATATATTTCCATTTTTTTAGTCTTTTTAACCTCAATGAACATTTTATAGTTTTTTTTCCTATATATCTTGTCCAGTTCTTAAATATATATAATCTCTTCTGTTATTATTTTAAGGGAAATCTTTCTTTCCATTGTGTCTCCTAGTTGGCTGTTATTTGACCACGTGAAGGCTATTTATTGATAACTGTGCATTAGTTTTGAGCCCACCCATCTTACAGAATTATTTTATTGTTTGATAATTTTTCTATCCTTTTTGGTTCTTCAGCTACACAATTATATTACTTATAATTAGTGATTATTTTACCTCCTCTTTTCCAATATTCTTCATTTTCCTCTCCTGTCTAATTGAATTGGCTAATACTTAGTAGAACAATGTTAAAAACTGATGGTCATAGTGGAAATCCTTGTCTTACTATTATTATTTTTTTCTGAGTGGATTGTGGGAGGAGTTGTTTTATAAAGATATTTAAATCTTCTCTTGATTGTAAGGGATGTTCTCAATGGAGAAATGCCATGACTAGAACAGTGGTAGTGGGACAAATGGACAACCAGGACCTCACCAGGCTTTCCCAGCCCAGCTATGAGTTATCAGTAAAGGAGTGTAGGATCCCAGGTTGGGGTCAGGAGATGAAAAGAGGTCCTTGCACTGATGAAGGAACTGATGGAGGCAAACATGCTTAAAAAGACTTTACCGCCCTTAGTACCTCTAGGTGGCTGATGAGAAAGCCAATGGTATTTGACACCTCACTGTGGGTTGCTCCTGTACTTCCAGATATTGTAATGATCACAGAGTCCATTGGGCAGAGTGCGGGGAATGGTTCACAGTGGCGGACTTGCAAATGCTTTCTTCAGATCCTACTGCATCCTTAGGATCGGATGCTGTTTGACTTCACAGGGCTGGGATTACAACTCATATTCAATATGTTGCCTTATGACAACTTTAAATCTCTCTTGATACTTCATCATTGGATAAGCTGAGACATAGAAAGGAATAAAACCCCACCAGAGCTGTCTTGCTGTCATTATATGGATGGCATTATTATTATTGTTAAGGCTAGGGACAGCATACCATCTGTCCTAGATAAACAGTCAAATATCTGAGTAACTAGAGGTTGAAGATTAACCCAATAAAAATCAACAACCAGCTACCCAAGTATTGTTCTTGGAAATCATGTATGGTGATGCTCAGAAACCATCAACTAGTCAATTGAAGGAAAACTAATAGCCTAAAAGCCTTCATAAAACCAAGTTTTGTGGTGCATGTGATAAGCTTGTTCGGTATTGGATGTATTTCCTACCTCACATAAGGATCTGAGTCAGCCCCAAATATTAGATTACTGGAAAGGCATCCACTTTGACCAGCAACATGCCTTAGAAACTCTCTAACAAGCAGTACAGACCTCCTTCAGACTCTGGCCAGTCACCTGTGCAGCACATTTTAGTGACTGAAATTTTATAGAATGGAACCCATGGAAAAAATGTGTTCCCTAGGCAATGACATCCTTTGGGATTTGTTTGTAGCACTTGCCTGGCACCACCACCTCATTTCAAAGAGTGCTGCTTGCTTGTTAGTGGTTGCTGGTAGACAGAGAGAGAGTAACATAGGCAGATCAGGTGTGCTTAAGCCCTGCCTTCCTTATCATTTGATGAGCCCCAAATGAGAACATCAACAGAGTGCTCAAAAAAACATCTGTTTTTAAGTGAAAGTACTATATCCATGGAAGAAGTAAGCCAGGTATTAAAGGTGTCTTAGAGGTACAAGAAAAAGCACCCTGTTGTTTTGGAGGCAAGGCCTGTGTCAGTACCTGGGCTTTTCTGTTGGCTTCAGTAGCCCCCAGGTACTGAAAGGTGCCTGGTTCTGGTTGTAGGATGCTTCAGCTAAGTTAAAGGCAGTTCATGTACAAGGGATTGACAAACCTGTACAACATTAAAGATAAATCCTTTAATCTGTGGTTAGAAAAGTACAATTTGTTCAGTAGGTAGAGATGAGGGCTGTGGTACTTGCCCTGTGAAATAGTCCCCAAATGAACCTTGTTGCATTTGCATTTTGGTAGATTCCTGGACAGGTGTCCTCCTTATCTTATTCTTGACTTTGATAGCATTGCCTTTAGTCCTGTCATGTTGGCTTTGGGATTGAAATAGAACTATACATTATAGTTAATATGATAGAGATAAATATAATATACAAATAGTACAGTATGTAATATAAAACAAAATAATATAATAAATGTAAATAAATAAATATGTAATATATTAAATTCAGGAAATATTCATCTATTTCTATTTCAGTATCTAGGGTAGTTGTCATATAACTTTCCTGCTTCAATATTTTAATATGATGAGTTGTAACACATTATGTATTTCTGGAATAAACCCTACCTAGTTTTCATGCATCTACATCTAAAGATATATAACCTTACCCCCTAAAATGTCCTCCACAGGATGATTGTAGCAAACACTATTTATTTATTTGCCTACCTATCACCCATTCCTCATTCCTTTTCCCCCTTCCATTAAATCCCAGTTTGTGGGGTGTCACACACATTGCTCCACAAGGCCATTTGTTTCATGGAACCAATCATTGTCTATCATGTTTCTTGACCAGTGATTGGATTAGGCATGGATACATATTAGTCTGCTAAAGATGTGCAGTGCCCAAGAAGGCAATTGTCCCAGGCCATCTCATGTAGTCATGAGGACAGTGGACAAAGATGTAATCTTGGAGGGTAACACCAGCGGCAGAGGAGGACAAAGGACAAGAGAGAGCCTTCCAGGGAGCAGGCCCACAGAGTGACAGTTGCTCATCAAAGGACTCTCTCTGTTGCTATGGAAAGGATTCCTCGCACTCCTGTCCAGCAGGATATGCAAAATAGGCACTATCACTTAGTGATGAATGTGTTCTGTCCCCTTTCTTCCTCTTCTTTGAATTAAAAGAAAAATTACATTTATGCATTTTCTTCCTTACCATTGGAAACTAGACAATAAAGGCAATAAGGGACTTTGTTATCTGTAGAGAATTTATAAACAATAATAAAGTGGACTAAAAGTTTACCTGCTCTTCATTATCATCACGTGCCAGCCATTCTGAACAATGTCACTGATAAAAATATCCTTTCCTACCAGGTGGATAGCACCCACTGCCATACTCCTTCATACATTACTTTTGATGTCATCACTGAATTAATTGCTGAATTAACCTACCCTGGAGACAGAGTGTCTTGGGACTTCTTGTTATGTGCAGTATTATTGCTAAAGCCATTTTGAGTCAAGTTTTTTGTTACTCCTCTATGAAGTCTTACTTGGTCCCTTACTAAGAGCTAAACTGTACTATTGTCTTCCGTGCTAACACTGAAGCTTTTATACGCTTCTTTGGTCACACCTGTTTATAATTTTTGTTTATTTGGCTTTCCAATGATATTTTGAATTCTTTGAGGTTGTGAACTTTGTCTTATATATATATATATATTTTTTTTTTTTTGAGACCGAGTCTCTCTGTGTTGTCCAGGCTAGAGTGTAGTGGCATCATCATAACTCACTGCAACCTTGAACTCTTGGGTTCAAGTGATCCTTCCGCCCCAGCCTCCCAAGTAGCTAGTACTATAGGCACGTGCCACCATGCCCAGCTAATTTTTCTATACTTTTTTATAGAGATGGGGTCTTGCTATGTTGCTCAGGTTGGTCTCAAACTCCTGGCCTCAAGTGATCCTAATGCCTTGGCCTCCTAAAGTGCTGGGATTACAGGCATGAGGCACCTTACCTGGCCCTATCTTACTCATATTTGTCTCCCTAGGGCTATGCATATCATACTAGTTGTTCAATAACTTATTATTCTATGAATATATCTGTAGCCTTATTTGACTATTCATTCTAGTGTCTTGTAATCATCACTGTTAGGATATTGTCCTTTTGGAATACCCCATGCTGTAGTTTAGACAACAGGAATTTATTAAAACTTAATAAATAAAATGTTTGCTTTATGTCCTTCAGACTAGCCATCCTCGGTCTTATAAAATACAACTTCATGGTATGGTGAGCAATGTGATCTCGAATTCTTTTGGGTTATTTTTCTGAGGGATGTCTGCCCACATACTTTTGTTGAAGTTATAAGAAGTCTACTAAATATACATACAACAAAACCTTTTAAAAAGAAACTTGCATTTCCCCCTATGTCAAGGCTTAGAATTTGTTAGTTTCCTGTGTTATGGACGAGAATCCACTAGATGGTACTATTACATAAGTGATCATACTTGGAACAATGCACTGAAATTTTCTTCTCCATTAACAATACACTGAAATTTTCTTCTCCAACTGCTCACTGAAATAGTTTGTATCTGAACTCAAACTATGCCAGCTTGATTAACAGTGTAACTTGTCTAGCATGAGGAAGTAAATTGCCATTATTAAGATTTATGGTAAGCTCCTTGTAAAATAAGTAAGGCAATCAATTAGTAGTCTTCTAGTAGTTTATGTGCATAAAAATTTGTGAACCACAACATGCTGTATTTGAAAACTGAGCTCCTTTCAGAAAAACATTTTGGTGTTTATGAGAAGGGAACTGCATTTGGTAGGCATTTGAGATTTCCTGCTTTATAGACGGCAATTTATTGGCTATTTGGTGTTTACAAAGTTTTGCCAGGAAATCAACCACTAATCTGGGAAAGTCTCACTATGCAATTAGAAGATTTGATTTAGTGGAGCAGATACATGGAAGCCTCCTTGTAATATTTTCCATGGGGTTTGTAATCCGAACCTATCTTGGAGTTGGGGCCAGTTGAAAACAAGCTATCTGATACTTAAGTATCCTTAGAAGAAATTCAAGATGAACATGCTTCATATAGAAATCACTTTATAATTATAACAGAATCTCCAAATCACTAAAGGAATGAACATATGGAGAATTCAAAGTCTTGAATGTAGAGGATAATTCTATACTTGTATTACAAGCAGCAACTACATGTATCAGTGACTAAAGTCACTACAATTATTTGAGTACTGGGAAATGTACCTTAAATGACATATAATAGAATGAGTAAGCTAAGATTACATTTTTTTCTTAAAGCTCTTAAATCTCTCTAACTCAGGAGTTCTTAACCTGGTCCATGGACCCCTTATGTGTTCATGAATAGAAAACAGGGGTCCAGCAACTTTGAGTGGAAAAATTACAGCTAACTGAAATCAGCATTTCCTTTGGTTATGAACGCATGCAATAAACTATGGAAGTATTATCTGCACCAGAGCCTTTAACGTCAACAGAAACCATAGATATTTACCTATCATATTACATTTGTTACAGCATCTTGAAATACCTTTCTTGTTTGTCACTACTGTAAAGTTATGGTGGTTATAACTCCTTGCCAGATTTTCTTATTAGTATGTTAATAAAGAAATAAATGCATTACTCTATAATAGTTTAGAAACAGTTTGACTGCCATATTTCAATATAATTGTTTCATTTATAATCCTATACATTTTACTTCATACATTTAAAAATATTATTCTGACAAGGGTTCATAAGTTTCACAATAGACCACCACAGGGATCCACAACACAAAAATGTTCAGAAACCCTGCTGTAAGTTGTGTTTTGAGATAGGACATTCTGGCTAAGCTAAGCATTGTTTTTCTCCTTAAAAAAATGTAATATCATTTGGAAGGTGCCATCTAAGGTTAAGAACGACCTAGAAGGTGGATGACCTTGAATAGAATTGATGGTTATACTTCCATTTAACTATAGGAATGAATTTAGAAGGTGACTATTTCAAATAATAGAATATTCAGGATTTCCAAATTTATCAGAAAATAAAACTTTAAAATGCAGAACAGATGACTTCCAATTCTGTAGCAAATGGTATGGAGGATTGAACTAAAGAGGCAGGAACCTCCTTTCTTTCTTTTTGTTTTTTTTGGTGCTGTGACTCAGATTCAGGAGCCTTATTTCTTAGTAATTCACCTTTCCCAAAGTAATTTAAAGATTAAGGGACTAGACTGATATTAAATTATCAATTAACTCACAGGTCCAGGTAACTTTGAGAAGTTAAGGAACATTGAAAAGACATCAAGAAAATTTCTACCAGGAATAGAATAAAACGTTTGTGCAGTAAAATACAGTTACGGGCCATATAAAGATGTTTCGCTCAATGGTGGAATACATGTATGATGGAGATCCCATAAGATTTTAATGGAGCTGAAGAATTCCTATTCCTAGTGATGATAGGCCTAGTTTAATGTGTGTGTTTGTGTCTTAATTTTTGACAAAAATGTTTAAAAAGTAAAAAAAAATTAAATAGAAAAAAGTTTATAGAATAAGGGTATAAGAAAAGAGAATATTTTTGTACAGCTGTACATTGTGTTTGTGTTTTAAGCTGTTATTACAAAAGAGTCAAAAAGTTAAAAAATTTAAAAAGTTACAGTAAACTAAGGCTAATTTATTATTGAAGAAAGAAAAATATTTTTTATAAATTTAGTGTAGCCTAAATGTACAGTATTTATAAAGTCTACAGTAGTGTACGGTAATGTCCTAGGCCTTCACATTCACTCACCACTCACTGACTCACCCAGAGAACTTCTAGTCCTGCAAGCTCCATCATGGTAAATATCCTATACAGATGTACATTTTTAATCTTTGATATCATATACTGTACCTTTTCTATGTTTAGATATGTTTAGATACACAAATACTTACCATTATGTTATAATTACCTACAGTATTCAGTACAGTAACATGCTGTACAGGTTTGTAGCCTATGAGCAATAGGCTATACCATATAGCCTAGATGTGTAGTAGGCTATCCCATCTAGGTTTGTGTAAGTGCACTCTATCATGTTCACACAATGATGAAATAGCCTAACAACACATTTCTCAGAATGTATCCCATTTGTTAAGTGGAACATGACTATATAATACAATATCAAAACATGTAAAAGGAAACTAGGAAGAAAACCAAACTATTATCAATTACACTAATAACTTCAAATTATTTGAATTTTGCAGACTCATTAGTAAATATTATGCTGGTAGACACATTCCTGATAGACATCACAATGATTGTCTGTGACTAATGCCTTAAATGTGTGTTTCATCATACATTGCCCTCATTCCAATTTAACTATGAACCTTGGCAAAAGTTTTTGTGACAAATATGTCCAGTGTGTTCTCCTGGTTCTCTCCATTTCTTGCTAAAGATGCTGGTTTGGATTAAACAGTGTATTTAAAGGGAATTTGAAGAACTCAGGGGAGTTGATGGAGGAAATAGGGAGCTTTATGATTTGTCTACTTGGTAGAAAACACTGCAGTACTTTTTTTTGATCTTGTAAAGGCTTTTACATTTTATTTATTTGCTAAATGTGAATGATTGTCTCTGTGTTCAAAGAAAGGGTTATAACACTAAGTTCTCCTCATTTTGCAGTTTACCAGTGGGAAAGTTAGAGCTTCTGGGTATGGAGTCAGTGCCCTTCATCCTGAAGGATTTGTTGCAGGAGGAATCAAGGCATGAATGCATTAGGGCAAGCTTGGGCCTGCTTTAATGTAGAGGACTCAGTGAACTATGGTTCATTTGCTTGTGGAAAATCACCAAGTTTACTGCTAGGGCCCTGAACGCTCTCCTTCTGCTAAGCTAATGGCTTATGCTCTGGGCATGTTTCTGCCCCTTCAAGCATTTTCTTCATTTCTCTTAGAAGCTTCTCTCCGAAGCTTCTCTCCTCGGTGTCTCTGAGGCACTTCTACTCCTCTGCTAGTGCACCTCAGAGTTACTGGTAACATACTTACTCAACTCTTCCCACTCAGTCCTTAAAATCCTGCATTACATTGATCAGAAAAGGGTTTTCCATCTCTTACTCTATATTGCCAAGTTGGTTTTCCAGCCCCTGGTCATTTCTAACCTATTGTGATACACACAGACACACACACACACACACACATACACACACATAATGTGGCTATAGAGCAATGAAACTGGTTTGTTATTGTGGCTTATAGATTTCAATATTACCATATTAGATTAGGGTTGTACCATGCATGCATCGTTTTCTCTTTATTAATCTCTTTTCTCTTAATTCAGTACTAAATGCAATGCTGGCCAACTTGATTGTCACTGAGATTAAGTAATTTTAATTCCTTAAATCTGTCAGTTCCTCTTCCCTCTTCATTATCAATGCTTTAGATGCAGTCAGCATTTTGTCAATATTGTTTCCCTCCTATCCCAAGATACCCTTTTCAGTTCTGTCTGCACCTCCTGGAAGTCTGTCCCTTATTTGTTCTGTAAACCATTCTTCAAACTTTCTTCAATATTTCCCTTCCATTATACTCTAGAAACATGACCTCATATTCCAGACTTTAGTCCATACCTGTAATAAAACCATTCTCAGTTATTTAGAAGAAAATGTAGGCTATTAAGCCTCAACCAATTGGTGTATCTCCAGTCAATGCCAACACTTCCATTACATACAGATGAGGGTTGATAATTGCAAACATTTCAAGATAGAATTAAGCCACCTATATATGTTTGCATGGTGGTTTTTTTATGTGTACCTGGTTCTACCCCATGCAATATTTTATCAAAAGCTACAAAGGTGATTTCAGAAGCTAGAGTTTTGTCTTGTAGGGTTCACGTCCTCTGGATTGGCCAGTAATGAATCATTCTTTCCATATATTCTTAATCTATAACAGCTTCTCAACATCCAGTTAGACAAATAATTCAACAGGAAAAAAGATATGGAATTTTGGAAACAGTTTGAAAACATTTCAGTGAAAGCATATAATCGGGGCTGGTTACATACCTTGCTGATCCAGTGTAAGATGAAAATGTAGGGCCCTTGTTTAAAAATATAAAACTTTTCCCTTTCTTCCTCATTCTCTCTTGACTTGTCATAGTGTCTTATTTGCTACTTAATGTCACACTCCACTCCCTTGGGCATGGGGATAATTGTGGGGTGAACGCAGACCCTGACAGGCGCCTGGGATCCCATCCTGTGACTTGTGCAGGTGACCCTGGCTGCCGGGGTCCTTTTCCCACCAGTGTCAAACTACTGGAGAAATCTATCTCCCTTTCCCTTGAGAGAGGAAGGATCGTTTGTCCATTGTTGCCTTAACCAACAAAGGACAGGTGATCCCCAAGGGATTGCAACCTTCACAGTGGGATGTGCTAAGCACCTGGATCGGGTATGCAGAAGCCTTGCCCTGGCCAAGTCTCCTGCTAAGCATACTGTGGACCTGCCAGCCCAGAAAGGGGGTGGCCTCTGCCATGCGGGTCCCTGAGGTGGGAGCGGGTGCACTCTTGTAGGCCTGACTCTGAAGACTCCTCACATCCACACACAGGCCCCCGCTGGGGGTGGAGGGTGGCAGCAGTAGCTGGATGGGGGTGGGTATGAAGATGGGAGGTTGGGTAGGGCCCGGGCACCCTGGAGTTAGGAGCCAGGCAGCCCAGAACTGGTCCCAGGAAGGCAGCAGGAGGCAGGACTGCTCCTAAGCCAAGGCTTTGAGCTTCCTAGTGCATGCTCCAACGACCCTTCAGACTTACAAATTCAAAGATAAAATTATTAAGAATTTTAAGACAAAGACCGTAGTGCATTAAACCCCAAATGCGATGCCCTTACAAGTGTGAGTCCCTGGGCAACTGCACTGGTGATATGCCCATGAAGCCGGCCCTGCAATCCCTAAATCTTGGCTGTTATGTAGTATAGCATTTCAGATCGAGATAGTAAATCTTTTAAAATCAGGAATGATAGCATAACATACTATATTACTCCTCACGAATGGCTATGCCGCATACTCCACAGTATCCAGTATGATAGCATATGCAAAAAGGTTATTAAACATTGATACATCAAGACAATGAACCAACGACAGGATATAATCCAAAATTAAATACATGAATGAGCATTCATTTAGCCAGTACAATTTATACCTTAAGCAGACATTTCAGTTTTACACACATATGTTTCCCATATCTGAGGCTCTTTTTACAAAGGTACCACTTAGATCGTTTTTCCTCTTTATCAGTGTTTAGGAAGTAGCAGCATTTACATATAGAATCCACGAGGAGGAGCTCTGCATTCATTGAAACCCCAGGATTTTAAGTTTCTGTCTCAAGAATATATCCATGGAGAGTAGGACTGTCTTGAAGTATAGTTAGTTCCAAGACAGAATTTTATCAGCTGAGTCTTTGGGGAGTGGTAGTATGTAAACACTTATTAAAATGTTATAGTGGGAGGGAACACAAATTCTGCATAAGTCAAATTAGACAGCTGCAAATAAAACCAAAGGCTTTCTGCCCTTTGGGATTATTGATTCCTTAGTTGAAGATATACCTTGTATGGTGGATTTTCATCTATGTTAAGAGATAGCAAGGAAAGAGTAAGAATGATTTTGCAGTTTACAAGTAGCTGTGACAAAGAAAGATATAAACAGTGCAGCTCTCAGAATCTAGTATCTTTCTCAGGGCATCTTTGGGGGGAAAAAAGCTATTGCATTATGTTCCTCTATATTAAGTTCTCATATCAGGAAAGCATGAACTAAATAAAGTGTATCATGGGATGTCTTGTACAAATATAAATAAGTAGATAAATAAACAATATATTGTAAATAGATGTGACAAAGCAATAGAAATGAAAGCTTTTAAGATATAGACTGTTTTTCTAGCTCTATTTTGTATCTATATAAAGCCACCTAGTCTTTTGAGGCAGCTGGAGAAACAGTGAGTGAGTGTCACACAGGAGTCAGGAGTATGCTGGGCAACAGCTGGAGAAACTCAAAGGGAATAATCGTTCCTTCGATCTTTGTCGTTGGTTCTCCAGCCTGACTTTGGGATAAGGACTGTGTACTTTGTAAAAATTGGCTGGCTCTAACTGGCATGGCTAAATATGCAAGACTTTGTTGATTCTGCACAGCTGGAGAGTTTGGAAGATTTCTGTACCCTTGTTGTAAGGTTAATAGGCATGAACTGGGAAGGAGTTGTATTGGTTGACTCACACAGCAAAAAAACTAGAGGTCTTTCCCAGCAAAATAGCACCACCTGCCCTTCTGCTGCCGTCATTTGCCTTGCTTTTATTTTTCACCATCTGGCCTGATGGTGTGTATTTGTTTGCTTTTAATCTGTTCCCCCCACTAAAATGTAAGCGTCATCCTGAAGACAGTGACTTTGCTTTGTGAATCTATTCCCAGAATGTAGAACTGTACGTGGCACAGAGGAGGTGCTCAATGATTATTTGTGAAATGAAAGAATGAATGTGTAATGTACATGATTTATTTTATCACCTTTTTTGTATTTGAGATCAAACTCATGATGTTTTAGTGTGATGCCGTTCCTACTTCGATATTGGAAAGCAGGGAAGTTCTCAGAGTCAAATAGGCTGATAATCTAGGTCTCCTCTACGGAGGGAATCTCCTCTACCTCCCTATTCAGACTGTGGGTCTGCAGATCAGCAGCATCAACATCACCTGGGGGTCCCCAGCTAGAGCCCCTGAAATAGAATCTGCGTTTTCACAGGATGTCAAAATGATTTGTATGTATATTAAAATTTGAGAATGGGCAAATCCAAATAATTAGGACCTTTAATGAGACGTATAGTTAGATTAGAAAGTCTGGCTCCCGTTTTCTCCTCGGCACAGCAAAAGAAGAAAGAAAGGAGGATGCGATGGGAAGAAATGGAGTGTTTTGCACCTATGCTGTTTGTATTTGTATCCTCCTAAATACCTCTAGGTACACTTCTCTTGACTGCAAATCTTTGTTTTTCCAATATTTATTTTATTTTATTTTTAAATTTTATTTTATTGTGGCAAGAACATTTAACATGAGACCTACCCCCTTAGCAAATGTTTCAGTGTATCAATACAATATTGTTGACTAATAGGTACAATACTATACAGTAGATTTCTAGAACTTGCTTGTCTTGCTTAACTGAAACTATATGCTTATTGATTAGTAACTTTCCATTTCTCCTTTCCCCCAGCCCCCGGCAATCACTATTCCACTCTTTGATTCTGTGAATTTGACTATTTTAGCTACCTGATATAAGTGGAATCATGCAGTATTGGTCTTTTCGTGACTGGTTTATTCCACTTATCATAAAGTCCTCAAGATTCATCCACGTTGTTGCATAATGCAGTACTTTTATTGCAGCCTTGTTTTTAAAGGCTGAATGATAGTCCATTGTGCACATATAGCACATTTTCTTTACCCATTAATCTGTTGATGAACATTTAAGTTGTTTCCACATGTTCGTTTTTGTGAATAATGCTACAGTGAACATGGGAGTGCTAATATCTCTTTGAAATTCTGATTTCAATTCTTTTGAATAAATACTCAGAAATGAGATTACTGGATCATGTGGTAGTTATATTTTTAATTTTTTGAGGAACCTCTGTATTATTTGCCATAGTGGCCATACCATTTTGCATTCCCACCAACAGTGTGTATGGGTTCTAATTTCTCCACATCCTTGTCAACACTAATTGTCTTTTGCTTTTTGAGAATAGCTATCCTCACAGGTGTGAGGTGGCATTTTATTGTGGTTTTGATTTGCATTTCCCTGACAATTATGATATTGAGCACCTTTTCATATACTCATTGGCCATTTGTATGTACTCTTTGAAGAAATGTCTATTCATGCCCTTCACCCATTTTAAAAATCAGGTTATTAGTTTTTTTGCTATTGAGTTGTAAGAGTTCCTAACATATTTTGGAGGTTAACCTCCTTTCAGATATATGGTTTACAAATATTTTCCTCCATCCTTTGGGTTGCATTTTCACTTTGTTGATTATTTGCTTTGTTGTTCAGAAGCTTTTTAGTTTGCTCTCACTTATTTCTTTAGTTTGATCTCATTTATTTATTTATTTAGTCTCATTTATTTTTTGTTTTTGTTGTCTGTGCTTTTGGTGTCATGTCCAAAAAATCATTACAAAGACGAATGTCAAGAAACTTTCCCTTATAGGTTATTCTAGAAGTTTTAAGGTTTCAGGTCTCATGTTTAAATCTTTTAAAAATTATTTATTTATTTACTTATTTGTGACAGGGTCTTGCTCTGTCACCTGGGCTAGAGTGCAGTGGCATGATCATAGCTCACTGCAACCTTAAACTGCAGGGCTCAGGTGATCCTTCTGCCTCAGCCTCCAAGTAGCTAGGACTATAGGGGTTCACCACCACACCCAGCTAATCTTTAAAATTTTTTTAGAGATAGAGTCTCATTACGTTGCCCAGGCTGGTCTCGAACTCCTGGCCTCAAGCAATCCTCCTACCTCAGCCTCTTGAGTAGCTGGGATTATAGATAAGAACCAATGTACCTGGCCTCGAGTTTAAGTCTTTAATCCATTTTGAGTTGATTTTTGCATATGGTATAAGGGTCAAGTTTTATTCTTTTGCATTTATAATAGATATCCAGTTTCCCCAACATCATTTGTTGAAGAGGCTATCCTTTCCCCATATTGTATTCTTGGCACCTTTGTTGAAGATCAGTTGACTGTATATGGGTAGATTTATTTTTGGGGTCTTTTCTGTTCCACTGAGCTATATGTCTGCCTTTATGTTAGTAACATACTGTTTTGATTACTGTAGCTTTGTCATATATTTTGGAATCAGTAATTGTGATGCCTTCAGCTTTGTTCTTCTTTCTCAATATTGATTTTGTTATTTGTGGTCTTTTGTGGATTGATATAAATTATAGGATTTCTTTTTCTATTTCTGTAAAAATGCCATTGGGATTTTGATAGGGATTGCAATGAATCTGTAGAACACTTTGAATAATGTGGGCATTTTAACAATATTAAGTCTTCCAACTCATGAACATGGGATGTCTTTCCGTTTTTCAGTATACAAGTCTTTCATCTCTTTAGTTAAGTTTATTTCTAAGCATTTTATTCTTTCTGATGCTATTGTAAATGGGATTGTTTTCCTAATTTCCTTTTCAGATAGTTCATTGTTAGTGGATAGAAACACAACTGATTTTTGTATGTTGGTTTTGTATCCTTCAACTTTATTGAATTCATTTATTAGTTCTAACAATTTTTAAGGCATCTTTAGGGTTTTCTATATAAAAAATTTTGTCATCTGCAAACAGGGACAATTTTACTTCCTCCATTCTGCATTGGATGCCTTTTATTATTATTTTTTCTTGCCCAATTTTTGTGTCTAGATTTCTGGTAGTATGCTGAACAGAAGTGGCAAGAATGGGCCTTTTTGCCTTGTTCCTTATCATAGAGGAAAAGCTTTCATTTTTAGTATAATGTTAGCTGTGGGTTTGTCACAAATGAACTTTATTATGCTGATGTACTTTCCTTCTGTTCCTAGTTTGTTGAGTGTCTTTTTTTTAATCACAAAAGGATATCAAATTTTGTCAAATTTTTTTGTATCTATTGAGATTATCATGTAATTTTTTTTCTTTATTCTGTTAATGTGGTATATCATTTTAATAGATTTTTGTGTGTTACCATCTTTGCTTCTCATGGATAAATCCCACTTGGTCATGATGCATAATTCTTTCAATCCTTTCAAAAAATTTTTTTTGAGACAGGGTCTTGCTCTGTGGCCTGGGCTAGAGTGCAGTGGTGTGTTCATAGTTCACTGTAGCCTCAAACTCCTGGGCTCAAGTGATCCTCCTGGCTCAGTCTCTTGAGTAGCTAGGACTACAGGTGTGTGCCATCATGTCTGGCTAATTTTTAATTTTTTTGTAGAGTTGGGGTCTTGCTATATTGCCCAGGCTGGCCTTGAACTCCTGGTCTTAAGGAATCCTCCCACCTTGGCCTCTCCAAGTACTAGGATTACAAGCATGAGCCACCACACCCAGCCCCTTTTAATGTTCTGATGAATTTCGTTTGTAAGTATTTTGTTGAGGATTTTTGCATCTATATTCATCAGGGATATTGATTTGTAGTTTTCTTTCCTTGTGATATCTTTGTCCGTCTTTAATATCAGAGTAATGCTGGGCTCTTAAAATGAGTTTAGGAGTGTTCTCTCATTTCAATTTTTTGGAAGAGTTTGAGAAGAATTGGCATTAATTATATAAATATTTGATAGAATTTACCAGTAAAGCCATCTGGTCCTGGGCATTTTTGTTGCTGTTGCTGGGAGGTTTTTGGTTACTGTTTTAATCTCCATATTAATTACAAGTCTGTTCTCTTTTTACTTCTTTAAGATTCAATCTTGTTAGGTTGTATATTTCTAGAAATTTTATCCGTATTTTTCTAGGTTGTCCAGTTTGTTGGTGTATAATTGTTGATAGTATTCTCTTATAAACCTTTTCATTTTGTGGCACCAGTTATAGTGTCTCTTCTTGTGTTTCTGATTTTATTTATTTGAATCTTCTTTCTTTTTCTTGCTTTGTTTAGCTAAGGGTTTGTCAATTTGATTGTCTTTTCAAAAATCTTTGTTTTGTTGATTTTTTTCTATTTGTTTTTCCATTTTCTATTTTGTTTATTTCTGTTCTAATCTTTATTATTTCCTTCCTTCTGTTAACTTTGGGATTATTTTGTTCTTCTTTTTCTAGTCCCTTTAGGTATAAATTTAGATTGTTGATTTGAGATCTTTCTTCTTTTTTTAATGTAGGTGTTTATTGCAATAAACTTCCCTGTTAGTACTGCTTTTGCCACATTTCATAAGTTTTGGTATGTTATATTTTTGTTTTCTTTTATCTTGAGGTATTTTGTAATTTTCTTTGTAATTTTCTCTTTGACCTAATGGTTTTTCCAGAGTATGTTGTTTAATTTCCAGATATTTTTGGGTCTTATTTTTTAATTCATTCAGCTGTTCTGTCTTTTTATTGAGGAGTTTAATCCATTTACATTTAAAGTAATTATTGACAGCGAAGGATTCACTATTGCTATTTTGTTAGTTTTCTGTTAATGTTGTAGTTCTATTGTCTGTCTTTTCCTCTCTTGTTGTCTTCCTTAATGTTTTGTTGATTTTTGGTGTTGAAATGCTTTTATTCCTTTCTCTTTTCCTTTTGTGTAACTTCTACAGACTTTTTTTTTTGTGGTTACCTTGGGGCTTAAATAAAATATCTTACAGTTATAACAGTCTATTTTAAGCTGATAACAACTCTAGTTCAATTGCATACAAAAACTCTAAACTTTATTTTTACTTTTTTTCATTTTTAAAGTATAAGTAGAGAGTTTATTTGGGCCAAGTTTGAGGACTGCAACTTGGGAGCATAGACTCAAGTTTCCCTGATTATACACTCCAGTTAGTGGCAGTTACAAGTGAGAAAAACTCCACACTTTAATATCTCCCTCCTCATTTTGTTTTGTTTTTAAAATTTACATCTATTCACATTGTGTATCTTTTAACATATTTTTAGTTACATTTTTTTAACAGCATTGTCTTTTAACTTTTGTACTAGAATTAAACATGATTTACCCACCACCATTACAGTAATGCAGTATTGTGTATTTGTCTATATATTTATCTTTACTAATGAGTTTCTTTCTTTCTTATGCAATTGTGTTCCCGATTAACATTCTTATATTTTAACTTCAAGGACTCCCTTTAGAATTTCTTGTAAGGCACATATACTGGTGATAAATTCTCACAGCTTTTGTTTGTCTAAGAAAGTCTTTATCTCTCCTTCATTTCTGAAGGACAGTTTTGCCTGGCACAGTGTTCTTGGTTGGCAGGTTTTTCTTGCAGCACTTTGAGTATATTATTCCACTCTCTTCTGGCCTGTAAGGTTTCTGCTGAAAAATGCACTGATAATCTTATGTGGGGTTTCCTAATATGTGACAAGATACTTTTCTCTTGCTGCTTTCAAAATTTTCTCTTTGTCTATGACTTTTGACAATTTGATTATAACATGTCTTAGTGTGGATTTTTCTGGGTTCCTCTTATTTGGTGTCTTTTGGGATCCTTGGATCTGGATGTCTATTTTCTTCCCCAGATTTAGGAAGTATTCAGCCCTTATGCTTTTGTATAAAATTTCTAGTTCTTTCTCTCACTTTTCTCCTTTTTGAACTCCTGTAATGTGTACATTGGTCTACTTGATGCTACCCTGTAAGTCTCCTAAACTTTCTTTACTCTTTTACATTCTTTTTTCTTTTTGCTTCTTTCACTAAATTATTCCCAATGATCTGTCTTTGAGTTTTCTGATCCTTTCATCTGCTTGATCTAATCTGATGTTGAACCCTTTTAGTGAATGTTTTAGTTCAGTCATTGTGTTCTTCAGTGGCATGATTTCTGTTTGGTACTTCTAAATATTTTAAAAATTGCTTTGTTGAAATTATCACTTTGTGCATATGTCGTTTGCTTGACTTTTGACAGTTATTTTGCATTCTCTGTCAGGCAATCATAGAATTCCATTTCATTTGGGTCAGTTTCTGGAGATTTATTTTGTTCCCTTGTTTGAAACATCTTTGCCTAAATCTTCATTTTTCTTGAC
Organism: Daubentonia madagascariensis; assembly: GCA_023783475.1. Lineage (NCBI taxonomy): Eukaryota > Metazoa > Chordata > Mammalia > Primates > Daubentoniidae > Daubentonia > Daubentonia madagascariensis. The sequence goes on from JAKFHU010001035.1 coordinate 28,564,316, forward strand.
TCTGTGTTGGTGTCTGCACATTAGATGATGTAGGCATCTCTCCCAGTGTTCACAGACTGGCCTCAAGTGAGAGAAGAGTCCCACCAATCAGCCTGGCCAGGAAATCTGGGGGCCTCTATTGATTCTTTCCCTCCCCATAAAGAAGCATGAAGATGTGGTCTTTGTTTGCTTGCTCTGTGCTGACCAGAGGAGAGGATCTATGGTGTCTACCCGTTCAAACTGCCATCTCCATACTCCCCAGGTGGCTAGACTTTACCAGAACCATCAGAGCTCCAAGACTGGCAAAAAAGATGCCAGTTCTTTGGGTAGTGACAGAGAAATTGGAGCATTGGACATATGGATCAACTCTTTCACTCCCCAAAGAAAGGTGAGAGTGGGGGTTTTTCATCTGCTTGCTCTGTGCTGAAAGAATGGGATTTTTCATCCATTTGTCCTGTGGATCAAAGGGGGAAGATTTATGATGTCTACTAGCCCAAGCCACCATCTCTGTTCTCCCCCAGGTGGGAGACAGTTCTGGCCCCACAAGAACTCCAAGACTGGCAAGACAGAAGCCACTCAGTTAGGGGGCTTCCTCAGAAAAGTTGGGGCACTAGATGTGTGAGCCAATCCCTTCCTTACCCTGGGAGAAGCTAGGGCTAGGTGGTCTTTCTGATCATGTGGCACTGTGCCAGTGGTAGGGATTTTGGTGAGAGGGTACCCCAAACCTCCCTACATACTTTGGTGAGTCTAGTTTTACATTTGCCTGGTGTGCATGTGCCTTTCAATTAGCTTATGGATTTTTCAGAAAGGGAATTTGTCTGTGAATTGTTGCTGAATCAGTATGTTTTTTTTGGGGAAAGGAGGGCCCAGGGTTTTCTATTATGCCATCCCACTGACTTTACCTCCTCTATAAATATTTTTGTTGGCACCTGTTATTTCTTTTCCATGTTAATTTTTTTTCTGGCTCTATTATGTTGTTATAGTTTCACCTAGTATGTCAATAAACAAATAAAATGTTTTGTGTTTCACATGGGAGTACACTTTATTTAAATAATAGCTGGTCCTTAAGATCTTACCTCTCTATGTGTAAATATTTCCTCCTCAGCTTTCTTAAATTTCAGGAAAAAAGTCCACATTATAAGTGAAGTTCCATTCTTCCAACCAACATTTACAAAGCAACCCTTCATCTTTGTACCACTGCTTACAGAAGTATCCTCCTTGGGCCTGGGGTTTCTTTTCCTTTAGTGTCTTTCTAAGTATTTTCTGAGAGTACTTGAGTGAGAGTAGGGCTCAGAAACTAGGTACATGTATTTTGATAAACATTATCTGAAATATATATTCAGGTATGATTAACTCATGAATATAATTGAGAATCAGGCAATAGGTCACTCTTGGAGAGTGGGGAGAGGAAAATGCCAACTGTTTTCTTTTTTTGAACCACATATGTCTTGAAACAACATCCTAAAATTTTGTATAATTATTAAAACATAGAACAAATACTCTCCATCTTCCCACTGCCACTGTCCTCTCTCCACATTGAAATTTTGGTTTCTTTGATGAGAGAAACTCTACCTTACATTTTACCTTGTGGAGTATCCGGTGAAGTTTTGCACACTTCATAGTGTCCATATGAATTCATTATTTGAAATTTGAAAAAGAAAGAATCAGTTGGAAATGGAAAGAAGTATAAACAAGCAGAAGACCTAATAAGACAAATAAGACATACATTTAGCAGATAGAAGGACAAATTGAGAGGGTAGTTTATGATGTTTTATATGGACATTTTAAAGTTGTGTGAATATTTATATTTATAATAAGCAATCATTAGCAATGTTTTACATTGTTTAGCCAAGATATCTTTATTTTTAATATGTAGTTAGGATTAACTACAGGGCTGATATCTGTTTCCTCTTGGAAGCTATATTTATGTATTCATCCAGGTACAAATTCAGGATGCTAATATAGCATAATTTTGCTTCACTCATACTCCCCAGTGATGACCATACCATCTTTACTCACCTGAATAACAACAACAACAATAACAAAATGGGTTCTTTCTGTCTTGGAAAGTGATATGGAATGAACTCAGCCTGCCTTTTTTTGTCCATATCACGTGCCATTTTAGTATTAGTGAATAATCTAAAGTCAGGACAGGCTGTCTTTTGTAGCTCTTGGTTCTGACACACAGAGAAACACAATGTTTTATACCTCACAAATTTAGGAAGGTACTATGTTGAATACAGCCTCATAAAAATAAGGTTACACAAGTATGCGATACATTAAGCAATGTTGTCATGGATTGATAAGATATAGATAGGCAATATCAAACTGTTAGGCTTACTGCTGTAGGTTATTTTTTAACTGATGTAAAATATAAAGTACCCAATTTTCATGTCATTGAAGTCCATCCCACTATAATTTTTTCTCTCAGTTTCATCATGTCTTTAGGTGTGCTCCAGTTTAACCCTGCATATGCTTACTATTTATGTTATGTATATTATATATAATCATAGATAAAGTTTGATCCAATTACACTTTTGGGCTGATGACAGAAAATCAGTAATATAAATAAAACTGTCTTTTGGACAAATTTTCATAAAAAACAAATCCCAAAGCTATGGCAGAAAAAATACTACCTGAATTTGGCTTTTTTTTCTTTCACCCTATATTTAATTTTTCATTGCTGGGAAATAATAAACATAAAAACTGAGTGTGTTTGGCTTGCTCTATCCATACCTGTTGCAGTATAATAAAACAAAAACAAAAACAAAATATCAAGAATCACAAAACAGAAGCAGAGCTTGGTACTTCCTAAGCCAAAGAGAATAGGGGAAGGCTTGGTGATGTAGCTTAAAATCAGGAAGGAGACAGATGATCTTTTAATATTATGTAATATGATCTAAGATAGTACTTCCAGAATAGTGAAGTAAGAACCCCAGAAAAAACCCATTCCTCTATAACAGCAATGAGAATATTGGCAAAAATTGTTAAAATGAATATTTTTCAGGAATTTGGAAATTAACCAAGACTTGTGATAATTTCAGGAGCATTTATTCAAGAAAATTGGGCCAGGAGCAGTGGCTCACTCCTGTAATACTAGCACTCTGAGAGGCCAAGGTGGGAGGATCACTTGAGGTCAGGAGTTTGAGACCAGCCTAAGCAAAAGTGAGACAGTGTCTCTACTAAAAATAGAAAAAAATTAGCTGGGCAACTAAAAATAGAAAAAAAAAATTAGTCACGCATGGTGGTATGTGTCTGTAGTTCCAGCTACTCGGGAGCCTGGGGCAGGAGGATGGCTTGAGCCTGGGAGTTTGAGGTTGCTGTGAGCTAGGCTGATGCCACAGCACTCTAGCCTGGCGAGAGCAAAACTCTGTCTCAAGAAAAAAAAAGATACTATTCAAGAAAATTGGCTAAATCTTGGTAAGGCAGTGAGCTTTGTGGTGCTTTTATTTACTCTAGTCCCATCTCCCTCTCATTTGAAGATATGTCAACTGAGATTTTTTAGTTTGACAAACAGAAAAAAAGAGAAGAAAAGAATGAACCTCAAAAATAGAAGGACACCATGAAGTATATCAACAAATGTACAAATGGGAGTCCCAGGAGAGGAGAAAGAGAAAAAGGGTGAAAGAATGTTTAGAAAATACTGTTCAAAACTTCCCAAATTGGCTGAAAATCATTAATTCTTTTATGAACAAGAAGCTCAGCAAACTGTAAATAAAATAAACTCAAAGAGAGATGCATCTAGACACATTGTAATCAAACCATTGAAAACGAAACAAGAAGATACAATAGAGAAAGAAGAGAGACAAGCAACTGATCACAGACAAGGGATGTGCAATATGATTAACAGCTAATTTCTCAGTGGAAACCAGAGAGGCCAGAAGGCAGTGGTATAATATATTAAAAGTGCTGAAATTAGAAGACTATCAATGAAGAATATTATATCTGGCAAAACTACCCTTCAAGAATGAAGTAGAAGTTAAGACATTCCAAGAAAAATAAAAATGGAGAGAGTTTGTTGCTAGAAAACCTGCCCTGCAAAAAATACTAAAGGGAGTGTCAGGTTTGGTTTTGTGTTGGAGAGAGATGTCCTGGTTCTTTGGCTCCGGGCTTGGAATAATCACAAGCAGGGCTGGTGCGACGGAGTGACGACAGACACAAAGCACTTCCACACAAGCAGCTTTTATTGCAAAGCAAGGGGTACAAAGCAAAATACGTTCCAGAAAGAGGAACAGGTCTGTCTCTGTGAGTGGAGAAGACCCTGGGGTCTTAGCACACTTCTACTTTTATGTCTACATCTTATGATATGCTAAATGGTAGGCAGAATATTCATGATTTTTCTGGGAAAAGGGCAGAGATTTCCTGGAACTAAGGGCCCTCCCCAAATTTATCTTTATAGGGTAACTTCCAGGGGTTTCCATGACATTTGTAAACTGTCATGGCACTGGTGGATGTGATTTTTACTATGTTAATGAGGGAAAGTAGGTCAAAAGTTTACCGTTGGTCATAGCTCCTAGTTTCCGCACATGCTAAAATAATTCTAAGCAATAACCGGTACGACATGCCTTTAGAAATCAAAGCACTGGTCAAAATAAACTTTATGATTTTTAATGAAGTGCAAATTAGAAGAAATAACACGAGGAATGCTGTATTATTTTCTTACATCAAGCCATCTACTTCTTGTAAATTTAGCTGTGGGTGAGTAATGCTTTAGGTTTAGAAGTTGAGCTTTGTTCTTTAAAATGCTAGAGCATTTACAACTGTGTTTTTGCCTCTGGTTGCCTAATATTAACTTAAACCTAGAACATATTTGTACTAGTCTCTTATTGATTCTATAATATATTACCACAAATTTAATGACTTAAAGCAACACAAATTTATTCTCATACTGTTCTAGAAGCCAAAAGTTTGAAATTAGCTTCACTGGGCTAAAGTCAAGGTGTGGACAAGCTGGTGTTTTGGGAGGCTCTGGAGTGGTGGTTGTGGAGGAAGAATGCATTTCCTTGCCTTTTCTGGATTCTGGTTGTTGCCCGTATTCCTTGAATTCACCCCTTATTCCCATCACTCCAACCTCTGGATTTTGTCATCACATCTCTTTCTCCTCTTCTGGTGTCAAATCTCCCTCTGCCTCCCCCCTATAAGGACACTTATGATTATATTTAGGGCCCACCTGGATGATGCAGAATAATTTCCCTATCACAAGAATCTTAACTTAATCACATTTGTAAAGTTCCTTCTGTTATTTAAGGAAATACTTAACAAGTTCCAGGGATTAGAACCTGGATATCTTTGGGGGCCATTGTTCAGTTTACCATAATATTTAAAACTTTTCTTTTCAAAGGCATATACTCTTATTCCTGTTTTGTGCAAATGCTTCCCTATCCAAAATGTAAGGCACCAGGCTTATCCCTTCACCAACTTTGGATCTGAAATTTTACAGAAAGGGCATTCTGGAAACTATTGCCCTTTCTGGCAGGATCCTTAGTTATATGGTGCTAAATGCTTCAACTTCCCAGGCATAAAATGCTCTGGAGCTATGGATAAATTTTAAAAAATAAGCAAACAAACCAAAGAACACAAACACTCAATTCTTTAAAAGGACATATCCTAATATTTCTCCAAAAGAAGCATTATCCCTTTTTTTTTAAACACTTTGTTCTACTTCTGGTTGATTCTTGGTTCACAAATTGCATCTATGAGGACTGTCCAGAAAGTATCCAGCCAAATGGAGACATTTATTATATTAACAATGGCTGGATACTTTCTGGACAGCCCTTGTGGGTGGTGTTACAACTTTCTTTTTGTTTGCTTAAGCAGGGTGTACAATTGTGCTATAGCAAGAGGACTGGAACCAGGGCTGGGCTTTTGCCACCTCGGGTCCTAAAATATGCTCCCTTTGCTCCATATTCTTGGATCTAGATTAACCCTATTGCTCCTATTTTCCCAAGGAAGGAGGATTCCCAGTGTGTTTTCTACCTGTCAGTGTCTAGTTCTTATGGTGCTTTCACTGGGTATAATGATTCCCATCTGAGGTCTTAGTCATAGAGACAAGAGAGTAAATGGATCACCATGAATCTTTCTATCAACTGACCATTAATTTTACTCAGATTACATTAGAAGCCTTTTTTATCACAGCAGAATTCTATTTCAGAAGAAGAAAGATGGTATAGAGTAAGAACATGCAGTAATTGGAGGTGAACAGTGGCAAATGGCCAGATAATCCTTCAATTTTGGGAATGTATATTTGTCTATTTCATTTGAACATGGAGAGGATTGGTGTTCTGGAAATCCAAATTAAATTATGCAAAAATAGTCTGTATATAGACTAAAAAGACCCTGAAAAATGAACTAGAATTAATAGGAATTCCTAACCAATTTTCTGTACATAATTCTTGCTTTCTTACTATTTTACTGTTGGAAATGGACTAATATAACTTATTCATCTTAGGCAGAATTGCTTATTTTCTAGGATAGTGAAGTAATTAAATGGTTGTTTTTATCAAGGAGTTTTGTTTTTTCTCCTATCTGGAATAGAGTAAACAAAGATTTAGTTTATGTCAACAAAACACTTTAAAAAGCTGAGAAAATGACATTGTCAATAAACACTTGAAAGGAAGATTTACTTCCAATTCATTGGTAATAATTGAGGTGACAAAAATCTCATATCAACAGTTCCTTCCTGAACTAAGCTTTGGATGAAGTAAATATGTATTAGCACACTCTTTTTGCCTCTGTCTTCTTGCATCTCTATTTATTTCCATCTTTTTTTCTGTGGTAGCCAAGTGACGTTCAGGCAACACAAAACTGGCAGCAGTTAGAAAAGGATAGGCCTCCTAACATATTCTCAGTATTTGGTTATACAGTCAGATTACTTTCTGGCATCTAACGTTAGACTACTTGATACAAAAACTCAGTTCTGGAAAGAACAGATTATCCCAAGCTAGAGTCATGGAGGGGTCACTTAGGTGTGGACCTTCCTTGTTAGAACAATTTTTTAAGGGCCAAGGAGGAAAAGCTCAATTCAGAATCATACAGAGGATTTCCTTTGTTCTATGAAATAGATGTTCAGGAATGATCCTTTATTTACACAGGAAGTTTCTAACAATAGATCCTGATTCTACTATTAGACCTTCTCTTTCTCATTTATTCTAAGAGAATTTGAATTCAAAAAGAAAAGAAAAGAACTGTGGAAAAGCAAGATGTCTTGAATGTGCTTTGATGTGAAGATTAATCTTTATTAATCTGGCAGATGCTATGCCACAGATCTATGTGGAAAGTCTGTTTACAAAAGAAGGCATTAACCAAGACATAGGCAACAATTTATAATGTCTTTGCACTATTGCTAACTCCGGAGTGAGCCAGTGAGTGAGATGGTTGAAGCCTGACAACTAATTTAAAGGCAAGGTCTTCACTGTCCAGAGATTTATCAGAGAGTCAAGCAGCCAGTATCTTTTATGACTTGCACCTTCTCCTTTTTCAGAGGTAGTAAATGAAAAAGACGGAAAAAGGAGGTGCCATCTATTGCAACTGGGTAAAATCACATAAACACCATGATCTGAGCTTTTATTATAACACCTCTTTCTTAGCTAATTACTGTCAGTATTAAATTACAGGGTTGGGAGGCCCTACTCAATATACCAATTCATTCATTTCAGGTCCCAGTTTGGCAGAAAACTTGTAGCGAATGGCCAAACCTTTATCCACTAAGCCTTTTATTTGTGACTAAACAAAAGTCTTGACAAGTAGTATAATTTGCATCAAGCAGGGCTACACCAAATGCTGATTAATACTTTTTTTTTTAAATAAAGATTTGCTCTAGCCTCTAGCCTACTTGACAGGACTTACCGTTTTGTATATCAAAAGAAATAGAAGCTTGTAGATTATTTTCTTCCTTTTAAAATTTTTTAATTAAAATTTTTTATTTCAGAAAATTATGGGGGTACAAATGTTTTGGTTACATAAATTGCTCTTATACCATTTGAGTCAAAGTTGTAAGTGTGTCCATCACCCAGATAGTGTGCATTGTACCTGTTAGGTGTGAATTTACCCATCCCCTCCTCCCCCTCCCACATGCTTGATTTCTGATGAGTGTTATTTCCATATGTGCACATAAGTGTTAATTGATTAATTTAATGGTGAGTCCATGTGGTGTGTGTTTGTCCATTCTTGTGATACTTTGCTTAGAAGAATGGTCTCCAGTTCCATCCAGGTTAATACAAGAGGTATCAGTTCACCACTTTTTTTATGGCTGAGTAGAACTCCATGGTATACATATACCACATTTTCTTAATCCCCTCATGTATTTATGGGCACTTGAGTTGTTTCTACTTCTTTGCAATTGTGAATTGTGCTGTTATAAACATTCATGTACAGGTGTCTTTTTTATAGAATGCTTTTTTTTTCCTTTGAGTAAATACCTAGTAGTGAGATTGCTGGATCAAATAATAGTTCTACTTTTAATTCTTTGAGGTATCTCCACACTACTTTCCATAGAGGTTGTTCTAGTTTGCAGTCCCACCAGCAGTGTATGAGTGTTCCTATCTGTCTGCATCCAATCCAGCATTTGTTGTTTTGGGACTTTTTGATAAAAGCCATTCTCACTGGAGTTAAGTGATATCTCATTGTGGTTTTGATTTGCATTTCCCTGATGATTAGAGATGTTGAGCATTTTTTCGTATGTTTGTTGGCCATTAGTCTATCTTTTGAAAAATTTCTGTTCATGTCTTTTTCTCATTTTTAACGGGATTGTTTGATTTTTTTCTTGCTGATTTGCTTGAGTTCTTTATAGATTCTGTTTATTAGCCCTTTATTAGATGTATAGCATGTAAATATTTTCTTCCACTCTGTAGGTTGTCTATTTGCTCTATGGATTGTTTCCTTGGCTATGCAGAAGGTTTTTAATTTAATCAGGCCCCATTTATTTATTTTTGTTGTTGCTGTGATTGCTTTTGTGGTCTTCTTTGTAAGTTCTTTGCCTAGGCTCATGTCTATAAGAGTTTTCCAATATTTTCTTCTAGAATTCGTATAGTTTCATGCCTTAGGTTTAAGTCTGTTATCCATGATGAGTTGATTTTTGTGAGTGGTGAGAGGTGTGGATCCTGTTTCAGTCTTCTACATGTGGCTAAATAATTTTCCAAGCACCATTTATCGAATAGGGATTCTTTTCCCCAGTGTATGTTTTTGTCTGCTTTGTTGAAGATTAGATGGCAATATGAGGATGGTTTTATATCTGGGTTCTCTGTTCTGATCCATTGGTCTATGTCTCTGTTCTTGTGCCAATACCATGCTGTTTTGGTTACTATAGCCTTGTAGTACAGCTTGAAGTCTGGTAAAGTGATGCCTCCTGATTTGTTCTTTTTGCTTAAGGTTGCTTTGGCTATTCGAGGTCTTTTCTGGTTCCATGTGAAGTATAGAATTATTTTTTTCTAGATCTGTGAAAAATGATGTTGGTATTTTAATAGGGATTGCATTGAATCTGTAGATCACTTTGGGTAGTATAGACATTTTAACAATGTTGTTTCTGCTGATCCATGAGCATGGTATTTTTCCATCTGTTTATGTTCTCTGTTATTTCCTTCCTCAGTGTTTTGTAGTTCTCCCTGTAGAGGTCTTTTACCTCCTTAGCTAAATATATTCCTAGGTATTTTATTTTCCTTGTTGCCATTGTGAAGGTATTGAGTCTTTGATTTGGTTCTCAGCTTGACTGTTATTGGCCTAAATGAATGCTACCAATTTGTGTACATTGATTCTGTACACTGAGACTTTGCTGAATTTATTTATCAACTCCAGAAGTTGCTTGGCAGAATCTTTGGGGTTTTATATACATAAGATCATATTGTCAGCAAAGAGCAATAGTTTGACCTCTTCTGCCCCCATTTGAATACCCTTGATTTCCTTCTCTTGCCTGATTGCTCTGGTTAGGACTTCCAGCACTATGTTGAATAGAAGTGGTCAGAGTGGGCAACCTTGTCTGGTTCTAGTTCTAAGGGGGAATGCTTTCAATTTTTCTGCATTCACTATGATGTTGGCTGTGGGTTTGTTGAATACAGCTTTTTTCATTTTGAGGTAAGTCCCATCTATGCCTATTTTGTTAAGCATTCTTATTATAAAAGGGTGCTGAATTTTATCAAATGCTTTTTCCATGTCTATTGACAGGATCATATGGTCTTTGTTTTTGCTTCTATGTATGTGGTGAATTACATTTATAGATTTGTGTATGTTGAACTATCCCTGCATCTCTGGCATGAAGCTCACTTTGTCGTGATGGATGTTTTTTTGATGAGCAGCTGAATTCGGTTTGCTAGGATTTTATTGAGAATTTTTGCATCTATATTCATAAGGGATATGGTATGTGATTATTTTCTTCTTAATTCAAGCATTGTGTCTTTAAACTATTACCGACCTTATAAACAATGAATAACATGAATTTTTAAAAATAAGCTCAACATTTTACATTCATCAGATATGACCTGCTGTCTTTCAATACTGTGCTGGAATGGCAAAATTTTTGGTGGTGTTGGTTTTATAATATGTCGACTGGAGAGATTTACTATCTTAACCCCTTTAAATTCCATTATTGTACAATTTAGCAGGCAGGTGGTCAGACCAAAATGTGCTTTTAAGAAATACAGAAAGGTTTTAATCTGCTTAGTTCTTTTCCAGGATAAAAATGTATACAAAACTACTAACTTTCCAGGGGGTTTGATTTTCTTTTTTACTATTTAGCTGTCATTTTTCAAATAGCTTATTTAGGAAAAGGAAATCAAATGTACTACAGCCTTGTATATATGATTGGCAGTTTGATGTAGTTTCTTAAATAAACTAATTTTCTGATCATGTAGAAGTAAGATTGCAATGAGAAATTCAAAATCAACATGTCTTAAACTCATGCAGGGTGGAGTGATGATATTAATTTATAAGAATCAATTTCTTTTGATCTTCCGTGCTTGGGTTTTACAACCTAAGGGAAATGATTTTGGTGAAAACATGTGTCGCTTTGAGTGAAGACTTATTGAAACCTTAATTATGCAAGAGACTAGACAAGGTGCTTTCTCACATAAGACCCTATTTATTTAATTCTCACAAGGATAGTATGAGTTAGAGATAATCCCATTTTATAGATGAAGAGAGTCAAGCTAGGAGAAGTTAAATATCTTGTTGAAGGCCACATGCTGTTAAGAGAATTGAAGCATAAGTGTTCTATCTTGAAAGCCACTGACTTTTCTGCTATTATACTGTCCCTTCTGTACATTGGAGTTGTCAGGAAGGGACAATTATATTTCTATTGAGCTCATTGTTGTTATTATTGGTGGTCAATGTTTAAATGTGGTAGGCCCCTGCAGAGTTTCTGAAAAAATAGTCTGTTCTTCGTTAGTTGCCAAACCAAGAGGTTTTTCTTCAATTCATGGTGGGCTTTGGTGGTTTTTACCCTTGTGAACATAAACAAACAATTCACTAAGTATTGATAAGTTAGTAGGAAAAAAAAACAAACAACAATTCACTCAGGATGTTGCTCTAATCTGCCCATTGTCTTTTCTCTCATTTATGTAGACTGGAAGGATGAATAAATACTCATGACAAGGTCCTAACAGAGCGGAAACTTTTGACTTAGAGAGTTTAGATGAAGTGGGTGAGTATGGAAATGGAGCAGTCTGTGGGGTCCTTAAGAGATTAGATCCCTGAGACTTGCAGGGATCGGGGCACAGCAGTTACATTTACAATACAAACATTGTAGTACATCTGCCTCTATTTTCTTAGGGCCTAGTGGAAGGAGACCTGTCAACTAAGATGGATTCTATAATTGCAAAATGTCTGCTAATTAGGCATCTATTTTATAGATATGTTTTGTGTTTATACTTTTTTTCCGACTAAGTCAGGATGAGGCCACCTTTTTGAGTGTCTCTGAAGTGTCTAGCACTGTGCTGGACACTGGGGAAGAGGTCAGTATTGAATAGGACATATTCTCTGACTTCAAGGAAATGATGGTGCAGTTGAGCAGCAGAAGTGGGCAGATGTTTACAGTGATAGGTATCATAATTAAAAAAGTACACAGTATCAAGTAGAGGTACAAAAGGGGCATTAGGAGCTCTGGGTATGGGGGCTAAGGAAGGCTTTCAGAGAAGGTGGCATTAAAGAATAAAAACGGATTCGTTAAACATCCCTTTTTTATTTGAAACATTTAAAATTGCAGGTTCAAAGACAGGCAAGAAGACGTGAAACAGCATAGCCAAAATGCCATGGGCCCAGGGTTGGATAAGGTGGGTAGAAGGGCTAGATGGGAAGGCAGATGCCAGGTCACGAAGAGACTTGTGGACCATGGAGCTCAGACATTGTCTTCAAGGCCACGGAGGGCCACTGATGGGCTTTAGCAGGGGCTTGCCATGATCAGATTTGTGGCTGGGAAGCATCAGTAAACAGTGAGTGAACAGATTTCATAGTGGCAAAACTAGAAGCATGGAGACCAGATAGAACTGTGTGTCATGTTATTTTTAAGCACAAACAGATAGATTTAAAAAACACTGGCATTCTTAAATGATTGAATTTGGTGATGGTGCTGCTGTTATATTTTAATATTTATAAATGACTACAATGATCAACCTAGATTTTCAGCTGGGTGTCCCGGGGAAAGAGATGCTGAGGTGGAGATCTGCATATCGGACAAAGGTATATGGGGAAGTGCCCCCAGAACCAACACCTGTAGGGCAGTGAAGGAAGTAGGACAGGGCAGAGGGATAAGGGGGGCTGTGATGCAGTCATATATAGACATCTTAGTCAGCCCATGGGGTGCTAGGGACCTGCATGGCCCTTCAAGGCAGGGGCTGGGTTTTTATACTTCTGTGGCCAGTCATTGGATACCATCTGTCACCAGGGAGAGGGAGAAACTGTCTTAGGCTGGGATGGAACTCAGCTAAGTGCCATCAGCCAGTCTGGCAGTTAGGGAATGAAGGCCTCAGTCTGTGAGCCCTCAGTTGAGTGATCAGATGCAGGAAGGCACCCACTATCATTAAAGACATTAAAATTCTCCCAAGAACGTTCTTGTAGAGTAATCATGCTCATGTAGCAACTCTCTTAGGCTTTTGCACTTGCTTTTTCCTCTACCTGGAATATTCTTTCCCCAGCCCCTTTACGTGGCTGGTTCTTTCTTTCTTTCTTTCTTTCTTTTGACACTTGGTTTTCGCTTCTAATATCTCCACTGAGAAGGTTTTTCTGATCACACTGCATAATCAGCCACCGCTCCCAATAGTCACCGTCTAGGACATCACCCTGTTTTATTTTATTTCTAGCAGAACAAGATAAATACATATCTCATTATCTGTCTCCCCACCCCTAGAATGTGAGCTCCAGGGATCTTTTCTATCTTGTTCACTGCCGCATCCTTTGCACCCAAGGCAGGGCTGGTCACATAATAGATTCTCAATCAATATTTGATGAGTGAATAAATAAAAATTAAATTTAAGAAAATCTGGCCAGGCATGGTGGCTCACGCCTGTAATCCTAGCACTCTGGGAGGCCGAGGTGGGAGGATCTCTTGAGCGCAGGAGTTCAAGACCAGCCTGAGCCCTGAACAAGAGCAAGACCCCGTCTGTACTAAAAATAGAAAAAATTAGCCGGGTGTGGTGGCATGTGCCTGTAGTCCCAGCTCCTTGGGAGGCTGAGGCAGGAGGATCGCTTGAGCCCAGGAATTTGAGGTTGCTGTGAGCTAGGTGGATGCCATGGCACTCTAGCCCGGGTGACAGATCAAGATTCTGTCTCAAAAACAAGAAAAAAAAGAGAAAATGGATATCAGGAGAATTAGAATTTTTCAAATAAGGGGTTGTATCAATCCATTTTGTATTGCTACAAAGGAATACCCGAGGCTGGGTAATTTATAAAGAAAAGAGGTTTATTTGGCTCACAGTTAGGCAGGCTGTGCAAGAAGCATGGCACCAGCATCTGCTTCTGGCGAGGACCTCAGGAAGCTTACAATCATGGCAGAAGGCAAAGGGGGGCAAGCACGTCACATGGCAAGACAGGGAGCAAGGGGTGGGGAGGTGCCAGGCACTTTTAAACAACCAGCTCTCATGTGAACTAATAGAAGGAGAACTCATTCATTACCATGGGGAGGGCACCAAGTTATGCACGAGGGATCTGCCCCCATGACCCAAACACCTCCCACATTGCGGATCAAATTTCAACATGAGATTTGGAGGGGACAAATATCCCAACTCTGTCAGAGGTCTTGAGAATTTCTTATCTTTTGCTTTTGACACTGGTGATAATCAAGTCCAGGAAACGGGTTTGTGTCTCATCACTCTTTTTATAGTTCTCAGCCACCCATGGAGAGCTACTGGAGAACATCTCTTGATCATGTAAGATGGATAGGCCTCTGGCAAGAGCTTAGTTCTAAGATCTCCCATTGAGTATCATCTTTTTTTTTTTTTTTTTGCCTCTGGTAAGTTTGAGGGCTTTTATTATTCTTAAAAAAAAACTATCCTAGAGGAACATAAATTATCTATTAAAGAGACTTTTGGAATTTTAACATAAAAATCAGGAGTGGAATTTGTGCAGAATCGAAGAGCTACTTCTCTATAATCACCTAAACCATTTTCTTTCAAATAGAAACAAACTGAAAAATGTAGTAATTTTCATGTGTAGAGGTAAAAAGGCACTTAGCACAGCTTGAAGATTCAAATTATTCTGGAAACAACACTGCTGTGCTTGGCTTTAATTTGAACTTCATCTCTTAGAAACAGATTTAGAGTCAAGCCTCAAGACAACTGTTGACTTCAGAAGGGCCTGTGGATGGCTAGGTGTGGGAGGCAGACCCCTTCTTTTCCCTTCCTTTACCTTTCCCTGCCTGCTTCTTCCCTGCCGTTATACTTACGTAGTGATCCCAGTCCAGGAAGCACCCAAATGTTTGTTCAAGAAGAACGGAAGGAATCTCTGGACATCATTTATTCACGCTCTTGTCACAAGCTGGGAATGAATGGACATCATTCTCTATAAATTCACTTTTAGTCATGTTTAAATATTTAGATTCTTTTACTAAAATATTGGGTCTTCTGATTCAATTAAGAGAGTCCAGAGAACAAACAGGAAAGCATTTTGGTAGTTATTAAAGGCACTGAGGATACTTAGGGCAGATCTGCAGTATCTTTAGGCGATAGAAGAGAGAGTTGAGATCTGTAGGGTAGCAGGAGACAAAGCGTATCTAGATTTGGTTTCACTTCAAGAGGTCCATCCCGTTTAACAATTAGGGAAGCTCAAGGTGAAAATTAGGGGCCTCAGAATATGGTGAACACTCACCCACCATCACAGGTGTTGCAGGGGTGGGGAACCTGCGGCCTTAAGGCCACAGGTAGGCTTCTCGATCCTTAAGTGTGGCTGTTTGACTGAATCCAAATTTTACAGAACATTAAGGATCTAGAAGGCCACATGTGGCCTTAGGCCGCAGGTTCCCCACCCCTGCAGGAGATCCCAGAAGGAATTTAAGAAACAGAAGCAAGATGATCTCTAAGGATCCCTGCAACCTTAACTGTTCTGTAAGTACAAAGAGAGTGGCTCTCCATGATTTTGTGTCAACAGATAGTTGTTTGTTGCCATAAATGCTACAATTCTAAGATTATAATTGTTATTCTCTTTAAATCTAACCTTTCCTTTGGACACCCCTATCTTCCCAGTCACTTAAATCTGAAACTTCTGAGTCATTTACAGATCAGTGTCTCTCTGTTTCCCATACACACCCCTCCTCCATCCCTGACCTGTTGGTTTTTTAAATTAAAATAGTCTTTTATTTTTATTAAAGTTGTACATACACACAGTTTAAGAGCCGAATGGTTTTACCAGGCTAGTTGTGAAAGAGAAGTCTCCCCCACCCTTCGTTTCCTCTTCTCTGTAGGCAACCACTGTAAGCTCTTTTGGCTGTTCCATTTGGTATATTTTGCCATACTTCTAAATAGCAGGTTCATATTTCTAGTTCTTGATTTTTCAGACTTAGGCATGATTTATTGACTTCTCACCAGGAAGGTAAGGATTTCATTCTCTTCCACCACTTTCCCCACCTTTTTCATCCTCTGTCCCATATAACTTAGGTTAAAGCATTATTCAGTCTTATGTTACTAGGAGTGTCCACAGTTAAAGTTTGCAGTATGTACTTTCCTTCCCGATTTTTTATTTTCCTGGATTTAATAATTGTGTGCGTGTGTGTGCATTTTCTTTGTTTTCTACTGACATACTCATTCGTAATTCAAACCCAAACTCTTCTACATTTTTCCAAGTCTCTTCTCAGTTCTTTATTTAGGTGCATCAGGTAATGTATTAATTTTATCGTCTTGCAGAAATGCTGTCCTGGAATCTTTTGGCTTGTTCTAACCTGTTGCAGCCTGGACTGGTTACCTCTATAGCTGGTTTACAGCTGACATCCTAGTCTGGGATTTTCCCTTCTCTCTTGATTCTTAGTCCTGCTATGTAGAGCCTCTTTTTCCTGTACCCCATGTCTTCCTTGTTCTTGGTTGACTTCCTCATTTTGGTGGGGTGATTAACTTCTAGAGAAAGTTGCTTGGAGGTAAATTTTTTGAGACTTACTTTAAGACTTTGAGAAGAAAATGTTTTTTATTCCACTCTAATACTTGATTGACAATTTTTGGCTGGGGGTGGAATTCTAGAATGATTTTTTCCCTAAAATTTTTAATGCCTTATTTTCTGTTTTCCAAGGTTAATGCCGAAAGACTAAAAGCCATTCTGATTCCCAAAACTTTGTATATGAACTGTGTTCTCCTCCTCACCACCTCTTTGGAAACTTGTAAGATTTTCTCTTTTCTCTGAATGTTCTGAAATTTCACGATGATATCTATTTTTATTCTTTGTGCTGGCTACTTGGATTGGGGCTTTAAAATCCAGAAAACCATGTCCTTTAGACCTAGGCTACTTTTTGAATGATTTCCTCCCCTCCATTTTCTCTATTTTGCTGGAAACTCTACTATTTGGCTAATGGATCTCCTTGGCTGGATTTCTAATGTTCTTGTCTTTCCACTCATGGTTTTCATCTGCCTCTTTGCTCTCCTCTGGGGAGATTTCCCCACTGTTATTTTCCAAAGAGTCCATTCAGCTCATTCCTACTATGGATTTTTATATGTTTTATTTTGGCTCCTCGTTTTTTCTTTATTTTGTTTTAATTGCATTCTGTTTTTGTTTCATGGATATATCTCCTTTTCTTTCCAAAAGTTTATTAACATTAGTTTTCTTCCCCTTGCTCCCTGAAAAATCCATTTCCCCCAAGTTGCTTTTCCTAATTAATTAACTAGATTTTGGTTTCTATCATTCATGCTAGATACTTTTCTCATATGTCTGATAAGTCTCATATATAAGGGTAGGGAATTAGGCTTGAATAGAACATCTGAGTAGATGGTTGGTGATTGTCATTTATGGGATGCACTGCAGGATGATCTGGCCGGGCCTTTTCTTTAAAGGACTCCTGATATCAGTATTCTTTAGGCCTTTCCTTTTGGGGTGATTAAATTCACCCAAAAAGAATATTTTCTTTCTTTTTTTTTTTTTTGAGTTGATGATATTCACAATTTTATTGAAAAGATATTCACAATTTTACCACCTAGTTCAGGGGCAGGTGCAACATGTCTCAGTATAGCTTCCTGGGCCCCCAGTCTCTGGGGAACAAGGCATCAGTGATATTGTCTGCATAAAATATGTTCTCAATGGATCTGAAGAGTTCAGTTTTTATAACATAGTCCTTGAATATCCGGGACTTACATCACCATTCTGGAAGACCTTACACAACAGTGTAAGCTTAACTGAAAAGAATATTTTCATCTCCTGTCTAGAGGATATATGTTTGTTGGTAGGATTCTGAGCCCCAAATTAGAGAAGAACACTGGGAATCTTAGCACTAGACATGTAACCACTAATTTCATACCATCTTCAGTATCATATTCCTATCCTTTTCTGTTCCAGATGCTTCTCAGTGTGAAGATCCTCTATTTTACCCTTTTTCAGAGACTCAAACTCCTGTTTGGAGGGAAGGAGTCATTTTAGTGATCTGTTTCTTAAACAGACATCTAACAAGTCCTCTTCCTTTTAACTCATTTTCTAGAAGTACGTGATGCTGCCAATTCCTGACTCTTTGGGGGATTCCGTGTTATAAATCAGGTTACTTCGATCCACCCTCTTTATCCAGAAATCTCAAGCCTGTTATTACACCTCAGAAATCTCTCTTTTATCTGTACTTTCTTTCAAGGCCACAGTCAGTATCTTCATTATTTTTAAAATGTATGTTAGCAATATGTTTTAAAAATAACTTTGTTCTCTGTGGTCATATTAGCTTAGGCTTTTAATTGTCTTACACTCTCCATCAGTGAGCACAAATACTGCCCAAATTTCACTTCATACATGTTACCTCCTGCTCATAAAATGGCAATTGCTCACTATATGATTACACGTCAATTTTTATCCTGCACATTGTGGTCTTCATGGTGGACCTACACCTTCCTGGGCTAATATTCCATTATACTATACACTCAATCTGGTAAGTGTGGATTCTTCACGGGCCCCTCTCCTGCTGTAGGACTTCCTGTCTCTGCGTCTTTGCTTCTCACAGTTCTTAGGGCTTGGACATTCCTCTCTACCCTTTTCCGATGATCACAATCTTACTTTCTCCTCAGTGCTCATTTCCAATGTTACCTTGCTCATGCAATCTTTCTTTTAGTATTCGTTGATTCATTCAGTCATCCTTTTACTCATTCAACGTATATTTATTGAGCTCCTACAATGTGCTAGGCAATGCGCTAGGCTATAGGGATATAAAGGTAAGCAAAAAGGACATTGTCCTTATGCTTGTCAATCTTACAGTGCAGTGGGAACAGGGTGGGAATGGGAGATAGATGTTAAATAATCACACAATACATATGTTGTTGTTATAAGTTGTGATGGGTGTTAGGAGGAACTGATTGTGTCTGAGAAGTCAGTGAAGGCTTCCCTGCCTAAGTGATACTTGAGCTGCCATCTGAAGATGAAGTGGGGGTGGAACATTCTTGGTAAAGGGAAGAATAAGGGAAAAATGGGGAGGTGTAAAGGAGGAAGGAATATTTAAAGACTTGAAGGAAGACCAAAGTGGCAGAGAGCAAAGAGAGGGTGGGACAGTGGGAGATGGCAGGGCTGGAGAGTTAGGCAGGGGCTAGACCAAGCAAGGCCTTGTAGTCCAGATTAAGGAATTTTGCATTTTAACATAAGGCTAATGAAAAGTTCCTGGAGTGGTTTCAGTGGGGAAACCTATGACTACGTTTGTATTTTTACAAGGTTACTCTAGCTGTAGCATGTAGAATACATTGGGTAAGCCCAGAACGGAAGCAGGGAGACTATTTAGGAGGCAGTTGCGATTCATACATATGGGAGATAATGGTGGCTTGAAATCAGGTGATGGCAATGGTGACGGAAAGAATGTTTGAGAAATATTTAGGAGGTGAAATTGACAGGACGTGATGGACTGGATGTGGCTGGTAAGGGAGAGGGAAGAATCAGGGAAAATTCCTGAGTTTCTGGCTTATTCACCAGGGTGGATCTTGTTGCTGTTCATTGAGATGGGAACAATTTTGTCTATTAAAGAATAATACAAGGCAAAGTGTGCCATTTTGCATGTGTTTTCTGTGACACTCCCCACTAAACCATGAGCTTGGTGAGGGAGGGAGTGTAGCTTATCTCTGTATTTGCAGATCATCCTGCCCTCAAAGTGCCCAACCCAGTGTTTATACCAGTGGAAAAAAGAGATAATGCTTGACTGTGATTTGGGAAACTGGAATGTGATTGGGAGTTGGACATTTTTTTAAATTCTAAATTGTGACTTAGGAAAGATTTTTACCGCCATCTTTATTTCTAACATTTTTTTCCCCAAGTTGTATGAAGACCAAATGAGATAGAAAATGTAAAAATATTTAGGAGAGAAAAGGTTCTCTCAAAGGGATTTATTTCATTTTTATCGTTATGCTTGTGTTTTCTTTGGCCCTCACTTTAAGTTCTACATATTTCTCTTTTTTGTAGAAAGGAGAACTCGGTAAGACATATCGCCAAAGGATGTAACCAGTGCCAAATATAATGAGATAGATTTGTTTTTTGCTACACACACCGCTCCATGGGATGTCTTCTAGATAACTTCCAGATATTATCCCACGCGTGTTTGCAGAACCTTTTCCTTAGTGTTTTTGCTCAGTATTTGTCCTCATTTAAACTTAATCAGTCTTTAAGTATAAGAAATTACTTAAATGTTGAGATTAACTAGTTCTTTAGAGCATACATGATTCATTAAGAAGACTTTTGTAAACTTCAATATAACAAATGCCAAAGGACATTTGGAAGATGAACAAAAGGGTTTTTTCTGGTTCATAGACTCCAATTACTGTAAGAACCCCTCCCCCCAAAAAAAAGTGCAGTTTATCACCCACCAGTGTGAAGGATTGTGAAACACCTATTGGTGTTTTCTTGGATGATTAAAAAGGGCTTTTATTTATTCATCTTTTAGGGTAGATTAACTATTAATATTTGGAAAATATCAGCAATGAGATGCAGTCTTTCGCACATTGATCTTTCGTATTGCCTCATGTTACTGCTCTACCAGCAAGTGGAAAAATAGTATATCCCCATCTATTTGAGTAATATATCTACCCTGAAGTTAAGTTTCACCTCTGAAGTGAATATGAATTGTATTTAATGAAACTCTAGGAGCAGTTGTACAGAGTGAAAAGGCCAAATAATTTGGAATCAAATTTGTCAAGTAACATTTTACAAAAGTGATATATTTTCTTTTTCCAGTCTTCATCATACTCATAATTCAAAGCTGAGTCCAGTGTCACATCCTGTGTTCTGATCCCTCTCTTCTCCTCTGCCTGCCAGACTCTGGCTGTCTTGTCTGGGCTCAAACAGCCCCTTTTCCTTTTCTCTAAAATAGAACTCATAACGTGATATTGTAAATTTTGGGTTTCCTGGAGGAAAATGATTTTCTATTACTCTCATCTTTGTACCCTCTATGCCCATCAGAGTTCTTGGCCCACAGCAAGAACTCGGCATGTTTGTTGAATGAATAATGCAAATCCCCCCAAAGCATATGAATTCATTTAATGCTGAAAAATTTCATGTTCAAATATGTATTAGCTAGTTTCTGTAACAAATAAACTCTGATATTTCAGAGGCTTAACCAAATGGGATTTTATTTGTTATTTCTATAAAAGCAATGTGGTTTTTCCTGGTTTTTCTTTGTCAGTAGGTGGGTGGCTTTCAAGGATTTACACTCCTTTCCTGTAGTTCTGCCTTTCTCTAGGGCCTAAGTCAGAGTCCTAAATTTGTATTGGTTTGCATCTTTGTGATGTAGAAATTCCTGGGTATGCTCTTACATAATGCAATGCATGCTGTCTTAGGCAAGCCACTTATCTCTCACTAATTTATCCACCTAATATTTATTTGAGAGCCTACTACATAAAGACAATGTTCAAAGCACTTAGGATATAACAGTGAACAAAACAAAGATCCTTGCCCTTGTGGGACTTACATTTTATTGGAGGTAGACAACAAATAATGACTTAAATAGATGAAATCATATAGTATATTAGAAGGTGCTAAGTGTTATGGAAATATAAAAGATGCTGCAAGGTTAGGGTAAGGAGTATGTAGGTTGTTGGTTAAAATGGAGGTAGATTTACAGGGTAGTGGAGATCAAGAGTTCTGTTTTGGCCACACACTTTACAGAAGAGCTGTTAAGTAGGCAGGATACTTGAGAAATCTGGAGCTTAGACTAAGCCTGAGATAGAAGTTAGAGAGTCCTTAGCGTGTGAATGTTATTTGCACCCATGTAAGTGCGTGAGATATTTTAGGGAATAAGGTTAGATTGAAAGAAGGTGAGGCCTGGGATTATGCCAGTGTTCCATTCCTAGATTTGTAGAGGAGGCGGACCCAACACAGGACTGAGGAGCGCCAAACCAAGGGGTGGTTTGAGTATGGGAACCTGATGCAGAAAGTGTTTCAAGGGTGGGCTGGGGAACTTGCGGTCTTGGGGCCACATGTGGCCTTCTGGATCCTTGGGTGCAGCCTTTTGACTGAATCCAAATTTTACACAATAAAGGGATTTGTTCTGTGAAGTTTGGATTCAGTTGAGGGGCCACACTCAGGGATCTGGAGGGCCACATGTGGCCTTGAGGCCACAGGTTCCCCACCCCTGTGGGGATGGCAAGTATATAGCACTTTTCTAGGAGTTTTGCTGTGAAAGGGGGCAGAGAAGTGTGGTGGTAGCTGGGTATAAGCATGTGTGTGTGTGTGTGTGTGTTGTGTGTGTGTGTGTGTCTCTATATATATGTGGACAAAGAAGGTTTTTAGCTTTTTCTTCTTCTTTTTTTTTTGAAAAAACATGGATATGATGCTAAGACATGCGTACCGCCAAAGGGAATGACCAAGTAGAGAAGGGGTATTGTTGAGGTGGGAGAGATGGGAGAATTCCAGAAAGAAAGCTCTGAGATGGCTGGAGAGGATGGGAGTCACAGCTCAAGCGGAGGGTCTTTCTTGAGGGATAATGGGAAGCTTGGGCTCTGGGTGAGGCAGCACCCCCCCCATACACTTTATCTGGTTGGGCAATTCTCTAGTTCAAATATGTTCTACATTTGGGTGCTTCTCAGGACTTGAAGAATTTTATTATGTTGAAACTCACACCGTGTTCTCATTTTAGTGGTTAAAAAGATAGTGAGACATTATAACATACGCAATAGTCACCTGCCTAACTCTTCCTATCCTTTTACTCCCAGCTTACCACTTCCTTTAGGTGCCATCTTTGACTAGATTATGTTCTGCTATTTGCTGCTTTAGCACATGTAGCTCTCCCATTATGGCACTTACCAAAATTTATTTTTATTTTTTGAGGAGTCTTCTTAGTTTTTCACCAAAAAAGTCTATGGAGTTTTTCTAGGCAGAAAACTCCACGAGAACAGCAACCCTTTTCCTCTTCCTCTCTGTTGTATCCCCAGCACCTGCACAGCCTGGCATCTAAGGAGTCAGATACAGACATGCCTGGCAAGCAGTGGCAATTTAATACATATATTTGTTGAAAGAATAAATAAATGAGATTGTGCATGAAAGAAAGTGTTCAAATTTAAATTAAGTACCTTTTAGATGTCTCTAGTAAGATCCCAGGAAATCCTTTTTTAATTTAATGAGAGGTGGGGATTTATGTGGAGAAGAGTCTTTAATGATATCCACTCCAACATCAATTCTTCTCCTCCTGTTGTCACAGAACATCTGAATTAGATTATGGCTGAAAAAATATAATTGCATTACATTCAAGTGAATTTAGTGACACAAATTATTTGTTGTTAAAACTTCTCACACATATGGAATAGATACCAATTTTTTTGGTAATATTCAGGGAATAATTTTATCATTTTTGAAATGGATTTTATTAGAACTGGTATTAGCCCCCACATGTGCAAATTGATGAGAAGTCCAATATTAATAGTTTTTAGAGGTGTCCAACCTTGTTTTGTATAGTCATGCTGCGGGCTTGTGTTATCCTAAAAAGTGTTCCTGATTCTTGAGTGGGGCAAATCCCTGGTCCCAGGCCAGGGTTGCACTATGGTTTATTCTTATGGTCACATGATTCTGTGGCTCAGGTGCTGGGCCCATTTGTGAACCCAGCATTGCCATTCAACGTCTCCACATCCAGGTTCTTGTCCTGGTTCTGCAGAGACTCTACATGACAGCATCTGGGGTAGGCTCCCTTGACTGGACTTCTGGTGTTCCTTACTGTACCCTCTATGGGCCTGACACCTCCAAGGTCCTGCCTCTGAGCTGCTGCAGAACTGCAAACCTTGTCCTTATTCACAAGTCTGTGTTATTCAGTGGATTAATGCCCATTTTTCTCTTTCAGTGTCCTCAATATAGAAAAGTTCATCCTGCCCCTTCTTTCAAAAATAGGGCTTGAGGAAGCATGAGATGGCCCAGAGTACTTGCCACAAATGAACCTGTCTTTCTTTCCTGGGAGTGAGAAGGACCTGACTTTAGGAATAGAGAGGCGTGATTCCTTCCTGGTGGATTTATAGCAAAAGGAAACAAAAAAAGGATAAATTAATTTTTTAGCTGGTCACCCTCCTATATCATGTTCTCAATAAATCACATAGTAAACACTCAATCCATGTTTGCTGAATGACCTGAATTCTAACATTGTGCAAGAAATTCCTTTAATATATAGATAGCATTTTTAATTAGCACTTTGAATAAATGGTTAGATCAGAATGCTTAAAAATTTGTGCTCTGGAAAGTAAAATTAAATATTATCTTTAACTTTGCTGTTTTTAGTGCTCTTAATTTGTTTGTTTGAGACATTCACCCCACAAAACTTACCTATTCTTGTATGTCTGGCTAAAGATACTAAGCTCATGTTAACATTTTATTTTCTTTAGTTTGTAAACAAGAATATTTATTTTAGTTGCGTGAAACATGTACTTACAGTCAGATTTTGGGGCTTGTAAGCATTGTGTTTTCAGGCAAAGAATGATCAAGTACCTGCATCTACTGCCAAAAGCCCATGCTTCCCTGGTCACAGTATCGCCTGGTAGGTCTGGCCTCTGTGGAAGTCTGTTATTTTTCCTTGATTTCTGGGGTTAGAATGAGTGACCAGAAACACATTCTGTCTCCCAGGATACGAGCCTATTGAGGTTGCTGGGAAATGAGCACAATTAGGATCAGCTCATTAACTGCAATGGTTTTCAATGCATCACATTGAGCATGCAACCCTATGTGGTCAAAGGCATTGCCCATTAGCCTGCATCTGGACAATCACCTTTCCATGTGGTTTCTCTGAAAAATTTCACACTCTCCATAACTGAAGCAAGGAAAACAGAGTACCTTTAATGACCAATTATAATTAATGCACTGACTCATTGAAAGATGACAATTGTGATATACTTAGGTATTAGTGTATATATTTGTAATTTGGTATGATTTTGATTTTCTTTAAGTCTTACAGCTAGCACTTTTTCTAAGAACATTTTTGGGGAAAAAAAGCCATAGTTCTGGTTCAATACAGATCCAAAAAAGACTAGAGAAATGTATTATGGCTCTGCCTATGACAGGCTAAGTGGCCTCAGATAAGCCATTTTACAGGTAATGAAGGCTGGGCTAAGTCAGTGCTTCCCCATCATGGCTAGGGAGCTTTAAAAATACCAATTTTACGTATTACCCCAGATCAATTAAATCCAACATTATCAGGTGGGATCTGGCACTGTTATTATTTAACAGCTTCTCCAAGTGACTTTACTGTGCAGCCAGGATTGAGAACCATTGGACCTATACATGTTCTCCCAGTTTTCACAGTCTATAAATTATTTCAGTTTGTTTTCCTTGGAAGGAACAGTCTATTATACTGCAGTCTTTTTATTCAAATTTGTGATGGCATTTCCCTTGTCCAATTTGCAATTTGAACATTAGTTAGGTAATTTGAAGAAATGAACATCATAATTTTGCACTTTTGAGATCTCTAATAATACATAGCTGGAGAGGCGGGCAGTTTTGGTGTTAGCTGGGCAAATGAGGGGCAGTCTCAAACACCTGTCAGGTACTTGACCAATGTGTCTGTGACCCAAGAGACTGGCTGACTCCCTCAAGGGGTATTCCTGCCTCAGCACCAAGATCGGGAGCCAGAAAATCACCCGAACTCAAGGCATTCTTTAACTTGATGTAGGAAATCGTTGAGTAGAACTCCAAATGTGAAGGATGCTAGGTGGTGCTATATGTGCAGCTGGGTTGAGAAACATTGGCCACATTGATATAATCTAACTCCCTATAAATTGTAAAATATAATTAGGCACCCTGTAATTTAATTAATTTTTGTATAGCATAGGACTTGCTGTGTAGTTTAGGCTAGTTAATTATTTTCTCTACGCCAGAGTTTTGATCTGTAACATGGAGCTAATAATAGTACCTTTTAATTGCATTATAATGACACTTGGTTGAGATGATTCACACAAAGAGCTTAGTTTAGTGCTTGGCACATGGTAATCTTTCAAAAATGTTACCTATTCTTACTATGACTGATGCTATTACTATTGTTGTTGTTATTATTATTGATATATGGCCAAGGATGGCTCCAGGCAAATCCCTAGCCGTAAATTTATCCCCTTGCTGTCATTCCTTGGGTTCCACACCCAAAACCTGGTCCCAAAAACTGTGGCAGGGAGGTTGAGGGCCGAGAAGCTGTGCACTAACCTTCAGCCTCTCTTGGCATCTGCCTTGTGCAGCTCTACTCTCTCACAGGCCATCTGCCCCTTGGATAAATAACAAGTGTCCTGGCTGTCTCGTAGATCCCAGTCTCGAGGTTCTTCATATACTCATTCATTCATTCATAAATTCATTCATTTATTTAGTTCCTCATTCAAAGTGATACTTAAGAATTAAATATGCTGAAAAGTTTCTTTCTCGAGGCAGAAATAATTTGTATTCCAGCGTGTAAACACAGCTGCTTCACTCTCTACTGCTTTTGCGAGTAAGAACATGTTTTTAAAAGAAGTAGGCAAAGACCTCAGAGAAAACTGTGTTGGTTCTGAGAGGCCCTGGAAGCCACCCCCTAATAGCCCAAACTGTGTGTGGGAGAAATTGCCTTACTGGGGTGCTAGGAAAGGCCAGCAGCACCCAGACTCCAGCACCCAGTCTTCTGCCTGGCACACGGCCGACACTTTGTCATGCTCCTTCTCTTCACTTTATCTTTACGTTAAACTAACTGCCTGCTGCATTCATCACAGGTAGCATGTGCTGAAGATAAATAATTGTTGGGCAGGTAGCATGTGCTCAATATAAATAATTTATCTGTTTGGAAGTGTGACCAGTGTGCGGGAGGTGAGAATTTTAGTTGAGCTAATGGGATTGAAAGCATGCTATTTCCACAGAAGCAAGAGGATGAGGAAAGTTTGCAAACTCGTGTTTGTTGCCTTTGCATCACTGAGGCTCTTGCTCATTGAGGTCAGTGAATCTGGGTCAGACTTTCAATGTGGTCACCCTGCTGAGTGCTGCAGGAAGTGACAGGCTGCTGCTAGCATTATCTACATAATGCAAAGTGCTGAAAAGGCTCTTCCTGTCCTGTCCATGTGGAGTCTAGTGACTAAAGAGAACATCCAAGGGCTGGTTTGCAAAATATGTCCTTTTCGCCAGTGTTCTTCTTTTTAAAAGACCCATATATGAGACTATATTACTGACAGTTACAACGTATTCAATTTGGTCAGTTTGCTCATTTTTTAATGTACCTGATATTCTCCTGCACTGCTGATTTTAAGAAGTGCTTCCATACATGTAGCCTTAATTGATTTGGATGCTGTGTTCCTGTAGATCGCTGAGGTCCATTTTCTGTGAATGCGTCATACTGTGTTGGAGCATTAGGAGTTTAGTTATCATCTCTCCCTTGGGGAACCTGTAATTCAGGAAGGATGCCTGCATATTGGCAGATCACCTGCATTCAAGGATTTGGTTGTGGAAAATCTTGACTTGCCTTAAAAAATAATTTTCCCAGTTTTTATAATATACATGTTTATTGCAAAAGTTTTTGAAACTAGAAGAAATTATTATAAAATAAAATCATGTTCAATCTGTGTATGTAAACACACATAACGATTGCCACCCTTAACTCCTCTTCTCTGGGTCGATTTGACAAAATTATATTCTCCTTACTCATTCAGCACTATATCTGAAATTTTTATCATGTCATGATACTTTGTGAAAGAATTATTTTTAGTAGCTGCATAATATTCTATTCTTTGGATAGATAACTTATTTATTTCCTTGTGGCTAGTCACTTAGGTTGTTTCTGATTTTTCACAATTACCAATAATGTTATGAATATAAAATAAATGCAGGTGTGATTTATAGGTGATACTAATAATATTACAAGATGTTAGTCTTAATCTGGGTCATGGCCAGGTCTGGTAGTTGTGTTAATAGAAAGTTGAAAGTTTATGCCTTACTATTAACTTTTATCTGATCATTAACATGTGGCTTGGTTTGGAGCATGTTCCTAAACTTAAGACAACAATTAGTTTTTCAATGAATATAGTCATGTTCTTAATTAAGTACTCCACTTCTTTGTCTAGTGAGCTATTCTTTAAGACCCAAATCGGACCAGATAATACTACAAAAAACAGTATGACCTGTTTCAGCAGAATTCTCCTGCACTCGTTGTTACTTTCTGGAATAAATACTGATAGTATACCACCTCATTCCATGAAATGGTTCTTGTGGTTTAAAAGGATCATAGAATAAAAGAAGAAAATATAAATATATATGAAAATGGAATCATGAAAAATAAATCCTAAGATAAGAGTTTAAACCTAAGGGAAAGCTTTAGAACACAGAAATGTGGTTCAAAGGGCCCCAAAAGTTACTAAAGTTGAGCTTGAATTAGGCCCTGAACTGAAAAATCAAAATGAGAACTGTATTCTGCCACATAATTCACACTGACCTCAAACTGAAAACATACCCTGCATTAGGGGGTGAAGCACTTTGTGAAGCACAGGAACAGTTTTACCTTATTCAACCTACTCTGTCAATTCTATTAAAGTCATCTGAGAATATTTTATGATTGTTTTCCAGAAGTATCTTTCCATTGAGGGATACTGCATGAAAAACAGAAAAGTAAAACCCCAAATGGTTACCCCTACATGCATTCAAAATTCTACGGCTTGTTCATCTGAGTTTGATCTGAGACTCCAAATCTCTCTTTAAATTTATTTATTCATTTTTGACTAGATAATATATTCTTATCACATGGTTCAAGATACACAAGGTACAAAAGGACATACAGTAAACATCTTCCTGTCATTCCTGTCCCGCAGCCACTCAGTTCCTCACCCAGAGGTAACCCATGTTACCCAACGTTTTTAGGGTTTTGAAGATTAGATGAATCCCACAAATGACATCAAGAAAACAGGAATACAATTCATCAGATGATTGTAACACTTGGCTTGGATAAAGAGGAATGCCAGTAACTGCACTCCCAAAGCGTTGACTCAGTTCGACTTTATGGTTTCTGTGTTCAGGGCTGCTTCATGGGCATGCTACCCGTAAGGTTGTTCCGGGCTCCCTGTGCTTGGTTTAATGCTCTTCTCTCACCATCTTGAAATTCTTAATGATTTTTGAGCAGGAGGCCCTGCATTTTCATTATGTGCTGGATCCTGCACATTATATAGCCAGTCCATCAGTAATACTTTCCAGATGAAAAACAGTAGGATAATTTATGACTCAAATAGTCCCTGACATGGGGCAATTGCTTGCTCTGAATAATATTCAGATTCCCACCCATCTCTAAGGTCCACAGTATTGAAACATTTGCTGAAAAGGTGAGAAACCTCCTGATAGAATAAAATTTCCAAAAGACTAGGAAAGTACCAAAGTGAATAGTAACGAGCTACTTTTGAATGTTAAATTCCAGATAGAATCATTATGTTTATACAATCATATATTTAATATTTACCTTATACTTAAATACTATAGGTTTGGTTTTGGAAATTGACATTTTAACCACACCTGATGGCTGAGGTTACCCTTAATAATGAGCACTTAATGTATGTTTTGTACTCACACATTGTTTTTGCATATGTTTATGTTTTTTTGTATAAATCACAGTTATTGGATATTAACTTCTGGCCTCAGTTATTGCTGGAGATGGGAGATGAATATTACCCAGAAAGTATACATGCATATGGAGTTGTTCCACTCCCAACAGGAACAACTTTTCCAAGTAAAAGAGTTTAATCTGGCTCACCTATTACCACAGTGCTGATAGATGCTGATTCCTTGGGGAACAATACTTGCATAGAGAACAGATTCAGGGGTTAGGGGAAGAGCTGCAGGCCATCAAGAGCAAGGACATCATTTTGCAGAGCATATTGGAGTGGAGTCAAGACTTCTGTAGAAATCTCTTAATAAATATGCAGTATTCCATGGCTGTTCTTTGAACATGGGCACTTACTAAGGCTTCATAATAAGGGCTGTGAGGCCACAAGGTAGCCTTCCAGCCTAGTGCAGACCTCATGAGAGGAGGGTTACCAGGTAAATATAGGTCACCCAGCTAAATTGGAATTACAAATAAACAACAAATACTTTTTTCAGTATAAGTATCTCCCAAATATTGCATAATTTTTTTTTAGTATAAATATGTCCTATCTAACATTTGGGACATGTTCTTACTAAAAAAAAAAATCCATAGTTGTTTGTTTGAAATTCAAATTTAACTAGGTTTCCTATATTTTTAACTGCTAAATCTGATCATCCCACTCGTGGGGCAAGATAAGCATGGGAGTCACAGAAGGTGCAGACTAGACTTAGTCACTGAACCACACTGTTTAGGGTCAATTGCCAAGTCACAGTGGGGAAAACCTGGATGTTAGATGAGAAAAACTGCATACTTGTTACATAGGTTGAGTATCCCTTATCTGAAATGCTTGAGACCAGAAGTATTTCAGATTTTGATTTTTTTTCAGATTTTGGAATATTTGCATATATACATGATGAGATATCTTGGGGATGGGACCAAAGCCTAAACACAAAATTCATTTATGTTATATGTATACCTTATACACATAGCCTGAAGGTAATTTTATGAAACATTTTTTAATAATTTTGTGCATGAAACAAAGTTTGTGTACATTGAACCATCAGAAAGCAAAGGTGTCACTATTTCATCCACCCATAGGGACAATCTGTGGTTGTTTGGCACCACCATCATTCCTGAGTCTGAATTTGTATGCTACTGATGAGCAATCATTTTCTTATGCTTACTCACAAGTAAGTACTTAACAGGAAAAAATATGACATACTCTTAGTATGGTGAAAAAATAATGTGTTCCTGGCAAGCAGGCAGTACAGTAGCATCACCAGAATACCTGTATCAGCTGTTAAAAACCAGTGACAACAAATGGAAGGCACTCAGTCTCAACCTATGATACTGTGTTTTGATTAAAAGGTTACTGTTCACTGTATTTTAATTCCTTAGGTAAGAAGAAACATCACAAGCAGTTGAAAAGCCAGGAAGCGGGTCCTCTAGGGATGAGCAGGCATTCTGCTGGATGGCTTTTTAAAACGTTTCCTCCAGAGTTGTCTGCCTCATTAACAACAGTTTTTGTCTTAAAAGTCTCTCTTTGATTTTATAAACTGACAAGATTTCTTGTTCTGTTATGAATGCAGGATGCTCTAGTCCTTCAATAAGGACTTTCACCATGTCATCTATGGGCACTTTTTCTGCAGTGTTAACGTCATCTTTATTGTCACTATTATCACAATCATTTTGATTGAGAACTATTTCGGTTATTTCCCCATCCATCAATGAATGAACAACTGGAGCCTCATTATTGATGTTAAAAACTTCTTTGATATCCACTTCTTCCAGCTTATTGAAGGACTCTGAAGGTATATATGTAAGGAGGTCAAATATCATTTTTTTCTCACTTGACACATGGAATCCTTCATAGTCAACACTTTGTTCATTATCATCACTGATCATAGTCCAGACGTTGTGCCAAGCATGCACAACTGTGTCTTTAGTCACTGTATTCCAAGCATTCCAAGCACAGCATATACAGAATCCTTCATGCTAAACTCCTTTTTAAAACTTTCCACACTCATGACTCTGTTTGCTGCTGCTAGCATGGTTCAAGAGAGTGTTTTTATATTTTCTCTTTATTGATCTAAGGATACCCTGGTCACATGGCTGAATTAGTGAAGTCACATTTGGGGGAAAATACATGGCATAAACTTATTTTTTGATGAGATTTTCAGCTGGAAGATGAGCAGAGCAGTTCTCAAGGAATAACAAAATCTTGTAGTGGTCATCTACTCATTTCCCTGCAATGGTGAGTACCAGCTGTTGGTATAAAATGTTTATGAAATCAATCAGAAAAGATGTCCCTGGTGACCCAGGCATTTTTGTTAGCATAATATTGGACTGGTAAGAAATTGGGGAGGACACAAGCCTTTGACTATCATGCAAGTTTACACTTAATGTGTGCCTGCTGCATTCACACATCCCAGCAGTTATTCTGTTCTTGGCATCCTCAATTCCTCTGGGGGCTGTCTCATCAGCATAGTCAGTGTCTTTCTGGGGCAATAATGGCAAATTGGTTTTCTTTCATCAGCATTATAGGCTTGTTCTGGCATTAGATTTTCATCAGCGATGACCTTAGCAAACTCTTCAATACATTTCTCTGCTGTTTTGTAGTCAGCAGATGCTTAATCACCACAAATCTTTTAAAAAGTTAATGCCATGTCTTTTATTAAATTTTTTCAATTAGCCTATTGAATAGTCATAGTTACCTTCAACTTTCAGTTCATCGAGATAGATCTTTGCTTGTTTCCTGATCTGCATACCATTAAGTGGCATGTGTTCGGTACAGTGCTGATGGATCCGCTCTTTCCATACACAATCAAGATCATCATTTTTAGCTTTATGCAGTGTTTTTCTATTTTTTTTTCATTAACTTCTATTCATCACTTTCATCATAGAACTTCAACAGTTTATCCTTTTGTTTGTTTAGGTCCTAGATGGTGGTCATTCTAACTCCATACTCTCTATAAGACCTTTCACTTACACTCCTGTCCAGTTTCTCCAATATCTTGACTTTCTGTGCTATTGATAGACATAAATGCTTCCTCTTTTTCTTATCACTGTTACTTATGGGGTATCTGCATGGTTTTATGACATTTCTAACAATACCTGTACATCACAGAGCAGAGAATAAGCAAAAAACCAACCAACCAAACAAACAAAAAACAAAAAACCAAAAAACACAGTAAGAATTGCCTGTAGATAACATATGGGGCATTGTGGAAAACCTGTCATTGGTGCATCTAGCCTGCACACGTTCCATTTTATTACTTCTGGTGGGCATGCTTTTAGTGGGCGTAATCTGGGAAAGTGGAGAAAAGAAATATCACATCTGAAGGGGTCTGGGAAGGTCTTTTTTCCCTTGGATATGCTGAATAAACTGTGTGTTGTGTGTCTGCATTTTGATTACACACAGTCATATAAAGGAAGGTGTGGAATTTTCCACTTGTAGCATGATGTCAACACTCAAAAAGTTTTGGATTTTGGATTTTCATATTGGGGATGCTCAGCCTGAATTTCATTGTATGTTAACTATGAATGATGAGTTGAATCAAGTTCTCATTAATAATTTACATTTATTTGGCAGTTACAGTCATACCTCATTTTATTGTGCTTCAATTTATGGTGCTTCATGGATATTGCATTTTTTACAAAATGAAGGTTTTTGGCAACCTTGCTTTAAGCAAGTCTGTTGGCACTATTTTTCTAATAGCATGTGCTCATTTCATGTCTCTGTGTCACATTTTGGTAATTCTCACAATATTTCAAAGTTTTTCATCATTATTATATCTGTTATGGTGATCTGTAATCAGTGATATTTAATGTTACTGTTGTAATTATTTAGGGGTGCCATGAACCCTGCCTATATATGATGGTGAACTTAATTGATAAATGTTGTGTGTGTTGTGACTGCCCCATCAACCAGCTGTTCCTCCATCTCTCTCCCTCTCCTTGGGCCTCCCTATTCCTGAGATGCAATACTATTTAAAGTAGGCCAATTAATAACCTTACAATGGTTTCTAAGTATTCAAGTGAAAGGAAGAGTTGCATGTTTCTCACTCTAAATCAAAAGTCAGAAGTGATTGAGCTTAGTGAGGAAGGCATGCCAAAGCTGAGATAGGCTGAAAGGTTGGCCTCTTGTGCCAAACAGTTAGCCAAATTGTGAATGCAAGGGAAAAAGGTCTTGAAGGAAATTAAAAGTGCTAATCCAGTGAACACATGAATAATAAGAAAGCAAAGCACCCTTATTAATGATACAGAAAAAGTTTTAGTAGTCTGGGTAGAAAATCAAACCAGCCATAACATTCCCCATAAGCCAAAGCCCAATCCAGAGCAAGGCCCTAACTCTCTTCAATTCTAGGAAGACTGAGAGAGATGAGGAAGCTAGCACATGTGGGCTCATGAGGTTTAAGGAAAAAAGCCGTTTCCATAACATAAAAATACAAAGTGAAGCAGTAAGTGCTCCTGTAGAAGCTGCAGTGAGTTATCCAGAAAATATAGCTAAGATCATTGATGAAAGTGGCTATACTAAACAACAGATTTTCAGTGTAAATGAATCAGCCTGATATTGGAAGAAGATACTATATAGTACTTTCATAGCTACAGAGGAGAAGTCAATGTTTAGCTTCAAAGTTTTAAAGGACAGCCTGACTCTCCTGTTAGAGGCTAATGCAGCTGGTGACTTTAAGTTGAAGTCTATGCTCATTGATCATTCCAAAAATCCCAGTACCCTTAAGTATTATGCTAATTGTGTTTAATCTACTCTGCCTGTGCTCTATAAATGAAACAAAGGAGCCTAGATGACAGCACAACAACAAAGCCTAGATGACAGCACATCTGTTTATAGCACGATTTACTAATTATTTTTAGCCCACTGTGGAGACATACTTCTCAGAACAAAATATTTCTTTCAAAATATTACTGATCATTAACAATGCACCTGGTTACCCAAGAGCTCTGATGGATATGTACAGGAAGCTTGATGTTGTTTTCATGTGTGCTAATACAATATCCATTGTGCAGCCCATGGATCAAGAAGTAATTTCAATTTTCATGTCTTATTAATTTAAGAAATACATTTTGTAAAGCTATAGCTGCCATGGATAGTAAATCCTTTGATGGATCTGAGCTAAGTAAATAGAAAACCTTCTGGAAAGGATTCATCATTCTAGATGTCATTAAAAACGTTCATGATTCATGGGAGGAGGTCAAAATGTTAATATTAATAGGAGTTTGGAAGAAGTTGATTCCAATCCTCATGGATGACTTTGAGGTGTTCAAGTCTTTGGTGGCAGAAGTCACTGCAGATATGGTGGAAATAGCAAGAAAACTGGAATTAGAAGTGAAGCCTGAACATATGACTGAATTCCTGCAATCTCATGATAAAACTTGAATAGATGAAAAGTTGTTTCTTATCAATGAGCAAAGAAAGTGGTTTCTTGAGATGGAATCTGTCCCTGGTGATGATATTGTGAACATTGTTGAAATTACAACCAAAGATTTAGAATATTCCATGAAATTAGTTGATAAAGCAGCAGCAGGGCTTGAGGGGATTGACTCCAATTTTGAAAGAAGTTCTACTGTGGATAAAATGCTATCAAACAGCATTGCATGCTACAGAGAAATTTTTCATGAAAAGAAGTGTCAATGAATGGAGCAGTTCATTGTTGTCTTATTGTAAGAAATTGCCACAGCCAACCCAGCCTTCAGCAGCCATCAACATTGAGGCCATACCTTCCACCAGTAGCAAGATTACAACTTGCTGAAGGCTCAGATGATGGTTAGAAATTTTAAGCAATAAAGTATTTTTAAGTCAAGGTATGTACATTGTTTTTAAACATAATGTTATTGCTTACACAGACTACAGTATAGTATAAACATAACTTTTACATGCACTGGGAAACCAACAAATTCATATTACTCACTTTATTGCAGTATTTGCTTTATTGAGGTGATCTGGAATGGAACCCTCATAATCTTTGAGATATACCTTTACTATGTGCTGGTCACCATATTAATGTGCATTGCTTGCATTGTTCTATTTTATTATAACAACAATACCATGAGAGAGAAACTATTATTAACCTATTTTAAAAGATGATAAACATAGGTTCCCTCTCACAAAATTGCAATATAATTCACATACCATAAAATTCACCCTTTTAAAAGTGTATAATTCAGTGATTTTTGGTATATTCACAAGGTTGTGCAACAGTTACTGCAATCTAATTTTAGAACATTTTCATCACTCCAAAAGGAAACTCTCTTCCCATTAGCAGTAACTCCCCCTTCTCCCCTCTCACCAGCTCCTGCAACCACTAATCTACTTTCTGTCTCTATGGATTTGCCTATTCTAGACATTTCCTATAAATGGAATTATATAATACTTGTCCTTTTGTGTATGATTTATTTCATCAAGCATAATGTTTTTGAGGTTCATTCATATTGTAGCATCTAACAGTATTTCATTCCTTTTTATGGCTGAATAATATTCCATTGCATGGATACACCACATTTTGTTTACCCATTCATCAGCTAAGGGACATTTGGATTGTTTCCACTTTTTGGCTTTTATGAATAATGCTTCTATGAAGATAGAAATTTAATGAGGTAAATAATTTGCTCAATATTATGCAATTCATAGATGATAGATCTAAAATGCAAACCCAGGTTTGTCTTATTCAGATCCTGAACTTGTAACAACTATTTCATATTGCTTCTTAGGTGTTCTTGTAAGTCTTAAAGTCTTACACCTTCATGCAGCTTCTTGGGTCCAGATTAACTTGTTGAGTTCTTATTGACTAGACCCAGATGGTATAATCAGGTAAGTGGCCCTCTTTCTGCAGAATTCTGTCCTAAAAACACATATGACTGACTAGAAATGCAATGTGTTATATATTTCCATATCATTTCCCAAAGAAAGATGATGAGGGGGTGACCACTTTAGCTTTCCTTGTTCTCTGTCTCAATTCCAAACCTTCTACTCCTCAGTGTCTGGGTTAAAGAAAAAAATAGCAAGTTATCTAGAAAAATATTTTGTGGCTTCTTCTGAAGTTTCACAAAGTTTAATACTTCCTATCAGTCTTCTTCTCTCTTATGCTGCCAAAGAACAGATAATAAAATAAAGAAAATAAGCACACATACACACAAAAACCACAAAAAGCTAGTGAGAAATGGTTTGAGGGGCACTGTTGTTTCACTGCTTGTGTTGATTTTTCTCTCTTTACACTACCTAACTGAGCAAAGGCCCACAACTCATACAAGCAATACGCAGCACAGAGAACAGCAAATAAACCAAAGAGAGCATCCCATTTCACTCCTAAGTAGTGACTCATTAGAGTTCCTCCTGCTCTAAACAAGAATCCCAAAATGCAAAGGAGAAACACTGTACTTTTTTTTTTCTTACGGCTCCAGTTAGCCAATATTTAACCATTCAGCTAGGAATCATACACGCTTCCTTCCAGCTGCAGCTTCTTTACACAGTGCTTTGGTAGGGGGGCAAAGAAAGGGGAGCATGTTTGAGTCAAGCTGTTTAAAACAAAGCACAAATACCAGCTGGTTAGAAGGAGGCACTTTCCCCAGGGGCATGGTAACAAGCAGGGGCAAGGAAAGGTAAAATCTTAAATTCACTTTACCATTAAAAACAGAGATCATGATTTCAATCCTGCTATTCAATATTCTCTCTCTCACTCTCTCTCTCCTTTTTCCAATTGAAAAATCTCCAGTTAGTCAAAAATAAAAAATTTTTTTTAAATTTATTTTTAAAATTTCAGAATATCATGGGGGTACAACACTTTGGCCATACACATTGCCCCTGTTCTGCCCGTGTCAGAGCCACAATCGTGGTCATCCCCCAAACTGTGCTCCCCGCATCCATTCAGTGAGAGTTTTTCCCATCCCTTCCACCCCCCTCCCTCCCGCCCGCCCTCAGATGAATGTTATTGCCCTGTGTGATGTAAGTGTTCATCAGTTAGTACCAGTTTGATGGTGAGTACCAGCGGTGCTTATTTTCCCAATCCTGTGACTCTTCGCTTTGAAGAATGGGTTCTAGCTCCAACCAGGATAATACCAGATGTGTTAATTCACTGTTGTTCCTTATTGCTGAGTAATACTCCATGGTATACATATACCACATTTTATTGATCCACTCGTGTATTGATGGGCACCTGGGTTGTTTCCACATCTTTGCAATTGTGAATTGTGCTGCTATGAACATTCGTGAGCAGATGTCTTTATTATAAAATGTCTTTTTTTCCTTTGGATAAATACCCAGTAGTGGGATTGCTGGGTCAAATGGTAATTCTACTTTTAATTCTTTGAGGTATCTCCATATTCTTTTCCATAGAGGTTGTACTAATTTGCAGTCCCACCAGCAGTGTATGAGTGTTCCTATCTGTCCACATCCCCACCAACATTTGTTGTTTGGGGATTTTTTGATATGAGCCAATCTCACTGGAGTTAAGTGATATCTCATGGTGGTTTTGATTTGCATTTCCCTGATGATTAGAGAAGTTGAGCACTTTTTTATATGTTTGCTGGCCATTATTCTGTCTTCTTTGGAAAAGTTTCTGTTCATGTCCTTTGCCCATTTTTTAATAGGGTTGTTTGATTTTTTCTTGTTGATTTTCCTAAGTTCTGTATAGATTCTGGTTATCAGCCCTTTATCAGAGGTGTAGCATGCAAATATTTTCTCCCATTCTGTAGGTTGTCTGTTCACTCTAGTGATAGTTTCCTTGGCTGTGCAGAAGCTTTTCAATTTGATCAGGTCCCATGTATTTATTTTTGTTGCTGCTGTGATTGCTTTGGGGGTCTTCTTCATAAATTCTTTGCCTAGGCCAATGTCCATAAGAGTTTTTCCAACGTTTTCTTCGAGAATTCTTATGGTTTCATGTCTCAGGTTTAGATCTGTTATCCATTGTGAGTTGATTTTTGTGAGAGGTGAGAGGTGTGGGTCCACTTTCAGTCTTCTACATATGGCCATCCAGTTTTCCCAGCACCATTTGTTGAATAGGGAATCTGTCCCCCAGTGTGCGTTTTTCTGGAATTTGTCAAAGATCAGGTGACTGTATGAGGTTGGTTTTATATTTGGGTTCTCTGTCCTGTTCCATTGGTCTACGTGTCTGTTTTTGCGCCAATACCATGCAGTTTTGGTTACTATAGCCTTGTAGTATAGTTTGAAGTCTGGAAGATAGATGCCTCCCAATTTGTTCTTTTTGCTTAAGATTGCTTTGGCTAGACGGGGTCTTCTCTGGTTCCACACAAAGCGTAGAATTATTTTTTCTAGATCTGCAAAAAATGATGTTGGTATTTTGATAGGGATTGCATTGATTCTGTAAATTAATTTAGGTAGCAAAGCCATTTTTACTATGTTGACTCTGCCTATCCAAGAGCATGGTAGGGCTTTCCATCTATTTACATCCTCTGCAATTTCTTTTCTCAGTGTTTCATAATTCTCTCTATATAGGTCTTTGACCTCCTTACTTAGATATGTTCCTAAATATTTAATTTTCTTTGTTGCTGTTGCAAAAGGTATTGCATCTTTAATTTGTTTCTGGGCTTGATTGTTATTAGCATATATGAAGGCTATGGATTTGTGTGTATTAATTTTGTATCCTGAGACTTTGCTGAATTCATTTATCAATTCCAGTAATCTCTTGGTTGAATCTTTGGGGTTTTCTATGTATAATATCATATCGTCTGTGAATAGTGAAAGTTTGACCTCTTCTGCCCCCATCTGGATGCTCCTAATTCCTCTGTCTTGTCTAATTGCTGTGGCCAGGACTTCCAGCACTATGTTGAAAAGAAGTGGAGATAGTGGACACCCTTGTCTGGTGCCAGTTTTAAGGGGGAATCCCTTCAATTTTTCCCCATTCAGTATGATATTGGCTGTGGGTTTATCATATATGGCTTCAATAGTTTCTAGGAATGAGCCATCTATGCCTATATCGTTAAGAGTTCTTATCATAAAAGGATGCTGGATTTTGTCAAAAGCCTTTTCTGTATCTATTGAAAGGATCATATAATCTTTGTTCTTGCTTTTATTTATATGGTGAGTTACATTTATAGATTTGCGTATGTTGAACCATCCCTGCATCTCAGGAATAAAGCCCACCTGATCGTGATGGATTATTTTTTTGATGTACGTTTGAATTTGGTTTGCAAGGATTTTATTGAGAATTTTTGCATCTATATTCATAAGGGATATTGGTCTGTAGTTTTCTTTTTTTGTTGTGTCCTTTCCTGGCTTTGGTATCAAGGTGATATTGGCTTCGTAGAATGAGTTTGGGAGGATTTCATCCTTCTGGATATTTTCAAATAATTTCTGCAGTATAGGCACCAGTTCTTCTTTGTAGGCTTGGTAGAATTCAGGTGTGAACCCATCTGGTCCGGGACTTTTTTTTGTGGGTAGATTTTTTATTACTGCTTCAATTTCAGTGCTTGATATTGGTCTGTTTAGAAATTCTGTTTCTTCCTGGTTGAGCCTAGGGAGGTAATATGTTTCTAAGAATTTGTCCATTTCCTCCACGTTTTCGTGTTTGTGGGCATAGAGATTTTTGTAGTATTCGAAGGTGATGTTTTGTATTTCCACGGTATCAGTTGTGACTTCTCCTTTTTCATTTCTAATTGAGCTTATTAGAGTCCTTTCCTTTCTGCTTCTGGTCAACCTGGCAAGTGGCCTGTCTATTTTGTTTATCTTTTCAAAGAACCAACTTTTCGTTTCATTAATCTTCTGTATTGTTCTTTTGTTCTCAATTTCATTTAATTCTGCTCTGATTGTGGTTATTTCTTTTCTTCTGCTGGCTTTAGGATTGCTTTGCTCTTCCTTTTCCATTTCCTTAAGATGATTCATTAGTTTACTGATTTGTGACCTTTCTGTCTTTTGGATGTGGGAATTTAAGGTGATAAGTTTTCCTCTCAGGACTGCTTTTGCTGTATCCCACAGATTTTGATAACTTTTGTCCCCATTATCGTTTAGTTCGAAGAATCTTTTGATTTCCATTTGAATCTCCTCCTTGACCCAATAGTCTTTCAGCAATAGATTGTTTAGTTTCCAAGTTTTTGGAGGAAGATGTGAGTTTCTGTTGGAATTGATTTCTAATTTTATTCCGCTGTGGTCTGAAAAGATACATGGTATGATTTCTATTTTTTTGAATTTGTTTAGATCTGTTTTGTGGCCTAGGATGTGGTCAATTTTAGAGAAAGTTCCATGAGCTGATGAGAAGAATGTATATTCAGTGTTATTTGGGTGGAGTGTTCTGTAGATATCTGTTAGGCCCAAATGTTCTAGAGTCCTGTTTAGGTCTTTTATTTCTCTATTTGTTTTTTGTTTGGAGGATCTGTCCAGTTCCGTCAGTGGGGTGTTGAAGTCCCCTGCTATTATGGCATTGCTGCTTATTATGTTGTCTAGATCTAGCAGTATTTGCTTTATGTACCTGGGTGCTCCTGTTGTGGGTGCATAAATGTTTAGGATTGTTAAATCCTCTTGTGAGATTTTTCCCTTCACCACTATATAGTGTCCATTTTTGTCCTTCTTTACTTTTGTTGCTTTAAAGTTTATGTCATCTGAAATGAGGATGGCTACTCCGGATTTCTTTTGGTTTCCATTAGCCTGGAAAATTGTATTCCATCCTTTCACCTTGAGTCTGAATGCATCTTTGTGTGTAAGGTGTGTTTCCTGAAAACAACAGATACTTGGCTTGTATTTTTTAATCCATTCAGCCAGCCTATGTCTCTTCAATGGGCAGTTCAAGCCATTTACATTTATTGAGAGAATTGATATTTGGGGTAAATTTCTGATTATTCTATTGGGTGGTGTCTTTTGTTTTACCTGTTGCGTCATTGTGGAATCTGGTTTCTGGGGTTTTAGCTTTTGTGTAGTTTTACATAGGTGGGTGTCTGTTGCTCTGTTTAGTGTATAATGCATGTCTAAGCATTTCTTGCAAGGCTGGTCTGTATTTCACAAATTCTATCAGTGATTGCTTATCTGGAAACATCTTTATTTCTCCCTCGTATAAGAAGCTTAGTTTGGCAGGATACAGAATTCTGGGTTGGCCTTTGTTTTGTTTTAGGAGACTGATGATGTCTCCCCATTCCTTTCTGGCTTGTAAGGTTTCAGCTGAGAAATCTGCAGTTAATCTGATCGGTTTCCCTTTGTAGGTTACCTGCTCTGAGGAGTGCCTCTTTTGTGTTTACTTTGGTCAGTCTAATAATTATGTGGTGTGGTGAATGCCTTTTCACGTTGACTCTCCCAGGAGTCCTGTGTGCTTCTTGTACCTGGATATCGAGATTTCTGGCTAAGCCATGGAAATTTTCCTCTATTATTCCTTCAAATAAATTTTCCAGCCCATGCAAATTTTCTTCCTCTCCCTCAGGGATACCTATGATCCTTATGTTTGGCCTCTTTACATAATCCCACATTTCTTGTATGCTTTTTTCCTGCCTCTTGTTTTTGTGTTCTTTCTTTTAGACTGATTTATTTAGCGCGTAGGAGTTGTCTTCTAGCTCTGAAATTCTTTCCTCTGCATGGTCCAGCCTATTCTTAAGGCTTTCCACTGTGTTTTGTAGATCCTTGAATGCTTCTTTCATTTCTAGGGTTTCTATTTGATTTTTCCGTAATATTTCTAT
This sequence comes from Daubentonia madagascariensis, assembly GCA_023783475.1. Taxonomy (NCBI): domain Eukaryota; kingdom Metazoa; phylum Chordata; class Mammalia; order Primates; family Daubentoniidae; genus Daubentonia; species Daubentonia madagascariensis. The sequence goes on from JAKFHU010001035.1 coordinate 28,606,521, forward strand.
TTCTTAGGAGAATTTTTCATTCATTTCTTGCATTTTTCTTGTGGTTTCTTTGTGCTGGGATTCAATTTTCTCTTGAATTTCATTGAGCTTTCTTATAATCCATAAATGAAATTCCTCTTCTGTCATTCTACCCATTTCATTTGGGTTGGTATCCATTGCTGAGGAACTGACGGTTTCTTTTGAGGGTGACTTTTCACTCTGATTTTTCATGTTCCCTGAGTTCTTTCACTGGTTTTTTCTCATCTGGCCTCTTGGTTGAGAGCTGGGGGTGTTAGAGCTAGTTTATGGCCCTGTCACCAGGCCCACGATTTTTGTTCCTTGGCAAAGCCAGGGAGAGAAGTAGTGGCCTGTATTGCCTTAGGTGTATTTTAGCAAGTTTGGTGGATCTTGAGTTAACTCTGACCTGTGGTCTTCTCCTCTTCCCAATGGAGTGTGGTGAGAATGACCTCCCAGCTTGGGCTCTAAGCTAATGAATTGTACTTGAGGATATGAGTCCACCGCTCCCTATTAGCTAGGTATTCTGTTATGTCCGTGGCAGACTCTGATCCCCCAGGTGGGGTATGCGAAAGCCCCATGCTTTGGGAGGGGCCTTGTAGCTCCTAGGGGTTACTTTGACCCTGCTCCTCCTGAGGTGCAGGTAGAAACACAATTTCTTTTGGCTGCAGTGTGAGAGCTGAGTTGGGAAAATTCTACACAGCTCAGAGGTTGCTCATCTAGCCACGTGTGTCTGCCCTTCTGATATGTGTCTCCACGTGATACTGGTTGATAGGGGGATCTCCAATTGTGCACCCCTTTTCCACCACTAGACCCCAAGGCGAGGTGGGTGGCCGTCTCTATCCCCAGCAGTCTCCACCGGGGGGATGTTCTCACGGGGAGGGGGGAGTAGTGGCCGCTGGAAGCGCTCTTGGATGGTGCAAAATTCCCTAATGAAGTGGCAGGATTATGGGGAGCTGCTCTGGTTCAGCCTGTAGCTCTTGAGGTATTTGGTTGTCATGGGAACCAGCAGTTATACCAAATGCATCACTATAGCCAGCAACCTTCAAAATGACCGATCTCTGGGATACAGGAGGGCTGGGACCTGAAGGGCGGGCACTAGGACCAGCACGGAGTGGACTTGTCGGAGGCCAGAGCCAGGGTAGCGAAACCAGATGGAGGAGCTGCAAACTGTTTCCAATACCCAAAGGTCCCGCTGCTACAGTTCCGGGGCCTGGTCCCACCTGGAACCCGCGGATGCAGCTATCCCTGGCCACCAAAGGCAAAGCCTGTCTCGCCCCAGCGGAAGAGCCCCGGGCCGGGCCTGGGCGGAGCTAGAGACGCGGCTCACAGCTCCACGCAGGCGGCTGTAAAGATGGCAGCCGCCAGCCTGGCGCACAGCCGGGCTCCGATCGCGCCGGGAGCGCAGTTTTTCTCCGCCGGCCGCAGCAGCAGTTGCTAGCAGCCTCTAAGGGCGTGTCCCGCTCCCCGTTAAACTCCTGGGCCCAGTCCCGCTGACTTCCAGTGACGCAGTGCCGGTCTGCGGGTTCCCGCGCACTGTCCCGGGAAGCTGAATCTCCGCCCAGCGTGATCCCCAGCCCTGCGCGGTCTCTGTACACTGCAGCTGAGGGTTGTGTTTGGCTTTCGTGATTACTCCAACTCCACAGCGTCTGTTGTCTTGTGCAACCGCCCTGCCCCAACTCTGGGCTTGTCCCTGACTGCGTGGATGGGGAGGCGCGTAACCGCTTGGGGGGCAGGTCGCGCTGCGTGGACCTGGCGAGTGCGTCCTTCCCGCGCTCTGGGCTCTATTGTGCTCCCTGCGCTCTCCGATCTTGGTGAAAATTTTGTACCTGTTTTCTTGGGCTGGGCGTTCCGCGTTGTTTCTCTGTAATTCGCAATGCTGTTTTCAGAGTGAGCGGTCGTGCTTACATGTACCCTCTGGCGTTTTTCACTTCCTTCCCTGGGAGTGGTGCGGTGGGAGGACTCTATCAGAACGCCATTTTCTTTGCTCCAAAAATAAAATTTAAAAGGAAACTTCCTGGCTCCCTGTAGCAGAGGCATGTACCTCAAGCATACGTTAAGTCTCCTATGCAAAGAGGTGGCTCACAAGGCCCACCGATGTGCTGGTGTTGCTTCTTTATAGTAATGGATGCTAGGAATTCTTTACTCTAAATCCAGGGGGTTAATTAATTGGCGCAGACTACTCAACTTCCCAATGTCTGAATTCTGACTTGTGAAATGAACAAAAAGCAATGTATCCACAGGGGTTTATGGAAACTAATTAAGGTTTATAAAGACCCACTTGGATGAAAGACAATAAAATTATGACCATTAATAATATGACTATAAATTTCCATGTCATCTCCCATCCCAAGGGACCCCAAATACTTCATGTACCTGAGTCAATTCAAACTACACATTTCCCCCATGAGACAGAAGGAAGGCTGATCTCAACACCCACATTCTACAATGGGAAACTGAGGACCTCAGAAAAACTGAGCCGTGCATTCTTGTTGCTTAACTCCCAGTGGGATGCATTTTTTGTGAATTCATATTGCACTTCATATAAAATCATGGAGAAAACTTGATTTTATGATTTAGATTTGTCTCCCAAGAGAACTGTATGAATATTTTCATTACCCAGTAATTTATGTAAGAGGAAAAGAGTGTGCTGTTATACTTGCTCTACAATGTCATAGCATGTGAAAAATATGGAGAAAACAAATTTGCAAGGAAAAAAATAGATGACAAAGAATAATTCAACAGTTTGGAAATGACTGATACATTTCTGTCCAACTCAGACACTAATACTTATACACACACAGACACACACACACACAGAGCCCCTTTGAGGTGTGATAGTGAAGAAAAGAGTACAGATTATATCTTTACATATAATGAAAATTACTCTCCAAATGGCAGTTTAACTTATCTTGATGGAATATTACCAGTATATTACAAAATTTCTATAAATTACTCGGTTGGCTTTTATAATACTATGTTCCTGTTTTAATTATCTAGGAAGTTATATTCTGCTTCTAATTGAACTTGATACTAATGGTTGGAAAAGAATACATTGCTCACTTTGGGGAAATATACTAACTCTTCTGGGCCATTTGGGTGTCATTTAGTACATTGGATGAAGTAATTTTCTAAATGGTATTCCAGAATTCATGCACATTTGAAAGAGAATGATTTACCCCATTCTTAGGGGTAGGTTCAGGCTCACTTTTTTTTTACAGTGGAATTCAATAGTTAACCTAATTAAGGCAAGTCACTTGATTTCTCGTGTTTGATCAGTCCTGGTTCTGGACACAGAGAACTAAGACCTCCTCTGTGGGGGCTGAAAGGTCCCAATGGCTCCGGTCAGCGCCATTCACAGGGTTTGGATTTAAGATTCTGTTTAATCCTACTTCTTTCCTGACCCAGACATGGAATTTAAGAGCAAATAGAGTTGTTGTTGTATCTTTTGAGGAGGTTTATTTGAGTCCCTTCTACCTTTTCTTCTCACCTATCCTATGGGATCTGGTGACTAGAATGTCCCAAAGGCTTGCTACATAGTACGTCCCTCTCTAAGTTTGAATGAAGACAGGTTGCTTGAGAAGGTGAGTTGCATATACTTTCTGATTGCCTTTCTGTGAGTCAGGAGGGAGGACATAGCAACAAGAAGAAATGGGATTATGATCCAGAATATGGACTGTCTTGGTTTATGTTCTGTGGGTCCTTGAGAAGAATGTGTATTCTGTTGTTGGTGGAGTGTTTGATCAATGTTGTTTAAGATCCTGTTGGCTGATGGTATGGTTGAGTTCTTCTACATCTTTGCTGGTTTCTGTATAGTTGTTCTATCAATTTTTGAGAGATTTGTGCTGTATTCTCTACCTACGAATGTGCATTTTTCTGTTTCTCCTTTCACTTCTATCAGTTTTACTTCAAATATTTTGCAGCTCTGTGGTTTGATGCATACACATTTAAGCTTGCTATGTCTTCTTGGAGTCTTGGTCCATTTATCATCGTATAGTAATGTCCTCTGGCTCTGGTAATTTTTTTGTTCTGAAGTCTACATTACCTGATATTAATATAGCCACTTCTGATTCCTATTGACTAATGTTTGCATAACCTTTTAAAAATACTTTAATTTTCAACCTGCCTAGATCATTATATGTGACATGAGTTTCTTGTGGACAGCACATAGTTGGGTCATGTTTTCAGTCCACTCTGCCAATCTATGTCTTTTAACTGGTGTATTTAGATAATGTACATTAAAATAATTATTCATAGGTTAGGGCTTAAGTCTGCCGTTTTATTTTCTGTTTTCTGTTTGTTCTTTCTATTTTTTGTTTCTGTTTTCTTTTTCCTGCATTCTTGTGGGTTACTTGAACATTTTTTAGAATTACTTCTTGATTTATCTGTAGTGTTTTTGAGTGTATCTTTTTGTATAGATTTGCTTTTGTATAGATTTTATAGTAGTTCTATAAGTATTACCTTGCTTATACATGACTTATCATGGATTACTAGTGTTGATATCGTAATCCATGAATAGAAACCTACATTCTCTTCATGTTCCCCTACCCTTCCCCATTTATAATATAATTGAAATATTTTCTGTACATGCATTGACAACCACATCAGTTTTATAAGTTTTGCTTCATTCATTAAATATAACATAGAAAATTCAAGAGGAAAAGAAAAGTCTGTTGTTTTAACCCATAGTTTTGCTTACCATGTTCTTTATTCTTTCTTGATTGTTCAAGGTTCCTTTTTTTTACTGTTTTCTTTCTGTTTAGAAACATTCTTTTAAGGGAGCCCTGCTTCCAACAAAGTCTCTTAGTTTTTTTTTTTTACCTGAGAATTCCTTGATTTTCCCTTTATTCATGAGTAGTATTTTTGCTGGTTGTAAGATTATGGGTTGACAATTATATTCTTTTAGCACTTGAAAAATGTTGTGTGTTTCCATCTGGTCTCCATGATGAAATATCTGCTGTCAGTTGAATTGTTTTTTCCGTATAAGTAAGGTGTCATATCTCTCTCACTGTTTTCAAAGCTTTTTCTTTGTTTTTAATTTTCATAAGTTTGACTATGATGTGTTTTGGTGTATTTCTTTGGATTTGTCCTGTTTGTGGTTCACTCAGTTTCTTGAATACATAAGGTTAATTTTCTTTGCCAAATTTGGGAAGTTATCATCCCTTATTTCTTTGAATACTTTTCAACCCCACCCTTTTTCGCCTCTGAAACAAATGTTAGATTTTCTTTTTTTAGTCCCAGTTTTCCCTGAGCCTCTGTTCCTTTATTTTGCCTCAGTCTATATTTTTGCTGTTGTTCAGATTTGCTAGTTTCTACAGTCTATCTTCAAGTTCATTGACTTTTTCCCCTGTCCTCTTGATTCTGCTATTGAGCCCATTCATTAAAAAAAATCTCCATTTAAAAAAATTATCATGAGCCACATAATAACATTTTGGTCAATGACAGGCTGCATATACAACAGTGGTTTCATATGATTATAATGGAGCCGAAAAATTCCTGTCACCTAGTGATGGTCAGCTGTCATAACATTGTAAAACAACACATTACTCATGTTTGTGGTGATGCTAATGTAAACACCATTGCACTGCCCGTTGTATAAAAGTATAGCACATACAATTATGTGCAACACTTGTAATGATACTTGGTAATGATAATGATAATAAATGACTATGTTACTGGTTATGTGTTTACTACACTATACTTTCTATTGTTATTTTAGAGTGTACTTCTACTTGTGAAAAAAGAAAACCATAAAACACTCTCAGGCATATTTTCAGGGATATTCCAGAAGAAGTCATTGTTATCTCAGGAGATGACAGCTCCATGTGCTTTATTGCCCCTGAAGACCTTCCAGTGGGATAAGATGTGGAGGTGGAAGACATTTATATTGATGATCCTGACCATATGTAGGCCTAGGCTAATGTTTGTGTTTGTGTCTTAGTTTTTAACAGAAAAGTTTTAAAAAGTAAAAAAAAAATAAAAAATTTTAAAAATAGAAAAAAGCTGAAAGAATAAGAATATAAAGAAAATATTTTTGCACAGCTGTACCATGTGTTTGTGTTTTAAGCCAAGTGTTATTACAAAAGAGTCAAAAAATTGAAATAATAAGTTTATAAAGTAAAAAAGTTACAGTAAGCTAAGGTTAATTTATTAAAGAAAGAAAAATTTTTTTACAAATTTATTGTAGCTTAAGTTTGCAGTGTTTATAAATTTACAGTGGTGTACAGTAATGTTCTAGGCCTTCACATTCACTCACCACTGACTTGCTGACTCACCCAGAGCAACTTCCAGTTCTGCAAGCACCATACATGGTAAGTGTCCTATACAAGTGTACTATTTTTATTTACCTTTCACATGTATTTTGCTGTACATGTCCTATGTTTATATACACAAATACATACCATTGTGTTACAGTTGCCTACAGTATTCAGTACCATAACGTGGTGTACAGGTTTGTAACCTAGGAGCAGTAGGCTATACTATATAGCCTGGGTGTGTTGTAGATTATACTATCTAGGTTTGTGTAAGTACACTCTATGATGTTTGCATAAAGACAAAATCACCTAATGGCAAATTTCTCCAAATGTGTTTCTGTTGTTAAGCAACTCATGACTATATTCTTTTTGCTGAGACTTCCTATTTCTTTGCTAAGATTTTCTATTTTTTCATTTTTTTCAAGTGTGCTTATAATCTCTCATTGAAACATTTTAAAAATGGTTGATTTAACATCTTTTTCAGATAATTTTAACACCTCCGTCTTCTTGGTGGTGGCATCTATTGATTGTTTTAAAAATTGTTTGATATCTTTCTGATTCTTGGTATAATGTATGATTTTTGATTGGAACCTAGATATTTTGGGTAATATACTATAAGACCCTGGATCTTATTTAAATATTCTATTTTAGCTGGCTTCTCTGACATTGCTCTGGTAGAAGAAGGAGAGGTCACTTCATTACTGCCAGGTGGTCACTTCATTACTGAGTGAGGTTCCTTACTCAGCTTCTGTTGACTCTTGAAACGAAGGGAATTCTCATTTCTGCTGGGCTGGGCTGGGAGTTTTGGCTCCTACCAGGTCTCTACTGTCACCTCCCTGGGTGGGACAAAGAGGGGTACCTCATGACTTCTCACATGGCCTCTATTGACACCACAGAGCTTGGGGGAGGTGGCTTCTGTACCACTGGGCAATGGTGATAGTCTGGATTTTCCACTAGGCCTCTTCTGACACCATCCGTTGGGGACAGAGAGGGATGCCCCAGTACTGCCAGGTGGGGTGGAAGTCTAGGCTTTCCTGACACTATTGGAGGGGGGCTTATTACTACCTGGTGGGGATGAAAGTCCCACTTCCCTACCTGGCCTTCTTTGACATCCATCCTGGCAGGATTGGGTAATGGCTTTGTGACAGTCTTTTGAGGGCAGAAGTCTAGGCTCCCCATTTGGATTTTGCTGGCATGGGGCCAGTTTTTTTCTGTGGTGTTTGGCTGGAGTAGAGCAGTTATTGTCCACGAATTTTATTTTCCATGTTGCTAGGCTGCCTCTTTCCTGATCTTTTGGCTACATGGAGAGCAGGCTTTTCTTGGAGCTGTTTTTTGGTCTGTGCCCATTGGTGTTTCTCAGTTGCTGGCTTTTCAGTACCCAGTCTGGGTATATATTTGAGGCAAACAGAAAACTCAGGAAACTTACCACTGAGTCATTCCTTAGGTACGAGTTCTCTAGCCAGTCTGCCTGCTTCTCTCTCTCTTTCACATCTCTCATGTTTGTTTTATAACATCCAGGGTCTTTAGTTGCACTTAGTGGGAAGACTAGGGAAAAGTATGTTTGCACCATCTTTCCTTGGATCAAAAACCTTTATAAATTGGAAGGAACTTGTATTAGTCATCTAGGGCTTCCATAACAAAATATAAGTGGCTGAGTGGCTTAAATAACAGACATTTAGTTTCTTACAGTTTTGGAGGCTAGAAGTCCAAGATCAGGGAGACAGCATGGTCAGGTTCTGTTGAGGCCTCTCTTCCTGGTTAACATATAGCTGCACTTTAGCTGTGTCCTCACATGGTGGAGAGAGAATGAGAACAAACTCTCTGGTGTCTCTTCTTATAAGGGCACTAATCCCATCATAAGGGCCTCACCCTTAAGACCTCATCTAGTCCTAATCACCTCCCAAAGGCCCCATCTCCAAATATCATCACCTTGGAAGTTGGGGATTCACCATATGAATTTTGCAGGGGGACACAAACATTCAATCCATAACAGAACTTAAAAGATATTACAAATGGACTTCTGAGGTCCATAGTCATTAATCCTGTTCTTAAGACTACCCAGTTAGTCCTTGGCAAAAAATTAGACTAAAGGGAGGGTGTCCTAATTCTTAGCCTGTTGTTATTCATGTCGTACTATATTGCATTATGATTAGCTTCAGAAAAATTATTTGTGAAACATAAAAGAGAACTACAGCATGATAATTCTACCTCTCATCCTAAAAAACAAACAAAAAAGCCCCACAAAACAAAAAAACCCAGAGAAAGTGTTTTTCCAGTAGCAACCAAATAAGAAAAGGAGAACAAGCTGATATCAGTATTAAAAAGTGGTGCCTAAAAAAGATTTAGAGCACTCTGGAGCAATAGGGTATGGCTCATAACCTAGATTCTATATCCCTTTATATCCTTTAAGTTAGACCAATGTGCTTAAAAACAAAACCAAACAAAACACACCACCTGAGAATTATTCCTAACACAATGTCTTCTGTTGTAAGACTTGCTTTTCAAATGTGAATTTGTTAATATAGAATGATGGAATTTTATTTAGTTCATGTGTGATCCCCCCAGCATATTAATATTTTGAAATGATCAGGGACAGATTTTCTCACAACTAAAGAGAAAACCTAGGCAATACATAAAAACCATAAGAAAAAAGTGTCAAATCTTGTCAATGTGCCTTTGAGTGTGAATAGTAGCTAGTTTAGTGGCTTTAAGAACTACTATGTTTCCTAAAACATGAAGCTTTTTGATAAAGCTGTGAACACATGAGTACAGATGAAGAAGCTATAAAGATACTTGTTACCTTCTGTGTAAATATTAATTATTAAAAAATGCTATTTACTAGATTAGATTTTTTTTTGAGCCAGGTCCCACTCTGTCACCCAAGCTGGAGTGTAGTGGTGTAATTATAGCTCACTGCAGCCTCAAACTCCTGAGCTCAAACGATCCTCCTGCCTCAGCTTCCCCCGTAACTGGGACTATAGGCATGTGCCACCACGCTTGGCTAATTTTTAAATTTTTTGTAGAAGTGAGATCTTGCTATGTTGCCCAGGCTAGTCTTGAACTCCTGGCCTCAAGCAATCCTCCCACCTGGCCTCCCAAAGTGCTGGGATTCAGGTGTGAGCCACTGCACCTGGATGTGGATTAGATTTTTAATTTTGATGAAATTGGTCTTGTAAGGACCCAGATCTCAAAGGCAAAGAGAAATTGCCAAGATTTAAGAGCATGAATAACTGTGATGTTGAGTGTGAATGATGTTAAACCAGAAACTGTGAAGGATCTTCGATTTTACCCTACTTGTAAGCTAACAAGTTATCCTGCCACACACAGGATATGTCTATATCTGTATCTATATCTATCTATATTTATATCTATATATCTATTATAAGACCCTTGGGCCAGAGACGCAAAAGGTTTATTATTCATAGAATAATATCCAGAGTAGCATCTTGCATCAGTTCCCCACACTTCAGTTCCCCACAGGGAAATGTGAATGAGGGCCAGATACTGCCTGTACATGTTTTTGGTTTTCATTATAGGAAACAAATGCCAAACTTAGGAGACTGAGCTTTTATTAAAGTTGCTGGTAATCTGCTCACTCTCCCCTCTGGAGAGCTATTACTCATAACCCTGGAACTAAGTAAATATCCTCTGGGAAGGAAAGGAACTTTACTATTCTGGAATGTCTTTGGAGAAGAAGATGTTCTCTATCTTAGGTTTGCTATTCAGTCATCCTTGAGCAAAGCTTGTCAGTGCCCTTTGCTCAGAAAGTCTGGACTGTGTAGAAAGTAAAGAATCCAGGGAGAATTGTCTCCCAACAAACACCAGTGGATATTTAACTGTGCTAGTATTATTTGGATCAGGATTGTTTGTGTTAGTGCTCTGGTTACAAAGTTGCACAGGTTTTGAGTGAACAGTTCCAAACCTATTTTTTTTCCCTTTATAAACTCTGATTTTTAGTGTATAATTTGCAGAAAATAAAGTTTATCAGGAGCACATATGTATGTATGTTATACATATGTATGTATGTTATAGCAGCAATGCCTATTGCCTCCAAATCTGGAAAGAAACCAAATGAATGGACTTTTCCCTCCTCTGACTAGAGGTATCGGAATGAGGATGAAATGCAAGGAAGGGAAGTATCTAGGGTTTCACATGATCTGGAGAGATACTCTAAGACCTGAGGATGCCCATTCATGCAGAGGCGGATTTATAGTGAAAGTAATAAAGCTTAAGCTTCAGAGACCCTCACTTGCACTAGCCCTTTCTAATGCCATGGGAGGGGCCCTAGCACAATGTCTTCATATCATCACATGTTTTTGTAAAATTTTCAAAAGGAAACTATTTTGACTTTAATCAGTTAAGAGAACTGTTTTTTTCCTACTCTAGCTTCCCCTTGTGTCAGGTGGCAATGGAGTGGCCAACAACCATTTTTGGGAATTAGCTAAAGGGAAAGTTGAGCTAGGAATATAGTTAGATTGGATTTAGTAGGATGTATTTAAGTGGTTCACAATTCCATCCATGAATATATAAATTATTGTTTAGCCCTCCCAGTGTAGCAGTTGCCTCTAGGAACATTACCTTCTGTTGTGCAAGCCCAACTAGAGTCATTTTAAGCAATTGCAAAGCCAGAGACTATATAATAATATGAAAGTGTCCTGTGGTACCTGGCACTGGAAATCTGCAAGTGCTAGAGGAGAACAAGGTTTGAAAAGTTTGGAAGCAGAAGCTAGAACATGGAAAACTTTCAAACATAATAGCTTATATATGAAAGAAAAGATGTGGAATCACCCCCCAAGTGCCCATCAATTCATGAGTGGATTAATAAAATGTGGTATATGTATACCATGGAGTACTACTCAGCCACAAAAAAGGATGAATTAATGCCTTTTGCAACAATTTGGATGGAACTGGAAACCATTCTCCAAAGTGAAGAATCTCGAGATTGGAAAAACAAACACCACATGTACTCATTATTAAACTGGAACTAACTGATGAGCACACATGTGCACAGAGGGAAGTAAAATTCAGTGGAAATCAAGCAGGGGGGAGGGAGGAAAAGGGGAGGGGCAAACAACCTACCTAATTAGTACAATGAACACTATTTGGGTGATAGGCATAACTATAGCCACGACTCAAGCATTACAAAAACAATCCATGTAACCAAAAACATTTGTACCCCCTTAATATTTTGGAAAAAAACAACCCTAACATTTATTATTGGACACCTCCTCTAAGCCAGTATTGTTCCAGAGCATCTCATAGGATATTTCACTTGATCCTCAGAGAAACCAATTTTCATAGATGAAGAAGCAGACTCAGATCTTAAATAGCTTATCCAAAGTCACCCAGGCAGTAACAATAAAGCCAGTTTTTGAACCCCCTTCAAACAAACAAACAAACAAACAAACAAAAAACCAAATCAAGGTCCAAACCAACACATTACAGAACCAATAATTGGAAACATCAGGGAATGAATAACATAGGTGAAAATAAAAATGCTAACTTAGAGAAAAGGCTTGAGATAAACACAATGAACACAGATGAAAAAGAGTAAGATATTTAAGTAATTAAATACAAAGTAATATGTAATGGAGAATAGACAAAGACAATCCAATGTAAAGATAATTGATGACCCTGAAATACATAGTCCAATAGATGGAAGTGAAAAAGTATTCAGAGGTTGATATAATAGAAGAAAATTTCCCTGAAATAAGGAAATAAGGAATAGACTGAATAAGTATATTGGAAAAGGCTACTGCATCCTAGAAAAAAAAAAAAAGCAATTGACATCCAGCCATATTTTGATTAGGTTGAACTTGAGGGATAAAGAGAGAACTCTTAAGAAATCAAGGTAGAAAAAAGAATCTCACATACAAAAAGCAAAATAAATTGCTGCCTTCAGGCTTTTTCAGTATAGCATTAAATGCCATATTGAAAAAAAGGTGATTCTACATTATAATATTCAGACAAGTTGCTTTTCAAGTATGAAGGAAGCATGAATTCTCAATACTGTATCAAATAATTCAGGCAATTAAGCACCCATGAGCCCTTTCCAGAAAAAACAAAACAAAACTTGATGAAATTAAAGACATAGAACAAACCAAACCACTTGTGGCAGGCAGAATAATCCCCCCACCCAAGGTGTCCACATTTTAACCCCTGGAATCTGTGAATATATTACCTTACATGACAAAAGGGACTTTGTAGATGCAGTTAAGGATCTTGAGTTGGGGAGACTACTCTGGATTATCCTGGTGTCCTAATATAGTCACAAAGATCCTTGCAAACAAAAGAGGGAGGAGGAAGGTCAGAATCAGAGAGACACTGAAGATACTGTGCTGCTGGCTTTGAGGATGGGGGAAGGGGCTGTGAACAAAGGAGTGCGGACAGTCTCTAGAAACTGGAAAAGGCCAGGAAATGGATTCTCTCCCAGAGTCTTGAGGAGGAATGCAGCCCTGCCAATACCTTGATTTTAGCCCAGTGAAATCCATTTTTCAATTTTGACATACAGAACTTTAAGTTAATAAATTTTTGTTGTTTTAAACAGAAAGTTTGTGGTAATTGACAGTAGTAATAGGAAAGTAATACACCACCAAGCTGACCAACCAAACAAAAACAAAGAAAGAAAGAAATCATCCAGATTTCAGGAATGGAGACACCCTGATAAAAGGGATTGGCAGTGAATATTGAATGCCTTTAAATATTGAACTGAGACAAACTAACTCTAGGAATTATGGTTTCAGAGTAGACAATAATTGTGTAGCCTATTGATATTTTATTTGGGATATTAGCTAGGATACATTTAGGGTGCTGTAAAAAGAAACCTAAAAATGAATTGGCATAAATGAAGTAGGAATATGTTTCATTCTCACATAAAAGTCTGGGTAGACAGTGCAGGGCTGGTTTGGTGGCTGAGGATATTGGGTCCCAGGCTTCTACTACTTTGTTGTCTTGCCTTCATCAGCATGTAGCTTTCAACTTATGTTCCCAGATGAATGCTTTAGGTGTCACCATCATATCTGCATTCCAGCCTGTAGAAAGGTGGAAAAGGCAGAGAGGCAAGGGTATGCTCCTTCCCTTCAAAGGCATGATCCAGAAATTGCAACCATCCCATCTCCTGTATTTCCTTGCCCAGAATTTGGTCAGATGGCAACACCCACCTGCAAAGGAGGCAGGGAAATGTGGTCTTAATCAGGGATGTATTATGCTCAGCTAAAACTTGTACTATAATTGAAAAAGAAGGAAACAAAGATGGGAGAAGAAGAAGTAGTTTCTGCCACACTTGATAATGTAAAAATAATGATATAACCTGAGTCAAGGAGTAGGGAGGGTGGGAAGAGGTGATGTGATCTGCTTCCTCTTTCACATTTTTATAGCAGCAGGAAGCCAGTCCACCAGAAGCATGTGAAGTTGAAATGTGGTTAAAATTATTTCAACTTACAGCTTTTCATAATCACCTTTTGACCTAAGAGTGATCTTTTAAGAAATACTTCTTATGGTGGGGAAACATTTATTTAATATTCAGGAATTACTTCAATTTTACTTCATTTTCATTTTCTTTGCTAAATAAAAGTAAAAAATAATTTTTAAGTTAAAGTAACATGTATGTAATGATTCTGTTTTAATGCAAGTCAATCTATCTTTCTGGATATATGAATAGACAACTAGAATAATATTCACGTGATATTGACTATGGCTAGTTTTGGACAGTAGGATTTTAGGCAATTTTTTTTCTTTCTTTGTTAGACTTTTCTAATGTACTTTAATTTTTATAATGCACACACATCATTTTTAATAAAATGGTAAATTCTTTGTTCTTAACAAAGATACAGTCATTACTAATCTGAGGAGGAAGGGATTTTAAAAAAAATTTATAAGTATTATGAAGTGTCTTTAATTAATGCAATGAGCTTGAATTTCTAAAAAATTTCTTTAACAACTCTTCTTAATGTGTTAATTATGTTTGCTATTTTACATATCTCCTTTCTGTTTTCCTGTCATAATTAGCAGTAAATCTTTCAAACTCAAAAGTGGATATTTTTAGATAGCAGTAAAATTGAGGAGGTGTTTTCACTCTAAGAGCTTTCGTAGGCAAGGATCTCCAAGAAGCAGAGGAGGTGATATAGCTGTGAAGAGAAACAGGGTGAAGACTGAATGCTGTGGGTTATGGAAGTCCCAAGACAAACCTGGGGGCCCCACCTGGGATTGATGCGAGAATGTACCAGACATGTCAAAGTGCCACCCCATAAGAGCCACACATTTAGCCTAGAGCTTCTTCAGCCCTGAACATGGTGTTTTCTACCACACAACCTATCTTCCTGGCCATAGCTTATTGGACCAGGAGAGCGCACTTAATCTAGGGCAGGCAGTATTTCGGCTGGTTGGTGACAACCTGTGTCGCTTGGCTTGAAGATATGATGGGTGCAACCTCTGGATCATGCTCTTGTCACTGACTAGGTTCCCAGGAAACAGGCTCTGAGATGGAGATCAGCGTGCAGATGTTGAGATCAACATCTGGGGAAGGGGGGAGAGGAGGAGAAGACAGAGGAGTGGCAAAGGGGGAAGTTGTGGTGATGCAATTGCAGCGTAGGCTCAGCAGATACCACGGAGTTCTAAAGCTGGGATGACTCTTCAGGGGTGTCTTGATTTGGGACAAGAGGACTGGGCCTTTATCCTCTCTATCAGCCAGTTCCAGCTGCCCTGGAAGGGGACATGACCTTAGGTAAGGCAGCTCTCTTGAGCTGAGGCAACCTCTGTAGGGGGCTGACAGCTGGGGGCTGTCTGCCAGCAGCAGTCCCAGGGCTAGGGGAGAAATGCCTTCATTTCTGAAGGGGATCTGGGTGGCACAGTGCTTGCTACAGATCTTTTCATCTTTTGGCTACAGTTCGAATCTGTTTTGGGATTTAAAATAGGTAAAGATTTAAAGTAGTGTGCATTGTCATTGTCCACGCAAGGAAGTGAAAATCAGTATGAAGAAGGAGCCATCAAGGCCATCATGAGGTGCACGGAAGTTAATGTCATGAAACAGAAGCTGTGAGCACACAAGGAAGCTGCTCTAAGCAGGCCAAAGGGCACAGAGGAGTGTCAGCAAGCACCTCAATGACATTAGCTGAGGTTAAGTTGTGTGAACTCTTGTGGCTGAGCCGTTGGAGGTACCTCACGTTCCAGTGTGGCTCTTGATTTTCTGTAGATAAAATTTTCCTTATGGTTCCACATACATTTTTCCTTTAGATAGTAGCCCGAATATCTGATATTCTATGGTGACCCAAGTGTACAAAATCCCATGGAGTTTGGCCCACATAAATGCAAAGAACTCAAATAGGATGCACAGGTCATCCTGTTTTTTGGGCCATTTATTTGTATCTCCATTGCTGTAATAACATGGCCCCAGGCAAGGCAGGATGATAAAAGTTATAGGTCTATGTCCAATGGCCTTTTATCATGTGGATCCAATACCACTTCAATGTTCTTGCCCATGGCATTCATTTCAAAATAGTGCACATGTTTACATTGTATACTGGAACAAAAAAATTCCTACACTGTATATTTAGCTAATAAATACCCTTGAGAGTAATTAAATCAATGAGATGGAGCTTTATTTAGTGTTGACCTTCACAATAACCTTAATAATATAAACATTTATTGTGCATCTATTACAAGACAGAGACTAAGCAAAGGCCTTTACAGGCATTATTTCAATTAACTTGTGAACACCATATGATAGGCAAGTTTTTTTTAATCCCCTTTTTTACAAATGAGGAAACTGACGCTTAGGGGATTTAAGCATCTCATCAAACGTTACACAGCTAGTAAGTGGTAGAACCAGCACTTAAGCCAGGCAGCTTGACTCTAGGCTATGTGCTTAACTACATACTGTTCTGCATCATAGATCTAAAGGATTGTAATCCTTCTACCAGCAGTGCTGGGCTTTGATGGAGTCATGGGCAGTGGTCTGGTGAGCTCTGTTCCCCTCACCCAGGGGCTGCGGTCTCTGAAATTCAACTCGCTGAAATTCCCTCTTCAGGTTCCTCTCCCAGCTGACCTCTTTCAAGGGGCAGAAATGTTGTAAGACACCAGACACTTGAACTAATTTTCACCAAGAGGTTATTGTATTATTGAAACAGTTTAATCCTATAAAATCAACCTCAGATATTGGATGTCTGGGAATCTAGGGCACACTGAGGAGAGGAGACAAAGTTGGAGGCCACCAAAGGCAAATTTTCCTTGGGGGGCGTTTTCCCTGCCATTGACCCTGTTTAAAGAAAAGCTTGTGTGTAGTATATCCTTTTGAGTACACAGAAGATAATGCTCAGAGTCGCGTAGCAAATGCCAGGTGAATTTTAAAAGTTGGGTCCATTCCCAATAAGGTTTATTTTTACTTATTTTGTAAATCAACCTATTAAAATTGATAAAATGTGCTAAAGTACGATTTTGGGAGAATGGTGGTGTTTCCAAGAGCTATATTCCAGCTCCTCCCTGTCAGTGTTCTTCTGTTGCTTTAAGCAACACTCTTCAGGTGGTGGCAGCAGTGTAGTTTCTTTGTTACCTTAAATGCTAAGGCCTGTGCTAGGTGGTTGCCTAGCAACCCTTTCTCTTTTGTATTCTTTTGTAAGAAGGTATTTTTATATTGTACAATGCAAAATGTTGTATTTGTATTTATTGATGATTTAAAATGAGTTTTTTTTTTTTGAGACAGAGTCTTGCTCTGTCACCCCGGCTAGAGTGCAGTGCCATCGTGTTAGCTCACCGTAACCTCAAACTCCTGGTTTCAAGCGATCCTCTTGCCTCAGCCGCCTGAGTAGCTAGGACTACAGGCATGCATCATCACACCTGGCTAATTTTTCTATTTTTAGTAGAGATGGGGTCTTGCTGTTGCTCAGGCTGGTCTCAAACTCCTGACCTCAAGCGATCTTCCCGCCTCGCCTTCCCAGAGTGCTAGGATGACAGGTGTGAGCCACTGCACCCAGCCCTAAAATGAGATTCTTATGTGTGTGTTAGAATACAACAAATTCCATTCCAGTCCATCAAACCTCTGAGCAGTAATTATGAGACAGTGAATCCTTATTTGGCGAAACTATTAATATAATCAGTAATGGCCCCACAATCATAAAGGCACTTCAAATTCCTGTTGGAAAGCATAAAGGACTCCAACAATGTGCTACATCTAATGGAACTGCATGTTTCTTATGAAATGTTGCTTTTTAAGTACATATATTATTAGCACTGTCATGGGCTAAACACTTCTCTTGAAGATATCCAAAGTTGCTTAGTACTCAAAGCTACAGCAATAAAAAAGGTACAAAACAATAGAAAACATGTATAGAATATCTTTCTCATTATCTTCTCCCAGAACTTATGAACATGATGATTTGCTGTTTTTTTTTTTTAACTCTGAATGAGGCAACCCTTAGGCTTTTATGTGATTTACATTCTAATTTTCATCTTTGAACTTGGCTTTCCTTGGTCACTCAAAGGTTCCACAGAGTGATATCTAGAAGGCTTGAGAACTGAACTTCCATAAGTATTCATGTCAGAAACCATGATCTTTTTAGTGTCTGGAGAAATTAGATTCTGATCTGCAGAGATAATAGTATGGCAAATATTTAGCTACCCCCAAACATAGAAGCTAAGTTTGTGTAAACAGTGAAACCTGAATATAGAGCTGAAGTGGAGTTTAAGGTCTTCACCTGAGCAAAAGATTCCTAATTAAGTAAAGTCAGGATCAAATAGAAGAATATTTTTAGAAGTTAATGTGATCCTCTAAGTAACATAGAGCTAGTGTTAAACAGTGCTCAGAAGCTTTCAAATGTTCTTAGGTTTGACAAGTCATTGGTATACCACTGGTTATATAAATAGCCAAGTTAAGCATATTCCCTAAATGGTCTACCTAAATGTTCTGGGGCAGAGGCAAGAAGCAATCAATCATTCATTTGCCAGTGGCTCCTTTGGAACAACCTCTCATCTGCAATATGAGAATTTTATTTACTATACATTCTAAAAATAAGACAGGACTCAAATAAGGCAGTGGAGGGAAGCCCTCTTCTGGCAGTGGTGCCCCAGATCTTGCAATGAGCTGGGGCTTGCCCTTTGGGGGCTATTTTGCATCCACAGGGCAGATTCAAAAAGGCACCAGGTGGTAAGAAGGAGGAAGCTAAATTAAGTGATGTTTAAAAAAGACCTGAGGGTGATGTTTATTCCATCATCTTCTAATCTCTCGGCCACCATGCCCAGGATTTAGGCAGACGAAGTGTATGCCTATGTATGTGCATGTGTGTGCATGTGTTGACCTCTTGCTTTTCATTCATTCCCTATTTGCAGTTTTCATAATTTTTAAATTTTTTTTATCCCTTAATCACACTGTAGATACTCATTTTGACTAAGTTTTACAGATATGAAAATGTGTGTGTATATAGGGCATGGTTGGAGGGAGACAAGAATGTGAGATTACTCCATGATTTAGCAGAGTTTACCCCTTCGTTCTTTTGAGTTGATTTGTGGATATAGCATGCTTTTGAAAAATTATATGCATAGGATCTATGGGTGAGGAAGGATTCTGAATTTGAGAATTATCTGATTTTTCTTCCTTCACACCTCAGAAAGGAAAGGCACTATATGTGGCAGCTTTGTTCACGGAGTCAGTTGTGCTTCAATATCTAGATCTGTTGAGGAGGGAGAACTGCTACCGACTTGTTATTAGCAGCAGTGCCCCAGTCTAAGGACCATGGATAAATAAGCGTGACACTGGAATCAAGTTCCCTTTCCTCTCTGTTCTTGAAGAACAGAAAAGAACTAAGAGTCACTTAAAGTTTTCCTAGTCAAATGTGCCTCAACATTAGTTCCTGAGTTTCACGAACTGTAGCTTTTCCCTGACTGACAGGTGGACCTCAGCCCATTTTTAAGGCTTTCCACTTTATATGTATTTCTTGGAGTTCTCAGAGGAGAACTGTGTTCTCACAATTTAGCCCTATTGCTCTTTTCAGCTGCAAGGTTAGTCTACATCATGCTGTTGCCAAGATGCCTGCAATGTGTTGAGAAGTTGCTGCTCTGCTCTGGGACCTTACCTATCTAGGCAGATGGTCTCCTGGGGCCACCATGCTGCTTGGGAATCCCTTCTTCTGCGGCACATTCCCATAAGAGTCCAGCTACAAAGTCTCTTGGTCCTCATTTTGCTACAACATCCTAGAAGTCTGCTCAGCACAGAGGGATTGTAGTGGATGGCTATTTTTGCTTATCAAGTTTCTGATTTTCTTCATCCTGTTTTCCCCCTTTGGGAAGCTTTGCGTCCTTCTTCCATGTGGTCCAGTGGGATTGTCAATCACAGTGGCTTAGACACACATGGCCTGCAGGTGTCCTTATGACTCAAGCTAGGACTAGCTGACTCAGTCTCCAGGAAAATTAGCAACTTGAATTGAGGGACACAGTGTTGGAAGGAAGTTGTTATTCCAATGGAATTGTCTTAAAGAGACGGTCTATGAGTTTTTGACAATGGTCCCCGGGGCTGCTCTGCTTTCTGTCCTTGAGTTTAAGTGGATTAGCTTTTCTTCTATGGCTAAGACATCCAGAGTCAGTTTGGGTTGCTTAAAACCAATGAGCTGTTACTGATACTACACAGTGAAGGGAAATGGTCACTTCTCTGATCACTTAGGGTTAGTTGCAGCAAGTTAGTCCTTAAGGAGTTAGAAGATTTAATGAGATGCCTATTTTGGTTATAACTATAATTTCTGTCTTTCCAGAGGGTCTGCTGATTTCCTGGGTGAGTGGAGTGGAATGGACAAAGGTGATATCCGTGTGTTGTACTCAGGATAACTGCTTCTGTCGAAGTACAGGCCCCACCACTGAGGCTGTGTTGTACAGTGATTCTCCATTGAGGGCACAAGGTCCATGGGGCAAACAATTGCCTGGGGATACAAGTAATTTGAGAAAGTATATTCAGTTATTATATAGTTACATGAGTTGCAAGGTAGAAATATTTGACACACACACCCATGTTGGATCCCCACTCTCTCCATCTGGTGGATCCTCTTCTCACACTTGGCTTCTGCTACTCTGCCACCCACCTTCTCCAGTCGGCACCAGTTACATTGTTGTGGGGACCATAGAAGTTCTTTTCCTAGAAATAGCCTCATCCCATGTGAATTAATGGCTGTAAATAAAACAAAGGCAGGAGGAAGGTGTTACCTAACTTCACACAACTGAGTATTTTCAAAATCACAGCTTGTACCCAGAAAAGACCCCTTTACATTGTGTTTATTGATTGACTACCACTGCCTGTGTTGTGCTGAGCACTTTTATATACGTCATTTTATTGAATTGTCTCAATGACCAGGGGGTAGCTATTATTGTCCCCTCCCCAGCCCCAGTGTTTTATAGACGAAACACTAAGGTTCAGTGTGGCTGAGCAAGGTCAGATGTCACTTGTGTTGGAGTTCTTGTCTGCTTAGATCCAAAGCCCATGCTTCCCCCTGCACCCTCCTCTCTTATTCAACTCCCTTTTACAAATTCAGGATGTCATAGGATCTGAAAATGTAAATGGATTTTACATGGTAACTGTTCTCGAGGAACTCACCATTCAGCAGAGAGAAGGGCTGGCTTAAGCAACCAACTGTAGTAAGAGTGCATTATTAGAGGTACATGCAAAACGTCCTGGGAGCTCAAGGAATATGAGTTTAGCCTGCGTTTGGTTCATGAAGGAAGACTTGCTGGAGAAGGTGTCTTCTGCACTGGAATTTGAAGATAAACAGGAATCTAGTGTGCTAAAGCCCTCCTCACCCTGCTCAGCCTCTGACGGCCTATGCCGGGCAGTGTGGACTCCTATCACCAGTGCAGAGGGTGGATGGGCACCTTGCTTGGTGTCACCTAATGACTTGTAGACTGAATAGTCCAATAAGGGAGTGGAAGGGATGTGATCCAAAAGTAGGGAAGGGAATGAAAGGGAAACGAGGGGAACAGTGGGGAGGGAAAAACAAGAGAAGGGCGGGGATGCTAGGGGAAGGGAAAGGAGAAGCGGGGAGGGGGAGGAGAAGAGGAGTACAAGAAGAGGAAATGTGTGCTCGAGCTTTTCCCTGCTTTCATTTTTAGCTGGTGCATATTGTTCCATTGCGTGAAAAGCCCGCAGTTTATCCATTCTTCTGCTCAGGAAGAGGTAGCTTATTTCTACATGTTGCTCTTAAATATTTGGATCAGTCTCTAATGTACAGGTAGTTACGAGAATACCAGAAATGAAGTGTCATTGAACTTGAGTTTCAAACCTGTGGTCTCTCTTGCACATCTGTCATGTGAGAATTTACCACATTTTTTTTGTCTTGCTTAGGAACAGCCTTGGGTTTTAGAAAAAATTCATTAAGTTATTTAATCTTATAAATCTCCATTTGAACTTTCCTGGGATATCTCCACATATTGGACTGGAGGGCTTAGACAGAGCTTGAGTTTTTAAAAATTGCTTTGGATGTATACTTTCGCAACTAAAAACCGTCTACATTCTAAGTTTGGATTTTGCTTGCAAACTCTGCTTGCTCTAATTCTCACTGGAACTTGTGTGCGTCATTTAAAACTACATGAGACTCTTGGGAGAACTATTTTTAAGGAATGGCCCAGAGAGTTGGATAAGGACTGAGAGTAGAAGAGCTAAAATTAAACGTTCCTGTGGAGGTTCTGCATGTCCTGTAGAAGTCCCTTCACTTTTAATGAACACGCTTTTGTTTTTATTTTCAAAAATAGGATATTTTGAACGATGCTAAACTTGTATATAAAAATATATGTTTCATTAGGAGGATATCGTATTATTCCAGGATTAAGCTAAGTCTTCCCGAGTTTCAGCAAAGCCTTTAAGGCTCCATCTACTTCTTCATTCACTCTTTCCCTTACTTGTCTCGCTCTCCTTCAATCGCTCAACAAATATTTGTTGCACCTACTATGTGCAAAACACTGTTCGAATTGCTGGAGATATAGCAGTAAACAAAAGAGACAAAAATCATTGTTCTCATGGAGCTTATGGGCTGCTGGGGGAGACAGGGAGTAAGCAAGAAAACCGAGTAAGATGTATATGTTAGATTATGATAAGTGCAATGGAATAAAGTAAAGCAAGGAAAGGAAACAAAATTGTTGGGACAATTTTAGATGAGGTGGTGACATCTGCAATGACATGACGACACGGGAAAGCCATTCTGGGCTGAGGCAGCAAGTGCAGAGAACATGAGATGTGAATGTCCCTGATAGGTTTGAGGGACAGCAAGGAGGCGAGTGTGGCTCAGAGAGGAAGGGCAGCAGGAGACAGGTCGGAATAGTAGTGGGAGGGAGGTGCAGGACATGTAGGGCCTTGTAGGTCACAATAAGGACTTTGCAGTTGGCACTGAATGAGATGGAAAGCCATCGTCCTGACCTCTGAGTAACTTGTCTTCCTCATTTCTAATGATCTTTGCTATGGTTTGAATGTATGTGTCCCTCCAAAATCCATATGTTGGAACTTAAACCCCAAGGTGATGGTATTAAGAGGTGAAGACTTAGGGAAGTGATTAGGCATGCACAATAATGCATTTTATAAAATGTCTTTTAGTATCTAACAAGAAGATTATATGATTTATCTCCTTTACATTTACTATGATGAATCTATTAATACGTATCAACTATTTTGTCATTCTTAAAATGAATCTATTTTGTTGTAGTGTGGTGTGTTTTTCTTTCACTATACTCCTTAACTCTGTTAGTTTATATTTTCATGGTGGTTTTGTCTAATACTTACAAATGAAATTTGCATGGTATATCTTTTTGGTGCATTCTTTCGAGTTTTGATACATGATGTGCTGACATTTAAAAATTAAGTGTTGTTTCCTTCTTTCTCCATGTTCTTTGATAATTTATTGTTTTTATAAAAATAACTCCTATTCCTTATAAGTAATCCAAATATGAAAGGAAAAACAAAACAAAATAGAAACTCATTCCAAATTCTGTCATTTGAGAATAACCATCATTAATATTAGATAGACATACAACACATCTCTTAATGTGCATGTATGTGTATGTTTCTGTGTGTGTGTACATATACAAAGAATAGTATGCCTGGAACATAGTAGGTTCTCAATTAATAATATTTGTTTATTGAACAAGTATAAAATTAGGTGGAATTAATTTTACAAACATGGGATCATTCTAAATTCTATTTTTATTTTTTATTGTTAAATTTTATTAATACTTATTTTAAATACAAATTAAAAAAATTAACTTGACCAGAATGAAACAAATAATTGAAATAAATAAAACTGTAGACAATTTAGAAATTTAGGTAAAATTTTTTATCATAAAGTATTAATTTTTAAAAAATCCCTATATAGTTTTTAAAAAATGCCATAAAAAAAGATGGTTTGATTAATTATACATATCTCTGCTTACCTTTTACTTACATTTACTTAACTTTTGGCTAGAATTAATAGCATTTTTAATAATTTCTCTTTTTACCTCATTTTCTATTAGCTTTATCTTATTTTAAGTTCTGATATTTATTTTGCTTACTTTCTGTTCTTTACTCATAATTTCCAGTTTGTTTTAGCAGTATTACCATAATTTAATACTTTCAATACTTACCACTGATCCTTTTAACAAGCCTTCTTTATTCATCTCAGTTGCCTTGTTTCCACTGTTCAGTGGAATTTGCAAGGAAGTCTTGTGCGCTGAGTTTTTTTCATGTTGAGAACATTATAATTAATCAACCCCTTCCTGGATAGGTTCTTGATTTTCACATTCCCTCAGAACTTTGCATATAATGTTAATATCCTCTTCTGGTAGTGAATATTTCTATGGAGAGGTCTAAGGCCATCCTGTTTTAAATTTTACTTTATTTTAACATTAATTTTTAATGATACCATGGAGTTTTCCGTAAGAGAGGAGGTGCCCCTGTATTCATTTTTAGCCACCCACCTTTTCCCCAAAGCTGTTCCCACTCTATCTGGTCACAAAAGGGAAATAATAAAGCCATCTGTCTGCTTCTGGTACTATTAAGGTAGACAGATAAAATACATGATTCCCAGTTAAATTTGAATTTCAGATACTTTTTTATATAAGTGTGTCCAAATGCAACTGGGTATTCCGTAATTTATTAGCTAAATCTGGCCACCTTAGGTCCTATTTATTGTAGATCAGCTTTCCAGCCTTTGGTGGTAGGTGGGTGAGGAGAACTTGACTGGGGCCTTCCAACATCCCTTCTCTCCCCTGGCTTACTGTTTTCTCAGAGGCTCTCATTTCATTAATTTTCTCATCTTTCAACCCTGCTAAGTCCTTGTTCCTTGCTGTGGATAATGAGATTTGGGCAGAAATGATAGACACACCTTCCCTCTCTGCTTCTTTCCTGGCCTGTAAAGACAGTAACGGCCATTCCTCCCACCTCACTGGGAGCCTGGAGAAAGTTGGCAATGGCTTCTACCCCTCTCAGAATTGGCTCGTTCAAGTCTTTCCAGGGAATGTCTTCTCGGTTCTGAGTTCGCTTCTTTGTGAATTGGGGCTATTAGTGTGACTTCTCAATCTATTTTGCACCTGTGCTCCCTTCCACCTCTTGTGATGTGGGTTAGAAGTCACGCTATACGATGTCACCACACCATACCAGCATCTTTGCCTCTTTTCTTCTAGACATTTATGGCAGAAATTTGGATTCTTGCTTGTCTGTGTGTATGTATGTCTGTTTATTAGTTTTCACTACCTCGTCTTCATTTTGGAAGAAGGAGATGGAACATCTGTGGTCTAGCTTTAATCTACCATTTTTACTCAGACGCAGTGTAAACAAGACGATTATTATCCTAGCCTTAAAGTTTGAAATATTTCATCCATGAGAAATCAGCTGATATCAACCTTTTGTGCGGATCAATTCTTTGAAAACTTTGGAGTTTCTTTCATGCTTTTGTTTTGGTTAGGTTTTCCATTTTTCGAAGGTTTCAATGCTTTTAGAATTAAAATATACATACTATTCTTTAAAATTATTTTAGCTTTCCTTCTGTCACTTATCATTTCCCTATCCCATTCTTAAATTTGTGTATTTGTGTTTTAGCCCTTTTCAAAAATCTTTGGTAGTATAGTGACCTACCTAGTTTATTTATTTACCCTCCCCCACATGACTAGCTCTTATATGTATCAATCAATTCTACTTTTTTTGTTTTCTAATTCGTTAATTACTATTTTTTAATTAAACGGTTTTTTTTCTTAGGTTGTGGTATTATTTGCCAATGTAACATGCACACTTCTTAAGTGTACAGCCTAATGAATTTTTACCTTTTTTACATCCAAATAGCCACCACTGAGGTCAAGTTATAGAACTTTTCACCTATTCTATAGAAAGTTCTTTCCTGACACTTCTCTATTAAAGCCACTCTACCCCACCCCAGGAGATAATCCCTCTGCTGACTTCTATTGCCATAAATTAGAATGGACTGTTCTTAAGCTTCTAATAAGTGGATATTACAGTGTGTGTGGGGGGGTGCTGGCTTCTTTTGCTCAACATTTCTTTTGAAATTCAATCATGTTATTGAGTATATCCATTCATTTTAAATTTATTTTTAAGCTGTCCCTTTTTTATTGACACATAATAGATGTACATAGTTTTGGGGTACACATGATAATTTAATATAGTCACATAACCTGTAAAGATCAAATCAGTGTACTTGGGATATCAATCACTTTAAATATTTGTCTTTT
The DNA here is from genome assembly GCA_023783475.1 of Daubentonia madagascariensis. NCBI lineage: Eukaryota > Metazoa > Chordata > Mammalia > Primates > Daubentoniidae > Daubentonia > Daubentonia madagascariensis. The sequence continues at coordinate 28,632,443 of JAKFHU010001035.1, forward strand.
CTTTATGCTAGAACCATCAAAATCTTCTCTTCTAGCTATTTTGAAATATACAATCGATTATTGTAAACTATAGTCACCCTACTGATCTAACAGTAAGTCTTATTTCTTCTATCAAACCATATATTTGTACCCATTAATGAACTTCATCTCCCCCCTTCTCCCTATGCTTCCTGGCCTCTGGTAATCACCAATCTACGCTCTGTCTTTACGAGATCAACTTTTTTATCTTCTACAAATGAATGAGAACATGTAATATTTGTCTTTCTGTGCTTGGCTTATTTCACTTAATTTATGAATACTTTGTTATTTTTCCAATTCAAATGTAATGGTTGTTTTATTCATTTTTTTTTGGTAACATAAGTGTTTCAGGCCATAGATTTTCCTTGTGGTGCAGTGTTAGTTTTACCCTTGGGTTTTGGTAAGTGTGCCTTCATGCTTGCTGTGTCTAATTTGTCTGCTGTTCGCACTTTGATTCACTCTCTGACCCAAGAGTTGTATAGAAGAATCTGTCTTAAAAATTTTCACGTATCTGGGTTTTTAATTTCTACCTCTGTTATGGTTTTTAATTTTATTGCATTGTGGCCAGAAAATTTGTTTTGTGACACTTCCATTAAAAACTATATTGAGGTTTCCTTTTCTATATACTATATACTCATTCAAAAATGTCCCATGGGTACCTTTAGAGAGCACTTTTTTTTTTCAAAGAGCTCATGGAATATTTACAAAGACTGATTAGAGGATAGACCACGAAAGCTGAATGATACAATTAACAAAGTTAATAACATGTTTTTTCCCTCAATCTATAGACATTATTAAATTATCTTCTGGCATTTAATATTGCTGAAAAGAATGAGTTTAGCCTAATGTTTTTTTTCTTTTGTAGATTCTCTGTTTCTTCTGTTTAATTACTTATAGACTTTTTCTTTGAAGTTCAATAGCTTCACTATGTTTCTGTTTCAATGGTTTGCTAATAATTTTTACTTGTATAGTGCAAGCCCTTTCAATGTGCACATTTCTATCTTCTTTTATTCCAGGAAATGGATTTCTATTACCACTCTGTACTCTTCCTCTCCACTTACGCTGCTTTTTTCTTCAGGACTACAATTCAGATGTTGGATGTCCATTATCTTTATTTCATATCTATTGTCTTTATCTCTAATCACTATTACAAGTTTTTCTTTTTCTTTACTCTGTGTTCTTCCCCTACCTGGTCCTCTATATCACTGACTCTGTTTTCACTAATAATGATTTTACTTCTTACTGCTACCATTGTGGTTTTCATAATGTAATGCTTTTTTTTTAATCTCATTTTTTCTTTTCATTTTTTTCTATTGTTTTATCTCTTAGTTGATCATGTGAATCTCTTCTTTGATGCCCATTTTTGTAAAATCCACGTCCTCTTTAAATTTTCAAGACTTCGAGAAAAATCTTGCCTCGAAATGTTTTCTGTACTCCAAAGAAGTGTTCTTGGAATCACTGTCCTTCTGACATGTACTCTTCATCTTCCATTTGTTTACTGGAGTCCCTTTTCACTTCTCTGTTTTTCCTTTCTGTTTCTGTTTTGGTGTGAATTCTGCAAAGGTGCTATGTTTGAAACTTCGTTGTATTAATCCTTTCTGTATGGGGCCGTTCTCTCTGGCTTGTTATTTACTCAAGAGGTAGATAGTGGGATTGTCTTTCCCTTGAATTCACACTTCTCCAGATCTATTTGGGAACTTTAAAATTGTGCTACCATGCTCTGAGGTGGAGGGTTCAACTCTGTTCAGTCCTTCACCTGGTTGATGGACAGAGGAACAAAATAAAGAGTCTTAGTTCAGGTGTTTCGTCTTCACATTCTTTGCCATCACATATGATGATGAATCCTCTGCCCTGGGGCCCAGCCCCATAGCCTCTGTCCATTCCTTACTTTAGGTCAGCAGTTCACTCCGGCAGGAGCCTGGGTGAGTGCAGAGCACTGAGACTCACTTTCAAGACCTTTTGTTTGCTGTCTTCAAGTTCATTTAATTTAGCCAAGCACATTTTTTGGCTTTCATTTATTATCTCTCCTCATATCCATAATTTTTCATGAATAGATAGTTGGGTAGAAAAAAGTAAGTATAAAATAACCCTGTCTTCAGCCCTTCTCTAGCATCTACAAGTTGCTCAATAAATATTTGTTGAATGGATACTTGTATCTTCTCTTACTGATTGCTCATAGTTCCTGCCCCCATTTTTACAAACACAAGATTTTGGGGAGGGCACTTTAGGACTCTTGCTTTTTAAAAGGTAAATCTGTATTCTTCCTAATGGGTGTGGAGTCAGGCGATGGTTTCCATGTGTCCTTCTTTAACTTGGTGTGAATTCCTTTATACAGACATTCATTATGGCCTCTCACCAGTCCATGTCACCATGAGCGAGGATTTTCTGGCTCTATTTTTGATTGTTGTTATTCATTTCAGTGAGTTTCACTAAGTAAATATGCATTCATTCTGTCACCTTTTAGCAAAAATTCTCAAGTTGCTATTTTAAGACAAAATATAAATACTGAGACAACCGTTCCTATGGGGCATGTTTAAGAAACTGTTTGAGACAGCTGTCACCACCATTTCTAAGTCTCCTTGTTGCTGGTACTAGGGTCTGCTGTTCTGATTTCTGGCATTCCAGAATTTATAATAAGGTCTTCAACTCATGACTAATCAGCAGGGTTTGACTCACGTTCTTATTTTGACTTGTGGGACCTGTGTTTCTGTGGGCACATGACTATACTCAGCATTTTTAACCCAAGCTTCTGAACACCTTGAATTTAGCTAATTTTCAAGTTGTTACCTTCCTCGCTTTTAATTTCTCACCCCCAGTTCCCTGCTTTGTATTCCCAAGTCCACCATCACTTATGGTCTAGGCGTAGAGCTTATTTGTAAGAAGAAAGCCAGCACTCTGCATTTACTACTTCGAGATTCTTTGAAGTTAACCCAATCCTGTTTTCCAACAGTTGCAGGAAAATGACTTCTATGAATGGAAGTTGTAAAAAACAGATGAAACTGAGCTCCAGAGATCCTGTGGCATTTTGATTTAACAGATTTTATTGCACTAAAATGTCCAGAATGATGAAAGAACAACACAGACCCAATTTTCTGTAATCTTTACTATCCCATTAGTAAAAAATCTTGTTTAGAACAAAGTGAGGAGTGCACTGGAGTTTTGTCTAATGCAATCTCATTTGTACTTAGAGCAAAGGTGTGAGTACACAGGGTGAAACAGAGGGTTGTGGCTCAATGCCTGGATTTCCTTCAAGGATTGCCAGCGCCTTAATCAGCGATTATAAGTCAACCGTTTTACTTGGCTGGTCTGTGCTTCTGATTATCTATTTAAGGAATTGGAAACTTTATCTATCATGATTTTCATAGCCTAACAGATGCTGTGATGATTGATGAGCTATTGTAAGCTCCCCAGATGTCCTCATCCGTGAAGAAAGCCCAGAGTTTTGCATGCTTGGCTCGGATTTCTGACTGGTCACTTCAGTCTTGGATCAGGACTTCTATAGCCTGCTGGTAATCATTCCAAAAGGAAATTTCAACTTTTTCTAGAAAAGCTGAAGTTTTAGAGAATGGTGGGGAAATGAACATTTAAAGGTGTAAGTTGTAATTTCCTTTCAAGATAACATATTTTTGTCAGAGTAGGTTACTTTAAGTAACCTAAAAGATGTTTGTTTTAAAACTCTCATCCCAGAATTTTTTCAATTGAAATTTTCATATCACTCAGCAATGAGAGTCTTATTCTAGAATTTCAAATGAAGTCTGAAATCAGGGTAATCAGAAATTGAAGCAACTTTTATCTGTTTCTCTGTGTATGCTTTATTTTTAATTTGTTTGTGCTTTTTATTTTTATCTTAGAAATTACAATCTTGTGCTAGATATTTCCTCTATCTGGAATGTTTCATCCTAGGATCACACTTAGCTGGCTCCATATTGCCATTCAGACCTTAGAGAGACCCTTCTTTTTTTTTGAGACAAAGTCTCACCCTGTCACCCTGGGTAGAGTGCAGTGGCGTCATCATAGCTCACTGCAACCTCAAACTCCTGGGCTCAAGCCATCCTCCTGCCTCGACCCTTCTTGAAGACCTACGTAAAATAGCTACTGATTACCCCTTTTCACTTTTTCTATTTCAATTCTCTGCATATAGCTTATGGCCCTTGGGTATTTCCCTTCCCTTCCCTTCCCCTGCTCCACTACACCTTCGCTATAGTTTTAGATGACTAGCATTTTTCAGATGTCTGTCCCCAGCTGCTCACAAGATTATGTAAACTCCAAGGTAGCAGAGACCTTGTCTGTCAGTCACCTCTAATTCTGCCATCCAGAACAGGACCCCAAGTAGGTGTACTGTCAAACATTAAATGAATTAATGAAGTGTTAAGTTAAGTTTGGCCTGAAGCTTCTCCCTACGTATTTTAAGTTTGGCCTGATGGTGTCTCCATACATAGCGATCTGTAATCTAACTTGATGTGTAAATAGCTGGTAACCTACTCTCGTAACAAGTAGCCGAGTCTCAGCCAGTCACAGGCAGCCAACTGTTCAAACCAGGTTCAAATAGGCAAACAGCCAGCTGCAATCAATCCGGTTGTTTCTGCACCTTACTTCCATTTCTTATACATCACTTTCCTTTTTCTGTCCACAATGTTATCTGGCCATGCAGCAGCCCTGGAGTCACTCTGAACCCATTCAGGTTCTGGGGCTGCCTGATTCACAACTTGTTCTTTGCTCAATTAAACTCTTTTAATTTTAATTTGTCTGAAGTTTTTCTTTTAACAGAAGGAATGAATTAGAAGTTTCCTAATATTTCATTGAACTCAATAGTGAAGTAATTATAATTAGTGAATGTTCCATAGAGCATCATTTAATGTTCAATGAGTGTCTGAATGACTGAAGTGCTACATCCTTAGGGAAGATGTGCTGCTTTGTACAGTCCCTTGTGTGTTTAAAAAATCCTTCTCATTGAGAGTGTTTGCTTTTTCTAAACTCATGGCTCTTCCTGAGTCTATCCTGAGTTCAATCCCTGACCTCCTCGTTTTATTTTACCTGGGCATATCTGAAATATTAATATGATTATTTGAGAAGATTGATGTGATTATATAACAATAGGGAGTAATGCAACACAATGACTAGTTACTGAATTATATTTTGAGTTTTAGATTGCATTATATTCTTTTAGCAATGCACATATTCAGGAAATAAATTCATGCTTATGATGTTCAAGGTACTGGGAATATATGGATGAGAATGCAAAGTTCTTATTCTTGAGGGGCTAACCTATTGCTGGGGAAGATAGACTTATAAACACATAATTTGATGAGTTTAAAAAGATATCATAGGACATATACATTGTTTTTCAAAAATTGCCAGGAAGGTAAGAACAAGAAGAACATTCTCAAACAAGTACCCAGTGGATTCTTAGGCACCATGTTCTACTCAACTCCAAGTCATTTCTACACCAGTGCCTACCCCATACCAAGTTTTTCTAAGCAATGAGGATGCTGCTGAGCAGTGTCTGGCAAATGGTACACACTTAAAAAATATTCAGTGAATAAATGAATAATTTTGCCCTTCAGGTTACAAAAGTCCATCAGAAGTTTCCTAGTGGGGTATACATCAGTAATGTTTTTTTGATAGAAAAGAACACTGAAATCAGGGTGGAAAGATCTAGAGTTGGGGAGAGCCTAGTGCCTGTGGGACCTGCTGAGGAGGGTCTCAGAAGGAGCCAATCGTTCTTGCTGTCCTTGGAGCAACTGAGCACGAGCATGTACAGCACATGCAAAGTTGGGGGTGTGTGGCTTTAGGGGGAAAAATAGAGATGTTTAGGGGAATGGGCAAGGGATATTCTATTCGTGGACAATTGGGTACTGTGAATATTCTCTCTGAGTTGCTCTGAAGTGTCCAGAAGCAAACACTTCTTGAATTTGAATCATGGGATTGTTATTGTTACTCTCTGAAGTCACAGCTTCCGAAATGAAATCTTTTGCTATTTTCCCCTAAGACCTGATATTTGTCAACCTTGGCTACTGCTTTAGGACAATTTGGCTTACTTATTTATTTATTTTTTCTTAAAAAAAAAAGCACTGCCAGTCCTCCTTCAATACAGACTTGTCTCTCATGCAGCATTTCTCCTACATTGACAGAGACTGAACTCAGGGTGGAATCCCTTTGTCAAGGCAAGTTTGGAGAAGGGAGTCCTGCTCTGTGGGGCTGCCATGAACATCCCTCTCAGTCTAAGATTCTGTGGTGGCTCCTAGTGTAGGATGTTGTGGTGCTTCCTGAATCTCAGTCAGGCAAAAACTACCTGGGTATGTACCACATATACTATTATTAATGTCTTTTATTAAATAAACTTTAAATTTACTTAAAAAATTAGGCCCATTCTAAGCAATCACATTCATGGAATCACAGACTTTTTGTCTGCTCGTTGGTTTTTTTTTTCTCCTAATGCACATAAGATAAATTTATAACTCATAAAATATATTTATTCTGTTATCAAATAAAACTATCTTGTATATTCCCAGTGGCATAGGACCTATACATTAGGAAACTCTGGCAGAGTATTTTAAAGCTTGCTGGAACGCAAACCTTACTCACAGCAGTGCTTGCTAAAATCCAGAGGTGGGTAAAGAATCGTGGAAGGGGCCCCGTGCTTCTATCCACTGATTGCTGGCTCAGTCTGCTGGTCCACGGAGGGGAAACAGGAGGGTCTCAAGGAACAAGGAGAGAAAAACAAACATATTTTTTCCAGATAGGTGACATTAAACCCAGAAAAAGGAAGCTAAGCCTCAGCTTTGGTGTGGCAAAAGGACAAATGATACCAGAGGCTGAGAGATCTGAGTCTTTTTTGCTCAGACGATGAATGCCCAGGCAGTATAGCCACAACCCTGCATGAGGTACAAGAAGCAAAGGGGCCAAGAAGGGATTCATGGTGCATCGATGAGAGACTTGTGTTTTCTCTGGAACCTTGGCCCCCATCTGATCTTGGCTGCTGGGGGGTGACCAGGTCTTCAAATAACCGGGGCTTACTTGTTCACATTGGCCGAAAGGCAGGGATGTATAGGTTTATGGCTCATATATAGGTTTATAGCTCTTGAAGAATCAGGATTCTCATTGACCAAGATACTGTTATGTTATATTTATTCTGTAATGGAGGAACTAAGTGAAAAAAGACTACTGCTTTTAGCAGCAGCTACAGGGAGAATTCAGAATGACAGAAATGTAGTTACAGTGGCACTTCGATTAATAAAACCCATGGGAAACATGCCCTTTTACAAGGAAATCATCATGTTTGAGAAAATACAAAACAAAATGACTATAAATCACAAAGGTGCTTGTATGTGCTTTTACTTGACTGGGAAAAAAAAACAACCACCAACAAATAAAAAATCCAAGCAGTCAACCAAAAACCTGTCTCACAGCTTGTGTTGTCTCCTCACAGTTTGAGGTGAATAGGAATTCTCTGAGCAAAATTTCTTTTGAGCTGCCAGTCCTACCTGTCTGCACCGTGCCCAGCCTCTGCCCACCTACCCCAGCATTCCCTCCCTCCTGAGCGCAGTGGGCACTCCCTCCCAGCCCTCCGTGTTCAAGGCCTTCTTTCATGTCTTCTTTCCCATCAAAACCAAGACAAGTCTGGAAACCCAAACCATTTACCTCTACTGATTATTAATTGATTATATTTTAAATCAACATATCTTGTGAGTATGCCCCCCAGAAGGCAGTTTCTCAGATGTCAGTGGGTGCTCTGCAACCACAAGGAAAATGTTATGTGTCAAATACAATTGGAAAATTCTGGGTTGAACAACTTGAATGGGTTTCACTGCTGCAGAACTTTTCAGAAACTTGAATGTGTCTATGTAAATTAGGAATCATAAGAAGGGTATATAGCATTCAGTGTTTCCAAAACTTATTTGACAATGGTAAAGTAAATTTCTGAGAATCTTGAGGAACTAATGTTTGTCTAACGCACTCTGAGGAATGCTGTTTTAGCTGCAACTCATCTAAACTCATACACTATGTGCATCTAAGCAAAGTGTATCTAACCAATCTATTAACATTTTATACCTGCAGCGGATTGAATAGTGGCCTTCCCAAAATATGTCCAAGCCCTAACCTCTGGTACTTGTGAACGTGATCTCAATTGGAAATAGGGTCTTTGCTGATGTAATTAAGGATCTCAAGATGATCCTGGTTTTAGGGTGGGCCCTAAATCTAATGACAGTGTTCTTTTTTTTTTTCCCAAATAATGACAGTGTTCTTACAAGAGATAGAAAAGGAGAAGACATCGAGACATACAGGGAGAAGCATGCGAAGAAGGCAGCCATGTGAAGAAGGAGGCAGAGATTGGAGTGATGCTCCGAGAAGCCAAGGAATGTCAGGAGCCACCAGAAGCTGGAAGAAGCAAGGAGAGATTCTCTTTCAGAGCCTTCGGAGGGGTCATGGCCCTATTCTCTTTGATTTCAGACTTGTGGTCTTCAGAACCATGGAAGAATACATTTCCCTTGTTTTAAGCCATCTGATTTGTGGTAATTTGTGTGGCAGCCCTAGGAAGCTAATACAACCCTCCTTATCTCTAATTGTGGAGCGTGGTGGCTTAGACTTTGGCCTTTTATTGTTAAAAGAAAGATTAGGCAGTTGTGAGCAGTGGACAGATATTTTTGAGGGCAGAGCCTGATTCTACTTTTTGATCACTGAAAATAAAATTGATTTAATCTTTTTGAGATGATTGGCTGAGGAGTGTAGTACACTGGAAGGAACAACCAACACAGTTCTCTTCCTTTTTGGTCCTTTTCCAGTGTTTTCCTGTTTTGGCGAAAACTGTATCCGTCCTGTCTCTTTCCCTTTGCACACCTGATCAATCACAAATCCTGATACTGTAAACTCTCAAATATCCTTCTAGTTCATCTTCTTATCTGCCTATTTATTGCTGAACCTGAGTTCAGGCTTCACCACCTCTTGTCTTGACTACTGGAATCTCCCAACTGGCCCGATGGTATGTACTCTTGCTCCTCTCCAAACATTTTGCAATCAGAGCATGTTATGTGTCCCCCACATCCCCAGCCGCCACATAAAATACTCCCATGCTTTTCCACTTCTTTTAGATAAGGGTCAACATCTTTAATAGGTGCTACAAAGCCTGCCATGGTCTGGCATCTACTAACTCTCTAAACTCATTTCTTTACGCTCTGCTTCCCTCTGCTGTCTTCTCCCTGAGCCATAGTGAACTTCTTTCAGTTCCTCAAAAACACTTTGCTTTACTTGCCACAGGGCCTTTGCCCACACTGTTTCTGTTGCCTGTGACCTCTTTTTCTCCTGCCCTGTCACACAGTTCATTTTACTCTTCCTTCAGATCCCTGCTCAGTCATAAGTTGGTCAAGGAAGTCTTCCCTGGCCTTGATGGTGATCAATTCTCCTTGTAATGTGGCTCTTTGCTTAACAGTTATCACAGTTGCACTGTTGCATCTATCTGTGTGATTGCTGCCTACTAAACCACATGCTTATGGGAGGAGGGACTGTGTCTGGATTTGCTAATTGGCATAGAGTAAGGGTTCAGTAAGTATTTACTGAATGAATAACTGAACAAACCAAATCAATGAAGTAATGAAGAGAATGAACAGAGGTTGGTCCAGTTGAAGATGTTGGAAGTCTAGTCCTTGCAAGATATGAGGATTACAAAATCTTACTTCCTCCAGAACCTGAAAGCATCAGTCATGGTTTTCAGTCACAAGCAAAAGAAACCAACTCTGACTAGTTGAAGCAGAAAAGATATTTGCTGAAATATAGTGGTGACTCACAGAATCTCTGATAATGCTGGAAAACCAGGCTTGAAGACTCTGCAGCTGGCACAATGTTCACATTATGCATCAGAACAGGGTCTGTGAGGATGATATCATTGGTACCACACTGATGTTGGACACTGGGTGCTGCCAACAGAATCACATCTACTACCACCTCTGGAAGCCAAGTGCAGCTGCCATGCCTGCTCTACCCTCCCCAGAATGACGTCTATGAAAGCCCTGCTTCTTTGAACCACCACCTTCCTTTCCAAACTCTGAGGTAGAATCTGGGAAAGTAAGATTTCACTTGTTCAGCTTCAGTAGTGGGAGGTGAGGTCAATCTTACAAGGTTGCAGAATACCCAGCCATAGCAAGAGTGTACAGATGTTGCAGAACACAAAGAATAATGGTTATTCACTGTAGCTTATTACTTGGCTGCACTGTTATAACCTACCGTCTTTTCCCCTTCTTTACATTAAACAATAAGAAATGTACCTACCTGTCCAGTGATGTTAGCATACCTCATACAGGTGAATATGTGGTCAAGGCACAACAGTTAACCACATCTAGCTCCAAGACCAGCATCTCTGGTTCTAGCATGTCATGACTCAATATTCTAGACTAAATTCTAAAGTTTACTACTACCTAGGTACCATATATAAAAGAGTAGGAGAAAGGAATAGGAAAGAAGAGAAAAAAAATCACATAAATAAATACATGAGGCTGCAAGGCTACAAAGCTCTAGTTTTTGTTTCTATAACTAATCATAAGGCATAGTAGACACTTTTATCTTTCTTTCCCCATTTACCATTTCATGATTCTTTTGTATTCAGCCACCTCAATTCATCAGCATTCCTTACCAGCATTCTGTATCTCCATTCTGGAGGGTTCTGAAACCTATCTGTGCAGGGTTTCTGCTGTCTTCTAGTGAATTTTACCACGGAATATGGAAATACGATAAGGTCCCTCAGGGAAGCTGCCCCCATTGTGAAACAGCAACCCCGCTTGCCCAGGATAATCACTCATCCTAATCAGCATCTTAGCACTCTTTTTTGCCTTTTTTCCTAAGGAGCCCTAAATGAGATCTATCAGTTTCCAGTTCAATGTTGCTATTGTTGTGGCCCTGGGCAACACTACCTCTATATCATCAGAGCCCATGTGGAGGAGATGGAAAGCAAACATTTTGAGATGACTTGTTAGGGGTGATAGTGAGAGATGTTTCTGCCTTCCACTTCCTAGTTTGAATATCCATATACTTTGACGACGGGGAGAAACAACAACATATATTGGTTTCTGGTTCAGAGTATGTATTGTACCTCATTGGAGCACTTCAATCTCACAAAGTGGTGTTTAAACTGAGTCCTCAATAGGCCATTCCACTATTTCATGAGGTCATCTGCTTCTGGGTGATGGGGCACATAGTAAAACTGGTGAATCTCATGGGCATTGACCCACCATCATATTTATTTCACTGCAAAGTGAGCTCCTCAATTAGAAGCAATAGTGTGTATGTGTTATACCATGATGGTGATTATAGCATTCAGTAAATCCACTAATGAAAAAGCTACCAGAGGCATCGTGATCAAGAATAGTAAATCTAAATTCAGACTAAGTAGGGGCAAACTAATCACAAACATCTTCCCCCTCCATGGTAGAATGGGTACAATTAAATCAAGGCTATCAGATGGCTGGCTGGTCCCCCTGGGATATGGTGCAATAGAGAGAACTTAGTATTGATCTCCGCGATCAGCAAATAGGACCTGCAGATACGCAGCAATGTTCGCCTTGGTGAGAGGAAGTCTACACTGTTGTATAACGTCCATTCCTGTGTCCATAGCCACCTTGTTCGTGAACCTAATGAGCAAGCATGGGTTGGCAGGGGAAAGAGACTAATAAATACCTGTTTATATTATAGAAAGCCTCCTACTCAGTGGTGGCCCTTTGGTCATCACTCATATGGGACAAAAATGTCCTTGCACTGTGGGTTCGTTCTAATAGCTCCATGTACGTATAGCTCTTTCCCAAACCTCTTTTTCCTGAGTTCCCCAAGAAACTTGATTCTTTCAAGTTCTTGACAATTCAGCTGAGCCATTAACCATTGCCTGTGAATTGATATAAATCTCATTTTAGGTCTTCTCTGTTTCTAGGCAAGTGGTCCACAGGAAGAACTGCTTAAAGGTCCATCTACTGTACCAGTCCACTTCTGGTGCTAGCAGGTTGGACAGAAGTATCTGTAAGTCAAGCTTAAAATGTGGTTTTGGTCAACTGGCCATAGTGAACTTCTCACCAAACTTTGAAGTATGTTGTCAGAGAGGTCATAACACAGCCTTTAGGAGTGAGGCTTCCGGAGCGAACCACCTGCTTATGACTTCAGGACTTTCTCAAGGCTGATTTCATAAATACCATGTTCTCCTGATAGCAGAGTGCTGCTGGGAACACCTGTATTTATGGGTTGTTGAAATCAAATAACACCTAGTTTTCCTACCTCCTAATTTCTCTTGATGAGACATCCAGTCTCTACCAGTGCTCAATAAATAACAAGTCAAGAGCAGTTTCTTAAAATGAGAACAGTACTTATTTAACAAAAAGTGTGTGATTTTGCTACAAAATCCTTGAGGCCACTTTTCCCACTGGGGACAGCTATAAGGTCCTTACAATGTCCTATTCCTCTGCAGACAATTCAAGCACCATTGGATCCTCTGGGTCAGAACTCCAGTGAGGCCCTGCAAGGCTCCACTCGCTGCAGTCCTTGGGAGCTCCCAGTAAATGTCATAGAGAGATTCCGAGTATAGGTCCATTTCTCGTCCCTCTTCCTTCTCCTTTGCCTTTCTACTTCCCTCCCTTCTTTCACATATTTATTGAGTTCCTTCTGCCCCAGTCTGTCCTGCCTGACCACAGAAGACCCTGTTTCTCACTTCTCAAATTTAATGCAATCCCTGCTCTTTTCTCCTTATTCCTCAAGACTCTGAGCTATAACTTTTATAATTCTGCTACTTTTGACATTATAATGGTTAGCACTTAATTCATTTTTTAGTAATGTAACTCTTCCTTATTCTGGAATCCTAGAACATGTCACTACCTCTCCTACATCCCTTGACCTTTGTCAGAAACTTTCTAAGTGGAAGAAATGTGTTGAAGCTGCATGTCCTCTTTGTTCATGGAAGTGTCACATATTAAGGTGAATTGCCTTGGGATTTGGGCTGCTGCTAAAACTGGGTCTTGGGACACAAAATAACTGTAGGGAGCCAGGATTTCTGCTTCGTTCTTATATAGAGATATTTCCTCTGAGAGAAGGACTTATGTTTCTTCCTATCATAAACCCTTCCTCAGAAAGAGCTCTAGGTCGTTTGGTCCATGGCACCAACAAGGCTGTATGGCTGGAAGGACACTCTGGCATCTTATCCCAGCTGGTTCTAAAGGCCCAGAGAGATGGGCTTGCTGTTGCTCCCTGGGCAGCTTTAGATTCATGGCTCCACTCTTCATGGGTTTACCACGTTATTGCACTTCATCTCTCTTTCTTAAAATCCCTCATCTTTCTTAACTTCTGCTCAGACAAAATGCCATCCTCCATTACACACCATTTGCGCGTATTTATGGACGAATTGCACGTGCTTCCCATTTCTTATGAACCACGTAGCTGCCCTTGTTTCTCTCCCTGAGAATTAACATCCCCCTTATCGTGGCATTTTTACTCCTTGTTACACATTCTCTTCACTTTGACATAACTTTGTGACCTTTGGAAGCCCCAAATCTGGTACATCATCCTCGGAGCAATCTCAGTAGATTCGTGTCATTTCTTTGCTCAGTGGACTAATAGAATTTTGTACATGGACCCAAACCGTGGTGTTCATTTTTTTCCCTGGCCACACTCGTAATATAATAGAAACTTCTTTCTAATCTGGTATTCTTGTTTACCCCTTGGTGCCTTTTATCATTATTAGTTTCCTATTTCCTCCAGTCCCTTGGGCACGGTGAATGTCTCAGTTGAATGAGTGAGAATTTTTTACATTGAGTTTTATACAACTGTATCTTGCCTATGTTTCCAAGCTTATTTTATATGTTTTTGTATTATTTCACCTTTGCTTACTGGCATTTACAACATCTCTCAGATTAGAAACATCCTGAAAATCTCATTAATTTTCTGACCACTCTTTCTCCCAGGTCTTTATTAAGATGTAAAGATTTAACACTTCAGCACTTCACTAGTCACTTCAGTTTCACACAAGACTTTGAGACAAAATGAGAAAGGACCCTGTAGGTATGTCTGTCAGTTCTATTAATACTTCACCTTGCGTGTCAGCTGGATCTGCTAATTTATGTGTGATTTTTCTAGCTCTTCCTGCACTTCTACTTTTATGTCAGTTCTTTTAATAAAATTACCACCATTTATTAATTGTCCATATTTAGAACCTTTCAGCCTTAAAGATGGGCGGGCCCCTCCCCCATCTCCATCAACTGTTGTAGAGGGTGGGGGATTTGCCAACATTATTGTGTTCTTACTGTGTCTTAATACGTTAATACTATTTTATTCAATACTCAGCACTCCCACATAAGGTTTTATAACCTCCGTTTTGTAGATTTTGAAGCTGAGGTACAAAGAGGTTAGTGACTTTATTCTTGGCCTGGCTGGGGTTTGGACACAGGCCCAGGCAGCATCCACTGCACCAGCTGACTCTGGAGGATCCGCCCATCAGCCGGGCAGGAGCACCGCTCTGTGTTGCTCCGTTGGCTCTTTGCCAGTGGTTTTGGTTTACCTGGTGAGAGCTGAGAGAACGCATGCAGTGAGAGAGTAGTCAGCACACCGCTGAGGACGAAGCAGCCTCAGGGTACCGGTGGAAGGATTTCGGGAGTCTCAAGGTAAGGTCTAAAACAATGGTCTAAAAAGCACCGGTGTGGCCACCTCCTCCCTTTGTGACCTCTTGCCATCCCTCTGCGAGGTGCCATGCAGACTTTCTGACTGTGCCTGGCTCTCTGTGTCTGCAGCAGGAAACTTTGCATCTGTTGAGGACAGTACCGCCTGGGCGGCATGGCGTTCTTCTCTTACAGATCACGGCTCTCCTTTCCTACCGCTGTCTCCGGTGGGACATGAATTTGGAAAGACACAGCTATTTCACTTTCTCAGGAGAAAGCTAACAGTCTAAAGGAAGGCACAGAGAAGAGTCAAGATAAGTCTGTAAAAGATTGCTTTGGTGAATTTGAGGGAAGGGTTTTGTCCAAAGGGGCTCAGTGCCTTGGACACTCCCTCTTTGCTGTCAGTTTGGCTATAGCTACTTCAGGAGATTCTCCCAGTCACATGCTCTTGCATCCGGACCTCTCCCTTGGCATCCTTGAATTCATAGTCATACCCACAGTTCTGCCACAGCCCCTTCCCTTCTCATCCACACTTGGCCCTTGGTTGATACCCCGTGGAGCCTGTCTTGCCTGGGGTCTCCATCAGCACTGGATCAATCCTTCCCACTTCCATACCCCATTCCAACTGCTTGGAGCTAACCCAATCCAGGTCAGACTCCTGGTTATCCTGCTAACTCAGAGGAGAGATCAGGTGAATTGAGGGTTGATCTCTTGGAATAAGGAGGAACCAAAGGCCAAGTGCTAAAGACACTGCATTCTATAATAGCCATCTTTAAGTTTGTCTAGATTAAATTATAGTAGCTCAACTCGTTAACAAACACTCACTTGAGCACTCATCCTGAAGTTTTATTCTGGGTATTTAAAGTGGTATAGATGTCCCCAATAGAGTTGCTGGATTTAGCAAATAAAAGTATAGGACACCCAGTTAATTTGAATTCTAGAGAAATAATAACTTTTTGGTGTATGTTTCAAATATTGTATGGAAACTTTTTAAAGACTGTATAGAAACTGTGTGGGTGTCAAGTGGTACAACTCAGCTGAAAACCTCTATCCTGGACAAACTTGAAATATTACATGGGGTGGGCATGGTGACGTGCACCTGTAGTCCCTGCTACTTGCAAAGCTGGGGCAGGAGGAAGGATCGCTTGAGCCCAAGAGTTCAAGACTGTCTCCAAAAACAAAACAAAACAAAACCATCTAAAAAGGAAAAAAAAATCTTGCATGAGACGTACTTATGTTAAAAAATTGTTTGTTCTTTGTTTATCTGAAATTCAGACTTAATTGGGAAACCAGTTGAATTTTATTTGGCAACCCTTGACCCAAAGGAAGATGCCTTAATTCAAGGAGTAAATGGCCTTGTTGGGAGGATAGAGTCAGCTGTGAAGACCTGCAGCAGTACTCGGCAGCTCATAATAAAGGCCAGATGCGTGCCATGAACAAAGAGCTCAGAAATGTAAAAGTTTAGGTGGATTTGAAGAATCCACAGGACGTCAGTAGGCAGAGATAAAGTGAGTACGGGGACGGGGATGAACTTCAGGTGGGTCAAAGGGACCTAAGCAAAGGTATGGAGGTGTGGGAGCTCATTGTCAGGGGATGGTGAGTAGACCTGGGTAGGAGAGTCGAGTGGGGTTAAATTGAAGGGGAAGACGATTTTGAACTCTGTTTTTTTGTCAGTGTGGAGCCATTAAAATTTTTTACCATGGGGAGGAAACACCATGCTTTTGGTGTATCATGCTTTTGGAAGATCATCATGTCCCATAAGAGGAAACTGAGGTGCAGAGAGAGGTTATTTGCCCAATGCAAGACTTTTCTTAGAGGAGACAGGAGAAAGGCCATGTAGATACAGTCACCTTTAAGCAACTAAGAATTATACAGATGCTCCTTGACTTACAACGGTTATGTCCTGATAAACCCATTTAAGTTGAAAATACCATACATCGAAAATGCATTTAATACGCCTAGGCTACCAAACATTATAGCTTAGCCCAGCCTACCTTAAATGGGCTCAGAACACTTACATTAGCCTGCAGTCAGGCAAAATCATCTAACACAAAGCCTATTTTATAATAAAGTGTTGAATATCTCATGTAATTTACTGAATACTGTATTGAAAGCATATCACTTTCGTACCATTGTAAAGTCAAAAAATCGTAAGTCAAATCATGATAAGTTAGGGACCATCTGTATAAAAACATGGTTTTAGGGCTAATTTTTTTCTTTGTGTGCTTTTTCTACATTGCATAGAAACTGCGTAAGTGGCAGAGATGTACAGCTGACAGCCTCTGCCCTAAATGAACTGCTTTCTTGGCCTCATGTGATATTTGGAGTTTAGGAAACATAAAATTCGGTATCTGCTGAAGGTATTTCTCCCTATGCGCTGGGATGGCAGTGAGGGAGGGAAGGCAGGTGCACCTACCTTATGCTGGTCTGACCACTTGGGTAATCCTGGAGAGCCATAGCCACCTTCACAACTAAGAGTCAGGCTTAGTTTAATCCACTAAGTTGCTGTCATGGCCAGCACAGACCTTCCACTTGTCCATCCTGTCTCTCTTTTTTAAAGGGGCATCAAGTGCAATAAAAATGTGGCCTCTTATCTAAGTGCTGCCAACTTTAGAACTGTTTCCAGTCTGTGACTTTTATAGTGATTATGCTATTTCTGCATAACTATGAGGGCAACATTTTCAAGGAAGCCCCGTTCTGTGTGGATAGTCTAATGCTTTGATGCTCTCCTTATGTATAGGCAAACCCCCAAATCATGTGCCAAATTAACATCAGGAAAACATGAGCAAATCTCCAGCCTTGTAATTTTCTGGGTGACTGAAATTACTTTTACATAAGTGTTTATAATTTTGCTTTTCATCTGCAGGCTTATATTTTCTTCCTTCTGCATTGACTAATAAATTCCTATTTTCTGGATGTGCCAGGCTAGAATATCACCTATCGGTGGTGCCAATTTAGGCATGAGATTAGGATGAGAGTGGATGTTCAATGAAATGACTTTCAAGGTCCCTTCCACTTATGAGAATCTGTTATTTTCTTTCCTTGGTGACTCAAAATAAAATTATATACTGATTTTCCCACAGTACGTGAAAATTGTAGCTGATAGAAAAAGGGCTCACAGATACTGACTGCTCACACACATCCTGCCTTTTGTTTATGTTTAATCAAGTGATATATTACTATATATGACTGAAATTTGTCTTTTGATAATAATGATTTAATTGTTTAGCAATTGTTTATACCGTGTTGGCCAGTAAAAAATTCAAATGATTCTCCATGCTTTATGGCATAAGGGCAATGAACTGATCTGAAACATAACAGCCTCAAAAGACTAGAAAAAGAAGAGGATGTACAATACAGGCATCATTCAGAATAAGATACGATAGAAAAATTGTTCTCAAACAGTAAGTGATGGTCCTCGTGACTCAGAATCACCTAGAAAGCTTTTAAAAAATATAGGATGCTAGATTCCACCTGGGAAATTTGGGGAATGACACTGGAATCCTCTCCTTCCTTAGGGGAAGCTGAGCTCTGGCTTCTACCTGCCTGACGACAGCCGAGTGCTCCCACTCCCACCAGTGTCTGTGAGCACGCACGTGGGCTGGGGTTATCCTGGGGAACAACCATTTCTCAGAGTCCCAGATATGATTTGGGTTGACCCCCCCCTTCCCACACCCTTCAATTCCTTTTAGTTTATCTAGCACCCCTCCCTCCCTGTGCCAAACCCCGTGCCTATCACACCCTGCTTCTCCTGATGTCTTCTCGCTTCTCCCCTTGCATGTCATGGTAAAATCACTCAATCCAGACATTACCACAAAGCACAGAACTTCTTCCGTGCCACACCTTCCCTCCTGAACCCTCCTGAACGAGCAAGCCTAATGGTGGCAGATAGGCTCCTGAAGAGAATCAGCTTACCGATGGATGATGCCAAATTGAGAGTGTTTCTATAATATTATGTGTATTTCAATAGCTTTATAAATCGGTATAATAGTATACCATTTCATTTTATAGTTTGAAAAATAGATTGTTTACATTGTTGGCAGATTGGAATTAGTAAGTAAAGATTTTTTTTGCTTTTAGCGTGGACCTTCCCCAAACTACAAAATACACTGCTCCCATCATGCATTCTGTTTCCAAAGGAAGAGACGATTACTTGCCCAGTCTAACTTATTTTAACTTATGAAGGCATAGGAAGGTTTATGTTGACTTGTTTGTTTTTCTTTTGGCACAAGTTTCACTCTATCCTTAGTAATTGCTTTTGGAAAAGACACTTCACAGAAAAGGAAACTGCTGTACCTGAAGATTGATGATAACTTTTTCTTCCATTTCTCTGTCCTTATCAATTTCATATGACATTTGTGAAAGTCAATACATTGTTCATTTTTTTATGACTGCGTGAAGAAAAGCTCAGCTATGAGAATCTTAAAAAAATACTGGAGACTCTCCAGCCCCAGTCTCTATTGAACATAAGTTTATCACTAATATTTTCTAATATGTACATGCATATTTTAAAAGTCTTTCTCCTTTTACTTTGAATGTATGGCTATTTTTGAAAATGTAGAAATTGAAAAAAGGTTTTGGAAGAAAATAAAAACCATTTGCAATCTCACTGTCCAGAGATAACCATTATTAATATATTTTTTGCAATCCCTGATAAATTATATGCTACTATGTGCATAAAATATATATTCTTTCTTTTTTCTGGACACAAGTGGTATCATATTCACACAACTCTACATTTATTTTAATTTATCAGTATATCTTGTAGTTACTCCATATTAGTATGTATAAAGCTACTTCATTATTTTTAGAGGCTATACATTATTCCATTGTATTAAAGTCCCTTAATGTATTTAACCAGTCTTCTATTGATGCCTATTTGAGTTGTCTTAAATGTTTTTTTATTAAAAATGTGCCAACGAACATCCCTGAACCTACATAATGTTATCCAAATGTGAGTGTATCTGTAGGATAAAGTTCTAGAAGTAGAATGCAGAGTCAGAGACTGTCCATGGAATGCTTTCCAGAGGGGTTGTAGCAATGAATACTTCCATCAACAACGTTTCAAAGTTCCCACTTTCCCATACACCTCACACTTTCAAACCCTTTGGACCTTGATAGGTGATACTTGTTACTGCATTTAATTTGCATTTCTCATTATGAAAGAGTTTGAACATCTTTTCCTTTGTTGAAGAACTATTTTAATTTCCTTTTCTCTATATTCACTCTTCATATCACTTAGCCATTTTTCTGTATTTTCCATCATATTTTTAAAATTTATTTTTAGAAGCCCTTTAAAAGAGAAAGGAAATTAGCCCTTTGACACTAATGTGCTTGCAAGTTTTTCCCTCTGTTTTTTGATGGGTATTTTTATGGTTGTTAATTATGTCCCCCTCCCACCACCATGCCTGTATTTTTAAAGTTTTTATGTCATCACATTTATCAGTATTTTCTTGTGTGGATTTTAGATTTTGTACTTTCTGTGGAAATACCTTCTTCACTCCAAGACTATATATAATAACTTCCATTTGTCTTTTATGTTTCACTTTTTGTTTTATTTTCACTTTACTTTGACTAAAATTGGAAGGAGTGGTTGAAGAGACTTTTTTTCTCAGATGGCTACCTGTTAGACTATAGTGTGTGTGTGTGTGTGTGTGTGTGTGTGTATAAAAATCCATCTTTTCTTCCTTGTTTTGAACATCATATTTATTACATTAAATTTCTGGATATATTTGTGCCTATCTCTCGAGTGTCTATTCTAATCCATTTAATCATCTATTCATGTGCCAATACCTGCTGTTTTAGTTATTGTAACTTCAAAATATGTTTAATATCTGATAGGACTAATTCCCCCTCATGACTTTCTTTTTCCAGAATTGTCTCCTTTAAAAAAAAAATCTCCTTTAAAAAAATCTTGTCGGTACTTTTATGTAGTCCCATATTTTGAGACATTTGGTTTATTTCCAAGTTTTAACCATTATAAATAATGGTTTTAAGATTTACTATCGAGATAATGTTTGGATTTTCTTGTAAATAATCTTTTATCACACTACTATTTATTTCTTTATAAAAGAATCCTAGATGTGGAATTATTGGGTAAAAATAAATCAACTTTCTAAAACCCTTTTGATGTATATTGTCATACTACCTTTTCAGAATCTAGAGGTATACCAGAATACATATTAGTTGTCTATTGCTGTGTAAAAAAATTACTCCCAAAGTTAACAACATAAAATAACAAGCATTTATTATCTCCCAGTTTCTGTGGGTCAGATATCTAGGTGCGGCTTACCTGGGTTCCACTGGTTCAGGGTCTCTCATAGGGCTGCAATCAAGGTGTTGTTTAGTGCTGAATTATCTCAAGGCTTGACTGAGGAGGGATTTGCTTCTGAGCTCACTCAGGTCACTGGGGGCAGGCCTCAGGTCCTCACTGGCTCTTGGCCAGAGATGTCTATTCTTTACGCCCTTGGCCTCTCTCTAGGGCAGCTCACAACATGGCAGCAGGCTTCTCTCAGAGGGAGAGGGAGATAGGGAGAGAGCAAGCAACATGGAAGTCACAATTTTTTGTAAGTAACCTGGGAAATGACAATTCATACTTTTGCCTTATTCTATTTGTTAGTAGCAGGTTACTAAGTCCAGCCCACACTCGAGGGAAGGGGATTTCACAAGACATGAATACAAGGATGTAGGAATCACTGGGGACCATCTGAGAGGCCACTTACCACAGAGCTCTCGTTTCACTGCATCATCACCAGCAAAGAATATTTTTAAGTTTTTAAAACCTTCGCGGCTTAATATATAAAATTCATCATATTTTACTGTAATTTTACTTTTTATTTTTTTTATGACTAATGAAGAAAAATGCTTTATTGTTTATTAGTTGTTTGCAATTTTATTCTTTAAATTGACTGTTTTCCCCCATTTTTTCCCTTTGAGGATCTTGGTCTACCCCCCCTACCCTCATAGATTTGAAATTACAACCATTCCATGGAAGAAAGAATGCCCTGTTGATTTTACAGAGTTGAAGGAAATTTGTATTTCATTTTGCTTTGTGGCTCCATGTAAGTACTTGTTTCTTATCAAAAGTGGCATAGTGCTACCATGGTGGTTTGAATAAGAATATATTGATTTTCCTCCCTTTTAATACTAGTTTAATTAAGAGATCTAGATTGGACTTAATTTAACTGGTGGCTAAAATACATTAAGTGCCATGCCTAAGAATTTGCAGAACTATAAAAGCCTTATGTACTAAAAGGTCCCAAGAAGGCCAACTCTCAGATATAAAGAACCTGAGTTTTGCTTAGAAGATCAAGAATTAAACAGCAATAAGTAACATCACCTGCAATTGCAGGAAGCTTATTATTTCCTAAGAAAATAAAGAAATGTTATATAAGAGAGAGAACATCAGACTTTTATCAGTCAATATGTGACCTTGAGCAAATCATTTAAGCCTGTCGATTTCTTCATTTACAAACCCCTTTTGTAAAGACCTACAGCTTTGTTACATATTTTGAAATGCCATGAACATTACTGAAGCAATATCTGTAAGACATAAAATTTATGGGAATATTTCTTTTTATGACTCTTGATAAATTCTCTGCTTTGGAATTCAGCCCCCTGCATTGTTGGACAGCTTTAATTGAAGGACAATTCTTCCTTATATTAAGCTAAAATCTGTCTTCTGCTAACTTCTATCTATGTATTGTAGTTTTATACTCTGAAACCATTCTAATTTTCATTCTTCTACTGCATATTTGCAATAAGCTCTAAATATTTGAAATAAGCTTCCCTTTGAGGGGAAACTAGTTTCCCTCAAATATTTTTAAAAATCTGTGGCAAGCAGTATTTGGTCTAAGATAAAATTTGCTTTTTTATTTAGGAAAAACTTAAAGAACCTGGAGGAATTGTCACTTTCTTATGTCAAGTAATAATTACTACTATTCAGTAAAAACTCAGCTACATGTAGTGCTTTATAACAAAATGACACTTACACAGATATTTGGTCATTGTTCTGTGTTCTCTGTTTATAACAGAGAGGAGGCAAAATATGGGGCTGACAGAAAGCAAAAGTATTCTGACAGCTGAGCACCGGCTGCATTTGTAAGATGCATTAGGCTCACAGAGAAGGCCTTGTTCCGGCAGAGAGACGACTCTGTGTGTGGTGAGGGGTTATGGGGAGTTGGAAGAGGATCTGCTTTACATTTGGGGTTGGGCAGTGGGTTGGATGAGAACATAGAGAATTTCTTTTCCAGTGCCACGTCCATAGCAAATGCTCAATATATTTACTTGATCTTTTCATGTGCTGATGTTTTGTCTTAGTCTTTTGTTTAAGGTTGATGAAAGTATAGAACCTGTAGTACTATTTTGTTATTGGTCATCTTTGGTCTTTCTTCATAACATTCAATTAATTTTATCAATTCATATTTTTGAAGTATGTATTATAGACTACACATTGTGCTGGGCACTGGGGATATGAAAGTGAATTAGGAAAGGTCCCTTTGCTGAGGGAGTTTGTATTACAGACAAGTGAAAAATATGAAAACAAGGAAGATGTTTTCTTCAGAGGTCCAGTGGTCTAGGCCTTCCCGCAGAGGCGGATCACAAAGTAGAGTGGAGGCCCCTCAGGCTTCTCGAAGGGAGGCTGAGGCTGTGTCTTGAAGGCTGGGTGAAGGGATGGAAGGGCATAGGGAAGAGTATATGCAAAGGCACTGAGGAGAGAATCCACAAACGCCTACTTAGGCAGCCAATAGTGGTTGGAAGTGGCTTGAATTAGGGAGCTCAAGAGAAGCTGTGGTAGGAGCTAAATCTGGAGAAGGAGCAAAAGGATATATCACATCAGCCACACGTCAAGTCCTTCTTTAAAAGAAATTGTATTATGTACTCTTCTTGCTTCCCATTGCCCCTGCTTTAGGCTAATGTTCTCATCTTCTCCCACAAGACTTGCTCCACTGACACTTCCTGGTTTATTTTCCTCCAGGTGCTCCTTCTGCGCACTTCTCCCTATGTGTGTACATCCCTGTCTTCATCACCCAACTCTAGGCCTTTCATTTTGGCTTGGACCCCTGGTTACGGGCTCAGTGAGCCCTGGCGATATAACCATACTGTGCTTGTCAGGGGGTTTATGAAATCCTTGATCAGGAGTTTATGTAAGTCAGTATAAGTTAACTTGTTAAGACCTTTATAAAAATGTTTTTATTTCTTTATCTAAGACTAAGTCACTGGTTAAAAGTTTAACAGAATCAATCAGTATGCTTTCCTTGCAGGGGTTAGAAACACAACTCAAACTAGCTGAAAAAAAGAATATGTTAGTTCATGTTATTGAAAAGTCCAAATACAGATCATCACCAGTCATTGCCAACCCTAGGGCTCAACAAATGTCTGTCGGACTTTGGCTGTGATTCCCTTCTCCTGTTTTGGCTCTTTATCATGTGCTGCCTATATTCTCAGGCAGACTCTCCCTGTGGTGGCCTCTGGCAGCTCTCCAGATTGGTGATATCCACAGAGTTAGTATTCTCAGTGTAAAGAGAGAAGTGGTTGCCTAAGTAGGCATTTGTGGATTCTCTCCTCAGTGCCTTTGCATATACTCTTCCCTATGCCAGGATGCCCTTCCACCCCTTCATCCAGCCTTCAAGACCAGCCTCAGCCTCCCTTCGAGAAGCCTGAGGGGCCCCTACTTTACCTTGTGGTCCACCTCCACGGGAAGGCCTAGACCCCTGGACCTCTGAAGAAAACATCTTCCTTGTTTTCATATTTACGCTTGTCTATAATACAGACTCCCTCAGCAAAGGGACCTTTCCTAATTCACTTTCATATCCACGGTGCCCAGCATGATGTATATAGTCCATAATATGTGCTTCTCCTTCTCACGTTGGTACCTGAGATCTTGGGTTTGAGTCTTATTGGCCTGGATTGTGTTATGTGTCCATTCCTGAGTAAGTTACCATGGCCAGAGGAATGAAACACAGCAATGTGACTGGGCCATTTCACATGCCTATATTAGGAGCTGGGTGGGGGCTTTGAGGAAGCTCAAGTTCAAACCACAAGCATAAAAGTATGGAAGGAGTAGTTTCCCATGATCATGAGAATGTCCTTAGAAAGGAGAAATGGGTGCTTGGCAGCAAAAAAAAAAAATGTATCTAGCATGATTTTACAGTTGATCATTCATTCTTTCTTCCATTCTACAATATTTATTGAGTGTCTGGGATTCCAAGGTGCCATGATAAATAAATATAGTTACTTACTGTCCTCAGGATGGCCATAGTCTTCAAGTGAAAAATGATATGTTAAGGTATCATATTATTCAATAAGCAATAATTATCTTTGAATACACTTTGTTAAATCTTGTCTTCAGTGTTATCATGGGAGACTCTGCCAAGGCTTTAATGAAATCATTAGGTATTGCAGAGACTGTGCATTCAAGACCTGAAAAGAAATATAAATTAAATAATTTTTGTTGTATAAAGACATTATGAATAATGCAATAAATATTTATATTCAATACTGTGCCAGAGACTATGAATGATGACTGTGGGGTATTCCTTAGAGAAGAGTCAATGGGTGAACACCAGCTATTTTCTTATTACTTGGGTGGGAGGTTGGAAAAGCTGAGACTTCAGAAACTTATGAAAGGATAAAAGAACATGAGTTTGCAGAGTTTTAGAAATGGCGGTGTGATAGGGTCCTCCCACCATACCGCTCCCAGGAAAGGAGGTGAAGAACGCCAGCGGCTGCCGGCGAACACGGACCACTCACTCCAAAAACAGCATTGCGAATGACAGAGAAACAACGCCGAACGCCCAGCCCAAGAAAACAGGTACAAAATTTTCACAAAGATCGGAGGGCGCACGGAGCACAATAGAGCCCAGAGCGCGGGAGGGACGCACTCGCCAGGTCGGCGCGGCGCGACCTGCCCCCCAAGCGGTTACGCGCCTCCCCATACACGCAGTCAGGGACAAGCCCAGAGTTGGGACAGAGCGGTTGCTCGGGCCGGCGAGTCCTGTGGAGAGGAGGAAGGTGCCAGAGCCAGACACAACTCGCAGCTGCAATATACAGAGACTGCCGAGGGCTGGAGAGGAACTGGGCGGGGACCGAGATTCAGCTTCCCGGGACAGTGCGCGGGAACCCGCAGGCTGGCACTGTGCCACTAGAAGTCAGCGGGACTGGGCCCAGGAGTTTATCGGAGAGCGGGACGCGCCCTTAGAGGTTGCTTACAACTACCGGCGGAGAAAAACTGTGCTCCCGGCGCGATCGGAGCCCGGCTGTGCGCCAGGCTGGCGGCGGCCGCCATCTTTACAGCCGCCCACGCGGAGCCGTGAGCCGCGTCTCTAGCTCCGCCCCGCCCCGGCCCAGGGCTCATCCGCTGGGGCGAGACAGGCTTTGCCTGTGGTGGCCAGGGACAGCTGCATCCGTGGGTTCCAGGTGGGACGAGATCCCGGAACTGTAGAGGTGGGACCTTTGAGTATTGGAAACAGTTTGCAGCTCGTCCATCTGGTTCTGCTACCCCGGCTCTGGCCTCCGAAACTCCGCTCCGTGTCGGTCCTAGTGCCCGCCCCTCAGGTCCCAGCCCTCCTGTACCCCAGAGATCGCTCATTTTGAAGGTTGCTGGCCATAGTGACTCATTTGGTATAACTGCTGGTTCCCATGACAACCAAATACCTCAAGAGCCACAGGCTGAACCAGAGCAGCTCCCCATAATCCTGCCCACTTCAATAGGGAATTTCGCGCCACCCAAGAGTGCTTCCAGCTGCCACTACTCCCCCCTCCCCGTGGGAACATCCCCCGGTGGAGACTGCTGGGGATAGAGACGGCCAACTGCCTAGCCTTGAGGTCTAGTGGTGGAAAAGGGGTACACAATTGGAGATCCACCTATCAAGCAGTTTCACGCGGAGACACACATCAGAAGGGCAGCCACACGTGGCTAGATGAGCAACCTCTGAGCTGTGTAAAATTTCCCAACTCAGCTCTCACACTGCAGCCAAAGGAAATTGTGTTTCTACCAGAACCTCAGGAAGAGCAGGGTCAAAGTAACCCCTAGGAGCTACAAGACCCCTCCCAAAGCACAGGGCTTTCGCATACCCCAACTGGGGAATCAGAGTCTGCTACGGACATAACAGAATACCTAGCTAATAGAGAGCGGAGGACTCATATTCTCAAGTACAATCCATTAGCTCAGAGCCCACGCTGGGAGGTCATTCTCACCACACTCCACTGGGAAGAGGAGAAGACCACAGGTCAGAGTTAACTCAAGATCCAACAAACTTGCTAAAATACACCTAAGGCAATACAGGCCACTACTTCTCTCCCTGGCTTTGCCAAGGAAAAATAATTGTGGGCCTGGTGACAGGGCCATAAACTAGCTCTAACACCCCCAGCTCTCGACCAAGAGACCAGATGAGAAAAAACCAGCGAAAGAACTCAGGGAACATGAAAAATCAGAGTGAAAAGTCACCCCCAAAAGAAATTATCAGTTCCTCAGCAATGGATACCAACCCAAATGAAATGGGTAGAATGACAGAAGAGGAATTTCGTTTATGGATTATAAGAAAGCTCAATGAAATTCAAGAGAAAATTGAATCCCAGCACAAAGAAACCACAAGAAAAATGCAAGAAATGAATGAAAAATTCTCCAAAGAAATAGAAATATTACGGAAAAAACAAATAGAAATCCTAGAAATGAAAGAAGCATTCAAGGATCTACAAAACACAGTGGAAAGCCTTAAGAATAGGCTGGACCATGCAGAGGAAAGAATTTCAGAGCTAGAAGACAGCTCCTATGCACTAAATAAATCAGCTGAAGAGAAAGAACACAAAAACAAGAGACAGGAAAAAAGCATACAAGAAATGTGGGATTATGTAAAGAGGCCAAACATAAGGATAATAGGTATCCCTGAGGGAGAGGAAGAAAATTTGCATGGGCTGGAAAATTTATTTGAAGGAATAATAGAGGAAAATTTCCATGGCTTAGCCAGAAATCTCGACATCCAAGTACAAGAAGCACACAGGACTCCTGGGAGAGTCAACGTGAAAAGGCATTCACCACGCCACATAATTATTAGACTGACCAAAGTAAACACAAAAGAGGCACTCCTCAGAGCTGTAAGACAAAAAAAGGAGGTAACCTACAAAGGGAAACCCATCAGATTAACTGCAGATTTCTCAACTGAAACCTTACAAGCCAGAAGGGAATGGGGAGACATCATCAATCTCCTAAAACAAAACAAAGGTCAACCCAGAATTCTGTATCCTGCCAAACTAAGCTTCTTATATGAGGGAGAAATTAAGACCTTTCCAGATAAGCAATCACTGATAGAATTTGCGAAATCCAGACCGGCCTTGCAAGAAATGCTTAGACCTGCATTATACACTAACCAGTGCAACAGACACCCACCTATGTAAAATTATGCAAAGGCTAAAACCCCAGAAACCAGACTCCACAATGACGCAAGAGGTAAAACAAAAGATACCACCCAACAGAATAATCAGAAATTTACCCCAAATATCAATTCTCTCAATAAATGTAAATGGCTTGAACTGCCCATTGAAGAGACATAGGCTGGCTGAATGGATTAAAAAATACAAACCAAGTATCTGTTGTCTTCAGGAAACACACCTCACACACAAAGACGCATTCAGACTCAAGGTGAAAGGATGGAATACAATTTTTCAGGCTAATGGAAACCAAAAGAAATCTGGAGTAGCCATCCTCATTTCAGATGACATCAACTTTAAAGCAATAAAAGTAAAGAAGGACAAAAATGGACACTATATAGTGGTGAAGGGAAAAATTTCACAAGAGGATTTAACAATCCTAAACATTTATGCACCCAACACAGGAGCACCCAGGTACATAAAGCAAATGCTGCTAGATCTAGACAACATAATAAGCAGGAATGCCATAATTGCAGGGGACTTCAACACCCCACTGACGGAACTGGACAGATCCTCCAAACAAAAAGTAAATAGAGAAATAAAAGACCTAAACAGGACTCTAGAACATTTGGGCCTAACAGATATCTACAGAACACTCCACCCAAATAACACTGAATATACATTCTTCTCATCAGCTCATGGAACTTTCTCTAAAATTGACCACATCCTAGGCCACAAAACAGATCTAAACAAATTCAAAAAAATAGAAATCATACCATGTATCTTTTCAGACCACAGCGGAATAAAATTAAATATCAATTCCAACAGAAACTCACATCTTCCTCCAAAAACTTGGAAACTAAACAATCTATTGATGAATGAGTATTGGGTCAAAGAGGAGATTCAAAATGAAATCAAAAGATTCTTCGATCTAAATGATAATGGGGACACAAGTTATCAAAATCTGTGGGATACAGCAAAAGCAGTCTTGAGAGGAAAATTTATCGCCCTAAATTCCCACATCCAAAAGACAGAAAAGTCACAAATCAGTAAACTAATGAATCATCTTAAGGAAATGGAAAAGGAAGAGCAAAGCAATCCTAAAACCAGCAGAAGAAAAGAAATAACCAAAATTAGAGCAGAATTAAATGAAATCGAGAACAAAAGAACAATACAGAAGATCAATGAAACGAAAAGCTGGTTCTTTGAAAAGATAAACAAAATAGACAGGCCACTTGCCAGGTTGACCAGAAGCAGAAAGGAAAGGACTCTAATAAGCTCAATTAGAAATGAAAAAGGAGAAGTCACAACTGATACCATGGAAATACAAAACATCATCTTTGAATACTACAAAAATCTCTATGCCCACAAACACGAAAACGTGGAGGAAATGGACAAAATCTTAGAAACACACTACCTCCCTAGGCTCAACCAGGAAGAAACTGAATTTCTAAACAGACCAATATCAAGCACCGAAATTGAAGCAGTAATTAAAAATCTACCCACAAAAAAAAGTCCCGGACCAGATGGGTTCACACCTGAATTCTACCAAGCCTACAAAGAAGAACTGGTGCCTATACTGCAGAAATTATTTGAAAATATCCAGAAGGATGGAATCCTCCCAAACTCATTCTACGAAGCCAATATCACCTTGATACCAAAGCCAGGAAAGGACACAACAAAAAAAGAAAACTACAGACCAATATCCCTTATGAATATAGATGCAAAAATTCTCAATAAAATCCTTGCAAACCGAATTCAAAAGCACATCAAAAAAATAATCCATCATGATCAGGTGGGCTTTATTCCCGAGATGCAGGGATGGTTCAACGTACGCAAATCTATAAATGTAATTCACCATATAAATAAAAGCAAGAACAAAGATTATATGATCCTTTCAATAGATGCAGAAAAGGCTTTTGACAAAATCCAACACCCTTTTATGATAAAAACTCTTAACAATATAGGCATAGATGGCTCATTCCTAGAAACTATTAAAGCCATATACGATAAACCCACAGCCAATATCATACTGAATGGGGAAAAATTGAAGGCATTCCCCCTTAAAACTGGCACCAGACAAGGGTGTCCACTATCTCCACTTCTTTTCAACATAGTGCTGGAAGTCCTGGCCACAGCAATTAGACAAGACAGAGGAATCAGGGGCGTCCAGATGGGGGCAGAAGAGGTCAAACTTTCACTATTCGCAGACGATATGATATTATACATAGAAAACCCCAAAGATTCAACCAAGAGATTACTGGAATTGATAAATGAGTTCAGCAAAGTCTCAGGATACAAAATTAATACACACAAATCCATAGCCTTCATATATGCTAATAACAATCAAGCCGAGAAACAAATTAAAGATGCTATACCTTTTGCAATAGCAACAAAGAAAATTAAATATTTAGGAATATATCTAACTAAGGAGATCAAAGACCTATATAGAGAGAATTATGAAACACTGAGAAAGGAAATTGCAGAGGATGTAAATAGATGGAAAACCTTACCATGCTCTTGGATAGGCAGAGTCAACATAGTAAAAATGGCTTTGCTACCTAAATTAATTTACAGAATCAATGCAATCCCTATCAAAACACCAACATCATTTTTTGCCGATCTAGAAAAAATAATTCTACGCTTCGTGTGGAACCAGAGAAGACCCCGTCTAGCCAAAGCAATCTTAAGCAAAAAGAACAAATTGGGAGGCATCTGTCTACCAGACTTCAAACTATACTACAAGGCTATAGTAACCAAAACTGCATGGTACTGGCACAAGAACAGACATGTAGACCAATGGAACAGGACTGAGAACCCAAATATAAAACCAACCTCATACAGTCACCTGATCTTTGACAAATTCCAGAAAAACGTACACTGGGGAAAAGATTCCCTATTCAACAAATGGTGCTGGGAAATTGGATGGCATATGTAGAAGACTGAAAGTGGACCCACAATCACCATGACAAAAATAATTCACAATGGATAACAGATCTAAACTAAGACATGAAACCATAAGAAATTCTCGAAGGAAATGTGGAAAAACTCTTATGGACATTGGCCTAGCAAAGAATTATGAAGAAGACCCCAAAGCAATCACAGCCAACAAAAAATAACATGGGACTGATCAAATTGAAAAGCTTCGCAAGCCAAGGAAAACTCACTAGAGTGAACAGACAACCTACAGAATGGAGAAAAATATTTGCATGCTACACCTCTGAATAAAGGGCTTATAACCAGAATCTATACAGAACTTAGGAAAATCAAAGAAAAAACAAACAACCCTATTAAAAAATGGGCAAAGGACATGGACAAAAACTTTCCAAAGAAGACGAATGATGGCCAGAAACATATAAAAAAGGCTCAACTTCTCTAATCATCAGGAAATGCAAATCAAAACCACTGAGATATCACTTAACTCCAGTGAGATTGGCTCATATCAAAAATCCCCAAATAACAAATGGGCGGGATGTGGACAGGTAGAACACTCATACACTGCTGGTGGGACTGCAAATTAGTACAACCTCTATGGAAAAGAATATGGAGATATCTCAAAGAATTAAAGTAGAATTACCATTTGACCAGCAATCCCACTACTGGGTATTTATCCAAAAGAAAAAAAGACATTTATAATAAAGACATCTGCTTCTGAATGTTCATAGCAGCACATATCACAATTGCAAAGTTGTGGAAACAACCCAGGTCCCATCAATACACGATGGATCAATAAAATGTGGTATATGTATACCATGGAGTATTATCAGCAATAAGGAACATAGGAATAACACATCTGGTATTATCTGGTCGGAGCTAGAACCCATTCTTGAAGCGAAGTGTCACAGGATTGGAAAAACAAGCATCACTGGTACTCACATCAAACTGGTACTAACTGATGAACCTTACATCACCAGGGCAATAAACATTCATCAGGGGGGCGGGCGGGAGGGGGTGGAAGGGATGGAAAAACTCTCACTGAATGGATGTGGGGAGCACAGTTTGGAGATGACACGATGTGGCTCTGACACGGGCAGAAGAGGGCAATGTGTATGGCCAAATGTTGTACCCCCATGATTTCGAAATCAAAAAATAAATAAAAAAAAAAAAAAAAAATAGCAAACATATGGCATCTGACATTTACCTGCCTCTGTTTATCCCCAGTTTCAATCAGACTCTACAGATGAGTGCCCAATCAAAGTGATTTGCTCAAGGTCATGCATTTTACTGTCTTGTTCTCTTCATAGTTTAAATACAATTCTAACCTGATTTATAAAAGTCGGCACTATAGCTTATATTTAAACCTTTTTTGAGGAAGGGGGACAGAGAGCTTTGAGGATTTGCTAGGGAAAGATTAAGAAGAAAAATGTATAAATGTAATGCTCTGGAATAGTATAGGTGTCCTGGGAAAGAGTCTGAGTATGGGAAATATAACAGCTCTCTCTGACTTGAATTGTTCACTAGAAACACAGTCCTTCTTTCTCTCTCTCTTTTATTATTAAGTAGCTAGAACTGAATTAAAAATATGCAAATAGTATGACAAGTACAGTGAAAACAGTGTACCCACTACCTGGTTTGACAAATTAAAAAGTTATCAAAGCTTCTTTGCTTCTCTTCCCTAATTCTATGCCTTTCCCTTCCTTCTTACATAAATTATTTAGTTTTCCATGTTTTTGAACTTTGTATGAAAGGAATCAAACTGAATTTTTGCTTTTCTTCTATGTGCTTTTAGTTTTTGCTTAACATTATGTTCTTCAGGTTTATTTATGTTATTGCATGTAACTGTAGTCTGGTCATTTTTTACTTGTGTAGTATTCCATTGTATGAATGTACCACCATCTATTGATTTATTCTATAGTTGATAGGTATTTTGTGTGATTCTGGTTATAGTTCTAAACAGTGACAGGAATATTCTTGTCCATGTTTCTTAGATTGAGTGGAATTTATGGGTTATAGATAATGCACCTCACCAGATAAATGTCAAATTATTTTATGAAGTAATTTTAACAACTACAAGCAACAGCATGTGAGAGTGCCAGTTGCTCCACATCCTTTCAAACCTTGATATTCAGATATAAATTTTTGTTTAGCCTGGTAAATTTGGAATGGTAATTTATTATGCTTTATTTTCTATTCTTTGATCAATAATCAAGTTGAGTATCTTTTTATTTATTAGCCCTTCAAGTTTCCTCTTTGGAGATTTGCCTGTTGAAGTCTTTTTAAAAAAAAATTTATATTTTTTCATTTCAAAATATTACGGGGGTACAAATGTTTAGGTTACATATATTGCCTTTGCACTGCCTGAGTCAGAGCTACAAGTGTGCCCCTCCCTCAGACAGTGTGCACTACACCCATTAGGAGTGAATATACCCATCCCCTTCTCCCCCTTCTCCCCTGCCTGACGCCCAGTGAATGTTACTTTCATATGTGCACATAAGTGTTGATCAACTAGTACCAATTTGATGGTGAATATATGTGGTGCTTGTTTTTCCATTCTTGTGATACTTCGCTTAGGAGGATGGGCTCCAGCTCCACCCAGGATAATACAAGAGGTGTTAGTTCACCATTGTTTTTTTGTGGCTGAGTAGTAGTCCATGGTATACATATACCACATTTTGTTAATCCACTCATGGATTGATAGGCACTTGGGTTGTTTCCACATCTTTGCAATTGTGAATTAGCTGCTATAAATATTTCAGTGCAGGTGTCTGTATTATAGAATTTCTTTTTTTCCTTTGGGTAGATGCCCAATAGTGAGATTGCTGGATCAAATGGTAGTTCTACTTTTAGTTCTTTGAGGTATCTCCATATTACTTTCCATAGAAGTTGTGCTAGTTTTCAGTCCCACCAGCTGTGTATGAGTGTTCCTATCTCTCCACATCCACACCAACATTTGTTGTTTTGGGACTTTTTGATAAAAGCCATTCTCACTGGAGTTAAGTGATATCTCATTGTGGTTTTGATATGCATTTCCTTGATAATTAGAGATGTTGAGCATTTTTTCTTATGTTTCTTGGCCATTAGTCTATCTTCTTTTGAAAAGTTTCTGTTCATGTCGTTTGCCCACTTTCTAAAGGGGTTGTTTGATTTTTTCTTGCTGATTTTCCTGAGTTCTATATAGATTCTAGTTATCAGCCCTTTATCAGATGTATAGCATGCAAATATTTTCTTCCATTCTGTAGGTTGTCTGTTCACTCTAGTGATAGTTTCTTTGGCTGTGCAGAAGCTTTTAAATTTGATCAGGTCCCATTTATTTATTTTTGTTGATGCTTTGACTGCTTTTGGGGTCTTCTTCATGAATTCTTTGCCTAGGCCAATGTCTGTAAGAGTTTTTCCAACATTTTCTTCTAGAATTCTTATGATTTCATGTCTTAGGTTTAAGTCTATTATGCATCATGAATTAATTTTGTGACTGGTGAGAGATGCAGATCCTGTTTCAGTCTTCTACATGTGGCTATACAATTTTCTTAGCCCTATTTATTGAATAGGGCTTCTTTTCCCCAGTGTATGTTTTTGTCTGCTTTATTGAAGATCAGATGGCTACATGAGGATGGTTTTATATATGGTTCTCAGCCCTGTTCCATTAGTCTATGTCTCTGTTCTTGTGCCAGTACCATGCTGTTTTGGTCACTATAGCCTTCTAGTATAGCTTGAAGTCTGGTAAATTGATGCCTCCCATTGTTCTTTTTGCTTAAGTTTGCTTTAGCTATACGGGGTCTTTTCTGGTTCCTTATGAAGCATAGAATTATTCTTTCTAGATCTGCGAAAAATGATGTTGGTATTTTAATAGGGATTGCATTGAATCTGTAGATCACTTTGGGTAGTATAGACATTTTAACAACATTAATTCTGCTGATCCATGAGCATGGTATGGTTTTCCATCTGTTTATGTCCTCTGCTATTTCCTTCCTCAGTGTTTCGTAGTCCTCCCTATAGAGGTCTTTCCCCTCCTTGGTTAAATATATTCCTAGGTATTTCATTTTCTTTGTTGCTATTGTGAAAGGTATTGAGTCTTTGATTTGGTTCTCAGTTTGACTGTTGTTGGTGTAGATGAATGCTACTGATTTGTGTACATTGATCTTGTAACCTGAGACTTTGCTGAACTTATTTATCAATTCCAGTAGTCTTTTAGCAGAATCTTTGGGATTTTCTACATATAAGATCATATTGTCAGAAAAAAGCAATAATTTGACCCCTTCTGCCCCCATTTGGATTCACTTAATTTCCTTCTCTTGTCTGATTGCTCTGGCTGGGGCTTCCAGCAGCATGTTGAATAGGAGTGGTGACAGAGGGCAACCTTATCTGGTCCCAGTTCTAAGTGGAAATGCTTTCAATTTTTCCCCGTTCAACATAATGTTGGCTGTGGGTTTGTCATATATGGCTTTTATCATTTTGAGGTACGTCCCATCTATGCCTATTTTGTTAAGCATTCTTAGCATAAAAGAGTGCTGAATTTTGTTGAATGCTTTTCCTGCATCTATTGAGAGGATCATATGGTCTTTGTTTTTACTTTGGTTTGTGTGGTGAATTACATTTATAGATTTGCGTATGTTGAACCATCCCTGCATCTCTGGGATGAAGCCCAGTTGGTCATGATGGATTATTTTTTTGATGAGCAGCTGAATTCAATTTTCTAGGATTTTATTGAGAATTTTTGCATCTATATTCATAAGGGATATTGGCCTGTAGTTTTCTTTTTTTTTTTGGAGTCCTTTCCTGGTTTTGGTATCAGGATGATGTTGCCTTTGTGAAATATTTTGGGGAGGATTCCTTGCTTCTCAATGTTGTGGAATAATTTCTGCAGGATAGGCACCAGTTGTTATTTGTAGGTCTGGTAGAATTTGGGTGTGAAACCACCTGGTCTGGGACTTTTTTTTAGGGAGGTTTTTTATTGCTGCTTCAATTTTGGTACTTGATATTGGTCTGTTCAGGAGTTCTATTTCGTCCTCATTGAGCCTAGGGAGGCTGTGCATTTCTAAGAATTTGTCCATTTCTTCCACATTTTCAAGTTTATGTGCATAAAGATTTTTATAGTATTCAGAGATGATATTTTGTATATCTGTGGTATCAGTTGTAATTTCTCCTTTTTCATTCCTGATTGAGTTTATTAGGATCCTTTCATTTCTGCTTCTGGTTACTCTAGTGAGAGGCCTGTCAATTTTGTTTATCTTTTCAAAGAACCAGCTTTTTGTTTCATTAATATTTCATATAGTTCTTTTGTTATTGATTTCATTTAGGTCTGCTCTAATCTTGGTTATTTCTTTCCTTCTGCTGGGTTTGGGATTGGTTTGCTCTTCTTTTTCCAGTTCTTTGAGTTGATTCATTAGATTATTGATTTGTGATCTTTCTATCTTTTGGATGTAGGCATTTAAGGTTATGAATTTTCTTCTCAGGACTGCTTTAGGTGTGTCCCACAGATTTTGATAACTTGTGTCCCCTTTATCATTTAGTTCAAAGAATCTTTTGATTTCCATCTTAATTTCCTCCTTGACCCAATAATCATTCAGTAGTAGGTTGTTTAGTTTCCATGACTTTGTGTAGAGATGAGTGTTTCTGTTGGAGTTGATTTCTAATTTTATTTCACTGTGGTCTGAGAAGATGCATGGTATAATTTCTATTTTTTTAAATTTGTTGAGATATGTTTTGTGGCCTAGGATGTGGTCAGTCTTAGAGAATGTCCCATAAACTGATGAGAAGAATGTATATATTCAGTGGTTTTTGGGTAGAAAGTTCTGTACGTGTCTGTTAGGCCCATTTGTTCTACAATTCTGTTTAAGCCCATTGTTTCTTTGTTTATTTTCTGTTTAGAAGCTCTGTCCTGTGCTGCCAGTGGGGTGTTGAAGTCCTCAGCTATTACAGTGCTGTTGTTTATCATTTTGTTTAGATCAAGCAGGATTTGCTTTATGAATCTGGGTGCACCTGTGTTAGGTGCGTAGATATTTACAATTGGTACATCATCTTGTTGAATTGTTCCCTTTGCCATTATATAATGACCATCTTTATCTTTCATTACTTTTGTTGATTTGAAGACTAAGTTATCTGATACAAGAACTGCTACCCCAGCTTTCTTTTGGTTTCCATTTGCATGGAATATTGTTTTCCATCCCTTCACCTTGAGTCTGAATGAGTCCTTGTTTGTCAGATGTGTTTTCTGAAGACAGCAGATACTTGGCTGGTGTATATTTATCCATTCAGTCAGCCTATGTCTCTTTAGTGGGCAGTTCAAGCCATTCACATTTATTGAAAGAATTGATAAGTGGGGTGGATTTCTGTTCATTCTGTTGAGTAGAACTTTGTTGGTTTGTTTTGTGTCTTGAGCCATTGTGGTATCTGGCCTTTGATCTTTAGCTTTTGGATGATTTTACACTGGTGTCTATTGTGCTGATCTGTGTGTAACACAGTTCTGAGTACTTCCTGCAGGGGAGGTCTTGTTTTGGCAAATTCCCTCAGTGTTTGCTTGTCTGAGAAAGACTTTATTTTCCCCTCGTATGTGAAACTTAGTTTTCTAGGGTACAAGGTTCTAGACTGGGCATTATTCTGTTTTGGAAGACAGAGAATGGGGCCCCTGTCCCTTCTAGCTTGTAGTGTCTCAGTTGAGAAATCTGCAGTTAGTCTGATGGGTTTTCCTTTGTAAGTTACCTGCTGTCACTTACGGCTCAAAGGAGGGCCTCTTTCATGTTGATTTTGGCCAGTCTGATGACCATGTGTCGTGGTGTTTTTCTGTTTGCGATGACTCTCCCAGGAGTTCTTTGAGCTTCTTGTACCTGGATATCTAGATTTCTAGCAAGACTAGGGAAATTTTCCTCAGTTATTCCCTCAAATAGATTATCCAACTCTTGTGTATTTTCTTCTTCACCATCAGGGATGCCTATGATTCTTATGTTAGGCCTCTTCACATAATCCCATATTTCTTGTAGGCTTCGCTCTTTTCTCTTATTTCTCTGCTCTATCTCTGTGACTGACTTGTTGAATTGAAAGTTGTCTTCAAGCTCTGACATTCTTTCTTCTGCTAAGGTTTTCCTCCTAAGGTTTTCCACTGTGTTTTGTAATTCCTTGAATGAATTTTTCATTTCCAGAAGTTCAGTTTGATTTTTCTTTTAAATTTCAATTTCTTTAGTGAATTTTTCATTCATTTCCTACCTTATTTTTGTGGTTTCTTTGTGTTGGGCTTCCATCTTATCCTGCATTTCACTGAGCTTCCTTACAATCCATGTTTGAAATTCATCATCTGTCATTTCAATGTTCTGATTTTGGTTGGTATCCATTGCTACAGACTGGTGTTCCCTTTTGGGGGTGTCCTTTCGCTTTGATTCTTCATACTTCTGGAGTTCTTTTGCTGATTCCGTCTCATCTTGAGCAGCTGTTGCTTCTAACCTTTGGATTTCCTTTTGTTTAGCTAATGCTATGCCCAGTTTAATCTCTGGGCCAGCAGGTGGTGCTCGTGGGTGAGAATCGACCACACCCTGTATGATGTCAGTAAATGCAGTAAAAGGTCATGCAAATTGACCTCCCTGCCAGTAGGTGGCGCTTGCCAGGAGGAACAAGCTGCAATGTTGTTTTTGGGTCCTGTGACCAGCTCTACTGCCTCAGGAGAAGCACTCTAATGCCTCAGATGGTGGGTGGGCCCTGGGACTTCCAGGTGAGTCCTTA
This sequence comes from Daubentonia madagascariensis, assembly GCA_023783475.1. Classification (NCBI taxonomy): domain Eukaryota; kingdom Metazoa; phylum Chordata; class Mammalia; order Primates; family Daubentoniidae; genus Daubentonia; species Daubentonia madagascariensis. The sequence continues at coordinate 28,671,091 of JAKFHU010001035.1, forward strand.
TTCTGCACCTAGCAGGGGCAGGTGCGGGAGGGAGGCTGGGCGTGGCTGGGTTGGGTGACCTGCCCTCAAGCTCCACAAATGCTTTTAGCAGGGGTCGCAGGTCTGTTCCCTGCCTCTGGGCAAAGCTGCCAGGGAGGGGCTGAAGTGGCCCCGCTCAGCTGAAAAGTCTCCTGTGGGAGCGGGGCTGTCTGAGACCCGCAGTCTGGAGCAGGCCTTGCTCCTTCCCACCCTCCCCTATTCTGCGGTTTCTTCCGGGCCTCTGCCGGCGGGCAGGACCTCCAGCCAGCCGAGCTCCCCCACAACTGTGATGGGGGCTGGGAGGGTCCCTGCCCAGGATCCCGGCCTGAGCGGGGAGCGTGGCCCTCCTGTGGGAGGAGGGGTGCCCCCCCACCCCCAGCACGCCGCAGCCAGGACTCACTCTGCGCTCTCACCCCTGGTTGGCCCCTGCAGGCACCCACCCCTCCAGAGACTAATTCACAAACATCCCCTCTGTGCTCCAGGGCAATGCAATCGAGACCTGGGCGTACAGGATCTGGCCTGCGGGTGCGTCCCCCGGGCCCCAGAGCTCAAACCCTGACCATGCCAGGGAGAAGGATACTGGTCCCGAGTCTCTCTTGTGGGGTGCCCAAGCTGATTCAATGTCCCTCCACCTTGGGGTGTGTCCCCCTCTGCGTAGGTCACTGGGCAAGCAGCACCAGGGAGGGCTGGCGGGCAGGGAGCTCACAGTCCCAGCACCCCTAAGTCTGATGCAGGACCCCAAAAGGAAAGGTCTGAGCCCCATTCCCTGTGGAAGCTTCTGTGTGGTGGCTCCACTGTATAGTTTTCATTTTTCCCTATAAAATTAATTAAAATTAATTAGAAATTTTTAGACTATGTAAATGTCCTGTGCTTCTTCAAACTTTTGTCCAATAGTTTTAGCATCCATTGATGGTTCTTGCCAGAATCATCTTTTACTATGGTTTCTAATCAATTATGTTTTAACCATATCATTCCTTCTACATTTATCGTTACCGTTTAAAAATAGATACAAGTTATATTTTGTTCTTTATCAAAACCCCCTGATCATTTAAAAATAAATTTTGTTTTTTACTTATTTTCTCTTTTATTTCATAATATATGATAAAGTTAGTTTATATTTTATATGTCTTTGATAATTCTAATATCTGATCTCTTTGGGTCTGATTTTGCCATTTTCTGTTTCCTTGTATGTTTTGTAGTTTTTGACATGAACTCAATTTTATTGCTACTTTTTCTGAGATTCTTTGCATTTTTCCAGGCATTTCTGGGAACTGCTCACCAAATACCACTTTACATTAAATTATTTGCTGAGGTTTCTTAGACCATTCAGGAAGTGTGAATTTGGGTTACAAAACTCCATGAAAGCTGACTTATAGTTACAAATTTTTAGGGGAGAATTTAGGGGAGAATTTTTCCCTTACCACTCAGCACTGAAATTCAGTAGTCATTTTCTTGCTGTCTTTGCAGTGGGGAGACATGTGGGTTTATTTCAAGTTTGCCCTTTCCCTGAGGCCGTAGATGTTGGATAGTTAACTTCATGTGATGGGGTCTTCTATGGGATCCCCTGCCTTTGAAGGGCTCTAGCTTTATCTTCTGTCTCCAGTCCCCCAGGGGGCCATGATAAATAAGCTCCAGTTCGTCAGTTTTGACATGCCTCAGGACAAAATCTGGCTTTAGTGAGTTGTTACTCTCTCTGAATTCCTATTTCTGCTAGATTTTTGGCCTCTGAATATTTCTTATCATTTTTGTTATCCATTTGATAATCTTAAAAAAAGCTTTTAATAATTTACCTAGCCTTTTAGTTGTTTTTGGAGACAGAATTGTTTGGATTCTTAACCACAGCACCACTGGAAATGGAGTCTTCCATGCTCTTTATCTTCACATTGAAATCCGTGAACCACTTTTCCTTTAATAAATTCACACATGCATGAACATATTCCAGTATACCAGGGGGGTAGAGTTCAATATGTCTGTTTATTCTTCTCATAGAATAATGAATAAGACCCATTAATTTAATACTTAATGAGGTTATTTCCACGCACTTGTAGTTAAAAATACAGTTTCATAGGTGGTTTATTTGATCACAGATGATTTTGCAACTTTTTTGGCTGAATTGATGAAACAGTAAATACAGTTTTTGGCAGGGAATTAAATTAGGTCTTATGGTCCAAACAAATTTCGAGGAATCTTTTACCCTTTCTTCTAAACATTTGTTTGCAATGACTCTCATTTAAAAAAACAGGCATTTCATAAATATTGAGTGAACAAGCAGCAATGAATGAACAAATGAATGAGTATTGTTCAACAGTTCAATCCTAGTTTAATGTACACAGGATAGCCTTCAATTGGCCATCATTGAATGAGTCAGGTTTATACCTGGCCTCTGCCATCCTTACGAGCTTTTGCAGAGCTGGTATGGGGCAGGGGTGGAGAAGGAGGTTTCCAGTGAAACACTGTAAATACTTGCCTAACTTCAGCCACTAAATTGAATTTCCTGCATAAATCCTATCCTAGGCATCAACAGTGCAGTATTATTTGGACAGGTACAATTGATGTAAATATAAGTGCTGACTATTTGCCAAGCCACGCTGTTCTTTTTCCACCAAGAGCTAAATCGGCTGTAGCATTTGCTATCATTGAAATACATTGAATTTTCCAGGACTGCTTCCTGAAGTCTAGTTATTTTATTTGGAAACCTTTTGCCTGAAATTCTAGCTGCTGCTACTCTGAGCAGGGTAGACTGTGAGGCTAGTTAGAGACTGGAATAGAATTATAAGGACCTTAAAATCTCAGAGGGGAGCCTCAACTTGCCCTGGATGGTGGCCCAAAGCAAGACAGAAAGTTTCCTGGACAGGATAGATGATCAGAAAAAAGTCATCTCGGTGATGGGCTATTACGCAGATACCAATCACAGGAACAGAGTAGAACTGGGTTTTGAGCACACAGGCACGGCTTATGCATGGCTGGATGTAGCACCTGAATATGAACTGAGAGACACTTGAGGCTGTAGATCAGGTCCATCTAAGCTACTTCCTAAAGAGGTTATTCCTTCCACCTTATCTCCCCCTCCCCTTTGAACAGAACAGAATAGTTTTTAATTGTTTTGAATACCTGTACATCTTTAATGGTAACAAAAGCCTTATTAATATATTCCTTCAAATATGTTTGTACAGTGGCCTTTTCTAAGGAATTCCTCCCATGTGGTATGCTAGGAAAGGACTCAGAGTTCTGCAAGACAGGTGTCCCACATTCTAGAAAACAAGTTTTACAGATTATGAAAATCTTGCTGCTAAATATTCATTCCTTAATTTCAGTTAAAAATAAAAATATTGTTACCACCCTCCTCCCATGCATTAGTTACAGCCAGTGACTAAGTGTAAAGATATCTATTTCCAGGTTGCCTGCAATTTATACCACCTCTAGTAAGTCATTTAAATTAGATAGTTTGGTCAAATAATTGACGAGACTGTATTTTTCCAAAGCTGCTTACTTTATTCTTTATCTTTGCCAATAACTAAGCATTGGAGGAGTAACTATATAAATTTAAAATACATGTTATGTTTGAATATTTCTGGTTCAATAACCAAGTCTGTAATCTGTTTAGTACAAAAAACTCTATTAGATGTTGCTTTTTGACATCTGGTTGCTGAGCATGGTGGTGGTATGTTCTAGCAGTTGCAACAGACACAGAGGTGTATGGGTCCTCACTTTCTGTAATGATCTAGGTCTCTATCACCAATCACTGATCTGGGAAATAAGCAATTGTAGGTGACTTACCAAATTTAGCAAAGGCTTTGAACATGAGAATGTTTAAATTGCTTGAAAATGTCACCCCTAAAGATAAAGTCTTGTCATAGTTTAAATTCAAGAGACAATTTAACATGGTTTTGGGTTTCCCAAGAGGTTGTTGAATTGTTCTCATAGACTGAAAAACATGTAGCAGTAAGAAGTGGTCAGATTACTTTCATTTCTCTTATTCTATTTGTTTGATATCAACAGATATTTGATATAGAGAAAGACAATCTTCAGAATTTGCAGTGGCTAGTTTAATTTGGTTTGGGTTATTTGAACTGTAATCTATAACCCCAGATTTTATGTGTTTTCTGAGAAAGTACAGGTATAATGCAAAATTTGGAAGATGGATAGCACATATTTGGCCAAATGGCTAATCTAGAAAAGTTCCAATCCTAAGATAGAGAAGAAATTCTAAGATGTAAAATCATACCCATAGAGAAGTGTCAACCCAATAATTATCAGGTGTGTGGAGCAAACTTAGATTCTGGGAAAATGGCTTATGTAGATTGTGGGCAAGAAGCTAAGCCAACCAAGATTTTAACAACAAAAACAGGTTAGTCTGATTTCCCAGTATTTCCAGTGTTATAGCTTGTAAGGATTAGTTTTTATGAAGGGAATGTTGAGTAGTGATAACAATACTAATAGTAATAGTAGCTATAATAATATTAATAATAGCTATGGCTGTTATGCAGAACTTAGCTTCTACCCATTGGTACTATCTTTTTCATTCCTTGCAATAATTCCCCATTGTAACTACTATTGTTAGCACCTGTGTTTTGCAGCTGAAAAAATTGAAGTTCAGAGATGCTGTGTAATCTGTTCAGCTTCTAATAAATAAATAAGTAAGCTAATAATAAGGAACCATGATTTTAAAATTGGTGCTTTAAAAATTACTAGATTATGGAATCAATGGGCTTAAGAGAAGCATATTCTAGGACCAGAGGACAGAGTAAAACTGGGGGTAACAGTTGTTTGCTTAGATGGTACATTGAGAAGGATGAAGTAAAGTCTGGAAAAATAGTGTCATGGATACTATTCTTACGTTCCAGGTGGGGGCGGTGAGTAGGAGTAGGATGTCCAAACCTGTCAATGGGCAGCAAACTTCTGGCAGCCTCCTCTTAGCTGCTGTGATTCGTTTCTTTGGTGTTGGGCTGGACCAGCTTTAAAGTGACATATTCTGGTGGGATGGGGTAGGATGCATGGCTAGAAAAGAACACTGGAAAAATACAAGATATGCTTTTATGAGCTGGCCTCTTCCTACCTGTCAAACCCTATTGCCCAACATTTCTTCCCTCTCCAGCCCCCCTCGCCCGCCCCCATTTGTGCCTCTAATACAATCTCAGACCTGCTTGCTTCCAAACACGCTGTTTCTTTTGTTTGGAGACTGTCTACTTTGCAAACTCCTCCTTTCTTTTAAGTCAGTTGGAATGTGACTTCAGGTGAAAGCTTCTCCTGACTCCCCATTAGGGAAGGCTTCAGTGCTCAAACTGAAGTTTGCACAGTCTTCCACCGAAGCGGGCATGTTAGGATATTGTGACTGTTTGCTTATTTCTTTGACTTCCGACCAGATTGCGTATATATCTAAAACAGGAAGGTTTTTTGTTTTTTGTATCTTGCGCCTCCAGTGCCTTGCTCATGATACTCTGTAATAAAAAATGTATTAAAGTTCAATAACTGAATAAATGAGTAAATCAATAATAGTTGGGGAGAATAGTGAAGTGACAGTAAAGAAGTCAGGAAAAAAGGCATTCAGGTGAATATTCAAATATCTAAAAGTGGAGCTCACTGGAGAGACGTGGGCGAGGATGAAAGGTAAGAGCAGCTGAGGGATGTTATTACAGGAAGAGTTGACAGAATCCACAGCCAGTCTGAAGGTATGAATTGTACATATATTGCTGAGATTATAAAACAGGCAAAATAGCAAAACGTACCAGTGATAACACAATCCAACTCTCTGGATAGCTTCTTAGAATTTTAGTGTGCTAAAAGCAGAACATCTGATTAATATTTCATAATTTCAGCTCTCAAAAGGCCTAGGGTGCAGCAAGGGGAAGGCTGATCTGGGCTGGCGTCAACATAGTGCTAACAGGCCTGGTGTGGAAGAGACAGGATCTCTGCAAAGAGGAGACTCAGCTGTCCTTGCGATAAATGATTACTTTTATTGTTCTGGCCATTAAAATTATACACACATTTATAAAAGCTGGAATGTAAAGAAATGTAGAAAAAGAAAAGAAAAATAGCCCCACATCTTCTTTGATACCAATTACTGCTAACATATGTGATATTTCTTCAGGTCTTTTAAAAAACAGAATACATATATAACATATGCATTTTTCACATATTTGGGATATATGGTTTGGTAACCTATTTTTTAAAGGTTAATATTATTTTGAGAATCTTTTTCCTGTATTATTTCAGATTCCTTTATAATAGGACTTTATTAGATATACAGTATTCCATCTATGGATATATCGTAACTCAGAAATACTTAACCACTTATTGTTGGAGTCTTAATTTGTTTTCCATTTCTGCTATAATAAATAATGCTGCAATAAATACGTTATAAAGGGCTTAATTCATATCTTTATGTGTACGTTTTCTGGATGGATTTCTAGCAGTGAGATTATAGGTAGGGTATGACTGTTAAGGCTCTTTATACATTCACTAAAATTCCTTTCCAGAATTACCTTCCACTAATGGAATTAAAAAAGTGATGTTTTTACTTTATCTTGGCTTCTATACAAATATATGTACACAAATGGATATATCTTAGTCCATTTTCTGCTGCTATAACAGAATACCACTGACTGGGTGATCTATAAACAATAGAAGTTTATTTGGCTCACAGTTCTGGAGGCTTGGATGTCCATGATCGAGGGGATACATCTGGTGAGTGCCTCCTTGTTATGTCATAACACAGCAGAAGGTATCACATGGTGAGGAAGCACATGAGCAAGGCAGAGAGAAAAAAATGGGCCAAATACATCCTTTTATTAGGAGCCCACTGCCAAGACAAGTAACCTACTTCTGCTATAATGGCATTAATCCATTCATGAGCCCTCATGACCTAATCCCCTCTTAAAGTTTCCACCTCTCAACACTCTTATAATGGCAATTAAATTTCAACATGAGTTTTGGAGGGGACACGCAAACCATAGCAATATGTCCACAAATATATATAATATTAAATATATTTGAATTTTCGTGATGACTAAAGTGTTTCTTTGATTGATTAAGGGGTACAAATATGCAATATACAGTTTTATAGAAGAAATAAGACCCAGCATTTGATAGATCAGTAGGGTGATTATAGTTTACAATCATTTATAGTATATTTCAAAATAGCTAGAAGAGAATAATTTGAATGGTTCTAGCATAAAGAAAAGACAAATATTTAAGGTGATGGATATCCCTGTTACACTGATTTGATCTTTATCAATTATATGAATGTATTAAATTATCACATGTACCCTGAAAATATGTGCATCTATTATGTATCAATAAAAAAAGAGTTTCTTCGATCAAAGAGTTATTTGATTAAAAAAAAAGAGTTTAGTACACTTACCAGTCAGCAGATTGCCTCTTCAAGACTTTTGCCCACGTTTTTCTTATTCAGTTCTTATTTATTTTTCCCTTTCCTGACTTATAACACAATTATTGTAACCACAGAGAGGCAGAAAGACTTGCTGTTAGCTTGAATTTAGCCTATCCATCTAGAATATTTGAAAGACAATTAAAATCATTACTAAACACTTCTGAAGAGAACCCAAAGTTATTTCACTCATAATTTACAGGGAAATGTTTTTTCTTTTTCTTTTGAAAAAAATTCCATCTTTACAGAAAAGTTTCAAGAAAAATACAATTTTTTTCCCCTGAACTATTTGAGTGTTATGTTACCGGCATAATGTACCAATCATTTCTGAATACTTTAGCATGAAATTCTGACAAGCAAGGACATTCTTCCACATAACCACTATATAACATATAACTATAAAATTCAGGAAATTAACATCAACTTATTAAGTTACCATCTAATCATCAGATACCTTTCAATTTTCCCCAATTGTCTCCAAGATCCTGGCAAAGATTATGTGTAACATTGGTTTTCATGTCTCTTTAGTTTCTTTCAATCTGGAGCAATTCCTCAGTCTTTCCTTAACTTTTATGACTTTGACACTTTGAGGATAAATTATTCTATAGAATATCTCCCAATCTGGATTTGTCTAATGTTTCCTTATGATTAGATTCAACTTGTTCACCTATGACAGGAATATCATACAAATGTTCATCATATTAACAGGTGACAATGATTCCAACATTTTCTAACTAGTGATGTTAACTTTGATTGCCTGATTAAGGTGGTGTCTGCCAGGCTTGTTTACTTTCAAGTTATAACTCTTCCCTTTGTAATTCATTAGTTTTTTCGTGAGGTTATGAGGAGTTACATTGGGGCTCTGTAAACGTATCATTCCTAATCAAACTTTTAATTTATCCATTCACTTATTTATATTTGTATGGAACTCATGAATAGCTATTTTACACAATGGATTTTAATAGGATATTATGATTATTTATTTTGATGCCCAATTTGTCTCAGATTTGGTCACTGGGGACCCTTTAAGCTGGCTTCTGCATCCTTGTGACTTGTCTTCATCATTATTTAAGTACTTTCCTTTTTTTTGGTACAAAATGTTCCAGGTTATTAGCCATTTCTGCAAGGAGCTCTGTTTACCTTTAATGGAGAATGGCTTTTAGAAACCAAGATTTAGGCGTTAAGTGTGCTCGTTGCTACCGAGGAACAGTTGCTTCCAATCCCTTTCAGTAGTTGGAGCTAGGGTATATATGTGTACATATATACATACACACATATACATCTATATTTATTTCTACATCTCTCTATATTAAAATCCATGAATTCTCAGCAATATCTCCAATTCTAATCAAATACCAAAGGGGTTTCTTCTAGTTATTTCCTTACCAAATTTGTAAGCCCCTTTTCTAAGAGTGAGGACTCTAGTTTTCATTATTCTCAAAAATATTTATTTATTTCATCAATCCTTTTATAATTAACCAATCTCCTGTCTCTGCTGCCAATGTCTTCCTCACAGAAACACTACTCATCCCGCTTGGGCTTTGACATCCTGGACAGTGCTTTTGCCACTGCCACCCACTCCCTATCCCTCGCTTGGTGGACACCCTCCTCACCCCACTCGAGCTCAGTTTCCCCACACGGGGCTGCTGCTACCACTTGCCTATGTAGATAGCTTTTTAACCCCACTGAGGCTCAGCTTCTCCCTGCTGGCCCACCACCACTTCTGTCCCCTGCAGGGACATGCCCTGACCCCACTTGGACTCTGGACACCGGAGCTAGAGTCGCTGCTATCGCTTCTGTGCACTCTGCCCTTTGCGCCCATCTGCACTAATGCCTACTCAGCCCAGCCTAATTCCTTTTGGGTGGAATTACTCAGCGAGGAAGGAAAGCAGATAGGAAGGACACAAGCATAGCAACATTTCCTAAAATCTGCTTTCTCCATCTTTCTCTCACTTCCACACCCCTGTCAGCAACTAAAATGGAAAAAAAAATCAATAAAGCAACTTTCTTCTCTCTCTTTGTAAACCACCTGCACAACTTTCATCTTTTGTCTTGTTAGATCAATTCTTTATTGGGTAAATCAATTCAGACTATCTGAATTCTTAAGATTTCTTTGCTCCTTACTTTGCTTTACTTTGCTCCTGCATAGAAAAGGAAGGAACAGAAAATGACCCAGCAAGTAAAATCCTCAGTTCTTACAAGAGCAAGGAGGGAATGGCGGCCAATTGTATATCTTTTATTTCTATCATAGTCAATTTTTCTGACATTCGTGTGATAGCTGGAGAAAGAGAAACCAACAAAGGAGAGAGAGTTAACTCAAGAGCACAGGTGGGAAAATAGGAGAGAGCAATATAGAAGAAAATACAGCACAAGTGAGTTTGAAGGAAGAGGGTGTGGTCAACAGAGATTATGACCCAGAGTAGTCATGTCAGGTAAGAACAACAACAAATAAACAAACAAACTGGGATTATCAATAAGAGCATCTATTAATCACTTATTATATTTCATTCATAGTTTCATGCTTTATATACCATCCCTACTTAATTTTCACAGCAATTGTGTGAAACAGTATTGTTATTATTATCCCCATTTACAGATTGGGAAACTGAGACTTATAGAAGCTAAGAATTGGCCTAATATCACACCACTGGTATGAGATCCAGCTCCAGGTTTTTTCTGGTTCTAATTTCAAATATTTCACCACCATGATTCAAAATTCACTGCATTGTGGAGAAGAACAATGGAAGATTTCAGGCGCTAGGTTACACAAAAGGCTGCTTTTGTAGTGCCAAGCTCTCCAGCATGATTTATGATTTATTTAAGCAGACTTTAGATAACCATCAAGCAGGTATGTTATAGAAGGGATTCTTAAATCAAATGGGTAGGATCATAGGAGGTTCCCTTGAAAAATTGTAATTGTAGGGTTTGGTGGCCTTTCCAAAGAAGATGTAAACATCTCTGTTAAAAGATGTTTGTCATTTTGGACATCTCATGTTCTTTTCAGTGGTATAATGCATGTCTCTGGTCATCATATTTGAAGATATTTTGTATTTTTATATAAATTATATCTATACATGGGTTTTTTAATAAGAGGTACAGGTCATCAGTGTCCAGTTACTGGTTTAGCATTAATATGCTACTGATTCCGGGACTATGAAATTCTGAATGAGGAAAAACAATCCATGCTTTTATTCATAGATACATTTATTAGCTTAACCTATGTTTTACCAAATTTGTAGCAGATCAAGTGTTTCAGGCATTGTTGTGCATTTCCTTGTTCGTAACCATCGTAATTTAGATAATGGTGAGTTGTTGTTAGCCACACACTTAGCGATATTTGTAGCTGCAAAGACCTTGGCCTTCCTGTAAGTGGCAATTGCATTTCTTTCATTAATTTGGGGCATATTCTGGACTTACTGCTAATCTACTGACTGTGGGCTCTGTTCAGCATAGGTCAGGAAAGTAATCATAAGAAAAATGTAAAAGACATATAATTATGGTACCATCTAACCCAATCAAATCAAAGCAAATAGCTGATTTCCACTTGTAAGTTCAACTGATACTGTTCATGTGGTCTGTCAAATACATTTAAAAGCTATAAGCTATATGAGAACAGTCATTCATAATGTATGGACAGTAAATTCTTGAGAGCATGGACTGTCTTATTCATCCCTGTGTCTTCAGCAATTCCCACAAATCCTGGCACAAAATAAGTGCTCAATAAACATAGACATAGACACACATAGCTGTGATTTAGAGTAATGACTAAACTCACCTTGCGACTATCAAAAATTGTGTGTTTTGATTTGTAACATAAAAAGAAACTACCAAGAAGATTTTTCCATTGAATTTAATTTAGTCATGCGTAGTAATGACTCTTAGGGAGGTTTGGTTAAACAAGTATCAATTTGTTATTTTAGTAGGGATTTTAAATTTTAATTTTTAATAATATTACCAAATCCCAATGTAAAAACAGTCTAAGATGTTGGGGAAAAAAAACTTTCTGAGGATAATACAAAGTTTTAGGCCTGAAAGAAGTTGACAAGTGCATTGTCCCCATTTTCTGGGGAACCCACCAGGTAGACTGGGCTCAATGTTATATTTTTAGTGGCATCCTGGGGGCTTCCTAGTGGGGGGTTGGGAAGAAGGGGAGGGTGGCGGTGGGGACCAGAGAAGGGGCAGAGTGCTAGGAGCAACTGAATATTATCTTGTTCATCTCCCTCTCTGCCAACCACCTTCTCTTTCTCTCTCTCTCTTTCTCTCTCCTCCAGTCTATGAAAACAGATCCCCCTCCCCACATGAGTTTTATATGATTTGGAGGGGAAGGAGGCCAGGCAATTCTGAGGTTCCAGAGCATGGAGAAGCATACGGGCTGCCTTGCCTGTCAGTGCATCTCAGTCATTGCACAAATGAAGCCTGGAGGGACTGAGATCCCAACCCAGTGAGCTCTGCTTGTGAGCCAGACATCCTGGCTGCTTTGGCTCAGAGAAGGTGACCTGATTTCTTTAGGAAAGGCACCACTTACTTGCCCAGCTCTGGCCCAGAGGAGATTTCTTTTACTGCTGTACAAAGGACATGTAGGGAGAGGCAGCCCTGGGCCCCTGAGACTGGGACAATGACATTTTCTTTAAGGCAGCTATAAGCCCAACTGGGACAATGACATTTTCTTTAAGGCAGCTATAAGCCCAAATGGGACAGTGACATTTTCTTTAAGGCAGCTATAAGCCCAACGATAACATAGGTTTTGAGTTTGTCCTGGATATCTGCCCAGCCTCAGTTTACCACCCCTACCCTGAAGAACTCATGGATGGAATTCTGGATGGACCTCAGTCCTCCACTATCAAATCCCTTTGACTCTCAGGCTTTGCACTGGAACTGCTGCATCCACCCTTCCTCTAGTCCTGTATACCCAGGGTCATGCTCTCCCATAAGATGGCAGCATAATGCTATATAAACAATTTATTATAAAATATTTCAAACATTCAAAATATTATAGAGAATCACATTACCAAATCCCTCCTACCCATTGGTCAGGTCTATTTATTTTGCCATATTTGGTTTAGATTTTTTTTCCTGCAATTAAAACATACAGAGAAAGCTAAAACTCCATGATTAACCCTCACTGATTCTATTTCTCAACTTTCTGCTCCACATGCAACCACTATCCTGAATTAATGATTATCATTCCCATGGATGCTGTTAATGAATTATCATTACTATTGATAAATTATGTAGAATGTTGATTTCCATGTATCTAAAATTTATATAAATGGCACCAAATATATAATTTTACAATTTTTTAGTAATTTAACAATTCTGAGATTTGCCCATGTTGATACTTGGAGTTCTAGTTCATTTCCCTTAGCCACTATTATATATATCCCATATGTGAATCATTAGAAGGGTTATAATATTTATTCAAAGAGGACTAATTTTCCCTTCTGCTTTGTACATCTGTAACCCCCAAATGCTCCCATATTACTTAGCAGCATAGCCATAGAGGCTATTCAGTTATTGACAGACACATAAGATGATCTGTTCAAGAAATATTGATAAAGTGTTTTCCAGTTTGTCAAGTCTCATGTTCAATGCTGAGATACAGAGACAGACACAACATGGCTGTAGTACAAAGTGGAAAACAGATACATAAACAAGGAGTCTGCAACTGGAGCTGTGTGACATTTGGGGATGTCCAGTGTGCTTTGGGATCACAGAGGAGGGACAGAAGAAATGAATGCAAGTGGGGAGACAGCAGTTAGTGAAGCCTGCACAGAGGAAGTGGTGACATTTGAACTGCTTTTGAAAGGATGAATTTCCTGGGAGCCAGGAGGGAAGGACCACCTTTATAAAGGGATTAGTTAGGGCAGGGGAGTTTTGAAAGGGTCTAGTATGATCAGCAAACTGTAAGTAGACTGATCAGCAAAGAAACTGAGGGGGGAAATTGTATGGCTGTCATGATTTCCCTTCCCTCAGAATCAGATGGGTAGATAGTGCCCACTACTCATAGCACCCACCTGTAGTGTCTTTTTATAACTACCGAGAAATATGTGTTTATGTGCACACTCTCCTCACTGAGGTGGTTTTCTAAAACTCTGTCTTGCAATCCCTTCTTTAGGGGTTAAAAGCATGGTCTTTGGGGTCAGACAGACTTGAATTTAAAATCCAGCACGGCCACATGCTAGGTGTGTGATTACTTATTTCTTCTTAAGTTCTCAGTTTCCTCATCTGTGAATTGGAATAACAGTAGGTTCCCTGTGTGCTATGGACTGAATGTTTGTTTCCCACTCCCTCGAAATTTATATGTTGAAACCTAACCCCCAATATGATGGTATTGGTTGGTGGGACCTTTGGGAGGTGATTAGGTCTTGAAGGTGGAGCCCTCACAAATGGGATTAGTGCCCTTATAAGGGGCTGAATAGACCAGAGTTCTCTTCTTCCACCATGTGAGGACACAGTTAGAAATTGTTTATAAACCAGAAATTGGACCCTCACCAGATACCAAATCTACTGGTGCTTTGATCTTGGACTTCCCAGCCTCCAGAACTGAGAGAAATAAATTTCTGTTGTTTAAAAGCTACCCAGTTTATGGTATTTTGTTATAGCAGCCTGAACTATAGGCTGTCCAGGCATTTCCTGTTCCAGGGCTGGCAGCACTCACACTTTGTAGGGCTCTTACAGACATGGTAGGCAAGACTGCAAAGAGTCTTTGGCATTCCTGAACCTCATTCAATCAACAAAGGAGGTGGGCTACTTGATATAATAGTGTCACAAATTTGAGGGCAGAATGTTTATAGGGATCCCATGAAAACAGTCTTTGATCAAAAAAATCTTTGAGAAAAGCTAGGTTAAAAAAAGTGAAACAACTTTCTTGACTGCAGGATTTCTCAAAGACTTTAATATATTAATGAATATTTTGAATCTCAAAGAGTGAGGTCATGGTACACAGTATTTTCCAAACTTACTTGACCAGAGAGAATCTCCTTTTCAGGGAACCTGTATTTTTATCTTCCTGAACAGTAGGGCTTCCCAGAACATGGCTTGGGAATTGACTTAGTGTTTACCTAAGACTTCATTCAGTGTTGGGACATAAAGCAAATTCCAAGTTTCATCCGTGGATTTTCTGATTCATCCCCCACCCCCGGAAGTGACACAGAGAATGCATTATAGAAATCATGTTTATCCTGTGATGTATTAGTCTCCAAGTGTTTGTGGTGCCTCAGAAAATATCTCTGGTTTTCTTTATTAGTCTATTATCTCTCTGTTATCCCATCCTGAAATTTCTGTAAGTCTTTCTTGAATCCATTGGATTTTTTTTTTATTATGAATCACGTTTAGAGGTAATATAATTTAAAAATCTACTATTTGTTTTGTAAATATAGAACTCCTTATTTGTCCTCAAGTTTCCTGTCTCAGATTTCAAGTTATGCCTCATTAGAGAGTATTCTAGGATTCTCCATTGTTGCAGAGTGTCAGATATGGATCCCTCATTAAATTAATAAATCAATTGATTAAAAAACCTCTGAATATTCTAAATTTCTCTGTTCTGGCCTATCAATAATGGTAAAGTTTTAATGAGAAATTCAGAGGGGAATCTCTTAAATATCAATTAAGAATGACAAAATATAATCTTTTTCTATTTATAGTTTATGATGTGTTCCTTATTTGCTTCCATAAAGGATTTGAGAAGTTTACAAACAAAAGACACATTTACAATACCACTTTAAAGCAGAAAGAAAACAATTAACAACAACAACAACAATAAACTATACAGGTGGGAGAAATAAATGTGCCAAAAATGTAGGTTAATGTTGTTACAGCAATTGAAAATTAAATTTGGCTTAGATCTTCCTGGCAGCCAAAGGAGGACAAAAGGAGGGGGGTGGCAAGGCATTAGGAGGTTATAACATAAATCTTTAATCAGCAAAGTTATTTCTTTGAGGATTTAGCTAATGAGATAAGAATACACTGCTCCCTGGTGAACTAACTAGGTCCAGGGATAAAATTAAGAATTCCCAGAAGAATGAAAGATTCATAATATACCTCTTGGGTTTTCATAATTTCTACTGGGCAGAAAAAAATCACCTGGTTGAAGATGTTTTTCTTTGAAATTATACTGTTAGATTGCTTACTATCCTTGCAGTGAACAACCTCATGGAGGCTGTGGACCAAAGAGCTAGGAAATACCATAGATTGGATTAAGTTCATGTCACTTGACCACTGCTCACTGTTGGAAGGACACTTTCAGCCTTTTCAGATGCGTGGGTCAGAGGCAGCTCCTTGGGACATCTCTTTGCCTGCTATACTTATATATATATGATACATCTATCTATCTATCCATCTATTGCTATATATATTTCACACCATGAGAATAACTAAAAAGCAAAAATTCTGATGATGCCAATCTGTTTCTGTCTAGAACCCATTTCTATGTCACTTGTGGCCCCTTGAATGGCCTAATTCCTGGGAATGGTCCTGGGAATCTGCACCTGAAGCTGGAAAGCATTCTTATCACTTCCTGAGACCTGAAGGATACTGTTCCCTAGTCTGCCTTTCTACAAATTGCTGACACTTTGAGGTTTAGAGTCATCTGCCAATAGATATTTTCCTGAGCAGGACACATGAATCCTACAGGTAGGCCAATACTTTGATGCACCTTGAAAATGATATTCTTCAAAAATTCAATTGTTATTTATGTAGACGGGAGGCAGAGAATGTGTGAGGGAAGGAGACAGAGCTCTCTGGTGTGCACTCAGTCTTTCCTCTGGCATCAGCTCTGGCCCCAAATATTCACATTGCACTCAGCAAAGCAAGGACATGCAGCTGACTGGACACATCTGATGCAGTGATAATGCTGATTCTGCAGGTTTCTGGGGAGTGCCACCTGGAGGTCTCAAGTCTCACCCCAAGTGGGTTATCAAAAACTCATTCCAGCTACTTATAGTCTCCCTGAGACGACTTCTGGTAAATGCAGCCTTCTTCATTTAATTAAATTTCCAGTGATGTTCTAATGTCTCTTATTGATTGGTGCCCCAGGCGGTTGCCTGGCTGGCCTACCCCTTAATCTAGTCCTGGTAGGCCTCAGTGAAAATTTCTTTGGGGTCTTTTACATATACATCTATGACCCTTTAGCTGTACTGAAAGCTACAGAAATCAATCAAACAAATTCCAAGGAAAGCCAACAGTGAAGCTACATTTCAGCAAACGAAATTAAAACCTTTGAGGAAAGTGTAGCAGAAACTTGGCCTTTTTTTTGCCCCTCAATTGCTCCTTCTCAGATGCACTTTTGACTAGGGAAAAGAAACAGAAATTTGTGCAGTTTAAAAACCAGGCAATGTGTACGCAGGAGCAGGATGCACAGGATAATCTAGCACAGGATTATTTCCCTAACATGCTACCTAGAGTGTGTTTAGGGCCCCTATAAACCATTTAAGTGAACACGCCATCTTTGATGAACAGTGCCCACTGTACGCTGGGCAAAGTTGTCATACCAGGGGAAAGCAAAATGGGTGAGCATTAAAGAAAAGAAAGGATATTGGAAAGAAATTTTAATTCCATGAGACTTAGTGTTTGGTTGGGAAATGCCTCCTTATCATATGGTCTGCCATCCACCATTGCCAACCAACCCCCTTTGCCTTTGGAAAAATCACATTGTATGGGCTAGGTATCAGAAACAAAAGGTACAAATACCTGTTCGTAGATTTGGAAAAATGAAGAAACTGGGCTGTATATCTTTACCTATTTAAGGGAGACTTGTGTGCACAATATTTCTAAATATTTTCCCTAAATATACAACTAGAATTTTAGGAAACAGCAAAGAGCTTTTTGTTCGATATAATACACCAAGTTGACTGATAATTGGGTGTCTCTCTCATGAGAGATCAGAAGGTATCCGCTCATCTGTTCACTTACCCCCTTACCCACCCATTCCTTTCTTTATTCCTCACTCCCCCACACTGTGGAACATCTTGGGTCTTCAATTACTATAACATAGACCTTGCTCTTAAAGAACCCACAGCCGAATGTGTACCGCAGACTCATTAGTGGCAGAGCGTATGCTGTAAGGATGTGAGTGCAATGTGCTGGGAGAGAACTAAAAGAGAACAGCTTTCTTCAAGGGATACAAAACATCGGGGCGTGCAGTGGGAGCAGGCAGAAATCCTTCTTGGGGGAGGAAATATGTATCTTGAAGGATAAACGACTGTCAGTTAAACTGATCTTGCTGTCTCTCTCTGAATAACTTTTTGGTGTATGTATGTGATTATAAAAATAATACCCAATGAAGAAGATATGGAAAATGTGGGTGTCTTAGTCTGTTTTGTGCTGTTATAACAGAATGCCACAGACTGGGTATTCAATTTGTTTCCCACAGTTCTGGAGGCTGGCATGCCCAAGATCGAGGGGCTGGCATCCGGTGAGGACCTTCTTGTTTTGTCATCCCGTGGTGGAGGGTGGAGGGTGAGAGAAACAAGATCAAACTCTCAGTCTCAAGCCCTTTTATAATCTGCATTAATCCATTCCTGAGCACAGAGGCCCCACGCCCTAAACACCTCTCGTTAGGCCCCACCTTTCAACACCATCGCATAGGGATTGAGTTTCCAGCACATGTTTTTTTTGGAGGACACATTCAAACCATAGCAGGGGGCAAATATTTAAAAGAGAAAAAGAATAAATGAAAGCATGATTCCCCAGCTTGGGAACTCCCCACTGTCCTTCTAACACAGTTACTGCAGCAATCACTAGCGGCCCCAAGATACGACCTGCTGGTCCTCTCTGGTAGTCTGACCCCTTCATTTTGATGGGAGTAGAAGCTGAGGCCCTGGGTTGGGGATTGGAGGTCATAAAAGACATATCTGCTGACAAACAATGAGTTAATAGCTCAGCTGGGACCGAATCCTTTGTCTCCTTACTCCTAGTATGGAGTTCTTTCTGCTCTACCGTACAAACTGCTTCGAATAAACTTTCAACCAGAAAATAACACTGTGTGAAGCATATTCTGGAGCTTGATACCTGATTGCTGTAGTTTCCATAATTGTACTGCATTTTCTGGGGTCTTTATGATGAACTGACATCAGAAAGTTAAGGTATGTACCTAACTCGAAGGTGACTTCAGAGTGTGGTTAATCTCCTGTGTACAATGAGTTTTTTAAAAGATTCATTTTATTGAAAGCCGAGGCAAGGCAGAGCAGTGTGTCTATTGGAATGCAGTAGCACTTTTTAGGGAATCAGGTCCAGCCGATTTCTGATTCCCGGAGGCTAAATTCTATTAGGCATTAAAACTCAAATTTCAGGCACCTTGCACTGATGAACACAAGGAACATCTGTAGCAAGTTTCTAGTATTATAACAACTGAATACTGATTACTATAGGAAGAGATAGGCTGCAATGCTAACGGACTAAAGTGAAGCATTTATTCCTAAAAATACCTAAGTACCTTCCTCTACCTTTCAAATGGACTGACAGGGGGGTGGATGATGTTGATTAAAAAAAACATGTAAGTTTTCAGTTTGATTTTGTTACCCCAGAGCATTTATAAGCTTAACAATAGACATGCTAATAAGTGCCATTAATTGGGCATCTACCACATATTAGACATCTTAGGTACATTATTCCAATCATTACAGTAATCCTGAAAGTCAACAGTATTATCTTTGTGTTACAGAGGAGAACACTAAAGCTCATAGAGGTTAAGCACCTTACTTCAGGTAGGGCAGTTAGAAGGTAGGTGGGGCTAATCAAATGAAGCTGGATTGACCCCCTATCTTTTACACAATTCCAGGGATTGCCTGACTTGTTTTTATATCCTCAGCTCCTAGCCAGTCCCTGGCATGGCTGTATACAATCAGTGTTTTGAATTGACTCTAGTTAAACAGTAAGGATTTTGGTGTTCAAAAGTTTATATCTAAAGTGGTCAGCTAAGGAATAGTTCACGGGTCCAGGCACCAGGAATTCGGGGTGGCAACCTCTGATCCTTGACCAGGAGGCTGCTTGCTCTCTGCCCTGCATTTTTATTACTTGCAAACTGGAAGCAGCCTATGGCCTACTAGATTCCATTCCAGCTAGAAAGAAGTCAGAGACCTGCAGGAAATCTCTTCTCTGAGCCAGAGCAGAGCAACTCTCAGTGTGGTTTCTTGGTTGGCCTCCAAAGCTGTCTTGTTCTCTCTGCCACTCCTGATGCTCACCTCCTCAGACTTTATCCTTTCCTCTTCTCCTTGCCTTGCCATGGTGGCCCAGATCATGAACTCAGCTTCACTAGCTAGACTGAATGTACCCACCTGCCTTGACCTGCTTTGTGAACTGCCCTGAGAGATGATTGTTCTCAGATAGTTTCCTCTAACTTCTTGGATTTTTGGTTTCAGACATTTCTAATTTGTTCTGCCCAGCAGTTCTTCATGATCCAGTGTCAGGGCAATTAGAAGGAAGGATTAATGCTCAGAATAATAGGAGTAGGGGTAGTGGGCAGAGATCTGTCCTTGAGTGGTAGGAGACTGGGAATTGATCTGATATGATGAAAGGAGACTTTAGGAAGGTATGTGGGGGTTGATTTAAGGGACAGACTACATTCCCATTACAGGGTAAAGAGCAGGATGAAAAATGGGTGCTAATTAGGATTTTTGTTGCTGTTGCAAGTTCCATAATTCTTAGCTTTGGCTAAGCTGAGAAAAAGAGAACATTACTTGGACATTCTACAGTATCCAAAGACAGGAAGGCAGCTGCCTCCTGGGAATAACCTGGAACGAGGGACCCAAATGGTACCGCCATTCTCCACATCTCTCTTCCATGCTTATTTCTGCCTCTCTGCCTTATTTTTGTCCCCTCCAGATTCTGGTCTACAGGGCAGGAAGCATGTGCACCAAGATGGTCTTAGTCTTATAAGTCAGAGGTACATACAGTAACTAAGACAGAGATTAGCCTTTTTGTTCTTCACTGTTGCATTTTCTCTCTGTTTCTGTTGTTTTCTTCTTTTTGCCCCCTTGTCTCTTTTCAAGTTCCATAATTTTCAGGAATAAATAATAGAACCAGCATATGTCAGGCATTAACTGCCACACCAATTAACTGTGGCAAGGGGTAGACACATTATAGAAACATGGCAGGTTTTACTGCCATCATGTGGATGGGTTGAGGAGTGGCGATTTGTAGAAGCATGGTGTGAGGAAAACAAGTTGTAGTTACGACCCTCAAAATCCAGAATCTGATAAGAACAAACCAATGGTCCAGTAAGACTATCAATCAATACAGTGATTATGTATAATAATAAAAACAGCCAACTTTTATTGAGCCCAACCAGTACTGTGTCAAGTGTTTTATATATTATCTCTTTTAATCATCACAACTCTAACAAGTAGGTAGTATTATTCTTATTTTATAGGTCAGGAACCAAGCTCAGTACTGCCTGCACTGTTAACTTACACCATGCATACTGCCTTATATAATGACTGACCAATCTTTATAGAAGTCTAACATGAGATAATTGATAAGATTTGTTACATGCTGGTGCAAATTTACTCTTTATAGTACTCTTTTGTGATCAGCAAACTGAACAGTTGCTACAATGCAACAGGCTTTGGGAGGTACATTAATATGCTTTGTGATCATGCAAAGCCTTTTATTTGAGTGTTTTAAAATTGTAAACTGTCTGTATTTCTGTCCCAATTGGATAAAGTGAGACACAAATATACAATGTGACTTAAGTCCAACACAAATTCCAAAGCCAAAGTGAAGAATACAATTTAGGCTTCTGATAGCCCAGATTTTCTGATGTACCTACTGCTATTCACTTAAGTAGCTACGGGGAGATTTTACTTCTAGAGAACAATAATCGACTCCATGATTCTAAAAATAAGAACTGATGCCTTCCACATTGTTTTATGAAGCTGGAGAAGAGTTGATAATCTATAAAGTTTTGGAAAACCAGGAAGAAGAAGGACGTTTCATAACCCTGGACATAGCGGGAACACCTCAATAAATATTTTTTGTTTCAATTTGATTTAACACAATTTGATATAACCCAAGGGCAAGAAAAGGATAAACTGGGGTGGTTGTAACCTTGACTCTGATCCCACTATATTCTCACTAGTCAAATATTAGCATATCAAAGGAAGTGTATGATTCAGACCCTTAGCCAGCTTAGCTCTGGTTCTGCTTTTCTTCATTTTACTACCTGTAGCACTTTTTTTGAGCCTTGGATCCCTCATTTATGAAATGAAAATATTAATAACAATTACCTTCACTACTCACAGGTTAACCCTGTGTATCAAATGAGAGAATTTATATGAAAGCACCCTATAGACACTAACACTAAAGGTATTATGCATTTTTTACCTTATATAATTAATGCCTATTTCAGAAAATCAAAAAGTATAGGGAATTATAAAATGAACACCCCTGTATTTGCCACACAGCTTAAGCAATAACAGTTTTATAATTTCAAGTCCCTTCCATCCCACCTTGGTGCTCATTTCCCTGATCCAGTTACTCACCCTTTGTCTCCATAATTAAGGACCTTGCATTTAAATAATTAGTAAATAATTAAACATAATTTGGAAATATATTTGTTCTCTCTATGCAATATATAAACAACCCATGTATGCACAATATTTTAGACATATAAATTACATCACGCTGGGGGCATTCTTTTGCTGTCTGCCTTTTCCACTCAAATTATTAATATAATAATTGATATTATAGAATTGATATGATGTAATTGATATAATTTATTATATTATTAATAATTGATATGATACGTATTATATACATGCAGATTTTGTCCATATTAACACATAAGCATTGGCTCATGTATTCTCAGTGCTGTATAGTATTTCATTATATAAACAATCCATATACTTATTAATTCTCTCATTGTTGAAAAATTAACTCGTTTCTTATTTTCTTTTTAAATTTATTGTTAAGTATAATTCTGCAGTCCATGTTCTTTTAAAATTACTTTGTGCACAGAACATTGCCCCCACTCAGTGGGGCCATTCAATGTCCTACACCACTCACATCACTGGCTGTGGAGGTGGGATACGTATCCTCCTCAGTTTTTGTGTTGTTGCTGTGAGATCCTTCTCCCTCCTTCCAGCTTAAACTGCCTAACATTTGACTGTCCTATCAGATATCACACCCACTGTGCCACCTTGTTGTGGTTGCCTGCTTTCCCCACTTCACTCTCCCTTATTTCTCAATGATTTTTGGTCCTCATCACTGCTAGTCTTTTAAAC
This sequence comes from Daubentonia madagascariensis, assembly GCA_023783475.1. NCBI lineage: Eukaryota > Metazoa > Chordata > Mammalia > Primates > Daubentoniidae > Daubentonia > Daubentonia madagascariensis. The sequence goes on from JAKFHU010001035.1 coordinate 28,693,714, forward strand.
AATATTCCTACCTTAATTCTTGGTGATTTTAATATCCATGTAAATGTCTCTTCTACCATAATGGCCTTGAATTTCTTCAATTTCTCCCCTCCATCCTATCTTGCCTCTCACTTACATGGTCATAATATAGACTTTCTATCACCTTTCCAAAATCTCAGGCTCAAACATTCAGCTCTCTGTTCACCTTTTCCTATCTTTTCAGCTTGCTCATTGTAGTACCACTCTAACAATCCTTCAAGCTCCAGGATATACAATCCACTGATGGATGTGATTTTCACTCTCCCTAATCCACATTCATGTCCTGTTGACTCTCCTCCTACAGTTTAAACTCCACCATCAATCACTAAAGCCATTTCCTTGCATACACCCTCCACACCCTAGCCCCTTTCTTGCTGTGATTACTTGCTTGGCTGAACTTTGACTCTGGTGAAGTTCAACTCTCTTGCTACTTTGCATCATCACAGCAGAAGATGTCTTTCCTGTCTTTCCTTCTAGCTACTATAAGATGACTCTCTGTGCTCCTGGATAAATCTGAGCCATATACTTGTGCACTGAATGCCATTCCTTTTCATGTCCTCAAGCACACAAACATGCAGGCATTTCTCCCATTTCCGTTCTTAAAACAAAATAAACACACACACACATAGATACACACAAACAAAAATCCTTCTCTTTCTCCATCTCATTTATCCTTCAAACTGCTGGAAATGGGGTCATTTCTTGTCTTCCACGTGGTTCAAGCCTGCATCATCTCTCCTGGATTGTTACAAGACTTGTAACTGGTCCTCCTTCTTTCACGCTTGCACCTTTATATGCTAGTTTTTTTTTAAAGCAACCAGAGTGACCCTATTAAAAATTTAAATCAGATCGCTCTTCTGTTCAAAATTCTTCAATGGTTCCTCTTCGTACTCAGAGTAAAAGTCAAAGTCCTTCAAAGTCCTGCAAGGACCTAGCCATCCAGCTGCTTGTGATTTCTCTGATCCAATCTCCTACCACTTACCCTCTTGCTCACTCTGTTTTTGCTGCCCCTATGCATGCCAGGCATGCCCTGACCTCAGGTATTTTGCACTTGCTTTTCCACTTGCCTGGAATTCTCTTTCCTCATGTTAAATATATCTACATGACATTCTCCCTCACCTCCTTCAAGCTTTTGTTTAAATTTTATCTTTTCATTGCATCTTTCCCTGAATACTGTTGACCTAAAATAAGTGACTAAGGCAAAAATCTCAAGCAATGGAAGTTTATTAAGCCAAAGTTGAGGACATGCCTGGGAAAAACACAAACCACAGACAAATCTGTGGCTCTTTTTCTGAAGAGGAATTTGGAATTTTCAGAATTTAAAGAGGAGTAGGGCATACAGGAAGAAAAAAAAAGAGGCAAGAGTGGGGTGGGTAGTGAGACAAAATGGTTACATTCTTGTGAGACCCAGGGAAATCTACAATGCATATTAGATGAGGTGAATGTTATAAGAGAAAAGGGAGTGAAGGAAGCATCAGTTGTGTAGATGTCCATGGGCAGGAGGAAGAATGTCTGATCCTGCCTTGTTTCTGTTCTGTACCTGTGAAAATAAACTTATAATTCATTATTAGCATGGAATCGAACAGAGTCAAGTTTTAGGAGCTAGACGTAGCCTGCAGAACTAAATTTACAATGTGCATGTCCTTGTTTATGGGAGGCCAGCAAGGAATTTCCTTAATGAATGATCTGTAGGGCTAGTCCTTCACAGGTCTTTACCTTCTCTTTTGCATAAGGATTGGGGGGGAGTGGTTCTTAGATTGTTATGTTCTTTTGCAGTACCCAGACAAAAGTGCGGATCCTGCCCCCAGTTTTTCCTATGCCACTTTCCTGCTTTATTTTTCTCCATAGCATTTATCATCCTCTGGTATACCATACACTTATTTACTACTTTTATTTATTGTCTGTCTTCCCTACCCATAATAGAAGACCCATGAGAGCTGAGATTTCTGTCTCTTTTGTTTCCTGCAGTATCCATGGTGGGTGCCCAATAAATATTTGTTAAATCCAAAGATTGCATATCATTTCTTAGAATTATTCATAGGAATCTTTCAGCATCTTTTGCTATTAAATAGAATCTTTTAAAAATTGCATTTTCTAACTGTATGTTGTTGCTTTATAGAAAAGTGATTGAATTTTGTACATGAATCTTATATTTAGTAAACTGGCTAAATTATTCGTTGTTTCACAAAATTTTCTGTGAATTCTGTGGTTTTCTGTATAAAAATATCATCTTGAAATAATGGTAGTTTTGCTTCTTTCTTTTTAACATTTACCTTTAACTTTGTGTGTGAGTGTGTGTGTAGCACAATCATGTTGGAAAGTAGAAATGATATTGAGAAACTTGTCTTGTTCCTGATTTTAAAGGTCATGCTTTTAAGGTTTAGTCATTTACTATGATTTCAAACATCAACTGATAGTAGATATACTTTATGAGATTAAGGGCGTTCCCTTCTCTTCCTGGTTTGTAAGTTTGTTTTTAAATCATGAATTGGTATTAGATGATTTTTTTTTCTGCAATTATTAAGATTGACATATGGTGTTTTAAAATGTTAAATCTTTTACATAGATGAATTTTATCTCTAGAATTTCTAAGGTTGGAACATTCTTCTATTACTGTAATTAGCCTAACATTGTTAAAATGTCTATACTATCCAAAGTGATTTACAGATTCAGTGCAATCTCCATTAAACTACCAATGTCATTTTTCACAGACATAGAAAAAATAGTTCTACACTTTGTATGGAATCAGAAAAGGCCCCAAATAGCCAAAACAACCTTAAGCAAAAAGAACAAATTGAGAGGCATCACTTTACCAGACTTCAAGCTATACTACAAGGCTATAGTAACCAAAACAGCATGGTACTGGCACAAGAATAGAGACATAGACCAATAGATAAGAGTAGAGAACCCAGATATAAAACCATCCTCATATTGACATCTGATCTTTGACAAAGCGAACAAAACCATACGCTGGGGGAAATAACCCTATTCAATAAATGGGGCTGGGAAAATTGGACAGCCACGTAGAGAAGACTGAAACAGGATCTACACCTCTCACCACTCACAAAAATTAATTCATGATGGATAATAGACTTAAACCTAAGGCATGGAACTATAAGAATTCTAGAAGAAGGGTTTGGAAAAACTCTTACAGATATCCACCTAGGCAAATAATTTATGAAGAAGACTCCAAAGGCAATCACAACAACAACAAAAATAAATAAATGGGACCTGATTAAATTAAAAGGCCTCTGCACAGCCAAGGAAACAATCAATAGAGTGAACAGACAACCTACAGAATGGGAGAAAATATTTGCATGCATCCAATAAAGGGCTAATAACCAGAATCTACAAAGAACTCAAGCAAATCAGCAAAATAACATCAAACAATCCCATTAAAAGGTGGGCAAAAGACATGAACAGAAGCTTTTCAAAAGAAGATAGACTAATGGCCAATAAACATATGCAAAAATGGTGAACGTCTCTAATCATCAGGGAAATGCAAGTCAAAACCACAATGAGATATCAAGTAACTGCAGTGAGAATGGCTTTTATCAAAAAGTCCCAAAACAGCAGATGCTGGTGTGGATGCGGAGAGAAAGGAACACTTATACACTGTTGATGCACCTGCAAACTACTTCAACCTCTATGGAAAGTAGTATGGGGATACCTCAAAGAACTAAAAGCTGACCTACTATTTGATCCTGCAATCCTACTACTGGGTATTTACTCAAAGGAAAAAAAAAGACATTCTATAAAAAAAACACCTGCACTCGGATGTTTATAGTGGCACAATTTACAATTGCAGAGATGTGGAAACAAACCAAGTGCCCATCAATGCATGAGTGGATTAATAAAATGTGGTATTATGTATACCATGGAGTATTACTCAGCCATAAAATATGGTGATACCTTTTGTAACAACCTGGATGGAACTAGAGGCCATCCTCCTAAGTGAAGTATCACAAGAATGGAAAAACAAACACCACATGTACTCACTATTAAATTGGAACTAAATGATCAACACTCATGTGCACATATCGTAGTAAAATTCAACAGAAATCAAGGAGGTGGGAAGGAGGGGATGAGTTAATTCACACTCTACATATACAATGCACACTATCTGGGTGATGGACACACTTATAACTTTGACTCAAACTGTACAAAAGTAATTCATGTAACTGAAACGTTTGAGCCCCGTAATATTCTGAAAAAAAAAGAGAAAAATTAGAGTGATTCACTTAGAGAATGGGGAAAGAACAAAGGAGAGATTCTAGGGACTCATCCCAGCAGGGTGGAGAACTTTAGATGGTTATTAACAAATGGTGTGAATAAAGCAACATTGATGTGGTTGAAACAAAGTCTTAATGCAGCACCATGGGAAGTTGGGTGCACCGATGGGAGCCCCTGTTGGTCCCCAACATCGAAGGACTCTAAGCAAATTTGTTCCATTTACTCTAGTTTGAAAGAACTAAAAAAGTTGGAAGGCAAAGATGACAATGAGAAACTTGACTTTTAATTGCTGAGTGTAATGGTCTGTCAAGTTAATCAGGATGAGGATTAATAAAGGAATGAGTGTCTTCTGGATCAATCCCCAGTTGGGACCGAAGCCATATGCACATATGGGGGTAAAGTGGCCAGCAAGGGGAGAAGAAATTTTCTGGGACTCCTTGATATGAAGATCAAATGTACTATGATTCTAGAAACTTTTGGTGAATTCGTAACAGGAGCTTCAGTTAGGATGGAGGATATGAGAATGCAATGGTTGAAGGGATTTAGGTGAAAGTTTGGATGAAAATTGGAATGGTCTAATGCACTTTATGTGAGGTGGTTGTGTCTACTTTACCTGAATGCATTGTTGGTATAAATACTATGTCTGACCTGGGAACACTTTCCTATCTAGTATTGTAAAACAGAAGGCATATTAGTTTGCCTTTCAGCCAGTATTAATTGGACATTCTAAATGAGAATCTATACTATTGCCTGAGCTCATAAAGCTTGCTAATTTGAAACAGTATAGAATACCTGGTGGACAAAAAGGTATTACTACTTTAATTAAGAACAATGTTAGAAGCTGGAGTGTTGGTGTCAAAAGTTTTCTGTACAATAGCCCTGTGTGGCCCATGAAAAAGGTACATGACTGGTGGAGATTCACAGTAGCCTACTGAGGTTCGAATAAAGTAGTGCTGTCTATAGCATCAACAGTCCTTGATATGGTTTCAATGGTGCAAAAAATACAGCAGCCTAAGGGAGAATGATACTCAGTGATTGGTCTTGCAAATTCTTTTTATTTTTTTCTATTTCAATCTCAGAAAAGAGCCAGATATAGTTTGGTTTTACATAGGAAGGATCCTAGTGTACATTTACCACATTGCTACAGGGTTTTAAAAAATTTACCAGCTTATTTTCATAATTTTGTTGGAAGAGATTTGGACTTAGTGCAGGTCTCAAGGGTAAAAATACAGTATATTGATAATATGAAAATACTGGAAACTAAAGAGCAAGCTAGCCCTGACTTATATGCAATGGTGACATGTATCACCAATAAAGCCTGGTTGATAAATCCAGCAAAGGTTCAAGGGTTTGCCTAAATGATAAAATTCTTAGGAATAACCTGAACGAGAGCCACCATTGAGTCCACAGATGACTAAACATAAGCTTCTCTTGTTGCCTATCCTGAGAAGTAAGTAAAAATCACAGTACCTGGTTAGTTTGTTTGGATTTTGGAGGATTAATATTCCACATTTAGGAATATTGCTAGATCCCACCCATAAAATTGCCTGAAAGAAGGTCATATTTGAATGGGGTCCCCAACAAAAGCAGACTATGAATTGCTAAAAGTGGTACCTCTCTTAATGCCTTTGGGCCTTTATGATCCACACTCAGATATGATTTTGGAAGTGTCTGCAACACATACTTATGTAGACCAGAGCTTATGGCAAAAGCCTGTGAGTACCACCAGCAGTGACCATTGGCAATAAGGACCAGAAATTTTCCATATGCAGTGGTAATGTATACAACCTTTGAGGGACAATTTCTGGCTTGCATTGTCATTAGTTGAAACTGTCCTCATGACTGAAGGACATAAACTAATGTGGAAACCTGAAATACCCAGAATGTCTTGGATGATATCAAAGAAACACTTAGACATGGAAGGCAGTCCCAGAAGAGTTCCATAATAAAATGGAAATAGTTTATACAGGAACATGCTACTAGGAAGAATGCAAGGAGTTACTCACCATATTCAAGAGCAGATAGCCTCTTTTCCCCTACAGCCAACTTTGGAACCACTAGAGGAACTGCAGGATCTTGCTGTCACACCAGTCATGCCCTTTGAACAGCTCTCTGTTGATCAAAAAATCACTGCTTGGTTTAGGGAAGGCAGCTCTAAGGTGGACAGACAGCACCTTGTTTGGAGGGCTGCCACGGTATGATTGACTGATGGAAAAACTGATTGAAGAAGGCAAGAACAAATCAGCTAAGTATATGGAATTGCATGTTGTTTTCCTTGCAGTGGTGCTTCCAGAGTTGAACAATGATAAGAGCTCCTATTTTTGGGTTTTTACTAACTCATGGGCAGTGGCTAATGGCTTGGACATATGGTCAACTAGATGGGCAATGGAAAACTGGGCTAATAAAGAGATGCCTGTATGGGGCATGGCCCTATGGAAATCACCATGGGAATATAAGTAGTGCATTAAAATAGGACATCTTGATGCACATCAGAAGAACCTCTTTCCAGGAGTGGAAGGTGATTGGAACCACCAAACCTGGCATGCTCACTTGATGGGGCCACCTATGTCCATGAAATGAATGAATGTGGAGGAGCTGCAGCAATACAAAGATGGGCTGGTCATAAATATATACCTCTTGAACCCTCTGAGACACAAAATGCCAACAAGAACTGTCCTGTCTGCCAACAGGAAAGACAGAGACTGAGGATGGCTATGGGACAGACTCCCCAGGAAGAAGGCCCTACACAGAGCTGGCAAATAGACTACATTGCACTGATGCTGGCATTCTGAGAGGTTGTAAATGTATCTGGACAAGAATAGATACTTACTCTGGATTGGGCTTTGCCTACCTGTTGGTAGATGAAAATGCTCACAATACTATAAAAGGACTGTAATGAAGATACTGTGCCAATGTGGACTGCCAAGTTACATTTTTTTTTTAAACCAAGTAAAACAATTTACAGCCTATAGTGTCCAACAATGGGCAAATGGATATCACATCCAGTAGACATATCATGTTGCATATTTTCCTCAAAGTCATGATTTGGTAGATAATTGGAACTATTATTGTTTAAAATGGGCCAGGGGACAAAGGCAGGAAGGGCTGGTTTTAATGCCTTCATGAGGGTATACTCACATTCAACATGATGGGGGGCTAAGGGAGAAATAGATATTATGTCTGACTGGGAACACTTCCCTAGCACTGTAAAACAGAAGGCATGTAATTTCACCTAGATAGATTCTTCTGCTTTTCTATGGGACTTGTAAATGGGGGTGGGGTAATATGCTGGTACAACTATGCAATTCTTCCCTACATCACCTCAATTTTCCTGTTTCCTACCAGTTGTTGTAGTCCTAGGACCATGGCTGCAACTGCAGGTGCCAGAAGCAGGGGTGACCCCTACACAAGAATCTGTAACTATACCTTTAAACATTTATGCCAGAATTCCTAAGGGCCTGATGGGATGGACTGTGCCTTCATCCTATCTGGCAAAATTGGAGTTGATAGTGAATGCAGCTGTACTGCCTTTTGGTTGTGATAGCCCACTACTTCTGTACCTAGGTAATTCTACCATATATGGATGATGCTGTGGTTTAAATGTGTCTGCCAAGAAAGCATGTGTTGGAAACTTAATTCCTAACGCAACAGTGTTGGAGTATGGGCCTAATGGGAGGTATATAGGTCACAAGGGCTCTAGCCACATAAGAGGATTAATGCTGATTATAAAAGGGTTTCGGGCTGCAAGTTTGATCTCTTGCTCTCTCTCGTCCTTTCTCAGACCTGGTGCCATGGGATGAAACAGTAAGAAGTCCCTCACCAGGTGCTGGCCCCTTGATCTTGGCTTTCTCAGCCTCCAGAACTGTGGGAAAATAAATTTCTGTTCATTATATATATATATTTTCAGTGGTATTCTGTTATAGCAGCAGAAAATGGACTAAGATAGATGAGAAGGGACTGAGGGGCAGACACTTGATAGACTGGTATTATTGCTGACAATCTAGACCAGCACAGTGGCTGAACCTAACATCCATTCCAAAGGTGGAAAAGTTTAGATAAAAAGCAATGACAAATGGAGAGGAAGAGAAATAGTGGCTCAGGGTAAAGGAATGAATAAATGGGTTATGAAATGAGAGAAATCCAATATTACATTGGTCCTTCGAGAGAGGCTCAGAGCAAGAGAACAATATTTTCTCTTAGTACAATTATACCAGATACCCAAAAGGATGGAGCCATATGTTTTCTGAGATCACTCCTGCTTTTTGAACCTGACAAAGTCAAATGAAGCCTGCAAACCTGAGTGGCATTGCTCGGGGAGATATTTTGGTGATATGATGATGAACTGGATCAATTGTTAGTTACTGAGTGGAACTCTACTAATATACTAGTATCTATGGACTCTTACTTCAGGTTACATCTACTATAAAAGATATCATTTGGGAAGGAATTTCCAGGAACTACTCCCTACTGGGCCATTGGAGCTTGTGGTGTACAACTCTTGGCAGACTGATTACTACGTAACTATAAACACTGATGATCAAATGCTTAGAAAGTTCCCTGGTTATAATGGAAAAAAAATATAGCAGTGGTATGTCTGACCTGCCACAGTGTGTTATCCACAAATACATATCACCTCTGTTTTTGTGGATGGAGAGCTATTAAACAGAATAGGAAAGGATAATAGGTTTCTGAGGGGATTAAAGCAGTAGGCATCACAGGAAAACTTGAATTCCCCTGGAGAACAGCCCCACCCTGAGAGGAGGAAGGCTGTGCGAGGCCTTATGGCATAGTCAAAATAAATTAAATCTAGGTGTGATTTAATTTACTACTCATCTAACCCTAGTATGGGGGAGCCATCATTTTTGGCTACAAAACAGGTATTCTAATTGCACTAAGGCCATTAGCACCCAATGGCAAAACTATGAATGGAAGATTTAGCAACATTGGTCCACAAGACAGAAAAGGGCTTAAGGGTAGATAGATGTCTATCTAGGCATCATGGAACAAGCTGAATTTTCTTTTGATGAGGAGCAGCATTCAGAGAAAAAGATTTTATGGACTAGAGTAAACGGATTAGAGGAAATTCTATTCCAGGGATAGGAGTCAATCTAAAAAGATTTTTAAAAAGTTTATTGAAGACTCAGAAATAATACTAGATAATGCTAGTACCCAGTGTTGGGAAAGGGCTTGTACTCTGACCCATCATGGCCTCTTGGCTATTTTAATACAGACAGAGGCCAAAGTAGGCATGGACAGTGGCCTTCCATCCTAACTATTAAGGTTCAACAGGGATACCTATGGAAATCTTATGGACTTTCAAACCTGTGAAAGTTCTCTGAGGACACTTGTAATTTACACTATGCACTATGAGTGCCTTTGCCTTAAGAATAAATCAGAATAAGACATTTTTTATAGTATACTTAGTAGGGATAGGATAGAAACTACCTTGAATATTATCCACGTCTTCCCTGTAGGAAGGAGGCCAGCCTTGCTATATAATAGCATACAGTGGAAACCAGTCTCCGTGTAAGTGTATAAACTCAAACAGTGTGATTACCTTTGTCTCCAACTGACTTGGAATCCAGGAATAACCTAATCATAACAAATTGTAACACCTGTCCATAATAAAATCTGGTATGTGAGCAAGGGCCAATTCTATTGATAAGGCATAGTAAACACTTTTGTAATTCTTACTGTAATGAAATTGAACTGTACAATGACCCTATTGCAATATGGTGTAACACTGGCATGGTTGGTAAAATTCAACTAACTTATGTATATAAGTCATATGATAATACTGATATTGATGATAAAATGTGTTGGGAGGTTGAATTAGATCCTCCTCAGGATGTAATAATCAATGAAAAATGACTGACTTGAGGAAGAATTGGATTTATCTAAGCATCAGCTAATTTCTATGCAAAATAAATCTGTATGAGTTTATTATAAGGTGTAAATAGTCGTAGATCAGCTAGGCATGGTGGGTCACGCCTGTAATCCTAGCACTTTGGGATGCTGAGCCAGGAGGATTGCTTGAGGCCAGGAATTGGAGACCAGCCTGAGCAAGAATGAGACCCCATCTCTACAAAAAGTAGAAAAATTAGCTGGGCGTGTTGGCGCATGCCTATAGTCCCAGCTACTCAGGAAGTTGAGGTGGGAGGATTGCTTCAGCCCAGGAGTTTGAGGTTGCAGTGAGCTATGATGACGCGACTACACTCCAGCCCGGGCGATAGAGCGAGACCCTCTCTCAAAAAAACCAAATGCAAACAAACAAACAAAAAAACCCCACAAAACAAAAAACAAGATAGCAGTAGATGAAAGAGGGAAACTAGTAATCAAATTAGCACAGAAATGTAAAAATGTACATAAAGGCTTTATTGGATGGATTAGTTGTGTATCCCTAACCCACACTGACTCCTTCAAAGCTCAGGCATATTCATACTGATGCTATTGCTGTATCTGTTATATAAATGCTGATCTAAGTGTAGATGCTCAAACACGAGCATTTTGCTGTGAGAAACCCTAGGTCGAGGGCCAGGATGGTGGTATGTATAGTGAAGGACTTAAGGCACTCAAACTCTACACATTCCAAAGAAAGGACTGGGCCCTTTTCTAACTTCTGGAAGATAGCCTCTGAGCCCTGGAATATCCTTCCTGATAAGAGTGACTTTGGGCCATGACATGTAGTTATGTGCCTCCCTCTTTTAAGGACCCTGGTGATTGCATTGAGCCCACTTGGATGACCCAAATTAATCTCCCCATTTCAAGATTCTTAATCACATCTGCAAAGTCTCTGTGCCATAAGGCAACACGTTCACAGGTTCTGGGAAATAGGACATGGACATCTTTGGGGAGCTATTATTCAGCCTACCACACTGAGCAAAGCAGGCAGGTGTAAGTAGAGCTACCAAGCAAACCCTTTGAAAAAGGGCACCCAACCAAGTCTCTGTGTCAGGAGGTAACATGAAATTGTGGGGCTGTGTGGAAGAGCACTGTCAAAGGGGCAGCCCCTGCTCTGTTCTGGTGATTGTTGTTGTGTTGGTGTTAGAGTAGGCGACTAGAAGACAAGGATGAGACTGGATGCAGGGGCTTGAAGATTGGGTGCAGGTGTTAAGATAAATAACTAAAACAGAAGCTAACTAGAGGGGCTGATAACCATGGACAAGAACTGGCTTTGACTGGCTTGTCAGCTATCTCTTCCACCTTACATGAACTTTGGCTAGTTATAATATCATTTACATTGTGGTTTTAAAGTTTCTCTGCCCTTGAAATCACCATGACAATTACGAGATAACCATATAAAGTGTGAAAATGGGAGGGAATCCAAATCTACAAATTACTACCAAAATTCTTAGTAAAAGCCAACCCCCTGGCATTGAATATTCCTCCCTTCAATCAGTAAGACTACAAAAGATCTCAAACTACTTCCTCTTGGGGCAGCTGCTCTCTTTCAAGCTTACCCGTTCTCACTGAGATTGCACTTTTGCTTTCAATAAAAAGCTGTCTCTTACTTAGCTTACACGATGTGTCCTGAAATTCTTTTCCCAATGAACACCAAGAACTTGGGAATAAACCTCTACTCACAGGCCGGTAACATAGGAAGGTTGGTCCACAGCTGCCAGAGAAGACAGGAACCCAAATGTGTGTGTAATATAGTTCAATTTTTAAATGTCAATAATTTACTCAAGTTTTTAAGTTTAAAAATATACTGCAGAAGTCAAAACAAAGCGTATCTGTGTTCTGTGCTGTTCATACTTTTATAATGACAATGACACTGTGTTTGAACAAAGTATGAAGATAACTTTGTTGTTCTCCCATAGGCTGGAACTTTTTTTCCTAATGAGGAAAACAATACATTATAATAATAAAAATGTAATTTAGAAAACGCTCCACATTTAATCTTTATGACTACTATGTGAGGTTGGTTTTCTTGTCACTAGTTTGAAGAGAATAGTCCAAAGAATTTAGAAGGTGAAGAAAGGGCTTGTTCAAGGCCACTAAGGGGCAAAGCTAGGACTTTACTCCAGGTCTTTTCCTTCCAGATTCCATCCTTTTCCCACATACCTTTCTGTACTTCCCTTTCTCTATCCCTAACTAAGTCCCAACACTTGTCATGCCAGTTAATCTCTCTTAGGGTTTTTCATGTAGGTCATGCTGGGAGCTGTTTTCTCACAAATCAGAGGTACATAATTACATATGGCATCTTCTCTGCTTTGTTCACAGAGCTGCAGACAGCAGCTCAAAGCCAGAGCATGCAGATGCTGAAAGGAAGTAAGTTCCAGGTTGTATCCAAAACTGAATCACTGTCCATGTGCAGGAGAAAACACATTTTCCCACCATTCTTGCAGTATGGGTAAACATGATACAACCAGCCCATATTTCCCTTCCTCCTCCAAGAGAAATTAAGAAAGAATCTGTAGCTCTGTTTTTAAGGAAGAACTCAGACGATGGGAATGTTAGAGGTAAGCACAGAGAATGGCCTTGAATGGATACTCTTTGCCATCTCATTTTTAGTCTTACTTCTGATCCTTTTAACTGAACAGAACTCTTCTGATCTGCATTTCAAACTCCCTTCCTTCCCTTCCTGCGGCTGTGTATCCTGTATATCATGTGCACCACACATTGACAGTGGCTAGCCATTAGTTGGCTTTTACAGTTGATTCTTTTTTCTTTGTTGTGTTTTTCCTTTGAAAGCTCCATTCCGTACTTTGGCATTAAAAAAACATGGTACAAATAAAAACAACATAATTCTCCCCTTTTCTGTCTCTGTGATAAGCCAACACCGGAATAAGTTGTGACTATCTTCTGTGGCTAAAATGTCTTTTAAAATTTGTGGTTGTGTCTAGAGTGCTGAAACAGGACGTTGGAACAGGACCATTAGTCAGTGAAGGAACTTCCCAGTGCAGATATGCAGGGAGGATATTGGAGGCTGAATTTTTGCCTTTGTTTTTCCTGTTTGCTGCTAACTACAAGTTACAAATTGGATACAAATTCCTTAACCTTTGGTCAGCAGCACTCAATTTCATGCTGTCTAATTTATATGTAAACAAAATTACAAATTTGACTTCATTTTCCTTAAGTTTGTCCACCTTATTTTGGGGGAGGTTGTTTAGTTTGTGATTGCCTTAAATCTGGTTAACTCTTGACTTTCTGGAACATTTTGCTGCAGTATTACCCAGGAAGTTTCAACCCAAGAAAAAGCTACCCAGTCTGCCTGGTCTGAACACCAAGTTACAGCCTTACAATTACAGACTGTTCCTTAGTGCTGAAAACAAATAATTGGTAGCACAACCTTATTTTCCTTAAATAAAATTAAGTAAGAGATGTGAGAAGGAATTAAGTGAAGGCAGGTATGACTCTGACTTTCAATCGTGTCTAGAACTCACTCCCAATAGAATGGAATCCATATTTTTTCCCATCCCAACGGGAAAACACTTATTTTTATTTGATATGGCCTTAGCCTATAGTTTATTTTTGTGTTTTGAGCTCTATTCTTAGAAAAAATCCTTCCCACATCAACCTAGGAATTTACTTCTCTGGAATCTTTTGTGTTGGTTGCTGTATTAGTTTCCTAGGACTGCCATAACAAATTACCACAAACAGGGTGGCTTAAAACAACAGAAATTCATTTGCTCACAGTTCTGGAGGGTAGCAGTCTGAAGTCAAGGTGTTGACAGGGCCATGCTTCCTTGAAAGGCTCTAAGAAAGAGCCTTGCCTCTCTCCTAGCTTCTGTTGGTTGCCAGCAATCCCTGGCATTTCTTGGCTTATAGATGCATTACTCCAGTCTCTGCCTCTGTCCTCACATGGCATTCTCTTCTGAGTCTCTCTGTGTGTCTTCTCCTCTTCTTTTAAAGACAATAATCAGTGGATTTAGGGCTCACCCTAATCCACTGTGACCTCATCTTAACCAATTATAGTTTCCAAGACTGTATTTCTAAATAAAATCACATTCTGAGGGTCTAGGTAGACATGAATTTTGGGGGACACTATTTAACCCACACAGTTGCTGTTCACTGGTTTAAGCTAAGTATATATGATGTCAGATGTGAAAATTTCAATCATGTATCTAAAAGTTTTGTTTATTTAGTCACCTGAGGTTTGACATTTTGAGGACGGAGACCCGTATTTTTTTTTTAGGAGGCTATCAAGGTTTGGTAGATAGAACTCAGTTATTCTTTTTGTTTACATGTGGATAGTCTATAGGCCTTTCTCACGTGTTCAGCACAGACAGATATTGTATTGGAGCAGTCCAGGTAGAAAGGACTAAATCCAGAATACAGGGGGAGCAGTTTGAATCCTCCCTGCCAAGGACAGTGCAAAGATGTACCCTGCTAAGCCCTATAGAAGGATTCAGACAAACACCTATGCTATTTTTTATGAAAGTCCTTCTTGTCTAAGCTTTGGCTTATAACTGAGTTTTAGAATTGAAATATAACATACAACCTATACCTCCAAGATCCAGTGAAAAGTCTATCTATTAATAGCTGAAGTAGAATAATAACTTCTTGCCTCTCACACTAGGCGAGAAGACCTGTCTGGGAGCTGCTGAAATATTTCAGTGATATGCTAATGCAGAGCTATTGAAATTTACTCGTTTAAAAGAAATCTAACCTTGAGTAATCCATTAGTGCCATGCCTCGTCTTTTCAATTTGATCCAATTCAGCAACAACTGATACATTCTGAGAAAGAAGGAGAAAGGAGCAGGGAATGAGCATACTCATCGAGTGACTTTCTTTCGGGATTTCCTAACTATTTCTGGTCTTTAATTAGTCTCTCATCCTCTCTTCTGAATGTCTAGACATCTGTTTACCAGCACAAGCTGATGATAATAAGGGAAAATTTATATGAGTGCCTGAAGCTGGTGCTTAGGCATATGGATGGTGGGAGGTCCAGAATCTTGGGGCATATAGAAGATTGGCCTTGATGAGAAAATGCTGGAAGTCATGGGAGAAGTGCCTGCCCAGGGAGCAGCAAATGGATCTAGGCACAGTAGACATGAGGAAGCTTGAAGCACAGATACCTGATGAATCCCAAGACAGAAGTACTGAGACAGTTATAGTTAATCTGTATCTTGAAGGCATTCATTTAATATTTGATCTGTAGTCTCTGCCTTAATAACAACTATTTCCCCACATCTGCTAAATTTATGCAGCTATGCATGGGTTGTCCATAGGAGAGTGTGATAAATGATAAAGATAAATAATTATAACAGCAATTTGCTTTATTATATTATAACAAGGAAGCATCATTAGTAAGAACTTATTGATTCTTGAATTGTCAATTGCTCAAGCTGACTGTGGTTATTCTAGTGTTTTGAAACAAATTATTAATGCTTTTCTATCTGATAATTGATAGTATACAGATTTTGAAAAGAAATAGTATTTTATTTTTTTCTCCCACACTGATCACTTTCTAGTTTACTGTGGTTTCTGAATTCTATTTATTGGTTATTCTGTAACTATTAATACATCAACTTACCTAGTAAATTTAGTAGATTGGTTAAGAAACTGAAGTGTAAACTAATGAGTGCAATTCTTCATCAATCATCATAGTATTTGTACAGTGTGAAAAAGATGTCAGAATCCTGCTAGGATTATCTGCTTTGAAGAGACTTGTTAAATTTGCAATTATTTTGCTTGCAATGCCAGCGTTAAATTAATTTGTTTTGAAATGTTAGAAACAGACACATTTGTGAAGATATCATCTTTTTTTCTAGGCATTTATGACAGACACCCACTCCACCAAAGGAAAAGCACTTCAGGCAAATAATTTGTTCAAGTTGTAATACAATATTTCAACCTAATTTTCATTTATTCATCCATTCATTTATTCAAAGACTGGTCATTTTTGGGAGATCCTTCTATGTGTCACTCACTGTTCTAGACACCAGTGGTATAGGAGAGAAAAGAAGCCCTACCCTGACACTAGAGCTCATATTCCAGTAGGATATAGTGAGGGTAACAGACAATAAAGAACAACAAAAATACTTAGCATCTCAAGGGCTGTCAAAATGTGCAGTGCCATGAAAAAATGTGAAGCAGGGTAAGAGGATGATGGGTGAGATGGGGTGGTGGCTTTTCAGCAGAGACTTGAGGGAGTGAGAGAGCCATGGGCAGAGGAGGACTTACTGTGAAGCACGTGAAGCTTAAACTTCAGCGACTTTCACTTGCTTGGGTGTCTGAGTGGTGAGAGTTGCTGGGCACCATATTCTTAGTGGGCAGTGGAAGCCAGATTGCTATCAGGAAGTATTTCTATGTAAGCATTTCTGTTACAATGCTGAAGATATCTCCAAAGAAAATGAAAGATGATTTCAAAGCAACCTCCAGACCTCCAATAATTTGCTATAATTGCTGTTCTCATTGTACATAAATATTATCCTAAATTTGTATTTGTGATTTTATTTCTTTTTCTGAAAGCACATTCTTGGTCTTAATTACATAAGCTTCAGGTCCTGACCACTCCAGCCATGGAAATCAGAGGGGAAGAGGGAGATTGACAGAGGCACAGCAAGAAGGGCCAGTGTGGCTGGAGCTCAGCGTGCGTGAGGGTGGTGAGCATGAGGTCAGTGAATTCATGGGGGTCACGGGGTGGGCAACAGGCCTCCTAAAGAACTGTGGGTTTTATTCTAATTAAGTTGTAAAGCTAATTAAAATTTAGATCAGAGGAATTACTGGATATGACTTACATTTTAATCTGATTCTTTTAAAGGAATCACTCTGGCTGCTCTGTGGAGTTAGCGTAAAGCAGGAAAGAATAGAGGTGAGAGACCTGATAGGACGATGCTGCTGTAGGAATCCAGCCAAGGGGAGATAGTGGTTGGGGCCAGGTCAGTAGCAGTAGAGGTGGTGACAAATGCCAGGATCAGGTATATATTTTTTTGACACAGGGTTCCACTCTGTCACCCAGGCTGGAGTACAGTGCTGTGATCATAGCTTGCTGTAGCCTTGAACTCCTGGGCTCAAGTGATACCCCCAGCTTCAGCCTCCTAAGTAGCTGGGACTACAGACACACCACACCCAGCTAATTTTTCTTATTTTTGGTAGAGATGGGGTCTCGCTATGTTGCCCAGGCTGATCTTGAACTCCTGGCCTTAGCCTCCCAAAATGTTAGGATTACAGGTGTAAGCCACTGTGCCTGGCCAGGATCAGACATATATTTTTAAGGCAGAGCTGGGCTGAGAACATTTGCAAGTGAATCAAATTAGTTAATAAGGAAAAGAAAAGAGTCAAGGAAGATGCCAAGGTTTTTGGCTTGAATGATGATGGCTGGATGGAAGTGCTATTTATTGAGTTAGGGAGTTGAATCAAAAGTTCAGCTTTGGTGATAGCAAGTTTGAGATAGACATCCAGGTGGAGATACACATTGTTGAGTAGGTGAGTCTGTCACAGTCCCCTTTTTGTTCTTCCTTTTTTTCCTCCTTCCCTCCCTCCCTAACTTCCTTCTTTTTTTGTCCATTGATTAATTGATTCATTCATTCATTGAGTATATACTTGTTGAACAGCTCTGCAGTGCTAGGCTTTGTGCTAGGTATTGGGATTACAAACGTGAGTGAGATATGATCTAAGCCTTCAACTCACTTTGTGATCTTAATAAGTTTTTGATACATTAAACAGAGGAAACAGAACTTAGTCAAACTGGTAACTTGGTATTTCATTGAGTCTAAGTAACTATGAGGTGTAAAAAACAAAATTCATAATAATTTTCAGGGAAAAAAACACTACTAAAATTCACATAAATTTCAATTTTAAGATACTAACTAATTTTAGTTACAACATATTCAAAAGTATATCATAGAATTCGGAAACTATAGTGCATATTGTTTAAATCTATTGGGCTCTGATTTTCTAAGCTCTTGGTGTGCTTTATGTCATTTAATCACAACAAACCTTTGAGATAGCTAATGTTATTACTCCCATTTTACAATGAGGAAGGTGAGGCATAAAGAAGTTAAGTAAAGTGGCAAAGGTGGAAACTAAAAATATCTGATTAAAGGCGGACATTTAATCATTTTGCTAAACTTACTCTAAGAGTTGAGACACCCAGGTTCTAGTCCAGATTCCATTTCTAAATTTTTAGGCACCTGTCCTTGGATTTTAGCATCAGTAAAGTTGGATTTGAAAATCTCTGGGCATCTTACATGCTCTACTAAGATTGTAATAATAGTTACTGCATTTTGTTATGAGAGAGAGTTCTCATTTTTAAAATGCCTTAGACATTAAATAAATACAACTATTAATTGTTCAATACCTACCATATAGCAGGTTGTTAGGTGCTTTATATAGGTTGTCTAATTCAATAATCACAATAGCCCCGATAGATCAGGTTTATTGTTGTGTTACAGGTAAAGAAACAAATTAAATAATTTGCTTAAGTTCTAACCCAGGTCTAGTCCCACCAGGCTAGTGTTTTTCCAGAAAAGTAGGGATAATCTTAAATGCAAAACTCCAAAAAATGTGTCAACTCTCAGGAAAAAACAAGACATTTTTGGGAGTGCAAATCTAGTTAGCAGAAGAGGGTGTTAAAATGCTGAAGCTGTTTGCCACAACTTCAGACTAGTGAGGGAATTTCAGATAACTTAACACTCCTGTTTGGCAAGCTTTTTGTAGTGAAGAACCTGCCAAGATTCACCCATTAGTAAAATCTAAGATTTCCTTAAGAAGCTCTACTGTCATTAATATCATATTATGTAAATTATCCTGTAGACATCAAAATGTTTAGGAAAAAGGAACCATTCTGGACCTTCTTGGGAGTCTACATAACAATTTTAATTATTTAAAGGTCCACTCTGAGCGTGAAGCATACTATTGATATTTGTGTGCATTGGTATTCTTAATTTTAAATATAAACAAATGTTGAAGGAATAGTATAAAGATCACCATAACCCATTACCCAGCTTCAACAATTATCAATATATTGCCAATCTTATTTCATCTATCACTGCCTACTCCTTGCTATTTTTTTCCCTGCAGCTTTATTGAGACACACTATACATTCCATAAATTAATCCATTGTAAGCGTACAATTCAATAATTTTTAGTAAATTTATAAAGTTGTGCAACCATCTCCACAATCTCTAATGTCTAAAATTCTCTAATGTCCCTTTGCAGTCAATCCCTCTCCTACACCCAGCCCTAGGAAATATTTATCTGCTTTTTGAATTTATATATTTTCCTTTTCTGGACATTTCATATAAATAGAATAATACAATATTTGTACTTTTGCATCTGGTTTCTTTCACTTGGAAAAATGCTGTTAAGGTTCATTCATGTTTTAGCATGTATAAGTTGTTTGTTGATTTTTATTGCTGAATAGTATTGCATTATATGGATATACCACATTTTGTTTATTTATTCACAACTTAAAGAACATTTGGGTTGTTTTTGGCTGTAATGTGTAACGCTGCTATAAATATCCACATATAAGTGTTTGTGTGGACATATGTTATCATTTTCTTTTTGGTAGATTTCTATGCATGGAATTGCCAGGTTTATGTTTATGTTTAGTGGCTTATGTTTAACTTTTTAAATAACTGCCAAACTATTTTCAAAATGGCTTCACCATTTTATATTTCCTCCAGCAGTGTATAGGGTTACAGGTGCTTCACATCTGCACCAAAACTTATCTGTCTTAAAATTATAGCCATCCTAGTGGGTACATAGTGGTATCACATTGTGGTTTTGATTTGCATTTCCCTAATGACTAATGATGTTGACCATTTTGCATTTTCTTATTAGCCTTTTATAAGTATTTGGTGAAATGTCTATTAGATCTTTGCTCATTTTTAATTTGGGTTGTTTATCTTTTTATTCTTGAGTTTTAAGTATTCTTCATATATTTTGGGTACAAGGCCTTTATCAACTACATGATTTGCAAATATTTTCTCCCAGTTTCTGGTTTGTCTTTTCATTATCTTAGTGGTGATGTTTGAAGTGAGAAAATTTTTAATTTTGATGAAGTCCAATAGATCATTGTTCCCTCTGATGGATTATACTTTTGTTATTAAATCTAAGAATTCTTTGCCTAAACCAGGGTCACAAAGACTTTCTCCCTTGTTTCCTTGTACAAGTTTTATAGTTTAGCTCTTATATTTAAGGTCTATGATACATTTTTAGTTAATTTTTGTATAGTGTCAGGTAAGCATCTAAAGCAGTGATTCTCAATTAGGGGCAATTTTGCTCCCCTGAGGACATTAAACATAGGAGACATTTTTGGCTGTCATAACTTGGAAAGAGGGGCTACTGGCATCTAGTGGGTAGAGCCAGAGATGTTACGAAATGTCATCCTAAAACACACAGAACAACCTCTTGCCACAAAGAATTACTGGCCTTAAATCAATAGTGCCAAGGTTGAGAAATCCTGGACTAGTAAAATAAGAAGGCAGCATTAATAGTACAGGGGATATGGACCCAAACATGCCTCTCTGGAAATGAAAGTATTGATTTTTCACTGCTTTCCCCATCGTGGTAGAGTGGGGTGGGTATATGGTCACTTTTGACAATTTTGTCCTGTTTTGTCATTGCTTTTTGGGAGGATGTGCTGCCATACGGAAGTCCTACTATATTTCCAAGTTTTGAGGGACCAAAAAAGTCTAAGAACAAGGAAAACATTAAATGTATATTTGCAAATGTATTTATTTATCGATTCATCAAAAATTTATTGAACACTTAGGATACAGCAGCTGGTAGCATGGCAGTGGTGAGCAAAATACTGTCCCTACTCTTACGACGCTTACAGCTCAGGGGAGGAGACAGAGGAGTAAACAAGCCCAATACTGGGGTCAGCTGAGGGGCTGGGTCTGCATTCAACTCTTGATGCCCTCACTTCCTGGTGTGTGATGTCCGGCAAGTTATTGAAGCTCCCTAGGCTCAGTTTCCTCATCTGTGAAGTGGGGTTTTTAAGAGCATCTACCTCATATGATTTCTGTGAAGCTGTTTTCATGTAGGTAAACAGCTTCACACAGTGCATAGCTTCTAGTAAATACTCAAAAACTGTTTGCTTTCTATTATATAATGTAATCAATGTTATGCTTAGAGTAAGCATGTGATACTATTATCCAGAGGAAATGATTTTAAAACTGAGACCTGAAGAACAAGTAGAAATTATCAGTGAGGGAGTGGAGAAAGGATGTAGGGAAGAAATTTCCAGAAGAGGACCAGAGGGAGGAAAGAGCATGACCCAAGAGGAGGACAGATATAGATAAATTGCACAGGCACTAGAAGCTTTAGAGGGTATGCGATATAACTCGTATGTTTCGCTAGAGATAAACCTTTATGATGTGTGTAGGGGCTGAGAAGTTGAGTTGGCTTGTTTGTTTTTTGTTCTTACTCTCTTCCATATTCCCATTTTCCATATCAAACCTGGACCATCCAGTAACCACAATTATATACTCTATATTTCACTCCCTCCCTGCACATCTTAACTCAAAGAAATAGGAATTAAGAAAGAAATTGTGCTGTGTAGGTTTAGAAGTATTGATTGTAGCCATTCTGTTTTCCCAAAGTCAGATTTTTGTGCCATTCTGAGCCTGCAGCCCATCAATCACCTCTCATAAGAAACTCAGTTAATTTTGAAAGATGATGGGGGGTTCAAAATAAGGGAACCCCCAAAATACATCAGTTGGGGCAAGTAATAGAGAAATAAATCCACAGTGGGAGATGTGAGGGTTTTTTTTTTTTTTGGTAACAGCTTTATTGAGATGTCATTCACATACCATGCAATTCATGCAATGAAAGTGTACAATCCAGTGGTTTTTAGTATATTCACAAGGTTATTCATCCCTGACCACAACAATTTTAGAATATTTTCATCAGCCCAAAAAGAAATCCTGCGTTTCTTAGCAGTCATCCTCATTTTCTCCACCTTCCCCAACCCTGGGCAACTACTAATCTACTTTATGTCTCTCTAGGTTTGCCTATTCTGGACATTTTATATAGATTTGGCATTACAAAATACGTGGTCTTTTGTGGCTGGCTTCTTTCACTGAGCATGTTTTCAAGGGTCATCCATGTTTCAGCAGGCATTAGTATGTCATTCCATTATATGGCTATGCCATGTCTTATTCACCCATCAACTACTGTCCATCAGTTTATTGGTATATGGGAGTGGAATTGTTGGGTCATATGCTAACTCTGTATTTAACCTTTTGAGGAACTGCCAGGCTGTTTTCTAAAGTGGCTGCACCATTTTATATTCCCACCAGCAATGCATGCAGTTCTAATTTATCTGCATCCTCAGTAACGCTTGTTATTATCTGTTGCTTGGACTGTAGTCATCCTAGTGGGTATGAAGTGGTATCTCATGTGTGTGTATTTTAAATTGTACAATTCCATTTATAGGAAAGGTCTAGAGTAGGCAAATCTGTAGAGACAGAAAGTAAATTAATGGTTTCATTGGGCTAGGGGAATTGGGGAAGTATGGCAAATGACTGCTAATGTGGCTTTTTTTTGGGGGGGTGAAATTTTGAGTGTTCTTTTATGAGTGTTTTACAGTTTTAAGTTATGTACATGTCTTATTAGACTTACAACAATTTCATTTTGGGGGTGGCTATTGTAAATAGTATTGTTTCTAAAATTCTTATTTTCAATTCATTGCTAGTGTATAGAAACAGTATTGAATTTTTCATTTTGACCTTGGATTTTACAACCTTATTAAACTCACTTATTAGTACTTGGATTTTTTTTTTTGGCTGAATTCTTGGGATTTTCTACACAGACTTTCATGTCATCCATGAATAGGGTCAGTTTTATTTCTTCCTTTCTAATCTATATATCTTTTATTTATTTTTCTTATTTTATTGCATTGGCTAGGACTGCCAGTGTGATGTTGAATAGGACTGAAAAGAATGAACATCTTTGCCTTGTTTCTGATCTTAAAGCAAAGCATTCAGTCCTTCATTATTACTATACTAGCTGTAGCTTTTTTGTTTATTTTGTTTTTTGGTGGTTTTTTTGGTATTTTTTTTTTGAGACAAGGTCTCACTTTGTCCCCCAGGCTGGAGTGCAGTGGCACGATCATAGCTCACTGCAACCTTGAAGTCCTAAGCTCCAGTGATCCTGCCAGCCCAGCCTCCTGAGTAGTTAGGACTACGTGTGTGTACTACCGTGCCCGGCTAATTTTTTAAAATTTTTTTTATAGAGACAGGGTCTTGCGATGTTGCTCAGGCTGGTCTCAAACTCCTGGCCTCAAGCGATCCTCCTGCTTTGGCCTCCCAAAGTGCTAGGATTGTAGGCGTGAGTTACTGTGCCTGGCTTCTTCTTGTTTTTTTGTAGATGCTCATTTTATTAGATTGAGTAAATTCTCTTCTGTTTTTAATTTACTGAGAGTGTTTAACATGGTTAGATGTTGACTGGGTGTTTTGGGAAAATCTTGGGACAGTATAGAAAAACCGCCCTCCAAATTGAGAAGGATCTGAGAGACCAAAGAAATGACTCTGATGAGTCCAGCTTGACGAATTAGATGAGTTTCTTAGAGGCTCCTTACTTGGGCACTTGCTCCTGGGCAGCACAGGAATTTTTTTCACAGGAGCTCCTTGCATGCAAAATCTGCATCTGCCCACCTTGTGGTGTTGCTTTAAATCCCTTCCCAATGAGTAATGCAAAGTTTTTACATTGTATCTTTGCTTGTTGACAGGGAAACAAACCACACAGGTACAGTACCATCATTAAACACTGTCATGCAACCCATGTTATGTTAATGATATTACAATTTTTTAGTAGGTGGGGATTTTAGTATTACAATTAGCTAAAGGGTACTATAGGACAGACAAAGCTGTTTTAAAGCAGTCAGGGCTGGTCTAAGATGGCCACTTCAAGGCAAGAAAGTGCTGAGGCACCCAAGAAAGTGCTGGGTGCTTCCCCCCGCCCCCGCCACCAGTTGTTATCTTGGTACTTGCTTAATCTATTTTATAACAATTTTGCTGAACATTCTAGGCTAGTATAGCATAGTGTTTCTGTTATTTTTCCCTCACTTGGGCTGCAGTGGCCATGTGAGCAGATACTGAGGTGTGCACAGCCAAGCTTGGCTATGACATGATCCTCTCTCATGTCATTTTAGCTTGCATTTCCCTAATGACTAATGATGTTGAGCATCTTTTCATGCGCTCCTTGGCTATTTGCATATGTTCTTTGCAGAAATCTCTATGCAGATCTTTTGCCCATTTTAAAATTGAGTTGTCATTTTACTATTGCATTGTAAGTATTCTTTATATATTCTGCATGTAAATCCCTTATTAGATATTTGATTTATAAATATTTTCTGCTGTTTTGTAGGTTTTGTTTTACCTTCTTGATGGTATCTTTTGAATCACAAAAATTTTGAATTTTGATATAGTCAGTTTATCTATTTTTTTCTTTTGTTGCTTAGACTTTTGGTGTCATAGCTAAGAAACCATTGCCTAATCTAAGGTCATGAAAATTTACCCTTATGTTTTTTAAAAAATAGTTTTATAGTTTTAGCTCTTATATTTTAGTTGTAGACCCATTTTGAGTTAATTTTTGCATATGGTGTTATTAATATGTAGGGGTCCAACTTCATTTTTTTCTCATGTGAAAATTCAGTTGTCCTAGTATCATTTGTTGAAAAAATTATTTTCTTTTTGCCACTGAATTGTTTTGGCACCCTTGTCAAAAATCAATGCACTATAAATGTGAGGGCTTATTTCTGGGCTCTCAGTTCTATTCCATTGATCTCCATGTCTGTCATTATGCTAGTACCACATACTGTCGTGATTACTGTAGTTTTGTAGTAAGTTTTTAAATTGAGAAATGTGAGTCCTCTAACTTTGGTCTTCTTTTTCAAAATCATTTTAGGGGGAAAGTGCTTTTATCCTAGGATAGTACATGTTTGAGAGATGCTTGAAGGTTAAAGAAATGGTAAGCTTATATATTTGTGATTCCTTACCCAGGCTGTACATCCTTTTTTTTTTTTAAATCCTTTGTCTTCCAATCAAACAAATCCACTTAAACTCTGTTCATACTGTTAAAAATGTGCTCCTCCAGCTGCATGTGCAGTGGCAATTTTGGGTTCACTTACTTTATTCTTATCTGCTAATCTTTATTTTTGAATCTGCCCAACACTTCACCTTTGGATTTATGTCCTATTCTGGTCATCCCCAGATTAACTTTTGAGCTAGAGATTTGGTTTTCTGTGTACACATATTCTAACTAAGCTTGTCAAAACACTCAGACTCCATATTCTTCTGTGTGCTCTGTGTAAACTCCTGCTGGAATAGGATCATGCTCCACCTTGGGGCCATGCCCTGGCATCACAGGGACCCTCTGGACAGAATTCTAAGCTACATATTGGTATTTTTCTTGTGGCTTGGTGCCTAAATGTATTCCTAATATTAACTGGATGTTTAACTTTTTCCAACCAGTGGAGAACTACTTTGGCATTGAGGCAGCACAACCCTCTGTGTGTCTGGCAGAAACATTGCATCTAGTGTTTCTTTTTGGATTAAATGGATAGGTTAATTTAGTGCAATAGACTGGTTTATACTAAACAGTAAGGTCCTTTTAATGAAGCTATTAATGCCCCTTTCAATTTTCTGAATCTTTATTTTGACTTTGATTTTGAGATTGACAGTGTTCAATCAAGTTTTAATCTATTTTCAATGAATTTATTTTTTCTGAAATGGTAAAAAATGATGAAAAACAGGTATGTCAATCCACTCAGAACCATATGTGTAGACTCAGGCTAAATGGCGGCCCTATAACCTGAAAACAAAAAGGCAATTGGTCTCACTCACTGTAACATATTTGCAGGAGGCAATCTAACCACTGGAGAGAATGCAAGTGTTTATAAAGCTACAGAAAGTGGAGCTTACTGCTTTGTAGATAAGAGCCTGTGGGACTTGGAGGGATTTAATCAACATTCAAACTATAAACACACTCTCTGCCAATTCCAGGTTATATTTAAGTTTCAGGTTGATTTTCCAAGAAGCAAGAGGCTCAGCACTTGTACCAGGATGTTTTGCTGTTTCTTTTAAAAGCTGGAATCCCAGTTGCTTATTGTTTACAGAAATCAATGGCATTGTTTTTGGAAATTGGAATGGAAAATCCTCCAGAGTCCTGATAAGGTCAGGTCAGGCTCTCCTGGAAGGTTGATTGGGAGCCCAAGTTTTGAATCAGTTGCATGAATAACAATTTTGATTGTTCCAGGGTCAGGATGATTTTCATCCATCCTAGAGCCTAGTCAATCAGGTAGCCTGGCCAGATATAAGTAATCTTTTTAAATGGACTTACCGACTTGTCCTTGAATTCTTAAGACCAGGCTGAAAAATTGCCCCCGTTGTGGCTGAGTAACCCTGTTTCCAATATTTATGGAAAGAGAAATGTTACATGCCTTAGCAAGGCTGCCCTTGGAGATTAACATGCCTGGCTCTTTTTTCTTTCCTTTGATCAGGGTCTGTAGCTTTTTGAATGCTTTCTGGAGTGAGCCTCTGCCCAGGCTGCACTAGCTATTCTTTGCCTCCTTCTCCCTTCATCAGTCTTGTACTTAAAAAGAAATGAGGTTTTATCTTTTGAATAGAATAATCCACAAAGTCTCTGGAACTCCAGTTCTTTAATTTTCACTCTGATTCTGGTTTGACAAGTGACAATCTGTTTTTTACTCCTTTTCATCTTTGCTGGCCGTTTTAGAAATACCGAAGTAATTGCAAACACAGAGGAAGCATCCTTAGGAGAACTGACTCAGCAGTCTTCTCTGAGAGAAAAGGCTATTTTCTTTCCCTTCTTCTCTGTGACCAGGGCCACTTGAATTATGTGTCCACAGGAAATGCCTTGGCTTGCTGAGTGCGCTAATGGGCATGATAATCAATATTGCTTATACTAATACATCACACTCTTGGTAAGGAATTTCACCAGTAGATTCTCTTTCTCTGGGGATTCAGTCAACAACATTTTTACAACACTCACAGTGTGCAAAGCATGGTACTGGATGTGGAAAAAGAAGGCAGGAGAATCACAACGAGTGGTTCCTGCTCTTTAGGATCTTAAATAATGGGGAGAATGATAAGTATGTTAGTCAGAGTTCTTCAGAGAAGGGGAGAGAGAGAGAGAGATGGATTATAAGGCATTGGGTCATATGACTGTGGAGGCTGAGAAGTACCAAGATCAGAGTCAGCAAGCCGGAGACCCAGGAGAGCTGATAGTGTAAATTCCAGTCTGAGGGCAAGAAAAAAACCAATGTCAAGCAGTCAGGTCAGAGAAGTTCCCTCTTACCCAGTCTTTTGGTTCTATTTAGGCCTTCAACTGATTGGAGTGCGTCACCCACGTTAGGGAGGACAAACTGCATTACTCAGTCTACCAATTCAAATGTTTATGCTATTCAAAAACACCCTCACAGAGACAACCAGAATAATGTTTACATAATATATGGAAGCCTGTGTCCCAATCAACTTGACACATAATATTAACCATCACAATAAGTATATGTAAACAAGAAAGGTGAAAAACCTCTGTGTTCATGAGTTCCGAATTCATGAATTCAACCGACTATGGATCAGAAATATTAAAAAAAACATCTGTACTGAACATGTACATATTTTTCATCATTATCTTCTGAACAATACTGCATAACAACTATTTATATAGCACTTACATTGTATTAGGATTTTTAAGTAATGTTGAGATAATTTAAAGTATATGGGAAGATGTGCATAGGTTATATTCAAATACTTTGCCATTTTATATAAGGGACAGATTTTGGTATTTCAGGGAGTTTTGGAACCAATACCCTATAGATACTTAGGGACAGCTACATCTGATGTGCACTGTTTGAGCTTGTGCTCAAGTGCTGAGTGATATAAGCAGAGGTTGTATGTCCCCTTCTCAGGGATATGGTGGAGTTCACAGAGGATAGGACAAGATGGCAACTAGAGCCGCTTCCAAATGGATCATGTAGGCGTGAGCAGGGATAATCAATGGGTTAGCCCTGTGGCAGGGATCTGAGGGGAGACCTGAGGCCAGGGACTTTGCTGATTTGGAGAACAAAGGAAGCAGAGATGCAGTCAATCCACATCTCTGAAGTCCAGGAACATCAGAGGGAAGAAGCTACAGCCACACTGGGGCCTGTAGTAATGGGATTGCACCAAAGGACATGTGCTGCCAGGCAATATCTCTTTTTACAAAACTGTCCGTTCAGGTCTGTCAAGGTGTGTCTGGTAACCAAGGTCAACTGCCTACTTTATTTTAGTAATCCTCTGAATTTTCCTCAAAGAGATAATTATGACTTCAAAGCAAAAGGGAAACTCAATGACAGCCATATGCAAATTAACTCCAGTGAAAATGTGGAGGTCTTTTGCCCTGTAATTCTGTAGTTGACTGAGCATGGGATGTAGTGTAGTTTGGATTTGAACAATTTACACAGGGTTATAGATAGGGCCTTCAGGTGACAGGGATATAGGTGGCAGGGCAGAAGGGGGTTGTCGTAAAGCAGCTACTAGAAGAAACAGTGCTGTGCTAAGAGTGTATAGTCTGAAGAGGCAGGAGTTGAGGGAAGCTCTCAGAAAGAAGACACATACAGGTTCCAGAATTGAAAATCTGTAGAAGTTCAGTATAAGTTAGAAACATGGAGTTTCTAGAGGCTGGGATAATAAAGAAATCAAGACTCCAGGTAGTTAAATGTAGTCAGAGAAGTTAAGATGATGGCAAAAGGAAAAAAGGTCCAGGCAATTCAGTAAGAGGAGACAGAGTGTGCATTACTTATCTGTGTTATGTAACAAATTACCACAAACTTAGCAGCTTAAAACATCATACGTTTATTTTCTCACAGTTTCTGTGGGTTGGAAATCTGGGAATAGTTGGGTCCTTTTTTCAGGGTCTCACAGGCTGCAGTCAAGGTGTTGACCAGGAATGCAATTTTATCTAAGGTTCAAAGTCCTCTGCCTAGGTCAATGGTTGTTGGAAGAACTTAATTTCTTGTGGTTGTGGAACTGAGGTCCTTCACTCATAGAGACCACCCACAATTCTTTACCATGTTGCCCTTTCTGTAATATGCCAGTTTGCTTCTTCAAGACCAGCAGAAGAGCACCTGCTAATGCTTCTCATCTCTTACCTTTAGACCCTCTTTTAAAAGGCTGACCTAATTATTAATAGATCAGGCCCCCTAGGATAATCCACCTTTTGATTAACTCAAAGTCAACTTGTTAGGGACCTATACGACATCTGCAAAATACCCTCACCTTTGCCATGTAAAGTAATCTAATCATGAGGGTGGCATCCATCATATTCACAGATCCCACTCACACTTGAGGGGATGGGCTTATACAGGGCATAGATACCAGGGGCTGGGGATCTTGGGGGCCATCCTGGAATTCTGCCTATCACAAAGTGTAATCACTTAAACTAATGTGATCATCTGGCCTTGAGTTTCAGGAATAATTTGGCTCCTCTAGGTGCCTTGTATATATGTTTCCTGTGAGGTCAATACTGATTCCAAAAACTGTAGTCTGCAGAAAGAGTAGGTAACTGATTATACCTACAGGGCCAGAGGGTGTTCAGAGACTAGGAATGCAACATGGAGATCTTGTTTTTGGAGGGGTGGGGTGGGGAGTGATGTGATGCAAACTGATCTGTTGAAGATTATTTCATCTTCACTAAGATCACTTTATGAGGGTGAACTAGGGGTCTGAAATGTAACTTAGAAGTTATTGAAGCAGCCCAGCTTTGAAGAGAATTATGTCTGTACTTGGTGAAAAGCTCTAGAAAGAGAAAGTTAAGGTTAAACATAAGAGGCAGATTTTAAAATTAAATTTATACACACTGGGGATGGATTGGATTTTGGGGGTGTGTAGAAAGAAAAGGATAAATAGGAAATGCCTCTAGGGGTTTAAAACTAAGGAAGTAGGATGGAGATATTATTTTTTTTTCATTTAATGCACCTTTGGAGGCCTCTTATGAGCAACATAATGTTAAAGGGGGATATAAGGTTATTTAGGATATAGTTTCTCTCTACATGAGCTTGCAGTGTTGTAGGAAAAAAGAGGGTAGGTGAGGAGTCACTGGTATGACATGCAATAGAAATGTGAGGACGAAGAAAAGATGTAGGTCGCGAATGGCAGCATTCTCAAAGTGTCTAGGAGCACAGAGGACATACCTCAAAAGGCAGCAGAAAGAACTATGGGCTATTCATTTGAGAAGAAGGACTGAAAAATGAGTCAAAATGAAACAAGTATTATATAAAGGGCAGTTAAAGCAAATGATTTCCATGGGTGTTTGGAAACAACATATTTAAATGATACTGTAATTATTATTATTATTATTATTAATGATAAGAGCTCTAAAGTAGTTTGAACTTAGGATTCAAACAGATATCCATGGTAGCAGGACTTTTATCACTCTGCGAAGAGTGCAGATATTCTTGCATATTCTTGGAATGGCTGCTTGGGAGGGAGCCTTATAAGTCTTCTAGGCTAGTCTGTCATCCATGTAGAACTCAATTGTAAATATCTGATCATCAAGTGCCTCTAGAGGGAGGAAGCTCACAATTTTCAATTTAGATCATTTTGTTGTTGAACAGTTCTATTAAATCTTCATCTGGGGCTTAAGAAGCTTACTTTTACAACAGAAAATTTCCTTATTAAGCATACCTGCACTAAACTAGGAAGAAGGCTTCTAGGTGCCTATCTTTGGGAAAAATTCCCATCAGAACAGCCTTCACTGGGGGAACAAAACTGACAGTGGCTCCTCCAAACCAAGGATTTTTGCACCCTCTGATAGGGTTTAATCAAGTTAGAATCTTTTTCAGGATGCTGACCTCTTCCACTTTATCCCCAGCCTGTTAAATTTGTTGGACTCCCTCTCTCAATGGCTGGTGTTAGTCATATTTCCTAAAGGTGGACTATAGCTACAGGAATCATATAGTCTATATTTTATCAAGGGTCCTATTTTTAAATGCCCAATTCTGTTCTCTCTCTTTCTCTCTCTCCATGTAATTCACATGTAATATTAGCCTTACCTTAAGGAATACAAACTCATTTGAGATGTCTGTTTGAAATGCAATCTTGCTTAAAAAAATGAATATTGTGTTACCTGGTCTCATCTAAAATCAACCACACTCAAAGTTTGGAATTATTCAGAGAAAACTGCTCTCAAAATACAAATGTACCATTTTATTTTGTAGATGTTTCCAGAGTTGCTTAGTACTTTAGCTTTAATTAATGTCAGTAATGAGTTTAACAGTGGAAAAAAAAATCAAGCAAAAAATGACAAGGAATAAAAATAAGATTCTGAAGTATCACTTATTATAACTATTATGTAGTGAAATTTTGATAAATTTTGTATGAAGTAAAATGTGAATCTTGTATTGCATATACCAGAACCAGTAGAATTTTTGGATTTCAATATGGAATTAATTATTAATGACTTAAAAAATATATTCTAGCAAGTACCAATGTACCTTGTGACAAATTGATTAGTGCCAAGTGGTAATGATCATATTCCACAAATTTAGAGCCTACTAAATTAACAGATTTAACCTTATTTCTCCCACAGAACCCATAACAGTGTGATTTTAGGAATTATTCAAAAAGCATTTGTTGAATTGTGCATTCATCTTAAAAGCCAAGTTTTCCTTTCCTTCAAAGGACAGCATGAGGTAAACTATCAGGCTTAAGGAAGACACAAGGCTTTTCCCCAGAGAAGTGGGACTAGTGGGGTCAGACCAATGAAAGCGTTGTAAAAACCTTCCTGGTTGAGCCAGGAGAAATCCTAACTTGTGTACTCTTTGCTAAGGGGCAATAAAATAGTGTTGCTGAGGCTTCAAGCCTCAAAGGAGGAGAGAGCTGGGTGAGACATGATGGGATTCTTTGTGTATGTGTGTGTGTGTGTGTGTGTGTGTGTATGCATGTGAATATATGGTGTTAAAAGTAATGGAAATTATCTAGAGAGCCGGAGTTTCCTAAATATTAGTGCTATCTTGTGACTTCTTATATTCTGGGTGTTAGGAAATTTTCTTCTTTTGCCATCAGATGCTGCAGCTGATGGCTGATATATTACTAGCCTGCTCAACACTGTCCAATATATTCCCGTTGCACTTGGAATAAAATCCAAATGTTTTCCCGTGTCCCAAAAGGCCCCAATTATCAGCGTCTGACTGGCTCCACAATCTCATCCCACACTTTCCTCCCCCCACTCACTCTGCCACTATCCCTGTTGCCTCAAATGTTCTTACCCTAAATTTTTGCATGGCTACAACCTTATCATCATTCTTGTCTCAACTCCAATGTGACTTTCTCAGAGAGGTATTTTCTGAAAATCCTGATAAAGTAGCACTTCCCACCTCTACCTGTTCTAACTTCCTCCTGCCCCAAGAGGGAGCTACTGCAGACTCCAGATCCAGAAAATCCGTACCTAAAGAGATTGATTTTGACTCTCTATCTGGGGAGCTTGGTGAATTCCAAAGGACTTTGCCAGTGTCGTCAACTTACCGTATCTGATCTGGATGGAAAAGAGTGAGTGATGTGGACAATGCATTACCCTCTTCGCTCACGGTCTCTCGGACTATGAAGGAGAAACAAATAATGAATTACACCATGATGTGATAAACACAGGAATAGTCACTTTGTATTCCATTTTACTATTTTATAATGTTTGTAGCACTTATTCCTATAGAAAATGCACAATTATCTATTTGCTTACTGGTTTAATGTTGATCTGCCCTTGACAGATATCCTTGTCTGTTGTATTCAGTGTTGCATTTTCAGTGTCTAAAATGGTGCTCAGCATATGTAAGTACTTAAATATGTGTGCAATATAGTTGAATGATAAAGTGGCTCCATTATGAAATTATTACACATGTGAGGATTAATTTACATGACACATATATACTCCTTGGGCTAGGGTCAGGTGCATAGTAGGCAATCTACCAATGTTCCCTCTCTCCAGCCTTCCTTCTGAGGGAGGGTCAGTGAGCTCTTTGCAAGTGCTACCTGAGCAGCATTTACATTCAGATATCACAGAGTTGGCTATGTGCTTTCCATAACTATTTATCTAAGCACAAGATAATCTACAACTTAGACTCTGCTAACCTTTTCTCCATTCTTGGCAAGTATCTATTTTTGTAATGGTTCTTTAACTATTTTTTTGTAACTCAGAGATTTCACTACGTTTGAGTATCTTCCATCCTTAATCAAGGTTTATTAATGAGGATGTTATTAAACTATAAGATTAGCTCGATGGACATGACTTTTAATTTAATCAAACACTCACATACTCATTGTATTTCATATACTTTATAGTATGATTTGGATAAGAATGGGTGTACAGATACCTGTATATACCATAAAATTTAGGTTATGATTTATCTGCTATATTAAAAGGAACTGTATATCAGTGTTCATTGGCTTTATCTGCACAAATTAAGCCTGCCTGAAGTTCTTCTAACAATAAGGTCTGTTAATTAGCCCAGTTACACACAGCTTGGTTAAGCTTGTACATAGTAAACATATTGCCCATTGACTCAATTCCGTTCTGATTCACAAAGGGAGCTGCCTCAGGCTCTAGAATCAGAAAATCATTACCTAAATAGGCTGGTTTTGACTTTTAATCCAGGGAGTTCAATAAATTCCAAACATTTTTGCCAGTGTCATTCATTTACCTTATCTAGCCAGGATGGACAAGGGTGTGGATGATATAGGCAACCCATGACCATCCTTGATAAAACCTTAAGAGTCATTTTGGTTTAAACAAGAAAGCCAAGATCCCCCTGGCTGTGTACAATGAGAAAGAAGCACTATTCTGTGCCCCATGCTACCTCCCCACCCCCAAATCCCATTTTGTCTAACAGAGCCCTTAGAAAGATATCTGTGCAGACTCTCTCCTCCCAAATTTGTGTGCTGTAGCACCTACCTCCTCTGGTTGCAAGCAGTTGGAGCTTTGTTCTCCCTACTGTTCAGTGACTGCCATATTTCTGCTTCCGTGAGGAAAAGGCTCAGGATCTTTCCATAGCTACTGCATCCCTGAACTTAGACTCCAGCCTAGGCTCACTGACCACCTAAATGTGAGAGTAAATCCTCTACCACTACCCTCTAGGGATATGGCATCAGTGCTAAGGACTTAACATGGTGTCTTAGGTTGAAGGCTAAAGTCTATAATTCATTATTATGTGGAGTGGTAGATATCTGAAACCCACATGCAGGCATTGCTCCTGTAGCTCCAGTTTTCATCATGCAAATTGGCTGTAACAGAATTGAGTAATCAAGGGGCGTAATTTGCATTCTCAGGACCAGCATAGGTTATAACTTGAACATGCCTGGAAATTAACATTATTCCTGGAGGAGGGGGTATGGTGGAGCTGTTAAGTGCTTCCTTTGGGTAGGTCTGTGCTTTGTTTTTCACAATAATTGAGTGATGAGAAAGTGAGAAAGAGGAAAAAGCTTGTGCTGATGGCTGGTTCAGGGATGGGGAAAGGAGGGACTCTTGTGTGGTCCTCAGCTAGATGGACTCAAAGGCAGTAGCATTTGTTCAGGGCTATTTTTATTATATAGCTATGAAAAAAACCCTCCTGCTAAAAGAGTGAAACTTATGTTAACAGTTTGAAGCCCTCTGTCCCCTAGTTCCTTTCTGATGTTCATTTAAAAACAGAATTCCTGTGGTCCCTACAGGCTCTGGGGACATACTGGTGTGCCAAGTTAATTGTATTCAAACACAATTTTTGATAATATACATTATTTTAGAATTTTAAGTTTATTTAGGAACAGGAGGTTGTTTTAGGGCCACCATTTTCTCATTACAGCATAACAGACTATGTTTCTAATTCTGGAACTCTCCAAATGTACTCTGGGTCTCCCATGTTTTCTCTCTTTTCCTTTGATCTACCTTTAATGTATGCAACTCAACAAGCATTAACTGAGTACTCACCATGGTGTGTAATCCTGAAAAATCTGGGGAGAAGGAGATAAAGAAGATCCAGTTCCTGCCTTTATGGAGCTCATAGTCTATCAGACTCTAAATGATAAACACATAATGAATCATACCATGGTGTGAAAAAGACAGGAATAGGGGTTTGCCAGATGCCCTTCAGAGGGGAAGCCAGGAAGGCTTTGAAGGAGTGTCACCAACGCAGATGAGATAATAATATCCAATTTATAGATATTTTGGGAATTGAGTGAGCTACTCTATCTGGACTGCTCAGCACGTGGTAATCCTCCACACCTGTTAGTTATTATGATGATGACAAGTTAACTTTGTTTCTTATTATTCTTGAACTAGAGAAATTTTATTTAAAACTGTCTTAATGTCCTTAGAATATTGAACTACTGTCTAATTTCTTTTCACTCTCTCCCTTTAAAAAAATGCCTCTTTATCCATTTTTCTTCTTCCCCCACTCTAGAATACTTGTCTATCAAGTTGGATAAATTAAAACAAAAGATTCAAGGCAGAGGTAGGACAGAAAGTAGAACTGGGAAAACAAAAGCAAATGGAAATTAGTATATTGCAATTCTACATGCGTCTTTGCCTATCCACAGAAATTGGAAATTATAAAAGAAAAGTGCCCAGAGAATGTGGAAGTTTCTCTTCTGCTATATCTGCTTCTGCTGTATCTGACAATAATAAGATCTGTCAGTGGGGATTGGATTGGGTTTTCCAGTCCATGAATAGAAAGTATGACACACATCATTCTCAGCATGTTCATAATCTTTTAGCCCAATGGCAACAAGTGGGTTTACAATAATAGAGTTAATTTGTACTTACAAGAATTTTGGGGAAAATTACTTAATATAATTTTTGCATGCAATATATAAAACAATATATTTTTCTAGGGATAAACAATCTAGGGATAGCAATATACTTGTTAGATTTAAGTAGTACCATCTTTTAAAAGTATTTAGAGCATTAATAAACTGCCTGAAAATGAGCATATACAGCTGCAGTCTTATTATAGCTATGGCATTTAGTATTCTGTTTTTCTAAAAAGTTGAATATGGGTAAGAGGCATTATCATACAGAGGTTAACAGCACAAAGTCTGTTACCAGTTATATGACCTTGAAGCATCAGCTTCTTCGTCTCTAAAATGAGAGCAATAACAGTTATGTCTCAGGGTTTTGTGAGGTTTAAATTGGAAAATGCTCTTGCTGTAGTTATTAGTACACAGTAAGCACTCAGTAAATTTTAGCTATCACCAAATGATTATGTAACATCTATAATTATCAAGTAACATCTGAACATAATATGTAGCATTCATATCCTAAAGATACAATGTTACCTTCTTGTAATAATGCTCTATTTCACTTTTCAGTTTTTTTTGAGGATAAAGAATGTAACTATGGTAATGTTTCTGTATAACTTTTTAATTTAAGAAGCTCTTTTTTTTTATTGATGCCTGGGTGTGTTCCAAACCTTGGGAGCTGGGGACATAGCTTTTCCCATTACTTCTGCCACAGAAGTCTCACCTGGTACTCAGCCTAATTTAAATGCACTAGGTGGGTTTGGGCCCTATCGCTCATTTGGGTCTATCATAAAATCAACACTCCCTCTATAACTTGGGCAATCTGCCAGAGGAGACCAAGCCAGCAGAAATGCATGCTGCCTGCCAATGTGGGGCTTGACCTGGAGTCTGAACAGAAGGAAATTTTTCTCTGTTTTTGCCAGGTTTTAGTGGTAGCATGTTGGGTCATGTTATACAGACCTGATGCTTGGGACCTGAGCTGGAAGTCCATGGTCTTTGACTCTGCCACACCTGCCAGCCTCCCCAGGTGGTTGGAGGTGTTGAGAGACCTGGTTAGTCTTATTCTTTATATATGAGTTGGTATTCTACAGCAGAGAAGCTTCTAGAAGTGCCACTTCTAGAGATAAGCAGCCAGAAGTCCAGGAGATAAAGGATAAATTTTAGTTGAGATATTGAGAACTATTGATCTCTGAGGATTTTGTTGTTACTGTTTCAGATTGGTCTGGCCAAGTTTGCAGAATATCTTAAAACTTTGAATTCATCTTTCATCTGTCAGTTAGCTGTTGCCCTGCCTGCCTTTATTATGAGCAGTGACATCATCCTCTGTTTCACAAGGACATGCAGTGACTGATGTCATTAGCTCTAAGTGCTCACAAGAGCCGAGCTCTAGCCTGGGCTAATGTAATGAGCTGGTGAGATGGTGGTGTGTGTTTAAGCACCTTTTTTTCCAGCACAGTCCCTGTGACGTCTTAATTTGTCTACATGCAGACTCTGAATCAGTAATTTTGACTAAACTGACCTCTCAAGTTGTTCAAAAAATCACTTGCTGATCATTTTTCAGTTTATTTTCTTGGTTCTCTGAATCAGCTAAATCAATTGACTATATGTTATTATAAAAAAGGCACAATGGCAGTTTCTTATGGCAGTCAAATGGAAAGAGAAAAGAACAGAGCTCAGCTCTCATTTTCTCCCTTGGTAAAATATAGGGTTTAATGCCAACTTCACAGGTTTTAATAAGATAATTTTAATAAGGAAATATTTGAGGAATTAAGTAAAAATGCTTTATAAACTGTACAGCCTAGTATGAAAGTAAGGTGTTAAATTTATCAATGTACCATTAGGCTCATTACCTTATTTTCTTGAGGCTTTCTCTGCTTCATTTCCATTAAATATTCCAAGATTCTTTTGGAGCCTTCTGCACATAGGTTACATTTATTACTAAAGCTACAGTCTTTATCCCCTTTGGCTAAACACATTGCCTTAGCATAGGAAGGGAAAAGAACTAATGAGAACATTCTGGAATATCACATGAACTGTGGGTCAATCAGTTCCTGTTTTGGTCAATGACAATCAGTCTCTAGCTGATTGCTTCTCTCAGACCCACTCTTCTATTTCCTGTGCACCATGTCGTCCTGGACTCATAGTTTTCTAGCCCTGTGGGTTTTGGGAAGAAGGTAGGGCCATTAACATAAATAGAGCAATTAGGGAGAGAAGGTGATAAGTTTATTGAGACATATTAAATTTTATATAAAGGCAGGACATTTCCAAAATGGGGCTCATATTGGAGAGAAGAGTCTGGTTGGAGTGGCAGATATGAAATCATCCAGCTAGAAATTAGAGTTTAAGCTGAGGGAGTGAAGGAGGTCCTGGAGTAGAGGGCAGGGGGTGTGTGTGTGCGTGTGAACATGTGTGTGTGAGAGAGAGAGAGAGAGAGAAGAAGAGAAGAAGGGAAGAAAGGGAAAGGGGAGGGGACAGAGCCATAGGTCAAATGATGGGAGAGACAGAAGTCAACAGAAGAGATGTACATACAATTTTTTAAAAAAGAGAGTGAGAACAAAAACCTTTAATCCTTTGGGATGAGACCCAGCTGCTGGTTTCCTTGATGCTCAGACTTTCCTTCCCATCCCCATCTCCTCATTATCTTCAAAAGGAAGCTATGCCTCTTTAAAGTGGATATTTTTGTGAAACCAACGTGGTGTTAAGAGAAAATACCGTAATAAATCTGATATTTTTTGATCTTTCTTTTTCTCCATCCCTATGAATATGATGTTTAAAAACATTTAGAGAAATTATATAAACTGTAGTGTCAAAAGGAAGTTCAGAAATGTGAGGATACTGAATCAACACCACTAATATGTTTATTTTCTTGTGATAATTTTGCTTCACGTTCAGAGCTGATAGCAATAGATAGGTGCAAGTAAGGGTATGAGACTTGCTTTCAGCTGGTATTCATTCTTGGTGGTTGATGCCAATGGTACCGATTGTTAAAATGTTATAAATGTCATTTCTGTCTATATTTAGCCCAATAACCTCCCACTCCCCTTCTCCCCCTCCCCCAATCTAAACAAACTACCTTTCCTTAGATTCCCCCAGGCCTCTTTCTAATAATACCAGGGCCCATCACCTAGGGTGACAGGAATGTATGTCAGAGACATCTTCATGCCCTAAAATAAATTCTTAAAAGTTCAAACGTATTGTTTCATGGAAAGAATGCAAACCCAGCCAACTTCCATGGGAAAATAAACTGCTTTTTTCCCTTTTCAAAAATAAACCTTCAAGTTGAAAAATAATCAAAGCTCTGCCTGTGAGTTAATGTTGGAAGTTTATAAAGACAACATCTATTTTGCAATTGGTGTCTGTAGAACTTGTCAGAATTAAAAAAGGACCATGACAGCTGACTTCGTTATTTTGTAAAACAAAGGAGGCTAACATCTACCAACATTTCTTATGTGTACATCTTATCTAACTGGAAGTCTTTGAGTAACTTTTTTCTTAGAGTTCTTTGATATCCTTTGTAGCTAATACGAAACTGTTTTGAGCTTCATTATCCTCTTCCATTCTGTGTGTGAATGGCCAGATCCAGAAGCAAATTATGGTCATTTTGTTTTCCCTGTTTTGGACCTCAAAAAGGTACTGTGGTAGGCTGAATAATAGTCTCCAAAAATATCTAGGTCCTAATTTCTAGAACCAGTAAATGTTTCCTTATGACAAAAGGGACTTTGCAGATGTGATTAAATTCAGGATCTTGAGATGGAGGAATTACCCTGGATTATTCTGATAGCTTCTAAATGTAATCACATGTGTCCTTATGAGAGGGTGGCAGAGGGGGACGTGACTACAGAAGAGAAGTAGGAGATGTGACAATGGAAGTAAGAGGTTGGAGTGAGTCAAGGAAGGGGATGTGAGCCAAGGAATGGGGGAGGTCTCTGGAAGCCAGAAAAGGGAAGAAAACAGATTCTTCCCTACAGCCTACAGAAGGAACCAGCCCTGCCTGATGTTAGGCTTCTGGCTTCCAGAACTGTAAGAGACTACATTTGTGTTATTTTAAGCCACCAAGTTTGTGGTAATTTGTTACAGCAGCCATGGGAAACTGATACAGGCATTTTTTTCCCTTCCCTCTGAAACCAGCTTCACTACCAGGACCAAGAGATTTGTGTGGGAAATTAAGGCACAATAATAGGCCATTTCCCTGGAGAACGGAGCCTCCCTAGGGAGAGAAAAGAGGTCATATTTCTATTGCTTCTCTTGCGTTTTTTTCTTTCCTCTCATGTAATTAGAGTTCTCAACGTTTTAGGGTTCCATCTTGGAGAGTGCTCTTGCCCTTGGAGGACCAAGTAAGATTAGAGCGGTATCTGCAACAAAGGCAGAATTGAATGGTGTGCTTGGGGTTTTTCACCTCTAGCCTCTTGAGCATCTGGGAAGATGATGGCTAAAAACCTGTGAGCATATTAAGAAGTGAAACAGCCACTTAACATAGGAAAACCTGACAACCCATGAGAATCAGAAATGCTGTCATTGAGAGAGAGCTCTTCTGCCTTGCTCCTCCTGGGCTCACTTTCATTAGGAATAAAAGTAACAAAGAAAGAAAAAAAAACAAAATAAAATAAAACTAATTAAGTCAGTTTTTTACTTCAATCTTTGTAGTGGGTTAATTAGTGCCCCCAAAATTCATGTCTACCTCAATCTAAAAAGTTGAACTCATAGAAGCAGAGAGTAGAATGGTAGTTACCAGGGGTTGGCAGGGGTGGGTAGGTGGGTGGGTAAGGGATTGGGGAGATGTTGGCCAAAGGATACAAAATTTCAGTTAGACAGGAGGAATAAGTTCAAGAGATCTATTGTACATCATGGTAACTATAGTTAATACAAAATATTGTATTTTTGAACATGGCTGAGAGTAGATTTTAAGTGTTCTCATCCCAAAAAATAATATGCGAGGTAATGCATTTGTTAATTAGCTAGATTTAGCCATTCCACAACATGTGCATATTTTAAAACATCTTATTTTCATGATAACTATATACAATTTTTATTTGTCAATCTAGAAAATAAATTAATTAAAAAATTTATATCCATCTGGAAACTCAGAATGTGACCTTATTTGGAAATAGAAGGTCTTTGCAGATGGAATTATTTTAAGGGTCTCAAGATGATATCATACTGGATTTAGAGTGGACCTTAAATCCAACGAATGGTGTCTTTGTAAGAGGAGGATCTGAGACACAGACACAGACAC
Source organism: Daubentonia madagascariensis (assembly GCA_023783475.1). Taxonomy (NCBI): domain Eukaryota; kingdom Metazoa; phylum Chordata; class Mammalia; order Primates; family Daubentoniidae; genus Daubentonia; species Daubentonia madagascariensis. Next base: position 28,734,866 of record JAKFHU010001035.1, read on the forward strand.
AGAGGCATGAAGGCCATGTGAAGATGGAGGCAGGACTTAGAGTGATGCAGCTGTGAGACAAGTAACACCACTGATTGCTGGGAGCCAGCAGAAACCAGGAAGAGGCAAGCAAGAGTTTTTCCTTAGAGCCTTCATAGGGAGTATGGCCCTGACAAAATCTTGATTTTGGACTTAAGCCCCCAGAACTGTGAGAGAATAAATTTCTGTTGGTTTAAGCCATCAAACCACAGATCCATGAAGCTCAAAGAAGAAAGAATTCTCTTCTCCTAGGCAGAATAATGTTTCAGTATTGCCCCCTGGTGAAGTCTTTCCCCCTGGAGAGTAGCTTTTGTTAGGAGTTGGTGAGGGTGTGGTAGAGGGGGTGGGAAGCTGCAGGGGTGGAGAGGGAGAGAAGGATTCATGACTTGAGTGCCTGCAAAGGAGAACTGGACGAGATGGTTGCACGAGGAAAGAAAGTCAACAAGGGCTACTGGCTTGTCTCAAACCAAGAAATTGGCAAATATGGTAGGACAAGAAAGGAGAAATTTAAAAAGGGAGAGTCACCAGAGTTGACAAACATTACCTACTGTCTTCAGTCTTTCATTTGCTCTGCTGCTGCCCCCTGGGGGGAATGCCTGGGAATTATATGGCACAACTCCCTCATAAAATAACTTTCATTTTTGGAATTTATTTAACGAATGTCTGTGTGGCCAAAAAATTCTTTTCCCCCATACTTATACTAGCAAATAGTTTATTTTCTGTATTTTATTCTCATATCTTCCCAGGGAGTATATATTTTATTTATCATTTGTTTTCAAAGTCACAAACCTAACAAAAAGGTATAATAATTAAGATTGTTGGCTCTGCAATCCTGCACTGGCCGTGAATGTCTGATCTTGAACAAGTTATTTAACTTCTTTAATCTTTAGTTCTTTATCTGTAAAATCTGGATAACACATATCCCAGGAGTTATTGTGAGGTTTCACTGAGATAACATATGTGATGTGATTGGTTAGTGCTGGGCACTGGCCTGGTAAATAGTAAGTACTAAATAATACATAGTTACTGTTATTATTATTACAGCTTCTCTTGCTATATATGATTATTTTTTCCTATGAGAAAATCCGGCCATGATCTAAAATGGCAGGATGCTACTTCTGGGCTCTCCCCCAAATTTCAGTTTATGTTATTGGCTTCTAGCATAGTTACCAGCACTAGTTAATAAAGATATATGTAGTACATGTACATAAACACACACAGGCGTATATACATGCATGCTTCCATATACATATATATTTGTATATACACAAACAGTTGTATTTTCTTGGAAAAAATTCTGGAAGGATACACCAGAAATGATTTATGTTAGTTATCACTGTAGAGTTAAGAAGGAAAATGGAAAGGATAATAAGGAAATTTAGAGTTTTACTTTTTGTTTTATACTTTTTCTATTTTGTTTAATTTTTTATATCATGAACAATATTACTTTCTATAATAAAAATCACTTTGATGCCTGATATGTATCAGTTTTATATATATGTATCCAGATATATATATCAGTTATATATATATGTGTGTGTATCCAGATATATATGAGAGTTTTCATGCCAATGAATCTTTTATTTTTTGCTTTTTTAAAGTAGTCCTTCAAGCGAAAGCATCCATTAAATGGTATTTTTAAAAGCAGAATAAAACTTGCATGTTTATAATTAATAACCTTTAAAACATACATATACATGACAAACAAACACATAAACAAAGATTACAGTATTTAAGATAAATGATTTTTCAATTATTATGGTATAAAATGGTTTTATTTGTGGTAAGATGAATGGAAAAACATTATTCACATCAAAGAGATTTAAGAAAAAGTACACAAGGGGGATTGGGGAGCTATTGGTCGAAGGACATAAAATTTCATTTAGACAGGAGGAATAAGTTCAAGAGATCTATTGTACATCATGGTGACTATAGTAAATGACAATATATTGTATACTCAAAAATTGCTGAAAAGAGTAGATTTTAAATGTTTTTGCCACAAAAAATGATAAGTATGTGTGGTAATGCATATGTTAATTAGTTCAACTTACCCATTCCACAATGTATACATATTCAAAACATTATGTATGCCATAAATATGTATAATTTTTATTTGTCAATTGAAAAATAAATAAAGAAAAAGTGCAAAAATAAATATGAGGAACTGTTTTGGACATGCTGTTGGAAGCTTTTCAACAACAGGAAAGTGTTAGGGACCCAAATGTGCTTTTTCCTGTTGTCAGACTCTTAACTGGAAATCACATCAAGAGAATACTGTGGGGACTTCTGCAGGGCATAGAACACAATTCTGTGTTTTATCAGAAGGACACAAATCCTTTTGGTTATCTGACCGAATGCTTTATATGCAAGTTCAAACCTTTCAGGAAAAAATAAAATGCCCAGTTAACAATCTCCTCTTTTAAAAAGAGATAAACATATCCTTCAGGGTATTTTAGTGAACACACACAGCAAATCCAGCCCCTCTCTTTTGTCATGCACTCAGGATCCAGACTTAAGCACCCATAAACCCTCTGTAAGCCTTTCCCAGGCACTAAGGCTCTTTGCATGCTCCGCTGGGACCAGACACAATATAAAACTCAAATAGCACTTGGAATTTAGCTCACATAGGAGTGGGCTAAGTTATATCAAAACAAGTTTTCTGGTGCAATGATGATGATCTGAACCATGAAAAATATGTTATTAGCACTGTCCATTTACATTCCCTGCCAGTGAATGAACACACGCTGCCCTGTCGTTATATGCTAATATTCCCCTCCAATCTGTAGGTTTAGAACAGGTTGCATTTCTGAGAGACTGATGTACTGGGGATGTTTTGAAGACATAAACTTCATCTGATTTCATTGATGCAGACTGTACTGCTAACTCTGGGTTAGACCTGAGTGTGCAACTGATCACAAGGTGGGGGCAGCAGGGGTGAGGTAGGGGAGAGGACTCTTACTAGACTCTGACAGCTAAAAAGGCCTTTATAAAAATGTACACCAACTTTCCCTTTTTCATATGAGAAACTTGAGGCCTAGACATATGATACAAGTTACCTAAGGGAAAAACATTTACTTAAAAATAAATCACACTATTTGGTATTCAGATAATTACTGAATATTTATTATAAGATAACTTATTTAGTTTCTTGAGTATTTCAAATTGATACATGTTGTGTCTGTAAAGACAAATCAATTTGTCAGAATTGAAAAGCCTTCCTCCTATTTATTTGTTTATTTGATAGTGGATTTAGTCTTACCACTAAATTGTATGTCCTATATAGGGCTGATGAACCATTTTGGCTTATTAATTGGTGTCATGACTTGATGACATATCTTCATGACTGGTACTACAGGAGACATAGTCATCTGTGAGACTTGGCCTCTGTAAGTCTGCATAAACAGACTGAGAGAGAGAGAAAGAGAGAGAGAAAGAGAGAGGGGGATCTGGTATCTTCCTCTTCTTTTAAGGACACTAGTCCTATAGGATTAGGATCCCACTCTATAGGTCTTATTTGACCTAAATTACCTCCTTAAAAACCCTAACTCAAAATCCAGTCACATTAGGGTTTAGGGCTTCGATATATAAATATTGGGGAACACAATTCAGTCAGTAATAAAGGTAGAAGAGCAGGGATGTGAACCTGAGTCTGCCTGACTTTGAAACTCACGCTTATTCTATGATAACTGCTGCTTCTTAGTGTATGAAATGGCAATAGTGGTATTTTCCCCTATCAAATTAATTGGTTTTTTTGGTACCATAGTTCAGAATTAACTCTATTGCACTCCCCTCACACCCTCTTCCCGTGGCAGGTAGGAATGGCTGATAATCCTAACTAAATGGTACTTGATGAAATATTTGACCATTACTGGTATACTTTAGGTCCAGAAAGGAGATTCCTTCTGAGACTGTGAGCCCTTGTATGCTTCTCATGTCAGATTCAAGCTCATCTGTTAGAACTTGGCAAACAGGTGACACCACTGACTCATTCCAGGCAAGTACAGTCATTTAACATTCACTTGATGCACAGAAATATGTATTGAGTGCTTACTATCTGCTAGGTGCTCTTCTAATGCCTGGGAATATGGCTGTGGAAAAGACTGATAGGGTCCTTGCTCTCAAGGAGAAGACAGGGGAAGGTAAGCAAAGAAATGAAAATTTCACACAAGATTGGTGCTCTGGAGAAAGTGAAGTAAGGTAATGGGATAGAGGGGCCTGGAGTGGAGTAGCACTAGTTTGGTGGTCAGGGAAGGCCTTTTTGCTATGGTGACATTTGAGCTAAAACCTGAATGGTGAGAAGGGGTGAGTTATGCAAAGATTTGGCAGTTAAATGGTCCAGGCAGAGGAATAGTAAAAGCAAAGGCTCCGAGGGGGAACATATGATTTTCTTGGGGAATAAAAAAAGGGCCAGTGATCAAAGGGGGTTGGTGGTGGCTCAAGAAGAGATGGGAAAAGTTGACCAGGCGCAGATTGAAAAGGTCTGGTACACTGGGAAGGAGGTTGGCATTTATTTCAAGTGCAATGTGACACTCTTGGAAGGCGTTGTACAAGAGGGTGACATGGTCTGATTGGCATTTGTAAATAATCATCTTAGCAGAGTACACACACCATTTTCAACAGTTGCCATTCTGTGTCTCTCTTTGCCTTGAGTATCTTCCTACAAGGCAGAAGGGGCAACACATTTTGCGGAGTCATCAAGTTAGAGTTCATTTTTGAAGAGCTGCTATACCAAAATATCAGAATAGGGTAATGATGAAAATCTGTTTACGCTTTGCTTGTAGCTAAACCACGTCTAGTGAGTGAAGAAGCTTGGCCACCTGTCTGTTGTTGTCCATCTTGTTTCTCCATCATTCAGATAATCTTGATTTTGTTCTAATGAGAAGTGATGTGCAGCTTCCTTTCTTCTTACTCTCTCCCTTCCCCCCTTGTATCCACCCTTCCTTCTCCCCTTAGAATGAGGGAGGTATTCTATGTTTTTCTATCAATAGGTGCTATTTTCTTTGTGCAGATTCAGCCTGTTCCAATTCTATTTTCTGGGCACTGATTTCATTGTCTGCTTATGAACTTCTCCAGTTAGCAGAATTCAAAAGCTACAGTGGGAGGAAATCTGAATGCAGCAAATATTTGCTGCTGGCCCAAGGTAGTTGCTGTGAGCCTGACGTACTGGAGGATTTCTGGCAGAGGGGCTGTGTCTCCTCCATCTGTGGATACTCCTCCTCTCTGTTCTCTGATGGCACCTGTTGTGGGATAGCTGGTGTGGTTTGGGGACATCTGAAGCTGTTAAAGTCACATGCATCATCCAGTGGGGAGGCAGGGAGAATAAGAAATATACCAGAGGAAAAAGGAAAGAAACCCAGGAGATCAAAGTTGAGATATGGGGATAGGACGGGAAAAAAAAAAAAGGAAATTTAGAGGGCAATGCTGTAGATGACAGCAGGATTTGAGGGCACAGAGAAGAGCATTCTAATTTCATGTGAAGAAATAGCAAATGAATGATGGAGCCAGAATAAGGGAGAGGGACAGGATATGCTCATTGGTGCCTGTTCACTGATGTGTCGCTGACACTGAGGGCTCAAGTCTTTGCCACACCCCTCTCAGGAAATAGGCTGTTTTGTGCATGTGGCAGCACAGCTTTCTGGCAGGGCTCTCTGGGTCCTGGTAGCAACACAGCATTAATTAATCAAGTGTGATTTTATGAGGATCATCACTGTAAAAACCTAAGTGGCCTTCTTTCTCCTGCAGGGCCATATACTAAACTGTGCAAACAATTCCCAAAGTCCATCGGCCCTGAAGAATGCCTCTGAACTTCTTTCTCTCTCTCCTCGTTTTTTCTTCCTTCTTTTTGGGACCTTGTGCCCCTGTGCACCTTGTAGGTTTGTTTATTTTAGGGGCCAAGTGAAATATAAATTAAAATAAATAGAGCTACAAAGGAAACCGATTGTTTTATATTACATATGCTATCTATCTATATAATTATATTGAAATGTGATATCAATATATTAAAAAACAAACGTGATATGGCGATATATATGCATTTTAGTAACATGTTAAATAACAAAGTCTGCTGATGGGTCTAATAACTTTTTTTAATATTGAAGCAGTATGAGCATTTGAGTCACCTGGACCAATTGTAATATGATATGAAAATGTCTGTGATTTCTGTTAGTGGCAAAGTAACAGGTACCATTAATTCCACTATTGTTTTTTGCTTACTTGTAATTAAATAACATGCTACATTTCAGCTAGTTGTTAGTAAAAATTAAGATTTATGTGTATATATATACACACACACACACACACACACACATATATATATTTGCCAGTGAAGTTCACAGACCTCCTATATTCTGTCCATGGACCTCGGGTTAAGAGTTAAGAATCTCTGCTCTAGGAGGACCCTGAGGTAGAAAGATTAGGTGGCCAGACTACCCATACTCAAATTGGTAGGATGTACTCTGGTTCTGGGTTCTTTCTCTAGAGTTAAAGGATACTTGAAAAAATAAGGTAATTTTGATGATACCTGGCAGCTTAAAGTATTCTGAAGGTATGCTGGGTAATCAATGCTGAAGGACATTACCAGAATCGCCTGGGCTAAAGTTCAGAATCCGTAGGTCTCTTGGAACTGACCTGCTTCACCAGTGACCCATAATTTTGGCCTTAGGAGAAACCTCCTGCAGGATAACTGTGGGCTGAAATAATTCCTACATGTACATCATAATGGCACCATGGTGGCTACAACCGCAGCCTCCCAAACCAGAAAAATATTATTTCACATATCAAGGTGTTTCTTCAAGAAGAAATAAAATTGATTTTCTTTGCTACCTATTGGGATGATTCTTGCTCTTGGCCAGTTTTCATTTGTAAGTATCAGGCCATGGTAACCCACGTGGTATATCAGACATAAAGGAGAAACTATGCATGTTTTGGGAGATGTTGAATGATGTTTCACAGGAAGGCAGAGAGGGACTGCCAGAGTGAGTGGCCTGCTTCCTGCAGGATGCCAGGGCACTCTTCCTACTGCTGGAGCACTGAGAAATGTGGTCTCACCAGGGCCTGAGACAAGGAGGCTCGAGTTGAAGAGACAGAGTGTGGGCCCAGAAAGCCAAGATTCAGAACTCCCACGATCAGTATGATAAGTCATGGAGCTCAAAGAGGTCATTTTACTGCATGAGCTGCTGAGGGGCTTACAAAAGGGAATCCAGAGCAGACTCTCTCGAAGCCTGCCAGTAGTTTCTCATGACACCTAGAGCAAAATCAAACTCCTTCAAGGTCGGAGAGGCACCTTGTGGTCTGGCTCTGGCCTTCCCCCTAGGCCTCATCCTCCTCTCTCCTGTCCCATGTTCACTGCTCTCCAGATAAATCTTGTTGAAGACTTTGCCCTTGCTGTACCTTCTGATAAGGACACTCCCTCTTCACACCTTTGCATTTGCTCTTCCCATGGCCTGAAACCTTCCTCAGATGTTCACCTCGCCTGCCTCAGATTCCTTCTCAACTGCCACCCTCGAGAAAGCCTTTCCTGCCTGTCGTATTTAAAATTACCTCCTCCTCCTTTGCCCTCCTGCCCTCCACCCCTACTTAATTTTTTCTCCTGTCTTTATCTCCATCTGCATTACTTTATTTTATTCATTTATTTGTTTTGGTCTTTTGTTCACTGCTGTAGCCACAGTTCCCAGAACAATGTTTGGCACACGATAGACAGTCAATACGATTTTGAAGACATGAATCTTCTGCCATGTGGGAGAAGGGTTCTGGCGGTCTGGCTTCTCTGTAGATGGAGTTTTAACCACCCTAGTTTTATAACCACAGTCTATATGTAGTCCACTTTCAGAGATATTACAATTGCTGAGTTTTTCCAGGATCCTGAGGTGAGCATGGTCTTACTTCGTTTCGGCTCTCAATCCTATAACCCCCAACAGACCTAGATTCCAAACTTTCTTCTTTTTCTTTTCTTTTTTTTTTTTTTTTTAAGAGACAGAGTCTTGGTCTGTCACCTAGGCTAGAGTGCATGGGGTGCAGTGGCATGATCATAGCTCACTGCAGCCTTGAACTCCTGGGCTCAAACGATCTTCCTGCCTCAGCCTCCAGAGCAGCTGGGACTATAGGTGTGAGCCACCACACCCAGCCTTAGATTCCAAACTTTCTAACGTCTGCAAAATCAGTTACCACTTACCTATCTCTTTACAAAATTTTGTAGTCTTCTCTTGCTTGCCTGTTCTCTGGCCCTACTAACTTACAGCTCTGCCTGATGAGTAACTTTGCTATATGTGTCAGTGTAAAGAAAATGCCAAACATGAATATTCTGGACTTTCCTTATATGGATCTGAAATGGTGCACTCAGGAGGAAATGAGATTACTGGAGGGTTCAAATAGGTTGTGTGACTGTATATGAGAGACTTTGTAGAGGAGACAGAAGCCTTGGATATATGTTTGGACTAGATCATCTTTTTGGTTACTTTCAACCAGAAAAGTCACGATTCAGTGATTCTGTGAAATACTCTGAACTGCTACATAAAAGGTGCTATGGACACAAAGAGCATTATTATTAGCTCCATTTTTGGAAGAGATGTTATAATCTTTGTTCATTTTCAGTTTTATTATTCATTTGAGCTTAGTGCATTTTCTCACCAGCTCCCCTTTTATATTATCACAATATCTAATAGCTTTAATCAGCCAATTTGTCTTGACAAAAATTACATGCATGGCTGTCCCTATTCATAGCACTATTTTGTTTTTAAAATCTCCATTCAACCATAGCCTCCCTCTCAAAGAATACCTGATATGTATATCCAGTCCCAGTGTTTTGATTTTATCAAAAGGTCCCTTATCTGTTTTCCACAAGCATAACCTGCTTTAATTCTCATTGTCTACAGCATCGTTTTTAATCATTCCATAGTCACATGGAACTCTTAGGTAGCTCCATTATCAAGATTCAAAATGAACCAGCATTATTTAACAGAATCTTTAAGCAGATTTTTAGAAGCAATTTTATTTCCTTGTGCTATTTAGTTTCATGCTCCTATTTTATCGAGAATATTTCCCTTTTATCTGGCCTTGTCAGATTTGGTTAATACACAGGAGTGGATTCATAAGATAAAGTTCTTAGTCAATATTAGGATCTTATATGTAGCTCAGTGTTTTGTCTGTTTTGGAATTATCTGGAATACTGGTCACATATTCAGTTTTAAATTGGTTACATTGCTTTCTTGTTGGTTAAACTTTCAGACCTATTGCCACAAAGCTCGAATACTCTGGACTCCTAATGATCTATCTTAACAGAATTTATAGTATACATGTCTTGTCTTGAATTGATATTTTAAACTTTGTTTTGGGAGATGATGATACTTGTACAGGTTTCTAAACCACCTCAATCATGATCTTCTGCGGGGGGCTACACAGTAGTTGGGGCCTTATAGACTACAGAGAGTAAGCCTATCGTCACATATTTTGCCTCCAAAATTGGAAATGCAAGCTGGCCAATGAATTCATCTTTAGTCCTTTACAAAATCAATCCCAGGCTGGTAAAAGGAATGCTAAAGATACAGATACTTTTGTGGGATTCCATTTTAAGATACAATTTGTTTATTTGAAAAGCACCTGGATATGGTAGCTTGCCCCTAAAATCTTTTACTTCATTTTGCTTTGATCAGTAAAGATCAGAGAACTTGCCCTTTGTCACATTTCATGATATTTTATTAAGAACTACCCTAAGATTACAGCAGGTGTTGGGGCTCTATTCCTGGGTCTACTTCTCACAGACATTCTGCTTAATATTTATGTGCATGAAAAATTGGATTTCAAATGCCAGTCTTTGGATCATTGAAGTATTTTGGGTGCACATCTAAAGCAAATAAAAAATATACTCAAAAGCTAAGATGAAATAATTTTGAAACTATCCACTATTTAGTGTCATGTTTCTTTGCTTTTACCATTAGCATGAACAGTTTATGTCTGTTTGTGTATTAGTATTACAGACAAACAGATATCTTATAGATAGGAGACTAGGAGGACATAATTATAAATCTTAATCTGAGAATGACTACTTAATTCCTCAGATCTTCAATTTTCCTATTTACCCACAGAAACAAATACAGACATATTTAGTTCTAACAATAGCTGTGTTTCCCTGAATTTGCATTTAATCAATTGCTGACAAATCATGTCATATTTTTAATACTTGGAGGTGGGATGTGGAGGTGGCATGCTATTTAAAGAAATCTTTTTATGAATTTAACTACTAGCCCTCTAATATATCTGCTTTTATAAATTTGGCTTTTTAAATAATGGGTTTTAGTAGAAGAATAATTCAAGTTTTATAAATGAAGTCATGTTTTACATGCACTAGGGGGGGCTCTCTTTTTAAAACACAACCTTATGTTGAACCCTTCTATAAATGTTTTCTAATTTGTATTTTTGATAAATTTGATTTTTGTAAGTCATTTTTTCTTAAAGTAGGGCACAGCTGGATTGCTCTTTATCCTGCAGATGCATAGCATAGGGCAATTTGTTAATATCTACAGCTTTCTGAAAAGATGAATGAAACATGGAGCTCAGCATCCTGTCATCTCCTCTATCAGCTTTTCTACCTCTCGCACTCAGGCGAGTCTGTAGTGGTTGAAAGGATGGCAGAGAAATGGTTACTGGCTGATTTAATCTACCTCAAGTCTTGCCAGTGCTCTCTTGGAGATATAGTTTTATTTGATGAAAAGAAAAATAAATAAAAATAACTCCAGTAGAAGTAAAAGAAAACAAGGGCAACAGGAGCTTAAAAATTGCATATTAATTACAGATAAAGAACTACCATAGAACAAAACAAGTCTTGGATTTTCTGTAATTATTACATTTCTTTTTAAGCCTGGAGTGTAGTAGTGAGAACAAAGATATACCTTCCATTTTTCCATCTCCTGTATGCCTCTTCTTCAAGCGTAAAGAAATTCTGTATCATCTGTGTTCTGTTCTAGAAAATCTTTTTAAATGCTCTTGGGCTCTTGGGCTCTTAGGCCCAGCCTTGGCTCTCCCTGACTACTCTCCACCCCTGCTCCCAGCACACACGCGCACACACACACATACACATGCGTGCACACACACACACATGCACACAAATCTTTGCTATGCTTTCCTACTTGGGCTCCTACCACATTTCCACTGAGTTTTCTCAGGAAGGTGGTGTTCACTTTCTCCATTGTACAAATGAGGAAACTACTTGTGTCTGAGGCATTTTCTCCCTTCTGATTTTAAAATAAGATGGGTAAAGGTTCTGGAAATATTGCAGCTGAGATGAGGCTCTTTTCTTCTTTTCTGGCAGCTCTATGCCTTGTGTGGGCTTAAAGGTGGCTCTTGAGGGAAAAGGATGTGCCCTAGTTGGGAAAAGGCATTAATGTTAAGAGCAAAAGTCAAAGACTTTATCCTCTGTACTCTGGTTTCTGTCTCCTGCTCAGCCTGTGAGGCATAATTAAGGACTGGGTAATCTGGATTTTGAGTCCTCACTTCTATAGACAAACCATCACCTATTTATATAATTTTCTCTTGCCTAAAAACCCTACTAGTTTCTACCTAATACTCTTTTCAGGGAACTGTTTGGACCTTGTCCAGCTATTGGAACCCTTTAGAACAGGGGACCCCAACCTATGGTGAGTTGTATAATTATTTCATTATATATTACAATGTAATGATAGTAGAAATAAAGTGCACAATAAATTTAATGTGTTTGAATCATCCTGAAACCATTCTTCCCCCCAGCTCCATCCATGAAAACATTGTCCATGAAAACAGTCCCTGGTGCCAAAAAGGTTGGGGACTGCTCTTTAGAAGCTTACTATTGTCTAGGAAAACAGACTTCTGTAGATTGAAGTTGCATACCCTTTAAGTTATAGTGTCCTCAGTTTATATCAATGGATGGAAATATTTCAAATGCATCAGTAAGTTTATAGTCATTGAGGGAAAAAGACACCACCAAAAAAAATATTTAGACTATAAAGGATTAAGAAATTTGTCAATGGCATGGGGGCCTGCCTAGGGAATCTCTTTGAAGCAGAAATCTTAAAGATACTGCTTAGCTACTGGTTCAATGTGGGACCTTGGGCAAGTTGCCTCTTTTTTCTGGACCTGAGTTCTGAGAATACAATGATTTTGTCACTAGGGAAGCAGCTAATACCTAATTCTGTTTTTGTTTGTGTTCAATTTGTTAAAAACGGCTTTGAATTTATTGAAATATAATTCATGTCATACAATTCACCCATTTAAAGTGTACCATTCATTGTTTTTTCTTTAGCATATTCATAGAATTCTGCAACCACAATCTGATTTTAGTATATTTTCATATTCCTCAAGAGAAACCCTATACCCATTAGCAATCAATTCCCATTTCTCTCTGTGTCCTTCCCTCCAGCCCTAAGCAACCCCTAATCTACTGTCTGTCTCCATAAATTTGCTTATTCTGGACATGTTCCCAAAATAGAATCATATAACATGTGGCCTTTTGTGACCAGATTCTTTCACTTAGCATAATTTTTTCAAGGGTCAAACATGTGATAGTATGTGTCAATACTTCATTCCTTTCTATGGCTGATTAATATTCCATTGTATAGATATACCACATTTTATTTATCAACTCATCAGTTGACTGACATTTGCATTATTTCTGTTTTTGGCTATTTATATTGAGATACAAATCCTTTATCACATATATGATTTGCAAATATTTTCTCCTATTCTGTGGGTTATCTTTTCACTTTCTGGATGGTCTCATTTGCAGCACAAAAGCTTTTAATTTTGCTGTAATCTAATTTATATGTCTTTTTGTATGTCACCTGTCTTTTATTGCCACATCTAAGAAACCATTGCCTAACCCAAGGTCATGAAGACTTACTCCTATATTTTCTTATGAGAGTTTTATAATTTTATTTTATTATTTTCTTGATGAATACAAACACTCCAAATATTTTATATAATTATAAAAACAAGTATGCTTTTTATATGAAAGCTCACATGAATCATTAAGAAGAAAAGACCAACTTCCCAAAAGATACATTGGCAAAGAAGATAGATAATTTACAAAAGAAGAAATCTATTAATTAATAAATTATGAAATATTTATGTTTCCTATGAATTAAAAAATTAAATGAAATTAACAGTATAATTTTTGGTAAACAAATTATATATATAAAATAGTAGAATGGACACAGTAGCAGAAATCATAAGGCATGGTAATTTAGGGAAAACAATTTAGCAATATGTATAAAAAGCCCTAAATTCTTATTTTTGACACATTGTTTTCAAAATTGGCATCTATGGTATTTTTTTTTTATTATTTCAAAATATAAAAGGGGTATAAATGTTTTTGGCTACATGGATCGCTTTTGCTATGCTTGTGTCAGGGTTATAAGTGTGCCCATCACCTGGATAGTATTCATTGTACCCATTAGGTAGGTTTTCACCTATCCCCTCATCTCCGCTATCCCCTCCTTGATTTCCACTGAGTTTTACTTCCCTCTGTGCACATGTGTGCTCACTGGTTAGTTCCAATTTAATAGTGAGTAAATGCGGTGTTTGTTTTTCTATTCTTTAGATACTTCACTTAGGATAATGGTATCCAGTTCTATCCAAATTTTTGCAAAAGGCCTTAATTCATCCTTCTGCATGTCTGAGTAGTATTCCATGGTATACATATACCACATTTTGTTGATTCACTTGTGAATTGGTGGGCACTTGGGTTGATTCCAGATCTTTGCAATTGTGAATTGTGCTGCAATAAACATTTCGGTGCAGGTGTCTTTTTGATAAAATGACTTCTTTTTTGGGAGGTAAATACCCAGTAGTGGGGTTGCTGGATTGAACGGCAGATCTACTTTTGGTTCTTTGAGGAATCTCCATACTGTTTTCCATAAAGGTTGTACTAATTTGCTGTCACACCAACAGTGTGTAAGAGTTCCTTTCTCTCTGCATCCACACCAACATCTATTGTTTTTGGACTTTTTAATAAAAGCCATTCTAACTGGGGTAAGGGGATATCTCATTGTGGTTTTAATTTGCATTTCCCTGATGATTAGTGATGTTCAGCATTTTTTCATGTTTATTGGCCATTTGTATATCTTCTTTTGAAAAGCTTTTGTTCATGTCTTTTGCCCACTTTTTAATAGGGTTGTTTTTTTCTTGCTGATTTGCTTGAGTTCTTTGTAGATTCTGGTTATTAGCCCTTTTCGGTGTATAGCTTATGAATATTTTCTCCCATTCTGTAGGTTGTCTATTTGCTGTGTTGATTATTTTCGTAGCTGTGCAGAAGCTTTTTAATTTAATCAAGTCCCGTTTATTAATTTTTGTTGTTGCTGTGATTGCCATTGGAGTCTTCTTCATAAATTCTTTGCCTAGGCCAATATCTAGAAGAGTTTTCCAACATTTTCTTCTAGCATTTTAATGATTTCATGCCTTACATTTAAGTCTTTTATCCATCTTGAATTAATTTTTGTGAGTGGTGAGAGATATGGATCCTGTTTCATTCTTCTGCATGTGGCTATCCATTTCTCCCACCACCATTTATTGAATAGGGCTTTTTATCCCCAGTGTATACTGTTGTCTGCTTTGTCAAAGATCAGTTGGCTGTATGTGGATGGTTTTATATCTGGGTTCTCTGTTCATTCCATTGGTCTGTGTCTCTATTTTTGTGCCAATACCATACTGTTTTGGTTACTGTAGCCTTGTAGTATGGTTTGAAGTCTGGTAATGTGATGCCTCCAGATTTGTTCTTTTTGCTTAAGATTGCTTTGGCTATTTGGGCTCTTTTCTGGTTCCAAGCAAAGCATAGAATTGTTTTTTCTAGATCTGTGAAATATGATGTTGGCATCTTAATGGGGATTGCATTGAATCTGTAAATCACTTTGGGTAGCATGGACATTTTAACAATGTTGATTCTGCCAATCCATGAGCATGATATGTTTTTCCATTTGTTTGTATCATCTGTGATTTCTATCCTCAGTGTTTCGTAGTTCTCTTTGTAGGGATCTTTCATTTCCTTGGTTAAGTATATTTGTAGCTATTTTATTTTCTTTGTGACTATTGTGAATGGTATTGAGTCTTTGATTTGACTCTCAGCTTGACTGTTTTTTGTGTATAGGAATACTACTG